>OW152834.1:8323583-9707750 GCA_933534255.1 Iphiclides podalirius
CCAGTATCATCCATGTACGGAATAATATTCTGAGAAAAAAACCTGGATAATGAAATATCTATTTGTGTATCTCTGTTTCTGTCATTTCCTTACTGTATTATTATATTATACTGTATTATTCATTAAATTGTATTATTATTATTTATAGTGGGACCCAATGGCCATCCGCAATGTGCATGCAGAAGAAACATCCAAAGAAAAACAATCGCGTATAGGCAATAAAAAATTTGAAAATCGAACGACCGTTAGGATCGCCATAATCGAAGCAACGCGTGCCATCCGTGTAGTGATTGGATCGCCATGGTTACGACCAGGTGTTACAAATTCCCGCTTTGCGGATCACGATAAGGGTCCCACCGGCTTGGCGCCCCTGAACTCTCTTTACAATCGTTGTGCAATACAAACTTTATATAGGATGTTTCAAAAAAATTAAATAATTTCCTAAAAGCATATCATATACGCTTTTAAATAACTTTATTGGTCTTTGGGCAATCCTATGTATATATGAACCATAAACTGTATAGTGACTGCGTGCCTATGGTTCCTAACAGTATTAATATAGTATTATATAAATATTATATACTCGTAGTTAATATTTGTGTTGTAATAATTCAGGGTCAATTGGATATTATTACAACGAACGGAATTTATTTATTATTATGATTATATTATATTTATTTATTTATTATTATTATTATTTATATATTTAATTAGGTATTAAATAATACGAAATATTTGTTTTTCACGTGTACCGCGTAGTGGCGTGGTGACTGTTGCGGTAACCAATTATCATTAAAAACTGTGGATTTGTGTTACTTTATCGAAACTATATTTCTTTATAAAAGTAATATGTTTATTCTGTTAAATTATTTTAACCGTTACTATTGACATTAACAATCGAAGTTCCCTATCATTAAAATTCATTATTTCGCAAATTAGTGACATATCCCTTTAATATATAATGGGTATATTCATATAATATATAATTGGTAAATATATCCCATGAACAAATGTAGATTGGCATCCTGAATAGTTGCGTAACCAGTTACGCACTTGAATAAACACTGTAATTATTGTAAAGAACTAAATAACATAAGAAACATTTAAATTCGGTTACACATTAATCACAATATGAACCATTGTAGAACTAATCATAAAGTCGGACGTCACTTGTTGTTGGAAAAGTTTTTAACAAGAGGCAATTACGCATTTGGAAACTACGAATGTGAATCATTGTAGTCAACTTTTCTAAACTTAATAAACTAGGAAACTGCCGCGATATGCTCTTCTCTTAACTTAAATTTAATATCATGATGATTTCTACACTAAGAATACAGCCATAGACTGGTTCATAGGCTAGCCATCAGCTTACGTTTCCAATCTTCGTATTAGTTCAAACCTTAAGTACAAACTTGTTTCTTTTACGTTTTAATCATCAAATTTAATCACTAATCAGCTTTACTTAGTTTTAATTGCTAGTCAGCCAATGCAAGGCCCACACTTCTTTCATGTGTTGAGATAATCTAACGTTATGTTCAATTGTCAAATTAACAATGAGAACTCATATTTTTCACAATCGAAATCGCTAAAATTTAACTGTGTCTGCTCTTTATAATCGACGATTATTAGTTAATTTAAAAGATGGCTATATTTTCATGTACATACGACTAATCAAATAAATCGTCGGCGTCGTTAAGCGAACACCCTGTGCAATCTATTCAAGGCACGTCTCCCCTTATTACCGCATACCCCAAACGAATACCCGACACTTACCGGTTCCCTAACATCTGTCCACACCAGATAGTGTTTGGTTACTGTGAGCTCCTCGAAACCTTGACTCGGGACTTCCGCCGCGAGAATGTAGAAGAGAAAGTCGAAAGTTACATAACGACCGATGTAGCGTCAATCAGTAGACAATGTTTACAAATGGCATTCGTAACCTTTTTGACGAATGGAGGTTTTGATTTCGTCGGATTATTTTCTCTATAATATATGTATATTCTTTATTCTTCATATGTTAAAAATGTAGCTGTTATTACGGCTTAGTCGGAGTCTAAGTTTTCTGGCCACTAATTTCAAAACATACCGTATAGGTAATTTATAAGGAAAATAATTCAATATTGTAGAGTATTAACATTTTACATCATTTAAACAATAAAGTGTAAACATTATTTAGTTGTTATTTCATATGTTATTCCATTCCACCACAACTTTATACGTTATTCTCTCTCTTGAATATTATTATGGAATACATGTACAACTAATAAGGATGATGCATACATTTAATTTTGGGTAATACTAATACATTACATTGGTAGTTAAGTGTTTGTATTTGTCCTTTTTCTATGTCCATGGTTATAAACGTTAAGTTGATCGTACATATATTGGTATGTATTTATTTAGCTTTTGCACTTTCATCCCAGTAGCAAAGTTTTGACAAACCGTTCAAAAATGTATTTTTGTCTCGATAATTTCTCGATTATTTGAAATAGGTATACTTAGTTTCGTTTCCGTATTATTTTTCTTCCATTGCGGAGCTCATCGATTGTCTACTGACTGTGGTTCCAACAGTTTTTTCAGACAAATGACGAATCGACGAGATTTGAAAATTGCGTAACACCGGATTCGCGTAAATCTGGGTAGCGTAAGCCGAAGTATTACCGTAATGTGGTCGCTGCTCATGAATTCATGGTCAGAAAGATCTTCTCAACAGCTTAGCATCGCGTCGTCAGCCATTGAGAATACATTCGATTTTTCATTGTTCATTCTAACGCCCGGTTTCTGAAAGACTGATCATCGTAGATGTCAACTAACCAGCTGTCAAATGGTTTTTCAAATTTAATTTTAGTTGCCAAAAGGATGGTTAAACTCTCTGAATTGACCAGAATGATCTTCTTAATGATCCGAATGATCAATTCGAAGAGTTTAACCATCCTTTTGGCAACTCGAATGATATTTGAAAAGCCATTTGTCAGCTGATTAGTTAACGTCTAAGATGATCAGTGTTTCAGAAACCGGGCGTAGGTATTGTAAAGTTACACTCGGTCGCGTTCAATGTTCCAGTCTGCTGCGCGGCACGCGTCGGTGGCATATGGCCGATAAGGCGGCGTTCAATTTAAAAGAGAAAAAAAAATGCACCGGAACGTGCCACGTGTCGACGTACATCCATAATGAAAGCAGATAAAAACCGACCAAAACAATGAAACTGGTATCCAGAGTTCGGCGAACTTATAAAAAAATTCTGGCTTTTTCGAATCTTTTCGAATACTCAAGTTTCAGAATACTCTTATATCGATGAAATAGTCGATCATTCCTGTCGACGCAAAATATTCCTTTCGCACTTTATTCAATACTAAGAATACTGTTTGTATGTCATGTTACACATATGCTAGTAGGTCAAGTTAATTGATTGAAGGTAAGTTCCTTACAGATTATAATTAGGCATTATCAGTGATTATCCAATTTAAGTAAATGCTGTTTTTATTTATGTAGAGGAAAAACGTATAAATGAAAATTCTTTTTTTAATCTTTGAGCCACGAAA
The DNA here is from genome assembly GCA_933534255.1 of Iphiclides podalirius. Taxonomy (NCBI): domain Eukaryota; kingdom Metazoa; phylum Arthropoda; class Insecta; order Lepidoptera; family Papilionidae; genus Iphiclides; species Iphiclides podalirius. The sequence continues at coordinate 8,327,126 of OW152834.1, forward strand.
TAATCCGAACAACTCACAAAAGTTTCATCACAATTTGATTTCGAAGTGTATTAAGGAAAAACATAGAAACATTAATTTTTGTAAGATAAATAATACTTACCTCCAAGTAATGATTTTGAAACATTCCCACCAATGAGTACTTCATTGACTTGTCTCCAAGGTTTTAGCGTTCAAAAGAAAACAAAATAACAAAAGCCCCATCGGAGATGAGTCCATAGAGATTTAGCATATAAAAAAAGGACAAAAGCATCTTTGCGGATGAGTCCACACGTCCTTTCTTCGGTGACGGCGCGGAGTTCTCACACCGACGTCCGAGACGACCTCGGCGATGGATTGGACGAACTGCCTGACATTTAGTAACGGCCCCACAGCTGCAGCGTGCAGCTTAGCGATTATTTTCTTCAGCAGATGTTCGCGCGCGTGGAAGGCTCGCGAGTGGATCGTTTGACATTTTTCTCTATGCATAGGTTGTTCAGGCGGTTAAACGACTCCGCGGGAATTTCACAGCTGCGCGGCTATTTTTCGCATTAAGCGCTAATCGACTGTTGTGCGGATGTAAATAATGTGGTACTTCGCAATACGTTTGATAGAGCATAGAGCGGCTATAAGCAAAACAATGTTTATGAACGTAGTAAATAAATTTACAGGATATTTTTTATGCTACATACTACGTTATCCAGTCCTGTATTATGTCCTCTACTAGTGTATGGATACTTATATTTCATACTGACACCCAGACACTAGAAAAACAAAAAATATTTTTCTCGTAGTGGGCATTGAACCCACAACCTCTAGAGCAGGGTACAAGTTCACTATCCACTACGCCATTCGGGTCAAATTACCTCGGCGGGTCATAAATAAAATAATCTTTTGGCAAACGTTGTAGGTAAATGGTGCCTAAGTATTTACTGCCGGCCTCTGACATTCACAACAAACGGGGATTTGCAGTCGTGTTATTAACATTTAAGACGCAAAAGTGCAAATAATTCTAATTTAAGTCGGACATTTGAGAGTAAGACTTCCCGGGAGGAACCAATCTAATATTTCAACGGTAGATGCTACGTGACGCGACCGCGGTAAAGGAACGTATTGGCATATATTCCTAAATTCATTTTATATCACTGCCAAGCAAGAATTTAGCGAATTTATTTATTACTAGAGTTCCTTGTCCTTAAACTGCATGCAAGTGAGCTGGCGGTTCACCTGATGTTAAGTGATAACCGCCGCCCATAGACATTTGCAACACCATTATAGTTGAAGATGCGTTGACAGCTTTTAATATGTAGCCTCTACCTCACTCACGAAACGCAGAAGTATAAATATTACACTTCACGCCGGTTTTCTATGAGGACGCAGTAATTAAAAATACCGCATTAATGACAAACACTATATACAACACGAGTGTCATCAATATAGGAGTGTAAAGGCATCTACCAGTAATTCATTACGAGTGTCACCCGATTACCATTTAAGACGACGTTAGTCAAACAGATAGCTTGTGAAGAAGCTGGTATCATGTTGCAATATCTACTGCATCGACATTACGGACGCTGGATCCATGTGACTGTTGCAGGAATGCTCTTTGTCCAAGTCAAACCTAATATGGTTGACCACGTCATCTGCACGTGTAAAGCACGCTTGAGTCTTTCTTTGGTGGAATGTCATCATCATCATCAGCCCCAAGACATCCACGGTTGAACAAAGCCCCCTTTGAACGCCACAAATTCAAATAATTTTCCATTTGCATCCACCGGTTGCCCGCGACTCTTAAGATGTCGTTCCACCTAGTGGCAGACCTTCTCTACGTCTTCCATTTCGTGGTCAGCACTCGAGAACTGTCATCTCCTATCTAAGTCAGCAGTTCTTCGAGTGTTGCGGCCTGCCCATTGCCACTTCAGCTTGCAAATCCGTTGAGCTATGTCAGTGACTCTGTTTACTCGGTGAATTTCCTCGTTCCTTATTTTGCCACGCAAAGAAACTCTCATAGCTCTCTCCATAGTTCATTGCATCACATATACTAGTTGTACGGTAATTATATTTTTAAACAATACTAATTTATCGTCGTGTTCAAGACTACCGTTTTGAAATAATTAAATGGAAATTATGTCAATATTTGAATACATACAAGAAATTATCACGATAAAGATCTAATCCTGATCCTTGATATGTAAATTGCTGATTACCTAGTTATCTTGAATTCCTTAATATAATTACCTTAATATGGAAATTGAATGTTTTGTTCAACGCAGATATTGCCTTAATAAAAGGCTAAGATAGTATGGTTCATACTTTCAGCCTTTCGTTTAGATTCGACAGTCTTCGCGAGCATCAGCAATCAGTCCGTGTAGGGCAAGAGTCATCTCAATGGGCTGATCTTGGGTCTGGCGTGCCGCAAGGCGGTATACTTTCTCCCAATATTTTTTTAGTCTTTATTAATTCTATCACGTCTTGTATTGATTGCGCGTACCATCTGTATGCCGACGACTTGCAAATCTACATCCAAACTGACGTTGATAGTATCCACAACGCGATTGCTGCTCTAAATTCGAACTTAGACCGCATATATGATTGGTCATCGTATTTTGGTGTATCTGTCAATCCTTCAAAATGTCAAGCTATGTTAGTCGGAAATTCTAGATTGCTAGCTAAAATTGACACTAAAAATTTGCCATTTGTGCAATACAATAACAAAATAATTCCCTTTTCTAGCACTATCAAGAACCTGGGCCTGATCATGGACAGCACGATGAACTGGGGAGCACAAGTAACCGAAATCAGTCGTAAAGTGTTTAGTGCCTTACGAACTCTCTACCGTCTGAAGAATTTTCTTCCCATTAAAAACAAGCTTATGCTTGTTCATACGCTTATTTTACCAATAATTGATTATGCAGATGTGTGTTACCCAGACTTAAACAAAGATCTTCTAAACAAGTTAGAGCGCCTTTACAATAATTGCATAAGATATAATTATCTTCAATCTTAGAAGATTTGATCATATTTCCCAATATCGCACTCAGCTTAAATGGCTTACTGTTCAAAAAAGGCGTAATTCTAGAATCTTACGATCCAGCTTCTCCGTTATATCTTAAAGACATTTTTCAATACCTTGCGTTAAACAATGAAAGGGATCTCCGATCTTCATCTAATCTGAAAATTAGAATTCCTCAACATGTTTCTACTTTTTACGGTAACTCTTTCACCGTACAGGCTACACTGCTTTGGAATTCATTGCCTGAAGACGTACGAAGAGCGCCTACCAGGGCCTCATTTAAACATATGGTACGGGACTATTATTTAAAGAAGGATTTAAGAAATTAGTTTGGCGGATATTGTCGTATAGTCACTAATGGTCATATATTTTAAATATATATCTTGATATGTATTTATAATATATGTATGTATATTTATATATATTATGTATATAATTATGTTTATATTGTATATGGTGTGTTACATAAATCATTTTTTAATATAATATCTTGTATATTCTGGAGTTATATCATGTGTAAGTATAATGCATATATTATTATTTAAGTCACATAAGTTTATTATGCAATTTTATTTATTGCACCTACCTCGACTGCTAGAGAATGTCAATAGGCATTAAGTCCGCCCTTTGTAACCCTTTTGAGGTGTTTTCAATAAAGAATAAATAAATAAATATATTGCCAAACTTTAAACAAAAGTGGGACCCGATTACTTCACTCACCACTCACAAAAGTATAACACTTCCAATTAACGTCGGTGTTCTGTGAGCCCGTGGTGCTTACCAGACGAGTCTGGACACCGTGCAACAGAAACAGATGCGTGGGCCACCTGAAATCCTAAACATAATACTACAATTTGTGAAGAAACAAACGCAAAGTACAGATATCTAGGGCACGTGTAAAAACTATACTCACATCTAGCGCGAAGAGGCCGGCAAGCGATTTTTCAATATTAGCAGTCACTCTGTCGACTTTCCAACGTTTTTTATAAGTAAAGTGTTATTTCTAAAACCGCTATGCTTATGTTTTTGCGGCCACTATGTAGAACGCCATTGACACGTATACTTTAATGGCGAAACAAATGGAAAAGTCGGTAGCGAATGTACAGCGCTGGGTTAATCGAGAACCTGTTAGCATCGCAGTAGTTAAAAGAGCAAATGGAAAAAACAACGTTTTTTTCTATGAAGTTTTTCGATGTAATTTGAAATATTATTATTATAACCTTACACAAGACTGTTTTTAAAATTTAAAGAACTAAATCAAAAGCTATCTACCATAACCATTTAATAATCCCAGTTTACTTATTTACATCCAGCCTTTTTATTGAGTTTACATGTTACGTATTTAAGAACATTCTAGAAGATTGGCCATACAGTAACATCTTAAACCAATATTTTGTTGATCTTATCTGAATAGATTCCATATCTTGAAACTCGAATGTCATCTTAGAATAACAAGATTATGATTGCCCTTAAAAATTCGTGTGAGTATCTATCGTAACATTCTAATGTCAGGTGACGAAGTAAAGACCATCTAATACTTCAACTAACACATATATGGTGTCTATTTCTTATTTGAAGTCGGTTGAAATTGTATGGATTTTTTTTTATTTTAGCTATAGTCTATGTACTTAACATGGAACTTAAAAAGCGAATTTCAAATCGTAAAAATTTTTTTACAATTATGTCCGTTTTTTAAACCTATTTAAATTTGGCATCGACCGTTTGGAACCAGGGTTGTTTTGGGTCTATAATTTTAAAGTTCGTACAAATGATTATAGTCCCATCATGTATACTAAGTATTATCATGTGAACTAAAACATTTATTAATTATTATTAACAATTAATGTCCCACAGCTCGGCAAAGGCCTCTTCTGCTTCTGTACAGGGGGTACCACGCCACCCCATTGGTGACAGGTAGTCTTCACATTTTTTTAAATTATGTCTTATACATACTCTACTCTTCGTGGAGATAGACAGACGACAAAACTAGTTAATAAAATACACCATCCTTAACGCTGCAATAATATATGCGTGTAATAATCTAAATACAGAAACTAACGAACTCATTTGTCCATAACGTGACTGTAGACATTTAATTTACGACGGTTTTAAATTTTAGATTCTTTTAGTAGTTTCACTGCGAGTAAATCCGGAAAGTCTTTGGGCGGCGAGTACGCTGAGAGCATCACAATTAGTTGAATTATTTTGTAAATTGTTTAAGATACAAAGGTATATAATTCGATGTGAATAACTACACTTTTTTGTGGGAGCGAAAACACGGTTCACCTGATGTTGAGTGATCATCGCTGCCAATAGATATTGTGTCACTCTTAAAATGGTGTATGGGATCTAGTTAACTTATTCAGGAAACGAAACACGAAAACGTAAACGCTTCGACGATACTACTAGTCTTCGGTGAGTTCTGGACGAGTTTGTCCATTCGTGCAACAAAGGCTGCTGTGTTGAACTCTTTGAATTGATCATTCAGATCATTAAGAAGGTCATTTTGAGCAATTCAGAGAGTTTAACAATCCTTTTGGCAACTCAAATAACATTAAAAAAGTCATTTGACTGACGACCCGATTGGCGCGGGGAGTAGTGACCCCGCCTCCTGCGCCAGAGGGTGTGGGTTCGATCCCCACTACTGGAAAAATATTGTGTGATGAACATCGTGTTTTTCCAGTGTCTGGGTGCTTATATATCTATAATATGTATTTATTTACAAAAGAAAATTATGTTTAGGTAAGCTTATCAGTTTTCTAGTACCCATAGTACAAGCGTTGCTTAATTTGGGACTAGAGATAGAGAACGTTGTGTAAAAAATAAGTCAGAAAAAATATTTATTATTTATATTATATTTATTTGATATCGGGCGTTATTGTGGCATTATGCTTCGGCGTCATGATTGGAGAGTTATTTTAACATTCTTTACACGTGATCGATTGTGAAATTACTTCGAGTCTCATTCGACTTATTGCGTACGCGCGAAATAGTCATTTCTTCTCACTCGACCGTTTAATTTACAGTCGGAGGAAACGATGTTTTTTTTTGGATAGGGTCTACAGCTCAGTGGGTGGCCGCTCGCCCTCGATTACATAGAACGTGATTACTATCCCGGCGTGCTAATGTAGCTACGTGCTAGCTATAGATACGGTTAATGGTAAAAAAGGCATATGAAGTACTGTGCTTCTTTAGCGGCGCCCAGCTGTGGTGCGTACCAATTTGTTGGACACTACTTTTGTTCGACGCCAGTTAAAGCTTTCGAAATGCGACTCTTTCTTATTATAGGTATCTGCGATTAGAGATTGTGTAAATAATTTATAGACGCTAGGAATGCGCGGTAAATAGAGTGGGAAAGATCACCCGCTTGTCCACAAAGCCGTGCACTTGTTTTTCCAAGCAGCGGCGATGATTAACGCAGATGATTAATCAGGTTTAAATTACTATTCTGTTATCGAGTTTTATGAGTAATTTCTCATGTTTTATCCCAGTCTCTGCACTCTTCTTTTAAATTGTATTTTTTTGGAGATAAATGAACAAAATCTTCCGGCGCTGCGGAATTCGAACTTGCGCCTTCTGCGTTGAAAGCGTCTGGGCATGAAACCAACTAACGTTGACGTCATATATGCCATACTTTCGCTGTTGTTTCGTCGATAAAATGTTTCATTGAGAAAATAACATTTTTTATTATTATTATATTTCATCGACATCGTTACGTTGACATAAATCAAGAAATAAATTCGATGATTTATAATAAGTTGCGCAATGATGATTTCTCCTTCATTTTCTACGTTTGTTGTATAATCATGCTTGAATTCATTCTGTTAACAAAAACGAACGCAAATGTAAAAGCACACTTTTGATTCTTTGTTCAAATTCGTAGCGACCGTACAGTAGGTACCGTACTTAGAAGGATAACAAAACAAGAAATGTTATGAATATAATTTATCCTGACATGACACCAGCAAGTGACTCACGAATGTCTCATTATTCGCTCGGGGTTAATAAGCAAACAATATTGGTATGCGTTTGTTGACAAATAATTCCACGGCGTTATGGATATCTATCGTAACTGAAACATAGTATTTTATACAAAGAAAAACATAATTATTTGGAAATTACGAAGGTGGAATATTTGTTATAATCAAAGTTTTACCAGCCCTGAATATAAATTGTTAAATAAACTTGTTTTACGGATAACGAATACACGTTATGTTGATTTTAGCACCCGAACTTTTTTACAATATAGGTACAGCGTCCAAAACACTCCAGTCTATCCTTGGGTGTTTTGTCGGACTAGGTCGAGGAACATTTTAGGCTCCAATGCTAGTTAAATTGGGCTAGCCAAACATTCCCAGCCCAAGCTTACTATATTTTGAATTTAGAATAACAAGAAGATAAAATCCATAAATAGTTTTTATTTAACACGTAGGTACATTCGTGTAAATAAATGTGTAAAAAAGAAATCATCGCAAAAAATACGTTTGATATTTAGTTATGTATATGTTTGGAACGTAAAATTATGTACTTTCCCTATAAATGTGTAACACGTAAAATTTCCAGAAACCGCGTTATAAAATAAAAGGCGGGACAGAGTTGACAGTCGGCCATTTTAGAATCTCGATGAATCAGTTTGAATTCCGAACACGTAGTACGCCGCCGATGGTGCCGGCTGACCGCATCGCAACCGCGTTACGTACAAAGCTTACCGTCTTGTGCACACATAAAGTTTTTTATTCTGTATTTTACGGTCCATTGTATAGTTACCGATTTGCTGTTACGGTATCTATTTACGTTAATGTAACAGATAATGTTAACGAAACGTTATCACGTTTACCAATATTTGTAATACATAAGAATAAAATATGGCTTGGAACACGTAGATGTAAAAAGTTCAAAATTTTAAAATTGAACAAAAATGTGGAAAGAAATATAAATATCACGACTGACTTTAATATTTATAAGTGGCCCGTTGTATAAAATTTTTAAGGTAAATTATTTCATTTGAGAAATGTGTTTTTTTTAACGAAGAGCGATGCAATTTGATTAAATAATGGGAAATACAATTGCTTATGGATTATAAATAATTCACAGTGCATCGGGACCAAAGCAAAGCGACAGCTAGAAAACGTGAGTAGAGGGCCTGATACGATTATAACAGATTATAAGGACGTAAACCATATAGTGCCGAATACATAATTATGTTACAGATGTTCCTGACTAGAGTTAAAAAAGGACTCCCATTTAGAGAAGTGAATTAACGTTTGCATTTACGCAATTATGTGTTAATTGGCAGCTTATTAACAAGACTGAACATTGCTAATTAAAAATAATTTATTTCTACTTTCTTACTAAAGCCAATATAATAACTTCACAAATGAAGTAGGAATAAAATCGGAAGACTGATTGTGATAGAAATTAAAGATTGAAGTTATAAATACTTCTGCGTCTGTGATATTTGCTTTAAATGCGATACACGCGTGAATTAATTCCAATTGGATAATAAAGTTTACTGGCTGTAAATTGTCGTTCGGACGCAATAAGGACTGAGCGATCAAGACCATCAACGTTTTATTATCTTGTTAACATGACCGAGACGGTTCACCATGTTTATTTCAAATATTTTTTTTTAATTGGACGGTACAACAATAACAAGGTTTTTTGTATGCAGTCCAATACAATAGTTTTGCCGTCATGTGTATGCGATGCGAAGATTCGAATCAATCAACAATCAACCAATATTTTCTATCTCAATACATACTCTCAGTTAACCTTGAGTCAGAACGAAAAATACTCCGTGGCGCAGTTACCAGGGTATTGCCTAGGCGCCGGAGGTCGCGTAATCGATTCCCAGACGGGACCACTATTTGTGACACCCACAGATAATAGTTGCGGATCTGAGTGTCCACGTAATATGTATGTATGTAAAACGTCCTTACAACACAGGATAATGTAATCGTATCAGTAAGAGCAAAGTCTTTATTTAAAAAAAAACTAAAAATGGCATCGCGATTTTCTTTTAAAATCTCTGAAGTTTGGAATATTTTATATTACACCGATCATTATCTATCGGTCACGAGTTAGCCTAAAATATATAATGCGAAAAAATACGTATAACGGTTTCACTCTAACAATATGAAGTTTTCCCGTAAACACGATAAATAAACACCTATATATTCATTGAAAGGAGGGCTTATAGATTGCACTAGGATAAATCCCTATCGCAGTTTTACTAATAAACGGTGGTAGGGCCACGCAGCAGCCTCGGCTGTTGCACGAATGGGCAGGCTCGTCCGCGTAAGTACCACGACCTCACAGAAGACCGGCGTAAAGTGGAAGTCTAGTACTTTCGCGTTTCGTCTGGTGACTGGGGTAGCCGGAGCCCAATTTTCAAAAGGGTTGTGAACGCAAACCCTCGGTTGAAGCAGATGTCCATGGGCGGCGGTATTCACTTAACATCAGGTGAACCGTCTGCTCGTTTGGCAACTTTTAACATAAAAAAAAGCAATGGGACACAAAGTACACAGGGACTAAACAACTGTTTATGGAATAGAATTTTTTATCGCGCGCAGGGATTGAACCCACAACTGGGTGTGCAACGGTAATTGGCAAGTGGACCAAACAAATCATAACGCTGTCCATCCTCTCGAACTTGTCAATACACTTGTAATTCTATAGTCTGTAAGCTGAACTATAGGAGCATCGACGACCCGAATGGTGTAGTGGGTAGTATACCAGCCTCCTGCGCCAGAGGGTGCGGGTTCGACCCCCAATACTCGAAAAATATTGTGTGATGAACATAGTGTTTTTCTGGTGTCTGGGTGTTTATATATGTATAACAAGTATTTATTTACAAAAGAAAAGTATGTTTGGGTACGTTTATCAGTTATCCAGTACCCATAGTACAAGTGTTGCGTAGTTTGCAACAAGAGAACGCTGTGTAATAAATGTGTCCTAAAATATTTATTATTATTATAGAAAAAAAGGGAAAAAGTAACAAAATTACCGCTCTACGGGTTTCAAATTACAACGAAGAAACATTCACGGGTTCACACGAAAATCAATTGAGCGAGGCTTCCCCTTTTCAACACCTTGGCTGATCAAAATGCCATTAGCAATGTTAGAAACATATTTAAGGGTGACACATCATAATAAATGTGATAATATTTTTTAACTTTCAATGACGACCAAATTGGCGTGGGGAGTAGTGACCCTGCCTCCTGCGCCAGATTTGTTGGAAAAGATAACCTTTAAATTGTTTTGCTTTACAGTACCTGCGTGCATTACCCGATGTACAGATATGTAATGAACAAGTGAATTTTTACTAACAAAATACAAAACCGAAATCAAATATCTCACTCGATATACATTTTCGATTTGATTTTGAGAAAAACCCTTACTTATCTCCGGAGTCTAAGGTCTAATATTAAAGAAATAAATATGGGACCACACGGGAGTTAAATCTGGTAGAATGCTAAATATAAATAAGTTACAAAGTAACAAACATAAAAAAAAAATCATTCAATTCGTAAATATACTAATACTTTTATTAATTTAATACTATTTATATGTATGTGTCTGTGAATATAATTATGTATAGAACCTTGACAAGCAGTGTGCTGGTTATAGGCTGTTATTATTAATTATTATCTCATATGCTTGTTTATTTGCATACTGTACATACATCTAAATCATGAAATATGACAGAAATTTTAAACTGCATTCGGTGACCGCTTCCTTGCCCATCGCATTACACACTCTATAGGCTCATAGTACGTCCTCATGAAGCACAAGTTAATTTTTTTATTAACGAAAAACAAAACCGACTGCAAATATCTCTCTCTATATTCATTTTATAATTGATTTCCAGGAGTTCCCTACGTATCTCCGAAGGCCAAGATCCAATACCAATGAACTTAATATGGGACCACATGGGAAGTACCAGCTTTCAAATAAAAAAAGAAATCATCAAAATCGGTTCGCTCACTCGAAAGTTCTGAGGTAACAAACAAAAAAAATACAGTCGAATTGACAATCTCCTCTTTTTTTTTAAGGCGGTTGAAAAGGCGCGAGTTTCGTGAACTCTCGTGTCCACTCCGACTAACCGTGGTCAGGTTTAACTGGGTGCATCATAATCTGATGGTCAGGTTTAACTGGATTTTAACTGGGTGCATCATAATCTGATGTTAATCGAACACGCATCGTCTATTCATAATGGTGCACTGTCAGTCTGTCACATATACAATTCATACGAACGTTCGTTGTATGTGCTATTGTGGACTTCCGGTACGTTTACAGTTATATACGCGTCCTAATATCAACAACAAGTCACGATTATGATGTAAACGCGTAATTTGGCGTTATTCAGGTGAATGTTAATGAGAATTAAGGCCAAAGAGACTTGGCTGAGCACCTTGTATAATAGAAATTCTAATACATCTAATACTGTTCCATATTACGTTTCAATTATTGTCCAACAGCTTGATTAAATATCAAAGCTGATAAAATTTTATGACAATAATAAAAACAATAGTGATTTTTGTATTGGTGTGTTTTATTTATTGCACACAATTATTTATTTACTACTAACAAACATGTGTTCAATGACAAAACTACAAGAATTTAGTACATCAAAATACAGGCAAAACATCCGTTTATAGGAGGTAAAAAGAAAGCTATTGCGGTCGGCAAGTCGTTAAATAATTGTGCGGACTATAAACATACATACAGACAAAAGCAATATAACTGTACATCTATATTTTCTATGTGTTTTCTTATACTTGTTTATCACTTGGTGATAAAAAAGCTGTGTCATCATGGTTAGTTATACGAAGAGAGGCAAATGGGCTAGCAGGTCACCTGATTGTACTTATTCACCACTAATCATGGAAATTAGCAACATATGAGGTCGTCGGGGTCCAGACATCAATGGACATCGACTGTTTGTCCAATAAGAAACTCGAACATGGTAGCCTAATCAATAAGAAAGGGAAACTCACTCAAACTCACTTTATGTACAATCTATCCATAGAATATAAATAATAATAGGATATTGGGTATACTTTATCATAAGATCGCAAGTACCCGGCGGCGTGTAGAGCTGGTTTGTCGATTTTTGTGTTTTTTACGTGCAAAATCTTGCTCTGTGCCCAGTTAACTCCGACAAATCTGTCACCTGTCAGGTGGCGACAAAGATCCAAATTGAGGGTTTGTTATTTTCAACGGGAAAGCAGATACCTGTGTGTAGAACATTTAGAATTTGGGAAATCCAGAATTAATTTATTCGCTTATGATTAAAATTTGTGGTCAACTAGCGACCCGCCTCGGCTTCGCGCGGGTGCAAAAGTATTATACATATAAACCGTCCTCTTGGATCACACTATTTAGTAAAAACATCGCATCAAGATCCGTTGCGTGCTTTTAAAGATCTAAGCATACATAGGGATAGACAAACAGCGGGACAACTTTGTTTTATACTATGTAGTGAAGATAGTGGGGTCAGACGGCAAGTTCTGTTTTGCGAACGCGTTTTAAACAACAATAACAACTCGATACGCCTTCAATTCATAAGTCTCGCGACGTAGTAAAATTAATATGCAAATAAACAAAAAAAAAATGCCGATAAGTTCAATAGCAATGAGTCAGACGTAACGCGACCATTCATCGGATTCGACTCTCGGCCGGAGAATGTCGGAGCGGAACTTGTTCCGAGAAGCCGAATTATCTTACGGAACCTACTGGCAGATTACTTGGCGTGACTCATTGCACGGTCAGTGATACTTTTACGAGTGATTTATTTTTGCTCCTGATTACGGATTTAGCTAAATACTATTAGAAATGCTAAAGCATAGAAATAAAACTCTAGAATAAACTCTAAAGAGTTCTTTTTCTTTTTATTTCGCATTTTTTAGAACGTGCGTTTCTTTGTCTTTTAACAATAAGTACCTGGAGGACCGAGCTTTGCTCGGTGTGGCTTTTTTTTTTGGTAAATCGTGTATTTTGGAAATTATGCCGTTAACAATAATTATCAGCCTTTGGGCTTCGTTTTAAATATTTGCTCAAGTACAAATGTACTGTGAATGAAAAGGAATATTTTAAGAATATAATTTGACAAACCGTCATTTTTTATTATTTACTTGAATCATTCACATACATTTTATCTTTTATGTATTTTTTTACACCGTAAAAATAATTTTTTTTCCCTCTTAATATTTAAAACGTAAAATGTATAGTTTCGAAATATATTTTCAAGTATAAACCGGACCAAGACCGCACCCAATCCTGCCAGCTCAGATTTAAAATAAACATTAAAGGAATTCGAAGGAGCGCAGGCAAAAAAGAAATGCCTACTTTGACAACATGAAACCGTAATTAAACAATTAAATCCAATTATGTCTATTAATCGCATCCATTGGAAAGGTATTCGACGCAATGAACCATGCGATGGCCAAGGCATGCGCGTGATGATTTATGGCGACTCGACGGGGGGGTTTCTGCGACCTTGAACCGTTTTCAAAGTCAAGGTATGCGCGGGAAAAAACAGTCGTAAGGAGACATGAAACGGAAGACTGGTTTGGTTGGTCGAAGCGTAACGATTTGGCTAAATATGGACAATCACTCCGTAATTAAAGTGATTACCGTAAAGTGAATCGCGTAAGCATTGCATTCTAGAATTTTAAAGAGTTTTGGATGCTTTTAATCCTGATAGGGAACATTACAAAGACTGAGCAGGCGATGGATGTTGGAAGGTGGACTGCTGTCTCTGTCTACCTCTTGGAAACAAGGAGTTTGATGCTCACATACAAACATAATTATGTTATTGCATTATTGTACAACTTCGTTTGCCACAATGCCAATATTTTGCGATAAATATGTATTAAACACAAACTATACTGACAGTTCATTTCCATTTTCGCAAATACAACAGAAGTGAGTTTTTAAATTGTGACGTCACATTCGAGCACTTTCTCATCAGTATGCATTTGATACTTTCTACGAGTGATTTCCCACGTCCAATAACAGTTGAAACAATATGATGCATAAAATAAAAATCTTTATTAGTTATCGCATGAAATATTACTCACGACTATAAGATTCATTTATTATTTCCTATACGATTTCACCGCAAAATATAACATTAAGCCCCGTCTCCCACTCAACTCACCTGATGAAGGATCTCCTATGGGTCAGAAACTAGTCGGTACATACACCGGTTTAACGTGAGTTTAGCCGTCTTATTATTACGTAAATAATATCTCACAAAGTTTTAATAATTTTATCGATTTCTAATATTATTAATTATACTGAAACAAACACCATATATACCGATTATCCATCCCGATTGACGATTGAACCAATGACATCTGTCTAGCAACTACACCGAAGCCAATATGACGCAATGCGTAATAATGAAGTAATGAATATAAGACGTAAAACGTCTCGCAAAACGTCGCACTTGTCGACTTGTCATCGAGCGCGCCTTCCGTAGAAATGCGGGAAGTGATGCCCGTAGAGGAAATGTAAGATATTATGAACGTAACGAATTAGAATAGTCAGAAACCGTCGTGTTGTATTTCGTTACTGTTTCTATATAATTGAACGAATCCCCTTACTTAGACGTTAAATTGACATGTTTATAAAAAGGTCTACGACCCAATTTCATCGCAGTACTGTACCCTGTTGGCTGTTAAGTATTTTAATGGGCAGAAGTGATGCCCTAATAAATAATATAAGATTTTTTTTGCATTATTATCGTCGTATACAACTATAGTAGCGATTAGACGTATGACGTCGAGTTCATAATAACCACAACCAGTCTGCAACTAAGATGAAGAAAACTTATTGTCTTGTCGAAAAACTTATTGAAAAAACTGTCATTTTTGCTAGTCTTAAAGTACTCAGTGTTCTTAATAACAGGATCCCAAGTCGGTTGTAGAATCCAAATTTCTCTACTGAAATGATATTTCTAATGTGATCACCAGTACTAACTGATACCGAAGAGGACAAGTGCAGTCTTACTCGTAAATACAATACGTACCAATGTACTGCCAAGGTTGTTTAAAGTTAAACATCAAAAAGAAACACCATTTAGAAGCAAGACGCATTTACGCGCTAGGCATGGCTGTTCACCTCGACATTGGTGTATCGATAGAAACATTTCCGTGACATGCCAAGTATCGACATGCACGCATAGTGTCGACGTTTAAGACAGGGCTGCATCGAGGGCAAGGAAGCGCATTCGGAAATTGAACGTAACCATATTAGTATATGAATGTATTACACTTGACCTGCTTTTTAATAAATAGGATTAAGGCTAAGCCTTCAGCGTTCAGCCAAGAGGTTATGAGGTAATGTGCACGTAACTGTTTATTCAAAAGTCATGGCAAAGTAAGCTAGCAGTTCACATGATGTTAAGCGAGGACCGCCGCGTATGGAAAAATACACAAATATTTTGCTAACAACGAAATTTTATAACGTGCATACGCGGTTCTCCTATGACCCCCTGGTACTTTGCCACTGGAGTTAGCCTATTTTTGGATAACAATATTTTGCTTTAACAGAACATTTCAGATTCACAAAAAAGGTTCACAGTATCGTAGATATCGGTAAGGAACCGGATGAGAGGTAACTAGACACCGCATTATTTTAGATCTTGCGATGTCGGAAAAGTATCGAAAATATCGTTAACGACGGAGCAATGTTTTATAGATTTGGCATATTTTTATAAATTCGAAATGAATGTTCAAATATTTAATAATTAACAAACTCTACGAACCACGATACCAATCTACTTACATATTCTTATTCTTCTTACATAGCGAATGTCAAAAATACAAAATCTACACTTAGATACTCAAATTTGCGATATTGCATTTTTTTGGGAGTGGATCAAGTATCTAACATATTATATAAAAAAATGATACACGAGTTCATTAAATAAACATTATCTTGGTCGTTGATTGTGTAGAGATAATTAGATATGAAAATGAACACCTTAAAAGTATCATAAAGTATTAGTATGGCACATGCCAAATGCTTTATTGTAATAGAATTAAAACTTTGAAATGAATACATTAATTACAACGAGCGTTCGACTTTTATGTGACGTCGAGGCGAACGTTAAAGATTCATTATTGTCTTAACGGCTTCATTGTAACCTTTCAGAGCACGTTCGATAAGTGTCATGGTTTTTACACGTATCAATAGCTGTATAATTTAATCTTAATGTTCTTGCCGTTCCATTAGAGATGTCCAAGTCTTTGTTGGATATATCATCGGCGTCAAGTGTTAATATTGAGTAACTACCTACATTTACAAAATGAAACTGATAAACAATAAGTTATATATGTTACTTACATTTAACGAAATAGAAGCATTAATACCTCATTATTCGCTTTGAGAAGTATTTAACTGTATCGCTTACGACGTCTGCCCGTTATTTAATAATTACCGCAAATATTCGCATTGCATTTTTGGGATCTGTCAAGTGGAAATATCACCGCTCGAAGTGTTCGAAGTTTGATGACGAGGCTGACACGTTTTGAACTGATTGAAAGCTTAAGCCTACCCACATCATAAAGGTTAATATGAGAGCTATTTCTTCATAAAGAACAAATTACACTTGAATTGGCTTTGAGTGTACGCACTCAAAGTCAGTTGTACTCTAATGCATGTATGCATGCAAAATATGCAACACGACGTTGAAAATGCTTTGTACGGTTGTATTATTTTTTTATTTTCGAAATAACAAAAAAATGTTTCGACGAATGATTGAAATGAAATGTGAAATCCAACAATCCACAGTGGGGCTGCGTGGTGGTGGGCTATGCCCTAATACCCTCTGTATAGAGAAGGCCTTTGCCCAGCAGTGGGACATATATAGGCTGTTACTTTACTTTACATTTGAGACTTACTGAACTACTATTTACGAAGAGCCTAATTAGCACACTATGCGACCAGTCGGACCGCAAGAGTCCAATCTTTTAAAGATTTACTGTTTTAAAAGTAATTTTCGACCTTTTTAGAGTGGGCTTACGTTACAGCAAATTACGCCGGTCTTCTGTGATACCGTGGTGTTCTCACTTGTGCTTACAACAGCAGAAGCCGCAGCTGCCCTACCACGGTTCATGGGCGGCGGTTCCCTCTCGCTGGCTAAAACCATCCTCTTTAATAAAAACACTAATGTGTGGATATCATTAGACTTTTTTGGGGGACGAGAAGAGAAGGTACCATTACGGCGAGAAGACGTGATAGTTGTAAGTAGTTGTATATATAGCAGGTTCGGTTTTGCAACGAAATCGCAACAGCCAATCTGGGCCACGAGACGTTAATGAATGTCTCGTAATACATCACCATAAAAACCGGTCGCTCATTAACGTAGTCATAACGTTAGTTGTGACACAAACAAATGAACCGCTAACATCAGCACGAGATACCAGAGTGAAGGTAACGATTGGAAATTAATAAAACGAACGTACTAGAAGCTATTTGTGAGTTTGTTTAATAATCCATCTTTTAGAAAGGTGAAATATATCTGGAACCACGGCTGTGCTTTTGTCATAAATGATACCAAAAATGGTTGTTATAGCTTCGCCTTTAGCGTATTCGAGTAATCCATTCCGCCCATGAACCGCTTCTACTGATTTGCTGCATTTATCACGACCAACTGCACCGTCTGCTTCCACAATATGAAATTTAGGAATAACCCTAAAGACAATGTTGTTTGAGTTGAATAAATAAAGTTAAGAATTATGATGAGACGTGATCGGGAGCGATACGACTTAGACCTTATGAAGAAAACCTGTTCTAGCCAAGGCCGGAACCGCTTTCGCAGATCCTGTGGTGTTGTGAAGATCCATGTTTAGCACAAGTAGAGTATCTTGTTCCTTTTCCACCTCCTCCATAAATAGCGCATGGCATTCCCTTCTCCAGGTAGTTAAGATACTTGTATTTATTAAAACGTCCGTAATCATAATAACGCATAAGCTATTGACTTCGCGTTGGGTTGTCGTTCGATTCCCACAAGTATTTTTGTGTAACAGATAATTGTTTCGGGTCTAGGTATTTGTTTCTCTGCTTGGCTTGGTTTATGTCAGGCAGGCCATTAACCAATGCCATTAACAACATGATTTACATGTTGTGACGATAGAAAGAAGAAATATAAAAAAGAAATCCATAAGCATAATAAAGTAAAAAGTAAAATAATAGCCTATACAAGTCCCACAGCTGTACAAAAGCCGTACAGTATCAGGGCAGAGTCCACTACGCGACCGCACTGCGGATTGGCAGACTTGACATAATTATATTAAAAATATTTTTTGTTGTTATTATTTAGAAAACATGCAGGTTTCCTCAGTATATTTTCCTTCACTGCTGAGCACTTATAATTGACAATCTCATTGGTGCTGGCGCCAGGCTTTGAACTCAGGTTGCTCGAGTATATTGAATTAAAAGCAAGCACCCGGACACTGAGCTATTACGACTCTGTAAGCATTAAAATGAATGATAAAGAAATACTCTGCGGTTTAATTGGATGCACTATCTAAAATTTGAGCGGGCTACGTCTCGTTAAGATTGTCATCGGGCCCCTAAGTGAAATTGTGTTACGCATTGTATGTAGATAGCCGTCGTAGCGACGAGGAGTGGCAAATACTTGGATGACTCACAGGCCGTAAGCCACTTGAGGAGTTTAAATATGTCGTTTGTTTGGTATCTAAAAATATAGGACGACCTTTAAATTAAGGTTTTAAGGGTCGACCTACATTTTTTGAAACTTGTATTTGCAACCAAAGAAATCAATGTTGTGTTTTTGGCTAATTAGATTTAGGAGTTGGAAATATAATATAATATTTTACTACGTGCTGTTGACAAATCTTTAAGAAATAATAAATGTAGAGTTTAATACTAAAAGGTTTTGATCTCAATCTATTTATAAATAAAGAGACAATTGCTATTAAAAAAAGTTATTTTTTTTTTAATGTAAAATAAAGTACAAAATTTTTATGTCTGTTCGAATTACATTTATAAAGTTAAAAATACGCATTCATTTGTACGTAAAAAAAAATAAAGTAAAGTAACAGCCTATACATGTCCCACTGCTGGGCAAAGGCCTCCTCTGTACAGAGGGTATCAGGGCATAGTCCACCACGCGGCCCCACTGCGGATTGGCGGACTTCTATATTTTTTTTGTTATTATTTCGAAAATATGCAGGTTTCCTCACGATGTTTTCCTTCACCGCGGAGCACGTGATAAGTCAGCACTTAAAGTTAAAAACTTCATTGGTGCCGGCACCGGGGATCTAACTCAGGTTGCTCGAGTATATTGAATTAAGGCGAGCGCCCAGACACTGAGCTATCACGTATATTTGTGCGTAAAGACACACAATAAATGCTGTCATATGAAATAGTTCTACAACGGAAAGCCAGTCTTCAGGCATTTTTATCTGTTAATTTATATCTGTTAAATCGTGATAGATAATCCTATCGAATCAGCAGAAGAAACACACACTAGCTTCCGTTTTTCGATTCTTAATAAAGCCCCCATAACATTAGTTACCAATCAATAAATATCTTACACGATTATACATTCGAACCATGCAAATAACCGCTTATAGAACTGCACATCATTCATTATCTTGAACGGACGGAACGCGTTGATAACGTTCCGGCGAACATCCGACCACCCTGGTGTAGGCAACGCTCATACCCTCGACACGGTAATGCGAGCTTTTGTTTGGCGAAATCCAATATCTTCCATCCGCTTCGACGTGAGACCTACGCGTAATTGCACGGCGTAGTACTTAGTGTCTCAGACATGAATCCCTCGGCTGGACGATAGATAGATATTGCCTAGACGCAGAGATAGATATCTCACGGAGGACCATGTTAAATTGGATTATCACCGACATCACCAAGCTTGGTTTGGACTCAAAAATCAATCTTCAACGTTACCGTCGGTTGAAGATTTTTTTTTATAGAGAAGCTCAGCTGAAAGCAACTTGTAGCCATCAATAAACAAATGAAGCAAGTGCCTTTATATTGTACAGCTGGGCAAAGCCACCTCTGTACATAGGGTATTAGGGCATAGTCCACTAAGTGACCCTACCGCGGATTGGCATATCTTTGAAATATCTTTTTCATTATTATTTCGAAAATATGCTAGTTTTTTCACATTTTCCTTCACCGTCGAGCACGTGATGAGTCAGCATTGTTCATCATCATCATTTCTGAAACACTG
Organism: Iphiclides podalirius; assembly: GCA_933534255.1. Taxonomy (NCBI): domain Eukaryota; kingdom Metazoa; phylum Arthropoda; class Insecta; order Lepidoptera; family Papilionidae; genus Iphiclides; species Iphiclides podalirius. Next base: position 8,347,351 of record OW152834.1, read on the forward strand.
ATCATCGTAGAAGTTAATTAATCAGGTGTCAAATGGCTTTTCAAATCTCATTTGGGGTTGTCAAACGGATGGTTAAAATCTCTGAATTCTTTAGAATGATGATCCCTCACAGGGTTGTAGGGCGAAACCTATACGGACTCACATATCTACTCGTTTGATGATTGCCAATGCTTCTGCGTCCCGAGATTTACTGCATGTATAAGTTAAATTTAACCATATTCACTGTAGTTATCAATTTCGTAACATTCATAACATGACATCTGTAGAGAGCGAAGTTAAAACCGGTTTGTATCTTATTAAGTATGATAATTCCACTGGCTGCCTAAAGTTGCTTCATACTTCGATGCAATATTAAGTCAGTTAACACGTTACAAACTAATCAAAAACTTTTAAGCTGCATAATACATGTTTTATAAATGGCTCTAGGAACTGGCAAAATTTACCACATTCTTCATGCCGTTTGGCAAATAAATTGGTAAATGTAAATAACTTTAACTCCGGCGTAATTCAAATCAAATAAATTTTAAACGATAGAGAAAACTCACTTATGAATTTATCAACAAGCAGAATTTGGCGGTCGCTTATAGTTTTCGAAAAAATAAATAATGAAATAGTGTGATTTTTACTATAGAAATCCGCCATTTTTTGTTGTCAATATGTCAATTCAGCTCGTATTTCTTGGTGGTCATAAAAAAAAACCTAACATCGAAGGTTAAGGCGGGAGCTCCGCTCCCGCCTGAACCTTCTAACCTAATCTATCCGAGTCGGATTCGCTCTGTGTCGGTTCTGTGACTCATTAAATTTAAAAAATCGGAATATCGATACGTGTATGATGTCGCCCCCTTCCTATATTTATCATGTTGGCAGAACTGTGTAAAGAACTTTTGAAGTCAAACGAATAAAATGGTGGATTTCTTAGTACAAAAAACAAGTTTTAAATTTTTTTTTTTCTCGAAAACTATAAGCGACCGCCAAATTCTGCTTGTTGATAAATTCATTAGAGATTTTTCTCTATCGAAAATTTATTTTAATTGAATTACGTCGGAGTTAAATTTATTTACATTTACCAATAAATTTTATCAAAGAAATTTAAGTTACGTAACAGTACTCATCGTGTAAATTATGATGACGGATTATTTTCATCTTGCTAAGTTTTTCCTACAGATTACTAAATATATAGAATATATAGAATAGACTTATTTCATTTGTATTTCTTTATTACACTATTATGTCATATATGTCGTGGTTTTAAGTGGCTTATCCTTAGCGAAAACCAGTGAGTGGGAATTCTTGTTATTGATAAAAAAATGAGGCTGAAATACTATCATTTAATCAAACAAATCTTTATCTTATCCATATACAAACTAGCCCTCTATTACTTTCACACTTAGTTTGAAAAATTGTTAGAATGCAGAACAGTGTACAGATCGAATTTAATTCGTGTTACTTTTTAGGGTTCCGTACCTAAAGAGGGAGAGAAATTTTCGCAGATGATGAATTTCTGTTGCCGCTATAACGGTAAATACTAAAAAAGCAGAATGAAAAATATTTAAATGGAGCTCCCATACATCAGACATGATTTTTTTGCCGTTTACATATATGTATAAATATAAATGGTACGGAACCCTTCATGCCCGAGTCCGAATCGCACTTTGCAGGTTTTCGAATTCAATTCAAATTATTATCATAACATTTTTAAAATGTAACGGATATTTTAGAACTAGCAAAGATTTGCTTGCAATGATCTAAACTTAAATCTGTAACATTTTCAGTTTCACTCGATAACACAAAAAGTTACTTAATAATATTATTAATTAATAACTGCTAGATTATACATTATAATATCAAGTTTATATATCACACGAGACTGATTCGCGTAAAAGTTATTTGAAAAAATTTTGTATATACATACATCAATCAAAAATATATCGAACCGTAAATATAGTAATATTTCAATAGATATAAGAATATATTATGTTAAAACAAATACATTTACGTTTTTATATTTAATATTTTTTTCTTAAAACGAAACACTTTATATACAATACATACACATACCTATATAATAATGTGGATATATAAGATACTTAATAAATTGGCGTTCCGCGGCCCGCCATTTCCCGCCATCCTTGCCTATGGTCCGGATTATTTTTTAATTGCGGCCCGAGGCTAAGGCGATCGTTTATCGGCCGGACCGTTCATCGGCCGACTACTCGTCGTACGGCTTCCTGTGTTTACCGCCGCAGCTACTTACTTAATGGGGTCAGGTTAATCCATTTACGATGGAGGCAACACATTCCTTTCCGACATATCATAAGGACATGTCTTCATTAATAAATTCCTTCGGGTAAACTAGGTATGCAATTATTTTTGCCAATGCAAATGAGGACAATGATTTATTGGAATGTTACATGTGTATCTCATATATATATATATATATATATATATATATATATAATTTATATTTATATGTAGTCAAACAGTCACCATAATAATTCTAAAAATGATCATTTATGATTAGACGTCGTATAAAAAGCAGTTTTTACTTGAATTTTAATATTTGTTTAGTAACTACGTACAGACACGTCTATTCCATTATTGATATACACTGGTTAATTAAATCGGACACTTCTCTGAAATATCCTCTAGTAGTAATTTTGAAAAATTAAATTTAATCAGCTGCCTTTAGATTTAATTCACATCTCGATTTCGTAACTGCATATAATAAAATAAATCACTTGACAGTTATAATATCGTATATTACTTTCACCAATAAAGTTTCTACATCGAGACTCAATAATTTATAATAAACAAGTAAAATGTGTCAAATATTTCATTTTATTCGCTAGTTACGAAATAAATTTTCTTTCGTCAGTTTTATCAATTTATATATTTTATTATATATTACGTGATTATAAATTAATTGGTATGTTTTTACTTGTTTTATAGAAACAATCAAAAGTTTAATTTTATCTTTTTAAAACCTAGTTATTTAAGCTAGAAAAGCTAGTAAATTAAAAATGTGCTACATTTTTAACATCGTTAAATATAATGGCCACGAAGTAAAATAGTATAAAAAAAGATCAGAACAAAAATTTATGAAACAAAAATTTTTGGCGCGCTTGAGAATCGAACCTACAAGAATGCGTGCAAGACCAGTCCGCCATGACATCAACTTTTACGCTATTCGAACACCCAATATTTATTATTCTTGAACGATAATTTTCTGCTATAATTTTGAAAAAAGCTTAAATTATAAGTGTATCTTCCCTCTCTTGCCCTTAACCGACCTGGATGGGATCGGAACATCATGCGAATAACGTTGTTTATGGTAGTGGTTAAAGGTTTGAATGAACCTTTTTGGGAAAAAATATCCAAATCCATAAAGATTATCTGTGGGTCCCGTGTGGATTTCGAACGCACGACCCCCAGCGCCGAAGCCTAGAAGCAACTGCGGACAAACTATCATTAAACTACTGACGGACTGTCATTGAGTTCATTTATGTTGTGTGTGGCAAATCTTACTTTTTTGAATTAATTCGCATATGAATGAGATTAATGCAGACTACGAAACAAGGTATGTCTCTGAGACAGTTGAATTAATGAACTATTAGTGGAACTCAAGAATTAGTAGCTTGCTTCTATTTTACAGGGTGTTTCGTTTTAACCGTAGGATATTATACCAGATGTCCCGGAATATTGATATGGAAGCATTTCGGAGCAGTTTGGGTAACATTCTTACGCCACGTCAACTACTCCCAAAGTAAACAAAGCTCGTGCAATGGGTAATAGATATCTGATAAACATACTAAACATTATTTTATTTTGTATATAAATACGTATTAAAGATGTACAAATACACTTACTATCAAAACACTGTTTATTAAACAATGTTTTTTCAGTTATGGGGATCGAACCCACACCCTCTAGTGTTAGATAGTTTTACTACCCACTACGCCAATCGGGTTAAACCATTATAAAATATTGTATGTAAAAATTTTCATAAGCCATACAAACATTTTCACCAAACATATTTCAAATAAAATTATTTCTAACATTTCTTTTTTTTTTGATGACTCCACGGCGCAGTTGCCAAGTTATTGGCTTCAGCGTCGGGGGTTGTGGGTTTGATTCCCACATGGAACAACTATTTGTGCGACTCACAGATAGTTTTTTCGCATCTGGTTGTTTGTCCACGTGATATTTATGTTTGTAAAATCGTCCTTACAACACAGGATAATGTTATCCTAAAGTGCAATGTTTTTTTCAAAAAAAAAACAATATTTTACCTCTACTTCAAGCAAAGACATCTATTATCAAGCGTCCACAAGGTTTTACAGACCCAATTCCCTTCATAACAATGCAAAAATATTGATAATTACGCCAATATCCAATATTGCTCCGTTATATGAACAAAAGGAAAAAAAAAAGACATTTTTAAAATGTTTCTCTATGGGTATACTTGTGATATAGTAATTTCTGAAGTAAGATTATTATATTTACAAAAACGACGCGCAATGTATTTTATTCAAATCTTATTCCTTATATCTCAAGTAATAGCTCCTTTTCTGTACGTAATTAACTCAATAATTATCATCATAGGCTTTTCAGGTTTGTTCCTTCAAGAAAAAGGTACTATTATTCGGTAGGACATTGGATGAATCATGTGGTTTTTGTGACGCGACAATAAACGTACCAAGCTAAATTAGCAAAAACTTAAGAAGCGAAGAATATATACGTAACGCCATAACAACTGCTTGGTGGAAATTCATAATGTAAAAGTTTCAAAGAACGCTAAAAAAAAATTGAACACGAAAACTTGAATAAATCAAAAATATATTGACTTACCTCCAAAATTTGCAATTTATTCTAAAACGGACGCGTCGACTTATTTATTATTCAGTTTAACTCACAAAAGTCCAATTCAAAACACTAATATACTTTTTTACTTATAATTATTTCATTACGTAAAAAAATATATAATACAAATTTCTCTCATGTATCTCGAATTCACACCTTTTTGTATTAAAGTCGTATTAATTCTCGCGCGGGAATGTTAACTTTTCGCGGTATATTGTTCGCGCGTTCGAACAGCACACATTCCGCTACACGACTCTGCTGCTGCTACTACTACGTCAGAGGAATACAAAACAATTCCGACTCGGCAATCGGTATTCGATTCGGTGTCGCATTCGTAGCGAACTCTCCACTAACGTCACGACATAGACATAAAGTACGACTGACTCACTGAAGTGGAATGCACGTTTTTCCCCCATTAATCCCTGCAACGGCATCTTGTGGTAAAACTTTAAAATAAATAAATGATGAAAGTGCCATCTATTCATCATCTCCTGTATTAAGAAAGCATGCGTAATATGTTGCGGATCATACCAATATTGGATTTTTTTACTTCATAATCATATTAAATTTTAAATCTAGCCTAAGGTAATATTATATTTATCTAATACACATAAAATTGATACAAATACTTTTCATAACATTTATTTTAATTTTTTTCTTTAATAAATAAATCAACTTCCAATTTTATTAAAACATATCACAAAATGCCATGCTCCGTTCTATTCACAATTTATTTGTAGTATTTTGTCTTTTATTATGAATTTCATATATTTTGGGGAACAAAAATGCTATGCATTTGTAATCGGTTTTAGGGAGCCTACCGTTGTCATTTTTTCGATAATTAATTATGAGTGTTAAGTGAAGTATAGTATTAGTAAGTAAGCCGGACCATTTGTACACATACAGGGCTCACGCACACATTTAATTCAAAGTAAGCCGACCGTCTGTCATAAAAATAAAATAACGCCATCTTGTTTTGTGGAACGGTATTAAAAATAATATGTTCCAGAAAAATTGTTAGGAAACTAATTTTATTGGTTTATTTAATATATTTTTGACATTTTAAAATCATATAAAATAAATGGGTAATTCCTGACATATTCGGTACCATTTTATTGTGTTTATTGTAATTACTTGCAAGCATTGATTATGATTATTTTTTTAATTCTTCGTGTAGCATATCAACTGTGAAATGGAACAATGACTGGATGAAAATTATAAAAAAACTGCAGAGTTTAAGAACATTGGATTGCATCCAAAACAAGTGTGTTATGTAGAGTCCCCCCAGGTTCTCCTATGAAAATGGGTGTCCCCCAAGGATCAATTATGGGCACATTATTATTTTTAGTATATATAAATGCCCTTTTATGCTAATGAGTTATGTGACGATACATTGCTCATTTTTAAGGTTGACCGAAATGCATTAAATTATGGCGCACTTTCGCGTATCCTCCATTGGTTTACCATCACTCATATGTATGCTTAATTGTTTGGATACATACACTAGAGGGTAGAGGTAAGAAGAACTGTCTCGTATGGGGGAATAGCTGTAGCACTAAATCCAGTTGTAAGCCGTAAATAACAGTTCCCAATCTTTCCAGAATGGCGCTAGAATAGCAAGAGGGAGAGGGTATGAAATATATTTAACCGTCCAAACGGAGTGAAGTGCGCTGAATAGAAAATTTTTTTTGGTATGAAGCGTAAAGATGAGGACTTGATGAGGTCAATCTAATATTCCCATAATAGATTGTCTTCCTCATCTGTACACGATGTTAAAAAAATGTCCAGTGATAAGTAGTAAATAACAGTTCAAAAATCCATTAGGGTGGTGTGATCGTAGCCAACGTGTGTAATTGTTTTCCTTGTTGAATTGAATTTTAGTGACTTGTAACCATGGCAACTATTAATTCTTCATCGTTGCTTAATATCCACCTTCTACCGTAGGTAGTGCCAACAGTTTAATGCCTATCAAAGGACCATTTTTATACACACAGATTGGTTTCCTCCATGCTATAACCTACAAACTTCTGTTCTATTCTACACTAAAAACCAGATATATAAAAGTACTCTTTGCTAAAAACCATCAACAACGATAAATTTTAAAACATTAAAGTTGTCTTTGGTCTAATTCGTTCTTTCTCTGTCAAAATGGCTGCAGTGCAAGAGGTGCGCGATATTATTTCTTTCCACAATGTTTAGTGATTTACTATTAAAAACGATGAATTCATCTTTAATTTACGCGTTTTTCATATTTACAGGCAAGACGTGAACCTATTCAGGCCGTCCAAGTTTTTGGCCGCAAGGTGAGTGTTTCGGGTTGTGTCCACGTGTTTGTTATTAGGTATCACCTATTTATTTAATTATAGAAGTAATCATTTGATTATTTTTTATACTTAAAATGTTCTTACTTTTAGTGTTACTGTCACTTTATCTTGCCATTTTATCTTTGTTTAAAAGTTGCAGATTTCAGTAAGTCATCCAAGAAACGCCGCATTTATGTCATTTATTATATAAAAGGAATTAGTTCTTTACATTAATATTCAGTTACCTCTATATGTTCCGTCTTAAATTTGTAAAGAACGTTGCAACATGAAGTTTGATAGTACATTTTGTAACGCAGAATACTTAACCTCAAAAATTGATTTCATTGACAATTATGATAGTAGCAGCAGGGGTTATTTTGGCTTAGCCTCCTTCCATGGTTCAAGGCTGCACTTGGTTATCTAAATGAAAATAATTTTGATTTGTTTAATTTGGCGCGCTTTAACAGAAAACAGCGACCGCGGTTGCTTACTGCAAACGCGGCCATGGGGTACTCCGTGTGAACGGGCGCCCGCTTGATCTTGTGGAGCCGCGTCTTCTACAGTACAAACTGCAGGAGCCCATCCTACTCCTCGGCAAGGTAATTATCCTATGTATCGCTGATTTCATTACTAATCAATACTCTGGCATTTTATGTGTCATGTTGTGTAGTGTAGTAGCTTGAGTATCTAGTAAAATTCTAGTATAAAATCATGTGCATGCATGTATATTTCAAGCTATTAGTCCTAATAATTAATTTAATCCTTATTATAAAATTAATCACTTCAGTCTTCTGTATTTCAATTATACACTTAATATTTTAAAAAAATTATTAACTTATTAGATTTAAACCCTTCCCAATATTTAATCATTACTTCATATGTTTTTGTAACTGTTGCATTGTATGTTGTAAATGTTGTCATTCTAACTGTTGCATGGTCACTACTTTTTCATTTGCACTGTGCATGATGTTACTTTGCATTCTAATTTGCTCAGAGTTCATTTTTGTTTGACATTTTGTAGTTTTTATTATAGTTTGTAGAATATTATATAAATAGTTTGCCATTAAATTGTTATGTTTTGTAATTAGTACAACTAACATTAATACTAACATTGTTTTATTAATTCTTTTAAATGATGAACAAATCTTATTCCGAACCTGAGTATCTTTGGATGTGAAGTGAAAATTGATTCTGATTTATTATTACCTTACAATGTGTTATAAAGAACTGTAACTTCAGTTTTTAATTAAATTCATTTTATTGATTTTCCAGGAGAAGTTCTCCGGTGTTGACATCAGAGTTACAGTGAAGGGTGGTGGTCATGTAGCACAAGTGTACGCCATCAGACAGGCTATCTCAAAGGCTCTCATCGCCTTTTACCAGAAATGTGAGTTTTTTAGTTTCAATATGGAAATTTTGTCCTTGAAGGAAAACTTTAAATTATCATTATGGCAAACAATTATAAAATGCTAAATTAAGAAAACTTTTTTTTTATTTGTATTGTGATAACTAAATTATTTTTGTCACATGTATTCTAACTAGATTACAGTAATATGAGTGAATTAACAATTGCCGTGATAGCTCAGTGTCCGGGCGCTCGCCTTTAATTCAATATGTACTCGAGCAACCTGAGTTCGATCCCCGGTGCCGGCACCAATGAAGTTTTTAACTTTAAGTGCTGAATTATCACGTGCTGCGCGGTGAAGGAAAACATCGTGAGGAAACCTGCATATTTTCGAAATAATAACAAAAAAAATGTTTTTCGAAAATATGTGAAGTCCGCCAATCCGCAGTGGGGCCGCGTGGTGGACTATGCCCTGATACCCTCTGTATAGAGGAGGCCTTTGCCCAGCAGTGGGACATGTATAGGCTGTTACTTTACTTACTTTACTAACAATTGTGAGAAATTGAGAGGTTTTGGTTTATATTTTTACAAATTGTAAATAATGATGACTCCGTGGCGCAGTTGCCAAGGTATTGACTTCGGCGTTGGGGGTCGTGGGTTCGTTTCCCACACGGGACAAGTATTTGTACAACCCACGGATAGTTGTTTCGCAACTATCTGTGGGTTGCACAAATAGTTGTCCCGTGTGGTACTAAATTTAGCTTGTTAAAGCTTGGAGCCATTAAATAAGTATGGAGAAGCATAGTGTACTATGCTATATTGAGGTTTTATAGTTTCCATTCACTTTCAAGTCCAGCTCAAGCGCTTAAATGTGTTTGAAGTTGACCCTTTTAACCCTTTCAATGCACTGTTGAATGTAAAAATTGTAAAGGTCCATCTAATATCTAAAATTGTTTTCACAACTGAATAATGAAATAGTTTGTAACTATGAACAGTGATCTATAAACTGTACTATGAAACTATGATGTCACAATGACATAAACAAATTGGTTCAATCGAGGCTCACTTAAAGCGCTCTGTATGTAACCCTTTCTTTCCAAAGCTGTTTTGTTCTCATACAAATCAGTCATTTCAGAGAAAGGAGATCAAGGGTGACATTTACCAAACGGCAAGTTCTCTTGATGGTTTGCTTGTTTGAAGTGTACACTACAATTATGTCTTAAAAAAGTAATTTTAGTCCAGTTGTGTATAAAGATGCAATGAGGTATAATGATCATATCAGCATCTGTCTTTTCCACTTTTCAGATGTAGATGAAGCATCCAAAAAAGAAATTAAGGACATCCTTGTCCAATACGACAGGAGTTTGTTGGTTGCTGACCCTCGTCGCTGCGAGCCCAAAAAGTTCGGAGGTCCAGGCGCCCGTGCCAGATACCAGAAATCCTACCGTTAATATCTTGCAGTTTGTGCATCATATGGTATCACATTGGTTTGTCCTGGCCAGTGTGATATTATATGGTGTTTTTAATAAAATTTAAAAACAAATTTTTGTGTTTTATTTCATAACACTTGTTGAATTCGTATTTGTTAAATTGATAATATTGTTCATAAGATCGCACAACTAAATATAGTCCAGTATGATTTACACAAAACACGCAACATGTGTAAAGTTGGAACGTATGCACATACTTGGTTCAAATCAAATCATTTATTCATCAAAGTAAGAAATATATATTTCATCTATCAACAGTCATTTTTAATTTTTATTTTTAACTATACTACATTTAGGTTATTTTATTTAATAAACACTGCACGTTAGTCCATATCGTTTCTACCAATATGATTATGATTTGTGTGAGAGGGGGGGTTTGGTACAAGCCCCAACTACCACTGTTTTTAAAGTTAGATTGCCTCCTCCATATCAACAACCGTAACGAATTTGAAGGATGATGAGGGGCTAAGAGTCAGCGCTAATTGGGTGCCAACTTGGGCCCTCAGTTCCCGACTAATACTGACCAGGGCATTCACGACGGGATTGGGTGGTCTCGCTTGTCCCGCGCCACTTTTGATTCTCGCCAAGGCGACGTACGACGATCATTATTAGTGGTGGAATAATAACGATGGTTGGGGCTGTGAAACTTTGGTGCGTATGAGAGTAAAATTTCTAGTCCGCGTCGTGTTCACGAAAACCGCACATGAACATGACACTTGCATCACTCATATCGGCCGTAGTCAGTTTTTCAGTGTACTCGTATATATGTGATAGATTTAAAAATATAGCTACATACAAGTGGATAAAATATTATTTTCGATGGGTACTAAGAGCTTCCGTGACACGAAGTTCTTTTCACGGGCTAGTACTTGCACCTTATCGAACCTGATGTAATGTGTGCCGTCGGAGTTAAGGGCGTGCTCTGCCACCGCCGAGGAGTTGATGTCCATTTTTCGTACACTGCGGATGTGTTCGGTGAGTTACTTATGTTGCGTCCAGGGCGAGCAGTGCGACTGCGGACTAATCTTTTTTTTTTTTTTTGGGCTGGATGAGTCACTGTTGGCCTTAGGGACCTTTACAGTTCCGACAGGCTTGAGGTGGCCCGGCGCACGAGGCGCTTAGCCTGAATCTCGGCGTATTATTATTACGCGTTATGGTGACTAAGCTCGAGGGCTCCCGGGGGAGCCTCGACTCGGGCCGTCACGCTATTATTATCACCGGTTTGGGAGGCCGCCAAGCTCTTAGGGCGCTTTGGCGGACGCTCCATGGAGTGATCAGGCTCAAGGGTCCCCGAGAGGGGACCTCGGCTTGGGCTGTCACTCAACACGCGTTAAGCATTCCGATTCGAGGGTGCCCGAGAGAGCCGGCCCTCGGCTCGATCGGTAGCTATTATCTGACTGGTGCGGACTAATCACACTCACCCCGATGAAGGACCGATGGTTCCTAAAGTAGTCGGTACAAACACAGGTTTAACGCGAGTTTAGCCGTCTTATTGTTACGTCAACAACGTCTCACGAAAATTTTAATAATTTTAATTTAAGTATTCATTAGGGGCTGGCTATTTTCATTAGGGGTACGGGAAGCAGGGGTAAAAGCGCTCTCTGGGTAATGGCGTTCACCTCTGTAACTGTCAAAATGTGCGGCTTACGTGAGCAAAGTACACACAAGCCTGTGTAAGACATATGTGTAAGACGTATGCAAGCCTTTAAAACAAAAGTGTGCGCCATTAACGCCATTTTACTAGAGATGTCGTTCGACCGTTTGAACGATGTTCAGACGTTCTAATAAATCAAAGTGATGTCTATACGACGCTGCGGTGAGATGAGATTTGAGAGTAACGAATGAATTTGCGAGTAAAACTTTAATACTTCGAGCGTAGCGTTATATCTGTTGCTTGGTAACGTAGATAGAGAAGACGATACTCATCGTTATTGTTTTTCAGACAACTGCGGCGAGTGCGCTGCAATTAATTGTCGCTGGCTCTTAAGCATCAAAATGGTCAAAGAATTTGTTTATTTTTAAAAGAAAAATCGTTGATACCTCACCAAATATCATGGTGTGTGTTGAGATATTGCATAAACGAGGAATATGCAAAGGAATAACTTTCCATCGTTGAGTGACGAAATATAAGAATTTTAAAATTAAATGTGACTAAAATATTTTATTTTACTGACTCTACAACGCACAATTTACGGTGCTTCAACTTTTTGGTTGCGAGTTAGTGCTGTATGAGTAACGAAGCGAACTTTCCTTTTAAATTATTATAACTAGTTCTGTTAGACAACATAGTGTGATTAGTACGTGAGATGTTATTTCAAATAAATATTAAACATTTAGGCCTTAGCGTAACTGGTGGCAGTAAAAGTCGAAAAATTGATTAAATATTTATTGATATCAAATTATGGCCTCATACAAAATGATGTCCACGTTTTAAATGCATGTGATATAAGCCAAACATTTGAACTTTTGGCTTTTTTAAGAAAACAAAGTTGATATATGTTTTAACACCATATGAGTTGATTGATAAGGTCTTGGAGGCCTTGGACATCATGCAGTTGTTATTAAATTAATAATATTTTAAAAGTGATGAAATAACTAAGCGATTAATTTAAGTTTTCCAAAACAATTATAGACATAATAACCAAAAAAAAAAAAACGAAATGCAACAAAAATTAAAGAACTATTCATTAAATAATTATTATGTCAATGTATATAAAATAATGAAACAAAACGTCCAAACAATAACAATGTTAGCATTTAATGTCTTTCCTTTTGTTCTATATTAAATAGATTCAGAGAATCATAACATTTATTTATAAATAAACTAATAATGATATAAACAGATCTTCTTGAGATTGATTATTAAGTAAGAAAAAAAATCTTAATATCTAACACCAGAAAATAAAAACTAAAAGTATGGCATTTACTATAAATGAGGGATTACTTGTTATTTGTATGAGAGTTATATGTTATTTGTTCTTAGTTGTATAATTATTAATGAACCGAATGTTCTCTTTATTAAATATGAAAAATCTTTTCTATAGCCTCTACAAACTAACCAGAGATAGAAAAAAATAATAACTAAAAAAAAAAAAACTCGTATACAGAATGAAGAATGTAGGATAACAAAACATTTTCAGCAACTAAGATTAAATAGAAAAAATAAAAACAGTCCATTGTGAAAGTCAGAAGTTCATTCATGAAACCTTTTTACAGATCTATTTTAGATAATCAGTCAGTGAGTTATTAATATGAACCTATGAATAATTTAGCTGCCTTTTAAATACTGATTTGATTGATAGCCTCTATGCCCTATGTCTTTTTACTTAAAGTGTTGCATGCAGTAAAAAAATATTTTGAGAATTTCGATTTTTGTTCTATTTAACAAGGCGTTTCAATTAACTTACAATAAAGTTCTTCTTAGTTAATGCCAACACTTATTGGTCTTCAATGGTATAATATTAGACCTTTCACTTATATGGAATATATTAAGCATTTTATAGTTAGTGGTAAATTGTATAACATCCAAAAATATTTATCTTTTTTATCTTTTACGTTTTAAATGAAATGATCTCATGATTGTTTTAGACAAAACTTTACCTCTAATGGAATCATTACTGTCCTATTTTGTATTTAGAGAATATAAAGACAACAGGCCGCCATTATGAAATGATTGTTTTTGTTTAAGTAGTAATTTTTTTATAGTCTCTTAATAAACAATACTAGTAATTCGTCTAAGCTTTTAAAGTTACCGATCTTTTTTCATTTGTTATTCGTGTATTGATTTCATATTTCAAAGATATTCTACCTAGATTAGGCACTCGTTAATTACATATTGTTATACACCTTCAGTTTTTTCTTCATGCACGTCTTCGAACTTCGCGCCCATTCTCTTCAGAGCGATGACGGCGGCAACAGCTTTCGCCCAGCGTTTTTTAATGACATATCTCTTCAGCTTGGTTTTAGTCACGTGTAGTTCGGTACATAGAGCCGATTGTATCAGCCATGGGTGCCTCAGTGTAGCCGAAGCTGACAGTCGCTCGCTATGAAAAAATAAACATTGAAATAAGATTAAGAGAGAAAATGTTAATAAATTATATATTATTTCGTATTTGATGAAACTTCGAAGCATTTTTGTTATCTCACAGTCGGTGGTGTTATACCAAGGAATTTTTTGGCGTTCTTTTTAAACATTGGGCAGCCGCCAACAAACTTTTACAAATTCGTTTTAATATCCTCCCAATAGAGCTGAATTCAATCCCCGTTAGTTATTTCTCGCTTAAGATATTAATTAGTATTTCTGGTCATTTTCCATGATTTCACCAAGCAGGAAGGACGAAAAGTAAGAGAAGTGAACACTTTAATAAAACAAGATCCTTTATAAAGCCTTATATTTTTAACAACATAAGTATCGTAAAACAATAAAATAAAAGTATTTAGTACATTACACTTAAGTACGGAAAAAGGAACAAAATTTTTAAATATGCGGGACATTATCGGAAGACTTTTTTATCTCCCCGAAATATTACAAGATATTTACAAGTAATATAAAATTAATCTATTGTCAATGTTATGGAAACAATTTCGAAATTACATCTCAGTCTTGTCTTGATTTTCGAACGGATGCCATACAGAGCTTTGTGTTCGGAGACTAGATTCGTATAACGTTGTCATTTCATTGTCATTTCTATGAGAAAAAAAAACTTAATGTCAAAACAATCTCATATAGTCGCTTTGGTAACACGCATACCACATATTCAGAAAGATAAACTCTGTATCGGTTTGAGTACTCCATTTTTAATGTGTAATGACGGAAAAAAGCAATAAGAGCTTTCAACATAAATTTTATAGAAACGAAATTTTCACAACCCCTACTTTTTAAACGAAAAAGTTTGCATACATAGAGTATTCTAAAAAGGAACAATAGCACTTTGCCATGAGTATTTTTAATGAGTTTAAAAATCGTGTCATACCGCGATTTATGTGAAATAAACAAACACTGAGGTCGTAATAATTTCATACACATAATGAGTTGTAAAAAAAATCGAATAAAGCTCTTATTGCTTACATTCAACAAGCGTGAGACTACAATTGCCACAAAAATTTCATTAATCATTTAAAATCTAAACTTCTTATAAAAAAGTCATTAACATTGGTTTCACTGGTCAAAAGCGTTTAAATCGGGAGATCCAAGGATACTGGTCATAAACCATTTCGAAGTCAACCTTTCTGAACAACACAATGTCATGGCACTAAAGTCCCTGTTTTCAAAACATACATACAATATTCTTACTGGGTAAATGAAATTTCACTTGTCATTTCTTCCTTTGTTTCTTCTCATCCGACGTTTGTCGTTGAAAGAAAGCGTGGAGACTCGACATGGAATTCTGGGCTAGCTGGTTCGAGGATGACCACTCTAGTGATATTGACTGATGCCTCCCACAGTTCGAGGTGCCGCCCGCCGTTCTCTCCCCCTCTACTTCGGAGTCCGCCCACTTTTCTAGAAGGTGCAACAGGCGGTCTTTCGTTCTATGTGCGTTGTTCTCATCCCCCCTCCTGTACGGCAGCTGTCTGCCGTTTTCTGGACCGTTCACCAGCTTACCGATAATCTCTCGCCTCTTGTCGAACTCCTCGAAGAAAGTGCTGCGGCGGTCGATCGGCTGGTCCGGCACGTCCCTGCTCATGTTAGTCAGCCTCTTCGACCTGGCCGATTTCGCCCACGGCATCTTGCTGGTCATCGGTCTCTCTTGCTCGCGCTCTGTGAGGAAGCTCGAGTTTATCTTGTTGCTCGATTTCGACGCGAAAACTTTCCTTTCCACCTTGCCCGCGTCGCCGTTGGTCAGCGCCTTCGCGAAGCACGGTTTCGTTTCGCCTTTGAATCCGTTGAGTTTCCTCTCCTCTTTTGGCGCTGGTTTACTCTCCGTCACGTTCTTGTCGAACTCTTTGAGGCTGTTGTTGTTCACCAGGTCGGTGCTCATTGTTGACAGCATGAACAGGTGGTCGGAGAGCTTCTTGATCTCCTCCGCGAGGTTTTTCCTCACCATGACGTCCTGCTTCTTATGCAGGAAGCAGCTGCTGTCCGAGGCCCTCCTCTCCACGGGGTTGTACCTTTGCTGTAGAGGCGTGGGGTCCCTCAGGGGCGGCGGCTCAAGGTCCTCCTCGAAGATGGCGTCCGGGGAGCTGCTGAGCGAGCTCCTAGGGGAAGGCGAGCAGCCGCCTATCGAGGATCTTTCGCAGTTGCCGTTTGCTAGGCACGTGATCTCGTGCGCCTGGTTGTCGAACACGTACGGCGAGTTGGGGTGCTCGCCCCACCGCTCGACGAAGAGGCGCAGGTTGTCCTTGGCGACGTCTAGCTCCTGCTTGGGCGGCGTTCGCGGCCTAGGCTTGTCCCTCTTCGGCGCGCGCCTCACGAGCCAACGGTGACGCAAACATTCGGCGGCGGTCGGCCGACACCTGCGACAAAGACCCTTGTTACTACGACCCGACACCTTATGAGTGCTGTAGCGGAGGACTGTGTGCATCCGTGGGTTTATGGGGGGGAGGGTGGTTTGGATTGATCAATTCTACCTGTACGTGGTGCAACCGTTTTGAACTGTGACTTCTAATGATTGTTAGCTCGTTTAGTTTAGTACTACGTTTCTACTTATGTTATGAGGCGTAAGGTGGACACGGTTATCGGTTAGTGGAGGGGCTTGTAACATTGGGTGATTAAATACCAGTAACGAAGGGTCTTTATCCAGGCTGACTTAAAACAGCTTTCGTCATGAGCTAAGAAAACTTTACTGCCAAAGACCATAGCTTTGGCGCAGTTCCAATACTTCAGTCATCTACAAAGTAATTTGTTCGTTTGTTTTTTTTTATGATTTTTTAATGAAACAATCAACATTGAAAATAAAATGTGTCAGGTAAGGACTAAAGTAAAGCTTATTCAACTATAAGGATTCAACCACACAAAAATCACACCAACAAAATCAATAGGAAACTCGTACAGACGCCAATCTGATAAACTAGTATCTCCTTATTTTCCAATATTTTATTAAATTTAACAGAACAAAAAAAAAATTTAAAAATAATAACAATTACTATTCATTTAATGAGCATTTTAAAGAAATATAGCAATTACTTATTGCGCCGTTATGTTGGTAGAGTTTGTCAAAATGGCGTCTAAACGAGCTCCATATTGCTTTTTACGCACTCTTTGTCTTTCACGAGCAGTTTCTGTATGAAGTCCTTGGCGTCATCAGATATCTCGTTGAACGCTTCGTCGTCGAAATCGTATTTAGCGACTGTGACGTTGGCCATGGTCTCTATATCCGTCTCACCCATGAACGGCGAAAGACCCGACAACCTGGAAAGATAACGGAAGTTTAACACATAGTTATAAATAACCGTTTTTAGATTATTTTGTCAGAACAACAACGTTATTTTCGTCCGCAAATACTTTGCTATCTTAACAATGTAAAAGTTAAACGGCATTTCATTGTAGATTTTGTATATTGAGATTGCAGGCTGAATTATTCGACTGACTATAAAAAAAAATAAGAAAAAATTATTATTGTAAGGTAACAAAAAGGTGTAGAGTACTTTCAATATTCCAAAGGCAAATTTCTATCAATTAAGTCGGGCTACATTCTTTTATAGACCGAACTCTAACAAATCGATTTGCTTCATCGTTTTGTATGCATTCATCGCTTGCAGCAAAGCTATACGTTACAACCGGAGGACTGACTGGAACAATTTACCAGTTAGATTGCATGCATGTTCAGAATGAATAAGTGTTTACTGTATTAGTGTTGTTCTAACGTGAAATATATTTACTTATTTCGGGAAAAATGTAAGTGTAATTGCGTTAGCAACCTTTATGTGGGTAGTCTCTGATTGATTCATTAGACGAAATGCAAAAGTAATACTCTACAAATGCAAAAGTACTGTTACTTTTATTTTAAGCTGGTCGTCGATGCCTTAGAATTTCCCCGAGCCTGCCCATTCGTATTGCATGCAGCTGTATTTTTATTCTATGCTGTTTATCATCAACTGACATTTGACTTCCATTATGTCAAATGTCAGTTTAATGGCGCCAAAAAAGAAACTTACAGCACGTAGCAGATAACTCCGATGGACCACATGTCGGTGCCGTATCCGATCTGGTCAAAGTTCACCACCTCGGGCGCGACGAACTCTGGAGTTCCGAACAGCACCTGCAGCTTCTTCTCCGGGTCGTAGAACCGCGCTAATCCGAAGTCAATTATTTTTATTCTGTTACCGGCCTTCGTCAGGCACAAGATGTTTTCTGGCTGAAATAAAAAAAAAAAACGTTGATAGTGTCATAAGAAGGCGACATTAATTTAGCTGCATTTTATTATAATTCGTCAAAATATTTTTCATAGTTACTAAAATAAAAATTCTTTGAATAAATATTTAAAAAAAAACTCAGAAAAAATTTTGCCAAATGATTTACTATTCCAACAAACGAAACCAATTGGCGATTGCGTCGTCCAAAATTAAATAACATGAAACAAAAAAAATAAAATAAGAACGTAAAAACGCGCGCTTTGAAAACACGATCATGGCGGCCCATCGTAAAACTCCCGCGCTTTTCCGCCATTGCTGATTAATTTTTTGGAGCCGCACCAAGACGTGGACGTGGGAGATCTCAACGAATTGTGATTTTGATCGAGGGAAAATTTATAGCCGCGCCGTATGTAAAGAAACGTCTTTTGTTGAGCAACTCGCAACGGTCTTGCAGCGTAATATTATGTACGAGATCGCATCGTATTATTGCTCAGCAATGTCGGAGTATCTGAGGACATTCGTCGATGAAATCTAAGCATCTGTATAAGTGTGATGCGTCAGTATGCTGTCTTCTTTGTTTATTAAAAATACTCCTGGTTTAGTAAAACTATTCCCAGAATTGTGATGGAAATTAAAAAATTGCCCAAAGTCAAGGATGATTATCTTTTTATTGAAAAAAAAAAAAAAAAAAAAACTAAAACGTTGGCCCAATAATAGCATAAAATGAGAAAATATAGGTCGTTTCGTAATTTGCGCATGGAAATTCCTTCCACGAGCTTTTTATTTCAAGGGGAAACTGTATTGTACTCCTATTCACCTACGATGGTTTATGTCGGGCTGCTACCGGCTAAATTCAAATGAGAGATGACCAAACTTGTGTGAGAAATACAAAACGCATTAAAAAAAAACGCATCCGCGGTTGCTGCCGCTGAATAGCCGGATCTCGGGAACATGCAACCCCTGATACCTTTTTTCTTGTTATCGGGGGAGGGAAATCTTCAAAAGATAACCTATCACGTTACATGACAGGGTTATGTGAGGTTCTTTCCCACTAAAACCCCTTCGGTGGCCTCGTTTGGAGGGACTCCGGGATCTCCTACGGAAAACACCGGTGTCCATCAGTACTGCGCGTGAGCACTCCCCGGAGAAGGATAGCTTCCCCGGTTCCCTCACCATCTTGCAGCAGCTCGGGACCACTTCCAGCTGCTGCCAGCCGTGTCCCCTTTTAGTCGCCTTTTACGACAGGCAGGGAATACCTTAGCCCTATTCTATAAGCCCACGACTACAGGACTGAGCCCGCGACTACAGGGCTGAACCCCTGATACCTACGCCGTCATGATAAGCCGGAATGTCTTCGACCCATTATTCTGATCAGGGCTAACTACGTGGTGCTTTAGAATTGGGTCTAGTGCCTTATTCACCTTCATGTCCAGATGCAATATGTTTTGTCTGTGCACGAACTCTATGCCCTCGCATATTTGCCGCATGAAAACAGTGCACGCCCGCTCCGTCAGCACGAAGTCCTCGTCGATCACACGCTCGAAGAGTTCCCCGCCCGTAATTCTGGAAACAACAAATATAGGCCATTAATAAACAGCCATTTCTGAAGAATGATCCAGAGGAATGAATGGGGCAGATAAGACTATGAAGTCACTAGAAAACTCCTCATATGACATTTTTTTTAAAATAATAAATGATTTATTTAATACCACAACTAAAATTTTTAAATTTATCGATAAACAATTTTTGAAAAAGATTTTAACACATGCTTAGTTGTGGATCCCTGGTGCCTGCAGTAGGTATTGAAAACATTGATTGTCCTCAAACAGAAAAGATGATTGAAATTCCCAATTGATGCAAATTATGCAACGTTTTTGGAGGTTAAAACAATCATCACTCTCCTCTAGAATGCCCAAATTTCACATCGTTATGTGAAGATAAAATATAATTTAAAGTATAACATAAGTATTGGTTTTTGCTATTAGTTTTCTGGTATTACGTATATCACGTGCTTTATTTATAAATATATTGGCATTATCGAAAAAAAGTTTAGATAGAAATTATCGCGTTAGGTTAATTTAATTACATTAAAAAATATATTTATTTTTGTTTCAAGATTTTATGTTAATTTGTTATTCGTAGAAACAGCAACATTAAAGCCCGGTTTCTGAAACACTGATCATCGTAAAAGACAACTAATCAGCTGACAAATGGCTTTTCAAATGTTATTTGATTTGCCAAAAGGATTGTTACACTCACTGAATTGATCAGAATGATCTTATTAATAATGATCAGAATGGTCAGTGTTTCGGAAACTGAGAAGTGTTTCATGTTCTGTAGTTAATTAGGGCCATCGAAATTTTAATCAACGTTAACTAGTGTGAGCCAAAAATGTAGAAAATTTGAACCGTGGTTGTTCATAATATTGAGGTGGATGTCTTATGTAGTAACGTGTTGTATAACGTGTTTAACGTAAGAAAACAGCGCCAGTTTTAATATTTCATTAACATCCTAATTATAGGCATTGAAAGATGTCACTCAACCGCAATGGGTTTTCGGAAGCGACCAGAAATTTCTGGGAAGAGCAACCCGTCAGCTAAAGCTGCCAAATAAGTTAACGATGCCATTATTAATGGATATCCAAACATATGTATAGGGTTACCAGGCAAAATTGTTCGACAGTTACGAGGAAAAGAAAATATATCTCGTGCAAATTTCATTACCACATCCTGTGATAAAACGACAAACTCGAAAATTAAAATTTACGCAAATTATAAAAGTAAGTAAAATTGTAACTAATAAACATTGATACCTAATGATACAAATGAATGTTGACTGTATTGTATTTTTATCGTATATATTATATTAAGGGATTTATTATAAACGTTCCAAGATTAACTTTTCGAAGACCTTGGCAAGGAACAGTTTAATGTCTAATCGAAGACGTAAATTTGTTTAGACACTGATAAAACTTGTGACCCAATTAATGTTTTTAGGAGCAAGAGTGACAATTATTTTGTATCGCGATAGGATAGATCCTCTACGCAGAACAAAAACAAGTATTGAAGCATTTAATAGAGCATAAATCGATTGCTATTTAACCCGCTAAAAATAAAAATCGTTTGGCATTGATAGAATCTTTGTTTGTAGCGTTGGTTTTGGCATGTTAGATGTAAGAAAATGGCCAATACGCCAAAAGTAATCCTAGCGTACGGCGTGGTTTCCCGATGGCCGCATGTGTAGGATCATTGGCGCCAAAATAGACCGATAAATAGACGCGTAGTTGCGTACAAGGTCGGTGTCAAGTCAAGCTTCCTTGTATATAGCCGTCTCGCTTTCACTAAAGAAATTGGAAAGAGACTTTCACAATCGCCTAGAAATCATCGTTTTCAAGTTCACGTTAATTTTACTTGTACTAAAGCATTCGTTTTTAATGTTCCTATTTTAAATAAGGATAGGAGGCGATGCTTTTACAAATTATTTAAATTAAAACAAATAATCATTACATTGAGATCATACTGATGTCACATAATTATAACATGGTTCATAGTATTTAATCACAATTTGGTTATCCAGCAAGCTAATAATCACAAAAAAGGTTATAAATTAACATCAGAGTAATTAAATTGCCTATGAATACAAATTTATTGAATTGCCTAATCAAAAAGGATAATCAGTCTACTAAACAACACAGAATTGATTAATCGATAAAAAAGTCTTTCTTTCCAATAAATAATATAATAAGAATATAGGTCATTTAGACAATTGATTACAGTCTGCAGTATTATAGTTGGAGATAATAACGTTTTTCGAATTACCCGTTTCATCAGAAGCAAATTAGACCAAGGGGCAAAATACAGTTGGCACCAGCCACGGAATCCTGTTTGTCATAACCGCGAGCTAAAATCACAAGACCGAATTCTGGGAAGCGAAACAATGATTATCTATTCGGCCACACCAAAGAACATCGCTTGACTATTTTCATTCACGAATCGTCGGTGTCACGTGTAACGTGTCGCGATATAAACTTACAACCTTGACTGGTTTATGGCTTTACTCGAAATAACAACAGTAATTGTAAAAGAACGTGAGATATCGCAGAATTTTATGAGCACGATTTAATTGCTAAGTATAACGCGTCTCTTTCGCAATTTGCGAAACATCACGCCCGGTTCCTGAAACATTGATCATCATACAAGTTAACTACTGACAAATCAGCTGTCAAATGGTTTTTCAAATGTTATTTGATTTGCTGAACTGAACTGAAACGATGGAGGGCGAGTGCCATTCGTTTCGGAAGAGCGGTTCATTTCAATCTGTTGATTAAGCATTGGTTCCGAAACTTGAAGAGACAGCTACTGTACTACAGTAATACTGGTTTGATTGAAATTATTTAAATTATAAATTCAAATTTGAATTTTCCTTCATCTTTGTAAATTTGTAACGGTTTTCAGCTTTTACCGAGAAATTGAGATACCACTTTCTTTAATACTTGACAAACTTCTAAAATCTACCCTTAAACGTATAAAGAAATGGTTGATTTATTTTGTTCTAGTTTTTTTCTATTAAAATATATTATGTTACTTTACTCTTAGTGTGTACCGTGTAAAGGATTTAATAGAACGCAATTTAGATTATCACGTAATAATTACAACAATTGCTCTCCCTTAGTCATAGTTTATTTATTCGATAGGAAGGCGGCTTTTTCTAAATATAATTGCAGAACGTCTCAATGAGTCGTGTGCGTCATCGAAGGATTACTTTTTGCGTCTAATGACGTCACAGCGCCTGTTTTAGTTGATATTTATTTCATTGCGCGAAATTTGTGGGCGATGAGCAAATTTTACGTTGTACAATTCGCTGTGACGACAAAAACATCCTTTTTATAAAACAATTGTGTCAAAAGTTTCGCTTTTTCTCAATAAGATAAAACAATACTTTCTTCTTTTTACGCGAATACATTATTTGTAATTAAATATCTATTTATGTTCATATTTATAATTAATATTTATATTAAATTATAATGTAATTTGAAAAAATTTAGCTGCTTTTTTTATTTTTTTTTCTGTATTTCTATTTATTAATTAATATTGCCATTTATAAATCAATTATCTTATTAGTGCTCTATGTAAATGAAGGAAAGTTGTAGGTATATGAATTTCAACAAAAATTATGTACTTTGGACGAATATTTATTTAAATCAATAAAGGTCTCTCTTTTGTCATTTTCATCTATAATTTATGAATGAATTTAATTTATCTTAGGTACGTAATGTTGTCATAAATACCGTGCGTTTCACGGTATTTATGTACTTATGGAATCTGATTCAACGAACATATCGTCTATGCAGGTAAGTTAATGACCTTTATTATATATATTACAACTTTTTAATATAATTGCATTAATTTATGTTTATGGAATATAACATGCATTTTATTCTTGTTGTGTCATATGGTGTTTTCGCTTTCAGATTACAAGGAAAAGAAAAGAACTCTGGACATTTTCCTTAGATACAGAGCCTGTGATAGGACTACAATTTCCATGAGCGATGGTATATATATGACTTAAATGTAAACCTAGAGTCTAGAGTATTGTTTAGTCTGATCTCGAGGTATCTGTTTCTTAATGTATTCAAATGAATTCAATGGCTGTTGTCCCATAAGCCAATATAGATCCACATTGTTCCATGTTTTTAAGTGGCAAACGAGTAAGCGGTTCATCCGATGTTAAATGAGTTCCACAGCCCATGGATATCTGCCCCATAACGACACTTGTTGCAGATGCATTGCGATTCTAAGACTTAAACAAACGAAATGCAGTCATATGCTCTTAATGCGGCCCATCACACAGTCAAAATGCTACTTATTGATTGTAAATAAAATATCATTCAGCAATATAGGAGCGATTCTGACAAGTGACATATTCTTAAGCGGTTCGCTTGTACGAACTAAAGCGACGAAGTGATGGCTAATGAGCCATTGCCAAATAAATCATGTTTCTACAAGACTAACACATGTAAGTTAGTAGGTGACATTATAAATTTACAGGAGCAATGGGTTAAATGAACGAAACTAAACTATCATTATTGCGCGTTGTATCTTAGTTTTCATGGCAAGTATTACCACGTTATTTTTGCCCCAAGACATGTATTATTTCATATTAAAGATATAATAAACTGCAAAAAAATATGCGCAAGATTCTTGTGACTAGTTTAGCTTGATTTGGTTCTTAGACGCTGGATTACAACACTGTTATATTCTTTGAATAACAGCCAATCATATATTATACAAATTCGTTACATTTACTGGGAGTTAACTGGCAAATAGCATCATCTGTTGCAAAATATTAGATTTTTAATTTACCTATACAATCCTGCGATCAAGAAATCCTCTGTGTAATCTTATTTAAACTTTCAACCCCATACAGTGTAGTTGCTTTAGTATCTACTTTGCAAATCAATCATTTATAAACTGTCTGTGTGTTATGTTTATTGAATGATGTATTGTAATAATGTGTACATTACATGTTTCTTAACGTTTATAATATAACAATATATATCGGACGAAAGTGGGCCGAAGTAAAGAGAACTTGTTCAGGTGGGGATTCTCAGACGGTTCCAGCTTGGAGTGCAAATGTGGTGCTGTTCCCCAAACCATGGAACATTTGACGTCGTGCCCTGCGTGCCCAACCAACTGCACGCAGGAGGACCTGATGAATGCTACTGACAATGCAATTAATGTGGCTGAATTTTGGGCCGATGTCGTGTAAATAGGTATTGCCATCGATACGAAAAGAAGAAGAAGAAGATAACAATATATTGTAAATCAGAATTTAATTACTGTCCGACGGAATTTAAAATATCTGGCAGCCCTAGTGTATATAAAAGATGCCGTGGCAAGATGGCGGCGCGCCAACTATGCGCCCGCGCCGTAACATCTGACGCGCCCTGACGCCACTGCTTTATAAAAGACTCATAATGTGACTATACGACGAACGGCTGTCGCCATTTAAGGAGGTACTTGACTTTCGTATGTAATGTTGGATTAGTTTGTTCCATTGCATTATGAAAGCCACCTTTGTATTTGTAAACTGTAATTTTATCGTGGACCTTTAAATTAAAGATGTCTTACCAATTTTTTAAGAGTAAACCTCATGTATTCAAACAAAACTTATTATCTGGTCTAGTACTGTAGTTACTAGTAGTACATAGACAAAGATATCTAAGGTCCGTGTTCCGTGCGCAAAACTACAGATTATATTATTAATCAATAACCTATTTACAAATAACCTTACAAATGCTAAGTACTTTATTAACAGGCTTCATTTAAATGATTCATCTAAAGTAAATGTATTGAATACAGTGTAACTTTGCCTGACAAAAATTTATAAAATTTATTAGTAATAAAATAATGGAATACAACACACATTTATATTTATTATACAAGAAAAAAACGTGGTTAATTCGGTTACCAATAACACGGTTTATAAATCAAATAATGAAATGATGATTGTTGTACGGTTACCGTAATTTCGCTACGTGCCGTTAACCTAAAACCGGTGAGGTGATCATACGTATGTACGTGTGTGTATTTAACAGTATTCCATTGGAGACTTTCCGGCGACTTGCGATTTTTTTCACCTTTAGCGTTACTGAGTCAGCCTGCTCTTACTTTCACATTTTAGACAATAAATAACTGCGTTCCTTTGTTCTCAATAACTAACTGTTATGCATTGGCAATGGTTTACGGGAGTTGTTAAAAATTCGGGTCGAGATTAACCCAGTTCGTGTTAACGCTGATGGAGTTTGCCGCTTTATTGTCTGATGACTCTACCGATATACTGAAACTCATTTACGACGTAGCTATTATATATTTTTCTCCTAAGAGCATTGTTAATTTGTCTTCCTTACTACTAAATAGAAAGATATATAATCTTTCTATTTAGTTGAATATACTATATCCACATTAAAATAGCGCGTGTTTTCGCTTAAAGATTAGTATAGAAAATATATCATTACACGCCTGGCTATAATTAATAGTTTAATATATGTTACAATTATATCTGTGTTTGCCGCTTTATTGTCTGATGACTCTACCGATATACTGAAACTCATTTACGACGTAGCTATTATATATTTTTCTCCTAAGAGCATTGTTAATTTGTCTTCCTTACTACTAAATAGAAAGATATATAATCTTTCTATTTAGTTGAATATACTATATCCACATTAAAATAGCGCGTGTTTTCGCTTAAAGATTAGTATAGAAAATATATCATTACACGCCTGGCTATAATTAATAGTTTAATATATGTTACAATTATATGTGATGAGATTAATGGTAGTTACAATGAACTGATTAAAGTGTGGTAAAATATTTGGTCGTGTATATCCCTGGCATTAATCTTCAAAAGGCCGGTGAAATCTATATTTATGCAGCGGTCTAGACTCGTTTAAAATAATTTCCATTTCAAACTCAAGATTCTTGATAATTTCTTACATTTACGCGATTACACAATATAAATGAACTTTATCGCGTTTATTTTTAATTTTAATTCCCGACGTTTCGAACCCTTTACAGCGTTCATGGTCACGATAGATTCATTCAAGATACTTACCGAGATATGTGCAATATATTATGTGGAATCTGAAATAGATTGTATTTGTCATTGACAGCTGTAGCATTTGCAGCCCCCTTATATCTTTTTATTGGATTTATATGTTTCTTGATCTTTTCTTTCAAAGTAATTTGTTTTCCTCGTGCATTTTTGATGTTATATTCGATGTACCCAGGACTCACTATATATAAGACATTTACTCCACCGTAAGGTCATGCAGGAGTTTTGGTTGCTGCATGAACTCGGTTATTTTTTAATTTTGCTTTTCGTCTAGCGAGTAAGGTGCACATGCCTTTGGCTCTTCAACTGTAATGCCATGGGTGTTGTGGAAATCTATATAATATTTAAAATCAGATGAATCGCTTCATCTTTGTCTTATATTTATAATTTCGTTACAATTTAGGATATTAGACATTAGATCTAGGACCTAATATATATTCTATAACATATGCATCCGCTGCATGCAGTCGGAATTTTAATACTGGCAATTTCTTTAGGCGATATCCAGCCGCGAACGTCTCGGTTCATTAAGAAATACCAAGGCAATACGTTACTTCGCCTCACCTACGTTTCTGAGAACCCCCTAATAGCCGTGTCTTCGGAATGCAGCATCTATGATTAACCACCAAAGTGTCTACAGCTGTCGCTCCGAGCCTGTCGCCGAATGAACCGCTTAAATTGTCCGAACTTAATATTTTAAAAGCATTTACTTGAAGAAGCTCTATGTCTACGTGAAGACTTTGCTTGCTATATCTGTCTGTTTGTTATACTTGTATGTTCATATACTTAATACCTTAGTAATTTAATCTAGACTAGTACGGTTTCTGTTTATTGGGATTTAGTTTTTATTCAACAACACGCGTTTTAAATTTTCCAATGTGCAATGTGCGCTCGGGCGTAAGTTCATATAGTTTTGGGTTGTGCGAAGAACTACGTAGGCGAAAAAGGTCGAAGTAAATTTCGATTATGCATTGTAGCAGATAAATTTCTTACGCTGTTAACATTTTTGCAAGTTAATCATGAAGTTAATCATTAAGTTGTTATAAAAGGGATTCTAAACGAAAGAACTTTGAGAATCTCTGTTTTAAATGGACCAGGCCACTCATTTCGGTATATTTATTGGAATAAGTATCCTTTGACGGGAGACTATGTATAGATTCTTCCGTCACATTGTGTGACGGAAGAATCTTTTTTCCCTACTTTATCGCAGGTTAAAATATTTATTTTCGTTTCTTAGCGACGAAACCGCTATTTTCTTTGCATTCCACCGGAGAAAGTGAACAATATACGCCCGCACTTAGTGTCTCTTCTTGCGCAAATGCTTTTTACGAGGAGTATGTTGCGTCATTTCGGAGCACGGAATGCGAGGAGCAAACAGAGGATCACGCTAAAGGGGTGAAGTGATTCATCAAGCAACATTGCCGTCATTTTATGTCGGCGCGTCACAAACGCCGGCATCGGGCGTGGATACATTTAGTACTAACCTACGTCAAGATTGCGAAATACTGATAATTTTTAATCCGTCGTTGAATGTTAAATTGAATCGTGAATCGAATTTCTACAGATAATTACAAAGTGTTTTAATATTTGGGCACCACGTGGTTATTATTGTAAACTAGTACATATACCTAGCTCGATTTGAATAGCAATAAGTTTTATCAAATGCAACGCTCGTGAATGAATTCAAATTGGAATTAATTTACACAAAAAAAGTTAGGCAATTAGAATTGTGTGATTAAAGTGTAATATTAAGATTCATTGGATGCGTAACAACACCACTAGGAAAAATAATCCTGGCATATGAGACATTAATGCTCTTAAACTTGTAGTTTTTCATAAACATAATTTAAAACATAAATTGTCTAAGGTATAATACTTTTCGTACCTACTTGATTGCTTTAATGTTTCTACACAGAAAAAGCTTTCAAATCTACAACTGCATTGCAACAGTTGTTGGCTGACGATATATTCATATGCCATGCGCAGCTTTGGCAGGCGAACTGACGACAGATATTTGACGCGATTAAATCTATCAAATTCCATAAGCGTAACTAAGCTGGGAGTGGTGGGAATTAATCACGAAATTCCTGATACCTCAGACGCGGGCAAAAGGAAAACTCCCCAGAAGCGATTGCTTCGGAGCAATGAGTCATGGCGCGATACCGCCGTACCGTTTGAATGAACGGACGGATATAGAATGCAATCGGTTTCGAGTGTACGATGCACTGGCGCAGGTGAACAAGGAACTATCAACCCACGCGAGAGGTGGGACGAAAATAGACGCAGACCGGAGGGCCCTCACCTCCAATTCGGCCAATGTAACGTAGGATGTCGATGGCGGTTTTTGCGAAAAGTTTGCATACGAGCGAACGGTTCACCTGTTAAGTCTCCGCATCACATCTAGACAGGTGTTGTAGGGGAGTACACGGGGAGTCATCCATTAAAATAGGAGGCCCATTTACTTCAGTCACTAAACGAAACGCGAAATGATAATTCTTCCATTTCAGTGAGAGTCGGTCCTCTGTGAGGCCGTGTTAATTGCCTTTCGTCCATCGGTCTTAAATTGGTCATGGGTTCAAAAATGATGTTGCCACGAGGTTTTAGTATTCGAAAGCAGAACTTTCCAAAGTATTCTGATTAATGATAAATTATTATGTTTTTGGTTTTTCGAGAGAAAGGCATTTTTGATAAAGAACATTTGTGGAAAGAAATAACTGTGTGGAAGTCAGACTGGAAAGTTGGTAGGATGTGCTAGAATACTGAATTGACCATATACTGACGGTAATAGTAAAAATAACACGAGGTACGAGGAATCGTAAATACAGGAATATGGAAGAGAAACAATATTGTGGTCCGTGGTCGATGATGTAGAAAGTCAAAATCCCCGTAGACTATTTGGCAAAAAGTGGATGTTTTTGAGCAAACTAGTTAATACACTTCCTGATTATAACATAGAAATTCCTATACATTTTCCAGTAATATTTTTTTCAATAGCTAAAAAAAAACATGAAAATATTCATGCAAATGATTACAGACTTAAAGTTATGTTAATTCACAGCTAAACGTAGAATTAGGAAAGAAAATCCAAAGATTGAAAGACGGGAAGCTTAGAGTGGTCTAGAAGGAGTAATAGATCTGATTGTTGTGTTGAGAGAACCAGAATATTTTCTATGAAGTGGCGTTTCTTGACATAAACAACAGTGACGCCAAGATTCTCGGTTCCGCGGTGGGTGCTGATTCACGACAGTCGGTGCCAACTGCCAGTGTTAATAGTTGTAGATATAAAACTATAATTGAAATTAATTTTGCCTGGTTACCGTCAGTGTATATTTTATCATCAAAACATTGCAATATTAACGAATGACAAATTGTACCTAGATGTCGAATATTAGCATCGAGTTTAATGTTAACGATGTCAAATAATGCATTTCTATCTTACAGCTAGATTTCTAAGAAAATATTTTTGTCTGACACTACGATATTGAAAGGGCGCTGATGGTACAAAGGCATTGCTTTGACCTGATTTCAAATCCCGGTGTAGACACAGACATCATCATGACCATAATCTTTCTGCCCTTATCTAGGTGGGGTCGGCACTACATGTAAAACATGTTGTAAGTGATTTGTTCTGCCTGCCCGATGCCACCCTCCGTAGGAACAAAAGCCCAGATCCGGAACAATCTGCAGGTCACAGAAACACTTGTCTCCTGTAGTGGAGCGGCAGTGGTGTTTATCGAGGCCACGACTCCCGACGCCTAATCCAATAGCTTAGCAACTGCGCCACTGAGCGGTGAAGGGGCAGAAGTTAATATTGATTTTAAGTCATCGGCGGTGTTGAAATCATCACGAAGAAACCTCCATTTTAATTTCAACGATAGGATAACCGCCATGGGCACTCAGTACACTACATATGTTGCAACGAGCTGCCAACCAGTGAAATTGTGGAACTTTAGATTTCACTAAATATTTTTATTCTTTGCTTGTCATTAGTGCAGCTGGTGCTGTTTTGTTAAGCTGGTGGTCATGTGATAAGTAATATACAGGGAGTCTTTTCTAAGTATATCCATTTTTTTATTAAATTCTAGACATAAGTACTGTTATATAAAAATAATTCGTAATTAATTAATTACATTCATTTGAACTTATCTCAAAACGTGTGTGATTTAAGGGCAACTTATTAATTTTACGCGCGGTCATTCATAACTAACACGCACACAAGTTTGTTTTAACAAGGTTCACCTTTTTAAAAGCATAAAATTAACAGTCATCAATTAGCGTTGAATGTTATATTTTTGTATACGTTCAGAGCGATTGTTTGTTGTTCAACGTTTTTTGTCGTGCACTTATTATGTTTGGCATTTTTGTTGCATCTCAATTTCCCATCTGATATCTATAACATGACGGATTGTAGTAAGATATTGAAGATCTTTTCTTCTTTCTCCTGCCCTTATCCCTCGTTTGTGAGATGATGAAGATGTAAATAATGTGTTAATGTCATTGTCTAGGTTTTTTAGGACCAACTGTATACCCGAAGTCAACTCTGTCTACTCCACTGAGCCATTTATTGAAGAAATGTAAAATTAAACAAAATTCGACACAAAATTTTGAAGTTTCACTACTCCAAGTACCGTCTTTTTAAGGAGACCCATTAATGTATACAAAGCGAAGTAATAAACACTTGTCATGGTAATGTGCAGAAATGTGTGATGTTTTGCCTCGTAGCCTCCTGTTGAATAGGGTAAATATAAAAATAAGAATGGGCAATGTAACTTTGTCACTCACACGTTGTACCGGACGTCTCATTACGTTTTTTTTTATCTTTATTGAACTATTTTGGAACGGTTGCTAGTGTTGCCAATTTAAAAAAAAAAAAGCTTATCTTCAAAAGCAAGTGGCACTTTCGCGATACGACGAGTCGTTATGATGCCGTTGAGTGCAAAGCTTTAAAATAATCGTTCCTCGTTTATAAAAATAAAAATCATGTAATGCGAATTTTCGTTATTTGTGTTTATTTTTCGTTATTTCAGCCTCAATCATCATTTTATAATATAAAACAGTTTTAATCGGTTACTACTATAACAATTATTTGAATGATATCATTTTCCTCAATAAAAATAATTAAAAAGAAAAAGTGAAAAATTTCTTCGACATTTGCGAAAACTATTGTTTATTAAAATTGCTCTTCTACATTCGCATTTGCGATTGACGTATCAAATTAATCTAGACGTAACAAATTAACCTAGAAAAAAAGTATTCGTACGTAACTAAAAGTATTGGTCGTATCATATTAAATAGGTACGTGTTACTGAAGTTAAACATTAATGAAGAGCGTCGTTTGTTTGCCATTTGCATCCTTCAAACAAGACACGAAATAATAGAGAACACGAAAATACTGCACGGGTTCATCTTTACAAAAAAATGGTTCCATAATACACGCACAATTGACCTTGGACTCGAAAAATAAATCACGGGTAAACCTTTACATTAAAATGGTTCCGTCGAAAAAAAAAAAACACTAAAATAGCTAGACAAAGCAAATTATTTGTTTAGCGCCACGCAGCAGCCTCGGCTGTTGCACGAATGGGCAGGCTAGTCCGTGTAAGTACCACGACCTTAGAGAAGACCGGCGCGAAGTGGAAGTGTAATACTTTCTCGTTTCCTCTAGTAAGTGAGGTAGCCGGAGCTCGATTTTCAAAATGTCAACGCATCTGCAACCCTCGGGAGTAGCATCAGGTGAACCGCCTGCTCGCTTGGCGACTTTTCGCATGAAAAAAAGCGATACTCACAGTTCCAGCACGACGCACATGTACTTTCCCCAATCGTACGCGTCATACAATTGGATCAGCCTCGGGTGACGCAGCCGCCTCATCACCTCCACCTCGCGTTCCACGTTCCGTCTCTCGTCGCGCCTGCTCACGGAGACCAGCTTCGCGGCGAGCTCCAGGCCGCTGCTCTTCTCCCGGCAGAGGTACACCGTGCCGAACTTGCCCCTGGAAATCACCGCGGCTCAGTGCACCTGCATTTCGCTTGACGAAACCGTATGGGAGTTTAGGGTTCCGTAAGCGAAGGGAAAAACGGGACTCTGTTACTAAGATTTCGCTGTCTGTCTGTGTGTCTGTCTGTCCGTCTGTCACCGGGACTACAATCAGATGCGATTATAGTGATGAGGATAAAACTGTAAAACCGACTTTATTGCTATTTTCGATTGTTAACTTTCTACCTTTTAAATGAGCGTACACCATCCAAACTCACAACAATATGTCAAATTCACATGAATACAAATTTTTTGTTATTAATTTTATAAGCTATCTACTGACTTTTCTGTACTCGCTAGCCCTGTAAACTGAAAGATTGTACTCCCAAAGCTTGTGTTAATAAGCTTGCCCATTTTGCTTGCAAGTGCTAAAAATATTGTTTCTAAATTGTGGATAGGCATGTTACCTGTCATGTAAAAAAAGTAACAAGTTGTGCTCTGTACGGACAAGAAAGAGTTAATTGCCGTTTCTTCTCTGGAAGAAGTACAGCCGGGGTAAGGTAGATTCTGACCTGCATAAGTTCTTGAGACAAGATTGGATTGGGTAAAAGATTATGACTTCGACCGACAGTATATGTAACCTGTCAGGGTTATCACTTACCACCAATCAGATCTTTATTTGTACCTAAGGCCGGTTGAAATAAAGCTCAAATAAGAACATTGTCTGAAACATATAGCATGTTACAAAATCCTTATGACTTAAGTCCGCATGACGAAAGAATGCGCTAAGTCAACGACCCGGTTGGCGTAGCGGATAGCGAATCCATCTCTTACGCAAGAGGGTGAGGGTCCGATCCCCACTACTGGAAAAATATTGTGTAATGAACATAATATTTTTCCAGCATCTGGGTGTTCAGTGATATGTTTACAGATTGTTTAAGTATGTTTACCAGTTACCTAGAGTCCGAAGTGCTGGCTTCGCTCAGTTTGGGACTGGATAACGTCGTGTAATGTGTTCAGAAATAATATTCGAACTCACCGTCCAATCTCCGACAGCATTTCGAAGAACTCGTTGACGTCTGTATTCCGTTTGATGGTGACATCTCGACAGGGGAACGGCGGCTCGATCTCTGCGAAAGGGAATTGTCGGTAATGTTTTGAAACGAGCGTCGGCGGTGTATCCGTAAAAGGCGAAGATAATGTTGTTTAAAATCGCATGTAACGAGGGCGATGCAGTATGTATGACTGTGTAAGGGCCACGCAACAGTTTTCTCTGATGCACGAATGAGCAGGTCCGTACGGGTAAGTACCACGACTTTACAGAAGGCCGTCTCGAAGAGGAATTGTTATACTTCCGTTTAGTCTAATAATATTATTTTTTTATTAAAAGGTCGCAACACATCTGCAACACTACGGGTGTTGCAGATGTCAATGGACGGCAGTTATCACTTAACATCGGGTGAACCGCAAGCACGCTTGCCACCTTCTCATACAAAAAATACAAAAAGAAACATGGGTTTTTTGAACATTCAATTCGCAAGATCAGTGTCGGTAGTTTACGGAAAGTTTTCGAGGGGGTTTGTACCCCTGGCTTAGTCACTCACTGTGAAGCCAAGGGGAACCCACACTGGGCCGCTTCAAGTGTGCTTATTGAGCCCATTTTAGATGCGAGCAAGAAGGGTGAGGGGGACAGGTTGAGAGTGGTAGAGGTGCAGCCACTCCCCCTGTCTCTGCAGCTGAGTTGGAGGAGGAAGAGGAGTGTTGGTATTCAGGCCACTCTCCCTATCCATTGCGAATCAGCGGGGATGCATCGTTGGTGCCGGCAGTGTAGGGCCGCGGGTGGATTTCCTTAACTCTGCAGCCAAGACGCGATGAGCGGCGGAGCCATAAAAAAGACCGCTCGCCGCCGTGGGTTGGGAGGATTTATGCTTATTAGCATTGACTCTCCTGGTTTCTTTGGCCTTTAATAAGCAACCTCGAGGGAGTTCGTTGTCCATACAAGGCAGGCCGAAAGGGATGGCGTGCTGTGTGTTCCAGCGTCTTGTACCTAGTAGAGGGAAGTTGATCATAGAGGAGGGGCTGCTGGGACAGTTCGTGTTGGCAGGATCGCGGAAGTGTGAGGAAGCGTTCCCGTACGGAAAGTTTTTCACTGTATAAGACCGTGGGTTCGAGACACAGCAGCGTGCAATTCTGCCACAATAAAATCTAATATAGAACTCTACCTCAAAATGCTTTAGTATAGTCCTATATTAGAGTTAACATGTAACGTTTTGACTATATTTAGGGTTGTGATTTATGGGTTTTATACCTGAAATAATTATAGATCTCTCCTTCTTACCTCCTAACTTCTGTTTTAAGTTGTTAGTTACTAAACTCTTAAAAATGTTTCCAACAACTGTAATGTGATGTTTTTTAAACTACATAATTATAAATTTTCTGATTTCCGTTTCTATTCTGTTTGGTCTTTAATTTGTTTAATATTGTGATGTGGCTTTTGTTGTTTGCTAAAGGATATCATTGCTGCATTTGTATAGCATGCTACATATATATAAATCCTCTATATAGCGTATGGGCAGGCCATGTTCGTTTTCGAAATTCCTTATTTCTAAGCCCGGTTCACTTTTAGAATTTCAAAATTCTAATATAGTCATGTTAGTTCGTAGTTTCACTACTTCTATGTGGTGCTAGTAATACGACGTTGACCGTTCTAGTGATTGATTATTTTGTCACTTGTGAGTAAAAATAAACTTATGTTGTTTGTAAAAGTACAAGACTTTGGAAAACTATGTGAATATTCCTTTCAAATGAACGATATGTACAAAAGAAGTTTAAAGTTTCATATAAATACGTCTATAAAAGTCCACAGTCTATGCCTTACCATATACATGGAGGGTAGAGCTAAGGAAAACAATCTCTATGCATAAATAGTGTTCGATTAAAGGTGTTAAATTGGTGGCGCTGCGGTAGCAGATAGGTAGGCAGTAGTGGTGAATTAATATAATAGGTTTTTTTATGTGAGAAAGTGGCAAAACAATTTAGCGGTTTACCTGATGTTAAGTGTTAACCCCCGCCCATGGAAATTTGCAACACTCATAGGGTTGCAAATGTGTTGCCACCTTTAAATAAAGTGGGCCCCGGCTACGTAACTCACCAGACGAAACGCAGAAGTGTAACACTTCTACTTTACGCCGGTCCTCTGTGAGGTCGTGGTACTTACCCGGACGGACCTGCCCATTCGTGCAACAGTCGAGGTTGCTGCGTGGCCCTACCACAGTTGAAGTTACCATAGTTACCAGTTACTAAAGTTCAACTAGACAAGGTAACTAATTACATACTCTCTAGCTATTCTAGCGCCGTTATAGAGGGATCTGGAAATGTTATTTACAGCTGGGCATTTTTATAGCTATTCCTCTAAATGGAACAGTTCTCCTTACGTTGGCCCCCCAAAAGGTAGGTAAAGTTGATATAACTGATAGTCTGATCAACTCTGCTACCGCATCAACCTATTACTGTATCTTGACGAAGGTAACTTATTTCTGGACCATACATGAATTACATTAGCAAAAACATAATTACAATATAGACTTTATTCTTGTCTTTTTAATGTAATAAATACCTTTCGACTAAGTCGTATGCATTTTTATCTTATCAATTAGTATTAATTGCTCACAATAAATATCTTACTGATAACAAGTGTGTCACCAATAAATAACGATCACTACAGCTGTTTAATATAAAAAAGATTAGGATTAAGACTCGGTAAAAGAATACTTTATACTACTTTAGCTGTAACAAATACATACATTTGGTACAAAACTAATTAGACTACCTACACATAATTACATTTGTTACAGATACGTGCGTTCTACTGATAATTATCGGTAAAAAGCATTTATAAATGTTATATTTATATTCAAGAGATGTGTATAATCAATTCATTCGACAAAGATCCAAATGTTTTGAAGACATCGCCTATTTCAATTTCCATTATTACCATCCAAGGACTTTTCTTCTATCGTTTGTATAGTTTTCCTTAATGGGGTCATATATAATTTATATGTAATTAAAACTTTAATGTATATTATTAAGGGAATAGAAGTTGTTTTATGTTATTTGTGTTGGGTTCATTATTTTATTAGTTGACAATTACGACCATTCATTCTAAGATACTTTGACGGGTTCCAAAGACTCGATGACTATTGCTAGGAAATTATGGGAGTCGTCGTATATCATATAAGTGATAATTCTATCACATATATTAAGTAAAATTTAAATCAATTTACACGTTTTTTTATTGATTGCGAATGGAAAAAAAATATTATTATAAAATACTCATATGAATTATTTCCATGTATTCCCTCCAAATGTTTCGAGAATTATTTTTTTTAATCAAATCATTAACGTGGTAATTAAACAGCTTGCCCCACAATGTCAAACTTATCGCTAGTTACTTTCCAATTGCAAAAAAAAAAAATAAGTGTATAAACACGTTTTAGAAAGTGTCAAATCTGCAAATCCGCGGTCGCGAGTTTGGAAAGCGTTTGACATATTGCGACGGTCGCAATTGGGTTCTTGGGCCCAGTTTGGTTTTGTAGGTACGAAGATGTAAGCATTGGTTCATTCTTTTAGATCGGAACTGTCTACGGTGTGGAGGACAATTTTATATGAGAGGTGTTCAGCTATAAGTATTCTTGTTTAATTTAAGAGCTAGGCTCTTATTGCAGCATCCCAGTAGTTCAGCTGTATAACACCCTCCATCTTCCCTGTTCATGGCTCTATCCTTTACATTTATTTTCTTCTTTATTTGACATGTATAGCCTATCCCCGGTCTCCCTCTATCTCGATTTCCTTTTATATTTCCTTCCATGATGTTCCTATAAGTTGTAAATATTCCAAAACTCACCAGAATGGCGCTAGCTTAGCAAAGGTCTATGATTAGCTTCCTAGGCAAGTTGAATTTTAGTAGTCAGTAGCTATAGTAACTAGTCATTCACCGCCACTGCCTAGTACCCAATTGAAAGTCGCGCGACACCAATTGAACGATATTGCTCTCCTTAAATGTATTCTCCTTGGTCTACGGGTAAACCTATGTCTAAAGTTTCAGTAACGAAAACTAAACGGCTTACGTTACTTAACCTATTAGATCCCTTACCAGTTAAAAATGTCTGTTTTTTTAACTGGTAAGGTATTTAACAGGTCTTTGATTTAACACATTTTAGGAAACGGTTCTTTTGAGGGATCGGATACATTGGCCACCTAACTGCCAATGAATTATGTATTGTGGTTTCGGTACTCAAATCAGGAAAAAAAATTGGGTGATACTTAGTTACTTGTTACGAGTTTGGGTATACTTGAGTTTCCGATTTAAACTCTCACAACAAAGGAATTATTTTTATTGGAGAAATAGTTTTCTTTTTAAAAGTAAAGTAACTTAAACAAACATATTAGTTGATGTATATTTTGCTTTGTTGAAACGGTGTCGTGTTTACAATTTGATTTTGGAAGTGTCTAGTCCGTCATAGGTTTTTTAATGTGAAAAGTTGTTGTCAACCTTTTAGAAAGTTGGGCCTCGGCTTCCTCACTCACCAGACGCAACGCGAAAGTATCATACCTTCAATTTACACCGGTCTGCTGTGAGGTCGTAGTTACCCGGACGAGACTGCCCATTCGTTCGACAGCCGAGGCTGCTGCATGGCCCTACCACAGATCGTGGCCCTACCACAGTTACCACAAGTTATTAGGTATTTAAATCCCTAACGCATTTAACAACGTTTAATTTAAGATGTACATAGCTATATCTATGTAGCTTACTGAAATAGTTCTCATAGTGGCTGTCTAACATAAAATGCTATTCTGCCACAAGTTATTACTCATTAGAATATGTTACTTATTGCAAATTTTATTAATTAGACAATAAGATTTCAAGTTGTTCGAAAACGATGGGTCAACCTTAAAGGGAAAAAACAGTAATAGGACTTAAATATCTAAATTCGTGCTGTTTGATGAACAAAAAGCAATACTTTTCAGTTAGCCGGGCGCCTACGTTAAATTTCACTCTTTCATGCTCTCTCGCCAGAACTCTCGTTTCTTGCTCCGCATTTTTATATTCACTTTAGGGGTAGAGACCACAAGACAACACGGAATTTGGGTGCTCTATGTCGGATCTGCGACTCGCTTTGAACCTATTAACCTAATCCACTGTAAGAATCCACAGAATACCATTATTTCGTGTTCTATCCTATTGCGGCAAAATAAAATTACATCTTAACGTGCCATCACTATTGGCAGTATATTTTTTTTAAACGGTCACTGGTGGCAGACACTTCCTGTAATTTTACCAAACAATGTGAACATAGAACTCATTAGTTGGCATTGATGTGAGCACAAATTTAATTCGATACCTTTTGCCGCACCCCGGGATTGACAGATGCGGATAGAAGTGCCAAAAACCGAGTACACGTGTGTGGATATACATAACGTAGAGTAAAACGCCAACTGCAGGGAAAAAATGATGAATGAGTTGTCATTTCTTTTTAGGGTTCCGTACCCAAAAGAGTGAATTACTACCTATTACTTAGACTCCGCTGTATGTCAGTCTGTCCGTCTGTCACCGGGCTGTATCCCATGATAGTTCGACAGTTAAAATTTCCACAGATGATCTATTTCTGTTTCCGCTATAGCAATAAATACTAAGCTCGATAGCCCGTAGGCGACATGCCATAATTAACGCACGCATGAGTACATGCGCGGCCCTACACACTGAGGAGGGCCTCAAACCTGTGAGTTCTGGCCAGCCCACCGGTTCTGGGTTCGATGAAGCTTTAATGGTCTAAGGACTGAAAGCATAACATCATTCATACAAAAAGAAACTAATACTAAAAAACAATAAAAAATATTTGAGCGGGGTCCCATACAACAGACATGATTTTTTTGCCGTTTTTATAGATGGAATTTTTTTTTAATATTCGTACGGAAACCTTCGTGCGCGAGTCCAACTCGCACTTGGCCGGTTTTTTCTCTTACATCATACTCATTGACTCACACGTGTCCGTTGTACGGAGGCAGACTTGTTTATTTTTTATCTCAGTACGGAGTATAGTAATTAGTATTTAAAATGGCGATTAGAAAATCAATATACTTTCTTGAATTCGAGATTTCTACTCGAGCTCATTTCGTTTAGAATTCTTAAAGCACATATCATTTATTGTATTTGCAAAGCATTGCTAATTATAAACATTCTAAAGGGGCAGTATTTAATATTAAAATAGTTATATATATTTAACAATAAAACTAATAATTTAAATTTAAATAGTTTCTTCAATTCTTACTTACACTACGTTTCGTTTTTAAGCCAAAAAAGTTGTGTCATATTTTAATTTAATTTCGATTAAACGTAGTCTAACTGTTATCGATCATTCTTCTCATTGTTTTTATTTTCATTGTTTACACGTGAAGGTTTTATTAAATAAAACTTAACGGTTAAATTGGAACTGTATAGGCAAGATTTCATCATTGGGCAACGTGACAAATGATTGGGCGTTCGGGGTAGACTGTCATCGTACGAACTGCAGGGTTGCCAGCTCGTGTGTTGCATGTAAAAAATGTATTTTTTGGACATCCTATTTTTTCAACTATACATTTTTTTTTATTATAAGTTTACCACTGTGTTATATAACATGTTCATATAATATTATATGGTCGATTCTCGTAAATACGATGCTAGAGGTCACGTTGATGAGTGTATAATGCATTTTGTAATCCGCAACATATTTCATCTCGTTTATGCGGAAAGGATGCAAGCAATTTGGTGAACCTGATGTTCAATAATTGCCATCGCTTATAAAAACCGCGCAACCAACTATGGAGCGGGCTATGCTCGGTATTTCTCTGCATAATAGAGTTCACAACAAGGATATCGGCAGTAGAACTAAAATTACCGCCATAGCTCAAAGGAAGTTGAAGTTGTGATGAGCCATCTTTATTTTTTTTTATGAGAAAAGTGGCCAAACGAGCAGACGGTTCACCTGATGGTAAGTAAATAACGCCGCCCATGGACATCTGCCGCACCCGAGGGTTACAGATGCGTTGACAACTTTTTGAAAATTGGGCTAGAACTGATAACCGATAAAAACGATAACCGGCGTAAAACCGATAACCGATGGGAAATAAAGGTTCTCGAGTGGAAGCCTCGTACTGGCCACCGCAGTGAAGGACGACCCCCCCGCTATGTGCGGTAATTCGATATATGCAGGTGTCGTAGGATCGTGCTTCGTGCCAATCTATGGGGGAGGCCATGTTCAGCAGTGGACCCTGACAGGCTGAGATGATGATAAACATCTACAGTACCCGTGAGGTTGCAGATGCGTTAGCGTTGTCCGGTTTTTCACTCTTACGAACGCAAAAGTACAAATACTTCTACTCTCTTCAGTCTTCTGCGACGTCTTGGTACTTGCTCCGACAATGAGATGGAATTAATCGAGCTTTGGACTTATCTTAGTTTTAAATTTGTTTTAATCCCGTTGAACGGTAGCTGCCTAAAGTGGTAACAAACAGACACTGCACACGCAGTCATTCTCATATATGAGTCGATTTTTTTAGACCTGGCAACCCTGCTGACGTCTGCCACCGGCGGCGACTCGACGCGCTCCGTTCGAAAATAAAGACGGATTCCTTTCTTCTGCCAAAAATCGTGTGTTTTTGTTTATTTTATTCGCACTATCTATTTCGATACTGGCCGTCTCTTACGATATACTGTATTGGTTTCGGCCCCGATATAAAATATGTATAATATATACTTACATATTCATACTTCTAGGATCTAGAAGGTGGGGTACAACATGTCAATATGGCTACGGTTTTATTT
Organism: Iphiclides podalirius; assembly: GCA_933534255.1. NCBI lineage: Eukaryota > Metazoa > Arthropoda > Insecta > Lepidoptera > Papilionidae > Iphiclides > Iphiclides podalirius. Next base: position 8,389,094 of record OW152834.1, read on the forward strand.
ACGATTGGCCTGTCCGTCTGTGGCAATTATCTGTGGTTGCCACGCAAAATGTTGATATATTTACCTATACCGTATGAGAACCGAACCTACAAGTTCCGGCGGCGAAGCCAATGGCTTAATAAATGCGCCATCTAGTCATAAACACATTTTTGTATACAGCGTGTCGTTACCAACGCGACAATAAATGAACATACATATAGAGGATAACTTTTTAAAATTGTATTAAACGTTTACATTCTTTAAACATCAATATTTACCGAGTTATTAAATTTTCCAAAACAAACAATTTTAGAACACTCTTACGTATGAAACTGTAACGTAAAGTTCATTAGTAAAGGTCATAAAGCATATGAATGGGTTGAATGAATTTAAAAGAGACAAAACATACTGTTAGAAGGAGAGGCTTGTAATGCGACGCTGTGGCGCGAGTTGTATAGGATGTTACAAATTTTGTTTCTTTTCACTTAATTAGTTTGTTTGAAAAATATTTTTTTTAATTATGGATTTTGTTTAACGTTAATATTTTTTTATGATAACTGGCAAGTAGCGTTAGACGTGTGTTCATTTATTGTCGCGATGGTAACGACACGCTGTATATAAATTAAGGACTAGAAATCTCTGTAATTTTAAATTCAGACAGTCTTCGCTGTTGCAAGAATGGGCAGCATGTTGCATGTCATTCCGGGAGAGTACCACAACCTTATAGAAGACCGGCTTGACGTGGAAGTGACTTTTGCGTATCGTCTGGTGAGTGGGGTAGCCGGAGCTCGATTTTTTAAAAGGTGGCAAAGGGTGTTGAAAAAGTGCATAGACGGCGGTTATCACTTAACATCAGATGAACCGCTTGCCACGTTCTCACATCATCATCTCATTCGCCATTGGTTATTACAACTTTAAATTGATCTAATTCACAACAATGGCTTTACTTCTATAGACTATACTCAGCTTTCTAGATAATAATTTTCAATTGAACCCAACTTCCCTATTGGCCTATCGAGAACTAAATATAGATCCAAATATACTCGGTATGCATTCGATTGAAACATTGTTAAATTACTTGGTAAGTTTATATATGTAACAGTGCCTCTTTGTAAAGTATCAACCAATACATGTTCCACTGCTGGGCATAGTCCACCAGGCGGCCCCACTGCGGATTGGCGGACTTCACATATGTTCGAAATATTTTCATGCAGGTCAACGATTTTTCTTCACCATTGATCGCGTCAAGTCGAAGTTGACAAGTCAGCAGTTGAAATTAAGAATTTCATTGGTGCCAGGTTGCTCGAGTATGTTTTTAAAAGCGAGCGCCCGGACAATGAGCTATCACGGCTCTTAATCTCATAAAACTTAAGAACCCAACATTAGGAACTAAACTTATTGCATTAACTTTTTTTTAAAGTTTTTTTAGTGCTAATCTCTGCACTTAAGATTGAACATTAAAACATGTAGAAAAAGTACGAAAAGATTGTCGCCGCTGTGAGAATCGAACCCACGTCTTCGGCACTCGCGGCCTGACGCTCTAGCCACTGAGCTAAACGGCTGATAGCCACAGCGACGAAAATCTTAACGCCTTCTTTCTACATTGTTATTTAGCATTTGAAACAATGGTGGGTTCGATTCCCACAGCGGCGACAATCTTTTCGTACTTTTTCTACATGTTTTAATTACTGCATTAACGTTAGAGTATAATGAACGACGCATCCATTTTCATAATACATTTTCAATCGACTCCAAAAAAGGTGAAGGGTTTGGACGCTAGCAACATCGTCAGAGTTAGTAAAGTGTTGTAAGCCTTCTTGGAAACGATGGAAGTCTATCGATCCGTAAATGATGGCAACGTGTTATTTCAATAGTTCTGAATCAGCTTATACCTTAACGTATGTTACTTATTGTTATTTAGATGTGTCCATACAGTAACTTAGTTATTAACGATTAACTAAAGTCATAATTGAAATAATCCTTGTAAATAACCACTTCGTTTCGGTTAAGTTTAGATAAACTCCCGCCGAAATGGGATACAGGGAACTAATAGCACAATTTATTACTACACCACTGCACGAAGCTTTAGTATTCAGTAACATGTCATATTAATGTGTGTTGTATATTGACACAAGTGGCTTCTTACTGACGCAATCAACTATTTCGTGTCCACTTACTTATTGAATTCTGTCTGTCTGCATTAGGTTTTCCTGCGACCGGTCCAACAAAAACTAAAGTTCATGAACTTCATTTTTTTATTGTAAGTTTTAACGTCGTCATTTATTATTACCTCTTTAAACTTTGTATTTTTATAATGAATTCTTTATTTAGTTTACGGATTTTGTCGCCTTCCATTTGTATACAAATTCCCGAAATATAATTTTGCAGCGTTCATAGTCATAGTTAATTTTTACGAGTTGTTGTTAGTATTTTTTATTTTTTTTTGTCCGGGACTTAAACTAAAATAAAACTCTAAAGTGATCTTTATGAATAAATAAAAAAAAAACTGAAGTTACTAATTTCTCAATAACGTTTACTCGGATATATCAATGCGAATATACATGTTAGAGTATTTAGATTTACGAATTACTACTTTTAAAGGAGCCGTGATAGCTCAGTGACCGGGCGCTAGCTTTTAATTCAATATACTCGAGTAACCTATTCGATACCCGGTGCCGGCAACAATGAAATTGTTAATTTTAAGTGTTCCATTAAGTGGACTATGCCCTGACACCCCCTGTACAGAGGAGGCTTATGCACAGCAGTGGGACATGTCTAGTTGCTTTATTTTAACTTTACTTTAAAGGTAATTGCGCCTATCCATGATTGTGTATAATTATATGGATTATTGTATGGAGGCATATTGGATGTGTATGTATGATTATGTAAGACACACAAACTGAAAAACTGAAAAACGTAAAAACAAAACGAACGTGGAACCGCTAATTAATTAGCCATTTGATAACGGTTACCGAGTGAGCGTTTTAATTAAAATCGCCCGTCATTGACATTCAGGTAATTGCATTGTGTAAATATTATTTGTTTGCTTGAGATTATATGTCAAAGACCCTTGGATTGGTATTATACTTAAATGGAATATTAAACAGATAAAATAAATAAAAAGTCAAATAACTCGACCATCGAACTGTTGAAAGAAATCTCAACACAAACAAGGTTTGTTTCCATAGTCAAAGGGACGACGTGACAATATATAATTATCTTGCGTTTAGTTCACTAATAGAATAAATGTTATATCCAGCGTCTATTAGATTATTTTTTTATGTGAGACGGTGGCAAGCGAGTTGGTGGTTCACCTGAAGCTAAGTCACACCTTTTTTTTGGTATCGGGGTGAAATCTTCGAAAGATATCCGGTCAACTTACATGACAGGGTTATGGGGCGTTTTAGATTTCCATGGGCGGCGGAAATCACTTTAACATCACGTGACCCACCCGCTCGTCTGCCAAGTTTTGACATAAAAACGTAAATTTAAAAAAAAACTAAGTTTAATCGATGAATGGTAAAGAACAATAAAGAAATATGACTTTTTAATAATAAAATATACAATAAGGTCTTTACCATACCTACATTCTGCCTTAACTAGCAGTTAAAGAAATTAAAACTAGGAAATTAAAATAAAATTTATCATGAATTGAAAATTTTCACCGATTTTTATATTAAAGTACTCATTTTTAGTAGAAATCTGTAATAATTCAAGGTCACAAAAATTTAACGTAATTCGTTAAATTTTTGTGACCTTGAATTAATTAAGTTAGTTATTTAAGGAGACTTGAATTCGCTATATCGAGAGACGGCTACTAAGCGAAAAAAGTTGCCGCCGACACGAAGAGCGAAAAACATTCGTAAGGTCATCGACGCATTTATCGCACAGAGTAAACAGAAAGTTTAAATCGTCTCGTTGACGTTTGTTATTGCGAGAAGTTTAATAAATTATGAGTTTAAGCGCCTTTTATTTCCGCCCCGTTAGACATAACTAAAGGGCCAATTTCATTATCCTTACTAATATTATAAACGCGGAAGTTTGTATGTATGGATGGATGTTTGTTACTCTTACATGCAAATACTACTGAATGGATTTTAATGAAACTTTACAATAATATAGCTTATACATCAGAATAAGATATAGGCTATAATTTATATACATATTTTTATGTATATCTGTCTTTCTGTCTGTATGTTACGCCTTCAGCCTACTCTACGCAGACGTAGTCGCGGGCAGCAGCTAGTTTTCTGTACTCTAGGCCATTCAATTTTCTGTCAACACAATCTTTCTTGCTGAATTGTAGGTGATAGTCAATTTCAATCGATTAGTACACTCAGTGAGATTTTTAATCTGACATCACTAATTTATGAACGTATTGTCCTAACGCTCCAGGTCTATCCCACAGTAAGTCACTTTTGGGTCTATAAACTCGACCTTTATGCATATATCATACAGAGCCCTCGATACGTTGCTTTATGAACATCGCATTTATTATATTAGAACGTATTCTTCGGTTATCCAAGTATTATTTCGGTTCAAATCTCACCAAAGTTACAAACAATCAACTTCGGCATCTCAAAAACGGTAAAAAAAGACCACGGTACTCTCTCAAACACAGTACTCGTGTGGGGTTCAGACTTTTTCTGTGGTGGGACCCCTACTGTTGCACCAGCGGGCGCACTCTTCCGGGGAAGTATTATACTTTCGCGTTTAGATACCCCATTTTAATGGTAAGCGGCGCCTGTAACCCATCAGGTGTGGAAGATTCGTGTACGCGCAACGGCAAGCTATCAAAATCGTGAGACTAATGTCTTTATAATCAATTGTTTTCCTTACCTCCAACTGGATCTGTCTCGTCAACGTGGATCATCTCGGATGATCTGCGAAAGAAAAAGTTATTTAAGAATCACAGCAATATTTTTCAACCACCCACGCATCATCAGCCATATAAAGGTCTTTCGGATCGACGAATCGGTTGATCAATAAACTTTCTCTCGCAGTTTCGTTTTCGAGAATTATGATAGTGCTGCTAAATATTACGGTTTTAAGTCTCAGCCCGTAAGTAGAAGTATTTAACAGCTAAAAGTGTATTGAGAAAAAAAAAATTAAAACAAAACTAAACTCGAGAGAACATAAGTGTAATTATTATTTTTACATATGAACATAAGTGTAATTGTATTATCCACACTTGCAAATCTTATCTAATATACACTTAAACAATAAAGATATTTCATGTGAATTAAGACATGTCATTAAATAAAACTATAAGATGACGAATTTCGTCTTGTTTTGATTTAAGAGTACCGACACTTCAAACACTTTAAACTCTACAGTATCACAAGCCACAATGATTTGTTTCATATCGTAAAGTAAAAGTTAATTCGCGTTAACGCAAATCCTTGATTGTATTTATTTTCTTTCGATCTTCGCAAACAATCCAATTGTAATTTGACATCTTGCAATGTTGGAATGCTTGGGTGTTATTTTATTAATTACAGGATCAAATTGATGTAATCCCCAAACTGCTCTAATGAAATGAGGATTTTTTATTAGTCTTGGTGCATCGGTGCTCTTTTTTGAGGATTTGACGTTTTCCATTCTAATATATTATTTGGGGCGTTCTAAACATTATCGTAAACTGCAGGCTTCTTCTTAAACATGTCTTGTTATTACCAATGGGGTTATCGTTTGTAATCAACACGTTAAACGATTATCAATAGTCACTAGCCAGTTAGCGTTAAATATTGCGCTCGACCAAATATTATCCTGCCTTTTAAGATGCGCCTGTCTTTATAACAACCCAAAATATGAGCCACGCCACAGTCCTTCCGGGTGAGTATCACGATCTCACAGAAGACCGGTGTGAAGTGGAAGTGTGCGTGGAATGTGGGGATACTTTTGCGTTTCGTCTGGTGGGTGAGGTAGCCGGGGAACTTTATTAGATTAAGGTGACAAGGCATCTGCACATCTCGCTTGCCACCATATACCACATAATAAAAGTGACTGTTAATTAATGAAGATTTAAATGACTACATTTCATCTATAACCTCTTTTGTCTGTTCTAATGTTAAAAGTGCATTCAATAGAAATACGGTGCGACTTCTTTGATATGAGCCTTCAACAGGGAAACATTTACGTTAACGCGCTCGTCAAAAGTGGGCCAACATACCTCGACGCGGCCTCGCGCCGTCGTCTGCTCGGTATTCTGTGAATTTGATAATTTCCCTTCCGAAAACGTTCACGCGTGAAAGCTGCCCGCGGCTGAATGAATAAACTTGATTCATGGGCGCTCCGATGTTTCTGGACGGTTTATTGGGTTCGTAAACGTTTATGTCGCAGTTACACATCTGCCTGATTGTCTTATACAATCGAAAAGATCTAGTTAGAAACACAACGGGTATCTTTCGATTTGTTTACCTTTTGCCCTTTGTACTTTATTTAATTAACCTCCTTGATTTGACAACGAAAACAAAGACAAAGTATGTGTACGATTGTGAACATATTGCAATTCTTGACAATATGCTTTTGTAATTTAATAGTTTAGTTACGTAATAAGCATTGTCGAGTTCAAAAAGGTCGTACTATCTAAATATCTCAGTCACGATTATAAAAACTGTTCCTATTGTATATTAAAATGTTACAACGAACAAAGATAATTTAAAAAGTCATGATTTAATTACCGCTCGAGTTCCAACGTTTCGTAACCCATACGGTCTGAACTGATCGATTTTGTAGCGAAATTTAAATAATTATCTCTTATCTGTTCCGACCCGCTTTGATCTACTTTATTAAATTATAATTCACACAATTGGAAAAGTTGTCTTTAGAATATTTAACGGCCGCACAACGCCAAGGCCACACGAGCTCCATTATGACATTCTAGACAAGCAGGGCGCTCTCCGGCGATTTATAATAAACCCCGACTGCAACAGTATTCGGGTCATCTATTTAGGTTTACGAACGAGCGTTACGGGACATGTTATTGCGATCATACAGCCGGTCACGACTCCAAACGCACGATTACATTGCGAATGTACTCTTTTGTCTATTGTTGCGAACAAGGCCGGAACACTCGCTTTGTTCGAAAGTCATATAGCGGCTGTGGCTCCACGTGCAGAGCTTTCTTTGCCTATTCGGTCGGGCAACAAATAAAAAAAGCTGTTGTCAATGCGTTGACGTTGATAGTGGTGACATTTTCGATTGCAATAATGAATTTTAAAATGGATTAAATGAAATATGTATGATGTGGTCTATTGTTTTAAACAGGTTTAATTTTTTGTCTACGATTGTAGGCCTCACTACAGTAACGTGTTACAGTTGCCAACAACAACGGGACTGGTTATGTTTTTTTTAAACCGGACCACTTTATTGTCGTGTAAAGGTTGAATGCTTTGAGTGTTTTTTTTTTACTTAATTTTTCTTGCCAGTTGTGTTGGATGTTTTAAAAAAAAAAATTTTTTTTATAATTAATTAGTTTTATCTAATATATAAAATTCTTGTGTCACAGCTTTAGTGTTTATACTCCTCCGAAACGGCTTGACCGATTTTAATGAAATTTTATATATGTTTATTTATATTTATGTAGGTATGAGAATATAGGTTAATTTAATTAGAAAGGTTTATAAGTATTTTTTATACTCCTAAATGATAAGGATGGTCCACTTCAAGGTTTTTTCTACCCTACAAATTCCCTAGAAATAATTTTCATGGCAAAACAACGTTTGATGGGTTAGCTAGTACTATTATGTTAAATTTCTGAACACGAATTAATCAAGTCGCAATAAGAAAATTTAAATATGTACCATCAATATAACATTTTTTAGCATTATCATTCTTATTTTTTTGTGATACAAATAACATTTAACTATGAACGTTTGTAATGAAAGGTGTCGCCTGAGTATTCGCTGAGATAGTATTTTTGTAGATTCTTTACAAATATTTTTCTAAACGGGCACCATAAATTAATGTCTAACATCGCGACTTTTTGCGAAAAGAATGTACCATCTGTAAAAAGCATCTGCGAGCAGTTCCGGCAGGCAACCGACCGTGAAACATCTTAAATCGAAACTAAACATAGAAGACAGGACAAGGACAGCACTTTAAACTTAAAAATATTTTTAAAACGCAGATTATTTTAAGAATACTGTTTAGGACAACGTACGCTATGTCAAAATATAGCTAATTTTCCTTAATTATTATCCATTCAATAAGATGTCTAAAGTGGTATTTTAAATATAATGTCGAGATAATTAATTTATTCCTATGTAGAATCTCGCTCAAATATAATTATGGATGTTTTTAAATAATGACTGTATGTGAAAGAATATTTCTTCATAAATTATGATTTCACTTAGTTTATTTCAGTTAAAGTTTTGTTTCAGCGACTTTCCGACCAAAATCATTATAGATGCTGTTTTATGTTGCATTTACTTTAAACCATATATCTATCACAAATATTCTATTATTACAATCAATAAAAAATCGATCGCAATGTGTATCTTCTAGTAATAATTTAAAATTGTAAAACAACCTATTTATAGGTTAAGACATTTCGCTATTTATATCGCTGTAATAACAATGCAGAATAATTGTTTAACATTAATAGTTTACTCGATAATCGACATACGGGATTTCATATGCGGAAATTACTATACGAGGGAAACCATCAAAATATTACTTAATTCAACGTCTATTCTGCGTGGTTTAGGCGTTAAAACAATAAAGATGAATAAATATTTTAGCCAAACAAGAGATGTTTATATCGATATCGATATTATGTTAATAGCACATCACTATAATTATGTTACACGGTCGAAGCTACGACCATGCGTAGGAGGATGTGTCGAGAAAGGACCATCTATCGTAAAATACGGCCACTAAATTCACCACAGATAAGTGTAATCTGCGAATTTATTCACCGTCAACAAACGCTGCTCCAATTTAGACTGCTTTTGTTGTAGCTCTGAGCAAAACATGCATCAGATACTATATCATCGTGATGTATTATTTATTTAGTGTTTATTTGACCCGGTTTGCGTCTATGGTAGGTGATTGCAGCCTGCGGCAACTATTTGTATGGCCTGCAGATTATCGAAATCCTTTCGAAATCAATGCAAGTTTCTCAGTATCAAAAACCAAATGTTCCTTAATAACAGCGGAGTGGATTTGAAAGCTCTTTTTGTGGAGATTGCTTATGAGCTTTAATCTTGAAGATCTCGTGTATAAAGCCGCAGCTTTAAACTGTTTTTCCAATTTTATTATCACCACAGACGGCGTATTTCATTCATCTCAAGGCTTCATCATCATGTTGTAGTTTTCTAAACATGGAGCATCTGAGTCTAAACAAAAACTTTGTGTTCTTTAATTGAATTTATAAAATAAATAATAAATATAAATTTTTAGGACACATTTTTTTACACAACATTCTCCAGTCCCAAACTAAGCAAAGCTTGTACTATGGGTACTAGATAACTGATAAATATACTTAAACATGCTTTTTTTTGGAAATAAATACATATTATACATATATACACACCCAGACACTAGAAAAACACCAAGTTCATCACACAATATTTTTCCAGTAGTGGGGATCGAACCCACACCCTCTGGCGCAGGAGGCAGGTACACTACCCACAACGCCATTCGGGTCGTTAAAAAATGCCGTATTATTTCTTATAACGGTTCTTCGAAATAACATTTCTGCTAAGAACCGCATGGTAATCAGGGGAATTCAGGTGCCACCTGAATTCGCACATAATTACGCCATTTTAATTGACAATTTCGCTGGAACAAACCCGAGAGCAATAATTTTATAGGAAGCAAAATTTTAAGTATTTTAGATGTCTTTTAGTTGCTTAGAGTGCCGCAAATCGCTACGTTACTCCTCCCTTTTGTAAATAAAAATTCTTGACTCTGAGGTATAAATCCTTCCATATACAGAGAATATTATAGTAAGCCACGCGAATCCGTTAGCGCTGCCATCATATATCTTCGAAATATTCTTTAGCATCATTTCTCTGACATTCTGGTTTCGTCACGATGTTTTCACCGCTGCTGAGCTATGACGGCAATTTTCTTAAGAAGTGTAATAATTCGATGCAATGATTATTTGTTTTAGAAGATTTATTTCTTTTTCACTGAACTCTGACATAGTTATGTGGATATAATTAGGGTGTTTGTTTATTGAACTGTTAAATTCAATATGATTTTTATTGACTCAGAATATAAAAAAATATTTATAATATTAAATCTATTAAAACATGTGGAAAAAGTACGAAAAGATTGTCGCCGCTGTGGGAATCGAACCCACGTCTTCGGCACTAATGAAATTTCGAATAGTGCCATTGCTTTACTTTCAACTTGCCCAGAGTAAAACCGAGAAGGTCTGCGCTCTACTTGACTACGATTATTTATTTAATTTAATTATTTATTTATTCTTTATGCACAGATAGTACAAAGGCGGACATAATACCGTTAAATACTCAATTATCAATTGTGGTCGTTAGACAATTCTTATTTCTGTACACTCTTTTTCCGTTTCATGTCTTCTTTGTTTGTCAGAGAATGTTAAAACCTTAAGGGATGGACAAAGCAATTGTTGACATTAAGTGTCGTTTCTTCACGTCCTCGCAATATTAGAATATAAGTGTGTTGACGTTTTCCCGTCTAATCAATATTTGTGAATCAACAGTATCGCCGCGGAACGTTCCAGAGTCATCGGAGCATGACGAATTGTTGCCATTAGCAAAATTTTTATAACTTCATCGGTAGTCTTGACCTGAATTCTTCTTATTTGTAAATGTATAACTAGCACACCTTGCTGAACATAAAAACAGCTGACGGTTATATATTTCACAATTGGTTACACTGTTATTCAAAAGCAACTAACAGGCATCGTTATAAGAATACTCTACAACTTTATTGATTACTTCTATTTTTACGTGAATAGTATCATAAATTTTTAATGGATTTTTTAGACTGTTTATAGTCTGTCCCGTGACTATGAACGCTGAAAAGGATTAATTTGATCAAACTATTCTAGTATTATTAATATATCTTATTTAAACATTTTAAAAGATGTGAACAATGTAATGTTGTCATACGACCGCACACATAGACCTCAATTAATTACTAGTCAGCATAATATCAGTTCTTCATGAAGTGGAGAATTTATGAGCTTTTAAAACCGATAATGAAATTTTAGTTTTAAAAAATCTCATCACTTGTTTTTGAACACTCATCGCAAGCGCAAATTTAATCTACAATGGCTGGATATTTTCGTTATAATCTATTTCGATGTGTTCAATAATAGTGTCTCGTTATAAATGAATAGGTGACTAATGCACACGCGTGATTTGTACGGTGGCAATTAAGTTGGACACGTCCGAGTGTTTGTCGAGGACTTGTCCGGGATGTGTGGTGGCGTGGAGACCCTGGGACTGGTAGCCCCAGGCTAGTGGTCACGCCCGATCGCTGTTTTCACGTGAAATTGGTTCTGCCGAAGTGTAGGCGGAGGAGCTAGCGGCTACATACGTGAAACGTTCAAACGCTGTAGTGGTCTTAAAAACATACCCATTCATTCCTTATCCTTTGAAAACCCCTCGGTGGCAATGAGCACTGCTCGTTGAATGACAATGTATCTCTTATTCCCTAGCTGCTTGATATTCAAAACAACGATCAATCCAATTAAGACTCAACCTCTACAAGAATCTTTGTGCGTTTCCTCTGAGTTAAGGTATATTGACTTTGACTAATTTCGTATTGATGCTAATGTATCATATTTGTAAAACAAAATAATTGGAATGCACGTTCCTACACGCAGAGTTTCTTCTCGATTCTTCTTTGGATATCTTTCTCTGTCTATGTTTCTGTTATCTGGTGGTGAGTTTCGAATGTGCTTAGGAAGACTCTAGCATAAAAAAATAGCTTGAATCAAAGCAGATAGAAATATCTTTATAGTACGGCTTATATAAATATTTACTATATTCACATAATTTATATGTGGTCGTTTCCCGCGCATAAACATGTCAACCCGTTATAGATGTCACAGTTACTTATGGTTCGCGTTTGGCATCCCTCAGCGTTGATAAGTCTAGACGTCTTGCCCTATAAATTTTCTAGAGATCAAATAGCTACTACATATTATTTAGTTTAGAATATGCGCATGGTTAAAATGTCAGGAGATATAAATTATCTTATGGAAAAAAATCTATCATCTTTATGTATAATAAAGATATTTTCGAATCTTAAATAAAATCTTTTACTATTTTCTCCTAGTATAATAATAGGTATTTCATTTGTTGCTCCATTTATTTTTTGCCAAGAAGCAATTTTATAAAATTAAATAAAAGAATAAAATTAAAGAACTCTGAAGACATTACAATATATATCTACATAACTTGATTTTTCATCACATGCGTATAGTAATTTACAAATATCGTAGATTAAAATTTATTTAAATCATGCTAGCCACCTCAATTACGTTTTGGCCGACTATTTGAGCGATCGAATAAAATGTGCCAAGGCTATACATTTAGCGTAACTGTCGCTGCCAATTTGTCATTCCTCTTAATTTTCCCCAATGTTTTTGTAATTAGAGTGACATTATGCTGCTGGCAATTTATTAACTGTCAAAATTACGCGTTTGAATTTTTCAATTTGCGTATGCCTCTTCATTTGGGGCAACATTTGGGGTAGATTGGACATAGAGCATTTTACGTCTAAAACCAAGGAGATTGTCGAATATTATAAAGGTCGGGCAATGCTCAATTTAATTGAACACTTTTCTACCTTTTTTTTAGTTTATTCAGAATCTTGTCCGACTTCGCTTGGAACTTAAGACAATTATGCGGCAGCGCAATTTTTGGATTTGACAAAATAAAAGCATACTATTATTGATTAAAAATTAACTCTAATTAATTTAGGCTTATGAAAGTAATAAACTACTGGTAGTTTTATTACTACTTTACTACAGGGAAGAAACTGCAAGACATTCTGGTCTAGTTCAAATTTTACTAATTTCTTTCAAAAAAATGTCATTGGCATACTAATCAGCGTGATGGTAAGTCACCAACATAAGAAGAACTATATTTATTCTTGTTCATATGCCATATCGACACCTTTACACAGATATGTAGTGCATAGTATGATACGATGCACTTTTTGATTCATAAAAAATCAAGCCACTGACATTTTGATACACGTCCACGCGGAAAACCTTTTATAAGATATTCAAATGGAGCAATTTATTACGAAATGTATGTTTTTATATTAACGGAGGCGCATTATCTTATTCAATTAGATGGATTCTACATGAAGACGAGAATAGATTTCGTTTCACGTTGGAACATGTCCATGAACAGACCATAGTCGATTACTATGTCAACCACGTGGTTTGTTACTTCTTTGTTCTGGAGTGTCCCAGGATGGACGGTGTATTAAAATTATGTATTCTTCTCTTTCCTCACTTATTAAGTACTTATTATTTGTATAGCTTCATGATAAATTCGCTGGCTAAAGTGAATAGTTACTAAATACGATTTTTGGTATCAAAACATTTACGTGTGTGAAACAAAACAAGATTCATTAATTGTGAGCTTTTTGAATTATATTATCTAAAACAATTAAAGAGCGTCCACAAACATTATTCGCACCCATACAAGATGAACTTAATGAATGTACTGAGCATTGTTGTCACGCAACGAACTTTACGTTTTATATGTTTGTGAAGTCTTTGTTTCCCATTTGAGTCACTGCCAATAGTACTTTAAAAGAGAAACAAATTTTTTGCCAAAGTACCGCCTTGATTATCTATTAACTGCCTTGATTATCAAATATAGATTTAGACATTTATAACGAGAAACAAATTTCATTAGTGTTCAAATAGTTTCAGATTTATAAAATTCAAGTGAAGATCATAAAAAGTATGCGTTTTTAAAATGGCTTTATGTATCTAAGATAAGACCTAAATTGGAATTGCCAGATTTATAAAATTCAAGTGAAGATAATAAAAAGTATGCCTTTTTAAATGGCTTTATGTATTTAAGGCCTAAAGTGGAATTGCCGAATATATCAATACGTTAAGGAACACATTCCATTCGTGTTTTAATCTTGTTTCTATTTAAATAATAGATTGGTAACACTATTAAATTAACTTCTCACAGAGAGGATGTAGATTATTATTCATCGAACAGAAAAAAAAAACTTAACTATGTGTCATTACATTAATATATCATATTCACATTCTTCAGTACCATGTACAGTCTGTAGGCACGCATAAATTAATTACGGTGTACAAAGTTGCTATAAATAGCATTGAACTCCTGGGAGGATTCTCAAACTGATGTAACTTACAGTTGTTTGTATGTTGCCAGCTGGAAGGAGAGTTATGTGATGTGGGTAACATTTATCTATCTATAAAGGACGCCTTAGACAGTTTTATATGGCTCTGTGGCCCCGTACAGGAAGAGAGGTCCTTTATTATTTTGAATAAGCGATCGTGAACTAAACTGGAATGCGAACTTGTTGTTTGTTATTCGTATGCGAAGATAACGAAATAACAAAATAGTATTCTCATTAAGTGTTTGTTTCGTGTCCTAGTAGCCATAATTTGCTGGGGCTAAAAAAAGTAAAGTGACAGCCTATAAATGTCACACTGCTGGGCAAAGGCCCCCTCTGTACATAGGGTATCAGGGCATAATCCAGCATGCGACCCCACTGTGGATTGGCGGACTTCACATATTATTATCGTTACTATTTAGGTTTCCTCACGATATTTTCCTTCACCGCTGAGCACGTGATAAGTAAGCACTTAAAATTAACAATTTCATTGATGCCGGCACCGGCGATCCAACACAGGTGGCTCGAGTATGTTGTATTACAGGCGAGCGCCCGGACGCTGAGCTAATCCTAAACTATTCAAGTTATCCTATTACTGTGACCACTCAGCCATAGCCAGCAAATTTAACCGCAGCCTGCATAAACGAAATAAGTTGAATCAATAACGTATTTCAGAAGATAATAAATTTGAATGTATGTATTTACGAATACATCGTATAAAGTTCGGGTTAAATAGGCCAAAAAGATTTGCAAGGATGATGGAAATTGGGAACCTGTGATCACCTTTGCCTTAACACTTAAATTATATTCATGACGATGATGATGATTATTCACACAGATTTCGGCCATGGCAACCTCTTCAATTCCTAATCGACTTTGCGCTGATGCGTCCGAAAATGGCTTGTATAGCCAATCTTGGCACTTCACTAGGCAGCTGAAGTGTTTTTACCCGCGATAGGTTTCCGAACGATTCGACATCGTTACACGTCGAATTTTCAAAGTCGCATTAAAGTATCCGAAACCGCGAGGCGACTGCGAACCGGCCGCCTCGGTACCAGACCGTTCGTTGGCGGGTTCAACGCCCCCGCTTTCGGAACCGGTTGCGAGATAAAAAAAAAAGCCTCGCGCACTCTTTGCAACGTGTTGCCGACGTGATAGGTACGAGTAAGTACTCCTTTTCGTTGTCAACAAGCAGACAACAATGCGCGGCTAGATACCGCGTCCGGGAATCTATTTATGGCGCGAATAACAAACGATCGTCGGGATTATACTTTTATAAGTGCGCTGCGCCGCTTTATATGCGGCGATAAGCGCGCCATTGCAGCGTGACGTTTCGGCGGGTATAAAAGTAAATGTGAGCATTCAAGGCCGTGCCGGTCGCGCCTGTTGCTCTTTTTACGTTACGATTCTTTTTTCAAAACGCTTATTTTTTTTTCTGTTTATCTCGGACAATGTTTTAAACGTGTCCGTTACTAACCAGTTTTAATGAGTATTAATAACCAGCCTTTTTACTGTTGTTATTTATTTTTTATTCACACCAATAATGTGGGCGATTGTAAACCCAGATTAACAATCATGTAGGTCCTCTATCTCTACGGAATTGGTAAAGAGATAATTAATTATGCATTTGCGATCAAGGGATTTCATGAAACGTATTGAAGGTTTTTAATACTGTCTCTTGAGTACCGCTATAGAAAGTTTTTTGGTATGTTTTTAATTACACATAACGTCAACAAACAACAAACCTTTATTTGAATTTATTTATAATCACAGTTAGTGGATATAATATTTCTAGTTGCAATTCGAGCCCCATAATTAGTTGCTATATTCAAATTTGTAGAAAACATTTGAACCTGCTTTCTGTTAGATACGCACGCACCACTGAGCTAAACGGCATATCTTCACATCGATCAAAATCCCAACGTATTTACTACTTTGTTATCAGTCATCTTTGGCGTCATCTAGTGTGTTTCCTTTACAGCAAACTATGATTTATTCATATGACATTTTATAATTAAAAATTCCAAAACAATGGAGATAGAGAATAATAGAGATGTTTGCTATTAAAATTTAAATGATATTAATTTTTAAAGCGCTATTCTATGCACTTAAAATGAAATTAAATTACGGTGGTAGGGCCACGCAACAGCAGCCTCGGCTGTAGCACGAATGGGCAGGCTCGTCCGGGTAAGTACTACGACCTCACAGAGGACCGGCGTCAAGTGGAATTATAATACTTTGGCGTTTCGCCTGGTGAGTGAGGTATCCGGAGCCAAATTTTTAAAAGGTTGTCAACGCATCTGCAACCTTCGGGTGTCGCAGATGTCTATGGGTAGCGATATTCACTTAACATCAGGTGAACCGCCTGCTCGCTTGGCAACTTTTCACTTAAAAAATGGACGTATTATTTTCGCCGCCCGATATAATATGGTAATTAATAATGTTTCCCACGTTAAAAATTTACTTATTAAACTTTGAGTCCTCACATGAAGATGGCGACAAAAAAGTCTAAACATTTAGCATGATTCACAATCAGGTTTGTATGATTCATGTTTCGGCCCAACAAGTTTTTGGCTATTTCTCGATGGAGACAACCGCAAAACCTTTTAAAAAACGAATTATTTTTTACAGTTTAAAAGCATTGTTTAGGAAATGTAACGTGTTTATTTTATTTAATATATTTTCTAACTTTGTAAGAGTTCGCAATGTCAAGGTTTTTTTATGGCGTAAAGGGGCAAACGAGCAGAAGGCTTTCTTATAAAATATTTCTTTCAATGCTGAGGATCGCGACAAGTACAATATATGGCCAACCAGTTCGATCATACGATTCATGGACAGCCCGATACATGCTACCGCTCATGGCCCCTTCACAGCATCAGAACATCTTACAGTCGCCTGCACCGAGCACCATCTATTTGGCCTAGGATAATGAGCCTCTCCAGATCATGTCACGACGACTTATTAATGTGGTCGAAGAAGCTAAGGGCTCATTCTTGGCTTATTCGTGAAAGTCATTTGGTGAAGTTCAGTTCTATAAATATAAATTCGTTTGTTCTCACGGCTGTCCATGGTATCCACAGCATTCTCCGCTAACAGCTCATCTCAAGGCATCGACTCTGACGGAAAATTTAGTCTCGGTGAAAAGTGGACAGTGGAATATCGCCTGGAATATCGCCTATACCGCGAATGGTGTACAGAAGGAGAGCTAATGTATTTTTCTTACAAACAAGCATTTTACTATAACGTTGGTACCTATTATAAAGGTATTTTAATTGGAATCATTTAGAGGGATGTCTTACGTCATCCGGCATTTCATTATTAACTGATCACGATAATGTTAAAATTTGCCATAAACTGGCCACTAAAATTCCCGATTATCTCGAGTACTCGATTCATGCAACCCAAACGAGCTTTCCTACAATGAAATTTTTATAATCTGTCGCAGCAACAGATATTTAAAAAAAATATACGTTTTATAATCACGTATCATACGTAAAACACAAAATTTTCGTACTTTGTATGTTCAAATACTCATGACATTGGAACTGTTTCCGCAGATGTTCCGATATTGTAACTAGGGCTGAATTTGTTACGATGTATTTTTTTAGGACATGGTCGTCTGATTGTTTCGGCTAACTCGATATACTGATGGACTAGTTAATAATCAGGAAGGTTTGAATCCTGACAATAAGCGAAGTGATGCATTCGACTTGTTTGTCAGTTTTAGAGTGGATACTTCCTGATTCTGATCCATTATGTATAAGTTACAGAATTTTTTGTGAAATAACAAAATGCAAATTACAATTTTTTCTGGTTTTGATTTAATTCGAGCTGCCATTGTACCTAAACAATTTCTTGGATTGCTCATGCTTATCAGCATTGTGTCGCTAACATCTGAGGATGTACATGGATTATTACTATGGTACAAAAGGAAAGAAATCAGCATAGGAGTAAAGTAGAAAAGTAGGATTAGCTTAATCATCAGTCCAAAGAGTATTCCTGCGATTTCGAGAAACTAGCATAAACATGAGAAGTGGTTTTTCATAACTAAAAAAAATCCATAATTAAATCCATCGTGAAGACTATGCTAGGAAATCGTAATGTAACGGTGGGTCAGGTCCGAAGAAGGCTTAAAGATATTCACAAAATTAATATGAGCTCTGACACAATTCTGCGGCTTCATGCGCCAGTAAATAGACATCGAGTAACCAGAAATGCATATCTATAAGCATTAATGCCGTCTTCCGTCTTATTTGTTAAAGTAAATGCTGTTAAAATTTGCTTCGGTAAAAACTGTTTAAAATTTGCTTCGGTTCTACGGCGACGCGCTTATTAAATACGCTTATATAATACCCGTTTGCGACCAGAAGAAGTCTGGCGAATCTTAAATAGCGAGCTCTGTGATCAATTCGTAGAGATTCATCATCACCATCACTTATGCTTGTTTGAGTCCACTACTGAACATAGGTCTTCCCGCAGATTGCCACGAAGGACGATCCTGAGCCGCCTGCATCCATTGACTTCCCGCACACTTGCACAGGTCGTCATACCAACTAGTGGGGGGTCATGATAACCAAACTGTGATAGCTACGAGCTTTAATCACTGCATAGTATAAAACAAAGTCGTCCCGCTGTCTGTCTGTCCGTATATATGCTTAGATCCTTAAAATTACGCAACGGATTTTGATGCGGTCTTCTTTAATAGATACAGTGATTCAAGAGGAAGGTTTATGTCTGAATAATTCATGCATAATATGGTAGAGAAACACTGATAATTTTAGAGGTTTCTAATGCGATGTCGAAAACAAACATTCAGCATCGCACCCGTGCGAAGCCGGGGCGGGTCGCTAGTTGTTCTATATATTCAAAGTAGGTAACTTACAGGGGATTTGGTTCTTCGCATTTTCGAAAGAGAACTCTAAGCCGCGTGTAATGATTAAGCAAAAGTGATCCAATCTTTATGTATGATGTTATGCCACCCGTTCCTTTTTCAAGGCTCTACGGAACCAGTTCTCATTCGGCCAGAAGAAACGTACCCACAAGTTTTATCTGTTTTATTAGGTCTTTAAAAGGCATTTTGTTTATTAATGCGTCCAACGACCGAAGTGCTTTTTAAGTGATATTTAAAGGCGGAAAACTACGCGCAGTTCTTTTTCATCTGACAAGTTTAATGTGACGACATCACTGTGGTATTTTTGCCCCGATCGAAATTAACGTTTCCTCGTCGGCACATGGCTGCGAAATCATTTGTTTTGCCCTCATCTCCTTATAGCGAAAACGACTTGCCCTTTATGCTTTGACACGCCTAATTTGTGGGAACACGTGCATGATAAGTATGAATATAAAGTCCGGTACTCGAAAACTAATTTTTATGCTGTAGGTACTCACTTAACCATATTCAAGTTTTGTAAAACGTCAGGATTTGTGGTTTTAATGTCCAATAATATGCCATGACATGTCAGTAAATGTTTTGATGTGACATTTGATGATGCAAATGAATTAATAAAAACAAAGTTAATTACCTAATTCATACGTTTATTAATATACATATACCTACTAACGTTTCGGTTTCAGCGAGATATTCCGATCACCAAATGAGGTATTTAATTTTTTTACGTACATACATTCTTAAAAGCGGTTCTTACTAGTTGTTTCGCGACAAGTTAATTTCGATTTATTTAAAAAGAGAACTTGGAGCTGTCATAGACTCTAATAAATTTTTATACATAATTAAAAAAAACATATAATTACAATCTCATTTTTCATTATATTCATAACACGATCTCATCTTTCTTACCTATAAAATTCGTCCCCCTAAAGCTAAGTCGAAAATCCTTCTGCAGCGCAATTTTGGTGGCATGAACTTGGAGATTCTTTGTAAGGATGCCTCTAAGATCGATTGGACTACTCTTTTAGGCGCTAATTCGATCGATGAAAAGGTTCATATTCTATCAAATAAATTAACGGAACTTTATGATCTGCATGCTCTCCAGTTCGTCGAATAAAAATGAAACAACGTTCTTCACCTTGGCTAACTGAACACATTAAATCTCTTCTGGCAAAAAAAGCCACAGCTAAAACTAAATTTAAATGTAAACCAACCGAAAAGAAACTGGGATAAATATGTCGCGATTAGAAATCACTGCAATAAGGGACGCACAACGCCAGCACATTCATACATCTATTCAAAATGGTGATCCAGCTAGAGTCTGGAAGTTTCGTAGGTCAATGGGGATTGGCAAGTCACAGAATGAAACAGCCCTCAAAGATTTAAACATTGATTCACTAAATCAACATTTCTGCGCTTCTTTCAACTTTGATGGAACGATTAAAGATAAGACACTAAAATTCTTTCATCAAAATCAACCCCCGACTACGCACCCTTTATTTTTAATCAATTCTCTGCTTGTGATGTTAGGAAGGGTATTCTTTCTATAACCTCTAACGCAGTTGGCAGCGATTGTGTTTGCCGAAAAATGATTCTCCCCATTCTTGATATCATCCTTCCCATTCTGTGCCATATTTTAAACTACTCGATCTCCAAGGGTGTCTTTGCATCTAACTCGAAAGATGCACAAGTTATCCCTCTACCTAAAAAACGTAATCCTTCGTCCTTTTCCGATTATCGTTCTATATCTATAATGCCATTTCTATCCAAAGTCCTTGAACACCTTGTTTATAATCGGCTCAGCATCTTCCTACACAATAATTCCGTCCTAAATCCTTTGCAATCAGGCTTCCGTCGTGGATATAGTACTGCGACAGCGTTAGTAAATTTACAGATGATATCAGAATGGGAATGGAAAACGGTAAGCTAACTGTCCTTGCCCTGCTTGATTTTAGTAATGCTTTCAATACAGTCGATTTTGAGGTTCTAGTTGGAATACTCCAATCCCATAACATATCTCCAACAGTAATTGATTGGTTTCGAAGTTACCTGTATGAAAGCCGGCAGCGTATTTGCATTGAAGACACATTCTCATCTTGGTCTTATACTACTGCTGGTGTACCGCAGGGTAACGTTTTATCTCCTTTGCTTTTCTCAGTTTTTATAAACTCTATTTCCGCTAACTTAATTTCTTCCTACGACCTTTATGCAGATGATCTTCAAATTTATACTCAAGCCTACCCTACTAATATTCACTTAGCTATTAACGTGATAAATTAAGATCTCGCTCGAATTTCGAACTGGAGCAGGGAACATGGTTTAACAGTAAATCCCGTGAAAACACAATTTACGGTAATCGGTTCATCGAAAATGTTGAATAAATAATAAATAAATAATAAATAAGCATAGCATAGCAATAGCATCCTTAAGAAGATTACGCAACTTCCTACCGACTGCCACTAAAATTGCTCTTGCACAAAATCTACTTCTTCCAATACTCGACTATGCAGATGTCAGCTATCTAGATCTCACCGAGAAGCTGCTTGATAAGCTAGAGTGTATTCAAAATTTTTGCATAAGATTCATATTTGGTTTGCGCAAATATGATCATATCTCACATTTCCGTGCTAAGCTCAAGTGGCTGCCTATTCGTCTTCGCCAGAATTCTAACATACTTTCTCTTGTTTACAACATTCTGTTTAATCCCTCATATCCTAACTATCTAAAGGAACGTTTCAATTTCTTTGTGATTCCCACTCTAAGTCTCTGACATCATCAGAAAACTTGGAGCTGAAAATTCCTACGCACAAAACAAAGTTTATGAGTAGGTCATTTATGGTGCAAGGGGCGCGACTCTGGAATGACTTACCACTAGAAGTAAGGCGTGCTCAGTCATTAAATATTTTCAAGAATCTTGTAAAAAATCATTACTTATCTCTGTAATCTTATTCCCTAACAATGATATATGTATTTGTATATATGGTATGTATGTATTGATGTGTATATGTATGTATATGTGTATTTATATGTATATATTTTGTTAG
This sequence comes from Iphiclides podalirius, assembly GCA_933534255.1. Taxonomy (NCBI): domain Eukaryota; kingdom Metazoa; phylum Arthropoda; class Insecta; order Lepidoptera; family Papilionidae; genus Iphiclides; species Iphiclides podalirius. The sequence continues at coordinate 8,411,345 of OW152834.1, forward strand.
CCTTTTGTATATACATTTATTCATTTACTTACATATTTATAAATACCTTATTATTATGAATTATGATTGTAGATAAGTATTTTTCTTTTTCATTCATTTAGTTAACCCACACCTTTATTCCTAAATTATTTCTTTTTAATCCATCCAAAGGTTGCCTGGAAAAATTACTCTTAGTAATAAGGCCGCCCATTGTACCCATCACTTCTACATTAAGTTTTAATTTTTGTTTGTTTTATTTTTGGTGTGCAATAAAGTATATTCATTCATTCATATAATTACGTGAAACCCAATGATGTTTTAATAAATATGACGCATGTCCATACTGCGCGACGTTTAATAATTGTTCCGTTTTACATTATACGACTTATATTACTGAATGTGACAGATGATATTGAACGTATGATACGGAAAGAGATGCAGTCTATAGAGTTGACCTCACACGAATTACACCTTAATTTGAGTGCCTCAGTTTCAGTCCGTTAGTGTCATATCTACCTGATATTTGTATATGTATAATATTAATGGTAAACCAGCAAATACCTACCTGATTTTTTCATTTCGTCTTTCGCAAAGTTAGCAGTGTCAATCTCCATCGGAGCCGAGGTCAAAGCGTACAGCCGAAATTATTTCGGTACGAAAGAGATTTGGCAACATTACGTAAATTTCAATTCAATGAAGTATTAATATTCTTTATTTTAGATGCGTAGCGCCGGCCGCATAATTATTAATGTTCATGACCTTGTTTAAAATGGACTGTGAAGTGTTGTGCGCGCGCAATACAACCTTAATCCTGATTCTAAATGTCTTTGCCTTTTTCGTTGCAGTAAAGTATAACTAGATGGCGCTTCGCCTATACGGAATAAGGGCGAATCGATATCTCATCGATAAAGGAAGTTCAAAGAGATGAAAATGAATAATCCTCAATATTATGACATCGTTGGGATAATCGTTTAATATCTTTAAGACTTTGATACCTTACTTAATGTGAAGGTGAGGTGTACAATATTAAAATATTACAACATTAAATAAGGAAAATTGTTCTCGACACGGATCTGTTTACGGAACGGTCTTAAAAGTAATAAATCGCATTACGGCATGAAAGTAAATACGGATGAGCTTGAAGTATAATGCCTTTAAATCACATAAAAGCTATATTTGAAGACTATGCCGTGTTTAATTTCTCTTTGTATTGCAGCAGAGGGTGAGCGGCAGCCCTGGTAGATGAATAGACAAATAAAAAACACGTTGAATTAATTTGTCAGGATTGATTTATTTAACCAAACTACAATATGTCACAGAGATATGACGATATTCGAGAAGTCTACCGACATCGCCAAATCAAAGTATAAAAAGATTTGAGGCGTGGGTTTTGAAATTATTGTCCAACATATTGTGACTTTAATAGTCACAATTAAAATCTTAATTAACTCCCACTACATTATAAATCTTAGGTCGACTATAATTTGAAACCGTGTTCAACACGGCTTCGAATACAATTTTATTACATGTTATTACAAAGAGATCGAGAATATTTGAGTTGTGATAGTTCTATGACCGAGCCCTCACTTTAAGTGCAATTTGCTCGAGCAACCTGAGTTTAAACCTCGGTGCCGACACCATTTTTTTTTGTTTTGGGTTGGATGAGCCATGTTGGCCTTAGGGCCCCTAACTACTAAGCTCGAGGGCTTCCGGGGAGCCTCGGCTCGGGCCGTCACGCTATTATTATCACCGGTTTGGGAGACCAAGCTCTTAGGGCGCGTTGGCGGGCGCTCCATGGCGTGATCAGGCTCAAGGGTCCCCGAGAGGGGACCTCGGCTTGGGCTGTCACTCAACACGCGTTTAGCATCCCGATGCGAGGGTGCCCGAGAGGGCCGGATCGGAGCCTCGGCTCGATCGGTAGCTATTATTTGACTGGTGCCGACACCAATGAAATTGTTAATGTAGGTCCTGACTTATTATGGGGTCAGCGACGAAAATACCCCGTAGCCGTAGAAGAGACCCCTAATGGAGAATAGGTTTCTCAGTGGTTCCGTCGAACGCGAAGATATATCGAGAGGAACCCTGCTGAGCTCGCTTGCCACCTTCTCATATAAAAAAAAAAGATTTTTTATGTAAAACAAAAACATTTCTAAAAGCTGTAACATTTCGACATCACGAAGAACGAACGTAGTCGATATTAAATATCGATTTATGCCACGATAGATTCAGTGGCTTATCGGGAAACTAGTAGCGAGTAGATTGTTTTCAAAGAAATGTTTTGCATACTTTGCACGTCGGAGTCGCGAAATCACTGCACTGATTGCGTTTGTTTCGCAATCAAAGTCAAGTGGAACGCGTGCGATTGTGAAATGTCGCGTACTGTGGTACGGTTAACGTCGGTCGCAATTTTTTTTATGTGAAACGTTGGTTCACCTAACCAGGCGGTTCACCCGATGAGTGGATTACCGCCGCCCACGGATACCTGAAAACCCTGGGGGCTTGCAGACGCGTTCAGAACCTTTGATAAGTGTGCCCCGGCTACCTCGATAGTGTCATGCTTTCACTTCACGCTGGCCCTCAGTGAGACCTCAGTCAGTACTCCCTTGGGAATTCTAACGAATTCATATTTATCTAACCTAAAATATTTTACAGTAATACAGTAAGGATATCGTATTTTCTATGGAAGGGGTTGGGTAGTAAGTCCCACCTACCACTGTGGCCAAGTAAGACATATTGTAGTCTTCCCTTCGGAAACATTGTCCCCTTACTGTAGGATAATATTATCCTGTCTTGTAACGACTATTCCAATATCTTGTAGGGCTACGCTGATATGGATCGGATTGGGAAGAATTGGTAGATTGGGAGTTCGAAGACCGGATATTTTAAAGTATTTGAAGTAATTTTAAGTGCTGAATTATCACATGTTCGGCGGTGAAGGAAAATATCGTGAGGAAACATGCATATTTTCAAAATTTAAAGAAATATTTTTTTATATAATAATAAAAAAAATATATTTTTTAAAATTTGTGAAGTCCGCCAATCCGCAGTGGGGTCGCGTGGTGGACTATGCCCTGATATCCTCTTTAAAGAGGAGTTCTTTGCCCAGCAGTGGAACATTTATATGCTTTACTACTTGAAGCAATTATGTAATTATAAGTATAAAATAAAATATATTTGTTTTTAACATTAGTAGATTATATTGATTTCTTGTTTTTACGCGATTATTATACATATTAAATATTTTACTGATTTTATCGCGTCAAATTAATGTTAAGCGACTGTATGTTAATACATATTTCTACTCCTTCTAATATGAAAGATTAAAATAAGCTTTGAAAAGGTTGAAACATTTTTTTTAATGATAAAATAAATCATCTCGGCAAATAAGTTCAAATCTTATAACGAGTGTCGTATATTAAACAGCATAAATTTAAAACAATTTATTCGCCGTTAGGGGAACGGTAGTTGTAATGATTATCGATATTAAAATTAAAAATTTTAATCGACCCACTTTACTCCACAGCTAATTTGATGCAATACAAATATTTTTAAATCACTTAAAACGTCATTCTGGGCCGGTATAATTGAGTCATAATTATTATAACTGGTCGACCAATAATCATTTTAAAATGTTTAATGTGGTAATTTTTTTGTAATTATGCACTTTAATTTTTGCATCTTTTTATTGCCATAAACGGTAAAAAGAAATGTACGAGAAATATGAAAATTTAACACAACTACCACTTACCTAAAATGGGTTTAATTTCCCTTGGTTATATAATACAAGTTAGTTAACAAATTGACCTTGTAGGTAACTTTGCTCAAGACTTAGGAACAGATCGAAAGGCAAGGGTAATTAGGAAAAGGAATAAAAACTACTTTTAGCATGTATAATAAAGTTCCTACGCTTAGGAATTTTATAATTATATAAAAAAATATTGCTCACGCTCTTCTTGCTAAGCAAGACGCTTAGAGCGTGAGCAATATTTTTTTATATTTGAAGGTGGCAAGCGAGCTGATTTTAAGTGATAACCGCCGCTCATGGACATGCGAACCTTTTAATAAAGTGGGCCCCGATTACCTCACTCACCAGACGAAAAGCAGAAGTATACTCGTAACATTTCCACTTCATGCCGGTCTACTGTGAGTTCGTTGTATTTCCCCGGACGGAGCTGCCCCCTCTGCCCATTTGTGCAACATTGAAGACTGTTGCGTGGCCCTACCACTGTTATAAAGTTCATAATTATAAAGTTACTACGCTTAGGTGTATATAAATTATAGCCTATGCCTAGCCTATTCTACGCAAACGTAGTCGCGGGCAGCAGCTAGTAGACATATAAAAGCAAAGGTATAAAAAAATATAGATAGAGATTTATGACCGGGACAAATGATCGAAGTTTAAATAGCAACATGGAATACAGCTTGACAACCCGTATAATAACATTGCTTAGAACAATGGCGAAATGCCGTGCACAGTAATCAATTTGTGTTTTGTATTTAAAAGAAAACAAAACAGAGTTTGTTTGTTGTCGAGAGTTCACGCGCTGTCCAAACGATTATTGGCAACGTTTCGGGCGATTTTAATAGTGTGAAATGTTCATAACGATGTCGCTCTTACAGTAATTCTCCTATAGTTACGCTAACAAAAAGTAAGTATTTCGAGTTTATAGAACTCGTGATCAAGTAAGGTATCTAGGGATCAAATGCCTCCAACTTTAGCCTTCACTTTTAAGTAAGATGACCGTTGCAATACACTCGAAATGTCGCCTAGAAGTTTATACCAATACTGTGAAGAAATGTTGCTAATTTTATTGTGTTTTCTTTAGTTTCTTTAGTTATATTACGACAGCTTTTATGTTTGGTATTCCGAAAAATGTGTTTAGAAGTTTACGTAATAAATATGAAATAGTATCTAGGTACGTCTACTTGAAGAATTAAATTTTTAAACTGATTTGCACCTTGGTGTTTACGGGTTACGTCTCCAGTGTTTAACATAACGCCAATGCAGTTTTATTGAGTGACGTTAGTTTTTGTCCCTAGGTTAAAATGTGGGTTAAGTGACGAAACAACAATGCAAACTGTCCTCTAGTATCTTTAAAGGTGATTAATACGAAGTTTCCAAGCTTGCAACACCGCTGTATACGGGGGAAATTTTGTAAATACCTTATCTGTTCTAGTCTATTTAGTGTTATCAGCAATTTTGTCAATGTCATCGGATATCGCGTTAAATTACAAGCGGCATAAAACTCTACGTTGATAACGTTAAATTGGCGTTCATCCAAATTTTTTAACGCTCTCCCCCGTTTTTTAAACAACGTATAGATAGGCGTTAATGTTTTAACGATGAAATAATAATATTATTTACAGCTACTTGTGAATTGGAAAACAATAACTTACTTTTAATATGATGGCACAGCAGTTGCAAATGCCTACCTTAAGTCCAGTGTAATGTGTTCGAATTGTACTTGTAATAATTCGACTTATCTAGTGATTGGGGACGTCGACTTCCAATTGGAGGTATTATTATTGGAGTCCGAATTCGAGTCAATAAGAAAGGGTTTTCCTTTTTTAAATTTTTTTATGCAGAAGAAAGTGTTGTTAACTATCTCTGTTTGTACCTTTCATTTCAATTTACCATTGTAGGGGTTATGTTCACGACTTCTTGTGTTGTAAATATTGCGTCGCGAAGAAGAGTTTTAGTAAAATTATTGAAAATTTAATATATATATCTAGTTGTGATTCCTTAGTGGTTTAGTATTAAAACCTTAAATTGATTTATAGTCACGTACTTTACCAGTGTATTACATGCAAAAAACAGAATATAAATAAGATATTCTTAAACGGTAACGTTTTCGATTTCGTGTAGCGATATTGTATTGTGAACAATCGACCAGTTGCTCTAAATTAAATTTAGTAAACTGTATTTTCTTATTAAATGTAATTAATAAACACGTGTAAAAGGTAGTAAAATGATTGCATTAGACAATTTCTGGATTTTCGATTAGAACTTGTAGTATTGTATATAGATACAAATTCATATTTTGCATCTCACTGTCACTCAGAAATCGGCGTTTTATTCATGCAAGTTGTAATGACGATAATTTGAGCTTTTCAGCTAACACTATCATATTGTCAGTAAACAGTTGTAAATTAGCAGTCGTGAAATGGCACGACCTTTAAGACAACGTGCCAACGAGATTTCCATTCGGCGATTTCTATGCCGCGACAAGTTCGGAGCGGGCGGTTTCTCCATCTGGCGTAGGTACTAGGTGCTCATAACGGTCGAGAGGTTTAACCGGGTGACACTGTCGCGGGCACACATACCGATTTCGACGAGCGGAGGAGGCAGCGCTTTCAAATCCCCCTCATATACGGGCTTACCTTCTACAATCTCATGCGCATCACACACCGCGCCGACGACAGACCAGCTACCCGTTCGCTCGCACAAACAACGCAGCACATTCACGTTTAGCCACAAGCACGGTTTAGCACTGAACGATTTTAAAATTGGAACGAAATTGAGCCTTCGCGTGCAGCTTAACACTTGCCCGAGCGCGTTGTTGCCGCTGCGAGCGCTCGTCCGCGACTGACGTTGCGCAGGCGGTGGTGCCTGTCGATTCTAATTTTATCGTCGCAGTAACACAAGATAAAGCCACTCTTTATTAGAGCTTTTTTTTTTCGTTTGTTTTCGCGCGTGATCCCAACCGGCCAGTGCAGCGCTGTCGGTACAGCGTACATATGTTCACTTCCCATCGCCATTTATTACCAACAAGAAGAGTAAACGCTTGTTTTAATTACGTTGTCCAGCTTTTACCACTTTTTCCGACTGAAAAACAGTAAAAGAATAATTAGGCTCTCGTTTGTCAGACTTCATACTTTTACGTGCGTACAAATTGTGCATTTACATGAATTGAAAAGGATGCGGTATTCACTTCTCCTTCATAAATAATTTTTTCAATGTGTTATAACATCTTGAAATATGTTAAATCTTTTTTATTTCTATAATAATAATTATTACCATAAGTTTTAACTGCATAAAAAGTTAATCGTAGAACGCTACAGCCATCACGAAGCTTTGGAATAAGACGAACTCTACATTTTGTAGAGTTGTCCATATTTTTAAATCCAAGACAACAATTAATAAATGCTATTAATTTTCTTTAATACTTATTGAATTTTAATCGTATTCCTTTCAATCGATTACCCAGTCGTTATTAAACAATTACAGAGTAGTACGTTACGTTATCAATTGCTTAATTACAGGTCTTTACCTACGAAATTTCCGTTCCTCAGTACTGGCCGTTTCAACTACGTTGGAAGAGATGCATCGATTGCATGGGTGATTACTTTGAATGATAGAAATAAAAAAGTTTGAAAAAGAAAACATACTTTAACCTACATACAAGACGGCAATTTCATAGATAAAGACCTATTAGTTTGTGATTGTTATTTTGTTTAGATCTTTTAATAATGACTATTTTAAAAAACAATGAATCTGTAAAACGTTATACGAGTATTTTTGGAAAACTGAAAAGATAACAATAAGATATTATAATTATATTTATTATGTTACAAATTATTTACCACTTCCTGCCAAAATTTTCGCACGGGATTTATGTTTATCATATTCATATGACTAGGCATAATAATTTTCCAATTCTTGGACTCCACTTCGACTTTGACCAATCACAGATGTATCATAATCGAAATACCAATTAAGGTATATAAATTTGTAGTCAATAAATTATTAACTTTAACTAACATACGATTTTATAATATTCATATGAATAATATTTAAATTGAATAGTAATTATTCGTTGAGTATTCCTAACTGTATGTGTTTCTAAGTATTCTCAATAAGTATGTTCCTTAAGTAGCATTGGGAAACTTAAGTTTTTTTTATGTTAAAAGTTGGCAAACGGTTCACCCAGTGGCGGATTTGTTATCTTGGCCTAGGCCCATGTAGTAAGTTCCAGCCGCCCTTTTCTCAGCGCCCATCATATATCTTGTTATCATCAGTGAATGTTTGGTCATGATTGGCCGCCCCTGAAATGTGGCCGCCCTAGGCTCGGGCCTATTGAGCGTTACGGGAAATCCGCCCCTGGGTTCACCTGATGTTAATTGATTACCGTTTCCCATAGACATCGACAAAACCTGATGGGTTGCAGATCGTTGCTTACATTAAAAACTCTCCAAAGAATAATGCCACTTCATCGGTTTGCCGTGGTACTTCCCCGGACGAGCCTGCCCATTCGTGCAACAGCTGATCCTGCTGCGTGGCCCTACCACAGATAATTTACGGTCCAATGTACATTTTGTCTCTATATACCATACGTAGTTCGGTAGAGGATGGTAATAAAAATAGTATAGCAACATGAGTACGCTTACGCCCGGTTTCTGAAACACTGATCATCGCCGATGTCAAATGGCTTTTCAAATTTAATTTTTGTTGCCAAAAGGATGATTAAACTCTTTGAATTGATCATACTGATCATAAGATAATCATTTTGGTCTATTCAGAGAGTTAAACCATCCTTTTGGCAACTAAAATGAAATTTGAATAGCCATTTGACAGCTGATTAGTTGACATCTACGATGATCAATGTTTCGGAAACCGGGCGTTAATCGCTTATTGTAATTTTGTTTCTATATTCACAAAACTTAAATTCACAGTTACTGTTTAAGATTTTAAGTGTCCACATTTTATTCTTTATTCCTTTGTTAAAAAAATGTCACATTGCGACCGAATCTGTTGCAGTCCATATAGGGCACGTTGACGAACGGGCTGGATAATGCAAGCGGAACTTATGTTACTCGCATATGCAGATATAAAAATACGTAAATTTGTTTAACGGGCAAACATTGGTTTCGGATCGGATTGCAATTTAGGACTGTCATTGTTCACAACGCATTTTGCTTTATTTGAATTTACGTATATTTTAACATTGATACGTGGGAAGTGGCTCGGGTTTCTTAGTGAATAATGTAAACAAATCAGTAGTAATTTTTCAAATTTAATAACACGGTATTTTTCGCCCCTAATCAAACAGTAATTTTAGGGTTCCGTGCCGAATGGGAAAAACGGGACACTATTACTAAGACTCCGCTGTCTGTTAGTCCATCTGTCACCACTATCACCTTGATGTATTTCTGTTGCCGCTATAAAAACAAATACTAATAAAGTACACAACCCCATACAACACACATGATTTTTTGCCGTTTTTATAGACCGTTTTTATCTGGGTGTTTGTCCGCGTGAAATTTATGTTTGAAAAAACGTCCTTACAACACAGGATAATGTTATCCCAAAGTAAGGGCAATGTTTTTAGAAAAACGATTATCACTCTCCGATCTGAGAAATCTTCAAGATACCCTGTCATGATATGATAGTTATGTGGGATTTGTACCCACTAAAATCCCCTCGGTGGCTTCAGTACGTTTGGAGGGACTCTGGGATCTCTTACGGAACCCAGCGGTGTCCCTCAGTACTGCGCGTGAGCACGCCTCGATTCCGTCGCCGTCTTGCAGCACGAGACCACTTCGCGCTGCTGCAAATCCGTGTCCCCTTTGCACTAAGCCTCGAAGCTTGGCAGGAACGCGGTGACAATCCGTTGGCGCAAGTTCCGAGGTTATCCCAAGCGCTCGCGCCCAATCTCAAACCCCCTTGTACGCTCCTGCCCCGCATCCAGGGGCTCGGCATCATCCTGGGGTAGACAAAGGCGAGTATAAACTCGCGCATCTATCTCCGCCAGGATGTCCAGTGGTGGAAACCGAGCTAGGCCGAGAAGTGGCCGCCTCAAAGGATATCGTTCGATAACCTCGGGCCATTCACCGCTGCGGGCCATAAAGTTTAGCTCTGCACCCCTTCGTGAGGAAACCTGAATATTTCGAAATTATAAATAAAAATATTTCGAAAATATGTGAAGTCCACAGTGGCGTCGTGTGGTGGACTATGCCCTAATACCCTCTGTTCAGAGGAGGCCTTTGCCCAGTGGTTGGACATGTACTCACTTTTTTTACTTCATGCGGTTATATGTATTTGACGCCAATTCAACGTAAATAATGTAGCGGCTTGGGGCGTCTTATAAATGTAAATGGATTATGAACACTACGTAGTTCCTTTGTGCTTTGTTCTAGTGATCTTTAGAGCTCGTGGCGAAATGTGAAGGCTTTTGTGTGGAATGGTCGGTAAGCCTGCAGTCGCAGCGCAAACAGGTTACGCTTTTTTTATGTAAACAGTCATTAATCTTCACAAGGTACCCATTAAAATTTGCATTGCGACGAATTTAATTTAATTTACTACATCAATGGTACAGCGGTTTCGTTCCTTTGTTGTGGGTTCGATCCTTAACAATATGAAAAACCATAGCTTGGCGTATTTCATACCCGTAATTTCATGTTTGCAAAACCTCTGCTACACAGGAGGTTCTTAATACACGCGTTGTTACTAAATGAACATATAGTTATGAAATAAATTATTGCAATTATATACAGCATTATACATAACGGATACGTAATATAAGTTTCCGCAACACTTATTGATGCGTACATATTTTCACAAACAGTACTTTCGATATTTTCCTTATTTTATTCTCTATGATATGTCTTATTACTTAAAAAACATGGATTTATAGACTATCTGTTAGTATTTTTACCGTTCTTCTCTGTTATTAACAAACGAATGCTAGTGAAGCTGAAGTGCTAGGTGAGAAATTTAAACAATAGTATTTTTTTATGTAAGAAGATTGCAAGTGACCTGGCGGTTCACCTGATGTTAAGTGATAACCGCCGCCCTGTACATGTACATTTGCAACACCCGCAGGTTTGTAGATGCGTTGCCACCTTTTAATAAAGTGGGCCCCGGCTGCCTCACTAACCAGACCGAATAGAAGTATAACACTTCCACTTCACGCCGGTCTTCCATGAGGTCATGGTACTTCCCCGGAGTAAACTACCCATTCACGCAACAACGAACTGTTGCGTGCCTCTATCACAGTTAAAGTTGACACACAGACAGACATCGTTAGTGTGGTGGGTCTGCTACAAAAACCGTGGTAGTAGTGCAACAAAGACTTTGCTGCGTCTTATTCACCACACAAGAGACTGTTATACACTATTGGATATATTATGTTTAAAAAATTCCTGCTGAGTTCCTTTCGCCGGTTCGTTTTACGTAATATTTTGACAATCATTAAGTAAGTGTAATGTTTCTAATTCAATAAGGATTTTAATTTTAATTCGATATCTATAACTTTTGCTGCGTTTCATTCACCACACATAGACTTTTATACAACTGGATATCTATATTTCGGCGTGTCATTGTTTTATCTGTGGTGGTGCCACGTAGATTTTGCTCCATCTAATTCTCCACACAGATGACTGGTATACAATTGGATATCTATATTTCTGCCTTTCATTGTTTTATCTGTGGTAGTGCTACTACACAGCTTTTGTTGCGTCTGATTTACCACATTTTATGTCAGGTACATAATAGGTTATTAATGTTTCCGCGTTTCGTCTGATGAGAGGTAGCCGGAGTCTTACCCTCTTAAAGATTGACAACAAGTACGTTTGTATTTAACGCACGTATGTAACTGTTTACACCGGTCTTGTATATAGCCTTGTAAGGCCGTAACCCCTTACCATTAGGTAAACAGTTCGTTTGCCTTGCTTCCTGGTCTTGTATAAAAAGCTCACATTAATTCTGAATTCCCAATGCTGTTTAATAATATAATTTACAAACACAAGTGAATGTGCCAGATGATATAGAACGTATGATACGGAAAAAGATAGCAGTCTATAGAATTACACCAATTGGTGTAATTTGAGCACCTAAATTTCAATGCTCTAGTATCATATACTTTCTGAAATCTAGATAGTTTCTAAAGGACAATTAAATAAACGATATGACTTTTCCGTTCTATAGAATTATCTTCCGAAGTCACCAGTCCGTTTAGTCCGATATATTTTTATATTCGTCTTTGAAACATTTTTTTTTAAACATTGCCCTTACTTTAGGATTTTGAAGTATCGAAACGATTAACGTTTTTCGTTTCTCGGAGTATTTTATTTTCCTTCTTATTTAAGCGATAACGGAACCTACGCCAAAAGGACTTGCACTTAACATTTAAATTACAAATAATATATATATTATAATTTCAGATGGGTGTACCATGTCAGTCCTAGTATAATATACTTAGTATTACATTCTACAAAAGAGAAATATTATTAAGGTATAATAAAATTGAGTCTATTCACATAGATTTTTTTTTGTGAAACGTTGGCTGAGCTAATGTTGAATAAAAACTGCCGCCCGTGGACATCACCAACACCTGATTTTTTTATTCGCAATGCGTTGTCTTCATAAAAGCCAGTCCCGGCTTTTATGTCTTCATAAAAGCTGGGACCGGTTACCTCACTCACCAGACGAAACGCGAAAATATATAATACTTCCACTTAATGCTGTCTTTTGTGAGGACGTGGCGTGGCGGTTGCACGTTTGCAACAGCTGCTGTGTGGGTGTGTCGTAGTTAAGACTTACGCCCGGTTTCTGAAACACTGATCATCGTAGATGTTAACTAATCAGCTGTCAAATGGCATTTCAAATGTCATTTGAGTCGCCAAAAGGATGGAACCCTTTGAATTGATCATTCTGATCATTAAGAAGATCATTCTGGTCAATTCAGAGAGTTTAACAATACTTTTGGCAACCAAAATGAAATTTGAACACCCATTTGACCGCTGATTAATTGACATCTACGATGATCAGTGTTTCAGAAACCGGGCGTTAGTGGGTATATTGGTAAATCTGTGTATACTGGATGTTTAGCTGCATATTGCACTAAAGACTGATACTGTCGTGTTAAGTAACATAAGCCTAAAATGCTTCTATTTGAAAGACTGCAAAAGTTGACGTGGCGTTGAACCAGTTCATTGCTTTTGCAACAGCCGATTGGTTGTGTATAGTTCCTGAACATTGTTGATGTTTTCGATTTGTATACAGTAAGGGGTGACTCAGTTTTACCGGCCACAGGCTGGTGGGATTCAACGTACGGCCATTATCAAACCGCACCACAGCTTTATTTGTGTTATAAATGTGCATGTGAAATTTGAAAAAAACCCTACATGTGATTTTAATAAAATCATGTAAGGTTCATGACACAACCAGGCAGTTTTCTTTCTGATAGCGGTACGACAATATTTAATGTTACATTGGATATTTTACTGTACAATATATACTATAAACTGCAATATTTTCTCGCATTTACTGAGAGTAAAATTGAACATTCTCGATTCGAATCGCGACGAATGAATATTTGGTTTAATTAATTTGCGGTGCAAAGGTTGGTTACAGTATTAATCACCATCTGCTGCCCGCGAGTACGTCTGCGTAGAATAGGCTGAAGGCGTAACATTCAGACAGAAAGACAGGTATACATAAAAATATGTATATAAATTTTAGCCTATGTGAAAGTGTATATTCTGATGTATAAGATATATTATTGTAAAGATTCATTAAAATCCATTCAGTACAATTAGCGTGAAAAAGTAACAAACATCCATCGATACATTCAAACTTTCGTGTTTATAATATTAGTAAGGTTTGCATTATCCCTTTCTAACTTACTAAAGGAGGCCACCTTTACCAATAAAGGTGTACTTTTACGTAATACGTCGTTTAAGACGTCTCTTCCTTACTTTAAAAATCACGCCTGGGCCTCACTTAACTATAATACTTTTTCTGTTTTTTAGTTTTCGTTGCTGAAGCCGCAATAAAAATACGTCATGATAATTTCAACTGTCTAACTACCATGGTTGATGAGATACAGCCTGGCGACAGACAGACAGACAGACAGACAGAGAACGGATTCTTAGTTACTACTAAGAATCCATTCTCTGTCTGTCTGTTTTTTGGGGACCCTACTGGGTCGCCCAAAAACCCTAAAAAGCGACAATGTGTTCGTCTTTTGACATAGTTTATCTTCATGTTAAAATGACACAAAGAGTAGGTTTAACAGTCAATTGAAAACATATGTGAATAGTTTGTGTGTTTAAAAGGATAAACACAAAAGTACTCAGGATATAATATAAATGTTATTAAATAACAATAAAGTTAAATTGTAATTTAATAGTACAATTAATAACGATGCGTTCTGAATCACTTCCCAAAGCTCCGATAAGATGACATAACGAATGCGGGTAAAGCCTATTAAATGAATCATTAAGCCGCAAAAGGAATATTTTAACGCAGCGCCGCTTCTACGTTATTTGTTAACTTTCGGAAAGTTACGAATTTAAGATATGACGACGGACGCGGAGTTCTCGCGCGGCCGCCGGCGCGGATGTCGATTGTGACACACCGCTTTCAAGGAAGCTAAACTTTATCCCACAAAATTTCCACCAGGATTTGATTTGATCGTTTGCAAAGACTGTTACATTTCCGACTTCTATTACTTTAAGTTTTTGGTTTATTAAGTGAAACTGTGAGAATTTGTACGGGAAATATCGTTTAGAGAGGTTTTCGCAATTCAGTAATTTATCGTAAAGTGTGGCGTAATTTCGAGGAAGAAAATTATTAAGAGCAAAAACCTCGTTAAATAACAATTTAACAACCGAAAAATATCATTTTAGTAGTGTCTAGCCGTGGTAGCACCGACCAGGTGCTTCCGTTTAATAGACACGTAACTACGTTTACTAGAACAACCTGAGTTCAAATCCCGGTGCTACTACCAATGAAATCGTTAATTATCACAAGAAAAATTCATGAAGAAAACTGCATATTTTCGAAATAATAATAAAAAGAAGAATGTGAAATCTGCCAATTAGCAGTGCGTGGTGGAATATATGCCCTTATACTCTCTGAATAGAGGTGGCCTTTCCCGGCAGTGGGACTTGTATAGACTGTTACTTTATTTTATTTAATGTGGACGTGATGTAAGAGGAACTTATAAACCAATAATCTTTCTATAAAGCATCTATTTAGCGGGCGTTTAGTTTTTCTACCTTAGCTTTGCATAGAAATGCGTAAAGAACGTTTTTCATGTTTATCCTAATGCAGTGCCGTGGTCAATCCCACGTAGCGAGAGTAGCAATTGCTACGGGCGCCATGACAAAGGGAGCGCTGCTTGTTTAAAGCCACTCATCTCTGTCTGAGCCTTAATTTTTTGTGAAACTTATTAAATAAGTAAATGTATTGAAGTGTTTCTTACCACTTTGTACTTAGAACCCATAGCAGATTAAGAGCTTTTTGAAAGATTTTTTTTCTGTTCTTATGCCCCGCGATTGCCTAATCCGGCACTGTTCGAATGATTCTATTTGTACAATGGCAGAGGCCGTGTGTTAGAGGTGGATTAGTCATCAAGCCTTTTGTAGGTGGGCAATGCAAACAGATAACTCTCCGGCCCACTGCTATAACACTCGCGTCAGTTATGATAGTTCTATTGTAACACAGGTATTTATTTTGTTGTCATTGTATGAATAATGAATAATATTATTTAGTTCTATGACTGGTATTCTGGTTTTCTTCGGTGCAAACAATAACTAAACCTTTTAAACTGTGTGTTGCTATTTGTTATATGTTGACAAATACTTTTATTTCTTTGTATGCTCATGTGTTGTAGGCACACTCGGCTAACTTAATGGATATTGAATTTTGATTGTACGTGAGTAAAAGAGAAGGCGAACGATATACAATCATTGTTGGTACTACGTGTGTGTAGTGTTTTCAGGTAAATAAAATACTATAGGACTGTTTCGAGTCCGGTATTCTTTGGTACTATGTCTTATCTGGGTCCATTAGTTGCGTGGGCTTCGCTTTGATTCGGTTAGTCGCATGGCATTTTAAATTCGGTTTTTAATTCGACTACTGTCATAGGGCCCCGCCAACAGCTTCGGCTTTTGTACGAATGGGCAGGTCCGTCCGGGTAAGTCCCACGTGCGACCAGCGTGAAGTAGAAGTGTTACACTTCTGCGTTTCGTCTGGTGAGTGAGGTAACCGGGGCCTCCTTTATTAAAGGGTGGCAACGCATCTGTAACCCTTCGGGTGTTGCTGTACACGGACGGCGGTTATGTTAGGCTCGTTTGCCACATTGTCACATAAAAACACACACACACACACATATATATGTATATATATATATATATTTTTAATTCTCATGCTCTTGCTTTCTCACTCTCTCTGAACTCGCTTTTTGTGACGCGTGAGGTATCGAATTGTCGCTACGAGTGTTATTCGTAAGTATAATAAAGTAAGCAAACTTCGTGTACTAGGAGCTTATGTCTTAAGGTCATTTTGTTCGAAGGGCTGACCAGACCGTGCTCTTATTTGTTATTACATTTATTTGGGGTTCTAACAAAAACTTTGACTCCAAGACGTTTCAATTTCCCCAATGAGAGTGACTAGCCGAAAAGAGGTGTCTGTTCTTCCTTCTTCGTGTAAGTTGATATTCTGGCTTACTGGATTGGGTGAATGGGTGGTGCTGGGTTGATCTTTACGTTTCTTCTGTGTAAGGTGTACCACTTCAATGTTTCAAGTTCTACTCTGTGAAACCAAGGGTGGTGGTTGCCTATGTTTTATATGCCAAAGTTGAAACGGTCGTTTGTATAGATATAAGATTTATGCATTGTCTTATCCGAAAGAATTCATTGGTCATTGATAAATTCCGCTGCATAATTGCACCGTGCAATTTATGTTGTTGGCGTAAAAACAAACGTTACAGAAGGCTTATTAAATAATATGGACACAAGTGATCTATTTGAAGCTTGTCACGTTGACATAACATAATTATGTTATGTTACAAAGCTGCTTCAACAATGACAATTCACTGCCAAAATCCAAGATGGCGTCGATATTTTTGTACCGTCGACTATTATCACCATAGCTATTGTTTTCAAGCATTACTTTTATTTGGAGCAAAGTGCTGTCGGCGCCCCGCTTTAGAATTATTCGCTCGTAGTGCCAAAAGCATTTAACGACTTCCCTTGGCCTTGATTTTCGGCTGCCAACTGAAGACGTGAACATTTCTAGTGTGCATTGTCGCTTGCGCGCTCAAGTTTTGCCAAATATATTCATAATTGAGTGTTGCTTTCGTAATGAGGGCGCTTAGTTAATATGCTTTTATATTCTTATGTTTTCCTATTTAATTATTTTTCACATAGGACTATTACACTCACTTATTGATAGTCAAAACACTACCACCGGTTCGGAAAAGAAAGCCACTGTACTGAGAAGAACCGGCGAAAGAAACTCAGCGGGTTTTTTTTTTAAATAAGCAGTTTGACATAAATTCATAAAAAATGCAATATAAGAACTCCGATTGAAAGAGCCTGGAGCGATCAGTTCATTACCAGAGTGTGTTATCATTTAAATAATCATTAATATTATAGTAGCCTTTAACACACAAACGTTCTTTTACTATTTTTTTAAATTTAGCTATTGATGCATTTTGAACGTTTTCTGGAATTTTGTTGTAGTAACGTATACATTGTCCCATAAAAGATTTACTTATTTTTCGCAGTCTACCTGTGGGTAGGATCAATTTATTTTTGTTGCTAGTATTTATATCATGAACATTATTATGTCTAAAAATTAGGATACATATCCTTATTTTTAACAAAACATTTTCAAAAATGTATTGAGCAGCAACAGTCAATACCTTTATCTCTTTAAACAAGTTTCTTAACGATTCTTTGGGGCCCAGATTGTAAACTGCACGAATAGCTCTCTTAGTTGATTGCTCTAATACAAAAATTCAAAAAGTAGTCCATACAGATTGCTGGATCTACTGAATAAAAGCTTCGTATGCCTCTCCATAATTACAAATAAAATTTTGTTTTTTTTTAAATTTGCTGTGGCTCTACTTCTGTCGTTTGATTATTGGTGACTAAGCTCGAGGGCTCCCGTCGGAGCCTCGCCTCAGGCCGTCACCCTATTATTATTACTGGTTTAGGAGGCCGTTGAGCTCTTAAGGCGCTTTGGCGGACGCTCCACGGAGTAACTAGTTTAGGTGGCGAAGGTGCCCGAGAAAGTCAAGTCAAAATCAAAGTCAAAGTATATTTATTCAATATAGGCTTAACTTAAGCTCTTATTGCACGTCAACAAAAAATCTATCACCGGTTCACTGAACTAGACCTGCACAGAGAAGAACCGGCAAGAAACTCTGCGGCAAGACCGCTCTTCTTTTTGTTATTATTTTTTTTGATGCAATTGTACAAACTTATTTAGTTATAAAATCAGCAGCAGCCAGGGTTCTTGCAAGTGCAGAGCAAGAGTCATTTCCACACATCCTTGTCCTGAATGTATTCTTGGACATTATAGTAGGCCCTTGCCATTAAGGTAGCTTTTACAAATTGTTTAAAATTGTTTATATTTAGTTGTTTGTGCATGTCACCTATTTTATTATAAAAGTTGATGCATCTACCAAGAAACGACTTTCTGGTTTTAGCCAATCTAAACCTCTGTACTTCCAGAGTGTCACCACGGCTCCGACGCGATGTGGATTGTTTTTTCGTAAATAGGTGGATATTATTACGTACATACATGATGTTCTCAAGTATGTAAAGCGACGGGAGCGCTAAAACGTTTATTTGCTTAAATATATGCCTTAGTGACTCACGTGGACTCAAGCCATAGACAGTCCGTATAGCCTGTCTAAACTGGATGCGGAACTCCAAAGTAGGGCACCATAGGACATTATGCTGTGAAAATAAGCATAATAAACTAATTTAGCTGTTTCCTCGTTAGTTAGCTGCCTGATTTTGCGTATGGCAAAGACGGCAGCGCTCAATTTCTTAGCTAACTTATCTACATGAAATCCCCATTGCAACTTGGAGTCAACGCTTATTCCAAGAAATGCTGTTTAGTGCTCAAGTGGTAGGATTTTCTCATCAATAGAGATTCCTGATTGATGACACAACTTTGAAAGAGTAAATCTCTTTCAAAGTTGTGTCACCAATCTCACATTTTGTTTTATTGAAGTTCAAAAGTAAGTTATTGATAGCAAACCAGCCAGAGACAACATCTAGTATTTCATTTGGTTGTTCTAGTGCATCATCATTCCTTTTAACTTTAAACAATAGTGAAGTGTCATCCGCAAACAAAACAATTTGAGCCCTTTTTTCTACCACATATGGCAAACCATTTATGTAGACTAAAAACGGAAATGGGCCCAGGATCGATTCCTGAAGAACACCCATTTGTATTGATCCTGATGACAGTATACCATTTATAGTTACTTTTTGTTCCCTATCACTAAGATATGAGGAAACAAAATCAATGGCAAATTTTCGAATAAAATAATATTCCAATTTCTTAATAAGAATCTTATGATCTACACAGTCAAATGCCTTGGAGAAGTCACAAAACACACCAATGGTGTCATGAAAGCTTTCCCAGGACTGCAGGATATGTGAAACTAATTCTATCTGCATCAGTTGTAGATCTACCTTTAGTAAATCCAAATTGGTGCTGGTTTAAAATTTTATTTATTTTATGGTAATTAGAGGCATTATCTCTCGATCCCGATTTATATACTGGCACAACTTTACTATATTTCATTAACTTTGGGAATTTTTCCTAACATATTCATGGAAGTTAGGATCAAAAGATAATGGCTTAATACCATATAGATCATATAGTTTATCCCTGCTCTTTCTAATTCCCCTAGTTGTCCATTCACTAAAGCAAAGTTTATTGCCTAAAGTTATAAGTTTTTCTTTTTGGCATAGTTTTTTTAAATTCTGTAGTAATCATATTAAACAAGGCATTGAAATTGTCATCGGGATCATTATTAGTTAACATTAATAAGGGTAGCTTGTGTTTGACGCTATCTCTAAACTGTTTAATTCTGAATTTATTTACAAGCCTACACTCATTTATCATAAAATTATTTTTGTTATTAAAATACGCGTCTATTTTAACTTTTAACGGGCTTTATGGTCAGTTTAACGCCACTCAATATTTCTTGGTTTACGATTTTACCATAATATTAGTTGCTTTATCCTGTCGATGGCGACGTTCGTCTCATCTACAGGGAAGTCGAGAACGTGTCGTGGTCTAAGCCACTTACACCTACGACCACGATTGGGCGGCGTAATCGAAGTAGCGACGTGACGCCGACTTCAGGAATTGGTGGGCAGCTCTAAATCGCCATGTTAGTCGATGTTGTGCATGAACCGTAGCTTTGAGCAAAAATCGATTCTCGATGATCTGAATTCGGTGTATTTGCTTCGGAGCAATATGCGCCAAAACCAGACTTGTATATTATCACAACACGTTCACTTTTAAGAGACCTGTTGGTTAAACAGTACAATGATGAGAAACAGTATAATACGGTATTTCAAAGTCTAGTTGGGAACTGTAGATATATAATACCTACATATGTATGTACATATCATAAACAGTCATCCCTGTCACCAAGAGGGACAGGTGGAGTTAAGGACTTACACCTACCATCCATACACATTTTTCACCTTTCTATATTATTCAGATCAACGCTTACATGCACATCAAATACATTAAAAAAATATACACATGACACTTTCCTCTAATATACGTAAAGAATTAATTTACCGTATATTAAAATTGTTCTTTTACATTCCACATAATTGACTGTTGTTATTAATTAAAATAATGTCATAGTGATTCCAATATAACGATTCATTTAAGATGGCGATAAGACGAGACGAGCCAAATTCGCTTCCCACATTCTTGTTATGCCATATTTTGTAATTGCTTAAGCGACCTTCATGGTCTTTACAAGGATCGTTTAGTGTATCTGGATATCAGATCTTTTTTATTTCTTGGCTCTTGTGTTTCACTCGTTAAAAAGAAGTATTTTGTTTTAAATTATGCATGTGTACTATTATACGTACATCAACATTATATAGCATAGATAAGACATATATACTGAAATATATAGGTTATATAGGTTTATTTAAACCATAGATACTTTACTTTTTGTTTTTAACTGTTTCTCAAAGAGAATGTAATCACTACGTTTTCGGTTGCTGTTTCTTTTAATGGAGTGACATCTCCATGACAACGTTAATGGAAACATTGGATTGAACAACTGCGTATTGAAGTGATTGCTAGATTTAAAGCGTGTAGTTTAAATTAAGCTCAAAATATTATTCATTCGATTGATCCTAAGGTGATGTTATTTTTTTAAATGTGAGTACATATTTCTAGAAAATATGTTAGCGAAAAGAAATTAATAGATGTTTTTCGCATTTTGGTCAGCAATTTTGTTTTTCTTTAAATTATTATAACTTTTTATGTACATAATTGTTTTTTAAAATCAATTTTGTTAATGGTTCACTTTTGTGTGAAGCTTTTGATAAATTTATGATCGAGACTTAACTTCATAATCGATAATTTCCGAGACATTTAAAATTATTCAATTTCAGTTTTTTATCTTTGTTATTCACCTTTTTTCCAGTTTATAGTTATGGATCTGAACGTAATGGACAAACTGCGCCTGCTCAAAATCGACACGGATTTGCGGCCGCAGATAAAAATGAAACCGATGAGCCGTTATTATTTCCTCACATCGACGAATCCGGTCGAGCAATTTTTCGCGTTCGCCTCTACCGCCGCCTGGCTAATAAGGAAGACCGGCCAGGAGTTCGAGCAGCCGAACGAAGAAGACGACCCGAACGCAACGATAGCTAGCATTCTGGACGTGCTGCGCGAAAGAGAGGTGTCTGTGGACTTTTCCTCGCACAAACTCAAGCAGGGATGCGGCGATCAGGTGTGCTACATACTAAACGTTTTGGCGGACGAGGCGTTGAAGAAGGAGAACTTTGAATGGCAAAAACCCATCGTCGACATCGCCGAGCCCGAGGAATCCAGTGAGGACCTCGATCAGGTGGAGGACGAGACAGAGATATTTCTAGACAAGGTCGAAGAGGAGGAGGAAGTGTACTCAGACGATTCGAGCGATGAGAACAGAATAGAAAAGGATCCAGTGAAACCGGTCAGCAAGGTCCACGACTGGGAAGAGTGGAAGTTAGAAGTGGAGAGGGTCGCGCCGGCTCTGAGGCTGAAGATATCCGCAGACGGCAGGGACTGGAGGGCGCGGCTGGCGCAAATGGAGGCGTACAAGGGCGAACTGTGCGAAAGACTGAAAACAACTGGATCGCAGCTAAATAAGCTACACGGGAGCATCAGCTCCGTCATGGACAAGGTCGCGGCGCGCGAGAACATTCTGAACGAGCAGTTCGAGCCGTTGGTCAAAGAGTACGGATCACTGTTGAATGAGTTGAACAAGGTCAATAACGAGTACAAAGAGGTGAGCGTCGGCGTGACGGAGCGCCAGGAAAGGTTAAACGAGCTGACGGCGAAGCTGGAGAAAGTTAAACAACGGACGGAGCAGAAGGGGTCCTCGATGAACGACGCCTCGCCGCTGGTGGCGGCCAAGAAAGCGGTCGAAACCCTGAAAAAGGATATACAGGAGCTGGACTTCCAGATCATCGTGCTGCTCTGGTTGCTCATCTCGAAGGAGAACTCGAAGAGCAACAACTTTTTGACTAATCCCGAGTCCAGGATGAATTATAGTGAGGTGTATTGAAATTGTATTTTAAGTTTATAAGGCGTAAAATTATTGTTACCCATATC
Source organism: Iphiclides podalirius (assembly GCA_933534255.1). Taxonomy (NCBI): domain Eukaryota; kingdom Metazoa; phylum Arthropoda; class Insecta; order Lepidoptera; family Papilionidae; genus Iphiclides; species Iphiclides podalirius. Next base: position 8,433,939 of record OW152834.1, read on the forward strand.
ATGCGTTTATAATCAGAGGTCTCCAAAAGATGATCAGGCTGAATTGAGGATGATGAAATTTATAATATTCCTTTATGTCTGAACATAACATGCGCGTAAGGCAAGAGTGAACTGAGTTTACTGAGTTTTGCGTATTTACTATACAGGGAGACTTTTTTAAAGTTGCCCAAATTTACACAGGAGGTTCAGTCTCGGTAGTATAATCGTTTATTGAAATAAAAACTTCTATTGCCTAAAAAACAGAACTTGTTGGTAGTGGTAGTCATTCATAAATACGTAAATTTTCACACAAACGAACTTGTGTGCGTGTTAGTTATGAATGAGCGCGAGTAAAATAAATGAGTTGCGTATAATTCACGCACTTTTAGAGATAAGTTCAAATGAATGTAATTAATTACTAACGAGCGATTTAAAATATTTAGTATTTTTTATATAATATTATTTGTCTACAATTTAATTTAAAAAAAATGGACACAGAAAAGCCTCCCTGTATATCCGCGTCTTCACTTACCACCAGGTGGAAGACAGTTTCTTAAAAACAAATACATTTTTATTACCAAAAAATAAAACCGTCTTCAAATATCTCACCAGCTAAAATTTTTCTTTCGTCAGGGCGCGAATCCCGAAGACGTGGGTTCGATTCCCACAGCAGCGGCGAGAAACTTTTCGTTCCTTTTTCTATAAAAATTTTAACTAAAAAGTAAGCAGATTGCCAAAGGACCTTCATTAAGGGTTGCTAAGAAAGAAAACTAAATAAAACTAATGCACGTTTCTTACACATATCATATTCATATAAATGCACAGTTAAATATTAGAAAGACCTTGTTTTCCGAAGGTGTTTTTCATAGACAGTATTATGTACAACTAGAATTTTTATTTTTTGGTATTGCAATTAGAATACCAATGACACGTAAAAGCTAAAAAAAACCACTCATTTAAATCAGTTTATTTATTGTACGGTTTATTATTACATATTTTACACAACCCTTATAATTGCCTTTAAATATGATCCAATCTTTTACAAGATAAGAATAATTAAATAAAACATGCTTAGAAAGGAAAACGCTTTTAATGTATACCACAGACTAAAAATATAAAATAATACAAATCTATTACTTAGAAATAAAATATTTTTTCTAATAATTATATAAATAAAACTTTTAAATCACAAAAGAAACGATATTCAATGCTTTGGCTTTTATTTAAGGAAACAATACAAACGTACTTTACTAAGTCCGACATTAAACGATGTAACAATACATAGCAGTGACTTTATCTGCAACTGGTTTAATTATTTCAACTTAAGATTTGAACAGGCATAATTAAAATAAATATAAGTCTTTATATCTACCTTTCATCACATGAACGATTCGATAATTGACATCAAATAAAAAATAGTTGGCATTGCCTCTAAGAATATAATTGAAACAGAACTTAATTACTGTTTGTAGAAACTTTTGTTTCAATAGGTTTAAGTAGAATACAATTTTACATGAAAATTATAGGACGTAGGCCTTTAATATTTAAAACGTTGAGGAATTCAACAGTATTTTATATTAAAAAAAACCTAGGAACTCTCCAATCCATACGTAATTGTTTACTTTTAAGAATTTTACGGAATGAAAGTTATCTTTTCATTACATATTAAAACATATATTCTCAATGTGTACTTAAACTTCCTTTGTTTTCTTTTGATATACTACTTTCGTAAAAAAACTCTTAAATGCGGCAAGTTTTCTAATGGCATTGACAATAATGTACAAAAATATTAATTTCCATCTTTTCAATTTTATTGTATAGTGCTTTATATGTTTTTTCAATCTATTTTTAATATCATATTAAAGTATACGTCAATAATTTCTAAAAATTACGTTTATAACAAAATCATTGGTCTATATTATTGCTTAAATAAATATATGAAATATTCGAGTATTGACTGACAAATAACATATATAACTAAAAAAACGAACCAAAAAAAAATGAAAAGAAATAACACATATGCATCTGTGGGAAATAATTACCGAGAAAGTTAAAGCAATTCTTATTCTCTAGTTTAAATTATAAAAATATAGTTCTTACACATAATAATACATGTTTTTAATATATAATTTAAATATTCATTTAACAAACTAAATTAAAATATAATGTAGGCTTATTCCATTGTATCAACCAGAGGTGCGCCGAATATGGGTTCGACCAAATACAAACTATCAGCCGAATAATTCGAACAGGTTCATATAAGTGGAGCATTAGCTAAGCTATTAGCTTCGTCGACGAGGGTCGTGGGTTCGATACCCACACGGGACAAGTATTTTTGTGACCTACAGACTGTATCAATACCAGGTATATAAATATTTGTGTGACATACACTCGAAACTGTATCAATACCAGGTATATAAGTAGGGAATCGTTCTTTCTTTATGATAACCGAATATTCGGCAGAATATGAACATTCGACCGAACATTCGGCGCAACTCTAGTATTAACTCCTTATATTTAAATAAAATCACATACACATAGTTACAATTATTTTGAAAAGCAACTAAAATTACAACTAGATAAATGGGTATTCAGTTATTTTGCCAATATTTTTATTGTAATAAAAAAAATTCTAAACAATTGATGTAATTTAAATTATTTAGACTAAACAGTTTAGACTATAAACTTTAGAGGTTTCACATTTTATTTAGGTGTATTTTATTAAAATTAATTTTACTATTAATACAAACATGAAATGGTATTAACCGATGAAACCGATTTTGTAATATTAATTTTATTCAATACTTTTCATAATGTGGGCCGGTAAATTAAAAAAAAAAAAACAAAGTACCCACACAATTTTTTGTGAAGTAATAACGACTAATTTTAGTATGTATGCGAGGTCTTAATTAAGAAGCAAATAAGTCTTTTCTTCCTTTCCGTATTTTTTTTAGCACATCGTGTGTTTTCGAGATAAGACTTACAAAACTAGACTTATAACAATTGATTAGTATAGAGAATCGTTGCCATCTAATTGAGGGGTACTTATCGTATTAAAATTATACGACTTGTACATACATTTAATAGAGGTTTTTTTGTTAATAAAAAACTGTGGAATATAATTGTTATATATGCTGAGCCCTTAGCTGTGATTGTGTGATATGAGAATTTGTTTGATTGCAACGGAAACGTGTAAGCGGAAATGGAACAGTGGCGCCATCTACGTAAGATCATAAGGAAATAGGCGAGAATTTCATTGCTTCCTAAAAATTAAAAAAAAACAATCTCTTGTTACTAACAATCTCAGCCTTGTTGTCAAAGTTCTGTCATAATGATGACATAAATACACGCGCTATAGTTCATTTATTGTCCAAGAGTGCAGCGGCATCACGTGTGTTTATTTTTGCAATAAAACAGTTTACGTGACAAAAAGTGTAAGACGTGAAACAAATACGATACCACAAAAACTTCTAAGTTTAATGTATCTCTTATCGGAATAAAATCACTTACACGTATCATTATGCTTTGTCTTTTTGGTTGAGCAATAGGCTTTTAGCCTGCCCCAAGTAGATCGACGTTGTACTTCTTTCAGGTCTTCCATGAACTCCTGCTTCAAGAGCGCTAGGCATCTGGGAATTTCGGAATACGCAGCAACATTTAATTCACATGTAATAAAGAACAGGTGAAAATGTAAGAGCGGCCTCGCAGAATGATAAAACTTGTATTATAGGAGTGGCTGAGACTGGAAAATGAGAACCTTTAGTTAGAGTGATATCTTTCATTTTGCCATCTAATTGAGGGGTACTTATCGTATTAAAATTATACGACTTGTACATACATTTAATAGAGGTTTTTTTTGTTAATAAAAAAACTGTGGAATATAATTGTTATATATGCTGAGCCCTTAGCTGTGATTGTGTGATATGAGAATTTGTTTGATTGCAACGGAAACGCGTAAGCGGAAATGGAACAGTGGCGCCATCTACGTAAGTTCATAAGGAAATAGGCGAGAATTTCATTGCTTCCTAAAAATAAAAAAAAATAAAACAATCTCTTGTTACTAACAATCTCAGCCTTGTTGTCAAAGATCTGTCATAATGATGACATAAATACACGCGCTATAGTTCATTTATTGTCCAAGAGTGCAGCGGCATCACGTGTGTTTATTTTTGCAATAAAACAGTTTACGTGACAAAAAGTGTAAGACGTGAAACAAATACGATACCACAAAAACTTCAAGTTTAATGTATCTCTTATCGGAATAAAATCACTTACACGTATCATTATGCTTTGTCTTTTTGGTTGAGCAATAGGCTTTTAGCCTGCCCCAAGTAGATCGACTCCTGTTTGGAGGGCTCATCCAAGGTCACGTTGTACTTCCTTTTCAGGTCTTCCATGAACTCCTGCTTCAAGAGCGCTAGGCATCTGGGAATTTCGGAATACGCAGCAACATTTAATTCACATGTAATAAAGAACAGGTGAAAATGTAAGAGCGGCCTCGCAGAATGATAAAACTTGTATTATAGGAGTGGCTGAGACTGGAAAATGAGAACCTTTAGTTAGAGTGATATCTTTCATATCGCGAGAGGCTAGTATTGATTTAATTGGGAGAGTTAAATGTTCGAATTAATATGGAGTCCAAAATAGTGGGGCAAGTAAAACATGGTAAGCGGCAATTAGGCGGGCTTTGAGAAAAGGAGGTTTTGGGAGAGGTGGGCTAGAGAGATGTGGGCTTTGGGAGAGGAGGTAAGACGTTGGAGACGTGGGCTTTTGAAGACGTGGGCTTAGGGATAGGGGTGGGCTTTTGGAGACGTGGGCTTTGGGATCGGAGGTGGGCTTTTGGAGACGTGGGCTTTGGGATCGGAGGTGGGCTTTTGGAGACGTGGGCTTTGGGATCGGAGGTGGGCTTTTGTAGACGTGGGCTTTAGGAGACGTGGGCTTTAGGAGACGTGGGCTTTAGGAGACGTGGGCTTTTGGAGACGTGGGCTTTTGAAGACGTGGGCTTTGGGATAGGAGGTAGGCATTGGGAGAGGCGGTGGGCTTTTGGAGATGTGGCCTTTGGGAGAGGTGGGCCTTAGGAGGGGTGAGCTATGGTAGAGCTGGGGCTAAACTCACATGCGGTAGCGCGGGTCCGCGCGGAAGGCGGTGATGTCGTGCGAGGGCGCGTGCGGCGTGTGCACCACGAACGCGCCCGGCAGCACCACCGCGCGGTAGCCTTGCGCGCGCAGCTCCACGCTGTGCGACACCTGCCGGTCCGGGGTTCATACCTCACTTCGCACTTGGCAAGTGTTCTTCGAAACGCTCGTAAGCTGATTTCTCATTCTCAGCGCTGGTGCAACTGTTTCTCGAAACGCTCGTTATTTGATCTCGTTAAAAGCCAACGTGAACAGAAGTACACTGATGTTAGAACACTATTCACATTTCACGAAATTCATTAAGGCCCATATCTGATTGGTTCTGAGCCTTGTAGCCGTCTCCTAGCAGGGATTTGTGATAATTTTTGGCAGACAGATGGTATTACTAAGTGTTAAAATTTATATGTTTTAAATGACATACCTTATTCCAGCCGAAGCCGGAGAATCTAGTGTCGTATTTAGGGACCGACCGATGTACGACCAAATAGGGCTCGTAATCCGATTGCCACTCCACCTGGAAAAATAATACTTTACCAAACTTTTGTGTTCATTTGGAAAGCACTCGTAAAAATACAAAAAGGAAAGAATGATTTCATCTTTACAGTCTCATGGGCCACACAGCTGCTTCTACTGCCTTATAAACAATCGACGTGAAGATGTAACTATTCTACTTCTTGGTTTGGTGATTGAGGTAACTGGAGCGGTACGTGGTCATTCCGAAAAGAGCAATGTAGCAATGTAGCTACTCGACCGTTGGTACTGTTACGCGGTACGTGGCGTGGGTATTTTGAAAAGAGCGATAAAAGTAATCAACCATCGGTACAGTCGCGCGCTACATGGTCATTCCGAAGAGTGATGAAGCTACTCGAGCGTCAAAACAGACGCCTTTTATCCTGGGTCATTTAGAAAACAGCGATCAAGCTACGCGGCCATCAGTACAGTCGCGCGGTGCGTAGTCATTTCGAAAAGAGCGATGAAGCTACTCGGGCATCGGTACAGTGGCGCGGTGCGTGCCCACCTCGTAATACGCGAACGGAGAGCCACCTGCTGTAGTTTGTGGTGCGGTGGCTATTTCAGAAGGAGCGTTACATTTATTCGATCAGCGGTACAGTCACGCCGTACATGATTAATGCAATGAAGCTACTCGGCCATCCGTACAGACGCGCCTGACGTGGTGATTACACAAATAGCGTCGCATTTACTCGACGTTGGTATAGTCGCGCGGTGCACGGCGTACTTCGAAAAGAGCGTCGCATTTACTCGACCGTTGGTATAGTCGCGCGGTGCACGGCGTACTTCGAAAAGAGCGATGAAGCTACTCAGGCATTGTTACAGTCACACGGTACGTGATTATTCCGATGAAGCTACTAGTATGCTGGTACAGTCGCGCGGTGCACGGCGTTCTTCGAAAGAAGCGATGGAGCTACTCGGGCATCGGTACAGTCGCCCGGTTCGTAGTCATTTCGAAATGAGCGATGAAGCTATCCAGGCATCGGTACAGTCGCGATGAAGCTACTAGTATGCTGGTTACAGTCGCGCGGAATATGGCTCGCGCGTGCGTGATTATTCCGATGAAACTACTCGGGCATCGGTATAGTCGCCCGGTTCGTAGTTATTTCAAAAAGAGCGATGAAGCTACTCAGGCATCGGTACAGTCGCGCGGTGCGTGATTATTCCGAGGAAGCTAATCGACAGTTGGTACAGTAGCGCGGTGCACGGCATACTTCGAATAGAGCGATGAGGCTACTCGGTTATCGGTACAGTCGCGCGGTGCTTACCCACCTCGTAGGGCACGTCCGCGGCGAGCCACCTGCTGTAGTTGGTGGCGCGGTGCCCGCGCGGCCACTCGCGCGCGCGGAACGGCGCCACGTCGCCGGCGAGCCGCGCCCGCAGCGCCGCCTTGCTGCGCGGCGGCGACGCGCGGTACCTCTGCGTCTCGAACGCCGCCACCACGAGGCACTGAGCAAGGGCAACTTGATGGACCATTGGCGCAGTGCCCACAGTATCGGCTGTTTGTGTGACCCACAGATGATTGTTGGTCCAAGTGAAATTAATGCTTGAAAAAGTCCTTCCGGCACAGGATAATGTTATCCTACAGTAAGGGTAATGTACAATAATAATCACGTGAAGAGTGCCCATAGTATCTATCGGCGCTGATTATTTACATTCTTATTTTTTTTTTCCAAACATTGCCCTTACTGTATGATACCAGTATTCTGTGTTGTAAGGACTTTTTATAAGCATAAATTTCATATGAACAAACACCCAGATCCGAAACAATTAACTGTGGGTCAAATAAATAGGTGTCTCGGGTGGCAATCGAACCCACGACCCCACGGCGCCGAAGCCAATGCATTAGCAACTGCCAAACACCAAGCTCTAGTTCTGCCTTATAGGATTTTAAGAGTAATCTTTTTTCTTTATTACCATATAATCGCAGCACTAGTACAATATATTTTTTAAAATCCTTTTCGCCATACCGTACAATGGCGGACTTAACACCATTGTGTTCTCTACCGACAAATAAATGGAAAAAATGAGGAGGTGCTATAGAAAAGAAAAAAAAAAAAATCACTATTCGTCGGAGGTGTCATGTCGCCCTTTATGTGTGTGCTAAGTTTCATAATATCCTAACTTATCTCGAGTTTATGTGAACATACACACATAAATTATTGTGTGTTTTGTTATTCAAATAAATAGTACATATGCAATGCAACTTTAGTAAAATACCCACCTTTTTCTGTGCGTAGGGATTGATCAGTTTGATGGCGTAACGCAGGTGATCGTACAGACCAGCCATCGGAACGAAGTCTACGTCCATCAAGAACACGTACGGCGTGTTGACATTCTCCAGGGCCACGTTGCGCAGATAGTTCACTGGGTAGTGCACCTGGAAAATGGGCCCTATTGCGTTCAGCACAGAGTTCATTATAGGTTTGATACGAAGGACAATTGCCATTTGCCAGTCAACCGGGTAGTGCACCTGGAAATTGGGCCCTATTGCGTTCAGCAAATATTTCATTATAGGTTAATTGCGAAGAACAATTGCCATCGCGTCCGGGTAAGTGCCACGACCTGACAGAAGACCAGCGTAAAGTGGAGGTATGACAAATACTTTCGCGTTTTCGTCTGGTGAGTGAGGTAGCCGGAGCCCAATTTTCAAAAGGTTGTCAACGCATCTGTAACCCTCGAGCGTGGCAGATGTCCATGGGCGGCGGTATTCACTTAACATCAGGTGAAGTGAACCGTCTGCTCGTTTGAAAACTTTTCGCATAAAAAAAAAATTGTCAGTTAGTTCACTGGATAGTACAGTTGAGAGTTGGGCCCTATTGCGTTGAGCATAGAGTTCATTATAGGTTAGATACGAAAGACAATTGCCATTTGTCAGTTAGTTCACTGGATAGTGCAGATGAGAGTTGGGCCCTATTGCGTTGAGCATAGAGTTCATTATAGGTTAGATACGAAGGACAATTGCCATTTGTCAGTTAGTTCACTGGATAGTGCAGTTGAGAGTTGGGCCCTATTGCGTTGAGCATAGAGTTCATTATAGGTTAGATACGAAGGACAATTGCCATTTGTCAGTTAGTTCACTGGATAGTGCAGTTGAGAGTTGGGCCCTATTGCGTTGAGCATAGAGTTCATTATAGGTTTGATACGAAGGACAATTGCCATTTGTCAGTTAGTTCACTGGATAGTGCAGTTGAGAGTTGGGCCCTATTGCGTTGAGCATAGAGTTCATTATAGGTTTGATACGAAGGACAATTGCCATTTGCCAGTTAACCGGGTAGTGCACCTGGAAATTGGGCCCAATTGTGTTCAGCAAATATTTCATTATAGGTTAATTACGAAGAACAATTGCCATCGCGTCCGGGTAAGTGCCACGACCTGACAGAAGACCAGCGTAAAGTGGAGGTATGACAAATACTTTCGCGTTTCGTCTGGTGAGTGAGGTAGCCGGAGCCCAATTTTCAAAAGGATGTCAACGCATCTGTAACCCTCGAGCGTGGCAGATGTCCATGGGCGGCGGTATTCACTTAACATCAGGTGAAGTGAACCGTCTGCTCGTTTGAAAACTTTTCGCATAAAAAAAAAATTGTCAGTTAGTTCACTGGATAGTGCAGTTGAGAGTTGGGCCCTATTGCGTTGAGCATAGAGTTCATTATAGGTTAGATACGAAGGACAATTGCCATTTGTCAGTTAGTTCACTGGATAGTGCAGATGAGAGTTGGGCCCTATTGCGTTGAGCATAGAGTTCATTATAGGTTAGATACGAAGGACAATTGCCATTTGTCAGTTAGTTCACTGGATAGTGCAGTTGAGAGTTGGGCCCTATTGCGTTGAGCATAGAGTTCATTATAGGTTAGATACGAAGGACAATTGCCATTTGTCAGTAGTTCACTGGATAGTGCAGTTGAGAGTTGGGCCCTATTGCGTTGAGCATAGAGTTCATTATAGGTTTGATACGAAGGACAATTGCCATTTGTCAGTTAGTTCACTGGATAGTGCAGTTGAGAGTTGGGCCCTATTGCGTTGAGCATAGAGTTCATTATAGGTTTGATACGAAGGACAATTGCCATTTGCCAGTTAACCGGGTAGTGCACCTGGAAATTGGGCCCAATTGTGTTCAGCAAATATTTCATTATAGGTTAATTACGAAGAACAATTGCCATCGCGTCCGGGTAAGTGCCACGACCTGACAGAAGACCAGCGTAAAGTGGAGGTATGACAAATACTTTCGCGTTTCGTCTGGTGAGTGAGTGAGGTAGCCGGAGCCCAATTTTCAAAAGTTCAACGCATCTGTAACCGTCCATGGGCGGCGGTATTCACTTAACATCAGGTGAAGTGAACCGTCTGCTCGTTTGAAAACTTTTCGCATAAAAAAAAATTGTCAGTTAGTTCACTGGATAGTGCAGTTGAGAGTTGGGCCCAATTGCCTTCAGCGTAGAGTTCATTGTAGGTCCGTCATGAATATCAATTGCTATTTGTAAGTTCGTGCATTTATTCAAGTTATTAAGGAAGAAAAACCACGTCGAAAGTCGAAACTTTGGATGTGTTTATACAAAGGGTAACAATAAATATAAAGTAAAAATAATTAACAAAACAAAACAAAAATAAACAAAACAAAAAAAATATACTTTCAATTACTTCTTACCGGTAATTTTTACTTTGTCTGTTTATAAATTAGGAGCTATGCTAAAATAGTCGTCACCCAGAAATATGTGTTGGTAAATACTACAACTACGAATCAACAAAGAAAATATAATCCTAAGTATAAATAAATAAGCATAAAAAGGGAAAAGAACGTACACATCAACTCGTGGAAAACGAGCTATAAGTTCACCTGATGTTTTTTATTTAAAAAAAAAAAAACAATCCTCTTACTTTAGGATAACATTATCCTGGGCTGTAAGGACGTTTTACAAACATAAATATCACGCGGACAAACGCCCAGATGCGAAACATCTATCTGTGGGTCACACAAATAGGTGTCTCGTGTGGGAATCGAGCCCACAACTCCCTTTAGTGATATCATAAGTGATATCCCCGCCGTTTGACATTTGCAACACCCGTAGGGTTGCAGATGCGTTGCCACCTTTTAATAAAGTGGGCCCCGGCTACCTCACACACCAGACGAAACGCATAAGTATGACACTTCTAGTTCACGCCCGCCCTCTGTGCGGTCGTGGTACTTACCCGGACGGACCCTGTCCATTCGTGCAACAGCTGAAGCTGTTACGCGGCCCTGCCACAGCTGCAACGCAATTTTTCACAACTACTTATGTACTCATGAGTACTGATGTTAATCCTTACTAATATCATAAAGGCGAAAGTTTGTGTTAATGGATGTTTGATTACTTTTTCACGCAAATACTACTGAATGGATTTTAATTAAACTTTACAATAATATAGCTTAGCATAGGCTATAATTTGTATACATAATTTTATGTATATTTTTCTTTCTATCTGAATGTTACGTCTTCAGCCTATTCTACTCAGACGTAGTCGCGGGCAGCAGCTAGTATCTAATATACAATGAGTGTTAGTTGGTACTCTACGTATTCTTCCGTCTTCTCCCATAAAATATCGTTTAGATCTTACCGCGTCATGCTTGAACACCAGGTGGTAGCCGATGTTCCGTCTACTGCTGAGCGTGCCCGACCAGTCCCGTATGAAACTCTCGAATTTGGTCACCTCGCAGTCCGACAGGTAGATGGCGGCGCTCAGGGGACCTAGGCGAATGGAGACACAACTTTAAACAGATCGAAATAAACCGCTTGGCGAGGTGGATATGTTGTTTTGTGCGCCAGGGGATATTTATTCGGTCCCTGCTATGAAATAGTTTTTTCCTAGTGTCTGTTTGTTTATACATCTATGGTATGTAGTAATAACGAAACAAAAGTATTTTTAAGTATGTATTATCTGGCACCCATAGTACGAGATTTGTTTAGTTTGGAATTGTGTTTAGTTGTATAAACAAAATGTGGATGTTGGATGCATATAGCGTCGAGAGTATATCGTTGGTTGTGGCGTTCTAAGGGTCTATCTTCAATAGCGGACGTCTTATGGTTGATGTTGATAATATATGCCCAGAAATATGTATTTATGTTACAGTTGTAGCGAGTATGAATAATAATGTAACGTTAAAGTAATGATTGCAATAATTAAAAATCTAATTTTCTCCACCTTCCCAGTACTTGACCAGTCGTTCGAGGAACTGCAGACGGTCCATAGACAACTGCAGGACCAGGGTGACGTCGAAATTGTCTATGTCCGTGTACGTGTACTCCATGTAGTACAGGTGTGTGCGCAGTTTGACACGCTGCGCCGTTCGGAAACTCAGACACAAGTCGGACTGGTTCATCTGGGGAGGAAACGTCATTGTCAACAAGACCATAGACAAGATGACTAAAAGGAGGAAGGTTTAGAGCAAAGCAGCATCGGATGTTGCACGAATGGGCAGACTCACCCACGGGTGAAGCACCGCCTAACAGAAGACCGGTGTGAAGTATAATACTGCGCGTTTCGTCCGATCGATCTGAGTGAGGTAGACGGGGCCCACTTTTTGAAAGTTGTCAACGCTCGCGTAACAAGTTTTAACATTAAATAACTCAGTCCTCAGTAGCGTCATAACTATCAAAGTACAATTGAATGTACTGCATTGGCAAAGCAGCTCAGGCATTCAGCCTGACTCGAATATCTAAAACGCTCACATCGGCGACACTATCTTATTTCATCGATTAGTATTGAGCGGATACATCTATCTCTCTTCGCCTCATATCTCTCTTCTCTCAAGTAAGCTCTTGACTATCCTCCAATCATCTTATCGTCCCTAGAAAGTTTGGCTTAATTTTTTTTGTATTTATTTTACGTGACGTACCTTATGAGTGACGGATTCGGGTTGCGAACACCTGTGCAGCTTTTCCCTCAACAGTTCCCCGTCGAGGTTGACGTAAGAGAGGTGTATGTTCCTGAAGTAATCGGAGTCCCTCGTTCTGATGTTGTACTTTGTCGGTGAGTTCCAATGTATTATCTGTGGGATGTCACAGAAAAAAGTTTAAACACAACGGAGAAAATCAGGCCATAATAGTTAAAGCGAAACAATTCGTGTATTTATTTGTGTACTAGAAACTCTCCCCCCGCGAGACCGCACGGGAAACGCTAAATATCGTAAAAGAAAAAAAAATGTGTTCATCCGATCGCTACCAAACTTCGCACGATGTGGTCTGAAAAATTCCATCAAAATACGCCCAGACATTAAATAGGCCATAGGGAACATAAGTTATTATAAAAATAATGATACTATAAATAGCACTCTTACTTCGGAACGGTTTTGTTCATTCAATGTCTATAAAATATGACAATTAAAAAAGTGCCTTATGATCAAAGCAATAGAGATAGTTTCACCTTAACGTTATCCCTGTCTTCGCCGTAGCAGCCCTTTGCCAGCGTCTTCGTCGACATCTGCACGTTGTATTGGCAGCTCATGTTGTAGACGAAGGTGGGGTTGTCCTTTATCAGGGCGTTGATCACGTCCTGATCCGCGAGGGTGGTCTGCTTGAGTCTCTCGATGTTCTGGCTGACCGCGCTCCGCCACAACGAGCCCCAGTCGACCCTGGACCTGATCTTCGCGAGGTCAAGCAGCATCACGCCCGTGTTGTAGCCCCTGCCGAGGGCGGGCCAGCGCTTGGCCGTGTCGAAGTACCAGTTGCTCTCGTTCTCGACCAAGCCTATCAGCTGGCGAGGAAACTTCAATTTATACCAGCTTTTTTTTATGTGAGAAGTTGCCAAACGAGCAGACGGTTCACCTGATATTAAGTGAATACCGCCGCCCATGGACATCTGCTACACCCGAGGGTTTGCAGATGCGTTGACAACCTTTTTGAAATTGGGCTCCGGTTACCTCACTCACCAGACGAAACGCGAAAGTATTTGTCATACTTCCACTTTACGCCGGTCTTGTCATAATGTTGCACGCCTGATGTTTTTTATAATACTACCATTACAGTCTAAGAGCTAGCAACGTTTTCGAGAGAGAGTTTCAGGTAGGTCAGTTTTTACATATCCTATCTCTCTCATTCTCCAGGACGTCATACGGGCTATTTGGCTGGCGGTAGCCGGATAGCCCGTGACGTCGGGAAGAGTGTGAAAGATAGCGTATCTGAAATTTTTGTTTTCCCGACGTTGCTAGCTCTCGTACTATTACAACGAGTTTTGTCTTGTCGTTGATCAAATGTCTATGCTCCCTCTCTCACCGGCTCACTAACGTTTGGCAATTTGTTAAACGGTAATACTTTAAGTTCTCTATTAAAAACAGTTTAAATTATAATCAAGTGCTATATTTATATACAACAAATCTCTTCCACTTCCTCTATATCCATGCATCAACGCTTGACGGTCATGTGTTCTCGATACCTTTATCCATATACGCCTTCTAGGGTTTTAGCTTTGTCAAATATTTACGGATTATTAACAAGACGGAATCTTATAAATCGATAAGGTACGGCAATGATCGATTTTGAGGATTATGTGAAAGTTGGCAAGCGAGCAAACGGTACACCTGATATTTAGCGATTACTACCCAAGATGGAAATCCACAACAACTAACATATCGATGCGTTGCCAACTGCCGGATGAAATCATTGCCAACTGCTGGAGTAAATGCAAAAGTATAAATCTCCACTTCGGACCGGTCTTCTTTCAGGTCGTGGTACTCCACGGACGGGCCTGCCCATCCGTGCAACAGAACTGCTGTATGGCCCCGCCACAGAACTCCAATGTGGCAAACATTCGCTTTGCGTAACGCAGGCCCACTCACCTGGTCGTCGCTCATGTTCCTGAACATGTACCATAATTCGGCGACGTCACAAAGGAAAGTCAAGTCCGAGTCCAGCACTATGACCTGGTCCAAAGTGGGCGGCAGTATGTCGGGGAACAGTAACTTGACGAGCGCGTAGACGCCCGAATAGTGGCTGTTCGGTATCCAGCGAACTTCAGGGAGGCGGCTTTGCGCATCGTAGCATGTGTATTTCACTGGAATGTGTCTCGATATGTTATTTCTCAAAGGCGTTTGTTAAGTATCTTTGTACGTACGCCATGAATTCTCCATGATATTTAATGGTTCAAACACTATTCTAAAGCTTATGTTTTCACCTATTGACGAGAAATAGACAGGTGAAATTAAGATATTTACTTTAAAAAAACGGTCGTTTAAAAATTTCGTATAACGCTTGTATGATATTAATAAATAAATAAAATTTGTTTTAATCATAGACGAATAGAGTGAAAAACGTAAGCTTTTTATTCGTTTGTCTCAAAATAAAAAACATTTACCAAATGATAAATATTTATTAACACTTTATTATACTACTATTCGGTGACGGTGTGACAATTTCGCATGGGATAAGTAATATGTTTTTAGGTAATATAAGAATTGTAGATGAGTAATTTGTCTCTATATAAAAGAATAGAGCAAGCACTTAAGTTAATCCTTCAAGCTCCAAATAAGGAAAAAAGTACTGTTTAAGATAGGGCTACATATACAGTATAGTAATGCAAAGTTAAAGTTGTAAGCGATTTGTAAAAGTTTTTTCTTAAATAGAATTCTATAAAAAATTATTATAACTGAAAACGAGAGAAGGCTTTTTTACAATTGTCAATTCTTATTACAGTTAGTTATCTCTTAAGTTAACATACATACACTATACACATTAAGAAAACTACTTTAATAAGTTTATGACATATTAAGACAAATATATTCACATTTATTTTTTAACACCTAAAATAGCACAATTGTTAAGAAATCAGGAAATCAAATTTCATTTCAATTAAATATCTGTCTGTCAATATTGCCTTCATAACTATAAAAATTAATAAGAAATTTAAGCATACCATCAGGGAGGTCCCAAGTGTCAAACAGCTTTGTTGTAGTTTGGTGCGCAGGTGAGTCAACAATAAAGTGGAAATGTATTGGGTTCTGGCGGTGCTGTAGCAGCGATTTGAGCATTGGCATTATAATGCGTGTACACTTTCCCATGCAAACTAAGGCTATGTGGATTGTTTCGCATATTGTTCCAACTGTGTCTGGTATCTGTAGAGAAATCAACAAAAACAACAAATTAATTAAGTTTACTTTTATTAAATTTAGGTTTGTTTGAAGCTCTTTGAAAATTACCACTGCATCACTAATTAAACCAGTTAAAATAAAACAGGCAGTTAACTTACTTAAAGAAACACAGTAATTAATTTAAATAATTATCACCATACAAACCCCAGTAGCCGAGGCATGTGCAAGTTTAAATTAATTCAATTCTATACCCATTTGTTCTAATTGTATTGGGCTACATTATAATGGCCTCTTTCCATTGGAGTTTCATACAAGTTTCTTCAAATTTTGATTGTTTTGTAGCTTGTATAATATAAAAAATATAATAATACAAGCACAGGATTATATAAAAGTTAGTTTTGAGTGATAATTGTTAACTTTTAAAAAGCAACTTTGACTTTTAAAATGATAGGAAACCAGTCATTATGTGGGAGAAATAACTTATAATTGTCTAACTCAAAATAACACTATCATACTAAACTCTAAATTTCTGCATTTGAACTTGTGGCTGATGTGATCTTAGGTTAGTTAGAAATTTAAAATAAAAATAGATAGATACATATTCCAATTTCATATCTGAAATATGACAAATCAGGTTTTATCACCTCACATGTTATAAATAAGAAAAGGAAGTATTGATTGTTTCTATATAATCACATAATGGTAGAACAATTTTTCTTGTTGTGACTTCATAAATATGCATAAGGAAATGCCAATAATTTATTGTTGAAATAAGAAAATGGTGATATAACAATATGTAATGCCTTCAATCTAACTATTTTAACATTATAGCCATTTTATCTAAGCCTGGTATTTTTGTTAAAATGAAAAGCTAGATTTTAAGGAAGCAAAAGTGATTTTTTTGCTACAATGTTCTTAAGATCACTATAATATTAAATTTTATAATGTCTTACTTACCACAGGAACATGATAGGTGGTATCAGATATTACTGATATTTGTCTGATTGCGTTCTGCGACAATTTTAATTGAGACTTAAATACCTCATTCTGTGTTTCAAGCACATTAATACGGGATATCAGCCACCAATAATACACAACAGAAACCGCAATCCATATCCCTAAAGGCACCCCTAGCCAGGGTCGAAAAAATAAACAGGACACCACATTCTTTGATCGCCAATTCATTATTAAATCTTCATCATATGATAATTGTTGATTGAGGGACTAAATTTGCTGCATTCTGTAATCCTGTTTCTTTGAGGTTATATCTACGACTTCTGGAAAAGAAATTGAAGATCAGCTCAGTTTTCTTTTAAATTGAAGTTAAATAATTATGAACATAAAACACTGGGAATTGGGCGTAAGTTACCTATAGGATATTATACAATATTGATTTTTCATATTAAATATTTATTTGTTTTCTTTTGGACTGTTTAAATAAATATTTTAATGTTATTATTTATAAACGTTAACTATCTAAAAAGAATGGTAGGTGTACAATTTAAAAAAAAACTTTATTGCGATTTTTGAAAATACTAAGACCCCCGTGTTTTTGAATATTACACCTACAAGGCACGTCATATTTAAAAAGAAATCAAAAGAAGTCTATTAAAAGGTTACGGTATAATTATAAGGACAATCTAAAGTCCTTTTGAATAGCTACTGAAACAATGAATCAAGTCGCTTTTATGAATAAAATATACATCCAACACTCACCACAATCGTCGCTTGTTTCAGAAAAAATACTCCCATTATACCGATATATTATTCATAAAGACAGCATACTTAATGTGCACCATTATTTAGCAGCTATGTACATTGAATGTAAAATGTACTGTAGTTTATTGTTAAAGATAAATTAAAGTGCCTAATCTCTTCCCGTTTTCACCCTCAAAACAAATATGTCAACATTGTTAATTTTGTCAATGTCAATGTCACTTTGAAAATGTCAGAACGTTAAACGAATACTTAATTTCGCCCTGGTTACCAAAATATTGCGCATGTTTAATATTTACCATAAAACTTTTTTAGAAGCGCTATATTGCTAGCCCAGCGCATTATATTTTAGGTGTATTATTAATACATCCAAAGTAAGGCCATGAAAACGTCATAATTGGGACTTCTTGTTTTTAATTGAAGTTAGGCAAGGCGGGGAGGATATCTTAGTTTAGAGGCTAGAGCGTCTGGTTACATTACCGGGAATGTTCGAATCCTGGTAGTGGCAAAACATTTTTCAACTACAACGTAGACATTTTAAATTTCATCTTATTCGAACAGAGACTAATACAAACATAATATAAAATATCAATTGATTTAGTAAAAAAAGGGAAAAAGTCCCAAGTAAAAAAAGTAACAGCCTATACAGAGGTATCAGGGCATAGTCCACCACGCGGCCCCACTGCAGATTGGCGGACTTAAAGTTCCGTATTTAATTACATAATTATAAAATAAAACTACTTTACGGATTTTATCACGTTTTTTATTTTTATTTAAATTCCCAACGTTTCGAACCCTTTCCAGTGTTCATGGTCACGGGACAGACTGAAGAAGAGACGCAAGAAAACAATATACTTAATTATCGATAGATCGGATGCATGATTCGAATACACAATACAGGGAGATTTTTTGAGAAGTGCCCTTTATACAGGAGGTTCAGACTCGGTAGTATAATCGTTTATTGAAATAAAAAACAAAGTTTTTTTCCCAAAAAAAATGCTATTCCTCAGTCATTGTGTCACGAACTTGTGTGCGTTTTAGTTATGAATGATCGCGCGTAAAATAAATGAGTTGCGTATAAATCACGCACTTTTTGATATAAGTTCAAATGAATGTAATTAATTACTTACGAGTGATTTTAAATATTTATTATTTTTTATATAACATTATTTATGTCTAGAATTTAATAAAAAAAATGGATTCACTTAAAAAAGCCACCCTGTATATAATACTAATACAAATGAAACGTTAGGGTTTCAAAGTTGTATTAACTGCGAATATGAACCTCACAGGCAAACACGCTATGCCTGGTGTGTGGGTTAGTATGCGATTTTTTTATGTGAGAAGGTGGCACTGGCAAGCGACCTGGCGGTTCACCTTCGGCCCATGGACATTCGAAACACCAAAATTTTGTCAAAATCAAAATCAAAAATATATTTATTCACATAGACACTTGCGCGTTCTTATGAAATGTCAAAATTTTACATAAAAATTAATACGTTCGTAAGTTACCACGTTGTAGATGTGTTGTCACCTTTTAATAAAGTGTTAAACTCGCATCTCACTCACCAGACATAACGCAGACGTCGCGGTCTTCAGTGAGGTCGTGGTACTTCCTCGGACGGACCTGCCCATTCATGCAACAGCTTAGGCTGCTATGTGGCCCCACCACCGTAGTGTGTGTCAAGGTTGGCGCGGAGGCGCGGAGTCAGTCACTGACATGTTCGGGGGTATATTCGCGTGTGGTGGCGGTCTTTTCAGGCCGGGGAGAATATAATTATTTAACGAGCGAGTTAATACCAAATTTTTATTTTTTATACAGCAAATTACAATATATTAAACAGTGTAATAATAAAGAAAAAATTATTACCTACAATACTTATAAGTAGGCAGGTTCAGGAATCAGCTCAGTAGAAAGAAAATCGCCAAGATTATAAGCAGTCTGTCGGTATATAAAGTGCTCTAATGTAAGTGAAATGTATGTGATAATCAGTTTCTATTAAAACAATATTCGTAAGTAATTAAAATTTAATTGAAAAACAGTTACACGTATTAAAAATATTTCTTACAAAAATTTTTGAATTCTTAGAGTAAATGTTTATACGGTTATTACAATGTGGATATTAATAGATTTTCACAAATTTCACTTTCAAAAATCATAATTTAATTTTATACATTTACATATTACAATAGATAGCATCTTTAAACTAAACTATTATTGTATAACATTACTTCAATATAAAATTGTCATGAAATGTTAGGTAGATGTACCTATGAATTTTATTCTTTTTTTTTTCTGTATAGAAACATGAATATTAATCTAATTCTTTAGCCTACTTTCTTTCCATGTTCACCAAAATTAAAAAATATTTTAAAAGGTGGGATTGATTTAAGGTATTATTGAAATTAGGTACTGTGCATAAATAACGTGGTAAAGTAAACGAAATTCGGAATAGAAACGTAATAGTAACTTACTACTAAATTTCACTACTACGTATAAAATTTTAAGTAAAACGAGAAATTAAACTTTGGCTGACAAGCCGCAAATTAGTCTTAATCTATCTAAATATATATCATAACAGAATTTTGTAATAGATGTAGAAACATTTAATTGATTTCAGTTTCACCGGCCCATTGGCGGTTCTGATTCTGTTGTGGTTGCTCTTGATAGGGCTGACCATAAAAGCTTGGCTGTTCATTTTCTACGACCTTGACTGCCTCCGTTGGTTCCGGACTGTCGTCTGTGGTATCTTTCTTATAAGGAATGCTCTCGTCGTCTGAGTTCAATTTGAACGACTCATCAGGATCGATGGATCTGGTTCTGTGAAGGTTTGATTTAAATATTGTCTGTAGGTTGTAAACTTATCTCAATTACATTACTTTTATGTAATTGAGATAAGTTTAAAATTGAGATAATTTTATAAAAAAATACATATATGTTATTTAGTTCGAAATGTACCGCAAATATTTACTGCAAATTTTACAACACTTGTTGCTATAAACACAAATATAGATTTTGCAAACTCATAGGTACACGTATTAATTCTTATACATGAATTTAATATTGTAAGCCCATATATTGCTGGCTCTTGCTTTTTAACAGACTTCAAAAAAGGAGGAGGTTTCTCAATTCGACCGTATACTACACATGTTTTTCTATGCGTGTTCGCGGATAGCTTCGTCGTTTATGAACCGATTTTGATGATTATTTTTTGTTGGAAAGGAGATATCCCAAGGGTGATACCATGATAAGGAAACCCGGATCTGATGATAGCTTCCCAGAGTAATCTTGGGGTAAATGAGGGTAACCTTCGAATATCGTAGTGGCGACTAGAGCGTTTGTATTTTTATCATTACGTATGATACACATAAGTATTGCTATAGGCACGAGTAATACAAAATTTAACAATTTTTGCAGTCGGTGTTTTTTTTCACCATGAGTAATGGTTATACACCATAAAACCTTGCTAAAAACGAAGCTAAGCAACAATGAATACTGCGGTTATCTAATAAATAGGTTAAAAGGTAGTCATATGTAAAGTAAAAGTAAAAGTAAAGTAATAGTAAAGTAAAAAAAGTAAAGTAACAGCCTATACATGTCCCACTGCTGGGCAAAGGCCACCTCTATACAGGGGATCGAACTCAGGTTGCTCGAGTATATTGAATTAAAGGCGAGCGTCTGGACACTGAGCTATCACGGCTAAAGTAAAGTAAATATGTATTTAATTACCGATATATGTATACCCGACATATGTATTACCGACCCGACATATGTATTTAATTACCGATGTGTCTAATCGACATAAATTGTTTAACTAAGTTATAAGAATGATTTTATGCTTAGATCAGAGATACTTCGCTTTGCACCGACACAAAAAGAAAGTTAATTTTTTTAGAAGTTAGGTAGGTTAGGTTATATTATAGGTTAGATTTTTAAACTTTTTAGTGCTAATTTTGAATACGGTCCTATCTGTTTTAAAAAACTTTTTATTGGGTAAATGTAAAACTCTTAAGTGATTGTAACCCTGCATTAAATAAAAGGCAATGGAAGTTCTATTTAGTACCTATGTTGGAAAAATGAAATGGTTGATGACGGTCTCCATAAAAATGAAATTATGGCTAAACAAGTACCAGCGCGTACCCATGTGAGACTTACTTTACGTTTAAGTAGTCATTTTCTTCTTTCTCTTCCTCTTTTCGCCTCTTGAGGATTCTCCAACCCACGCAGATAAGCAAAATGACGATCGGTAACATTACAGCGCTGATGATGCCCCAAGTTGCACCCAGTGTTCTCGAAGAGTACTCTTGTTTGCCTGTATTGTAAAGATAATATTAAAACTATGACCTGTTTACCTAAAATACACATTAATTTCTAATTATTTATTTATTTAGGCCTCGTTGCACGCCCAACGATATATTTGGGCTTCAGTAAGTTGTTATGTAGACCACTAATTGTAGTGATTGTCCACTAATGCTGTCTTTGAAAGTTCGTATATGCAATGCTTAAAATTGTTCTTATATGCAACTTTTAGTGTTAAGGCCCATTTACACGATGCCATTTTCTTGTACATACAAGAGCAATAATTGAATGCAATAAATTGCGCGCAATAATTGACCATCAAGAATTGTAAGCAACAGTTTACACGCAGATATAGTAAAAAAAATTGAATGCGATTATTGTATGCAAGTCTTGACAAGAAATAATTGCAAATGTCTTTTGTTTACACCAATGCAATTATGTTTAGGCGATTATTGCTTTCAAGTTTTGACTTGTCTAAACACATGCTTGTATGTGCGTGTACAATTTATTGGCCTGAATTATTCATAAGGCTATCATTTACCTCCGTGAATATATTTTCATGTATCGTACAAAAATAAAGGCTTGGATGTCAAATATACGACAAGCCAGTTATATATTGATGATTTTAACTTCAAGTATTGCACGTATTTGCGTTGACAAATATTTCATTCAAGTGTTGAGCGTTTTGAAAAGGGTTGTTTATTTAAAAAAAAAAAAAATGGGTCAATAATAAGTGTTCAAGTTAGATTATGCCGATTTAATATATTTCTATTGAGATTTATTTATTATTATCCATATATTATTATTTATTTTTTTGTCCAACTTTTTTTACGACCTTTTCTCAATATTTCTATCCTCAAAAGAACAGCAACGATTAAATACCCTCACTCATCGCATTCATGTTTGCAAATGAAGAGAGAAAATTGAATGCAAGAATTGCTTAAGAAATTATTGTATGTGCTGTTTACACCAAGGAAAGTTTTGAAACAAAACTTGAAGCAAGTCTTGTTCAACAGGCAAGAATGTTATGTGCTGTTTAGACCATGCAACTCATTTATTGCTTCAATTTAATTGTATACAACAGGCAAGAAACTTGCACCGTGTAAATGGGCCTTTAGTAGTGTAATGAAATAATTACATTTTATTTTATGGGAATTGGTGGAAATTCAGCTGGCGGGTCACTTGATGATAAGTGATTAGGTACTGCCCTAGTTACTTCACTGTCCAGCCCTAGTTACTTCACTGTCCAGACAAAACACAAAAGTAGAATACTTCTACTTCATAAGCAAATATGAACAGATTCATGCCTCTGTTTATACGTGCATTTTATAAAAGCCACTACGAGGTGTTATGATATCCAGATTGTGTAAATTTGCGTACCGGTAATACTGAGTTGTTATTTTGGATCTAAGTAGTTTTTCACTGCACGCTTTATAAACACCACAAGAAATCATGATTGATATAACCAAGATTGTTATCAGACCGTGTACGTTTATCTTCAAAACATAAAGTAGTACTCACCTAGTTATAAGATTTTGTGGCCCTAATTTTTTGTATGAACAGGGCGATAAGAAAGCAAGCTATAACCTCGGCTTAGACAAGGATAAATGAAACACATCACGATAGAGAAAATTTCTATTCCGCCGAAACGAGTCAAGTTATTCCTTGCTTTCTTACGCTTTGAAAACCGCGAGTTGCAATAAACATCGTTAAGAAGTTACTCTACCATTCTTCGGAACAGAAATTTCCTCTCGCTTTTATCGTTATAAATGTGTATAGATTTATTGATTTAAAATTAATCGTAAAAACTAATAACATATTTCGGTAACAAAAACAACACTGGGAAATGCCACAAACACGTCTCTATACTATTATATATTAAGTGCGCAAATACTGATGAATATCAGCGAATTTAACTTAAAGTCGAGTAATCTAAGAATAGAGATAAAGTTAACCTTGTCAAGATGTAGGCAGTGCTTATAATGTAATTTATGTCTTCAGTGGGATATTACAAATTATGGTATGTCATTTACAGCTAGTAAAAAGGCAGGAAAATTCTAAACGTTTACTTTAATATAGCGAATTATAAAGAAACGACAAATATAAAAAATACTGTCAATTAATTTATTGTGATTGAATGCTTCACAGCGTTTATTTTACGCGATGAGAATCTGAACGGGCTAGAACCTAAACAAAGATATTCAAAGTTCAGTTTTACTCGGCTGTAGTTTAATATGTTACAAAAATCTGTTCAGTGTTTCAATATTGCTTAGCTAGCTGAGCATGTACGGACTACACCATGGTCGACCGGCTGCTGAAAGTGGGGGCCTCGGCGCCTGGGGGATCAATGAGCGTCTCCACGGACTTCCCTCTCTGTGGGGGCATCGTGAACGTTTTGATTTCGGTGGGCGGTGCGCTTTTAGGGGCGTCCGGCAAGCCGGGGTTGTTGTAAGTGTTCCGAGGGCTTATGTCCGAGGTGGGACTGATGGGGGGCGAGTATATTTCCGAGTAAGTCGGCGAGTAGTGGGACGAGGTGGGGCTGTATTGGCCCCCGTACTTGGGCGCGTAGGGGTCCTCCGAGCCGTCCTTGGTCGAGTAGCCCGAGTCGCTCGGGAGCGCGTGGCGGCCCGTTTGGCGGGGCTTGCTCACGTACTCGATGTCTTTGGCGGGGCGGGTGAGAGTCGACTCGCGATTCGACTCGGAGTCGGACGGTGAGGTTATTGAGAGCAGGTCCTCCTCGGAGAGGTCCCACGGCTTCTCGGGGAACTCGACCTCGGGCGCATTGGGCAAGGGCTCGTTAGTGCGATAGGTCTTGTCGTAAGCGCGCCGCTTTTTCGGCAAGGAGGACTTGTCGGACTTTCCGGAGTCGCTCTTGTTCGAGTCAGTATAACCTAGGCCTGAGCTTTCTCCGTCCATAGGGGGAGGCGGGGCGGATCGGGAAACGTTTGCCTTGGCGGGGGTCTCGTCTGTAGGCGTGTCGGGCAATTTGGGCTTCTCGTCAGAGCCCTGGCTACGTAACGTCGACGATTTCATCGTGTCTGTGATATTTCCCATTGACGGTGATCTTAGATTAAGCCGAGAGGCGGATTTCGATCGTGGAATGTTCTCGAAGCGGAATGCCTCCTTGCCCTCGGACTTCGGTTTGTAGCAACACCAGAACCAGAGGAGGCAAATAAGGAGGCCTAATGGTAGAATAACCGCTACGATGATGCCCCAAGTCAAGAACAGAGCGCGTTGTGAGTACTCTTGGTTACCTGGGTGCGAAATATTTAATGTTATGTAAGCGTTATTAACCAATCACTTTCAGTATCGAAAATATTGACTGTGTTAGCAAATGAGGATTACACATTTCTTGTTAAGACACATTTTTTACCTGATAAACTACTTAGTTTTAACAAAAATTATAAGCATAATTTTAGTTTAAAATAAATAAATGTACTCCGTAATTATTCACACAAAACCAAAAGATAAGAAGCTCATAAGATTCTACCGCAACAAAAGACGTTCAGCCTTTTTGTTGAACCAAACACGTGTAATGTTGATATCTGAAAAACATTTTTGTAGTTTCTATTTCATTTGGTAAGTTTGAAACGGGCTGTTGTAAAGAACTATAAAAGTTTCAACGATCTCGTAAAGCAAGCACTAAGACTGCATCGGCGAGGCTGCCGACGTGAACGGGCGTTATGAGACCCATCATCATCATCATTTCATCCTTTTTAGTCCTGTCTGGTCATATGCCACCCCATAAAACACACGATCCTGACCTGTGCTGTGCTGCAAGTCGATGGCTGCAAGAAGCCATCGACTTGCAGCACATTTGCACAGATCCTCACTACATGAGACTATGAGCTATTTAGGTATAATTGATGGCTTACGAAGGCACTCTGTGTAGCCGTAGTCGGGCAGATTCCACCGGCCGCTGTCCTCGCAAACACGTCGATTGTCACCGATCAGGATGAAGTCTTGGTTGCATTCAAAGTTCACCTGCGGAAGACTTAAGTAGTAAAGTAAAGTAACAGACTATATATCTCCCCCTGCTGGGCAAAGGCCTCCTCTGCACAGAGTGTATTAGGGCAAAGATTACCACGTGGCCCCACTGCGGATTGGTGGACTTCATACATCTTCAAAATTATTTTGATTTAAGTTGAAACACATGTAAAACAATTCGTTAATATATACGCAAATATAACACACTTTAATAAGACGAGTTTACGGATTTTTTTCGGTTTGCTTTTACCTGAACATTTAAACTACCTGCGTTTTGAATACTGATGTTTCAACATTTCAGTCCGTCTCGTGACCATTAATGCTGTAAAGTATCTACATATTAAATGATCACCTACCCATAAAGTGGTTATTATAAAAATAATTATGGATATCGCAAGAGTATTGATTTCGTATACTAGCATAGTTTAGCTTTTCTAAGCTCAGGGTCTTTGCTAATGGAGGAGGATTCAAAACTGGCTCTACGAAAGTAAATGGATTTAAATTTTTATTGAGTACCGAAAGTGGTTGGTTTTCCATCTGGATTCACTACTTACCCTAGTTCCCGGCGTGAAGAAGAAATTGCTCTTCCTTCCAAAACGCGGGGTTTCCAATATCCCGCAACTTATGACGCGCCGTGCGTTTTGCTCCTTGATATTTGTCTTTAAAAAGGAATAAGTGTTAATTCTGTCAAGTTTTTACTCATAAGGTATTCTATACTATTTTAATTGCACTCTTTTATATTTTTCGCTTTGTATACGAGTCGCAATCGTGTGTAACGCATAAAAATATCTATCTTCGCGACAATCGAAATGCAACTGTGTGTTTTTCCTATCTTCATGGCGTCGAAGACCTTGGCTGATGCATCACAATTACACGAACAATGGACAAACGGCAGGTCGGATTAAAACGGACGTAGCAAGTATCAAAAACTGCATTCTTATATTAAAGACCTTATAATATTGGAGCTATTTACAGTGTAGATTTATTAACTAATTTCCAACGCGTCAGATGTCAGCAACTGCGTAATATTATGCGCATGTGGGTAGATCCATTGCAAAAATTTAAATAAATTGTCATTGCTACAACATAGTTACATGTTCAGTGGAGGCTGTTATAAGACATACTATAATGAGTCATTCTGTTGTATTAATAATGGAAAGGGCGTGGGAAGGTTCAAGCGTTTTTGCTTCGGTGTGTGATTAAGTGTTATTACAAAATGTGTTTTTAAACCTTTTTGATTCCTGATTAATTGTCAACCTAAATTACAGTCATATTTATACAGCGTGTCGTTACCATCGCGACAATAAATGAACACACGTCTAACGCTACTTGCCAATAATCATAAAAAAATATTAACGTTAAACAAAATCCATAATTAAAAAAAAATATTTTTCGAACAAACTAAGTAAAAAAGAAACAAAATTTGTAACATCCTATACAACTCGCGCCACAGCGTCGTATTACAAGCCTCTCCTTCTAATAGTATGTTTTGTCTCTTTTAAATTCATTCAACCCATTCATATGCTTTGTGACCTTTACAAATGAACTTTACGTTACGCTTTTATAGGTAAGGGTGTTCTAAAATTCTTTGTTTTGGAAAATTTAATAACTCTGTAAATATAGATGTTTAAAGAATTTAAATGTTTAATACAACTTTAAAAAGTTATCCCCTATATGTGGGTTCATTTATTGTCGCTATGGTAACGACACGCTGTATATACATCATCAGGGTACTACTAAGACGGTAAATTGGGCTGATACAAATTTAAATACATATACCATCATTCTAATTATCACAAATATGATGAAACTTATAATTGTTACCCGTGTACTGAGACGGACAATACGCGTTTCACTATTACCCCAACATGTCTACCATTTCGTAAACCTATTGTCCCCTACTGATTCTCATCGTTTATGAGTGCTACAATTTCCTTTTTCTAAAGCAGTGTCAATTTAATGTACCTACTTTTGTCTAACCCGTGTCTGACGCTCACTTATGCTCTAAGACACCAATCCAAGGACGTCAATTTCATTTAAATATTATCATTTCACCCATTAAATTTTGCCGATAGCAGAAAAGCTTAGAATATATTATGAAGTAAAACACTACCGTTCTTATACTTTGTCGTCTGGCTGAATTAATGTGTAAACCAAGGGGAAACAAAAAAACTTTATCGACTTAAATCTGCTCGGTAGGCACTTTATGTATTTTGGACGGGGCACTGGAATTCTCGTATAAAACCACCGCTTCCCCTCTGCTGCAGTAGCTATCCCTGTCAGTGCTTAGAGAAAAAAACGAGACAACGTGAATAGATGGTCAATAGGTTACTCACGAGCGAGGATAGATAATTCTTCGTGAACTCGGCCATGTCCCTGTTAAGGGTCATGCCGTAGTCGTATCGGCATTGGTAGGAGTCTTGGCATATTTCGATAGCCCTGGCGACATCATGGGACCTGTTGGCCGGTAGAAAATCGGCGGGCTCGCGTATGAAGTTCGGTACGAACTGATTATCGTTGTAGTAAGCGGCGGTTCTGCCGTACTCCCTAACGAACATCGCCACGCCAATGTCCCTCTGTTCGCGATCAGTCAGTTGCCCTGAAAGTATTTGGAACGTGACAAGCTGACTTATGCTAGTAAGGTTATCATAAGCGTGCTTGTTTCTTTGTCCCTGTGTCAAAGGTAACGGAGCAAGAAATAATTAATTATTTTTGAACGAAACCGGCTAAAGCTAGATTCTAAGAACGGTTCCTAAACAACCAAATTTATTCACAGAATCAAATATACCTGAAGGCAATTCATACGAAATAAACGCTATGTAGGAGATGGAACTGGAGAGAGTTTACGATCTCTCCTTATCAATTTAATACATTGTCTCTTTATTATATAAAGTTTATGTATATGAAAAATCTAAGCCTTTTGATTTGTAGTTAGGGATGATAGTAATAGTGATATCAGTGCATACCAATAATAATCACGTATAAATGTGGTAGTTTTTGATGCTCATTACAATGTGGAAGATAACTAGGAAGAAATTTTGTCTTAAATTAAGCGCTTCATGTCCTTCAATTGTTCGTCAAGTGTTGAAACCTTATAAAAGTGAATACTACACCTATAGGCAGGTATACAGCAGGGGGGCCGGGCCATGCCCAGCCCAGTATCGTCTAGTGCCCACCCCAGGATTTTGGGGTACTGATTAGAAATTCTAGGCTGGATGCCTAAGAAACTTCATAAATAATCATTGAAATCAAATAATTATCAACAGCCGAGAAACTCTATGTACATACTTAATTTTTATTCTATTTTACAATACATTCCTTTTATTTACTTGTGAATACACAACGTACTAACTACTAATTAGTTAATTCTACTATTATAAATTAATATAAATTATTAACGATAGAGAACTGTTATTTCTTTAATAAGACGCATATTGTTCGATTTTTTTGTAAAGGCCCCGGCCCATCCTGAAAAATAGACCTAGATACGCCAATGACTAAACCCTAAATGATCTGGATGTGAAAAATGGTAACACCACTATACTCTTCTATACGAAACAGTATTGCAATAATGGCATTGCGATATACCAATGTTTTCAGGTATTGTCATCATTTGAAAACTGATTTACATTATGAAAGGTGGGGTAAGGTAAAGTCGTACTTACAATGTTGAGCGAAGTCCCTGTGAGCTGACTGGAAGTTATTGATGTCAACCGTGACCAGGGTGCCATCAGGGCGCATGAAGTCATCGTTGAGGTCCAAAGACCAGTTGCCAAACAAGCCTCGAGTTTGGTTCTGTGACATTAACTCAGTTTTAGTGATTTTAAATAAAGTTGTTAGCTCGCGATTGATGAATTATCACTCCTTATTTCGATTTTCCTTCAATTTCAGTTTGCACTTCCAAAAAGTTTTTGTATTTACGTAACTATCTTATTTTCTATATTTGTGAGTTTAAGTAGAAGTTAAAAAGAAGATATTAATGCTTCACGGAAACAAAAGCAGATATCTTATGATAATGTGGATAAATAGCTGTTTCATTATTCCATACAAATGTTTTTTTGCAAAAACGGTTGCAAATGCCGCCCATGGACACTACAATAGAGGTATTCCAGAAGCGTTGCCTACCATCCATCCAAAGATTTGGGCTGCCTTCTTGAAAGTCTCTAAACCATATTGGCGCAACACCGTTGGCTAAAACTGATTCCAGATAAATATTTACTGACCAAATAACTGCATAGGTATATGTATTGATAGCTTACCATATAATTCCAGGGTAGATAAACTCTTGTCGTCATAAAGCCTTTGTTCTCCACAACCTCAATTCCGGCACCGGATGAGAACATAATGACGATTTCAGACTGATTCAGGATGTACATTGGCTGGTATACGGTTACACCTGACAAAAACGTTAACTAGCACTTATTTTATACCAGATTTATAAGGTTTTTATGTGTATATTAAAACACTAAGGCATTCTTTGTCTTCCAAACTGGAACTTTTTATCAAACTCATTCCCTTCGGAAGCGAATATTTGTATTGACGGTTTAACCTCTGCTCTGCATTCCACACGCGAGAGAAAGCCTTTCTCAACCGACTTCAAAAAAGGAGGAGCTTCTCAATTTGACTGAGCTTTTTTATAATTGTTATCTCAGAACTTTCGAGTGAGCGAACCGATTTTGATGATTTATTTTTTTATTTGAAAGCTGGTACTTCCCATGTGGTCCCATATTAAGTTCATTGGTATTGGATCTTGGGCTTCGGAGATACGTAGGGAGCTCGTGAAAATCGGTTAAATGAATACCGAGCGAGATATTTGAAGTCGGTTTTGTTTTTCGTTAATAAAAAAAAATCACTTGTTATAATTAACAATAATGATGTTAACTTTGATATATAGGAAGTGTCACTCACCAGGGAAATACTGTACTCTAAGAGACGGTCGATCGAAGTAGACCCTTTTGTTGTCGGCGAATACGTCAAGTCTATATCTCCATTGGGCATGCTGAGGTCGAAGGCGAACCTGTATGAAAATGATAGCTCTGGTAGAAACATTTCTTTCTACTAAATGCTTTGAAGATATGTTTTTTTCATGTGAGGTTAGCGAGCAGGCAGTCCTATTGATGTTAAGTGATAACCACAGTCCGTGGACATTTTCAACATCCGTAGGGTTGCTGCTACCTCACTCACCAGACGTAACGCAGAAGTATGGAACATCCACTTCACGCCGGTCTTTTGTGAGGTCATTGTTCTTACCCGGAGGGGCCTGCCCATTCGAGCAACAACAGAAGCTGTTGCGTGGCCCTACCTACAAGTGTCTAATTGTAAATTACAAAATGTAAATTAAAATAGGACTGTCTCTAAGGAACAATATATATGAATACTGGGAACGAGTCGATTTATTAAATTGGTACATTATAATTTTCATAACGATACTATAGAAATCTTTAATCTAAAATCCTTAATAATAATTAGTAGATAAGTATAATTGTGAATTACCTCGATTGGTACAGAGTTGTTCGAAGCTGCCACTACAGCAGTCAGGTGCGTGGCGTTCACCGGACCGTATATATTCCTAGACACTTGTTCGAAACGTCCTTGGACGTCTAGCTTCAGCTGTGGATGGTCCACTCGCACCAGCACGTACTCACCTTTAAAGAAAATACATCTCATTTACAGTAGCCATAGCCATGCAATCTATCAGTGTCCAATCGATTCTAAGTGATGTGGTCTATCAACCAAATATGGAGACGTACAAAAAGGGTCGTGGTTTAAACATGGTAATCATCTAAGCTCTATGTCATGTTATGTGTGAAGCATTACATGAGCATAATATGGTAGAAATTAAAGGGTAATGATTGGAGAAACGTCGTACCTTTGCCATTAAAGGTGTATTGTAGGTCATCGAATGTTATAATGTGAGGATCGCCAAATATTCCCGCAACTCCTGGCGACTGATAAGCAACGCAATCCTGTGAAGGTCGACGCTCGAACCTGTAAACATGAGATACGTTACTAAGGTTATCGTATATTTTTACTTATACATATCACTATCCCCCTACCCTTATCCCACACTCGAGTGGGATGGGCACAAAATGTGAATCGTGTTGTAAGTGGTTTTAGCTAGGCTTTTACAACCAGCCGCCTACTCAAAGTCAACTCTCCCTGGGAATGAACACCCTGGTCCGCAACAATTACTCGTATGTATGGGTCACACATATATTTGTTCCATCACTAACCTGAAGGTCTCGCAACCAACAGCTTGCTCTTCTTGCCACACACAGCATTGATAGAAGGGAATCATATCGTGGAACCAATGGGACAATGATGGCACCTGTCGAAAAAGTAAAATAGCAATTTTAATTGATCTGGTACACGTATCTGGTACACGTATAAGTGTATAATGACTAGGCTAGAAAAAGAAGAATTTCATTAAGATTATGATACTGACATAAATGGTGCTATCTAAAGACTCACCTTGTTGGCTTCGTTATAGGGCGTAAATCCAAAGTCGTGGGATCTTTGAGGTCGCGAGCCCCACATTTGGTCGTAAGACAACATAAGGAAGCCGTTTTTGTCATAGCAGCACTGTTGTCCTGATCCCTCCGCGCTGAAAAATAGCTCAGTAAAATATAATTGCTAATAAATAATTCGACATCAAATTTTCTAAAGTCAAATATCACGTCGGCAGATCGTTGACTCCGAGGTGTAGTTGCCAAGGTATTGGTTTCGGCGTTAGGGGTCGTGGGTTTGATTCACACACGGGACAACTATTTGTGTGTCCCGCAGATAGTTGTTTCGCATCTGGGTGTTTCTCCACGTGTTATTTGTGTTTGTAAAACGTCCTTAGAATCTAGGATAATGTTATCCTAAAGTAAGGGCAATGTTTTTACAAAAAGAAAGAAAGACAGGACAGTAATTCTCTCTTACTCTCTATAATGTCTTACCTCGGGGCACCACTTCTAACACAGTGAATACCACCCCAGTGGTATCTACACGTGGGATTGGTGTCCTTGTCGCAGTCCAAGTCGGGCATGAACCGCCCCTTGTCGAGCAGCGCGTGTTCAAGAGTGCAGGGGCAGATCCAGACTTGGGAGGCGAAGTTCTTGAGGAAACGATCCGTCCTCAGCCAGTTATTGCACATAGACATTGGCCAGCGTTGGCCGTGGAGCCTCTCCCATTGCTTGTCGAAGTACCAGCCTAGAGGTATCGGCCGGCTCCATAGGATCCTATTGAAATTACGATGGATGATTTATCAACAGACGTGAGACTGAGATAAAACCTATATTTAGAACAACTTAATTCTTTCTTCTGCTTTAATAACCATCTCGTGTCATTAGTGTTATAAAAATATGATTATGTTAAAGTAGCTATAGATTACTAATTATATTAATAAT
The DNA here is from genome assembly GCA_933534255.1 of Iphiclides podalirius. Classification (NCBI taxonomy): domain Eukaryota; kingdom Metazoa; phylum Arthropoda; class Insecta; order Lepidoptera; family Papilionidae; genus Iphiclides; species Iphiclides podalirius. The sequence continues at coordinate 8,467,011 of OW152834.1, forward strand.
CCATATTTGGGTTTATAGATGCCAAAGTTTGCATAATTAATTTTATTTGAAACATAACCTCGTTTTTGTATTAGGGTGTACTGTTTAGAAATCTAATAATTACCAGTGAACCCGACAGGCATCTAAATTCGGAGAACAACTTTAAAATAAAAATAACTTAATTTTTTTTTGTAGTGGACCGAATTGTGAATCTAAACCATTATCGAACCCACAACACACAAAAATTTCATCAAAATCGGTCCTGTCGATTAAGAGAAGTTCAGTTCACATACACAAAGAAGAAGAATTATATGTATAAAGATTGTGAGTATAAAGTTAGAATATACTAACTTATTAAACGTATGACATAAAAGAAAACATAAAAAATATTAATCGGTACAAAGTGAATCACATGTACTCACGGTGATATGGAGACGCCTTTGAATACCTCGGGCGTGGTCAGATTTATCTGTATGAAACCGAACTGCATGTCGTTGTGCATTATGTTGTCCCTGTTCCGGAAGTTCTCGGGGTTGATGATGTACTCGCCGGTGTTGGCGACGCCGCTCTCGATGACGTCGATGTACTCCAGCTGGGGCCTGATCGTGATCTCCTTGTAGCCCCACAGGCTGATCTGCAGCTGGACGTTCAGGTTGGAGGTCAGGTTGAAGCGGTCCCACGTGATCCTTATCTCGCGCGGGCTGCGTTCGTGTATCGCGTTGTCCGGGAAGAATATCTTCTCGGTCGCAGTCGCCGGTGTTTCTGTCAGACGAGTTACAAGCTTTAGTGCAGTAAACTTTAAATTTATTGAAATAATTGGATACTCCAAAATATAACTAAGTAAATAAATTCTTCTCAATTCGTTGTAATTACTTATGTGTACTGCTTCATATACGAATGAAAATCATAAAAAAAACAATAGTATTGCGAAGGAATAAGGAAAATACATTGTCTTCAAGTCAAATGTGATAAAAGATATAAATTCTCATGAGGGGTCAATTTTTCTCGCGTTAAAAACGCTCGCTTGAAGTTCGGAATGTAAAGTAAAACACTCTCCTGTTATTTTTTATTTTGGGTTGGATGAGCCACTGTTGGCCTTAGGGGCCTTCACAGTTCCGACGGACTTGAGGTGGACTGGCGCACGAGGCCCCTAGCCTGAACCTCGGCGTATTATTATTACGCGTTATGGTGACGTTGTGAACGAATTTAAAGTAAATCCATCGGCAAGTTTCAGGTTTGTGGACACAATCATACAGAGGCAAAATTTTATGTCGTCTATATAGTATAAAATAAATTCGCCCCCACAGTTTGTATGCTGTGATCTTTTTAAGTACGCATCGGATTTTAATACAGTTTTCAGCAATACATAGAGTGATTCAAGAGAAACGTTTATATGTGGTGAACCTGCAAAATAACATAGTCAAGCCAAGAAATCCAGAGATTTGTAAAGTGATGTCCGTAACAAACAAATTTTTATGCGCTTACATTGCAAACGCTGGTTAAGCCTTACAAGACAGATCAAATGAATTAATGAATAAATAATTTTTATTGCACACACAATGATAAAAAAGTACATTAAAATGACAATTACCGCCGGCGCGGAGATTGTCATTCTGTGTTTTGAACATCGGCGCAACATACCGACGAAGAATCTCCCCTTCCACTTGTAGGGCTCGTTGTTTATCGCGATCTCGAATCTCGCGTAGCCGTTGTGCCAGAAGCGGGGCTGCACGCAGATGGCCCGGTTCACGTCCACCACGGCGCCGACCACCGCCTCCGTGTCGAAGCGGCACGTGATGCGGTCGTTGGGGTTGAAGCAGGGGCCGGTGATGTTCACTATCGTGCCGCCGAGCATGTTGCCGCTCTCCGGCGCGAACATCAGCGGCAGGTTGGCGCCGTCTGTACGGTTAACGGTGTTATCTCACCTTTGGGTTCCTATCTTGTGCATATAGTATATATAGATATTCCTATTTAGTTCATATAGAGTTGGAGTGGAGGAGCCATGAGCAAAGCTGCAGGCCCCTCATCACATCGAAACGATAAGCCACCACCCAGTTTCAACTATTTCGAAACGAGTTAATTTACTTTTATTTCGTTAGGGCCACGCAGCAGCTTTGCGGTTGCACGAATGGGCAGACTCGTCCGGGGAAGTACCACGGCCTCACAGAAGTGCGTGAATTGGAAGTATTACCCTATCGAGTTTCATCTGGTGGGTCGCACAAATAGTTGTCCCGTGTGGGAATCGTACCCACGACCCCCGACGCCGAAGCCATCCTCCGTGGCGTAGTTGCCAATACCTTGGCAACTACGCCACGGAGTCATCACATTGTTTTAAATTTCATAATTTCTTGACCATAGACATGGTCTATAGCACAACCACGACGAAGACGTAATAAAACCTTTAATTACACAGATAGGTCGATTTTTTCTTCAGAAGTACACTTCCAGAAGTCTACAGAACATCTAGTTTCGATATGCTCAATGTAAAATCGATGTTCCATAACTATATTTCCCCTATTAAAGTACTCAGTGGATGACATTGAATTTATATTGAATGTTTATAGATCACTTACCGATATCTTTATTACACGTTCCCATCAATATTTTTTCGTCGATCCTAAAGATATGCCTTCCAGGAAAACCGTTCGCCCAACCACGTCCGGTAAGATCTCTAAGTACGGACGCCTGAGAGTATGGCTTATACTCGTAGCTCCGTGTTGCGTTTCCGGCATTAAAACCAATCTAAAAATAACGAAAAATTAATAACACTACAATATCTAACAAAATAAATTTTAATCATCACTGTATTCTATATTGAGAGGAAGGGGTTAGCTAGTAAGTCTCAACGACGATCACTGCGACCTAGAAAGACCTAATGTAGTCTTCCCTTCTAAAACTTTGCCCCCTTGCTGTATGAAAACCTTATCATATGTTGTAAGGACGTTTCACATTGATAAATATCAGGTGACCCACATTCGAAATATGTGGGTCACATAAATATTTGTTTTGCGTCGGAATGGAACGCACGCCACCTAGCCAGTCATCAAGTCAGTGTTAGAGTTTAGGTACAATTCCTCTAAGCATCTTTCTGAGCTGCCTTCGAATAATAAACCTACGAAGTTCCTGAATTATGACAATGAAACAAAAAAATCCAAATGATGCATACATATGCTGGCACCCCGCCTTCGCCCGTGGTGGTGTCACCGCCAGCCTCAGTGTGCGAGCTCCAGTTTATCTCGAGGTAGTTGAAAATCGCGTACGTGAACACTTCATCGGTTGCAAGCACCATTTGAAACGTATTCGTCTGAAATGTTATGTTAAATAGTACGACAGATCTAATTGAATGTAAATAGTGGTTCAATTGATTTATTTACATAAATTATTATAACTAGAGACAAGCTGAAGTTTATTTTTTTTTTCAATTATGAGTTATTAACATTGTCACCATAATCATATTAAGCTAAAAAGATCTGCGCTACTGTCATAGAATAAATAAAAAAAAGAATGTGTGTACTTATGTACGCACTTAGGAAGTTATACCATTTTAGAATAACAAAAGAGAAATAGCTAAAGACGTGAAATGCAATTGATAACGTTTTAATTAAATAACTTTTTTAAAATTTTAAAATGATGTTAATAGAACCTGTAGTCAAGAAATTGCTTTTGAAAGTGTACGTACCACAAACAAGGAGTTGTCTATGCCGCCGGCGAAGGACATATTCTTCCATGTTATCGTGATGGCGTGTTTAGGGAAAAAGGTTTCTGAACCTATGACACCTTGACGGATGTCCCACGTAAGCCTTTCCCTCATTTCCACTCCCAGTTGATCCGTACGTGTCTGTGTAAACATTATAACAACTTTGTACAATAAAATAATATACTTTTACATGAGCTAACGGTACACCTGATGTTAAGTGATAACCGCCGTCGCTCTGTGACCTGGTAATCGCTATTAATTCAATATTGTGATTATTTTCTCAATTTATTTGTCGATTGACTGATAGAGAAGACCTAATGGTGTTACGTGCGCATTTGTGAGCTGTTGTGCAAAAAGTTTTTAAGTAAAAAATAATAAACAAGGGAGTTCAAGTGTGCCGGCACCAATGAAATTGTAAATTGCAGATTTAAGTGCTGTTTATCACGTGCGCTTTAGTGAAACAAAAGAAAATATTTCGAAGATATGTGAAGACCACCAATGCGCAGTGGGGCCGCGTGTTGGATTGATACCCGGAGTGGCCTTTGCCCAGCAGTGGGATATGTGTAGGCTGTTACTTTATTTACTTTTGGTTGTCAAGATACTACTCCCGGCTCAGAAATTAATAGCAACTGCAGAATTGAAAAGAACCGGCGAAAGAAATCCAGTGGGATTTTTTTTGATTAGCATTACTTGATAATTAATTTGAAAAAGCCTGGAGCGATCAATTCATTTCCAAAGCTTGTCATTATTTAAATAATCACTAATATTATAATAACCATTAACACAAAAACGGTCATGTACAATTTATTGGAATTTAGCAACTGTCAAAGAGGCATTTGATTGGCAGAGGAACATATGCAGGCTTAGCTTTAATATGATTTAAATCTTTGGTTTGGTTAAATGATGTATTCAAAATATGAATTAAACATACCTGCAAGTCTCTGTCCATCCTGAAGTATACGCCCGGTCGTCTTTGGTCGGGGTCTTCGGGTCTCTGGCTGCCGATGCGGCATTTGCTGAAGAAGATGCCGATGAAGGAGGGGTCGTTGACCGTCGGCCAGTCCCGAACGGGGAACGACAGTGGATACGTGTAGTGGTCCGGTGGGTCGCTGAAGTAAATGTAACCGTTCATCGACAGCTGAAAATGTACCAAGCAAAAATAAAAGGTGAGTAACACAGAATTCGCAAACCTCAATCAAAAGATCTCATAGGTATATACTCGTATTGTGTCGAGGATATGTTATAGTTTTTGTTAATAATTTTTTTTTGTTATATTTTATTTTTGATTTTATTGTTCTTAACTTTTTATATTCCTTTTTTATTGTTTTTATTCTATTTCAATGTTATTTTTGTTGGCTGTATGCATGGAGCTGAACGCCAATCTTACAAGGTATCCGCAGAAAACCAGTGCCGTGGTATTGTCTGCCTGCCATTGGGCTATATACTGAGCGGAGACCTTTTTGGTGCATACATTTTTACAATTCTAATGTTATTTCTTTCTTTTTTTTCCTATAATGTAATGCGCCGAATAAATCTTTCTTTCTTTCTTAATTAAGCATTTCACGAACAAAGTATGATAGACCATTTTTAGTAGCAAAAAATGATCCGATTTCAAATATCTCACTGACTATACATTTTCTATTCGATTTTGAGGAGTCCTTGATTTATCCAAGGTTCAATACCAATGAAATTATTATGGCGCCACATGGGACCCGAACCGAAGCCAATGGAAAAATATTTTTTTAAATCTTAGATAAAAACAAAAAAAATGTTACGGAATTGAGAACCTTCTGTTTATCGATGTCGGGTAAAAATTCGATAGAATCTGTACACAGGTCTTAGATTGTAGTATTTATTCTAAGTAAAATAAATCATTAATACAATCTGATAATGGATGAAGTGACGATTAAATCGAATTCGAAAGAGACCCTAAGAAAACTCAATATATTTTTCAACAACCTCTCTTCAATCCCTTGGATCTCATATCATGTACATAGTGGAATAAATCTTCAATTTATTAGCATATTTCAATTTTTTAATAGTAATAGTATAAAATATTGTTGGTTGCTAATAATATTATTTTACAATCCAGCGAGAAAAGGAACGACAAAGTTGATAAATCTTATGTCGTGTACATAATGCAATATATCTTCGATTTATTAGTATGTTTCAATTATTTGATATAATAGCATAAAATATTATTGGTTATGGTTACTTATAATATTAGTTTACAATCCAGCGGGAGCAAGGAAAGGCAAAGTTTATCACTTTAAGTGCTAGCCCACTTACCCTGGTATAATTGAAACGAAACCCGAAGAACGGTAGCTGGAAGTTGAAGTTCTTGTGGATCTGGGGCGTCGAAGTGTGTATGTCGCGCTGGTAGTCGCCGATGTTCTCGTTGCCGCCTTGGTCGTAGAACCAGTAGAGGAAGTTCGAGCGGATCTGATTGAGCCTCTGTTGAGTGATCACGTAGGGCTGGCCGTTGTTCTGGTACGTGGTGGAGGGCAGCACGCGGCCATCGATGTGAGCTGGAAAGGGGAATAGACTCATAGACCCTTTAGGAGTTTTTTTTATGTGAGAAAGTGGCAAGCGAGTTGGCGGTTCACCTGATGTTAAGTGATAACCATCACCCATGGAATTTTGCAACACTTTTTATAAAGTGGACCACGCCTGCCTCACTCACCAGACGAAACACAGAAGTGTATCACTTCCACTTTACGCCGGTCTTGTGTGAGGTCGTGGTACTTCCCCGGACGAACCTGACCATTCGTGGAACAGCGAAGACTGTAGAGTGGCTCAATGACCTATGCTAAAGAGAAGGCAATGAGGAAAAAAAAAGAAAGCCACAGCCTATACAATTGTGTCCTACTGCTGGACGAATGCCTCCTCTATACAGAGGGATTGAGCATAGTCGACCACGCGGCCCTATTGCACTTAAAATTGAACCCGGGTTTCTCGAGTATATGAATTAAAAGCGAGCGCCCGGACACTGAGCTATCACGGCTCTCAACTACTTCAGATTATTACAGGTCGTGAACCCTTACGGTCCAGCTAGCCTATTTGTGCAAAGCCTAAGCGGTTGCGTTTCTCTATCGACGTATTAAAGATATATATTGTTGACGTGCAAGTTTTTCTCTGTCGTGGTAAATTTGTAGCCAGTAAGCTTAGTCAAACCCCCCCCCCCCCCCTCCCTGTAACGCTTGGAATTACATGAGCTGACTGAAAGGAAGATAGCCTTTACGTCTATCTTTGTGTATTGTACATTAACAGACCTTAAAAACATGGGCACAATTCTTTTATTTCTGCTTAGCTGATCAGTTTCGGTGAAGTTATATCGTTAGGTTATATTGTTACTATAATTTTATTTTTATTTTATGCGCTTCATCATAAAACATGATTAAAAAATAGAAAAGTTTTCTATTTTTTATGCAATCTAATAACTTCTCCAACAACTATATTGATGGAGAAGTTATTAGATTGCATAAATAAATTAAACTAATACATTTATTCAGTTAATGACTTAGCGGCGATGAATTATCGAGATCTTTTCAATAAATCCTATTTTTAATTTCATCATTTAACAACAGCTATCTATAATGTAAAACCCATGAGAGCATGGCATTGTTTGTTCATTGTTGTTTCGTTATGTTGTTGTCATAATTTATTCGACTTTAGTCATCATTTTATTAAATGCTATTTTAAATTTAGAACTAGAATACATAGTTTAACTTGTACGTTTATTATATCCATAGGTACTTAGAAAATTTTATCAGTACTTATTATTATTTATGTATTAAAGAGTTCTTATAATGTTTTAAAAAATATGCCATAAATTATCATTAACATAAGCCATAGTAGGCAGACAGCCCTAAGTTAAAGCGTTTTCAATCTATCAGTGAGTTCGATTTTACGAAATATTTCTTTTAAAGGACTTGTTATATATAATATGTTTAATCCACGAGCAAACAGTATATCGCGACATGCGAATTGTGACAGGTTCATCTGTCAAATGAATCTTCCAGAATGTGAATAGCACGAGTAATTTCTAGCTACCCTGTAAAATACTGATATTTAGTACATCTACGGTGTTTTACACATTATTACGGCTTTATTCTTTCATCGCAATATCACCGTCCTGATAGCGCTATCGATTTTATCAGTTTTATATCGTTCGGGCGTCAAGTATTCCCAGTACAAATGATGTCAGTACAACGCCCAAAGCTCCTTTGTTTCATTCTGTATTAAAGTGAAAATTAGATGTAGCTTTAAAGAGTCTATAACGTTACGTAAATGGCACAGCTCATTTGTAGGGGCTATTCTAAATTTTCTTTACTTAAAACACTGGCACTACAAAGTAATGTAGTCATCCTAATATCATCAGAACCGTGAATAAAAATTTCCCAATAATGGGTATTTTATCTCTGCTGACTAAATAACCTTATTTTTAAAAACAATACACTGGTGCTTCAGTATACCAAAATTAATGTTGTCTAAAGCATTGACCCAAAAACTCTCGTATGTTGGCACTGCGATGAAATCATTCTAATTTTAACTGTTATAAATTTTTTACTGTGCCGTTTTATCTTTTCAAGATACGGGCCCTTATCGTACCTAATTGGATACATCGAAGTTTGCTTTATACACCAACCAGTTACGAATGCCTTAGCTCGGTTTCGGGCATAAGGTATATGTTTTAATTGATCGCGTTATACAGTTGGGTGAGGCCATTATCTAAGTGCCATTGCTAATGTGCGATAAAGTCGTAGGATACTTACACTACATGTATATTTAGTACGTGGATGTATAAATTATTTCATCTTAGTAATCAATAGTAGGTAATAATAAATGTGGCCAGAGTGAGATAGATGCGATAAGTAATTGACAAAAACATTAACTACACAATTTCATAGCTATTTCAAGACTTCGCGACTTAATGTTTCTATGGTCTGGTCTTGGAATATACTGTAAAACCCAATTCCGCCTTGTTATTTGTTTAAAATGCAATAGGCAAATTATTAGAGCTCTGTCCTTTTTGTAGGATATTGTTTCCAACACTATATCAGCTTAGGATACATGTTATGTTGAATTTCCGGTTTAGTCATCAGTTTTACTTAAATGAACAAAGCAGTAATAATCACACGAATCTTCTAACATCCAAAGAAGGCCACAATTAACGTTCGTTATTAAACATAATATTACGGTTAGTCAATGAACTAGAGGCTTTATGTATTTTGCGATTGAATCATCGTATCTGACTCACCCGAGTTCGAGATACTTACAAGATAGTTAATGTGAGGTACTGTTGAATGCAATGAAATAATCGTAACTATATTTGGGACAAGTTTGAATCAGATCATTAAAATAGGATCTTAGTAAGTTCGAGCGATTAGACTAACTAGTCCCGAGAGCGTGGAAATCAGGTGTTCTGCGAACAACACAGCAACATAATCTGTTAGGCTGAAACCTATTAAAATATGTTCTGTTATTATATATGTTACTATAATGTCTTTTAAAATAATAGAAACATTTTCTTCTTTTAGGTTGTTAATGAATTCTTTTAACATCCCTTAAATATCACAGATACCTAAACGCTATGGAAATCAAAACATATTTTTATGTATTAGCAATAGAGATAGTGAAATTATCAATAAGCAACTGATGCGGACATATCAATTCTGTTTTATAAAATCAATAGACTTTGTCTCTACATTCCATCTTTCTTTCTATACTCCATGACGTTAGTGAAGATTTGATAATGATGTTTTAACCTACCGTATTCGGTGTTTGTACTGGCCGTTGTGCTCGGATTCAACACCTGCCTTTCATTTTGCATGTCGTTTGAATCGAAATCTATGGCGGTAAGTTCGGGAACCGCTCCATCCACTGTGTCATCGGACATCTGATACTTTCCATTTCTCACTTGCAATGTATCCGAATCTGATATCACTTCGACAGGTTGTGTTCCTTCCAACACTTCCACGTTCACTTGTTGCTCATCCTCTACTCCTTCTTCTATCTTAGCTTCAACGTCACTTACAGTTCTTTCTTCTTCTTCGTTTATGATAGCATCTTGTCCAATAACACTAGCACTAATAGCTAAAATAACGAATAAAACTAATTTGATTTTAACACTCATCGTTTATAGCACTAATCCCAATTTTCATCACATTATTTGAGGTCACACGTTGGCATTATCTCATCGACGATACGTTTTTTATATAACGACAGGTGCCTCACTATTATGGCCAGCGACTGAAGAGTTGGTACATTGTGTGCCCGTTGATATGGTGTTATCTTCTGTAAACATGATAAGATAGCAAATAGGAGCGTTAGGTGTGCCAAATTCTTTGTCATAATCCACGCAGCCCTGCGTTATTAGGGCTCCGTATTTGCTTTATTCAAATAAAACGTTACGCACACGTTAAGATTTAGGGGCCCACTGGGTTTTCTTAATCAGATTTTTATGGGGTCACATATACATATAACCTCGTTTATTATTTATTTAATGAGCGTATTACTTGATTAAAATGTTCAATCGATATATCCATATTTGTTGTTTACTCCTTGAGATAGCTCAGTGTCCGGGCGCTCGCCTTTAATTCGATATACTCGAGCAACTTGAGTTCGATCCCCGGTGAGGGCACCAATAAAATTGTTAATTTTAAGTGCTGAATTATCACCGGCTCAGCGGTGAAGGTAAACATCGTGAGGAAAACTGCATGTTAACGAAATAATAACAAAAAAAAAAAATAATATCGACGATATGTGAAGTCCGCCAACACGCAGTGGGAGATGTATAGGCTGATAGTTTATTTTACTTCTTGTTAATTAAATGACTACCTCTTTTGTATGAGACCAATGACACATACAAAACTCTAGTTACTAAATATGTTTTGAATGAATTATGGGTTGCAAAAATAGTTTTCCCGTACGAGAATCAAAATCAGGAACCCCAAGGCCGAAACCAATACCTCGGCAATTGCGCCACGCAGTCATCATAGTTTCATTGTGTTCATAATGTCATCTTTATTATGTTCTTTTTTATTGTATTTAGTTCGACTATCGCACCTGATAGCGAATGACATGGTAGCTGTAGATTGTAATAATTAATTAATAAAAATTAATAACTAATAATTCATGATGAATTCAAGATGACGCCCCTAAGCTCAGCTATATAAAGTTTGTTTATAACAAACAATCTTCTAGACTTGCATGATTTCAATAAGCACGCATGAAGAAACCGAAGTTAAGTCAGTTGCTTCATCACGACCGATTCAATGTTTTACGAAAAAGTAACGTCAATCATCACAGCGTCTTTCATTTTCGACAAATTTCACTGTGGTAGGGCCACGCAACAGTGTTCACTGTTGCATGAATGGGCAGGTCCGTCCAGCTAAGTACTTTGCCACTTTTTCACATAAAAAAAAAAACAACGATTGAAGACGACCAAAGTCACGCTATATTAACGGACAACGATGCACCCGAACCCTTAGAAAATAAATATTTTCGGGCACATTTATTCCACAACGTTTTCTAGTCCCAAAATAAGCAACGCTTGTACTAGATAACTGATAAACCTACTTAAACATACTTTTGTAAATAAATACATACTAAAAATATATAAACACCCAGACACCGGAAAACACTATGTTCACACAACATTCTTCCAGTAGTGGGGATCGCACCCACACCCTCAGGCGCAATGGGCAGGTTCACTACTCAATACGCCAATCGGGTCGAAAAGACTATACGTGGTGGAACAAACGAAATCTGTTCACTCGGGAACATGTCCTCAGATACACCTGCAATTGAAGTCATTTCTTCCTTCGGCTCTAGTCATCAACTATGTTGTTTTACTCAGTTTAGTATCAGTAGCTGGAGGTGGTTTGTTTTTTTCTGGTAAATCGTGTATTTTGGAAATTATATTTAGATACAAATTAATGAGTAATGAAATGTGCATAATATTTTTAGATATTACCGACGTAATAAAAAGAAAGTATGAACTGGTGTTGAACTGGTCATGAACTGAAGTTTACTGTCATATTCGAATGATGTTTTTCATTCCCTGAAAACAGGGATAAAAGGATATTTTCCAAAAATGAAGACTACAATTGAGAAATACAAGAATTGCTCGTTTAAAGGATAGGATTATCTTTTCGTGTATTTGGTGACCAATACATAATATATTGATGTTTTGTCTAGCCTTTTTCCTTAATCCAAAAGTTTAAAATTAAAAATGCTCGCTTTGCTTTCAAAATCTTTTCATTGACATCTAAGCTTGTTTATTTTTATATATATTTTTAATATAAATTATACTTATATAAAAGTAAGAGTATGAGAACATACAATGTCCAGAGAAAACGGAACATGAAGACAAGGAAGTGTTGAGGCTTCTGATGTTGACAATACTCAGTATTTAGTTACCGATACGAGAATTTATAGCGGCCGCCTTTTTACTGTTTACTTACAGGATGTTTTAATTGGCCAGAGTGTTTTCGTTAATTTTTTACATATTTTTCATTGTTAAAAAACAAGTAATGAGTGTTTTTAATGAATATTTGTGAAGCGAGCAGGTGGTTCACATAATGTTAAATTACACCGCACACTTAAAACACTACCGCCCATGGACATGTGCAACACCCGATAGTTTACTGATGCGTTGACAACTCACCAGACGAAAAGCTAAATGTCACTTCACGCCCGTCTTCCGTGAGGCCACGACTTCCAAGTACAACCTGCGAGCAACGGTTCCTAAGTTACTTTGGCCACATAATGAGAAGAGGAGACGAAAGCTTAGAAAGGTCGATCGTAGTTGGAAACACTGAATGCAATTGCGCCATGGAGTCATCATAGTGTCATTGTGTTCAAAAATAGAGTCATTTTCATTAAGTTCTTTTTTATTGTATTTAGTTCGACGTGATCACGTGGCGTAAAATGGAAGTATAAAAATACTTTCGCGCTTCCTCTGGTGAGTGAGGTAGCTGGAGCCCAATTTTCAAAAGGTTGACAACGCATCTGTTACCCTCGAGTGTGGCAGATGTCCATGGGCGGCGGTATTCACTTAACATCAGGCGACCCGTCTGCTCGTTTGACAACTTTTCGCATAAAAAAAATCTTGACCAGCACGATGGACCGACCAGCTCAGAGACACAGAACCGTCTCGGAAGTTCTATGATGTGGTAAGGACCGTGATGGACAGGAATTCATGGAGAGATCTCATTTGTGCTCGAACAACGACCACGAACCACGATCATCATACATTATGGACACGACCAGGAAGAAAGAAGTGGTATTTCCGTACTAGCCTGCTCTTTCGTGCAGCAGAAACTGTTGCGTGGCCTTACCACAGTGAAGATTGTCATCATCATAATAAAATGTTAACCTAAATATAGTTAAAAATCAGAACGGCTTGTCTACCGAGGTAACTAACCAAAGATCCCTCAATCCCAAGATGCAATTATTACACACGGATTAATACAATAATATCTACGGTGGTAGGGCCACGCAGCAGCCTCGGCTGTTGCACGAATGGGCAGGCCCGTCCGGGTAAGTATCACGACAGAAGACCAGCGTAAACTGGAAGTATGACAAATACTTTCGCGTTTCGTTTGGTGAGTGAGGTAGCCGGAGGTCAATTTTCAAAAGGTTTTCAACGCATCTGTAACCCTCGGGTGTAGCAGATGTCCATGGGCGGCGGTATTCACTTACCATCAGGTGAACCGTCTGCCCGTTTGGCAACTTTTCGCATAAAAAAAAAACATTCCCTTGACATGATACACCCTTTGGGTGTAGTATTTTGTTAAACTATAACTCCACGCGCACCTCTCCTGTTTAGTCTAATCACTTTTCAAATGACATAAATATTATTGAAATATAGAATGAGAGAAAAATAATTGGCAGGCATGGCCAAATGTGTGCTCAGTAAGGCGAGACTGCTCGTCGCCTAAATATATATAAGGTAAATTCGGCCCCACATTTCAATGTGGATCTCGTGTGTAGATGATGACAGTACTATTCTCATCTCTGGGCAGGTACTAGCTACCCATTTGACCGCATTCAACGTAGGATGGCTCGGGTTGTTTACGATCGAGCTCTTTCCGATCCGAATGATCCTACGCTCTGCGTAAAGTTTTTGGATCACATCTGCACCTTCTACCGCATTTATCTCGGAGAGTGTTCTAAGGAATTGTTTGGATCCCGGCCGCCGAATTCCACTATCGGAAATGGCGCCATAGCCAGAAATTACATCCACACCACCGCGATTTCACTTCACTTCATAGAAGGGCCCTTTATATCTTCTGTCATTTCTTTTATAAACATGAAAATCTGTGCAGTTTGTATACATCACAAGTTCTTTACATCCTAAAAAAAGTCAACACAAAGTCGCTTACAACAGCCGCCTTTATCGATAAGAATATTTCTTGATACATTGGCTTTATTCGTCGTATTTAGATAACTACAGTTCAATTAATCATGATAAAGTCCGCTCAAGACAATATAGAACTCTACCCCATTGATATAAAGATCGATATAGCTTAGCACCGCAATTAAGTTACACAAACTTATGTTATTGTAGTGACTAACGCATTTTGTTTGCAGGAATAAGAGGTACTCGTACTTCCTGTTCGGTAGTAATTTGAGGTGTTAAGTCCTTAGTCATACGCGGATTGATGGAAAATCTTTCAAACTTACATCAGTATAAAGTCGTTTCGTTAGCGATTTATTAACAACTTGTAATACGTTACCATTACCCCATCATATCATATGATGATGGGCTGCCGATTTGTGCTTACTAATAAACATATGCTTTCAACTGATATTAAGTGATTACCGTCACATATGATGCCGTGGTTAGAGCAAAGGTTCAGTCGCTTTGCCTGCAGTAAGAGAACTTGCTAATAGTTTAGGTAAAATATTCATCGCGTGGTTTACAAACATGCTGTTTACTCTGCTGCAGTTAACATGCAATAGATTAATGAGTAAGTTTATAGCGTTTATCGATAAGAAAGGTTAAGTTATCTGCATTGAGTTGTGTGTATATATTTGCATAGTCATTTGTTTTTTCTTGAACATAGTTCCTTAACGCACGGCAGTATAAGAATTTTTCCGTCACGAGAAAAGCATGGCAACAACTTTTTGAACAACAACCTATAACTCGAAGTTATTTAATTCAACCGTTATCAATTGCATTCACTATAAAAAAATACTGGAATATAAAATTTTAGTAATTGGAAATAATACTATACTACTAAAGAAAGTTCATTCCAACCGTGTGTTCCACGACACTCAAGCAATCCATTTTAAGGTTTTGTACCCAAAGAGTAAAACGGGACCCTATTACGATAACTCCGCTGTCTGCCTGTCTTTCTGTCTGTCCGTCTGTCACCAGGCTGTATCTCATGAACCGTGATAATTAGACAGTTGGAATTTTCACAGTTGATGTGTTTCTGTTGCCGCCATAACAACAAATACTAAAAAATAGAAAAAATATTTAAGTGGGGCTCCCATGTAACAGACATGATTTTTTATACTTATGTATATTTTGTTACATAGATACGAAACCCTTCGTGCGTGTGTCCGGCTCGCACTTGGGCTGATTTAATTTTATAAGAAGATGTATTAAATTTGAACGTCTTTCATATTTCCGTGACCCCTTAAAGCAGAATAATAAGAAAAATCTGCGTCCATCGAAAATATTCTATAGGTTTTGAGTACCTTGCGAGTGACAAAATATTAGAATATAGGGCCGTATCTTTCGTTCGCGTGACTTTGAAGTTTTATTTTTTTCTCAGTTCCAACCTAAATATTTGATAATAATTAGATCTTGATACTTCCACGCATTCATCATAAAAAGTTCTTAATAGACAGACAGACGGGCGAACAACGGAGTGATCTTGTAAGGGTTCCATTTTTCTTTTTTAGGTACTGAAACCTAAAAATCTTGATCGAATCTTCAAGTCTTTGGTTTAAATGGAACACCTGAATATTGCACTTGTAGTTTCATATTTTTTTATGTTAGAACTTTACCTAGGTTCTAAATTCGTCAGTGACGACAGTGAATGGATATTAAAATATCCAAAAATTATAAAAGAGGTTATGGAAGCTAAACGAACGATTGTGATAACAACGATGAACACGGTAATAAACCGTTCACGTTATAATAAAAGCCTGCTAGAATTTTAGAGCAATAATGGTAAATATTTTTTTTGCTATTAAATTTTTATTATAAATGCAGTAAACTGCGCAAAAAAATTATAAAAACGATTATTTCTTAAATCAGTACATAATACTTTAATATTAAAGATCTATTCTTTACTAAAATTTTAGTATTTTTGTATCAGATTATTTTCGTATAAATATTTGCAGATGAACATGTTTATATTAAATACGAAATAAGGCAGTATTATTGAAATTATAGAGAAAAGAGTAAATTACACTAAAATATTCCTTATATTATAGGAATATTCTAATGTAAACATAGACCTCAAATTTGTTTTCACAAAATCCGTGGCGGATGAGTGAAATTAATTACTTTGTTTTCATCTTATTACCTACTTTATATTGTGACCTGTTGACTGTTCGATACAATTTATTTATTGCCAGTGATTAAGTATCCATTGTAAGTATCCAATGTACGAGCGACCAATTAAAATTTACAGTAATTATCAGTTAATTTTATATTACAGCTAACTGCTGTGCGCAACTAACGGCTGAATCTCTGCCTGAATGTCACAAATTGCCAGATATTTTAACCTTTATGATCATTTCTCTGATTATTTTATTTCCCTTATTGAAGTAAAACTTCTGGGGAAAAAGGGATAACTGTAGAAACGCGTTACCCACCCTGATCGCTTTCTCTGTCTTCTGCAACCGTGATGCAGTCGCGAGGAAAAAGGAGTGTTACAATAATAATTATAAAGTGTATTAAGCTCCAAAGTAAAAATATACATTTAAATATAAGTATTTTCAATTATCAAATTAACAGCACATTTGGACTACAGCATTGAATCGCTGCGGCAGCACCGCCGATGCAGTAGTGGAGGAGAGGAGTGTCGTTATTACGGTATGCACTTATCCCTATCTCCACGGTCAAAAAGTGTTGCGATAGAGCCACCGACAGGGCCAGACACATGGAGTTGGCTTGCCTGGCCCCTGGTTAGCGAACTGGGGGGTTTCATTGTTTCATTGTCCATGCAAAGGAGCTGAGTAGGAAGGCGCACTGAATGTTCCTAACCAGGAGGATGAAAGTTGCTCCTGAAGTGGCGGGGGCTAGCAGGCTCGCGGAAGTGTGCGAAAGCGTTCCCATGGCCCTGCCGATATGCACTGCTGGTGAAACATCTTGGGAGTTTTAGCCCACGCTAGTGCGATAGTCCGACATAACCCGTCGATGCCAGGGCGGGCATGTGTAGGCATTTCACCCACGCTAACGAAAAATTAATTCCTCAAAATGTTTGAAGTCAAGTGCAAGTGATGAACAACGGAACCGACACATGGACCTTCCCTACTGGCCGTATGAGGAAGCTTAAAGTTTCTCAGGGAGCTATGGACCGGGATATGTTCGGTTCTTCACTGCGTGATAGATCACGCAGTGAAGAATGAACGTTCGTATTGAAAATGTCCACAGTAGAACAAAGGTAACCGATATATCTCAGAAAAAACTGGCTCTCATTAGTAAACTGAAATGGTAATGGACCGACCATATAGCTCGTAAAAGCGATGTATGTATTTCACTTATTAAAAATACGTAGTTATTCAGTAAAGTGTAGTGAAACTGAAGCTTTGAAGCTGCACTAAAGGAAGAAATATCTTTTTCATGGGTTTAAATTATAATCGCCCGCTGCATTTATAGCTTTTGTTTAATACGGTGGCATATACTATGTTATACTTTACTTTGTGTTTGTACCACTCGTGTATATTACATATTATAAAAAAAATTGTGTACGATCAAGCGATAACGATATTTGATCGTGTAGTGGACAGCCACCTTATTTCTTTTAAATACTCATCGACAGCCTTGGATTTATTATATGGAAATTTATTATTAAAGTTATACTATACGTGCTTTTATACTTTTATTAATAAAGTACATTTTACACTATCGTATTTATCACTAATATTGTTATTGCATTCGAGATATATCAATACAAGAGCCATGTTGTCCATCCTGAAGAGTGGTAGCAGTTCCGTTGTTTTTTCAATTATTCTACGCGTGTTTATTCATAACTTTAAGTTACAAGGCACGTTATACATGTAGAGTATGAAAACAACTGAAACAAAGACGACGATGTACGGAGCGTAAATATATGATATCCACCTCTCGCGATTGCATTTCAAAGTTCGGAAATTAACAAAGAATGATTGACTATCATTATTGATGGTCGAATTGCGAACATATGGATATGGAGAGATACAGATGGTTCGTAAGTTAAAGAAGTATATAAATCACAAAGATAACATCTATTTTTCTACAATTACATTTTAATTGTCTGCGATACGTACAGCACAAAACATAAAACATATAATTTTTATAACAAAAAAAAAAAAACTCATACTTACCACTACTCTCATAAATAAACTACCCTTAATTTCTTAATTTAACTTTTAATCTGACTGCTCAAAAATATGCAGGTATCTACGTATAATTCTTTGACGCATTTCTACATAATATGGGCTGTTCATTAAATTTATCTTGATTGTCGAGCTGACATGCGGATCCCATAATATTGAAATATGTGATACACCCTTTATTACCTATTTCAATATGGGATCCGCGATGTTAAAGGTATATTAAAAATTTATGCTTGTTTGAAATTATACTGAAGAAACTTAGAGTTCTGTGGGATTCCTCCCTACTAAAATCATTGGCAATTCCCAATGCGTTACGTTGAATATGGTTCTAGGATACTCTGTAGTTAACGTGGTCACCCAAATTTTCTTACTAGCAAAGGGGTTGGGCCTTTGTTCCTCTGGAACAAAGGTGTCAATCTTGCTTTAGTCTGAAGATTCTTGTAATAAGTTATAACTTTTCAGGTACATTTCCAGTGGTGTTCATAAATTAATCTTATTTCCATAAAAATACTAATGAAACCTTAGCTAACTAACTAACCTAGGATTTAATATTACATTGTAAAAAGTCATTTTGTTTCTGTTTTTACATAAGTTGTTTGCATATATACACGGATTCTGTTTTTGTACGAGTACTTAAAATTGCGTTCTTTCTATTACGATTTGGGATATTAAAGGTCAGTTTCCGAACGCATCGCGCTCGCGATAAATACAGTGCAGTCTGCATACCGAAGTATAAATTGCCCAGCTGCATTTCTCTACTCGAGCTAGAACGACGTGAGCTGACATACAATAACACATACTTAATAACTTTTTAAAAAATATATCTACATTCCTCTATAAAAATGCCTTGCGGTGGTTGCGGAGACAGTGAGTTTTTCAATTTTTCTGTGATTTATTTCTTAGATTGTCAATAAATGCTGAGAGTATTTAATTAATAATTGTTAAATAAAACTAATTTACGGATTTTCTTTTACCTTTTTAGTTTAGTTTAACAAATTTAAAACACCAAGTTTCTTTTATTGCAATAAGATAATTTTATGACATATTTATTTGATAATATAAATTGTTTTAAAATTAAAAATAAAATTATATTATAATAATAATATTAAAGTTATTTTAGTATTATATTATTTATAAGGTTTGTGTTACTTTGACTTTACAGTACAAGTTAATCATATAATTTTATAATAAAAAGTATTAGCAAAATATTAAAGTGTTTAGCTGAAAGTTGTGTAATTTTGTTAAATGAATACTTTATAAAGAAATTCCTTTAAGGGTGGATTTTGTGGATATAAATTCGATTTCATTTTAGTGCAGTCAAATAATTGTTAATAAATTATCATAGATTTATATTATTATTATTATGTCAAATCATTTTTGAATGTTTTCATAAGCGCTTCTTTTTAATAACTTGACGTGGTTTAAGTTATTATCTTACAAATCATATCGCTACTGATATATTGAAATAAGACGACTCTTTTTTTATCTGTTTAATATTATGAAACGATGATAGTTCCGTTTATAACATCACTGGGAGTTCATTCCTCATTTCAACAATTAAATACACATCGACAATAATAACCCATAGGTATCAAACCAAGGTTGAGGGCAGGCTGTCTCAAAACCGGTTAAACCACAAGTTCCCATCTTTTTGTTTTATTTTACTGACTCAGTTAAGGGATAACGACGGACTCTCGTTTTTATCCTTCTATAGACTACACAACGACCAAATATAGTCTGTGGAATACAACTTTACAATATTCCTATTTTTTCCCTTTAAAATTATTCTTCTTGTTCTGGTTTTATTTTTAATACGGCTCTATGTGATAACTCTTTTTTTATTTTATAGTCTTATGGTTAAAGTTTTAATATACCATTAGTCTATGTTATTTCTGAATTTATATTACCATTAATTATAATAGGTATTTCCAAACTTAATGTACAATCCTTCATCCTGAAAAGAACGGTACAAGGAACAATAGACAAAAAGTTGTATGTCAATCATTTATTATCTATGATTTATATTTCTCCATATATTAAATCTTAATAGATATCGCCAATCTTCTTAAAACCGTATTTACACTCAGAAAATGAATATATACACTGATCGGAAATTTCAGTCCTTTACTACCTATTATTTATCGAATATTTTTACGTAAACATAAAATCAATACATGTATTTAAAACCATGAACCGATTTTAAAATTTTACCTATCTTATATCTGAATGGGTTAAGCTGTTATTCATTACATATATTTACATACATATGTATGTGAGTTCTTTATAATCTTTGTCGATATTTTCATCACAAGGCGCAGTATGTTGGATCTAACATATAAACGTCTGCTCAATAAATATGTGTTTCCAGCCCTTACATAAATAATATATATAAACCCTTACATATGAAATATAGACACAGGAATTATTTTTTGGTGGGAGCCATAGAAAAAAAAAGATAACACGATTCTTAAAATAATTTGTAAAGTTTTTCGCGCCGTTCGTTGTCTACTAGTCGTACGTACGTGTTTAAAGTAACAATGGCATGATTTTGTGTTTTGGCAACATTGCTGCGGAAACAAAAACGTTCAACCTTGGCACGCCAATAATTCGATTATCAACAATTTTACAGAATTACTGAGTCGTTAGAAATTAGTTGAAGAATGCATTTGAGGAATGCAGCACTGAATTATATTTAAAATCAACTTCTTAAATTAAATGTTAGCGTTGTGCTTATTTCAGAATCTCAGTATAATTATATAAATGGACCAATAAGACCGTGCCCTTTTTCCCCTATGTTTGTCGATCGATTTTCTTTTCTTTTCCTTTTTAGTTGAGCTCTAATTGAAAATTTAATTTAAAAAGTAGTATGATAATTATGGTCAAATTTAACCTCTGGGCAAACATAAATAACCTTCCACTTTTCTGTTCTTACTTAGTTTTGGCACTGCTCATTGTATTTCAGTTTTAACGACTTTAAAATCATTATCAAAAAAGGAAAATACGTAAGAAGACGAAATAAATAAGTATGCAGAAGATATATGTAGATAAAACGATCTACAATAGATATTGTGTAGATCAACATGTTTACTGAAAATATCAAAGCTTATTTACTTATGAAACATATATATTGACGTTGCACTTTAGTCAATACATTCCAGTTATCTGATTATTCTAGAACATACGATGAAACTTCCAAGGTTACCATAATATACCTACGTCTCTTTCAATTGTCTTGACAAAATTGTAAACAAACGATGCTTCGGGAACCTTCTTATCTTTTGAACAGTAGAGCTGTAAGGTATGTTGAGTGGTACAAGTGTAATGACTCATTTTAATTGAAATCGCTCCAGACTTAAGTTGTGAGACTAATACATTACTGACGACAGTCTCGTATGACGGCTCTAAATGTCTATTTATTACAGACTAGCTTTTCGCCCGGGGCTTCGCTCGCGTTGAAGCCCTTAAATAAATATCTATCCCCTTTAAGATTATTTAATTTATAACCCTTTTTCCAATTACAAAATAGCTATGTCCTTTCTCAGGCTCTAGACTATCCGTGTATCAAATTTCATTTAAATCGGTTCAGTATTTTTGGCGTGAGAGCGAGACAGACAGACAGAGTTACTTTCGCACTTATAATATTAAGTATGGATTATTGTAGAATATTACCGACCTATTATATTGTTACTGATGATCATTGGCTAACTGCGGCTTTCTAATGTAATTGCTCAAAGTTGACACCCACTACGGCTCAGTACTAGCACAGTAGTGCTTACATGATACTTCTATATATTACGTATATAATTATGGTCTTGATATAGTACTTTACGTAGTTGTAAAGCACTTTAGTGTTTTCATGATACTTCCATATATTACGTGAGTATAATTATCATTATGGTCTTTACAGAGGCATTATGTGTATCTAAGCTACATAAATTTAGTTCGAAATGTCGCATGATTACAATCGCCATCAAATCATTAGATACTTAAATGGATGAACCGTTTACGTATCTAATTACCGGAAAGATCCGATATTTCAGAAGGGGTAAATGTATTGAAATATATTTAACATTTCAATATTGCAGTATTTTATTATTGTTTGATTTTTTTATCAAACTACAATTACATTTTACAACATTAATTCAACTATTTCTTGTTAGCTAGATTAACCTAACAGGATTCTGTTCGAAAGATCGTTAACACCGAATCAATCAAATCCCGCGTTTCTTCAATATGTCTCATTTCCAAACAAAATTACGAATTTAACGTTGAAGGCATCGGATGTTTTGAAAAGGCGTTTTTAATTTAAGACCTGACGACCTGAGAAATATAATTATTGAAAGTTATAGAACAGTATTGTTTTATTGATTTTACGCGAATATTATACATATTAAATGAAACTAGTTTACGGATTTTATCGCGTTTTTTATTTTGATTTGAACTCCCGACTTTTCGAACCCTTTCCAACGTTCATGGTCACGGGATAGACAGTCTGTCGTAAACTAGTTTCATTCAGGACATTTCAGGACTCAAGCATTCAGGATTTCTCATTTCAGGACTCAAACACGCTAAAATTATGAAATGACGATAGAAACTTGTTGTAGTGCGATTAAAATATTTAAAAAAGGTATTTTAATATATACGTCATTGGGATTTGTGCTTTAGGAGAACTTTTTATCTGAGAAGGTGGCAATCGAGTTGGCGGTTCACCTTATGTTAAGTGATAACCGCTGTCCATGGACATTTGCAACACCCGTAGGATGCAGACACGTTGCCACATTTTAATAAAGGCCCCGGCTACCTCACTCACCGGAAGAAACGCAGAAATATACAACACGCCGGTCGTCAGTGAGGTCGTGGTACTTCGTTGGTCGACCTGCCCATTCGTGCAATAGCGGAGACTGTTGCGTGACCTTACTATAGTTAAAGCATGTTCTAAAGAGAATGTTTCTTTGCAGATTGTAAGTGCACGCCCAGCCAGTGCTGCAATACTTGCAAATGCGATGCATCTTGCTCCTGCAAGTGCAAGAGGGGAGGGGGCGACGCTACCGCAACTGGCACTAAAAAGTAGACCCCAAGTCCCATATTGTCTTCTGCCATCCCATACATATATTATCATGCTCTTTTCACC
Organism: Iphiclides podalirius; assembly: GCA_933534255.1. NCBI lineage: Eukaryota > Metazoa > Arthropoda > Insecta > Lepidoptera > Papilionidae > Iphiclides > Iphiclides podalirius. The sequence goes on from OW152834.1 coordinate 8,490,386, forward strand.
GATAACGATATGACATGTAATTTGTATTAAGTGTTTGTATTAAACCGTTGCTCAAGAAGTTATTCATCTGTTTCACTTAGATTGCTTATCAGGAATGGTCAGAATGATGACGTCATCGACTCCATTTTTAGAGTTTAGTTATTGTACTTTTAGTAACAGATTATCACTATTCGTACAATCGCTTCTTTATTCGTAACTATTGACTGATTTTGCATTTTAAACTTATGTATAATTATTACGGAATTCGGACAGCAAAAATATCAGGTATTATTGATTTTATTTAATCGTTCCAAATGTATTTTAACCTTGTGTTGTGACAATAAAACTTATAATCAATTTGCATTATTTTATTTCGCCATTTTGTTTACGTGTTGTCATAATCTTGACTGGCTTCAGTCTTTGTTCCCATTATGCTTAGGCCATTGTTCTATTTACTTCATGCATGTGCCTGAAAACAAAGACCAATTAAAGGCGAATTATTTCATTATTCATTTAGCGCTCGTTGTGTCTTAATATAAGTTGCAGACGCAGTTATTTGGTTTCATTAATAATTTGCTTGGTATAAACGTCAATCGAATGGAATTTTCCACTCCAATTGGTGTACAGACGAGCAAATTTGGCCTTGGACCACCTTATTAATAACCATTGAAGTTGATATCTACGGTTCATGAGTTGCTCTGATGAAACATTTCTACGGATTCGTACATTATGTATGTACGTAGTTAAAACTGATGAGAAACACAAAGAAGTACATATTATATGCTGCTTTTAACTTGAAATACAAAAAAGAAAAGAGTTACCATTCAGATCAATGCTTTGGGAATCACATCCAGGCAAGTAATCTCCCCTTTTAGTAGAGTCAGGATTGTAATCTGATGGTAGAAAAGGAAGTTAAAAAACTGTTATAATGATATTGCGGTTCGGGTATTTTATTAAGTAGCTCGATAAATAACACAGGGACACTATTACAATTTTAATACCTACATTGACGTGATTCGAGCACTTTCATTTTTTTAAGATAGTTTTAATTTTAATGGCGGTTAGGTTATTGTTTATAAAATGCCAACTACTCACTGCCAAAGTCTTTGATAAACTACTAGAAGATGAAAAAGTGCATAACTATTAAGCTGTACCGAATCGTTACGTATATAAGAAAAACTCCGTCACACTCAGCAGACCTTTTTATTTTCCTGATGAAAAAGATAATCCAAGAAAATTTTAGACTGCTTAGGAAATTTGCTGAATCTAGCTTAGTTAATTAAAAATAAAACTAAAGAAAATATTTGATAATTTACAAAATGAGTTGACTATGCTATTACACGCATAATAAATATCGACGAGATTCAAAGAGCCACGGATGTTTACTTACATATATTTTATACTTTACTTTTTATGAGTAACGTCAACTTACATAACTTCTGCTCAGGTAAGCTTCAACCGTACCAATAGGCCAGCTAGAGCAGGGCGGTACTGCGGCCTTTCATAGAATAGTCGCGTTTCTTTTGGTAAGCGAGGTAGCCGATATTAAACGAAATACGTACTAATCTTTTTGTTTTGGCACCGGATGTTGTGAGTTTCATTCCGACAGGGGACTAGTATTGGTGGGACCCACAGATAATTGTTCCGGATCTAGCAGCATGTAGCTGATACTGTTAAGAAAATGATACATATAAGATATCGCTGACCCGGGCTAATGGCAGGAGAAAGAATAAGAACTGAACAGTTTGCTTGGTTGGTGCCTTTTTAAAACAATAATAATAAAACCTTTAAAGAACACCGTACATAAGATCACATGACAGAACCGTCCACAGATAAAAAATACTACCATGAAAGAAGCAATTCTAGAGCATTTTGACATTGGCAGCAAGTGCAAGAGCAAAAACAATCTTCAGATAGCTCGCTCAATTGAAACGTCCGGAATGCACCTTCCGAAGAGAAAAAGCCGAGGTGACTCTGCTTTGTGGTCTCGGGTGTTTTTGTAACTTCTAAGCATTATATAATCGCAGGTGGATTGATTTTACAGCATAGTCCTACCAGACTTTCCACTTGTAGCGTTAACCTGAAGACATTTGGAAACAAACACAATGCCGGCACCCTGCGAACCTTGCAAAGGTAAGTTACGCTCCTTTTTAATATCTTGACAATAAAACAATCCTTCTTCTTTCAAATAGAATTCTGGCGATCTGACCAAGGGACTGTGCAATGATATTTTGAAACTAATCTCTCTCGCTCATCGTGAGTAAATCAGAAAAGGATGAATTTAAATAAGTACGACATTAGCTACTGCAGTATTTTGTCGCTGCTTCTGTCTGGCACATACATGTGCATGTGCAATATCGATATCAAAATCTCCACAATTTAATTGTGACCTAATTTTGATTACCTAATTTTACTTGATTAAAACTTTTTAAAAAATGTGCGTAAATATCAATATGTGTTATTCTCTAATACAAAATGTGAAATGAACGACGTTTTTTCGTTAATTTCTTTACGTTGTTAAAAAATTAACATCCTAATGTGATTGACACATAACAAAATAAATTAAATGTTGTTTTACATATGTTGCCTAGATTCGTGTAAAGATGGCGCTGACTGCAAAGACGATTGCAAAGATGAATCGAACTGTAACGATTGCTCTACAAAAGGTAAGGCATTTGTTTCTTTTTTTAACCAGCCACGTGATTAATGCCTCCAAATTCACAATGGTTACACAGAACACATCGTTTACGAATCCTCTTCATGTGTAGTCAAATAGGTCATATATTTACAGTTGTTACAATCTTTTTTAAAGTTTCTTCGCATTAGTTCACGAGAATACACGCCTTTTATGAATTAAAATATTTTTAAGAGAGTTCTAGGTTTAACATGGCATAAATAAATGCCGTAATTTTTTTTAAAGGGATCACGTGAGCTAGTCCTCAATTATGACCTTATTTCTGATACTGCCATGAATGAAAGAATAGTGACAACAATATAGGACTGTTTCTCATGTCTTCAAAGATACTGACGTTGTTTGTTTTCGCAGGCGACTGCTGTTAAAGATGGCGGATAATGATTTCGGCTCTACAGATGGCAATTTTGCTAGTTAAGTTTAACTGTTTTTTTGTTTGTGCGTAATAAAGAGTGGTACCTAAAAATTACCTTTTTATCTCTCTATCTTTTCTAAATATTCTCCTCGCATTACTTAAGAATACAAAAACAGCAAAAATTGCAAAAATGCCTCTTGTTCGTTATAAAGATCATTTGGCAATAAATGAAATAAAAGTTTATAGAATATTCAATTTTATAACATTTAAGTATAAATGTCGTATTTTACTGAAACAAAACGTTAGAAGTTATCTGTTAACTGGTTGTGTATTGATTGTTACGATTTTAAAAGTCGTAAAGTAGAGTTAATATTTAAGTAAATAAGTAAAAACCGGTCAAGTGCGACTCGAACTCGTACGTCGAGGGTTCCGTACCTACTCTTTATACTGCCATAATAAAATTGGTAAATAATCACCACTGATTTTCTTAGGAACGGGTGGATCTAGCAAGTTGAAATTTATACCAGACCAGATACTGAGGTCTAACATTTGTACTCGACAATGCTGTCCAATTATGATGAAAAATATCCTCCACAAATGTCGACATTTAATACTTTTTAGATACAGTGATAACTCTTAGTCAATCTTCGCAGGTGAAAGCCTACATAGCTTGGCTTTTATTCATGTTAAATAGATTACTCCACACCACTTGTCGCTTTGATAGTTGCAGCGACAGTGGCGGATTTTTACGTCTGTAAGTGCTTGGCAAAAAAAAACACATTCACTTCCATAAAAGCTTGGGAATAAAGCCAATTTTTGACTTTCTATTTTTAAACTAAAATGTTACCTGTTACCGTTTTTAAGAGCTTAAGGGCTGTGTGGGCTGAAATGTTTGTACGTATACTGTGGAAAAAGATTAACTCGTCGCTGGTTATTTCATGCGAGATACCCTTTGGAAACACATATCTTGGACAACTCAGGCACGGAGCAATAATTAAGCCATAAAAATAGTTGACAAAGCACAGAGTAGACTAATTTGTGGCCAAAATGGAAGTTTCTTGCGGGATAAGATCCCATTACCCGAGGCACCGAAGTATGTCGCAATAAAGAGTAGACGCTAAAATCGTTCTTTGATTTGCAGCGGCGCGCTATCGCAATAACAGATATCGAAACTTAGATATCAATTGCCCTTAAATCGCAACACCGAACTCGGTGATATCAACTCTCCAATTCTTTGTAAATTTTCATGAGTTTTCTGGCAACCAAAAATATGAAATTATTAGGAAAGGGAGGAAGAGGAGAACAAAACGTACGTGTATAAATTTAACTTCTCCCAGGCAACCTTTTACCTCGTATAAAAAAGCATCCTCTAAAGCAAATAATCTGTATTCTGGGAAGATATGCCATAATGATACGATTTTTTTTCTTAACTACTACCTGATTTTTTGTCATTAATCGAACAGTAAGTCAACAATAAACCTATGCTGAGTAAAGTGGGTTGTACCATATAATGATAATCGGTGAAACTAATGAAATGATTCTGAAATATCTTTTCACGTATTTATTACCCCTGATTAACAGGCTTAATTATGTTCAAGTTAAAATAGATAAAGACGAACAGCACGAGCTAATCTCTGTATTGGTATGTAAATAATTTAACACTTTCTTTGCAAAAGACTGCATAATAATAAAACTGTTTCTTACAAATATATTAAAACATTTTAACGTGTGTTATAATGTTTTACTTGCAAAGTGCTTTTCAGAAATTATATAAAAGTTAATTTTGAAGATAATACTAAAGAACCCATTAAAGAGCTAATATCGGTATTGCAGAGATTTTTTGATCATTAAGAATATAATGAACATTAAATTATTACATATTTTAATCGTAGAACAGGCGGCGATGGTTACTCTTCACCCAGTCGCATCGATCTTATTAAGTCTAGACAAGTGATGGGGACGTATCCGTATAGAATGCACTGATTTTAGTGCGTGACACTTTTAGGTGAGATTCACTTCGCTGTTGCATAAAAGGACAGGTGCGTTCAGGCAAGTTCAACGACCTCACAGAACACCGGCGTGAATATTATACTTCTGCGTTTCGTCTGGCGAGTGTGGTAGCAGGATCTGCATCCCAACGGGTGTTGCAAATATCAATGGGCGGCGGTTATAAACTTGCCATTTTCTCACATAAAAAAATAACTACAAGTCATTTGTGCACGTCACGGAAATTCTTTGGATGACTTTATTGGATGACTGTCTTACTTTCAGTCCCAGGGACTATGTAAAGCATCATCGGTAACTGTGCTTGCGATCAAATGTCAATGGGCGGCGGTTTTCTTACCATTTTTTTTCCATTTTCTCACATAAAAAAATAACTACAAGTCATTTGTGCACGTCACGGACATTCTTTGGATGACTTTAATGGATGACTGTTTTACTTTCAGTCCCAGGGACTATGTAGAGCATCATCGGTAACTGTGCCTGCGATCTGCAATACTTTTGCGGATTCGCTAAATTCTGGTAATCATGCGTAAAGCACGCCCATATCTTCATGCATATTTTTACTTGGAACGCCGGCTACGCGGCGTCAACGTGGTCTATAATCAACTACTAAGAACCTCTACGGAACTCTCCGACAGCCTGTACTGTTACTAACCTTCAGATCTCCACCCCGATGCATGATTATTTAAAACATTTAAGGGGATCTAAATATTAATTAAAATATTATGTTTACAGTAACTAGTAGACGTGAAGTGAAGTATGTCCAAAAAAATGTAGAATGTGATTGTGCACACATTTTACCAAAGTACAGAAATAAACCTGCCAAAGCGAACCTGCCAACTGTTATCATGAAACTTAATTTAATTTAGAGACATCATTTCTTTATTTCCTTTAATTCAAAGCTTACATGTCTCAGATCATATCTCCTCTATCTGTCTCCATTTACTTTTGCACCGGTCCCATAATTTTTGACGCTTTGCTCCTTATCTGTACCTTATCTTATTCAGAAAGAAATATTCTTTTGAGTATAAGATGTTATTATAAGTAGTTACTTTATCTGTTGACAAGGGTAAAGCAAAGTTGTTCAACGGCTATCTAGTATCCTAGCGTAATGAATATTAACATTGCCATCTTATAAGAAAGCAATATATTGTATATCTTGAGATATATAACAATATAATGTTGTATAACTTTTACAAGGTTGTACGCCGCTGAAGATAACGGCGTACAACCAATTCTTCTTTGAATTTAAGGTAAAGTACTTTTTTAAATTTATCATCTTCTTCATCATATTTGAATTTTATCACTTAAAATTCATTTCCTTATATCATTTGAGGTTTTTCCAAGGAACGATGACTTGACCTCTTAACGTGTAAGATCCATATACAGTCATAGATGATACTGGGATTTAATTAATTAATTACATTGCCAGATCTTAAAAGTGCCCGTGTATCAGGTATATGCTTACATTTCCAGAAGTAACAAAGTACGACTGTTATATTTCGAGGCTTTTTACACCTTAACTTACATAGTAATCTGCTATATAGTACGCATAATCGAGGTTAAATGAAGTAAAAAAGATATGTTGTCAACAAAACATTTATATGAAGCAATAGAACAGAACTATTGTTATTAAGAAGACGATTGTGAAGGATATAGGGAAGCAGGTCTCAAGAACTCCGGTGATGCGGGTGAAGAGAGAAGGTCGCCGCCGGCTGGCTCGCTGCACCGCGTCCATTATGATTGGGATTAACAGCAACCACCTGGCGAAGAAGGAAAAGTAAAGTAACGGTCTATAATTGTCTCAGTGCTGGGTAAAGGCCTCCTCTGTGCAGAGGGTATTAGATATAGTCCACCACGTGGCCTCACTGCGTTTTGGCGGGCTTGAAGTCTACCATGATGGAACATATCTTCAAAAACAAGCTGGCAGAGACGGTGAATAATCCAACAAATTTGTTAAATACTCGAACGAGATTACTCGTCTTTAATCCCCGACTTTACTCTTTAACTCCAGTATCATCAACATATTAATGTTCCTGAGCCACCTGCATCCATCGACTTCCCACACATTTGCACATGCTGTCATTCCATCTAGTAGAGTGTCGTCCTAAACTACGATGGTCAATACGAGGCTGCCACTCGAGAAGCTTTCTTCCTCACCGGTTATCTATATGGCCGCCCATTTCCACTTCAGCTTATAATCCTGTGGGCTATGTCGGTTACCTTTGTTCTACTGCGGATGTCTTCATTACGAACTCTTTCAAGCCGAGAAATATCGAGCATATACCACATAGTTCGATGAGCGACTTTGAGCTTACTCATACGGCCCACAGTGAAGAACCCAGTCTCAGTTCCGTAGGTATGAACCCAGTATACGAATCAGCAATTATTTTCACAGAACAGAGTAGCAAACTGTTGTCATACGCAATTCGCAATAAACTGGTCACAAATGGGGATCATGTTATGATCATGGGCTAATGTTATTAAGAAACTCATAATACGTCACTAGGACTAAAACTAATGATTTCATTCTAATGATTCATATAAGGGATATCTAAACGATATCCTTTAACCAGGTTAAGAGTTAGACTGACAAATTATTCGGCTCACTATTTCTTTACAAAAGATTTTCATATGACCCATGATGATAAAGAAATTATGAGAGTGCTTCGGTTATTTACGCCAAATCGTTTTACATTTTAAAAATACTTTCGTATGAAAGTCAGCAAAAATTGGTCCTTCAATGTTTTCTTTCTTTACCTTTAGAAGAGCAATCGTTGCAGCCTTTGTCCTTGCAAGTACAGTTGTCTTTGCAGGCTCCGTCCTTGCAGGTATCTGGAAATTAAATATATTAAGTTACAATTTTTATGACAGATTAAATTAAAAAAGTACGCATTTAAAAAGTTGTTTTAAAACGTCACTATGAAATGGCTGTGGAACATTAAAAATTATTTAAAATTAGAATATCTTGTGGAAGATCACGTTTAAAAAAACTGCGGAGAGATATATAAGTAGATTAATGTTTGGATACCATAAAATACAATAAAATAAAGGCATTATTGGAACAAAAGTAAAATACCTTTGCAGGGTTCGCATGGAGAAGGCATGTTTGCTGCGAGTTGGCTTGATCAATTTCAAACTATGCCAACACTGACCGAACGCCATGTTTTATACCGGAGGCAAATAGCAAAAACCGACCAGAAAAATCTAGAACAAGGCTATCGAAAAAAAACTTCACGATCATACCTCGTATAATAACACAATAGAGAAATGTGACGAATTGATACAGTATAAAAAACAAAAGAAATCCAACGTTTTATCTGTGATTGTTACGTTGCGGCGTTGAAGATTAATTCGGAACGAATACACATGAAACATTACGTTTTAGAGAATAAGCTGTGAACTGTTCAACTTGTTCACATACTGTTCAAAAATACCAAACAAAAAGACACAACAAATATAATAACAATAGTTCCATTACACCAAATCAATTCGTCTTTATGTGTGTAAAAGTTTAAAAAATGGATAATAGATGTGACGGTTTGAACGCGATCGGAAGAAGAAATGTACGGAATTAATAATATAGGGTTATCATAAATTTCCTCTTCTCATTTAGAACTCATATCTGCCCGATTCGTTTACTATTCGTAAACATAAATATGTTTATATTAAATCTAATTAAATAATGATGCTAGTCACAGCCTGCTAATGAACTCTACAAGTTTATGCTCTTAAAGCACAAAATTATAATATTCAATGATTGCCTATGAGCCATAATTTCCTATGCTTTTATTTCCTCAAACACACCTGAGGAAACTTCAGGACTCACTTCGGACTATAAGATTTAGGGACGTTCAAGAAGAGAGCCTGCTCTTACCTCAATGGCCGTCATTGCAGTCGTGATTTCTCCAACTGTACTGTGTACTTCTACTCCCGTTTCAAGTGTCCATGGGTGGCAGTGATCACCTGTTTGTCCGTATGTCATTTCCACAATAAAAAGTGCCGAAATGCGTCCCAATCCTTCGGAGGTAAACACAGCAAATTACCAAGCGAACCCGACCTGGCTGAGGAAGGATAGGAAAGTATTCCAGACCCACCGGGGATCCTGATCAAAAGCAAAGCAAGTACAAAAAAATAGATCGTTCTCGGTTACGAGTCTGGCAAAACCAACATAACGCATACATGATGTATACCCGCTTTCCAAGGTTGTTCCCGGTGTCCTCCAGCCAACAATCAATAGAGTCAGGTCCGTACTGGTCACTAACAGTCCGTACCGAACTTCGATGATCGAAGGTGGGATTGTACCCTATTAGATAGCGCACGCATGAGCACATGCACAGTCCTACCCAATGTGGAGGGCCGTATCAAGCTCGAGGGACTTGGCTATTTTAAAAGAGAGTTTCATGCTTTAACAGTATGAAAGCAGAAAAATCAGTCTATGTAAAGTTTTACTGTGGTTCTAGTGGTGGATATTTCAGTATGTCATTTCGGTACACGCTGAGTGAGGACAGTTGAGAAAGAACGGCAAAAAATAGCAATCACAAATATGTGCAAACGGTGATAAAATTTGCCGATCAAAATAAAAATGAAAAATGCAAATAAATTGTTCCGGTTATATCACAAATGCTTATTAATGTAAGTCGACATTTTTTATGCTTATAGTATTATGTACGAAAATATATACTTTCATTCTACTTAGAACTTTTCAAAGTAGAATGGAGTAGAGCAAATTTATTTTAAAAATACACTGTTTTGTGTTACAAAATTTTGTTGTTTACAAAATATTTTTTGAGTAGTCATGACCCACTATCATACTTAAGCCGAAAATTTTTTGATTATTTATTTTATTTCATTTGATTATTTGATTAAATAAAAAATAGCATTGCTTCACAGAAGGCAGAGGGGAAGTATCCGTATTTATTGCATTTTTTCTGGTTTCTTCGTAATTATTTTCTCATTTTGAAATGTCGATATAACGTTTTATACGAATGAACGAAAAAATGAGCCGTGATAGCTCATTGTCTGGGCGCTCGCTTTGAATTAAAAAAAACTCGAGCAACCTGAGTTCAATCCCCGGTGCTGGCACCAATGAAATTGTTAACTTTAAGTGCCGACTTATCACGTTGTCAGCGGCGAAGCAAACATCGTAAGGAAACGTGCATATTTTCGAAATCAAAAAAAATATGTCGAAGAAATGGGTGAAAGTCCGCTAATCCGAAGTAGGGTCGCGTGGTGGACTATGGCCTAATATACTCTGAACACAGAAGGCTTTGGCCAACATATCATATTATATAGGCTGTTACTTTACTTTTCTTTACATGAATACGAATAAGATCGCGTTTGTACGTACTCGTACGGATTACACCTTTGATAGGTAAATAAATACACCAACAGCGTTTGGCCGGCCACAGCTTTAATTGTATCTATGTTTAATTATAAAAAAATGACAGAGTGACCATCAAGTCAGAGCCTTAGCCACGATAATTTCTCCCACGTAATTAAGAGAGGCATATTGGACTTGATAGCTGGTACCAATGACTAATCTACTGCATTTGCACAGCGCCTTTAATTATAATGGTACTAACAAATAGTTGATGTAAATTTAATTTCTTTATATTAATTAGCCTTAAGTAGTGTACATTTGTTGACGTACATTAAATAAATAAATAAATAATTTGCAAGCATGAACTAAGAAAAGATTTTTAATATTTTGAGTAGTTTCTCACAGTCGACGTTGGCCGTAAGACGCAGACAAGATGTTTACCATTTCCTATTTCGGTCTGCTTGTTTAGCAACTTTTCACTTTAAAAAAATGGTACCACTGACTAATCTTCTCCAGTGACTTGTAGAAGATTTAAATTGAGGACTGCTTTAAGAGGCCTCTGATATACAGTAGAACAGTAGGTAGTCGCAACACAGTGAGTAGCTTCACTCGTCACTGTGAAGCTGGTACGGTGCTCGAAGCTTGTTGTCATGCCGAATTAGCTGGACATGCTGCAGCTGTTCTCTCTGAAACAAAGATTTAATCACGTTAGCTAACTGAGACGGATCGTGGTGAGAACCGCCATTAATGTAACAGATTATATGAATAATCTTTCACACTTTACACCGTATAGCTCTCGATGTTATGTGGACTGCGAAGATCCAAAGTATCTAAGAAAGCTAAAGAGCTACAATTCTCAGTTACATGGTATTTCGGAATTTAGAGAGTTAAGATGATAAAAAAATGTAAAAATCTTGACACCTCTTTGGGAATATGGGATAAATACAAGATTTGCGAAGTAACCTGGACGTGAAATCGATGACACCTTTGGATCAATAGATCACGGAATTCAAAGTTACAAACAATTCAAATTCCCAACTCCAACTATGAATTTACTTATGGCATACGATTTAACGTTCAAAACATTGTATAATAAAAAAAAATTAAACACTTTTTTGTTCAAATAGGAAATTTCATCAATGGTCTGATTTCCGCATGAATTCCTCGGATGATCGCTGCGGGCTGCCTTGCGAGATCAGCTTCCCGGCTTCTTATGTAACGACCTTTACTGTTGCATAACAGATTACATTTATAACGATAAAATGATTTTCGTTAAAATCATTCGCATGCGGAACACGGATAACGCAGCAATGGCCACAATCTGCCAAACAATCGAAGGTAAGGAAAGGAAATACATAATCTAAATTGCCTTATAACTTAGACAGTGTTCCTGACTAAATTAACATCTTCAAGTCACAACATTACTATTATAAAGCGTTTAATTTTAATAATTAACTCATTACATAATGACAATCTTAAATATTACTTTATATAAATTATTAAAATAATGTCAAGTTTCAAAAATGTCTTTTGTTTGAATAAATCACGACCTATAAAACTAAATTATACTTAATTTTTTTTAGATAAAAAGTGTAAGGGTCCATTTTGTTGATATACTTTTATTAAGGAAAATTATATGAATTTGGAATGTATAATATAAGGCCTGTGATTGCATTTAATGTGTGGATCACTTCATACCATCACCAATCTCTTTAAATTTCAAGGTTAATTAATGGTCAGATGTCGATGACGAGGAACAGTCGAAATATTGTAGTGAGTTAATCATTTTATACGCCTGTTGAAACTATCATAGCAAATAGCGATAAAAAGAATTTCAAGCAGAAAGTATTTAGTATAAATTTTTATACGTAGTAATAAGCAGCTAAAATATTAGCAATTACTATTCAATACACTCCCTTCAATTTGAATGCATGAATACAAATCTTACATATAGGATTTGTGATTTATCATATTTTGAAACACACATTCTACTTATTTACAGTTTACACGCGGATTGAAAAACATTGACATTTATGTCTTCTTCTTCTTCTTTTCTTTTTTGGCGGTTTTCAATGAATGCCAATGAACACTTCTGGTTGTTTATTTTTGCCTAACTTTTATAATGAAATGATTAAGAGAATGATTTTATGAATGTTAAATATGTATATTTTTATATATAGAATATCTAAACAAATTTACATAATTATAGCAATTACCTAGAACAAAGAAAATAAGATTGTAATTATTATGCTAAGTTCACAACTTAATATTACAACTATTAATAAAATTACATAAGATAATATAAACAAATGAAGAGACATTTATGTCAGGAGAGCGATCGGCGAATGACATGTTTAGTTATATTTGAGATTTTTTTAACCTGTATAAAATGTGATTTAACATCGGATTGATAATGAAAGAGTTACAGCTACACTTTATGTAATATCCAATTTGCATTAGACTGGTCGTGACATTTGGAATGTGTAAGATTGTTACTACACAACATTATGTTGCTTTGTATTTCAGAAAACTTACTACAACACAAATGTGAACCAAACTGTCCGTGCAAGAATCCACCGGTATGTCCACCGGGGTGTCCCTGTAGGAAGGAGAGCAGACGTGCTTCGACTCGCCTTTTCTTCAACGCTCTGGGGATCCTTGTGGCAGTCTTGGCGACTTATATGATCGTCACATCCGATTCCAAGCTGTATCTGGTGTTCTGGATAAGCTACTCGATCCTCAGGCGAATGATGGTGAAAAATAAACGCGGCCATGCTAAGGCTGCTTAAATTAACTTTACTAAACGACATGATTTGCAGGTTCCAATATTAAGAGGTTGCCTTTTAGAATACTAAATTCAAACTATTCTGTCGTGTATACGGTCTATGCAGTATTGAATTTGCCACATTATATACGTATTGTTTCTTATTGAATTCTTTATAGTAATTTAGATCACAAAGGATCGTTGTTTTTCTTTAATGGGTTTGTATATGTATAACAAAGATCCACGTCATCTTCTTTAATTATAGACTTATGAAGAAAATCTATGCAATTGTATTGTACATTTTCTTTCCTAGATTTATTTTTATTACTTTTACTTGATACCTAGACTGACATATTTATTGTTTTAAAATAGAATACGTAATGTACTATTATTAAGCTATTCATTCTTAGATAATATAGTTGATTGTAATTCTTTATTTTCCTTTAATTAAAATAACACATATATGTGTGTTTTTAATTTATATATACAGTGTTACCGGTTACGTTCCGTTCGTGACTTGTAGCTTTGTGTCCGGAAAACTATGTTTCGAGATTTATTGTTTACGGTCGAATCCAATTGACCTACGAATTGTAATACCAATTCAAAAAGTATTAGTTTATCCAACAAACAATTATGAAATTATAGCTTACCATCCTATCTGTCTATGATATATTATATCGACTCTTACCACAATGCGTCGATAAAATCCCGATTTGTAGACAGTCTCAGCACCTCGATACGATCATAAAACTACCATTTGTGAACAGTCAGCTCACTCAACTGTCACTTGCGGGCATAATGTGCATACAATAGTATATAAGACGAGATTATTAGCAGTTCACATTTTGCGGTCGCGATAAAATGTTAGAAATGTTACGGCATCGTGAGACCCGGTCACGCAGTCGCCAGCACGATTGGGTACACTGCACTCCCTATTATAGGGTTGTCTCACTGTGTTTTTTTTTATTACTACATTTTTAATTCCATGAGTAATGGTTTGTTTAGTGCCAGAGCTTCGTTGATAATGAGACAAAAATCGACTTGAAATTATTCGTCTTAGTTGTATGACGTTGAGCTCTCATACTCTAGAAATATTTAAAGCTTCTTCTAGAACTAGCCTCTTCTATATGCCAGGTGTCGTAAAGTACTACAGATTTCTGCTGGTTGTTATTGTAGAAGTAAAGATTAACCTGCTTTTGACGATGCACATTTTTGGTACGTTTCCTAACTTCATCTTGATTCCGTGCGTCCTTGGCGTTGAATCACGATTCCTCAATATGTAATAACATTTACGCGTATGTTGTCTATACAGTTTCTTAAGATCTGTTCATCGTACGATTTTCGGAGCTTTCGATACGCGCAAACATTTATCAAGTTTTCCTAAAAATTATCACTAGTGCACGAATTTAAAAAGTGCGACTCGGTTTTCTCATTAGGCAGTTTAAACGCGATGTCATATATCTACTTCACCCTGGTCTGTTTTGCGGCCATAGTAGGTACTTCTTGGAGAAGCATGCCCATACAAGTGCAACAGCACAAGCTGCTGCTTGTTCCATTTATGGCACTGATGTCTGATGAAAGAAAGAAAGGAATGACTCTGGCAACATAACTAACAAGAACATCTATGTACTGTCAGCAATAAAAACCTTCGCTCCTCCCATAATCGTCTTTTCGTATGTCCCTCTCACCGTTCTCACTTCATGCAATCTTCTTTAAAGAAAGATCTATCCAGTCCATCCTTCTGTAGAATGCACTACCTCTTAAAATCAGGTTGGCTAAAAGTCACTCTGTGTTTTAAAAAAAGCACGTGACGTAACGTAGTATTTATTATATTTGTACTTTAATTAAAATATGCATGTACATTTATTTATAACATAGTTTGTAAATAAATTAGAATCCGTTTATTATGACATCGAAAGGGATTGAAAAGCACGTCATAATAAGCGGACGTCATTCAAACCGTTTTGTGAAAAAAAAAAACTTTATGTAAATATGTACTTAAGTATTTTAATAGAGAAACACAGTATGTATATACATACATACATATTAAATCAATGAAAAACACAAACGACAAACGAAAAACAATGCGTGACCTTAATTAAGTGTCAATTACTCGCTGAGATTCAAAACAAAAACGAGCTACATGCCGAACTTCGTCGGGTATCAACGAACATTACCGAAGGTGTAAAGAACCATGTCGGTCATTATAACCGGACATAATTTATTAAAATTGGGTCATAATAAGCAACATGTCACTGTAAGAGAAGTCATTATATCCGACTTTTTTTTAAAGAATTTTATATGAAAACCAAACTTCGTAGTGTAATTACGTCATATTAAACGGTTGGTCAATATAGGCGGAGTCATAATAAGCGGATTCTACTGTATCAGCGTTTTCTTTTTTTTTGACATCTTTGTGGCACCAACCTAATCTTTTCAGTACCACCCCAAGGTTGACTGGTAGATAATGCCTTTGGCACTAAGTCCGCCTTTGTACTGTGCACAAGCATAAAGTATCAATAAATAAATAAAATCAAGTTCGCACGTGATATATTACTGCTAAATAAAATGTTCCTTTTCTCATTTTGTTTAATATATCCTTGAATCCATTTGTAACAGCCCTTGGAAATGTCAATAACACTATAAAGTATGTATCTTGTGTATCAATAAAGCCAACGACAAACAGTCTCAAGAATAGAAGGGACGTTTAGTTTAAGGCATATTGAACCGCGAAACTTGTACTTTTTCATAGATTCCTCAGCTAAAAATTTATTCTTGTGTTTACAAGACTGTTCATTATTCTTAAATTAAATACTTTTTAAACAACTTCGCGTTTAACTCCGTAAATAACTATTTCCGTCGTATCGAATACATAAGAGCATCCATAGACACGAAGACTGTTTGATGTGCTCATTTCAGAGTAGTTCGAGTTGACATTAGAACGACAAATACTCGAGATTGTCCAGTAATTCCGGATGTTACAAAGTATTCGAAACGTGGATGGAGAAAAAATAAAGATAAACGCGAAAACATATTTGATTTTTTGCAGTACAGTCCTTTTGGCACGTTATGAAAATGATAAGAGTGAATATTTTAACATTTTAATTTTAAAGATTTAAAAGCGATTAATTTGTTTTTAAATTTCTAACGCTTCCAACACTTTACAGAATAAATGGTCACAGGTCTGTCACAGTTTAGGTAGGTAACCCACGCCACTATCAACTTTTCATGTGATTGATTTTTTCCGATCCGAGCACAAAAAGCTTACAACAAACAAGCTCAACATTGGACGCTTTTTCTGTGTAGATCGGACTCTGGAAAACGTTTGATATATACAATCTTGTATCTTGTATTAACTGATGTTTGTGCTTTCAGTCCAGAGACTATTAAAGCTTCATCTGACGCAGAACCGGTGGGCTAGCCAGAACCCACGAGTTTGGGCCCTCCGCTGTGGGTAGGGCCGCGCATGTGCTCATGCGTGCGTTTAACTACGGCATGTCATCTAAGGGCCATCGAAGTAGCGGTGCGGACCGAGACCCCGATGGCCGTCGACTGTGTTTTTAGCTAATCGGTGGCTGGGGGCGGTGAGAACCGCCCTGGAACGCAGGTGTACCTTGTGTACGCGTTGTGTTGGTCTCGCCGTGCTCGGAGGCGAGGACGAACTAATGTGTTTGTTGCTACACTAACTGTGTGTGTAGTGTTATCCGGCGGGACCCCCGACGGTGGGTCCGACGTACCTAAGTCCCCTTCCTCGACCGGGTCGATGAGGACGTTTCGCGGGCGACGCTTGTTGGCGCTCGCGTTTAGATCGGTTTGGTAATTTGCTGCGCTTACCACCAGAGGGTTGGGATGATGTTCGGCTCTATCGAAGAACCGTTTGGTCAGGTCTTTGAAAAATTCGCGAATCATCGGGAGTCTGCAATCACTGTGCAGGTCGACGTTGCGTTGATACCACTGTGCACCGGTTGCGCGGCGGATGAACTTATTTTGCACTACTTGCAACTTGTGCAAGCGAGTAGGGTGCGTGTGGGCGAAAATCATGCATGCGTAGGACATGATTGGCCGTACGCAAGCTTTGTATAAAAGTAATTTGTGTCTTAAGGACATTTTACTTGACTGGTTAGTTAAAGTAGTTTAGTTGGTTAGTGGTTAGTTTACGGTGGTAGGGCCACGCAGCAGCCTCGGCTGTTGGACGAATGGGCAGACCCGTCCGGGTAAGTACCACGACCTCACAGAAGACCGGCGTAAAGTGGAAGTATGACAAATACTTTCGCGTTTCGTCTGGTGAGTGAGGTAGCCGGAGCCCAATTTTCAAAACGTTGTCAACGCATCTGTAACCCTCGAGTGTAGCAGATGTCCATGGGCGGCGGTATTCACTTAACATCAGGTGAACCGTCTGCTCGTTTGACAACTTTTCGCATAAAAAAAAAAAAAAGTGCTTAGCCGGCCGGAGACGAACGCGGCTCTGTTACGGACGTTATTAATATGCGCTGTGAATGTCATACGCGAGTCGAAAGCGACTCCTAAATATTTTACCTTTTTCTCCCAGGGGAGCGGTTGGCCATAAAGAGATATTTGCCCTAGCTTTCTGCATTGGCGACGACCTTTATAAAGATGTGACGGGTAAGTACTTCGTGTGAAGTGAATGGCCACACTCTTTTCGGGATTTACTTCAATTCTCCATTTGCGGAACCAATCGCCGAGGCGATTGGCGGCGCTTTGGAGTCGAGTGGTTAGTTGACTAAGGTTGCGGTCTGAATAAAAGAGCGCCGTGTCATCCGCGAAAAGCGCGAGATTGACGTGGGGGTCTTTTGGTATATCGCTCGTGTAGATCGTAAAAAGTAAGGGTGAGAGGCAGGAGCCTTGTGGAACGCCAGCCGTGAGGCGGCGGCTTGTGGAGAGGGCATCTTCAACTCGATATCGAAAGGAACGGTTCGACAAGAAGGCCTGAATGGTGTGTACAAGCCTGTCTGGCACTTTGAGTGAGAACAGCTTGTAAATCAAGCCGTTGTGCCAGACTTTGTCGAATGCCTTTGCGACATCGAAGAAAAGAGCCCCCGTGCTAATATGTTTAGGGTTATTTAGGCCTTTTAGGATATGTTCCGTTAGGCGGTATAATTGATCGGGACAGGAATGTCTTGCTCGAAAGCCGAATTGTTCCGCCGGCAGAAGGCCATTGGAAAACACGTGGTCTTTGAGCCTGTTTTAATAGAAGCCGCTCGTAAAGCTTCCCCAGGCAACTGAGGAGGCTGATGGGACGATAACTAGAGGGCTGATTGGCTGGTTTATTCGGCTTGCGAATGCCGATAACCGTGGCTTCTTTCCAGTCGTCCGGAAAGGAACAACTGGAGAATAAAGTGTTGTAAATGGTCGCCAGTAAACAGATAAGTGGGCCAGGGAGAGCTTTAAGGATTTTATTACTAATATTGTCTGGGCCCGGGGCGGATTTGGGTTTTAAATTTTTGATAATATCGTGGACCTCTTCGGGGGTCACTGAGTTTAATGGATCGCCTTCCGGTGGAAGCGCAGCCCTAGTTTCGATAACGCGGTCCACCTCCGTTAGGTGGGCTGTGTCGATGTGTTCGCGCGATGGCGTACATTGCTGCTCTAGGTTGTCCGCAAGGCATTCGGCTTTTTCGGAGTCATCTAGGGCTAATGAAGTGCTATTAGGCATTGCTAACGGCGGTAGGGATTCGCGGGGCTCTGCTTTCAGACTGCGGGCCAACCGCCAGTAGGCGGTGTGCGATGGCTCGATATCCTCTAGTAGAGTGTCCCACTCGGTATGTCGGTGTTCCGATACGCGATCTTTAACTTCTAGCTGAAGGCGTCGAAGTAGGGTTCGGTTCGATTCTGATCGGTATCGGTCGAAAGCTCGTTTGGCTGCATTTTTTTGTCTAATTAGCAGTCTTAGGTCGGGTGGAAAGTTAAACCGTCGGTCGCCCGACAGTTTCACTGTTCGTTCCGAATCTGCAACTGCGGAAGTGATAGATGCGCGAAGACTTGCTATCGCTCGATTTGCGTCATCGAACGTAGCTATCGTCTCGGGTAGGTTGGCGATGTGCTGGGGGTCCAAGGCCTTGAGTTTGACCTCAAGGCGATGCCAGTCCACTACGGTTTTGGTCGGAGGGACCGCGCCGGCGTTCTGGCCCAGTTTACACAGGACCGGCCTTTTAGCCGGCCAGAGCCCGAGGTTTTAATCTACCTGCGGTTGTACTTTCCATTTTAGTTTTAGTAGCTAGGTAACGTCGCGGCGAAGCGCGGTTTTATTGCCCGGACTATAAACCTTTATGGTTGATTTGTAAACACCCAAAGGGCGTCTACAAGTTTTTTGTGCTCGTTGAGCGCATTAAGTCGATCGGTGCCACATGTGGCGGCCGATAACTTTGTAGATAGGACGGCGAGCTCTTCCCGGTTTATGCGTTCCAGGAAGCTGCAGATGTTTGCCATTTGGGCAAAAGGGTCGTCTTGGTTCGCGGAAACGACCGGTGTAATAAAATGCACCTGCGGCGTCGGTGCTTGTTGTTTGACAGGCTGCGGTTGGAATGTCGTCGGTCGTGAGGCGACAGGAGGCGCGGCTACCTGCGCGACTGCCTGAGGTTTCGCCCAGGCGTTTACGACGGGTGCGGGCGCGGGAATGTACTTCGCCGGCGCGGATTTCGGGGCCGCGATTTTCGCGAGCGTAATTTTTGCGGGTGCTTTCCTCGCGGGGGTTTTTGGAGCTTTAGCGCAGCCCCTGTAGCTAGCCGGGTGGCCGGTAGTCAAACAATTTACGCAGTCCGGTGGATCTGCGCAATCTTTAGGACGCGTGCAATCTGTCGTGCCGTGGTCTCCGGTGCATTTAACGCACCTAGGGTGAGCAAAACAGTTGCGGGGTGTGTGGCCATAGTGTTGGCAGTTATGACACTGCGCAACAACGCCTGACTTCCGTGGAGGCTCAACGACGAGTTCGCTAAGCCCAAAGAGCCTCTTCAAATTAAAAATTGCCTTACCTTCCGGGGTAGGGTCCAACTCCACCATTACAATGTCCATCGGGACACGGGTTCTGGGGTGACGTAGGCGACGAACGGCGTGCACCGGGTATCCCTGAGTGCGGATGTCGATTTTTACATTGTCGACATCCGACTCTTTCGGGATTCCCTTTATGACTACCCGAAGTTTGCGTTCTTCAGGCAGCGAGTAGGTATGGAAACCTACTTTGTTTTCGCGTAAATATTTAGTGACGCGGCGGAAGTCATCGAGGTATACACGGATACCTTGATGGGTGTTCTTCGACCGGGGGTCTCGAATATTGTGGCGTTCGAACCACACGCAAATTTGATGCCATTTGGCTTTCTCCTGGATGATGATAGGCGGAGGAGGCTTGGCTTTTCTTTCGGCGGCGTATTCGGGTACCGGTTGGACTGCCGCGGCCGCCTTTTTGGCGGGCGTCGCAATGGATCTATTAATTGAGGTGGCGGCCTCGCTTTCGGGGTCGCTATCTACGGCGGGGCGTTTCTTGCCCTTCTTTTTTCGTCCAGTGACGACGGTGAAGCCGTCGTCATTGGGTTTACCGGCGGGAGTTAAATCTACCTCCATATCCGATCCGCCGTCCGAGTATGAGTCGAGTACGACGGTGCACAAGGAGGCCGGGGTAGCTTGCGAGGAAGGCGCGACGGGCGTGTTCGCAGCGGCGGATGTCGACGCGACGGGCGCTTCTTGCGTCGCGGAAGGCAACGGGGTTACGGGCGCAGAGGGCGCCAGAGATGGCGGCGATGCGATTGCCGGTGAAGGCGGGCTGTCGTTGGCGTATTCAACGACTAATCGTTGTTCGGATTCGAACGCTAGGTAGCTTTCCCAAATGTCGGGACAGCGTTGTCGGACGAACTCCTCGAAAAGGGAGCCCATCGTAACGTATGTGCCTTTGGGGCTTAGGCCCCGCCGGCGTGTGTAAGCTTAATAAGCCTCCCCACCTTGCGGCAGGGAGGAGTGTGCCTAAAAATAACGCTTAATTCGCCTGCGCTTTAGGTGCGCTAGGGTGAGTACCTAGCTGTCGCCCAATGCAACAAGCACACAGTTAAAAAATTAGGCAATGCCGCCTCTGAGGCGAGAAATGTGTGTAGAATCCTACTTACGGACAGGAACCTGCCTACGAGCACAACACTACACTAACACTAAACTATTGAAGACCGGCGTAAAGTTACACTTTTACACTTCTGCGTTTCGTCTGCTGAGTGGGGTAGCCGGAGCCCACATTATTAATAAAATGTGGCAACACATCTGCAACCAATGTTGCAAATGTCCGTGGGCGGCGGTTATCACTTAATATTGGGTGAACCGACAGCTCGTTTGTTTTTTTTTTTTTTTCACATTGCCATTAAAAAAATATTTACAAACAAATTTTGTATTAATTTATTTATACTTTATTGCACGCCAAAAACATAAAACGTGCAAAGATTTCTTCCAGACAAACGTTTCGAAAAGAATTTTTGCTAAAGAGACAAAGAAGAGATCAGAGGGGGGTACATGAATCAGTAATAAACGCAGGATGAAGGCATTTATACATCAATGAAATAGGCTAAAGTTTCGGAAAAAATAGGAAAAAGAAAAAGGAAAGCATGAATTCACAGTTCCATATAATGAGCTTTTACTAGATTTTTAAAAGAAAGAAGAGACTTAGCTTGTCGAATGTGCATTTGGGGCAAAGAATCCCACAAACAGACAACTGTCACTAGATTAAGCGCACAAAAGAAAAAAAAATATGGGAATCGAGCACGTCAATTCCGCACATTTCTGCATCATCGTCATCGTCAGCATCATCACTGCTGCTTTTACCTATAAACATGAACATATATTTATCTAGGAATTTAAAATATTCCATCCGACTGTTATTTCTAGGCAAAATTGGCATTTTATTACGTCTTTATAATATAACTAATGTTATCGTCGTCTTGTAGTATGTCTTGATTCGTTTGATGTGGTTATTTTCTTTCTGCTAATCGTCACTGGTTGTTTAATTAAAAAAAATGAAAAATTTGCAAAATTAATTTTCTGTGTACTTTTACCAGTAGTAATTTTTAAAAGACAGTTTTGCAGACCGCGATCGCTCGATGTCATTGAGATTCCTATTCTTATTTGTATTTGAAACTCACTATATGTATAATATAAAATAATTTAATTTCATCGACTGTTCAACAACGACAGTTCGACAGTGTTCTTGAATTAATGAACTAATAAAATAACACTAAATATTTATATATTTAGAATAATAATTATATAAATATATGAATATTTAAATATTTTAAATGTTTATATTTTTAAACAATATATTTAGTGTTAGTTTACTAGTTCATTAAATCAGGGTCCAGTCGGGTTCCAGTTCCAGTTGGATTACTTTCAAGGCTGTCGTTTTTAAGTAAATTATAGATGTTCTTCGCTCGTTACCGATGAATCATACAACAGTAAAAAGCCCATTTAAAAGAGGCAGTTCTTTATTTATTTTATAAAAAATACTGTTGACAGCTTACAGTTTTAGTTTACCGTACAAGTTAGGTTTTAATTACCTCAAAATATTTAAACTAAAATTGTGACTTAATAAAACAGAGTAATAGTGTTTAAATAGTGTTAACTATATATCTATTATGGTAAATATTTTTTTTATCTTGTACAACCGATACCTGAGAGGTTTTAAATCATTGCTGAAATTCCTATCTGCATGCAAAACTTTACCTCTACGAGTAAGCAATCTAAATTTTACATAAATTAGATAGGAATACTACTGGCAATGATGTTTTGATGGTTATAAAGCGCAAAAAACAAAATCTTATGCCGTTGAACCCAGCGCCGGGTCTAATAGTAGCAAAAAATCTTATCTGCGGTCTTTGCTCACGTGGAAATCTTAAATTACGCCGCAGAAAGTGTTCTACGGCTTCAAGTAAGAAAAATGGACTGAATAAAAGACTTTTTAATTACCTCAATTTATTATAATAATCACGAGATAGTTTCCTCCAATAATGCTCAATCAAATTATGCTACATTATAAACTTTCATTACAATTGTGGGGTATACGAATATTTAGACTTATTTTATTTTGCATCACTATCTCGCAACTTTATTACGTTTATCCTGTACTCGTCCACAACAAATGAAAGTATACATAAAAGTGACAATAGAACAACAAATTTATGCAATGTACAATTTGGTGGCCTTATCGCTTCATAGCGATCCCTTCCAGGAAATCAATGGCGTAAAGGAAACCTATACTACGTAGGTGGTGCAATAGGAATATAGATAATACCTATACGATTAAAGCAGATATTTTATTCTATATTTGAAAGAATTTCATAACAAGACAGCATCATAATCCCCGGACGGACCCGCCGGTTCGTGGACCAACGAACATTGTTGCGTGGCCCTGCATTCTCTGGTTTACAGTCCATAAAAAGCAAAAATGAAATTCTAGCTTTCCCGCCACGTGGCCTCATACTCTTTACTTTTTTTTAGTGCTTTCCGTCCCGAGACTATTAAAGCTTTATCTGACGCAGAACTCTTTACTTGTTAGACGTTTCATAACGTCTAATTACTCTGTGGCTCGGTTCGACTGACATTTTCTTGTTTTCCCTTGAGAAATCAACGGTGCTCCATTCTGCAATCGTTATGGAAAAAGTATTATCGTAGTACTTTTTATTGTGTAAGTACATTTACCGTAATATATTTTAAATTTCGTAATAAATAAGGTTACTGAAAAAGCTACTAGAGTGGTTTGAGTTTCTTGTTAAAGTAACAGCCTATACATGTCCCACTGCTGGGCATAGGCCTCCTCTATACAGAGGGTATCAGGGCATAGTCCACCACGCGGCCCCATTGCGGGTTGGCGGACTTCACATATTTTCGAAATATTTTTTTTTTGTTATAATTTCGAAAAAATGCAGGTTTCCTCACGATGTTTTCCTTCACCGCGTAGCACGTGATAAGTCAGCACTTAAAGTTAAAAACTTCATTGGTGCCGGCACCGGGGATCGAACTCAGGTTGCTCGAGTATATTGAATTAAAGGCGAGCGCCCGGACACTGAGCTATCACGGCTCTCTTGTGTTAAATTAAATCAATTGAATTCAAATTTATTAATTGTTTAATGTTTCATTGTGGCGCATTCAACTTGTATTTTCTTGTAGCTTAAAAGAACTCAGCTATTAATAGCTTAAAACAAGCTGAGTAATCTTTGTATAATTTGGCCGCTTAGAATTTGAGCTTCATAATTATTCTTCATATTAAATTGATATTAAAAAAACAAAGATTTTCATTACGCTTTTTGTCATTTCAATTTTCTTTCTCCGTCAGCCGGGAAGCGTTAAAATAAGTTTAAATTTGACGCAAACTTAATCAAACGTCCGCAAGGAGGAGTCAAACTTTTGGTTTCGATACTTAACAGAAGTAAATACAAGCTTTAAAGTCCGTTGTAGAATGGCGCATACATGACGTGACGGGTCGACGACTTTTATAATCTGTTACAGTCCCCGATTGCGAAGCAACGACGGAGATTTCGTTTTGATAAAAAATCAACTACGTGCCATCTTTAAACACTGAACGGAGCTTCGCAAAAAATGTTCCCTTTATAAATAAAATATGTGTAACTGATTTTGTGTTTTGATGAACAACTACGTACGATAAAATCAAAGTTAATATAATTATTTATTAATATAGGCTTATTTTCAGCTCTTATTAAACGTGAAAAAACTACCACTGTCAATAGAAAAACTGCCAAGAACCTCTGCGGTATTGTCATCTTTTTTTTAATAATATAAGTAAGCATATCATGAGTCATTTCCACACAATGTATTCTTCGACATTGTAATAGGGCCCTTTTCACTAGAGGAGCTTTTACAAAATAAGAAAAAGGTATTTAGAAAATTTGACAAACTACATTGGAATCACATTCTCGCCGAGATAATAAGTTTTCCGTATCTCTATACAATGTACATTATACAAATATTCTGTTAGAGATTTAATAAAAAAATTATCCAAATACTGGAAACGGTGTCTGATGAGTATTGAAAGTAATACAACAAGTTTGTCAGGGTTTATTACAAATAATTTTTCAATATAGTTTAAGTGAAATGATTTTTCGTATAATTCCTCAACAGAACTAAAGAGAAAAGAAATTTTTCACCAGCAGCAATATCCACAAAATTACGTTTTTTCCTCCGTTACAAAAATTCGCTTATATAAATTGTATACCATTTTTTTTAAGTATAATAATTTTTTTACTAACGAAAAACAAAACCGACTTCAAATATCTCGCTCCATATTAATTTTATAATTGATTTTTAGGAGTTCCCTAAGTATCTCCGGAGCCCAAGATCCAATATCAATTAAATTAAAATTGGACCACAGGGGAAGCCAAATGTTCAAAAAGGGGAAGCAAAATCGGTTCAATCAGTCAAATGTTCTGAGGTAACAAACATTAAAAAAAATACATTCGGTTGTTATAAAAAAAAAGGTTGTTACAAAAAAAATACCCCTTGAAGTCGGTTAAAAAGGGAAGCAAATTTAAATCAAATCGTAATACAGGTAATATTCCTCCTTATCCTTCGAATGACTGTTTTGCATTCCGTCTTTACGAATTTCGTGACTTCAACGGACCATTAGGGTTTAGGATAGACAGATATGTCAAGATCCGTTTACTTTCCTGTCAGTAAAAAGATTCTTGTAAAAAATTTAATCAACAAGACAATCTGTCGAGAAAATGACCGGTAAAATTTTATTTTACCGGTCATTTTCTTTATTAAAAATTATTTTATTTGTTAAATAAGAAAACCACTGACATATTAATATAGCATACAACAAATAAAGGAGACATTAACCTTTATTTTTATTATACCATTATAGTGATATTTACCAAAATCAAGATTTAAAATAAAAAGCCTCAAACAACGCCGTACATTAGCAATGAGAGTAGATATAATTGATATATTATTTATTTTTATATACTTTTTTATTTTTATTCATATACAGATTATTTTATTAATTAAATAATTTATATTTTATTATTTAAATTTTAGGTAAAGTATTAAAAAGGCAAAATAAAAGTTAAGAAGATAAAAAAATCTAAATAATCGAACATCACAATTAAAACTACAGATTTTTTTTTATAGCATTGAAGTTAAAATTTCGATTTGTTTGTTATCATTTATATGTGTTCCCACTTCGGTTGACAGCGCTCGATCGGATCGAGAGGCTTGGCCGGGGAAAGAACCGGTTCCTCGGACCTCGGCCGTTTTTGTTTATGGCTGCCCGATCATTTTATTGCGGCTACGAACCGAACCGAATGCTATAAGTTTCTTAGTTATCTCAAAAGTTGTAAGAGCTGTAAAATTTTTAGTTGTTACAACTTATAAGGTGAAAATTTTATATGATATGACAAAAATAAAATTCTGTTTTGAATGTAGCTATGTTTTAGTACATTTTATATAAAATTGCAAAAATAGAATTGAATTTTAAAGAATCTATGTTTTAACACTAAAACCGCTAAAATCATTAACAGTGATTAAAAATGAACAAGTGTATGATCAGAGGAAAGGTAGAGATTTTAAACAGCCACTTTGTGTTACTAACTCACTTTACGGTGGTAGGGCCACGTAGCAGTTTCGGCTGTTGCACGAATGGGCAGGCTCGTCCGCGTAAGTACCACGACCTCACAGAAGACCGGCGTCAAGTGGAATTATAATACTTTCGCGTTTCGTCTGGTGATTGCGGTAGCCGGAGCCCAATTTTTAAAAGGTTGTCAACGCATCTGCAAACCTCGGGTGTAGCAGATGGCCATGGGCGGCGGTATTCACTTAACATCAGGTGAACCACCTGCTCGCTTGGCAACTTTTCACATAAAAAAAACTAAAGGTCCACTCTAGCTTTTCAGCATACTTAGCTTTTGGATTAATGAACAGAAGGCGGTACACCTAATTTATCAGTGCCACCACCCATGTAGATTTACCACACTTGCACACTTGTGGGATTGCAGAAGACTTCCCAACAAGAGATTGGACTGACGAAATACAGTAGTGCAAATTCATTCGCTTTACGTGAGTTGCCTATGAGGTGGTGGTACTTCCCAAGTCGAGCGCTCCCAATGCTGCATCATAGAAGCTGCCGAGTGGCTTAGCCTCTGTATAAATGTGTAATTTCCTATTCATTATTTCGGTAATCTGAATAATACTGAACAATATTATTCATCAAACTACATGTCGTATAGTTATACTATTTTGAAAACTAAACTCTATTATTAACCATTTACGACGTATGTTTTTGTGACTTATGTCTTTAAAAAAAATTAAGTAAACAAATAAAATTTGGCGTAGGTTAATATCTCTGACATGCCTGCAATGAATTACTATCTTTCCTTGATTTCCATTAACCTCTTTTCGTCGATCTGAGTAATTCTTATCTCCGGATTCGTGTAGTTTCCAGTTTTTATGGAATTTCAGATCATTTTTTCAAAGATTTTCTGAATTCATGATTCGAGAATGACTTCACTTACTGATTTGACTACATAACTTTTGAGGTGCGAGTCTCGAGTGTACAATTTGAGCTGCGCGTTAATATTCGCATATGTGATATTCTATTTGTAAAAAGACTTTGGAGATTTTTCAATATGGTTCTTTTGGTTCACTATGGTAAAATCATTCCATCTCAGCCCTATCAGTCAAATTTGAAGACGCAATCCAGACACGCATGTGCGCATTTGAAGCCAGCATCCGCGTCCCGTCTAACCTTGTCACATCGATCCAATTTAAATTCGCGCAGACAGAGATGATGGACCGCGCATCGTCCGTCTCTCTCACGCCGTGATCTCAGTGGGCTACGGCGAAAATCGATACAGCTCTTGGCCTATACGAGCGTCGGAGGCCTGCCGATTCCCCCGCTCAGTTATTGACCCGCGGCCGCTTCTAGACGAAGGCAACGCGCCTGCGCGCGAACAGACCTCGCGCCTCCGTCTACTTCTAGACTTAGCCTCGCCTAGGCCCCGCCGCACCATGCCTGCGCCCTGCGACTCGTGCAAAGGTAATTAATTTTATCACCCATTAAACCTATTGAAACATTGTATCGTTCCAAATTTGTTTTAATTTAAAAAGAGAATGGAGAATTGTTTTGTTTTTATTTTGCCGGCTGAATCGCGTGGCGTGTGACGCAATTTTTTTTGCGCGTCAAAATATTAGCCCGCTGTCAATTTACATTCGTTTTAAAGTGATTGAAATATGTTTGTGTATCGATATTAAAACATTTTTGCGATAGAGATCCTCTTAAGTGATTGTTTTTTTAATTATAATGAACGATAAAATTTCTAATTGGATGTAATTACAGTGAAAATTCGGAGATCGTAATACTATATATGACTTAAGATGTATTTTTAATTGTTTTTTTTTTTTAATTAATAGGGACGTGCGGCGGTGGCACTGCGGCCTGTGGCGCGGGCTGCACTTGCGGCCCAAGCTGCACGTGTGGGGATGGCAAGCCTTCTGGTAACTTCTAGGCCATTCTACCATTCAACTCTCTCCTATTGAAAAATTTCCCATGTACAATTGCATCATTACACATAGTCAACGAATGCACTGATTGCGAATTTTATAATATCCATTGTCTTATTTAAATATTGTTCTTTTGCAGGAGGCAAGCCCTGCTGCCAGGGAGGCAAAAAAAATGAATAAAATTAAGCAAACTATATAATAATTATTATAATATCATCATAGTAACCTAACTACGGCATAATTCTTCAACGTCAACGTATTTACTGCATATTTTAATCAATATACCTAATATTAGAGGAATATGAAGATCTTCATATTTTAAAAGTATAGATTTTAAACTATTATTATTCTTTACTCGTAATATTATATTCAACTCATAATTTAAGGATGTAGCGTTAGGTTGATATTTATTGAGAAAAAGTTCTATATATTACGATGATTGTAGCAATGTTGTGTCATGAAATAAATGTGGATGTTAATTAGGCTTACGGAACAATATGTAATTTTTGTTAAATTCGATAAGACGTATATTGTATTTACTTAGCGGCGGTAATTGTAAGGTGATCTTTATTCTCTAAATATCTTAAAGTATACCAGTTCGATAATGTAATCTCATGTAAAAGTAAAGTTTGGTAGTACATACAATACTCATTAGCATAAGCGTAAATGTATGTGAGCACGCACACACGCATGATTATTTGTGTAGTGTAGCATTATGAAATAAATAAACGTAGGAAGATATATATATGCATTTTATTCGTTTAATTTTTGGAAACTAAAGCTGTATTAATATATAAGGACGTAGCGAGAGTGAAAATTGCAAATAAAATGTAATAATAATTAAAATAGATTGTTTATGATTTTTTCCTCTTTCCCAGCAGCCATTAATTTAAGACAGTATTACTAGGCGTGATAAATTAAATCCATTTAAAATTATTTTTGCACTAAATGCTGAGATGGTATATTACATTACCTATTCTATGATTTTATAAAATGCCCTCTGGAATGTTCATTAGCTGTCACTTTTAAGATACTGTGCAAATTTTACCATTCTCAACTTGAAATAGCAGTAAGTAGTAATGGAGACAATTTTGCGACCTGATTGCGCCAGAAGGAGGGCAATGTTTTTTGAGAGTATGTATGTATGTATAATTGTTTCGCACGCTCTGCAGCCAGAACGGTTTGATGGATTTTAGCCTGAGAGGTGTCGTTAGATTCGTATTTACTGTGAGAGTGACACTGGGTATATCAAAATCATTTCCAAGTTACAGAGAAACGCGATCGGGGTTTTTTAGTTTTTTAAATTATGTCTACTTGTTTATGTAAATTATTTATTATTTTGGTTATGTATATTATTAGTATTGAGCATTAAATTATTAAAACAAGTGAATATTGATTTATATAATACAACTAAATTTTAATATGATAGAATTGGTCTTCAACTTGAAATTTGATTGTATGGATTGGATCCGCGGCAGCTTCTGTAACACAAATGGGCACGTTGGTCTGGGTAAGTACCACTGCGTCACAAAAGACCATCGTGAAATGAGAGTATTATGTTTTTGCTTTACATCTAAAGAATGTGGTAAGCAAGGCCCTTTTTAATAGCTGGTAACGCACTGGGGGTTACCAACATCTCGGTAACAATCTACCTACTTATTATGTACCTACTATTGAATTATCGACGTCTGGCGTCAAATGTATAAAATTAAAATTCGAGTTGGTACTTATTACCAGAAATAACAGCAGAGCTATAGGCTATATTATATTCTTATAAATCTCCATATTTGCTATACGAAGATTTATGAGATTTGTTTAGGTTGAGGAAAATTGATCTTCAAAAACAAGGCAACAGTTTTGCATCGAGACTAAAAACAAAATAAATAAAACCACGTTTCAACGGTTGCCCTTTGAATATTGTTGTATTATTTAAGATGTGACAGGATATTGTAATCGACTCCTTCTCGAGATGATTGAATGAACGACGTAATAAGTAGAGTTGGCTAAGTCGTCCGTGACTCACGATTGTACGAGCCCCGAGGCACTAGTGAATTGGCTATTACCGAGTTAGCGCCCTAACCAATTGCCGTTATGTAGCCACTTACCATCAAGTGGGATAGCGGCCAAGTACTAGACAGTTCGCGTTGGAGAAGACGTAAGTGAAATAAGCCAAAGTACCTACTATAAAATTCAATTGTACTTCAAACAAAGTTGAGACAGTTACGATGGCCCACAATTTTTTAATGTTAGCAACGCATCTACAACCCTTTCTGTGCTGTAGATGTCCATAGGCGGCGGTAATCACTTAACATCAGGTGTACCGCCTGCTTGTTTGCTAGCTTTTAACTTAAAATAAATACTACACTCTTGCATTGAATTTCTTGTAGGGGCTAGACATTAAAAACAAATTTTATTTCTGAAAATTTAAAACGATAAATTTTACATAATATTTATCGGTTTAAATTACTTTGAATAACAGGAATAAAAAAGTTTGAGAAAAAAATACTTTAACTTATTGCGGAAATTGAACCTATATATTAGAAGTTACAATATTTTAGAATTTTATATATTGTATATAATAGAAAGCCGAATGACATCAAAAATTAAATTTCATTAATGCCAATGATAAAACACACGACATTAGCTTGTCTGTGACGCTAACCAATGAATTTTTCCGCATCCAATTTTTTCCCCTTAAAATTTAATTTTGCGGCAAATAAATTGCCCAACCAATTCAAAATAAATAATTGACCAACTTGCCTATAGACGAGAGACGAGCTGAACAATGACGGTGTAACATTTATGCAATTAATAATTAATATACAAATACGAGGTATATAAGTATAACACTAGAACATCGAAACTGAGGCACTCTAATTACGCCAATTGGTTTTATTTATATTGACCGCTGTCTCTTTCCGTATCATACATTCTATTGCAACAATTATACAGCGTGTCGTTACCATCGCGACAATAAATGAACACACGTCTAATGCTACGTGCCAATAATCATAAAAAAATATTAACGTTACACAAAATCCATAATTTAAAAAAAATATTTTTCAAACAAACTAATTAAGTAAAAAAGAAACAAAATTTGTAACATCCTATACAACTTGCGCCACAGCGTCGTATTACAAGCCTCTCCTTCTAACACTATTGCCCAGTTTCCGAAAGGCCAATCAAAGCAGCAATCACATAACACTATGTCAAAAATGATCAGCCGTTAATCTCTTGTTAAACTGCCTTGGGTTTCTGGAACGTTTGTTCAAGAAAAATTAGCTAATCACTGTATAACCAATGATAATAAACGAATTGAATGATGTACTTCAACCAACTCTTTATATTGTATAGCTGTCCCTTTTTAAACAAAACTTAAATTAACGTCACTATCCAGTCCTGTCACCGTGTGATTGACAACGTAAAAATCCGAGCTATAATAAAATTTAATTTATATAAATACATGCAAAATGTCAAAAAAAAAAAACTTTACAGAACGTGAAAAAAATGAACTTTTATCCATAATAAACAAGTAAGTATTATAAAAAGAAAGAATCCATATTATTTATTAACTTTTGAATTGCATTTTGTATTTTTTCTAATCACAAGATATGTTCGCATAATAATAAATAATTAATAGGTAATAGAACACATGAATGTCCTAACAAAGTATTAGGGAATTATGTTTATTTTTAATAAAAACTAAGATTTTTGATAAATAACATTTTTAACAAACGATTGATTGTCCAAATTGACAGATTACTTAATAAAACTTTTTACAGCTCGTTGACCACCGAAAAACGCTTTCAGAAACTCGATTTTCTGTTGATTGTCCGTTAATCAGTGACTAATTGCAAATCAAAATCAATGTTGTTTAAAACGTTCTAGCAACTCAGATCATGTTAAACAACGATTGACAAGAGATTTATCGTAAATTAAAATTGATTGCGCTTTCGGAAACTGGGTGTATGTTTCGTCTCTTTTAAATTCATTCAACCCATTCATATGCTTTGTGACCTTTACAAATGAACTTTACGTTACGCTTTTATAGGTGAGGGTGTTCTAAAATTCTTTGTTTTGGAAAATTTAATAACTCTGTAAATATTTATGTTTAACGAATTTAAATGTTTAATACAATTTTAAAAAGTTATCCCCTATATGTGTGTTCATTTATTGTCGCGATGGTAACGACACGCTGTATACTTCTCTACGCTTGTTGCATCCAAAATCCTGTGTTCGTGGTATATCAAAGAGGGGTCTAGTAATTCCAATGAAACTTGGTTTTTACTTATTAACACTTGTATTAAAAACACACTAAACTGTTATCTTTACAAACTATACAAATAATTTTTAATAATATTATTAATAATTTATCAGTACAACGTTAATCACAAAAATCAGCCTTCGTCTTCATCGACTTCGGTATGTCTGTCAAATCTCCCGCCAAAAATGAACAACACTAGCGCCCCCACCTTCGATACTTGTTTAATCTTATCCTTTAAACGAGCAATTCTTGTATATATATATATATATAGATATATATATATATATAATTGGAATCTCGGAAACGACTCCAGCGATTTTCATGAAATTTAGTATGTGCATAGATTCGGGGGCGAAAAATTGATCTAGCTAGGTTTCATTTTTAGAAAATGTCCTTTTATCCATGTTTTCAGGGAATGAAAAATATAATTTGAATATGACGGTAAATTTCGCCGCAAGAGAAAATCTCAAAATAGCTCGGTCGGTAATCGGGCGGCCCCAAAACAGACGGCCGTGGTTCGCGTCACGAGCTTTCTTTATTTTAAATTTTTTGTCGATTTGTTATTGTGTTATTTTCTTCCCTTTTTTTTTAAAGTTCTTTCTGTTGTGAAAAACATCAGTTCATATTTTCTTATTATGTCGGTAAGATCGAAAAATATTATGCATATTTCATTACTCAGTAATTTGTATCTAAATGTAATTTCCAAAGTACACGATTTACCAAAAAAAAAACAAACCGGTCCTCCGGGTACTATAAAATATATAAGGCTTAGTCAATTGCCATACTATTAATGGCGCATGCTATTAGAGAGTATCTTAAAATTAAAGACATCCAAAAGTTGCATTCATAATAGAAATCACGACACTATATTACCTGTCACATTCACTTATACTATATGTCATATAATGTAAAGCCTAATTGCCTATACTGCGTCATCTTTATTTACACATTATTGTAAAAGACAATAATTATTTTGTCATAACTTTGGTTGATAAGGAAATTTCGATCAGATCAAAATTGCTGTAAAAGTAGAAATGGATTGAAGGGAAATATCTCGATAATATCAAGTCCATACAAAACAAAAGTCAATGACAATTTAACGGCCTATTTAATACCTTTACTATTGAATTTAAAAAGGTATTTCCAGTTAGAACATTAACAGTTTAAGTTAGAACAAAAAAAAAAGGTAGAAACCTATAAACGTCTCGTTTGGCATAGTGGAACTGTATTTGCACCAGAGAGTGCGGGTTCGATTCTCGCCACTGGAAAATAAAGTGTCTGGGTGTTTACAATGTAAATATACATATTGATGTAACAAAAGAAGAGTATGTTTGAGTATGTTTATCAGTTATCTATCATCCATGGTACTTGCTTTGCTTAGTTTGGAACTAGATAAAATTTTGTATGAATATGTTTTGAAATATTCATACCGTGACCTAAAAAGGAACAGAAATAGGGATATGCATTATATGGTAAAAAGTTTTTGAAGTCCGGTGCTATGTTTCGTCTGTATGGTAGAGAAGAACTTAAAACAATAGTATTTTAAAAGATTAAAGGTAAACCAGACATACTCCTTAAGCATAAAGTTGAATTATCCCAATCAACATATGCAAAAACAAACGTCACTATCATAAAATTGGAAGAAATAAAATATGAGATATGAATAAGATTATGAAAGAGAAGGAAAAGTGCTGATATATCACGTGTTCAGCAGCGATGGAAAGTCTCGTGAGGAAACCTGCATATTTTCGAAATAAAAAAGTTTCGAAGATAATAATTATGTAAAGTCCACCAATAAGCAATGGGATCGTATGTACAGAGGATGCCCTTGCCCAGCACTCTTTTCTCTTTTTTACTTACGAAATCAACAGCTTATATTGAAAAATTACATTACGAAGATA
Organism: Iphiclides podalirius; assembly: GCA_933534255.1. Classification (NCBI taxonomy): domain Eukaryota; kingdom Metazoa; phylum Arthropoda; class Insecta; order Lepidoptera; family Papilionidae; genus Iphiclides; species Iphiclides podalirius. The sequence continues at coordinate 8,525,163 of OW152834.1, forward strand.
AAATGTTACTACAATAAAGCCAATAACTGTTTTCTCATATAATTACTTAAATATTTTGAGCAAGTACAGTATTGTAGAACAGTGATACGATTTACAAAACAAGTTATTAGAAAAAATAGTCTCAAATCAGAGACGATTCACCAAGAAATCTTTTCAAACATTTCTTTAAAGGCTAATGACCCATCATTGAGTCATCAGTTAAAACTTTGAGTTTCGCTACATTAGAATGCCGTTACAAACTTTAATGAATCTAAACACAGTTGAACCTGGCTAAGCTGACTTCAAGGGACCGCTTTTTTCACTTATGGCTTACCGGTTTTGAAAGTTTCAGTCATACTAACCCGACTTCCTAGGTTATAGGGATACAGGCGTTGCCAGCTTTCAATAAGCGGGTACCAGTAACCAGTAACCTCACTCACGAAACGCAGAAGTATAACACTTACATTTTACTTCAGTCAACCTTAGGGTGGTAACTAAAAAAAGGTAAGTTGAGGTAGGTGGACATATTAAAAGATATTTCTTGTAATTAAATATAAAAATGGAAATAGTACAAATGATATGCAAATCTCAAATGATAATCATAATATTAGCGACATTATAATATCTCACACGTTCCACTATAATTAATATGCTAAAAATTCGCTTAGGGTATAATGAAAGAAAAGACAATATAGAAAAGAAAATTTATTCATGCGATATTTAGTTGGTAAAAGGTTATATTATCTATGGAAGCGAAAAATGGGACTGTTACCTATAAATATAGGAATATTAGTTTTTGCCTTAATTTTATCTTATAACATAAAAAATATTATAAAACTTAACCAACGAAAATTAAACAACGACATTACGATAAAATTCTTTATACGATGAAATAAAAACAAATCACTTCAATTAAGCCGACATTAACAACTAACACAATAAAATGTAGCTTTGAGGAAATCAGTCCAACATTGACATGCATATTCTATGCGAAGATAAAAACTTAACAGAATAGAATATGTATGTTAATGTTACCGTACAACTAAATCACCCGTTTCGTGTTGCAAATAATACAAGAAACAAGCAATTATATTCGGCTTAGATTTAAATTTTAAAATGTCTACTTTACTCTATTTGTCTCATTGCAAATCGAATAGAAATGCAGCCAATTTAAAATTCAAATCTGGCGAAAAGGCATAACATTAAAATTATAAAAATAATAACTACATATATAATATTGACTTAATATATACCTACAATATACAATAGTAAGATTTTATTTTCGTACGTTTATAGATTATCTCCATAGAGATTAAGTTCAACATTTATCAAAATATAATAGAAGTACCCAACAATATATGATTGTCAGACACATAAAAATTTATTCACGATAAACTTTTTAATATAATATATTTCATTGAATAAGAACGATTGGACACAATAAATAGGCTGAATATACGAACTCTCAAACATCAACAGGCGTACAACATTAAAAAAATATAATTTCCATTAACAATCAATACACGTGAAACGTCAAAAAATACCAGACTGAACAAATGCACATCATTTTAATACATATCCGTACGATAACACCGCCAAAATCACTACAAACGAATATGGCAACTCAAAGTTAACCTTAAAACCGCTCACACCGCGTAAATAGCATAGAAACACTCAATAATAAAAACACAGTGCGTGTAATTCATTAATACGGCTCACATTCGATGTGTCGTGTAATTCATTAATACGATTACACTTACATCGATCACAAGGACACAATCACTGGTAAATCACAACACCCCCGCTGAGGAAAAAAAGAAAGTGCGGACGTTTTGGCGGGAGATTTGACAGTTGTCTATGGCACTGGCTCCTCCTCGGTGCCCTCGTCGGAATCGTATACGGGGGCGCCATTTCTCATCTGTATCACCGACTTCTTCCTGTGTCTGCGTTCGTTCACGTCTCTGTCTAGATTCCTGAAGGTAAAATAACAATATATATATTTATTTATATATTCATTTATTGTACATCAAAATAACTAGACACTTATAAATGAATGTGAAAGGAAGTACAATAGGCGGTCCTATCGCTTAAAAAGCGATTTTTTACAGACAACCATTGCGAAAAGAATTTTTGTTAAAGAGACAAAGAAGAGAGCGGAGGGAGGTCCGTGAATCACTTATAAACAGATTAAGGCATTTTATACATCAATGAAGTAGTCAAAGATTTCGAGAAAAATAGGAAAAGGAAAAAGGAAATCATGAGTTCCAAGTAATGAGCTTTTACTAAGTGTTTAAAAGAAAGAAGCGACTTAGGTTGTACTATAATATATTATTGTTATACATCAACATAGATCCTTAATTTATCTATTGATATAAGTGAAAATATCAACATCATTAAGTTTATTTTATTTTCATTACCCCAATTGTTGAAAAGAGGCTACTCTTAGATGAAATTAATATTACGGTATTAGTTATTCGCGAGTCTCTTCTCGTTGTACGTAAGTTTGAAGATAGTGACGGTAGAATTTTCGTCCTTTTTTCTACAAATTTAAATTTTTCATCTTAAGTGGACAGATAAGCACTATTAGAATTTAAAGATCTATTGTCGCCTAAAATGTATATAAATGACATATATAATACCAGCTTTTCGCCCGCGGCTTCGCTCGCGTTGAAACTCTAAAATAAATATATTTTTAAAGAAAGATATTTTCAACCCTTCACAACACTTTTTCCAATTAAAAATAGTCTATGTCCTTTCTCTGGCTCTAGACTATCTGTGTACCAAATTTCATTTAAATCGGTTCAGTAGTTTTGGCGCGAAAGCGAGACAGACAGATAGAACTACTTTCGCATTTATAATATTAGTATGGATGACCAACATACCTGCCGCTGATCAGTGGGTGCATAGCGGCCTTCAGGCTGGCGAACAGGTACGGATGGGCGCGCTCTTGGCTGGTGAGCAATTGACGGGCAGCCTCTAAAGTCTCAATCGCCGATTCCCCGGCGGACGGACGCTCGTCGAGCGGTTTGCTACAACAAGCATAAAGAACATGAAACAGAATTAGTTTTAAAATTCGCTGCAGTGAATTAAATCTTATACTATACAATATTTTGTTATTCTTGGAAGTTGTGGCGAATTAGGTGTATCACTGGAAGACGCAGGTTTGAATACGCAGTTACAAAAAGAAATGCATATTTTATGTGTTTATTCAAGTTATATGTCTATTTGCGCGTTTGGAAAAAATTATGAGAATACACCGACCCCGAAGAAATGACATGATGAATGGTAGAAGTTGGCCATGTTGTTAATGATTCCCACGTTACCCTGGCAAGCATTAACAACTTTTTGACATTTATCAAAGTTGTAACCATTATTAGTTCCATTTAATGTCGTTTTCACTAACAAAGAGGAAACTATTTTAGTTATTTTTATGGCACAGAATATATTTTAGTTATTTTTCTTTTGTTACGAAATTATACTTACTTAATTTCTTACGTGCGTACCCGACCGGTGTGGTGACGTCCTATTAAAATAACTAAAAAAATAAGAATTAAAATCTCTGATTCCTACCCGCAGTCCGATGTGGTGACGGTTTCCGGGCTGTGGGGCGGCGAATGGCCGCACTTGTGGGGCTCTTGGCTCGCGAAGTCCGGCAGTCCGCGCGAGCAGCCGAACGCTTCGAGGGCGCGCGCGCGCACGTAGATGAACGGCCTGATGATGCGCAGCTCCTGGTCGCTGCAAACACGACTTGTGTTCAGTTGGCAACGTTTCCAAGTCTCCATTCGACTTCGTTCTGCTATGGGAAAATGGGGGAGGCTGTCCGCTGTTAAGTGGATCGCCACCGACTAACGTGAGTTGCTGGTAGGTGCTAGACACGGCTTGTTGGCAAGATTTCCAAGTCTCCTTTCGACTTAATTCTTTTATGGGGAAAAAGTGGAAGACGGGCAGGCGAACAGATCGCTAATGACAAGTGTGAGTTGCTGATCGCTGTAAGACACGACTCGTTGTCAATACCTGCACGAAAGAATTCCGAGTCTACTTTCGACATATGTAAGAAGATGACAAACGAGCTGGCGGCTCACCTGTTGTTAAGTGATAACCGCCGTCCATGGACATTTGCAACACCCGTACGATTTCAGATGCGTGGTTACGAACTCGAATGACACTTACCGTACTCTGTAATGCGCCTTGACCGTGCGTAGCGCGGATCCGTATAGGGCGGCTGCCAAAAAGGAAGTGGCGGCGTGGTCCAGGCATTGGGCGATGGCTGCTACGCCGTAGCCGTGGGCAGCTGCAGCCACGTAAGCGCGCCTTCGTAGCGCATGTGACGCCCAGCGATGCAGCTCTGTCGATTTACTGCTGCCACCTTCTAGAAGATTCGAAGCTCAAGCTGAAGACTAGGGTGGCTCGGTAGAATGTTAGTGAAGCCAAGAAAAATAAAACTTATGCGGTCAGGGGTTCCGGCGGATTACTGTCAGGGGATTACTCTTAACTTGAGTTTAATAAGAATTAAAATCTGCATTATTTATTTTCTTCCGTCTTCTAAATTTAAATAATGCGAGATATGGAATCAAATCAAAAGATTAATTTTATATCAAGGAAAAAGTATTAATTTAATGAAATAACATATTATATTAACAACCTAAGTTAAACGAAACAAAATTAAAATAATTGCTCTCAGTATGTTGCTCGATTACCAGAACGTGAGGGAAAGTAACAGAAAAAGAGAGGGAGAGAGAGAAAGTGAGCGTCACTAAGAGTCAAGTGAAGGAAGCATACCACTTTTAGCTTACGCAACAATTTCGTCAACTTCATTCTCAATTTAATTCTAACTCAAAAAATTTATTCGAAAAATCAATTAATCAAGCCATAGGCTAAATTGACACTCACTTAATGTCTCGTCATCTTCTAGTTTATCTTGATAGATGAACTTAACGCCTAGAGTTCGGCAGTACGCCATCAAGTGGAGAGGATCGACCTCAGACTGTGGCTCGTGGACGAACAGAGCACCTGAAATAATAAACACAATGCTGGAAAAAAATGTGTCATCAGGTTTGAAAAACAAAATAAAATGCTTTTTATAAAAATCAAATGCTAAATCCAAATCCAGGGAGTATTTAGCAAGAAGATTCAAATAGTTGGCAGCAAGTTGGAAAAATTTCAGGTCAATCTCTTACGGTTATTTTACGAAGATCCACATTTAAGGACAAATTATTTTTTTTTTGTTGTTAAATAATAACCGCCGCCCATGGACATTTGCAACATCCTTTATGGGGATGAAATGCATTGCCACCTTTAAATAAAGTGGGCCCCGGCTACCTCACTCACCAGACGAAATCCAGAAGTGTAACACTTCTACTTTACGCCGGTCTTCTGTGAGGTCGTGGTAACCCAAACGTACCTGCCCATTCGTGCAACAGCGAAAACTGGTTCGTGGCCCTACCACAGTTAAATATAACATCAGAGGAATATAACTTCCTAACCAGGAAGGAGTTGAAAAAAGTCCAATCTAATAAAGCGGTCTTCGACAACAAGGAGATTGCAGGGTACATCGGAATTACACGAGTTGACATTCCACGCACTCGAACTAAGTATGTCATTAATTATGCGTAGAGCAAAAGAATAATTTGTCAGCGCCTCTCTTTCCGTCAGTATAACGTGGATGTCTTCAAGGCCAGAGTGAATAGTCTATATACTAGAGCTTACTATAATAGTGCTTACATCTGCGTCCACATTGGTACTTATCGATTAGAAGTCAAGGATTAGACAGTCCTTTATATAAAAAAGACGCTACTAACCGATGCTGAAGTGTATCCCTTTCGCTCTCGCGTAGAACTGGTACTGGTGCATTGTATGCAGCAGCGCCAACGACGCTCGTCCACCCGATAGACACACCAGCACCTTGTCTCCCGGCCGCACCATCCTGAACTCCTGTATAGCCTGCCGAAGGTGCAATGAGAAACAGGTTAGGGTACTAGATGCACAGATGAATGTGAAAGCTTATCTCACGCTGCCTCCCTAACTAGGAGAAACGCAGTTTGATTGAAAACTTCCCTCTGGTATTCTTCGAGACCTTCGCCACTCCGAACGATTCTGCCCATTCGTAAACATTTACTGGTTCCAAATATCTATCCTTGTATATCATATGGATAGTAATTCTAAAACGACAGAGAACTCACTCGTTTCTAAGAAGCAGTCTTTACCTCAACAGTAGCCTTCCAGATGTGTTTAGGAGGGCAGTGCCACTTGCCCTCGTCGTCCATGGTGAAGTCAGTGAGGGAGGCATCGCTGCACGCACTGCTGTCGTCTCGCTCTGTATCTTCCCAGTAGCATTCCGCTTTAGAGTGCCGGCACTCTGGTTCACTGGTGACAAGGAACATAGATTTTCAAATTTGCAAGTGGGGGAAGATTCGTAAAACTAATAGCGTCTATCTATCGTTAAAATATTTTATTCACCTAAATACATCAAAAGCATTAGGTATAGTAATATTTTACGTAGTATAGGCTATTTTTCATCTGAGTAATGTACTCTGTAATGGTCAGTGAGAGCAGAAGGCTCCGTTTCTTGGCTCCGAAGTCTTCCGTTGTCCTAACTTACTATCGTATAGTAAGTTAGGACAACAGAAGACTTTTTGTTGATGGAAGTGATGATAATGATGTAAATGTAGTTATATAAGAGAATTTACTCCAGTACCAATCTTATTATGCCTTGAATATAAACAATCACTGTGTTGTCATATGTGGTACGACTACATTCGTTGTATTGTCATATTTTATAACAAATAAGTAACGTTTCATACAGCCACATTCCACGCCCCTAATGGTGGGAGAATGAAAAAAAAAAAGTCTCACAGTCTTTTCTCGCGTGTCATAAACTAGATTTGGATGAAATTGGTTTCAAAAATTTTACTATCAAGTTATATCTAGAGCGCGTAACCTTTAATAAATACCTTTCAACGTAACATGCTACTGAATATATTCTGAAGCACTTCATGTTGAAATTTCGTCATCATTACAATTGCTGCTAAGCCAACCAATATCAATTATTGTAGCATATTTATATTCAAGAAAGAAATCAGTTTAGTATGTCACTATAGTAGATGATATTACAATTAAATTTAATCGAAATTTAAGCATATTCTCTTTCAATTGGATTCTAAAATTCTTCTAGTTGTCGCCGGTAAAATATTTTCCTAATTATTATTTTTTTATGTGAAAAAGTGGCAAACGAGCTGGCGTTTCACCTGATGTTAAGTAATAACCGCCGCCCATGGACAATTGCAACACCCGTAGGGATGCAAATGCGTTGCCAAATTTAAATAAAGTGGGCCCCGGCTACCTGACTCACCAGACGAAACGCAGAAGTGTACACTTCTACTTTACACCGGTCTTCTGTGAGGTCGTGGTACTCACCCGGACAGACCTGCCCATTGCAACAGTGCAAATTGTTGCGTGGCCCTACCACAATTCATAATGACATTTTCACGAATCTGGAAAGAATGTAGGGAAATAAATCCAAGTAGTAATTCCAAAAGTTGACGATAACACGGTAAGTTAATAATGAATTCCATCCCCTTTCCATAGAAAATAGAAACTTCAAAAAGCGCGGAAATAAAACATTGACAGTTTTTTTTAAATAGTGACGGAATTCAACACAAGAATGAAACAGTTACATTCAACTGCTAATCTGGAATCAGTAAAATAAAATCTAAACTATCCCATAAAGATATCTTTTCGACTGGAAAACATTTTAATTTTAAATTTGATACATGACCTTGGATATAGAGCCCTTCAACCAGACTAGACATCAATATAGGCTAAGTTTGCCATAGCATCAACCCTGCATGAGACAAAATGTTCCATGTTTCATGGTATAGAATCAAACAATAACTGGGTAAATGGCAATCCTATGTTCTTTGCGTCGTTGGTTGTTTGGCGGGTTAAACGCCTCACCTCCTATCGCAGAAGGTTTCCTCTTGCGAGGCTCTGTTCACGTCTGTGCCGTAGCCACTTGACCTGGAACTGCGGTCAGAGCAGCTGGAAGATGCGTTCGACGACCTGCTGGAACGTTTCCAGTCCGTCGCCGCTGTAGTTCTGGAATGATATGTCCTCATTCAGAAACTACTGCGAGCCTGCCGTTGGTAGTAGGTACATGCCCGATTCGTAAATAACGCTAACCAATGATATCATATACAAATACGAGGTATGACACTCGTAAATTGAGGCATTTAATTAACACCAATAACCATTTATAAATGTGGTTGCCATAGTAACAAACATAAGGAAAACAAGTTATAACAGTTTCTTTCTCGATCGTAAATAAGTTTATTCTTGCATGTAATAAAGATAAATATAATTATCGTGTTATTACTAACGGCTTTCTTCTCTGCGAAATATCTCTGTTACGTAAGTAAAAAGTTTTCGTCTTCTGAGATGTCGTTTTGATCATATTTGTCGATAAGAAAACGCCAAATGATAATATTATGTTTAATTCCATATCCCAATTTGTCAACAAAGAAGAACGAACTTAATGGTTTTCGACCGACCTCAAAAAAGAGAAAGAGTTTTCCTTTATTTTTAGTACCTCAGTACTCAGTTCTTTTATGTGAGAAGTTTGCGAACTGGCGGATCGCCTGATGTAAGAGATATGGCAAATGCCCATGGCAGTTATCATTTCACATCAGTTGAAAAGTACAATAATTAATTAAATAAAAAATAAAACAATGCTACCTTCTGAGAGGAAAAATCCCTGTCTCTTTTAAGTAATTTTACATAAATCACCATTTTTTGTAATAAGACTATATATATAATTAAATTAGGTAGGAAAGTAACAATTTAGGCTACCATTTGAGATCATTCGTAAAATTATCGCTCATATCTTGTATTTACATCATATCCAAAAACTCAGCTATGGATTATATAAAAGTAATTTATAGGTAAAAATAAATTCATACACCCAAATACGCAAGAGAAATTCAAACAAAATATTATAAATCAGAGTTTATTTTCAGCCATAAGAGTAAATATTTCGTAACATTTTTCGAAACGAAAACGTGGAGGCATCATAACGAAAAGCATCCCGAAGACAAATTGCTTATATATTCATTTTGTTTGTATGAGCGCCAAATCTAACGGACAATTTCCAGTGGATTCCTATTAAAGGTTGCCAACTATTTCAATTATCATTTTGTCCCCAATGTATACACTCGATTTTTAAAATTAAATTTTCACATAGTTATTGAATCAGTTTATTACTTCTTTCTTAGGTTAATTGTTTTGGATTAAGTTTATCGCATAGGATATTAATACTCATCTCGATAACAGTTCAGATTGACATGCACCAGATTATTTCCCTTGTTAAGTATGCTAATTTACTAAAAATCTCTAAAGTACATGACAGCGTGACAGGTGTAACGTAAGATGAAGTATCAACAATTACCAACGTGAGATAAATCCTATACATGATTATTACTACAATCTTCTCTGTCTCAGTGGTCGTTGAGACTTCCTCTACCCCATCCCTTCACACAAATCATAATCATTTTTAATCAATCAATCAAAAATATATTTATTCAAACAGACGCTTGCGCGCTCTTATGAATCGTCAAATTTTACATCAAAAATTAGGTATATAGGTTCGTAAGGTACCACCGGTTCGGAAAGCAGTTCTGTTGAGAAGATACCAGCAAGAAACTCAACAGTTGCTCTTTTTCAAAAGAGTCAGTTTACAATATAACGTACAGGTATAACAGTCTTATTCTAGCCTACGTGAGTATCCACAGTATTATTTCCACACATTAGCGTCGTCGAGATATTCCGTAATGGTATAACATGCTTTAACTATAAGTTGACTTCTAATTTTACGTTTAAATTGGTCAAGCGGCAGACTTAATATCGACTGTGGAATTTTATTATACATGCGCACACTTTGCCCCATGAACGACTTATTTACTTTTTGTAGACGAAACAATGGCGTAGTAGGTTTTTCCTTATTACTAGTCTTTATTTTATGTCTGTCACTATTCTTTAGGTAATAATTAAGGTTATGACGTATATAAAAAATATTACAAATTACATTAATGATCGTTGTTACGTTGTAATCGTAACAATATGGTTAAGAAATTAAGTAATATGTGATCGTCAGTTTATACCACAGGTAATTACCGCCCATGAACATCTAGAACACCTGACGTGTTGCAGTTCACCCCAGTCTTTTATGTACCATGGCTTCTCCGGACGAGTCTGCCCATTCGAGCACCAGTAGCTGCAATGTGGCCCTACCGCACTAAAAGAAAGGTAGCTTGTTTCGAAATGATTGGAACAGGATCTTATCTTTACTAATTCTCTTCTCTGTTATATTTTGATTTATCCGAATTTATCCGAATATGTCGAAAACAGTTGCGTTCAGTAAACCCTCGACTCAAACGGTGATTACGACACAAAATTAAATGTCTCATGCATTTTTTTTAGGTGACCAAGTCTAATGTTACAGTTGACGGCGAATCTATGTCTGAGATAATATGCACAGGTCATCACACCATTAGTTCGAGGTCGTCTACACTGCGACGACCTGTCAAATGTGCGGATTTATATATATAGTTAGCTAACTATATATATATATGCTGGAAAGGATATAACAATAGATACGCCAAGCATTGCTTCAAATGCTAAATAAGAATGTAGAAAGAAGGCGTTAAGATTTTCGCGTTTGCGATGGCTAGAGCGTCAGAGCTCATTCGAATGTTTTACGAGTAATGTTAATATTTCTAGATAATACGTATAATTTAAATTCTTCAGTATTACAGAAGGCAAATCCGTAAGCCTCCGAAGAAGTGTCACAGCAAGCAGTTACAGTTAAAAGATGTACAAACAAAAAACCCATACAGTTACTAGTTGTGGGATTAACCAACTAGCGAGGACCAAGGATGGTGCCTTCCGTGATAAGTACTTTAAGTCTAAAAATAGCTTTTTGTATACTTTTTAGAAGGCTACCTACGCGAGAGTAAGTGTTTTAGCCTGTATAAATATTAAGAAAAAGTTGATAAATTTAACAGCTACCAAAAAAGTTTACCATTGCATTTATAATTGATTTCAAGCTTGCTCGCTTTTCTGCACAGATGTTGGCTAATTTACACACAATTCGAAAGCAATCAGTATAGTACAGTAATTAGGCAACTATCTGTTATTTCTGATAGTAAACACCATTATAACACTTACATGTTCTGCCTCTCGGCCTCGTCTGAGATTTGGAAGGCGACTCTGCCACCAGCGGCGTCTGCGCACCCCTTGTCCGTTCCCTGCTCACCGGAGCAGACCGGCACGCCCTCTATGATGTCGGGGACTTCGCTCTTCTCGTGCTTGCACATCCTCAGCCTGCCCTGCAGCTTCTTCAGCTTGTTCGTGGTCGGGTCGGAGGACGTGCGCCATTTCACTGCAACCGTTTCCAAAAACTGTTTACGTAACACCAGCGTGTGGAGTGGAGGGAATACCAAATGTGTAGGGGATTATGAGATGGAGAGGTATTTTGAATGATCTCTGTGCGCTTCGTCGCTCGGACCTAGGACAATACTATGATAACTTGTTCTATTTATTTGAGAAACGATTTTTATTGAGAAACGATTTTTATGATGGTATATGTACATCTTAGTCATGAATAGAAATTTTGCTTTAAACCAGACGATATAACGATGCTGCGAAATATAAAAAACTTCTTCAAGTGTATCTACTATATTCTGTTTGAATGCTGAACTTTTAATTTTATTTCCGCATGTTCTACGTATTTCTCATATATACTAATGCTCGTAGTATTATAAATTTAGGCCAGTATATTACTGTCACTTCGATTAAAAACTTTTAAGAAATCATTAAAATAGTGAAAATTAAGAAATAGTTAACATTATGAAAATTAAATGTGAGTTTTAAGTTTCAATTGAATCTGCACTCAGTACTAAAAATAAAAAATAATCAAATATGTATTAAAATTTGAGCAGAAAACAGAATTTTTGTAACAACGTAGCTTTATTTCTTTTTTAAGTTCAGTGACTTAAATAATTTCGACTATATCATAATAGCAGTGGGCAATAAATTTTGTTTACGCCTGTACTAGTAAAGATACGCTTTAAAAATAACGATTTGTGTCATAACTGATACAGTAATGAAAATGTAATCGCGTCCATGTAGGACGTTGATATGTACAAAGTTTACGAGCGAATAAAAATTTACCGTACGCAATAAAAACGTTGCTAAATCTGGACATGAGCGGCTATCAACTAGATATAATGTATGATGGCGCCAAGGGTATTTGTCGTCTTTAATGACAACTGTGATGAATACAATAGGTCAGGCAAGAAATACTTTTAGAACGAAAACACTAGTAGTTAAAGTAACAGCCTATAAACAAGAAAGTTTCGCAAAGCTCTCTCTGAAATTCATAACTACGCTTCGAGTTTAGTTGAACTGAATTTCGTTCTCTTTATTTGACTATGATTGTCATAAAAATAACAAATGTCTTATTGGCTTTCATTATATTTGCACTAGCAGGATAACTAATTCTAAATAAGAAAAAAAACATTTGTCATATGTCTAAAAAAAATAAATCCACTCGTGGAATCTATAAATGATTTAAAAATCATCTACCATCAGATTTGATTTATCCAAAGTATATCCCCATATAATGGAAAATAATTTGAAAATAACAGACTTTCATGGTAATACTTTTGTTCGCTAGTCGATATTTTAAATCATTTATAACAATAGTAATATTATAACTTACCAAAGTCTAAATAGGAGTCGGTTTCCGTAAACGTCATGTTGATACCGCTATCTTGTGAGCTGATGGAAGGATTTTGGCACCAAGTCTTCTTAATGCAGCAATGCCTGCAGGTCCCGTCTGTACAGCTGGCTTCGTCGTCCGACAGTTTGTTCGAGCTGGACGATTTGGGTAGGACTGGGGAGTCTTGAGCAGTGGTCATCACCTGGATAATTGTGTCGGGGGTGGACGTCTCGCTGGAGTTGAATGAAATGTTGTTCAGACCCGACGCTTCATGGGAGGGAGTACCGTGCGCCGACCTAGGCGACGGAGTGTTCGGAGATTTTCTCTCGTATTGATTCTCCTCCGTATCTATATGGGAGGGCAGCACGGGGCTGGTTGTACACTTCCTCAGGCACTGCGTGGACTTCTGCAAGTCCAAACCCAGCTCAGGGCCGGAGCCTATTCTTCGTCTGCCCCTCTGCGGTGGCGAGCCCCTCCTTGACGTGGCACTCGTGTAGTCCGGCGAGATCATCTCGTCCACCTGGTTGACCATTTCACGGATCTCGTGTTTCACCTCCGAGGCCATTTCCCTCGACATGCCCATCAAATATTCCGCGACGTCTATCACGGAAACGGAATTCTTCTCGCTCTGACTGGACACAGAGTTTATACTGACGTTGGACTGGTCGAGGGAATCCGAATTCTCGAGGATGTCGTCAACCTTCGAAATCACTCCCCTGATTTCCGATTTTATCTCGGTAGCCAGTTCCCTTGTCATCTCTTTGACGTACGCTTGGATGTCTTCTGAAGTGTGCGATGTTATAGAGGCGGTTGGGGATGCACGCCCCGTCTGACTACAATCGGAAATGGAGGTGCTGCTTTGTGTGCTGTATGGGAACGCTTTACCGGGTGAGATCATTGGATCGTCTAAGGATTGAAGGTCCGTTTGACTGCCGCAATTGCAGAAGCCGTTAGCCTTTCCGTCGGTGTTGGGGCTCGTTTCCTTCAGGCCGAGGTTCATTTTGGTTTCCGCGCTTAATTGGACTGGCGGACTATCCGAGCCCAAGCTGTAGCATCTAGACCTTCCCATTATGGGTTTAGCGGACTGTGGAACAATCCTCAAGGGTGAGACGGATTCGCCTAATGCAAACTTCACTGGATGTGCGACCGTGACAGCTTGCTCCTTGGTAGTTTCCTTCAAACTCGACTCCCGCGAGTAGAATTTTTGTTTCTGCTTCAATCGGAATATTTGGCAGTCGTCCAGAGCCGAGAGACTAAAATGTCTGGGGGAGGATCCGAAAATCGGTGACGAAGTTACAGATGACCTGGAAAAGTTTAGGCTTTTTCTTGCTCCGGTATACCCTGATGGATCAAAGGGGACGATATGCTTTACGTTGGCAGACCTGCCCAATAGCAAGTCGTGCGCCTCTTTAGGGAGCATAAACCATCTTAAATAGTCTATGCGTGGATTGAACCCAATTTCAGGCTCTATGCTTGAACATTTCATTGCCAACTTTCTTGCTCTGTTAAAAAGGTTTCTTGCCGTTTGTAGACATTCCGTGTAGGTTTGTGGGAATATTCCAGGACCTGCAGAAACGTATAGTTACATTTAATTAATAATATATACAGTTAAATTAAGGTGGCTTCATTTAAGAATATTTATAACATTATGACTATGTAAATAGCATGGCTTACCAGAGACTCTTCTTTCGTGTGATGTAACTTGTCCGTCGTTGTACCTTAAGGAGTATAAAGATTTTCTCTCGCGAAGGACAGAGCAAGTATGATGTCGCCATTGCCCCGTTTCTGTGTTGACGACGTACTGGGGCAGAATCTTCCAGCCTTCTGTTGCGACCATCTTTAGAGCTTCCAAGACAAAAGCAAGTTCGGTGTCCGACATGAAGAAAGGTAGCGACACCCTGAAGAAGCCCGGTCTGAGGTGTTCGTTGTGTATTGGGACGTCAGGTGCTTTGGCGTCACTTAGCTTGCGTACTCGGGCGATTTCCCTTTGCCTGGAACGAAAACATCAACATTACCCGCACATACGTTGATGCAACCTTCGAATGCCACTAACAATTGGTCGCGTGTTAGTCATTCATAAAACGTTGTAATAGCGTGTTTCTAGATAATTGAGCATTTTTGTAACTACCAATTTGATGTTTTTATGAATATTCATGTATGTAACTGGAGATACCTTGTTCCACCATATAGTCCCTGTAAATCTTGTCTACCTACAATTATTTTTCTTTTTTTTTTCTTTACTATATACTAATGTATAATAATAATACTGAAATTCTGACTGAGTCCCTGTTGATGTAAAGGCGGAAAAGTACATTAAAACTTAATTACGAAATAGAATAGCGGCTAACGTTAATTTATAATAGCAAAACTTAATTTAATTTCACATAAAATTTTAATAGGATACAAATAAGACGTGGCAAAGTTATTACCTAAGATATTGAAACGATACGAAATTAAACTGAATAGAACTGGTTTTGAACATGGTTATAAAGCGATGTGATATCAATTCATTTACATATCTGGGTTAATAAACTGTTTTCATAAAGTTAATAGGAATTAAGCATTTTGTTTAATGTTGCCTTTGGTTTACGTTTACTAATACTACTCTTGTGCAAGAGCTATCCAGTTATCTGTAAATAAATAGTTTAAACCATTTTATTTAGGCTTTTGTAAGAATTTACAGTTTGAAAGTCACACAAGACATGCTTGTATACTCAAGGAGGATAACACTAAACAATTATCCTTCTTGAGTATACTGTAAAGAAAATTAAGGGGCGATGAAAATCTAGATTAAAGATATGATCTGTCTGCCTGTAACCATTACGGACTTTGGCCGGCGAGTTTATTAAAATTTCATTTTATTACACCTTACTTAGCGGTATTTCTATGTATAATAGACCGAACGGATATGATAGGATAACTATAGATAATACTTACGCTTCTACGTCTAACAGTTTTTCATATTCCTTTAGTAGCTGATCGTCTATTCCCAGTACATCCGAGCCGTAGTTGAGGTTGCTCGTGAGGCCGCCCCTCGACTGGATACCGAACACGTCGTTCAGCACCGCGCAGATGAAGTTGTGGTGGAGGAATGTGCCACGCGGATGCTTCACCATCAGCGAGAAAATCGGCAGTCTGCGCACCGTAGGCGATTCGCTTCCCAGCAGTATCAGCTCCGGTATGTTCTTTATGTGCGATAATACTTGTCTGTAAGGGATTTTTATGCATATTATATCCACTGAAAGTGATTTACGTTTTACTATTTTACGATTTTTTTTTATTTTAACGAAATTTACGACTTTAATGTATTTCCGTAAAAGGACCTGTATAGGGCATTTTTTTATATGCAAAATTGTCAAGCGAGCAGGCTGTTATACATAGCAGGCATGTATAACACCTGAGGTTTAGTACTCAAAAAAAACAACTGAACTTTATTATTTCTTGCCACTTTAAAAATGAGCGTATTTGCCCTTTACATTCATATGTTTTTGTTTCTATATTCTCACCCCTATTTCTCTTAAGTTTCTTTTACTATATTTTATATTCATTTCAAAAAAATAATAAAAACCATGCAAACTTTTGAATCACGAATATTTCACAAATTAACTAGTGTAGCGTAAAATGTAAACAATCGTAAATTAAAACGAATGATGGTTCAGTAATCGAAAGAACGCTCCATCTCGAGGTCAATGCGAAATATTATTAACACATGCGATATTTGGGAGCGTCCGTCATATTCAGCGTGACAAAAGTCACGAAACTTGTTTTCCTTAAAATAGCCGTCTAAAAATATTCTCACTCATTATAATCTTATTTCATACAAAAATGGTTCAGATTTTTCCCCTCTGAGGGAAATTTTATAACATTTGATTCATTTCTGAGATTTGGCACTATAACAATAGGATTACTTTATAAAGAATTTCTTCTATTTACGCGAACACTACACAATATTAAATAATGATACTTTTACGAATTTTATCGTATTCAAGTTAATACGATATAACCGTAAAATTTTTCTAATAACTCAAGACAATATGAGATAAAGCCGTTGAAAGTACTTCTGTAATATTTAAATGAAAACACTACAACCGATTGGAAGATTTGATTTCGCGACAACTTATTTTAAGTTAAACCACAATACTGTGAATTCTATTAATTATATTTTGCAATACCATAAGTATTTGACGTTCTTGATTTTCGCGGACATGACATTGTTTTCCATCACATACTACAAAGTGAATAACTTACCCATTTTTATACGCAGAAAACCAACTTTAATATCTTTATTATTCGTTCAGAGAACGGAGTAAAAATTTGCTGTCTTAAAACCTTAAAGTGGGAAAAATATCCAACAATCTTCTAACTATATACGGTATCTCGAAACTAGAGCAAGTTTAATGCTGATCGATCTTGCTCCACTTACGCGGATCTCAGACAAAGTGGCGCTGAATTAGACGTAGACCAGGACAAAAATAAACTATTCGGGTGTTATGGCATCATGCGAAATCGCTCTAATATTATAAACGCTAAAATCTGTGTGGCTTTTCGTTACACTTTTTTAAGCAAACGGTTCACCTGACTGAGTGAGGATCGATACCCATAGAGTCTCGCAACAAGGCATGGTGGGGTGATGGTTAAATGAAAAGTATGAATACTTTTAAATTTACTACTACATTGATTTTGTGATTATTTCCCGTTCCATTCGTGTAGTGGGAGCTACTGATGCGTTGTCTGTACGCAGCAACAGTTTAACTTCTTTGAATTGATACAAGACACCCGCTAGAATATCACGGATACCAATTATGTAATAGTTGCCCATTTTGTTTAGAAATCATATCACATGGATAAGCCATGGGTGAAAAAGCTCAGTTAAACTTATTTGTACCTAGAGGATTGCCAAGATCATTGAAATATACTCCGTTTACTTTAAAGATAGCTCTCAGACAGCAGACACGGTGTAAATAAATTAAATTTACATTTTACGTAGTTATAGAATACGCGAATAGGCTTTTATTTTAAAAGGGGAGTTGCAAATTGCTTCGCAAAATTTCATAACAGCGGTAGCAGTGGAACAACGTAGTCGCTTTCCGTCGTTCAAATAATACTAATTAATTTACTCACGTTCGAAACCTACGATGCGGATAGATATAATCTATCAAAGTTCGTATACCTTTCCAATATAATGATTTCACTTAACCACTACAGCTGTGCATTTGTCCATACATAATTTTATCGTAAAATCGACATCAAAATTATACTTTTCACGTAAAAGAAGAGCTCACAGGATGTAACGCATAAGTGTTAATACTTCTACTTCACTTCTGTATTTTTTAGAACGTTTTACTTCCCCGGGAATAACCTTTTTTACGTGGGCTTTTGCCCACGTAAAAAACCTTTTTGGATCCCGCGCCAACGGATCAAAAGAGTAGAGGTCCCCTAACGTGGGGGTCCCTTCACAACCGGGTACTAAAAATACAATGTTGCGCCTGGAGGGTTGCAGATGCATTGCCAAACTCTTGCAGAAGTGGGCCCCGGTTACATCACTCACCGTAAGAAGCGCAAAAGTAACAGATGGTGGGCTTAGTTAACTTTAATTTTAATGGCAACTACCACTCTTACGGCCGGTTTCTGAAACACTGATCATCGTAGATGTCAACTAATCAGCTGTCAAATGGTTTTCAAATTTCATTTTAGTTGCCAAAAGTATGGTTAAACTCTTTGGATTGATCGTTCTGATCATTAGAAGATCATTCTGGTCAATTCGGATTAGTTGACATCTACGATGATCAGTGTTTCAGAAACCGGGCGTGAGTGTGTGTGATATGCATTTAAATTAAAGCTAATTAAAATTCATCCTATAACAAAAACTTATCAAAATAAAACCTCGCGCGCTTTCCTCAAACAATCCTTGCAAATGATTATCGCACCTTGTTATCTCAATCGCAGAGGATGTGATATCGACACGACTTCCCGTAGAGAGGTCCGCCGGATGTGGACGATAACATCAGCCGAGACGCAATTGCGGATATTCCTTATTATTTAGCGTCGCTAAGGTTAGTCCCGTGACAGTTAGATTGAACTTCGTATGTGGTATAATGTGCTTTGAAATCATTTTAAGGAACTATAATAATATTTTTTTTATACCAGCGCATTATAATATTGTCACCTGTTTTTAAATTAACTTGAGATTCTCGAATGGAATTTTTAGATATCACCCATTATTGATATAATAACAATAATAGTTAGTATTCAATTAATTTTCTATATGTGACGGTCTTATAAATACTAGTGGTCACCCAGCTGTCGAAATTCGACGATTATTAATTTGCATCATAACTTTGAACATTATTAACCTATTCTGAATAAACAAAAGAATATATATGCGTGTGTGTGTCAAATACATCGTAGTGTGTAATGTTTTTGTATTTTTTTAATGATTTAATGTATTTTTATGTATAATGTTAAATATTAGCATTCTGCAAAACCTCTATATAAACTATAAATGTGGGAATTTTCATACAATTTTCGTAAAAAGGGAAACAAAATTTTTGTTTCACTTATTAATATATAGATCCTTATTAAATGAAACTACTTTTTATAACGCTGGAAAGGGTTCGAAACGTCGGGAATTTAAATCAAAATAAAAAACGCGATAAAATCCGTAAAGTAGTTTCATTTAATATGTTTAATATTCGCGTAAAATCACGAAAACAATATATAGATCCTTAATAAAAATCTCATCTGTAGGTACTTTAAGCAGATCATCTAATTTCATAGAATCACACCTTACACGTCGGGATTAGAATAAAACCACATTTGGAATACTACCATTACAATATTAGCAGTGTACAACATATTGTACCTACTAAATTTATAATGTCTATTTTGATTAATCGTTTTCCAGCCAAAAGTCTACATTGCTTTCAAGTGCAAGATCGATTTCAATACTAGATAGCTGTATCTATGTATGGAGGGGTGCCAAGCGGCTTAATCTTCCAGGTTTGCATTATACGAGAAGAATTTGTTTAATGTTCACAGTAAATATTTGAATCGCCCTGACAGTGGCACACTCGAAACCCATTTAAAGGCCCGTCTGTAACTCCTCCTGGACGTGCTCCAAATTGCGTAAGAAATCGTTTCAAACTAAAGAATAAACGTTAATATCGAAATGAGTTCCCGATGTGTAAACCTGGTTTGCTTGAGAGCCTGACTTACAATGTAGTGTTTAGTTGAGTTTGCTAAAGTCACGTTCGGTTTATATCTTTATATTCGATCCAATTCAAAATGATATTGGCCGAATAGAATGCTAGGGACCTATTTCTCTATCTTTAATACATTATGAATCCACGACTGCAATTATTGTTAGCCAAGATCAGCAACATCACTAGTAGATGACACTTTATTTTATAAGAGAGATAGAAATGATAACAAAGGAAAGCAAACGAAAACAAAGGAACAAATCATCGTGACGTTTAGGTAAACCTGGTTTAAAATTATGATAATTGATGTCAATGTGTATTTTGCCGTAGTTAAATAAAACAATAGTGTTATGAAGTGTCAGATATGATTTGTCTTCAATACGTCTAGATATTTAAGAAAAAGTTAAGTCTAGTTTCACATAACATAAGAAAGTAAGAGCATCGGATAATATGGCGGAATTAAATAGTACATGTATCAGACGAGCAATCTTTCAGTGGCAAGACCCGATGTCTCTAAAAATTTAATACGAGACGTGTGATTGCTGTTAATGTCAAAAAAATAATAATATGCCGCCGTTTTCTGACGCAAGGCGAGATTAATTGAACAGTAAACATTAAATTATTATATTCATTATAATTCGATAAGTATCCACGTTTCCCTGATACAAAACGATAAACCCTGACTCTTGGGCAATAGCACGTTGAATAACAACTGATATTGGGGGTGTTCTATATCATATCTGCGACAAACAGACAAACAGTCTAGAGCGACGGCTTAAGACTACATTACATTGTAAAGTTGTAAGTTTTATACTTTCTAATTTAACTTTTATCGGAAGATTCCCTTATCATTATTCAAATCGTAGGCAGTGCTAATATTGTATGTCATTAGATGATTTCTAAATTTAGTATTTTTAATTTAGCGGTTAACTAAAGACGTATAACTGTTAGCATAATTAAATCAAAAATTGTTTAATTTCATTATACCCTATAGTATTTATGGAAAACTATATATACAAACTCAAAAAAAAAAAAGAGATAAAATACATAATGTGCAGAGGTAGCTCATTATGTATTTTATGATGACAAATGTTTATCTACAAGCATACGGCAACTTTTATAAAAAATGACATTAGAGAAGAACGTTACAAATATTTCTTTTTTTTGTGTGATTGTGGCAAGTGAGCTGGTGATTCATCTAATGTTAAGTGATAACTGGAGCCCATCGAAATTTGCAACAACCATAGGGTTGCAGATGGGTTGTCACCTTTTAAGAAAGTGGGCCCCAGTTACCTCACTCGCCAGACGAAACGCAGAAGTATAACACATCCACTTCACGCCGGTCTTCTGTGACCTCACAGACGACCGGCGTGAAGTGGATACTTCCCCGGACGGATCTGCCCATTCGTGCAACAGCGAAGACAGTGGCCCTAGCACAGTAAAGTATAACTATTTAATCTCAAAGTTGATCGGTAAAGTAATACAGCAATAACAAACAAAGCATTCTCGTAGATATATTAAGCAAACGTTTGCAATAAATGTTAACCGCGATGATTTATATTCCCGATGGGTTCTTTGGTAACAGATAAAATATTATTTTCGCGAACATTTCGCTTTCAAAATAAACTTTGCGCCGGCTCTATTGGTTATGTCACGGTTGATGGATTATTTTCAGAGACGGAGACTGTGCAAACAAATATGGATCGTATAACTATTATCAGATACGACTTATAGTCGTTGCAAGTGCCTCAAAATTAGTCGAAGTACCAATTTGTCCTAATGCTAAATTTGAAATGAAGAAATACCGTTGTATAAGTAAGCGTATATAAAAGCTCAAATAGAAGCAAAATCCAATACTTACAAACTGCAAGTTATATTATTCTAACATCAGCATGACATGTGAGTCATGCTGTGTTTTTGGCTATAGATTTCAACCTCCTTGAGAACAAACACCCGGAATCGAACTCACTACCCACCCACGCCGAAGCTAATACCTTGGTAATTGCGCCACGGAGCCATCAAATAATTTTATTCAACAATACTTGGTTACATTATTTAGTTTTAAATAACTGTGTCATAGTAATGACACAGTTATTTAACTTTCTCGACCCCGAAGATACGTCTGTACTACTTACACAATGTATCGGACCCAACATTTAACTATACAGTATTAGTAGAAGAGACCAAATAAGTATGCACTGTAACGAAGCCTTATAAAAACTGTTTCAGCTGATTGGAAGTAAATTAGACACTTTGCCGGCGCGTGATTTTGATTGAATTGTACAACTACTCACCAATATTTTTGTATGGTCATGTAGACGGTTTATTTATTTAATTAAGTTACGATTATATTTTGTTTATACTTAAATTATAAACAGAAGTATATACGTATGGTTGGCATAGAATAAGCAATAAGTTTGGCACTTAATAGCTGTTAGTTGTATTGTTTTATATTGTTATTATTTAATTGTTAATATTTCGGACGACTGAATTTTATATTCATTTTATATTTCATTTTGACTAGTTAAAATGGGAAAAGTTTTATTTAAGTATGAAATAAATATAAAACACCGTTAAGAATCGAGTTATAGGGAAAATGAAATAAAAAACGTCCGTAATTGAAATTTGATTTGGTGGATCCATGATCGACAACATATCTGATTCACTCCTTGCAATATCTGCGATAGAAATAAAGTTTAGAAACATAATTGTTTTTGGCTAATATTTATGTCAACTGTAGTTTACTTCGATTATTTATTTCAGTTATTAATTTATTTTAATGAGTCCGTAGCGCAGTTGCTAAGGTAATGGCTTCGGCGGCGTGGGTCATGGGTTCGATTCCCACACGGGACACGTATTTGTGTGACGCACAGATAATGTTTCGGATCTGGGTGTTTGTCCTTGCGAAATGTATGTAAAACGTCCTCACAGCATAGGATAATGTTATCCTACAGTAAGGGCCTAACTGTGATGGGACCACGCAACAGATTCGGCTGTTGCACGAATGAGCAGGACCATCCGGGTAAGTACCACGACCTCAAAGACAGCCGTGAAGTGGAAGTGTTATACTTCTGCGTTTCGTCTGGTGAGTGAGGTAGCTGGGCCCACTTTATTAAATGGTGGCAACGCATCTGCAACCCTACAGGAGTTGCAAATGTCCATGGGCACTATCACTTAATATAGATGAACGGCCAACTCGCTTGCCACCCTCTCACCTCTAAAATAAACAAAGCAATGTTTAAAAAAAATAACGTACAAAATAAAAATCTGGCATAAAACTAAAATCGATTAAAAAAGATTTGATAAAAAATGAGACCTTATTTCTCTTAGGTTGGAATCGAGGACGATTAATCGCGACGGCACGACCACGTCACGACTCGCTCTGACCCATTTCTCACTGCAGTGGAATGAATCAACGACGGCAACCCACATCGAAGCAGGAGTTTTCCGTTGTGTTGTTTTGTCCCGGCGTGATTAACGCGCTCTCGTTATACGCACGACCGTGGAACCGTTTTGTGATTGTTTATGACAATTTAACGCAGGTCTTCTTGGTTTCATTAATTTGTTATAAATAAACCGAATAAATAACAACTAACACACATAGTCGTGGTAGCTCAGTTAGTCAATTCAGTATATTCGAACGCCGTAGCTTAGTTAAGTAAGTTAGTTCATTATACTTGAGCGTCCTGAGTTCAAATCGCAATTGGCGCAACAATGTCGTCAGGAATTGCAATTAAAAGTATTGTTGCACGTGCTCAGAGTATCGAAAACATCGTGAGAAA
This sequence comes from Iphiclides podalirius, assembly GCA_933534255.1. Taxonomy (NCBI): domain Eukaryota; kingdom Metazoa; phylum Arthropoda; class Insecta; order Lepidoptera; family Papilionidae; genus Iphiclides; species Iphiclides podalirius. The sequence continues at coordinate 8,548,895 of OW152834.1, forward strand.
ACACGTCTAAGAAGAAATTAAAAAAAGTAAAGTAACAGCCTATATATGTCCCACTGCTGGGCAAAGGCTTCCACTGTATAGAGAGTATTAGGACATAGCCCACCAGGCGACCCCACTACGGATTTGCGGACTCACATATCTTCGAAAAAAAAATATTTTTTATTTCCAAAATATTCAGGTTTAAAAGTAAAAACCCGGACAGTGCTTTAGTACTCAAAATTCACGATTTGTTATTGGTAAATGTATACTATTCCTTGGATTAAAAGTAAAGTTAATTTTTACTGGACTAATAAATTATGTGACATGCAAAAGTATGTCCAACGTGCGAAATTAAATTCTCTTACGGCATAATGATTGAAGTATTAGAATATAAATAAAAATCAAAGATTTTGACAGAAGCCTGTTATCAAGCCGTGACGTTCTCTTCTAAATATTAATACGTATTAAAATATGTAGAAAAAGTGCGAAAAGATTGTCGCCGCTGTGGGAATCGAACCCACGTCTTCGGCATTCGCGGCCTGACGCTCTAGCCACTGAGCTAAACGGCTGATTACCACACCCGACGAAAATCTTAACGCATTCTTCCACATTGTTTTCTTAGCATTTAAAGCAATGCTTGGCGCCATCTATTGTTATATCCTTTCCAGCATACAAACAACTTCGAATATCGTTTTACAACGATAATTCGAACGAGAGATGTCGCTATTGCTTTTTTTTAGAAATTTTTAAATTGCTTATAGTGCTAATCTTTGCACTTAAGATTGAACATTAAAATATGTAGAAAAGTGCGAAAAGATTGTCGCCGCTGTGGGAATCGAACCCACGTCTTCGGCATTCGCGGCCTGACGCTCGCTTGAAGCAAAAGCAATGCTTGGCGCCATCTATTGTTATATCCTTTCCAGCATACAAACAACTTCGAATATCGTTTTACAACGATAATTCGAACGAGAGATGTCGCTATTGCTTTTTTTAGAAATTTTTAAATTGCTTATAGTGCTAATCTTTGCACTTAAGATTGAACATTAAAATATGTAGAAAAAGTGCGAAAAGATTGTCGCCGCTGTGGGAATCGAACCCACGTCTTCGGCATTCGCGGCCTGACGCTCTAGCTTTTAATGTTCAATCTTAAGTGCAAAGATTAGCACTATAAACAATTTAAAAATTTCTAAAAAAAGCAATAGCTACATCTCTCGTTCGAATTATCGTTGTAAAACGATATTCGAAGTTGTTTGTATGCTGGAAAGGATACAACAATAGATGGCGCCAAGCATTGCTTCAAATGCTAAGAAAACAATGTGGAAGAATGCGTTAAGATTTTCGTCGGTGTGGTAATCAGCCGTTTAGCTCAGTGGCTAGAGCGTCAGGCCGCGAATGCCGAAGACGTGGGTTCGATTCCCACAGCGGCGACAATCTTTTCGCACTTTTTCTACATATTTTAATGTTCAATCTTAAGTGCAAAGATTAGCACTATAAGCAATTTAAAAATTTCTAAAAAAAGCAATAGCGACATCTCTCGTTCGAATTATCGTTGTAAAACGATATTCGAAGTTGTTTGTATGCTGGAAAGGATATAACAATAGATGGCGCCAAGCATTGCTTTAAATGCTAAGAAAACAATGTGGAAGAATGCGTTAAGATTTTCGTCGGTGTGGTAATCAGCCGTTTAGCTCAGTGGCTAGAGCGTCAGGCCGCGAATGCCGAAGACGTGGGTTCGATTCCCACAGCGGCGACAATCTTTTCGCACTTTTTCTACATATTTTAATGTTCAATCTTAAGTGCAAAGATTAGCACTATAAACAATTTAAAAATTTCTATTAATACGTAGCTGAATTTAAATTAAATCGTTTGCCAAACTGCCCGATTGAAATACATAATTATGACAAAAAAATAATTCCATTATTGCGCACTAAAACGAGTTTTTAAATATTATCTACGGCATAAATTTCAATTCAATTTATTCAGTCGATGTCAATTCAGGCAATAATTTATTCAATAAAGTGCATGCAAACATGTTAATGCAAATCTTGCCTGTCAGAAACACGGCGTTTGACGATAAAACTTCGGTAAATGAGTTCGCAAAGTAATTTAGCACTTACAAATAATATTTTAGCAGTTTTTAAACTGCCGCAATTACATATATAATCCATATTATGGATCCAATTAAAAGCAAAATGAAATCTTAACTTATAAAAGTTGACGTTTACTATAAAAAATCAACAATCGACAAAAGTTTCAAGTGTTCACATATGTAATGAATTACTACACGAGATTCCTTACTTAGGGGTTTCTTCTTTAGGATGACTGTGGTTTAAGTGGTTACATCATATTATGTTGTATCTTCCATCCAAATGTGTCAAGAATTCGTGTTTGAATTGTACTTTGTGTCCATTTGACGTTTTGGAAACCTAGGTTTTGGTTAGTCTCAAATTCAAAAGAGATTTTATAAAAAAACATAAATCAAAGAAGGAAAGTCGGTATTATAAAGACCAAAATTGGATTAATTTCGGCTTCTGGCAATTTCATAAGAAATTTACAATGTGAGCCTTTACGATTCAAATGGTTCAGAATTGAGAGCAAGTTATTAAGTCGTCTGAAACCATTCGCCGTTTAATAAACAACGTGAGGCAGTCGTCTACTCGGATCGCCCAGATCTGAGTTGTCGACTGCCTCACATACGCACGCACGACAACAATATAGACATAAATTATTAGTTTTGAATAAGGAGCAGTGGTACGTGGCCACGCAGCAGCCTCGGCTGTTGCACGAATGGGCAGGCCCATCCAGGTAAGTACCACGACCTCACAGAAGACCAGCCTAAAGTGGAAGTATGACAAATACTTTCGCGTTTCGTCTGGTGAGTGAGGTAGCTGGAGCCCAATTTTCAAAAAGGTTGTCAACGCATCTGCAACCCTCGGGTGTAGCAGATGCCTATGGGCGGCGGTATTCACTTACCATCAGGTGAACCGTCTGCTCGTTTGACAACTTTTCACATAAAAAGACATCTACGGGACTGGATTCGAATTTAAAAAACCTCGTTTTTGATATGATTTCGATATTCAAGTTTACATCGATATATAAATTGATTAAAATTATTTTACAATTTAATTTTAGTTAGTTGTATAATTGCACCTGCCTAAAGATCTCACCACACCATAGGTTGACTGGCAGAGAATGCCTAGAGGCATTAAGTCCGCCTATTGTGTTCCGTATTAAAGGGAATGCAATAAAGACTAAATAAATAAATAAATATATCGGCTCAAATATCGTATAAAATCAAAAATATCGATATTTTTCGACATCCTTAACCAGTCCATCCGCAAAAGATTTAATAACAACGAGCTTATGGAGATTGTTGATAAACTTTAAAACAGTTGACGTTGCTCAAAATACTTTTTAAAATAAAACTGGTATTTATTATTTGTCCATAGTGCCGTTACAGTTGTTTTTGGCAACAAACGAGATTTATTAGCTCCATGATCTTCGGAAATGGGTTCGTCGGCCCGGTTTTAACCGCGCTGAAGTATTTAGCCACCGATCGAGACAGAAATATCACTTCTCTAGTTGGATGTGGTTTATCTTCACAATCATTTCAAACTGGTTTTATTTATTTAGTACTAAGCTTATGCCTTTGTTTCTTTTATACTATTTTTCGTTGTCAATGCGTCATAACATCTTCAAAACAGTTGATTTAGAATCCCAATATTGCTGATCATGTCGAGTGATTGATTAAGTGAATACTTTTACTGATCTAATATCTATGTTTATGTATGTCTGAACATATGCTTAATTCTTTGGCACGCTATACAGCCTAAAGCCTTTTACGAGTTTCAATAAATGACGTGATAGTAGATTAGTCTCGCTTGTAGAAATTGATAATTTTAACTGCTGAGTTATCACGTGCTCAGCGATGAAAGAAAACTTCGCGAGGAAAACATGCATGTTTTGGAAATAATAACAAAAAAATCTATCGAAGACTCTAATACCCTCCTCACACAGGAGGCAATTACCCATCAATGGGATATATACAGGCTGTTTCTTTACTTTTTACTTTACATACAGGAAATCATATAGCGTCGGGTCACGCGCACGCACTAAGTTAGAAGACAAAAGCAGTGGCGTTCTATAATTGCGTTGCGTCTTCAACTCCTGACTCCACGACGTTAGAGTAAGCCGGCGCCTTCCGCACGTAAACACGCGAATAAATTTTAATTGAATCTCGACGCGGGCTGTCCCGGACAGCAGTTCTTTGTGACGTCGGACGAAGGTTAATGAATCTTGGTCTCCTCTATTCGTTGTTCGCGGTGTTTTGGATAAACAACTCCTAGAGCGGCTGTTATTAGTTGAGATCTGCGTTGTTATTGAGGGAAATTGCTTAGGCGTGAGTAAGGCAACTACACTTGTTCAATACCACCGCAGCTCTATAGATGCCTCTGGCATTTTTATCATCAAGAAGTCAATTTTTTATTAACGTAAAACAAAACTGACTACAAATATCTCTGTAATCATTTTATCATTGATTTTCAGGAGTTCCCTACGTATCTCCGGAGCCCAAGAACCAATACCGATAAAATTATTATGGGACCACATGGGAAGCGCCGGCTTTCAAATAAAAAAAGAATCAACAAAATCGATTCTCTCAGTCGAAAGTTCTGAGGTAACAAACATAAAAAAAAGAGTCGAACTGCGAACCTCCTTCTTTTTTGAAGTCGTTTGAAAACAAAATCGACTTCCATCTCACTCACTCACTAAACATTTTCCATTTAATTTACAGGAGTTTGCTGACGTATATCAAGGTTCAATACCAATTAAATTAATATGTGAACGCATGGGAGCTAAATCGAACCCACCGAATACCGGTTCTCAATTCGGTATTGTTTTTTGAAGGTGATTGAAAACCATCCCGTGACCATCATAACTGTTGTCAATTACTTTTAATACGGAACCCTAAAAACAATTTGAAGGAAACAAAATCCGTAACATACTTTTATTGGCTAATGTTTTGTAATTACGAGAAATTATTATGGTGTAATAGCTTGCGGAGACATTTAAGATAAACCTCAACAAATTCGAAGGAAAATTTTAAACAAGTTTAAACAGAAAACACTTGATTGTTATAAGTATCAGGTATTGGATAATGTTGTACCTGTTATTAAAACATGTACTTTTTACTAGCACCTATAACTTTTAAAGCTTTCAGTCTTTGTGACAATCTGGTTTACTTGACTACCATCACGAATATTTTGAATAATAAAGATATTTAGACTTTGACTTTTACTTTGAATGCTTGTAGCTTTTACATGGCGATGTTGTCGCTGTGATAAATACCTTTAACTTAATAAAAAATAAATAAATAGCCTAGAAGAGTTCCAAATTATATTGGAACAGAAACTCTGTAGGCATGCTCCAACATTTTAACATACCGTACCTCTACAAAAGTACGCAAATTCTTTATGAAATTCCTTTAAAATTTTTGATGACTCCATGGCGTAGTTGCAAATGTATCGGCTTCGGCGTTGGGGGTCGTGAGTTCCGGTACCACACGAGACAACTATTTATGTGACCCACAGATAGTTGTCTCGCCCGAATGTTTGTCCGCGTGAAATTTATGTTTTGTAAAACGTCCTTACTACACAGGATAATGTTATCCTAAAGTAGGGGAAATGTTTAAAAAAACTTATAATTTCTTTTTATGCGACGTGCTCCATAACAGAAAAAATTGAAAAGCCTTGCAAAAAACCACTGAAAAATATACACGTATCCTTGAAAGACAGATTAAAGGCCTTTTAACAAATCCTTTAATGTGGTTTCAACGGGGCCATAACAAATAAATGTCAACTATAAAACTTTATCAGACCTCCATAAAATTTTTATCCTCGGCACAGACCAGAAACTAAACATTTCAGATGTCTTTTCTAGAAATGTTTTATGACCAATGAAATAGGACTTCGCTCTCATTTTGTATAGAAGACAAAGACAATTGTCCTACTTACTTGAATTCAAAATTAAAACTTTAGTTTTTGGGACGTACTCACTTTTCTATCTACCACCTTAAGGGTAACACTAACGGAAAAATAATAAAAACTAGTTGTCGCCCGTCATCCATTAAATGTACTAGATTATTATTATTTTTTCAATATACATGTCTACTCTGCTCAACTATGTGAAAACAGTACATCATGTGTGTTGACAAAGACAGTAGAGAACGTAAACAATGATTTATTTTATGTATTTGTTACACATATTTAATAATTCATTTTATGTCACACATATTTGTGTTAATTTAGCCTTTTCCTAAAAATTTCTTAAAAAGTGATCAAAGTTTTCACTTCACGTACATTGATATTATTCCCATATTAATTTTGTTAAACCAAAATACATATTTAATTATCATAATTACAGCACACACAAAATGTTAAACTCATTCTTAAAACACAAAATATGTTAACAAATAATTTTAACAACCTTCCACGTAGGTACCAGTTACGCTTTTGTATCGGGTAGAGATCCAACCCAGATAAGGGTGTAACTGATAGTTAGCAAAGTCCTCAAAACCAACTCTTACCTGCCTTTACCATTAAGCTTTTCCTGCAGAAATTTCTAAATTAAAATGAGAACCAAATTCCATAGCATAGGTAGGACGGAACTCTCATACACGTGCTAATCAGGAGCAGTCATTGGCGCCAGAAGTTTTAATAATCGCAATTTTAATTTTAAATTATTAAATTAGATTTTAACCGAAGTGGTTTAAGCATAAAAAATACACAATAATAAAAATAATAAAACAGAAATATCTACTAATATCCAATGGGATGAAATATATTTACTGCACGCGACAGGTCCGTAGTCGTCCAGTTAATTGTTGAAATGATTTTTTATTCCGTTTTCTATTAGTTTTATTTTACTTTAAAAGTCACAGCTTCAAAACCAAATCGTTTTAAATAAATTTATACTTCACATCAATTAAGGACCTATCGTATACTGCTTTATGAAACAACCCAAACAATTTATACTATGGCGATTTTCAAATTAACGTAAAGATAAGATGGTAATTCCCTATTATTATCAAAAGATATTATGAACTGCCATATATCAAAAATTAACCAAAATTTAGTATAACAAACTGCACTCAGTCATTATTTTATTTTATTTTATTTATTTATTAGGTCTGCCAGTAGATGTTACATTAAAAACAATATTACACTACTACTACACTTACACTACTACAACTAAATGTACATCTAATTAAGAGGCAAACACAGCATGCTTAAAAATTAAAACAAAAAAATAACAATAAAAGTTAAACGAAAAGTGTTAACAAAATATCGTTACTTATTACTAAATAAATTAAGATTAAAAAAAGCAGATTGTAATTTCATAAGGCAAGACAAAAATCAGTAAAATTTATGAAGAAATTTAAGTCATGTGGTATATGGTATTGTTTTAAATGACAAATGTTTTTATTATTCCGTATAAGTAAACATATCGTCTTGGCGTTATTAATAAACTGCCACGCGCGATAAAGTACCACCCACTAATTTCCATCGGGCACTATATTTATCTCGTGGCGTCTAGCGACGGTGCCACAAAGGCGGCGTCGGCCGCGTGTCAACTAATTCAGCAGGCACCGATCCCTCACGATGACCCATTTTAGCGTGCCCGATGCGTCGACCCAATTCTCTTCGTGTTGCATTTGCTCCCGAACGTTACAGTGAGAGAAACTTTATGGCTGGGGGACTCCCGAAATAAGCCCCAAACGGATATTATCGTCAGTACACGATTTATAAGTTAGGAGAATGCAGATCACAACATGAGATACGTAAAGCGGTGCTAGTGAGTATTATAAACTGCCAGTGAGCGCTATAAAACTAATTTTTACACTATCACTGCAACGAAAGGACGTTAAAGTGAATTGAGCAAAAACTTTATCGAATTCCATGTAAATAAACTGACGGTTACGCCTATAATAATTATGTAGTTTGACTATTCTCCAATCATTATAACATGATCTACACATAAATTGTGATTACCCCTTAGTAATATTCTTTTTAAGAAATAATCACAAATTCTGATTTGTTATCTGTAACATGGATAAAAAAATATTCCGACGAATGGAGAACCTCTTTGAAGTCGTACATAAAGAATGTTGATGTAAAAAGTAGAATAGAATGAGTGTGATATAAATCACTCTAGTAGAGTGTACCTCACAGAGTAGTGACTCTAATTAAACACTCAATTGCTTACTCGATTACATAACAGATAATTTCCATTACGACTTCACAAGGCTCGAACGCACTGAAACAATATCGAGTGACGTCCATGATATACTAATATTCATTAAAAGCCTATAAGCTTCATTCCAATAGAACGCCAATCATGGGCCTAACTCAGTGTTTTCAATCCTTACTATATATAATAATATTATAAACTCGAAAGTTTGTATGTATGGATGGATGTTTGTTACTCTTTCACGCAAATACTACTGAATGGATTCTGATGAAACTTTACAATAATATAGCTTATACATCAGAATAACACATAGGCTATAATTTTTATGTATGTCTTTCTGTCTGAATGTTACGCCTTCAGCCTATTCTACGCAGACGTAGTCGCGGGCAGCAGCTAGTTAAATAAATACACACATTTAAAACATTCCATGATGGCCCAAGGGCCTGTGTGGCGAAACTGTGGTTTCAAATTACAGTGGCATGATCCAAAGAATTCCCGTGTTGCTGAATTCTTTCACGTACAAATACGGTCGTCATAAAAACACGCATGTGGAATTTCAAATGCTTTATGCATAACTGTACCTATACTTAGGGAGCCGGCATTTCGATATGTGATTTGCATACGTTTCCAATCGATATGGATCGAAATTAAAATTTTTGTGGTGCTAACACAACTACACTTAAGATGAAACATAAACATTTGTAGAAAAAAGGTACGATAAGAATTTCGCTGCTGCGAGAATCGAACCCACGTCTTCCAGATCCACGCCTAGACGCTTCAAACACTAAGACGCTCATTGCCACAACGACGAAAATCTCAACGTGTATTATATGTTTTTTTCGCATTTTAAGTAATGCTTGATGCATCTATTGTTTTTCTACAGTATATAAACAATTTCATATATCGTTTTACAACGTTAATTCGAACGAGAGATGAATGAATGAGAAGAAATTAAATTTCTTTTTTCGTCACGTCAACGTAAATTCCAACGTCGCTGCGTTTTTGTCTGTATTAAAAAAATGAAGCTGACATCCAGAACAAATCTGGGTTTCTGTTTTTTTCGACATTTTTTGTTTAGAGAATGATTGCGACCATCAGACCCAAAAGCGGACATGCGAAATGATTCAGTAATTCTTTTTTGAAACAAACTCGAAGCGCTTTCAATTGATAACGTAGCATTACCGTGGTGGCAGAGGCGATCCTTATCGTTTCTTATGGTTTAATTATTGGTATTATATAACTTCTGCCAAGGGTGCTTATCATATAGAAACTTTGCTCACCACCTTTGATTTTAGGCAACGTCAGCCAAGTTCTTCTTTCTTTCTTTCGGGCCCTCGTGACGTCTTACTTACTACTGGGAATTGGGGCTTAAAACGAAGACGTTTGATAAAAACGAAGAAGACGGAAGGAAATGGGAAGATGGGAACTAATTCATCCGTCGTAATGCAAACGACTGATGAAGGTTGTCCTATGATTGATCAATTAATGCCCCTCTGTTCTTGCTAAGGATACGAGTAGCAAACAATTACGAACGTTTTCGTTGTCAAACCGACGCATAACGTCTTTGCTATATTATGTTAATATATTTCGGTGTTCATAACGTAATGGACGTCATACTTGAGGTATTAAGAGCACGTGTTCAAAGCCCGGAGCATACCGATGAGTCTTCACTTATTCGTATTTATTAAACGCAAATCTATGACACCTTCTGCGGGTCCTCCTCTCGTAGAAAGGCACGTTTTTACGATTTGTTGTCCTACGAGTCGCCACAAGGTAACATCATCTAAATCTGTTCTCATCTGTCATCTTCTAAATCTGTCTATAAATTTACAATTAAACTGAAGTCGGTTCCATATCGAAGAATTACCACTTATATAAACGGCAGGATATACGTATCTATTTTTGTTAGACCTATGTAAATACGAAGACAATAACTTTTTCTATAATTTACTGGGATCTTAACGATTTATTTGAGAACCAGGCAAAGAGATTTAAATAGGGTGTTGTTTCGTTAAAATGCGAGAGCTGCCAGCTACTACATTTCGCGTGGGAAGGTACATAAGTAGGCAGTGTATACATGAAAAGTGAATACATAAAACGCGGGAGACATGCACGTAATATTTTAGGTTGCTTTAACGTATTCAAGACATCAGAATATTTAATATCAATAAGTGAAAACAAAAATAATATTCATGAGTTAAATAAATAACATTGACTAGACGACAAGGATAAAAGGGAAAATTAGTGTTGTTTGAAACAAAGATTTACTCCAGAACAGGCGTGCAATGTGTGAATTCGATGTAAAAAAATTGTTTTCAACTTCAAATTGATTGACAAACGTAGAGGGCGTACGAAGCATGTCATAAATATAAATCATGGCCAAAACAGACATACAAACCTTTAGTGATTTGACAACTCGGCCGGGTTAAATTAACCTTACTAAGCTAATACGGAACCAAAATGTAATGAGGACAATGCTATAAGGAAAATCGCAATTAGGTAAGGGTTATTTTCTTAATTCCGGTCCATATTAAGAGCTGACCCGAGAGGCCTTCGCAAAACTTCACGTAGGCGTCTTACATATGGCATTAAGCGCAACTTAAGGTCGGTGATGCAATTTTGATGAGATATTCGTGTATTTTATTTATTATATAACATGAATACGAATAAAGGAAATAAATCTTTAGCCACATTAGCACAGTATTGATGACTTGATGCTCACGTTTACTAAACACGTTTTTGACGTACATTCAGAACACTGTTTGTGCGACCTACTGGTAATTTTTTCTTTTATAAATTTTTTCTTCGTTCAATTAGAGATCTAATATTATCTCTATCCCTTAGGTGGAGTCTGTACAACACGCCTACCCTCCTTAAGGGTCACCTGTCCCATCTGGGATTCGAGCCTACGACCCCCGGCGCTGAAGCCAATACCGTAATTTTATAAAATGAACAAAAAAAAACAGGAAGAAAGTCTTTAATAATATGGGTTGTAGAAACGAATTGCAATAGAGCATTTTTCTAAAAAAACATCTTAAAGGCAGAATAGTATACTATAAAAATTAATATTATTTAAATTTTAATAGCAAAGGTGACATCACTAGTTTTCAAATACTTCATCGTATGAAGAAGTGTTTTTTTTCGTACAGAAAACACACTAGATGGCGCAAAGCGCTGCTTAAAATGCAATAAAAATAGAGTCGATGAATACGTTGAGATTTTTGTCGGTGTGAAATTATGCCGTATAGCTCAGTAGCTGTAGTACCTCAGGAGCGTCGAGCGCTTAACACGGAAAACACAGCTTCAAATTCAAGCAAATGAAACCTTGATTGTGTCAATCGATTTAAATTTTTCCTAACAAAAAAAAAATAAGCACTATTCAAAATATTTTAGAAGTGACATTTCGAATGAAACAATTTTCCCAAACTAGACTTGTCATCACTGTTTAAATAAATAATTTTTGTGGTCTGGCTGCATGTCTATAAAGCTTTTGCCCATAAAAAAATAACACGTCTATTAATACACAGGTCAGATTCTACGATGTCGCAACTGACATCGCGTAGCGATCTCGCAGACAAATCGACTCAATCCGCTCCCAGGTCAGAAATCGTGTCATCGCACAACTCATTTATGATGACATAAGTCCCCTAAGCGGCCCGCGGCTTACAGCCAAAAAGTTTTACAATGACACGTTTATAAATGGCCGCAATATGAGTTGGCGCCAAGACGTCAACACTGTCCTGAATATATTCGCGAAACTACTTCAGGTTGACTAGGTCAAACTAAACGAGCGAAAAAAAAATCTCACAGTGCTCTCGTTAAAAAACTCATTCAGTCGCGATGCGTCTACATATAATTATGTGAATAATCCTCAGACTGCATAGGTGTATTCCAGAAACTTTAAGACACTTATTAACCTCGGCGAGAAAAATCAAAAAAATATATGCTTTTATAAACATCTTAGCAAACACCCCATAATAAACATAACTTTCGGTGACCCGGGTGGCACAGGGGTTAAGTTCCGCCGCGACACCAATTGATAGTTCGATTTTAATCTGAGTGATATGTTTGTATGACCCAAATAATTGTCATAGATCAGAGAAGATAATCTTTTAAAATAGTTTTATTTTTTGTAATCTATTAGATTTCACATTGCAAATATAAGAATTCAACCATAAACACAAAACTCCATAGACCTTCATCATCATCATAATCAGCCAGAAGAAGTCCACTGTTAAATAACGGCCTCTCTTTACAACGCCACAAAAAAAAGAATATTACGTGTATTCAAAAGTTGCGTCGATCTGCACAAGTTGTCATCTACGGTAATGTGGTAACATGTTAACGGTAGTATTTGCCTTTGACATTACGAAATATAACGGGCACTGTTTATATTTGCATACAACATCGGGAGCTCTTACGTGGCTCTACAGCAGTTCAGTCATCTTTGGACATGGACATTTAAAACACCTGAGGGCTTAAAGATGCGTTGGCAACTTTTAAAAAAATGAGCTCCGGTTATCTCACTCACCAGACGAAACGAAGTATAACACTTTCAATTCTCGCCGGTCTTCTCTGAAACTCTGGTAACTTACCCGGACGGGCCATTTGTGCAACAGCCGAAGATGTTACGTGGTTCTACAACAGTACGATCACCTATAATAGTTCTTTAATGCGTGGATCTTCAAAGGTGAAGCACCTCACCGCCAGTTGTTAGTGTCATCACTTATCATCAACTGGGCCGCTCTCTCCTTTTCTATGTTCTGTTAAAAAATTAATCTCACCGTGTAATATAGTCCTGCCTCTCCAGGATGTTCTGCAGTCCAACTGCGTCGCGTTGCTGCATCACCAGCGCAGCACGCACCGCCTCCGCGCACCGGTACTCCTCGATCCGCTCTGATAGCAACTGTGCCGCAGAACGGATTTTTTTTTCTTAGTGTGAAAAGGATGGCAAGTGAGTTGAGGGTTCATCTGATGTTAATAGTTAACCGCCGCCCATGGACAATTGCAGCACCGGGTTGCAGATGCGTTGCCACCTTATGGCAAAGTGGGCCCCGGCTACCTCACTCACCAAACGAGACTCAGAAGTATGAAATTCCACTTCACGCCGATCTTCTGTGAGGTCGTGGTACTGACGCGGACGGACCTGCTCATTCGCGCAACAGCCGATGCTGTTACATGACCCTACCACAGCGACAGTTCGAACTGTTTGGAATGTAAAGACGATATCGTTCTTTCAAGCATATCGAAAATTTCTTTTTGAAGACCCGTGATGCAGTTGCCGAGGTATTGGCCCGGAGGTCGTGCCTTCGATTCCCACACGGGACAGCTATATGTGTGACCCACAGATAATTGTTTCGCATCTGGGTGTTTGTCCACGTGATTGTAAAACGTCCTTACTGCACAGGATAATGTTATCCTAAAGTGGGAGCAATGTTTTAAAAAAAAAATAAAAGAAATAAATAAATCTATTTAGTATTAAACTTCTATAATTGAAGATATTAAAATAAAGACATCATCAAATGCGTTCCTTTAACGAATATTGCTTTTTAAATTTATACATTAAATAGTCCTAAAATTTAATATTATTATATTTTATTCGTTCGCGTTATTAATGTACTGTTTGGCCATCGTAAAAGAATTGACTGATTTTTATTCATGCATTACATTTATTTTATCGAGATGCCCTTTAGTTACGAATTACCTGTTCTAACACAAAACTCAACGAAAAGGAAAATGTTATGTTTTTCTATTTTAATAAATCTTTATTTAAAAAAATGGCAATGTACAAATGATAATACAAAAAAAGGTACCATTAGTATACAGCTGTGTCGAAGGTAATATAACTGTGTATTAACGCCATAATAAATAATACGCCATAAAAAAAATAATGTGTTTAGATTTAATTTTATGTTAAGCAAGTAAACTAGTTTTTTTTTTCAGAGACTTAGCCAAAATAAAAAAACACCACGAGTTTTTAAAAGAATCAACGTATACATAAATTACTCGATTCAAATACGTTAAAATTTAAAATAATTTTTTGCCGTCAACGGTTAAAAACGATGAAATTGTTATTTTTAACAATATTCAAAAAGAAAATGATATTTCAAATAATACATTAATTTTTATATTCCTCTATTTTCATAACATTGGCCTATAAGTTATTTTAATTTTCGGTTTATTCGAGATCTTAACAAAGCGTTTGATATTCATACATTCAAAGAGATTCCAATTTGTAGAGCTCTTATTATTTTTGGTAAATGAAGTATCTTCTGGAAATTAATTTCGCTTGGGAAAGTGCCTAGCGATGATCATTATTTAAAGTTTATTATAAAATTTATTATGTTTATTACATAAAATTACCTAAATTTTATTAGATGCTGTTGACATTATTGTTTAAATAAATTAAGTAAATAAAAAGATAACTAAACCTATGAAGAAACATAAACCATTTACTCGTTAACCCATTATTACATACACAAGGCGCAAAGATTTGCAATGTTAAAACGGCTGAAACGAAATATAACAACCAATAAAGAACTCTCGAGATCTTTAAGGTCACATTAAGTGCACAGATAAATAAAATTCTTTATTGCCTTAAGCAATAAATTGATTATTTATTGGAGTGTGGAATAAGCGTTTTAAATTTATATAATATTTAAACGAAATTATATAAATAAAAAAACCATGTGAATGTACTACGTTACGTGTATGAACATGTTATTGTGAATTCGTGTTCGTCGGGTCGTCTTTCTTCGATCAAACGACCATACAAGAAAACTTGATACCTAGTAAGGAAACATTATATGTACTGGAGAGTCTCATAGACTATGTCACCTCAATGAAATATTAACAAAGCTTGGCTCAGTCTGTTTGTTTGTTGAATCGTAATGTATATCTCTGGAGCTGTTAAATACAATTCAAAAACAGTAACTGGATATTGTATTAGGAAATAAATATGAGAATCTAAAATTTTTTGTGACAACGACTATCATTACAGCAATATGGATAGCATAATGTTTTCTTTTTATGTGGTAAACGTTCAAATGGTCCTGGTGAGCGTGATGTTAATTCATAACCGTTGCCCATGGACGGCTACAACAGTTTAGGAGTTGCAGATACGTTGCCCTTAAAACAAATTGGGTTAAAACGGTTACCTCACTCACCACACGAAATGCAAAAGTATAATACTTCCACCGCACACTCTTCTGTGAGGTTGTGGTTCCCCGGGTGGACCCTCCTATTACTGCAACAGCAGAAGATGCTGCGTGGCCCTACCACAGTAGTGTGTAATACAATGTAATTTTAATTCGTCTATTGATACTACGTGATGACAGCCCAACTACTCACCTCAACATCATCTGAATACAGGGGGGAACTTTTGAAGACGTCCCTCTTCACCACGGTGACGTATGGACCCTGGACGCCGCCGACAAACTTCTCGCAGTTGAAGAATAACGCGTCCTTCCTCACCATGCCTTCTTCGACACCGAGGAAGGTCGGGTTCATGTCGACATTCGAGGTCGGCGCGACCAGGGTATAGTCCCAGAAGGACCACGCTCCGTACTGGTGCAGGAGGAGGGTGGTGGCCACGTCGTCAGCGAAGACACCAGTGAGCTTAGAGGCGGCGGGGAAGAACCCTATCATCCGTTTCCCGGTTCCAGTGTTCTCTTGCAGTCTCAGCTCTAGATTGTTCAGGTCTATGAAACCTTCCTTCGACTCGGGGATCTTGATAATCTGTAACAAAAACGTCATTAGTATTCCGTCGATACTGACTTGGCATTGTTTCATGGTGGCATGCTAGAAACTTATCGGTGGATCAGTTTTATACAAAACTATGCGCCGTGGGAATCATTGGCAATGAACGAATATTATGAATGGGATATTTTAACAGTGATAACATTATGACCCTGTCGCGCAGTTGCTAAGCCGAGAAGTATTTACGTAACCCACAGATAGTTGATCAAGATCTGACTGTTTGATCCCAAGGGGTTGACGTCAAACGGCTGGTCTTAATTAACCTAGCCAAATCAATTAACAATATAAATTTACATATTGTGCCCACCTAGCTAGGAGAGAAAGAAGAACGATTGATTTACCATAGACATTTTAGAAAACGATAAGTTTTTTGTAGACTGCGTATTAGTGCCATGTACCATAGAGATTAGAGACATTGGGTCCCACAAACACAATTGGTACGAATGAGGAGATGGCCATTTCTTTTAAACAACTCCGTAAGCAGAAGAGGTACCTCATTAAATATTCAATGTGTTTGTTACCTCAGAACTCCGTCATTATTGAACCGACTTTAAAATACATCAGGGAACTCCCCATTAACAAACAGGAGTTAGTGAGATATCTTCAGGTGGTCTTCTTTTTGGTTAAGAAATATTTTATTTTCTGGCCAACGTTTTGTAAAACCTTTCAGCGTAACAATGCAGCTAGCGTTCTAATACCACGGGCGTAACAATGCAGCTAGCGTTCTAATACCACGGGCATGATGTACCTACATCACGCCATTGTCATCTAAATTAAATGTGTGTACCAAATTTCAGATCAATCTGACAACGGGACGGTGCTTAAATTTCAATTTCTAATTTTGACCCAAATAAACAAACAAATTCCGTACGGGTCGAGCTAAATAAAATCGTTTAATAACGACACATATTCAAGTAAAACCTGATACCAGTAACTTGACCTGAACTCCTGAACTTGACTTGATCTCCATGATATTATATTCATCACCACGCTTAAACAAAACACCAAATAAAATTAGTTTGCCTTATAGCACTAGTGACAAGTTCCTCTAAATTTCTACCCTTTTCAGCGTTTTTCTATTATGCCGCTATTCAGCATTAGTATTAGTCGTACAAAACCAATGTCTATATTAGCCCCGCGAATCGCTAGTAGAATCTTAATATTCAATAGCAAGTTGTTCTTCAGACCATTTTATCAGATTGCAATCGATGGGACGACGCGGTCTTTGACCGGCGTGTCACTTTTGGGAACGTTCGGTTAACAACCTGTTAATCAGATAAGGCGCGAATACAATTGGTGTAGGTTCAAAACCGACGTTTAAAATGGACCGAGCTTGACGTAAGGCAGGACTACACGTTAATACCTTTTGCTGAGATGTTTAAGTGTCGTTACGGCATATAGGATATAGACCAAGGATGAGTAAGGCGCGGCCCGCGGGCCGCTTGCGGCCCCTTAAACATCTTTATGCGGCCCGCCAAGCATTGGTAAAATTTAATTTAATTTATCGAATTTCTCCCATCAATATATTGTTATAAAATTAATTATAATAAAATAGTAGTACATACTGAACCGAAATATTTTTTGTTCGTTTTTCTGTTCTTTTCTTGTTGGTTTTTACCTTGCATTAATATTTGTATATGAAATCCTTACTGTTTTCAATTTTATTTCTTTTTATTATAAATAAATTTTCGTAAATTATTATGTGCAGCCCGCCAAAAAATTTGAAATTTAAATTGGCCCATTGATTAAAAAGGTTGCTCACCCCTGATATAGACTATTATATAAATAATTATGTTTTACCGTAAAATGAAAGCGAAAAAAAGAATTGTTCCAGGAATATTACTTGGGGTTCACCAGTCTTTTAATACGTAATGAATTCTTTTGTGGCAACAAATCAAGCAGAAACTCGACTCAAAAGTAAATCTATATCTTCACTCAGACAAGATACAATCCTCAACCTAAAAATATTAATAGCGTTACGATATAACTCTAACAATCTTCAGCTCGTTAACAATACAGAAAAGCTTCCTCTCATTTTGGAACACTACGGGAGTCCGTGATTCAACGTCGAAGTACTTGAAGAAACGCTTTAAGTTATCGACTTTATTACTAGAGCATAAGTAACAATATCGTATATGACTAAATCGTACGACATAAAATTTAACAGCAAAGTTTCAATTGGAATTATATCTTTAGAAAAACTCGAAACACGTGCACAGAACCAAAACCTTACAATTCTTATTATTAGTATTTGATAGTCAATTTAAAAATGTTCGGCGAATAAAACTAAGGAATCGCATTAGGCACATAGATACAGCGAGATATAGCGAAGCTAAGGACTTGGATGTTTTCTGAATAGACGAACGAATTAGAATTCAAGTGAACGTAATTGAATTCTCAACTAAGCGATAAAAGGCTTAGAGGAATATAGCGAAGACAACGACATGCTTAAGTCAAGTCGATATAACCCTGAAGCCATGTAAAATTCTATTGCTTAAAGATGCCTTTCTAAAGGCTTAAAGTCAAATTCTTAATAGAATATGTCTATGCAGACTTGCAACTTAATATTCTCTTCACTAATTATTTTATAAAGATGTAAAATTTGTTTGTTCCTGAGAAGTTCTTTCAACAATAAAAGTTCAGGTTCCGAGTAAAGTAGGATATTTTTAATTCAATAACGATACGTTTTTAAATATCCTAATATTTGTAGATGGAGTCGAAATAAAAGAGACAATATTAATTATACACGGTTGAAAATATGTTAAATAATGAGTATGCATAATAAATGTTTAACGGGTGTCATATTAATACATATTAATACTTGTTGTATAGAAATAATATGTTATTTTTTATAATAATATCATACAGTTTATTGATCTCATATTTACAAGATTAAATCTAAAACTAAAATTACATATTATCTAATAAACCTAATCCACGCGGCAAGGTGCCAAGAAACCTAGTTGCATTTCCTCGCTGAATAGTTATGCTTAACCTTTGAGCCAGAAAAGAACCAGCTCTCTTGCCACCTGCCACGGCGTTAAGCCTAGGACATAAACTTTTGAAAAATGTTGATGTGCCCCATGTGTTGAGGGGACCCCACGGACCTAAAGTTTCAACAGCAAATGGCATAAATACATAATCTCAACATAAAGACTCATTACTTACTTCCGCTGCCTCCGATGCCGCCCCATCCCTAACCGAAGTACCCTTTAGATGAGAGCCAGCCAAAGTGTCTACTTACGTCCGCTGCCTCCGATGCCGCCCCATGCATCTAACCGAAAATAGTGGACCCTTTAGATGAGAGCCAGCCAAGAAAAAAGCTGAGCTAGTATCAAGAGATAATAATAAAATTATCATTTTGTTCATATTTGTTACAAAGAAGAGATAATATCAAGAGCATCATATTTGTTACAAAGAAGAGAGACGTAATATGATCTATGGCTGTACTCATTTTTATAAACCGGTCTTTTATGTCTGTTGTCGCCAAAGCATTAACCACCGTAATTTTAAAAATAATAAAATTCGGCTATCCATTTTAGAAAATGAAAAAGTTAAAGATTACACAATCTTATACTTTGCGTTCAATATAACAATGTTGAAATAAATTAAAGAAAACAAGTAGTTTTGTATTGCGATCAATCGGAGTCTTCTTTTCGCGACATGATACTGAACAAATAAAGTGTCTCATCAAAATATTTATACAATCAATATAATAAACTGTGCGCCCTCTATACTAACTATTCTCGGAAGCTATCTAAATTATTCAAATTATTTTAATTGACGAGTTGAGAGCAAGCTCCTCTCATTGAACTTTACGAACTAAAATAAACATCTCAAGGTCGACGCTTTTCAGGCCACATATCATATAATAAAGTATTTTATTCAACAGTTTAATGGGCAAATTGAAAATGGATATATATAAAGAATAAAATACAACTAATCGCCGTAATAATCCTACTTTAGTGTAAAATTTTCTCATAAATAATGTATGATAATGCCATCTATTGACAATTTTCTTAAACTAATTTTAGCGAAGTAGACAGAAAAAGGATTTTCTTCGAAATAAGATACCTTTCAATGATAAATACTTATCTACACATCATTATATTACCATTCTTTAATTAATCGCTGCGCGAAAATTTCGCACGGGTCAACTAGTCAATGCTAATAAAATTCTTTCCTTCTTTCTCAATGCTAGTACTAAACAATTGTGGTAGACTTTGGTAGGGTCCCGCGATCTTCGCTGATACGCGAATGGCCAAGCCCGTCCGGGTAAGTACCAAAATCTAACAAAAGACCGTAGTGAAGTGAGTATATTTCTGCGATTCGTCTGCTGAGTGAGGTAGTCGGGGCCCGCTTTATTATAAGGTGTCATCGCATCGGGAATATTACCGATGTTGCAGATGTCAATAGGCGGCGGTTATCACTTAACATCAGGTGCATCGTCTTGCCCGCCACCTTCTCACATTAAAAAAACGAAACAGCAGTCAAAATACTACGATAAAACTTTTATAAAAACGTGAACGTTTGTTTATATTTAAAACATTTGTATCTAGTGTTACCGATGCACTGGCGCATTCGGACGTTGTACTTTGCACTGCAGTTTTATTTGCCGCACCGATTTTCCTAGGTCCCGTGGGGATAATTACTGAAGTTGTTACTGTTGTTATTGTTAGACTATGGGACAAGTTGTAACAGATTTATGAAGCACGTTGAAAATGGATGAAGTTTTTCAATACTGCTACTAAACTTTTGCGTTAATTCTAAAATTGACTTACTTTCGTCATGAACATCTGCATTAACTTTTATGTTATATAAATTTTGCAATTCAATCTATTTCGCGTCACCTCACATCTTTATCCCTCTAAGCCCCTTGACTGACCGACTGACCTCCATATTCCTCGCTTTAGAAAAGCCAAGACGTCCAGGATGTCCATAGGTCATACATGTCTCATACCTGTTAGCTAGCTAAGAAGTGTAAAACAATAATAATGCTTTACGTCATAAATCCAGTGGTGTTGTGAAAGTGCCTTTATCACAATGAATACAATAGTTTTGCGTATTACAAATACAAAATTGACATAAATTTAACAGCCGAGAGAATAAAGAAACAAACACAATATGAAACGGGTTTGGATCGACTTTAAACAAAACAGTTTCGAAATATGCGATTTGTGTGTAGGAACATATGCGTGTTTTGTAACTGATTATAAGCGAATAGGAATTTGCCAATCGACGCGGTATGCGGACCATGTGCGTGGGGTTTGGACTACGTAATCCTTAGTTAAGTATCGATTTAGTTAAACAAACTTCATTAAATTTTTGAGGACAACAATTTTCTCAAAGTTATCTAAATTAAGAAAAGCTTCTACCGCTGGCACTAGGTAATTGCTAAACGTACTTTTCTTTTGTAAATAAATACCGAGATACTAGAAAGACAATGTTCATCACACAACATTTCTCCAGTAGAGGGAATCGAACCCACACCCTCTGGCGCAAGTGACAACACGATAGTTTCACTATCCATTTCTCCAGGTATTCGTCAAATATCCTTTTGATTAACGCACTGCGTGGTGGATTCGTCTGCATTACAGACGAATCCACCACGCAGTGCTTCTGTAATGAGCGTCTAGTTCAACACTTAGACCGCTTTTGGGTCTTATCAACGTTTCTAGTTATCTGTTGTTTATAGCTGATAATACTGACAGCAATTTATTATATTATAAATATTACAATGTAATCACATTCTTGAAACGTGTACGTGATTTTACGTAAAAAAATATAAACAAAGCAATCAATTAAGCAGAATATGTATGTGTGATTTTCAATGTCAATAACAATAGATTTACATGATGCGAGCAAAACATAACTATGAACAATTTCATAATAGACCGGCGTAGTTTATCAATACACATAATGACCTAATTACTAAGTTTCCTCATTACGACAATAACAATAACAAATCGACACCAACTGCTATATTCTTGCATGTAATTAGCATAAAATATTTTAACGCACCTTCCCCAAACTGTGAAGAGAATGCGAAGAAATACAATGACATAAAATAATCATGTTTAATCAATCGCTGCATCCTTTAGGAGTCCACTGCTGAATGCTTCACAAAGAGCACTGCATTTGATGATCCCGCCTTAGGAACCACTAATCACCCGCATGGAATTAAGGACATATCCCTTAGTTTGCACAACGAACGATATTGTGTCCTCAAGAGAATCTCAGACAACAGCTAAACATAGAATAAACTACGGGTTAGGTTGGCCTCGCTGATGCACGAATGGGCAAGTCCGGGGAAGTACGACCTCACAGAAGACCGGCCAGAAGTAGATAGACCAGTCATAACTTACCATCATCCGCAGACGGCCAAAGAGTCTTTTAATCTCAGTAAACATACATTTGGCTGCTTAAAATTAAGGAAAAATATAATCTACAAACAACTAATTCACAGATGTGAAATATCGGCAACCCTGTTTACCCTGTTTGCGCATGCAATATAGCAACTGTTTTTACGACCTTGGGTACACGTAATAGGTGCGATAGTTTTGCATACTTATCGAGAGACGTGACAGCCACGGTGTATCCTTCAATGCATTCGCCATCTCGTTTGAAACCGATAGCGAGTCGAAAAACAATTCCATAGCCGATAGTCCGTTGGTTGGAGGAGGCACAGTTTAATCGCAAAGACACTACACTATTTATTCCTCCTATTAAAGGCTTGCATGACTGTTCCTTGGCGTCTAGAAAGATACTTTAAACAGAGCTCATTTTCAGGGAGACCGAAAAGACGGGGATATATTATACGATTTCAAATTTTTAAAAATGAAGTAATTTTCTAAGATCGCCGGGAGTCCAGAATATCGATAGTTAAGTTATGTAAATATTTAAAACGACCCGATTGGCGTAGTGGCTTGCGAAACAATTTATTGAGCCAGAAGGTGTGTGATTAACATAGTGTTTTGCAGTGTCTGTTTATGTCTATAATGTGTATTTATTTATACGTATTTATACATATTTAAATATTTTTTACAGTCATGTAGTAGGCCATAAGCGTTACCTTGTATGGGGCTAGAGAACTTCGTGTAAAAAATATTTATCTCGACCTGAGTGTAAGCTATACTACTTTTTGACTTATAGAATTGACCAATTAGTTTTTGTAACTACTCTACAACAGAGTATGATGTAATATTGATGTACAGGTCATTTTCAAAAAGAATTTTTAGAAAGAAATATGTTTCTATGGAAAAACGGCATGTATAATTACATAGCAAGTGTTGGATAGTCCACAAAAGGCTCACAGAAGGCCTGGGAAAAGTGTAAGTATAATAATTTTACGACTTTTGGTGTGCGATTAGCCGATGTAACTTTATTTTATAAACTGACTTCACATTTCCAACCCAAAAGTGTGTTGCCGCCTTGGCACCTTTGCTTGTAAAACTTAAAATAATAAAAAACATGTTTAAAACACCAACGCAAGATGTTTCAATGTGAAAATACTTCTCTTGGAATATAAATCGCTTGACATGGGTCCTTTTGACAGGTACTGAGTCCATTACCGTCTATTGTACTTGTATTTATACGAATCGTGTTTAAAAAATAAGTAAGAACATTTTTTTTTTACTTTCCTATCTTAACACACATTATATATAAAAAGAAGGAATGCGAGTCAGCGGTCAATCTAAAAGATAAGACAATAGCCTGAGGTTAACTAATTGCCTACACTTAATCACAACCCAAAAAAAGGTTTATTGAGAAGGCTTTGCTTCTTTGTCATGTCATACATTGCAGGCGAAGTTTTGTAAGAGTTTATATTGTTAGCGACAATCTTGTTGAGTTGTTGCTCCAGTAAAATATTATTAAAATTTTTCAGATAGAATTTGGAAGTCTAAATTTTTTTTTTTTTTTTTTTATTTTTATCGTTGTTAGGCTTTTAAAACATCGCGCAGACATAACGCTAATCGCCTACGCCTACACGTAACCAACTTTAGTTGTATCTTATAAAGCGAAAGATACTTTGCCAAAAATGTATTTATTTTTTTAAGACCTACTAAAAAAATATTTAATGGGCTTTAAACCCGTTGAATTCATACAAATGTAGAAAGATTCGTGAGACTGCTTTGCTTATTAATATTAACTTTTGACCAAAAATTATAAAAATTTGGATGGAACAAATCATCGTTCTATTGGGCATGTCATGTACAAACTGTAATAATAAAATGTTATATTTTATCTAAGTCTTAGATATCTAAACGTTTGTGTGTTAAAGGCTACTATAATATTAATGATTATTTAAATGTTAACACACTCTGGTAATGAACTGATCGCTCTTCCAGGCTCTTTCATTCAGAGTCCTTATATCGTATTTTTTATGAATTCATGTCAAACTGCTTATATAAAAAAAAACCCGCTGAGTTTCTTTCGCCGGTTCTTCTCAGTACAGTGGCTTTCTTTTCCGAACCGGTGGTAGTGTTTTGACTATCAATAAGCGAGTGTAATGCTCCTATGTTGAATAAAGACATTGATTTTGATTTTGATAAAATAGCGTAAAAAATGCACAACCGTAAAATTATATTGCAATATAAGAGCAGTTTATATTTATTTGTAACATATCGGACCTCTCACTCGCATACAGTGCAAATTAGTGATCTCCTAATCAGTTTCAAAGTTATGTATCGATACAAATAACAAGCAAAACGATAAAGGCCCATTTACACGATGCCATTTTCTTGTACATACAAGAGCAATAATTGAATGCAATAAGTTGCACGCAATAATTGACCATCAAGAATTGTAAGCAACAGTTTACACGCAGATATAGTAAAAAAAATTGAATGCGATTATTGAATGCAAGTCTTGACAAGAAATAATTGCAAATGTCTTTTTTTACACCAATGCAATTATGTTTAGGCGATTATTGCTTTCAAGTTTTGACTTGTCTAAACACATGCTTGTATGTGCGTGTACAATTTATTGGCGTGTTGCTTCAAGTATTGCACGTATTTGCGTTGACAAATTTTTCATGCAAGTGTTGAACGTTTTACAAATGGCTGTTTTTTTTTAAAAATGGCTCAATAATAAGTGTTCAAGTTAGATTATGCCGATTAAATATATTTCATTGAGATTTATTTATTATGATCCATATATTATTATTCATATTTTTATCCAAACTTTTTTTACGACCTTTTCTCAATATTTCTATCCTCAAAAGAACAGCAATGATTAAATACCGTCACTCATTGCACTAATTTTTGCAAAGGAAGAGAGAATGCAATTGAATACAAGAATTGCTTAAGAAATTATTGTGTGTGCTGTTTACACCAAGGAAAGTTTTGAAACAAAACTTGAAGCAAGTCTTGTTCAACAGTCAAGAATGTTATGTGCTGTTTAGACAATGCAACTCATTTATTGCTTCAATTTAATTGTATATAACAGGCAAGAAACTTGCACCGTGTAAATGGGCCTTAACATCGCGCGTCGTCATATCTGTCGCGATTGTGATGTAAAATGATATCGCAATATAATTCGCTATCTCACATCGATTTATCACAATACACAGAGTATTATTTATTCATTAAATGATTACCTTTATGAAGAGCAAATAAATGGTCATTCATTTAGTCATTGTTTGGTATCGCGTCTAATACCTGATGTTTGTAATGAAACATGTTATTTTGCTGTATCTTACTTTACATGTTATTTCTACTTGTATTCACTACTTAGTGGAATATAATCTGCAAATGTGTAGGTCATTTGCAAATAAAGTAAATAAGAAAATGATCGGGGATTTCTGAGACTTTCGTAAGAAATTAATTATCTAAAACCTAACAAATTATTAATTATTTCCCTTCAACTTAAGTGCTCTTAATCAACTTCGCCCTTAGTCAATTTTTATGATTTTTGGTCAGCTACCTACTTATAGATTTTGTTTGTGAATTTTTTACACCGCCAAGGAACTTCGTTTAGTATTTACCATGAACAACTTGATAAGTTTGCGTAATCGTAAGATGGGGTCTTTACTGTCGCAGAGACAAGCAGACGACGAACGAGGTAAACTTATTATTCTCTTTTCGCCAAATAAATAATATGACGGTGGCGCATTCGCTAAGCTAGGCTTCGGTGCCAGGGGTCGTTGGTACCATTCCCACGCGGAACAAGTATTTGTGTGACCCACAGATAATTTTTCCTGTTCTGGGTGTTGTTTCTGGGCCGGACGTAAAAAGCCTAACAAATAACATTAACAACACGATTTACATGTTGTACTGCTGCCGGCCCCACCTAGCATATAGAAGGATATTTATTATCGCTTACCTCAGCTTTGAACTCCCTCCAAGGCGCCAGCTGTCTCTCCGTTTCCCGCGAGGACACGAAGAGGGCTACCCTCTGAGGTCGCAGCGCGCGGAGAAACCGGGGCAAGGAGGCCCCAAGGACGATGACGTCATCTGTACTAGCGCCAACCGCGTTGCCGATAATCGCCTTGGATTCTTTCCTGGTGGTAAGAAAAATACCTATTAGTTGTTTGATTAGTCCAAACAAGAGAATCGTTAATATTGCATTCTGCGTAAAAGTCTATGTTAATATAATTGAAACAAATCGCATCGCATGCATGCAAAATGGCGTCAGTATACCTAGTATTTGCAAACGGCATTGCGTGCAAAACCTTAAAATACACTACCCTCTCGATTTATATCATTTGAAAGGGGTATTATATATCGATTCAACACATAACAACGCAGATGTGATAGCCCTGTTCCATCTGGAACGAGTATCTACTCGACAGACCTGGTTTATTCTTCTATTAGGAGTATTCATACCCTCATTTGACTACTGAAGTTACTCAAGGTTCCCAATAGTAGAAAATAGTTCCGGACATGCTCTCAAAAACTCAAATTGCAGACGTCTTGATATTATGTCGCCTATTCGACTAGAAATAGAATCCACGTAAAAACCTATAAAAACACATTTTATCTAGACTAACTGGTACAATATGTACAGCATGGAATAAAAGTCTGAAAATGAGTATGAAAACTATGACTCCTTGGGTCATATTGAAGGAAAACATCGTAAAGAAACCTGAATGTTTAGCAAATTAGGATAAAAATATGCGATATATGATATTATACGAGGTTGAATTTGTTTTCGCTCTTTACGCAGAAGCAATTAAAATTCAAAATAGAGTCCCATTATAAGCTAAAAAGATTAATTAGAGCATAAATAAAACATGTTTCTTAAAATAAATTCAATACGAGAGTTACGCAACATTAACATCTTCTTCTTATGACTTGTTATGGAATCTTACATTTTATGACAAAATTTGGCAAGCTATCTGGTGGTTCTCCTGATGTTAAGTGATTACCGCCTCCCATGAACTTCTATAATACTTGATGGGTTGCAGATGCGTTGCCAACATTTAATAAATGTTCCCCACATTCTTCAACTGCATTTCGTGGACAAAACTTTAACCCACGCAGACGACGGAGGCGGAGGACGTTGCAAAAGTGGTTATTTCACAAAAATAGGTTATTGCGCAGTCTAATGAGTACGTTTTAGGATCTGTACAGTCGTAGATTGAGCGGAAGCAAAAAGTATGTTTGATAGAAATAACTTTTTAAGAAACAAGACCAGTAAATCGAGGTTCAGGATACGTGGATATGAAATCCTGCATGTCTCGACTGCTGCTGATTTGAGCCTGACGATATTGTTTCATATACATATATTAAAAAAAAGAGTAATCCGTAAATGCTTTGGGAAGATCTAAATTCTCGACCTTGATGTACATAATGCTTGAAAAAGTCTAATTTGATTAAAAAGAGCTCGAATTTTCATTCGTTTCACTTCATCAGATTCCGTTGTTCCTCGTCCGGAGAAAGACCTTGACCTCACAGAAGACTGAAGAGAAATGGTAGTATTATACTGTCACGTTTCGTCTCGTCGGTTATCCCTACTTCATAACGGTTGGCAATGCATCAATAACCTGACCGACCTACGGAGTTTCTTTCGCCTGCTTCTGTGTTAGAGGAACCACATTAAGAAACGGTGGTAGATTTAAAAAAATGACTATCGATAGTTGAAATGCTAATTTCTTACTTCGACGAACAAATGATTTGGTGATGTAGACATCCATATCCAAACGTCCTGCTCACGTGGCAACTTTTACATAAATAAAAAGAAGGATGTTACCTGTAGATCTCACTCTGTCCGGAGGTGTACGAGAGGGCGGTGCACCGCGTGGCATGCGTCGGCAGCACGTCTTTCACGATGTAGTCCTCTATCCATTGCAGAGCCCGCCCGGAGCCGTTGTAATCGCAATAGACAACTGTGGGAGAAACACATGATAAGTGACTAGCATTCTTCTCCTTCATTTCATGAGCTAGGCTCTTATCGGTGCAGCATCACAGCAGTTCAGCTGTGTAACACCCTACATCCTTCCCTGTTCATAGCCCTCTCCCTTACCTCTCTATAGCAACCAACATTTATTTTTTTCTTTATTTGAGATATATAGCCTATCCTCGGTCTCCCACTACCCTGCTTTCCATTAAATTGACTAGCATTACCACAGATTAAATACATAAATTTATTACAATTTGATATGTTTGTATATCCATAGTGGGACCTGAGAACCTTTACATAATCTTCAAAATACATTTTAAATATTTCTAAGTGCTATCAAAACAAAGGGTCGTTACAGCATTTGCTGAAATTGAAAGCTTTAATTTAGCCGCCATAGTATGCTGACTCGAATATGAATTTAAAATATTATATAGTTCATATAAATTCTTAGAGCCTTGTCAAATAAAAATAAATAAACATATAGTTTATTGTTATTGTTTGAATGCTTTTACTTTTATTCAATATACGAATTTTATAGCAATTCGGTAAATTAAATTTGAGCACAACTGAAACTTCTAAGAAAGCAAATCTTGTGTATAATCCATTCAGCTGTACCGAACAATAATTACATTTAAGTTCGTAGGTACTGAGAATGTTAGGGTTGCCACTTGTTTGCCACTTAAATTATAAATAAAAAGTTAAATTATACACAAATTATAAACAATAATAACTGCAAGAATTTATAAGCAAAAGACTGCGGACTGCGAACGTGAAGACTTCTACTTTAAATTTTTTCTCAATGTTTAACATTCTTACCTTCTATTTTTGCGAAAGTTGCTTACGTACTATAATAATAATGTTTATTTAAACCACACTAAAATATGAAAACTAAGTCTATCGTGAAACATACAAGCACCTGATTGTATGTTTCACGAACATGTTTAACCCTACACAGACCACCAACTTTCAAAGTGAAACTACTCTTGTCCAACTCAATTAGTGTCAATTTCACAGCCTACCAAAATATATAGACAATCATATGAAATGAAACGTATGAATCGGGAAATTTGTAATGATTAGCAAAAAATATTACCATTGACTTGTAAAGATAAAGTTAAGTAAAATTTAAAAATAAGACTGTACCCCGACTGTGGAAAAATATAGGGTAGACTTTGTTATAGCAATTTTTTTTGATTTTTCGTGTACCGAAGAATGTCAAATGTAGTTTTTTTACACTTCGCAACGGGTTGACAACCTTAATCAATCAGAAGTGGCCGAGTTCATCGAACTTCTGCCAATGTCAGACAGGTTGGCCGAGCGTTGGGCAAAAAATGAATGAGCATCGTCGATATGTGATACTATCTAGGTACACTGGTCGGAATGTAAATTTGAACGCCAAATAGAAGGGACTTGTATCGTGCGATGACAAATGTTGGTGGAGAACCCACAGCATAACAATTGACTGTTTAAACGTGCGCGCCTGATGTCCTATGTTAAAATGACGTCAAACTTTCGAAGATTTAGAGGTGTTCAGTTCATGATTTTAGGAAGGAAGAATCAATGAAATAATAAGGGTAATAACACGGGTGTTGAACCAAACTCAATGCAAAAATAATTTCGAAAAATTTATTCATAAATGAGGAACTCTGATAACAAACAAAAAAATCAACCAAATTGAAAGCCTCCTCCTTTTTTGAAGTCGTGACAATATATGCAGCTAGGACATTAATATATAATATACTTCATATTTATAATATATATATATATTATATACTTCCGGCATTGGATTAATTGGGCTTAGTAACTATTCCACCTGAAGGTAAGGTGATGGAAACATATGTAGATATACCAATAATAGAATAAAAGTGTATGTCTGTGATTTCAAAATAAATTACGAATCCTAAGCGCGGAAACTATTTAGGTATACGAGTCCTAATCATGATTTTTATAACTTTTATGTTTCGGTCTGAATTTTTGTTTAAAATAGGCTCCGAAATGGATCATAACAAAAATTATATTAAATTAATAAAACAGGGCTTTTTACTAAAATTTTAGTGAATGTTTCGTTTTGCTATGCACAATTTGGAAGATTGGAATATAAAAATTTCATTCTCAGGCCGAAACCCTGAGTGTAAGCTAGTTGTTCTATAGTTAATATAATCATCATGTTTATTTTTACCGAAGTTGGGAAGTAAATAGAATAAAACATATACAATGTATATACACGGATATAAAGAAAATTACCTATAATAAAAAAATACCTATAAAACCATTAGTGTTCTATATAATTAACAATTTTAAATTAATTGTACTATTTATTGCTACATTTTAAAACGTGAAAAGAACAATAACGTTGTAAAATTGGATTTTTAACTTTACATTGTTTGAATATCGATAAAATAAAATACGAATGACAAACCGAAATTTCAATATATAATTTTGAAAAATAAAATAGAAACGAGGAAGTTGGCAACATTCGGACCGATAAATCACATGAAGTACGTATCTGGCTGAAAACGTCGGCAACATTTAATTTAAACTGTAAGATTTAGCTTCTCAGTTTATAAAACTGTTAGTGGTATTTTTAATAGAATATATTTGAAATGTTGTTTTAACCTTATCGTTGAGTAAAAACATACCGACTGTGTTATTAATTTAAACGAAGCTATTCTCATATCTTATCTATTTGAGATAGTTTAATATTTTTATGTACATACATATTAATCCAAAACAAGAAACATTCATTTCGTGCTATATAAAAATCGTTGATTGTATATATTTATTTATACGATAAGAAGAAACTTTAAATCTTTTAATGGTCATAATGCGCATCAAATACACTGCTCACAATTTATTGCATGCTCACAATTTTTTGAAACACGTCAAAAGAAGTATAGGACGTCAAAAAACCAAACACAAATTATACATCTTTTATTAAAGTGCATACTTTTTTATGTTCCTACTGTTAACGACAAGCCGTGTGTCTGTGTTTAAAGTAACATTTAAAATGTTAATTTTAAAATCTCAGAGTAGGTAAATGAGTTTCGAAGACGGAGGATTATAATTATTTTAATGAATTACCTTCGAAGCATCAGCAACGTTAAAATAATCAATTATTTTTCCTCCTTTTACTTAAGGTTCGCTTAAATATTGAACGCACTATGCTTACATTCTATTCAGTATCTTATTCTAACATACATTTGAAATACCCTGACATTGAGGTGTTGCAGACGTCATGAACTGAATCAAGATATCTTTTTAAAACTGATGATAATTGTTATTAAACCAGAAAATTGTTACGTTACGTTACGTTG
This sequence comes from Iphiclides podalirius, assembly GCA_933534255.1. Classification (NCBI taxonomy): domain Eukaryota; kingdom Metazoa; phylum Arthropoda; class Insecta; order Lepidoptera; family Papilionidae; genus Iphiclides; species Iphiclides podalirius. The sequence continues at coordinate 8,580,535 of OW152834.1, forward strand.
AAAACATATTACGTTCTTTTATTTTAACTGGCCAGTGCATTAAAAAGTTAACAAATAAACATTTTTATTACCGTACCGTTCATAGTGTGACCGATATTCGCAACGTGCTGCGAACTTCCTTCGACTTGTCCAAGGATGCTTCCTAAGATAACGCCCTTATCAATATCAATGCCAGATGCCGGACGGCAATTAAGCCGTTGAGAAACAAAACGGCCGATAGCTCGTGACCCGCGTCGGCCATTTTCAATTACAAAGTTTACGAGATAAAGGCAAACGCGGCGGACAAGTGGCGGATTGTTGTGCCAAACAACGGCTGTTCGTCGTCGATACTGAACCACTGTTGTCCTTCTATTGTTTACTTCTGTGATACACGAATATATTTGTTGATTACTCGACTATAACGAATATATTTCCATGCATCACTACCCTAATAGTACCTACTGTAGGTTTGTTTAATACTTTCTTGTAATATCTTTATGTATATAATTCATCTGTGCGTGTGTAAAATGTTTCGCAGCGTAATTTACGATTACATGAATCGGCATTGGGGCTCCTTATTTAAAATTAGTACGCGTTTATGATTTTTGTATTAACGCCAATAATGCATATTGTATGATTAAACTTACATGGATTTTATCAGGTATAATTTTTTAACTCTGACTTTTCAACACTTTATGGCGACTTCATTCTATTTCTGAATAAGTATTCTTTTATTTAGCCAAAAGTTATCCATTACATTAAAGTAAAAAAAGTAAAGTAACCGCCCGAGCGCCCGGACAATAAGCTTTCCCGGCTCTGTTCATTAAATGCTAAGTTTTATTTTTTATAATTTGATTCCTTCATTGTAAACTATTCTTCGATGGGAGGATCGTCATCTTCAGGATCTACATGACTATGGCAACTCCGCCTGTGCTGGGGACATGTTAGAAGTGATAAACAGAGTGCAGAGGAGCTAGATGGCCTTTTACAACACTGACGTCCATATGATAGAAGTAGTGCACACTTGACAGAGAAGTATTAAGAACTATAAGGCACCACTTCAACATAAACATCGGTCCGAAGTAAGTGGCAAGGGCGTGTAATATGTTGATACCGGACCTACGTCTAGCAGATATTTTTATTCCAGAGGGATGGAAACTAAACACGGGGTAAACCAATAAGCACGGGACTCCAAAAGCGTGGACTTCCAGTTACGTCACCCATCAGACGAAGCGCAAAACTGGTAATACTTTTATCCGCGCCAAGTTTGAACTGGCCAATCCTGCTATTGTTGATCTACCATGTTTGATATACAGCGTGTCTTTACCACCGCGACAATAAATTAACACACGTCTAACGCTACTTGCCAATAATCATAAAAAAATATTAACGTTAAGAAAATCCATAATTAAAAAGAAATATTTATCAAACAAACTAAAGTAAAAAAGAAACAAAATTTGTAACATGCTATAAAACTACATCTGACTGATTCATACGTTCAGAGACTTTTCATTCGTTGCCACAGCGCCGCATTACAAGCCTCTCCGTCTAACAGTATGTTTTGTCTCTTTTACATTCATTCAACCCATTCATATGCTTTGTGACCTTTACAAACGAACTTTACATGAAAGTTTTATATGTAAGGATGTTCTAAAATTCTTTGTTTTGCAAAATTTGATAACTCGTTAAATATTGATGTTTAAAGAATGTAAATTTTTAATATAATTTTAAAAAGTTATCCTCTATATGTGTGTTCATTTATTGTCGCGATGGTAAAGAAACGCTGTATACCATCATCATCATTTTAGCCTGTCCGAGTCCACTGCTAAACACAGGTCCCACAGACTGCCACGAAGCAGGATCCTGAGCCATCTGCTAGCGACATATATAACTCTACGTAGTAAACTAATAGTCATTCAAGTTCTATACATAGTTCATATATATTAGATATGCAAACCACAGCTAATACTAAGTGTACTAAGTGGCATAGAATGACCGGTACGTGTATAGTACATGATAAAGTCGTCTGTTTGTTACACGGGTAACTTGTTTACGTTATGAATTTGTTACAAAATGCATACAAATGTATCGCGTATGAACATAGAGAAAAATGTCCCACTGTTTAGCCTACCAAGACTCCAGAGCAGACTTCACGCTTCCTCGAAATTTCTTAGATATATAGGTTTTAACACTAATTTTTTTTATACATTTACCAACTTAAAGAATATAATAGGTGACATCGTCAAACAACGTTAGTTTTTTGACGTTTAATAACAGCTTCAAACAAACCTATATTGAACAAAGAAATTTCGACTTTGACTTAATCACTTTTATCGCCAAGTGCGAGGCAAATCAGCACTCAAAATTTTAATTAACAATCTACAGTTAACATTGTGATATGAACCCAAGTTGCTTGAGTAAACTGAATTAAAGCAAGATCCTGGCCGCTGAACTTCCACAACTATAAATATCTTAATATATGTCCTTAATATTTGTATTATTATGTTCAAATCCGCTAAACATAGTAGAAAAACATATTTTATGTAATGAAAAGTGTGTCACATGTATAATTGTAGAATACTTAAAATATCGTATTGGAATAATTTAATAAAAAGTTATAAAATCAACAATACATACATTGTGAATTGAGTTTCCGTGAAACGGTAACCGAAACTAAACAATATTTTGGTGTTTTCATCAACCTGGCAATGCATTTAATGTTAATTTATTTTAAAACTTCTAGTGCCGGTCTCTGTGCTTAAAATGAAACCTAAAAATCTGTAGATAAAACTGTCAGGATTCTCACCTGCGCCTACACATTTTAAAGGTCTGGTAATGATTACTCTGGTTAACTTTCATTTGAAGGTTGTCGCTAGAATTTTAAATTTTTTATTTAGTGACGACGCCATGCTACTCTTAGTGAATTAATGAAATATTATACAACTAACGAGCGAGTGCATAGACTTTTCGAAAAAAGCAAACAACGCAAACAATTAAAACTGTGTCTTAACGGAATCAAACCAAGCAATATTCACTTTTTAAAAAGGCAAAAAAACAAGGTTCTACAGCAAGCAATATAGATCGTTGTTTTTTGCCATTAAACTAAAAAAGTAACTTTTTTAGTTTAATGGCAAAAAACAAGGATCTATATCAATGAAAAACAAAAAACAACGACAACAGAAAAAAAAAAGGCGACGTTAATATGAACGCTGTCTTTACACTTTCAGTAAATTATTCTAGACTGTGCGGTTGTTATGTTTAATTATTACGCGTTAAAAAGCCGTAAAGCTTATTGCGGTCGTAATGTGTGTTTGTCACGTTTACTTAAACAATACTGCTACTCTGTGGGTTGCTCTTGTCTATGCGGTAGGCACTTCGTTTTATGGATGCCGCAAATATTATGATACCGGCTTGCTCGTCCCGGCGACACATAGGAAGAACTCTATATAAAAGAAGAAATATATACATATATGTATATCTAATTATATGTTCTAGTTCATCTTCACATAGCCCAAAGCATACGTCTATCCAATGGTCTATCCATTAGAATATTAGCGTGTTTTAAAGTACATGTGGCGTCATCTATTATGTGCCAGAAGTAAATCAATACGTACCTCGAAACTCAAAACTAAAAAGTCTATATACTTCATTGGTTTATAGATACTAGGTATAACTTGATTATTGCAATCTATTCTACTAATATTAATTACATTATAAAAAAATCTACTAATAACATAATAAATTAAAAAAATAATAAGCTATTTAATAACTAAACTATTTAAAGACACTTTAAACGACACGTTTAAAACATTTTTAAGGCTGTTTTCGTTACTTTTCCCTAAAATTCTAAAACTAGGTTTAAAGAATAAAAAACACAAGGACATTTGCATAGAATAGGCATGAGAATTAAAAGGCAAACAGATAACAGATTACTCAGGACAAACATACGCTATTTGCAGTGACAACATTTGAGGCGGTTTTAACTAAGCAGGCGTCAAATGCGTGATAGAACTAACTTTATGGCATTACCGCAAGACGTAAAACAGCTGAACTAAACAACGAAAGTAAAAAATCTAGAGACACTAGTAAGGACACTCTGGTTTCTCAGGGATGGCCTCACAGAAGACTTGTAATATAATTCCCCACCTAAGCATCTGAGAAAAACTACGTTCGTTTTCTTCCATAAAGTAAACGTGAAAGTAACTTTCTATATATGTCCCACAGATGGGCAAAAGCCTCCGCGACACAGAGAGAACCTTTTTTTTTTTTTTTTTTTCAGTATGCCCTATAGTGTACTTCCTGTTGTGTACCATATAGTGTGCCCTATAGTGTACCCAGAATTGTCAATTTTGGTTCAAAGCAAAGTCTTACAGCACAAGAAAAGGAAAAATTCCGAAAAATAAAAGAAGTTCGAAATTAATTTAAATTTTGGTACTTACAAGTTTTCGCGAAAATCTAAATTTGCCCATATCTTTTTATCGTGTTGACTCAAGACCTGATTTCTATACACCTAATAAGGACTATAGATCTCAATATTTGGTATAAATTTCAACTTGCTAGGTCCACTCTTTCCGGAGAAAATCGGTGGTGACACACGGACGGACAGACGGACAAGAGAGTGATCTTATAAGGGTTTCTTTTTTACCTTTTAAAGTACGGAACCATCAAAACACTAACTGTTCCTCTAATACTCCTATCGCTGTGCCGAAAGTTTTTGTCAATTTATCTACAAAAATTCACCTTTCAAATCACTGTATTATTTTATTTTAATATACAGGAAATTAAGTTCGAAAGGCATATTCTTAAGGGATCATTTACTTACTTTGATATGTCATAAATGTATCTGTTCCTGTATAGGTATCTGACATTGACTTCGGAACATACCTCCTAATGTACCAATCAATCATCTTATCAGAAACAAGATAAGTTTGGTGCATTCGCGCTTGAGATTGCGTCTCAGTAAGATAAGTGCAGTGTTTACAGCAAATATACAAACTTGATTCGAAGAAATGAAGCTTCCAAATAAGCCCTTGGGAGATAAATCTTCAAATATTATTTCAGTGCTCCTACAAGTTACATTATATAAACATATAGATATAAATATTGTACATAATTCATAAATAAATAGGACCCAACCAGACGGACACCCTCGGCAGTGGGACCAAAAGGCCGAGGGTTGGGGTGAAAGGGAGAGAAACCGGCGGACGATGCCGGCGGTATCGACTAGCAGCGCCTTCTGCATTTGAGCTTAGAGCGATCCGTCCCGGAGTCCCAGTCGCCTCAGATATTCGGAGAGGCTGACTGGGATCAACACATTATTATTATTATATATACTTTATCGAAAAATGTTACGAAGAACCTATGAGGTGGAAACAATAAGGCGGTCTTATCACTAAAAAGCGATCTCTTCCAGACAACCATGTAGCTAAAAGTATAACATTTTGGACAACGATAGGTGGTGCAAATGAAAAACTGAATATAATATAATAAAACATAATATAATGTTAGGAAAATTTTAATAAAGACTTAAAAAAATGTTGCGATCAAGAAATCCGTCCGTTACAGTTAGATTAGCGATCCAGCAGTTTCCGCACGCCTCGAGTGCTCACAAACAGTGGATATTGAATTACCTGACCGAGTTCCACCGTATATAGATGGCGGTAGCTTCTCTATGGTTGCGTTGGACCATCTCTTACAATAATATTAACATAAATAAAGCTTCCCTAAAAATAACTATGATATATGTTCCAATCAAGGCTATAAAATAGTAACCGAAGACCAGAACGATAAGGTTCAAGTTATCGGTATGTCTTATCACGCATCAATTTTTCGCAAACATGTGCACAGATACGTAGCGTAAAGACGTTATGGGCGGTAGTTATCATTTAACATCACGTGAACCACCAACTATGTTGCCACAATATATATAACAAACCTTATCAATATATATAACAAACGCTTCGTATCGACCTCAACAGCACATAACCTAAAATCCCCCCATTGTTAACGTATGATCTTCATACGCTTTCCTCTGCCTATGTTGGTTATAATATGTGTGCAATGAAGCTTTATATAGCCTAAAGATTGTAAGCGCAATAATAAATAAAAAATCAATTATTAAAATCGACTTGTTATACAATAGAAAACAGACTACAACGACAATTTTGGATGGCCATGGAAATACAATGTTATCGACGAGAACATTCCAAGAGACATGTTAGTGCTGCAAAATTATATTACTCACTAATGTTAATTCACATGTTATTGCAGTAAGAAACATAATACATTATACCTATGTGACATAACTTAGGTGACGTACGTGTTATGAATTTAGCATCTGAAAGACGGGGTGTGTAATAAACAGTTTCACATAAATGTATTATCCACATGGGTCGTCCGTCATAGTAACCGATTCCTCATAACCACCACAAGGTTTGAATCTATTTAATTATGATTTCACATCCAAACATCATAATCTGCGTATCGACTGGAGAGTGATGTAGCCACGGTTCACTTCATTAAGAGGTTGTAACACATCTGCAATCCTATGGTTGTTGCTGGGGCCCATGCTAATTGGCGGCGGTTATAACTTAACATCAGGTGAACCGCCAGGTCGCTTGCCACCTTCTAACTTAAAAAAAAATTAGTAATCTTTTAACAAAAGAAAATCAGCAGCTTGATTCGTTCAGTGAGACATTGGCAGTGAAACGTGTTTCCAACTACATCTGACATCGTTTAAGATGCATCCGTTCTCTGGGACCTTGAACGTAAACACGTTATGTAACTCCTCATGTATGTACGTCACAATTACGCGATATAATTGTTCGATGTTGATTTTGCCGGAGGCACTATCTTGCGTAGATCGATCTTGCCAAGGCGAATTGATTGAGAACAATTCTTTTGATTGTTTATGCCGATTCTAATATGCGATAAAACTGTTTAACGCGGAGCAATTAATTTATTCACTTCTGTGTAACCTCGGAGTCAGCAGGCCTTTGATAAGTGCGAAGAAAAAACAGTTGACCATTGTTATAAATATATATCGTTAGGTATGTTTGGAAATTTCAATATCAGTGAACACCATTTTATATTGGTGCAATTACACATTATATCACAGGTAAAGTTGGTTTGTTGTGTTATTTTTATTATGTTTATTTTTATGTTATTGTTATGTTTATTGTTATTGTTATGTTTATTTTTCAATGTAGTTTATTATTTTTAATTTAACCGTAGTTAAAAGTTAAAATAGAGTGGACGTTACTGCTCGTGACCCTGAACGTTGTAATGTGTTCAAAACGACGGAAATTTAAAACACTATAAAATACATAAAATTAAATAATGTATGTGTTAAAAACATTAAATAATGTATGTGTAGTATTCGTGCAAATACTAGATATCATTGTTAGTTTCTTATATACCTATAAACTTGGTTATGGGGCAAGTCACACTTTACTGTAAATACCCATAATATTAAAATCCTTTGTATTATTTGTGTCTGATTCGATATCAACATTGATATTGTCTTTAGACATTTTTGCGGTACATTACTTATGTACGTATTCATATAAAATATTTCATTGACTGTCAAATTTATTTAGTTAGAAAAATGTATACATAATTTCAACAATTTTATAAATTCCTGATATTACATTCTATGTATAAGTATGTGAAATTCCTACTCTAATTAAATTGTCGCGAATTCATCTCCTGCTGTTGCCGAGACATTACTTAACGAAAATGTAAGCCCTAGCACCACAATCTTTAAGTTTTAGACTGTGTATTCAAAATATATTGTGAAAATGTTTAACACCATTGAATTTAAGAAAACGACAGATCTATGGCGGATGTCCGTTAAAGTGACTGCTTCAATAATAGATTTATAGCACCTTATTTGTCCATCATATTTAACAATTGTGTAGATTCTGACGTATTTCTTGATCTCATGAAACACAGTAAAGTCATGCCTGTATTTAAATCCAGTAGTACTTCGGACCTCACTAACTTTAGACCTTTAACCTTGGCCTCTCAATATAAATATGAAAATGTATATACGTAGAAATATTAATAAGTTTGATAAGAATACTGATGTTCATAATGTAAATACTAGGAACAAAAATACAAACCTATACCGCCAGTTACTAGACTCCATAGAGTAAGTAACTCATTCATGGGACGATCGCTTCTACAACAAAATCCCAGTAAATGCGCAAAGCCTGCCTATTAACAGGTTAAAGAAAATTATTAAAGAAAAACTTTATAAAAAGGGTTATTATAATATAAATGAATATATTAATGACAATAACCCCTGGGAATGAGTTGATGCTCCCAAGCCATTTGTAAAAGAAAAATTTTTTGTATAATATTTTAATTTTGTTGAGAAAAAAAATTGACAAAAAGAGGATACCCACGGATTTTCTTTCGCCTGTTTCTTCTCCGTTAGAGGAACCTAATTATGAAACGGTGGTTGATTAAAAAAAATTACTATCGATAAATGAAATGTATTTTTCTTATGTCGATGAATAAATGATTTTGATTTGATTTATGAGAGGGAAGTCAGACTCGGTTATCAGATGGGAACAATCATTGCAAAGGAGAGAGAGTATAATTATGATGCACTGGCGTGCTTAGCTGAACTATATTATATGATGGTGACAATTTTCTTTTGAGGTGTTAAATCGTGGTGTCGATGCCATTTGCTATTTTAATATACAGATATTGTCACTGGCATACACATATCGAAAGATTCGCTACACAGTGTAACGGCAAAGTAAACACGAAATGAGTTCGAGATAAGGCCGCCAAATCGGTACACTTGCGACTTGCGAACTAAACGGGACTATTCATAGGCTGTGTGTTCAGCTGTGCTTGTGTTTTGGCGCGAAAGCGTTCGACATTTTCGCGGTATTGTTGTCAAAGCGACGAACCACCAGAGTTTGTCCATTTTAAATGGTGGTACCTAATATTGTCAAAGCGACCATCCGCATAAGCTTTTGCATATTTTAAATGGTAATTATAAGCGATAGATAAAAAATAGTCTTATCGCCGCGGCTGATGACAAGAGGGCTAGTTCTTATCTCGATCAAAGGTTAAGCTTAACTATTCAGCGAGGAAACGCAGCCAGCGTTCTTGGCACCATGCCGCGTGGTCTAAGTTCATTAGATAATATGTAATTTAGACCTAATGTTGTAGACATTTGATATAATAAATACTTTATACTAAGCAGACGAGAAAATGAGAAAGACAAGATAATGAGATAGAAAATTCCTTGCGACACTGGTCCTACTCAGAACTGCGTTCCGCTGTAGGTATTTGGTAATTTTTAAAAACGGCAAAACTCAGCATCGGAAAACAGTTATTCTAGTCTTGATAAACAAAAAGAGCTATTGGAATGCATGAATGAAACAGATGTTGCAAGGTGGGATTTTGTCCACACCTCACACAGAAATTATGTTGAGACCAAATTTAAATTGTCAATTTTGTGCGCACCCACGCTCGGCCACTAGCTAAGATTATGTTTATAAACAAAACCGTTCGCAACGGCCCGATTTTGTTATTCTTTATTGTACACAAAATAAAGTCTAAAACAAAGTTAAGGTTCCAAAAAAAACGTTCAAAGACGCGCTTAATCCTAAAACGAGTTCCCTACCAGCGCGGCCATTACCTATACATATAAACCTTCCTCTTGAATCACTCTATCTATTAAAAAAATCATTACCAAATGACAAATATTGAAATTAATATTTATACGATACTAACGTCACTCAATTGTATTGTCTTCACTGCACCCCTCCAATAACACTTAAACCCTATGGTATGGTATTAAAGTTCAAATTGTCTTTTTAGTCTTTATTTGTCTTATTATTACGAATCTTTTGTATGGGAATTTAGAAAAGTGTTGTTTTTAGACTTTTTCAGGCAATTTTTTAAATGTTTCTGTCCGTAAGAACCATCTTCGTACTTCAAGGAATAATATAAAAAAAGAATTAGCGAAATCGGTTCAGCTGTACAGATTTGCGCTTAGCAACACATTCAGCGATTCATTTTTATATATAAAGATAATACAGTAAAATACGGCCCGGTTTGCAGTTGAATCTTACTTTGTTTCTTACTTTCGTTACGCCCTAAAGCGAATTAACATTATTAAATTATAGCCATTATTATTGCACCTTATTACACCTTACAGCACATTAATATTATAACATTATTATCAGGCCTCTAAAAAAAACGCGAATCTTTAGACCTAAGAATTATGATCATTCTCCTGTCCTTATCTCCTTAGTTTAGATGTCGGCATAACATGTGAATGATATTCTTAGTGGTATTGGCAAGTTTTTGCACAACCAAACTCGCAAAGACCCAGAACTTTTTTATGTCACGTTAGATAACCGCCCCACGTGGACATTTGCAACACCAATGTAGGGTTAGACACGCGTTGCCACGTTTCAATAAGTGGGCCCCGGCTACCTCACTCATCAGACGAAACGCAGAAGTAACACTTCTACTTCACGCCGGTCTTCTGTGTGGTCGTGGTACATTCCCGGACGGACCTGTTCAACCGTGCAACAGCGAAGAGTGTTGCTTGGCCCTTACACTGTAAATATACAGGGTGGCTTTTCTAAGTGTATCCATTTTTTTTATTAAATTGTAGACATAATTACTTATATTATACAAAAAGTTATAAATATTTAAAATAACTCGTAAGTAATTAATTACATTCATTTGAACTTAAATCAAAAAGTGCGTGATTTATACGCAACTCGTTTATTTTACGCGCGATCATTCATACCTAACACGCAACAAGTTCGCGCACAGTAAAATTTAGGTATTTATGAATGACTACCGCATTGTCAACACGTTCTTTTTTTTTTAGGAAATAGACTGGCATTTTTTTTTTTTGGGAAAAAACCTTTTTTTTATTTCAATAAATGATTATACTACCGAGTCTGAACCTCCTGTGTAAATTTGGGCACTTCTCAAAAAACCTCCCTGTATAGAGTTAATCCCTCATATTGTACTAGTTATAAACAACGGCGGTACTTCGTGCAACAGCGAGTACTGTTGCATAGCCCTACCACAGTTATCTCTGAGTTGCACAAACACTCTTAGGAATGAACCCACGGCTCCGAAACCATCAGCTTACCATCTACGCCACCGGGTTCCACATGAGTTCAAAAGAAAAGTTGGCAACATTCCTGTTTATAGTAACAAACTTAAACATCTTGAAGCTAACAAGCACTCCTCAATACATTGCTAATGGCCATTTAACAGAAAGAGAAAGATGTTGAATCATTTATGACGTCGTTAGAAGTTAGTTAAAAGGGAACAGGATTTAAGGACGGTTTAGACTTCTTGAATTTTATATTACGGGAAGCTCTGTGCCAGCATTCCACTTGTCGGTGAATATGTTTCTACACTGTTAAACCAGTGAGTAATGGCACCTTACATAACATCTTCAGCTGCAAGAATATCATGAATGCTGTTAAATTGTATAAACGTCAAAAAGTCGAAGTTGAACGCGATTTTACTGAACGAATTCAACATTGTATACAACACTCAAGTTATTTTTAGACCCCGGGTTTTGATTTGATGCAAAGGCGGAAAATTATTAGTGTCTCTCGTTATGAAAAACTTAAATACGGCCTGCCAGTATACAAAAAATAAGGCAAATCGGCGAAAACATCTTTTAATCTGGCAGTACTTAATCAACGCTAGGTTATGTTTTCAATTCATGCGGAGCACCGTCCCGACAAATTTACGTTTTATAAGAAAAAAATCGAAAACGACCGCTCCGCCTTAAGCGATAAACTACTGTACCGCATCTGCGTAAAGTCCAATTCGGCGCGGACGCGTTCAAATAGAAAAATCGGCCGCGTCTCACACCGGCTGCGAAGCAGGAAGTTTAAAAATACTATTCATATATTACCGGCATCGAGGACCTTGTGGCGCCGGGTATTATGGCACCTGGCAACACCGCCGAACTTGATTATGCGGAGGGTCGAATTTTGCCGGTTGCGTCACGTGTTTTGATCGAGTCTACGCCCTGTCACCTCAATGGGTTACGTAAAGGTATAAACGGATTGGGGTATTAGACTAAATACATATGTTGGATGTTTGGCCTGAAAAATGTATCGTATTCTATTTAGAAACCCGATTCATTTGTATGTAAGATACTTCACGATGGATAACATGCTAGGTTGGCTGGTTTCCCAAAAAGAAAATTTACAAAAAAAAAACCATGTTAATCAAACAAGAGTACGGACCTCGAGCCTGTAGAGTTACTTTGTTAAAATAAAAAAATAAATAAAAAAAACATGCTAGGTTACTGCAATATAATGCTGCCCAGGTTTCCTAACTTCTGGATTATTTACTTTGGTGAAAATAATTGACGGTAGCTCGATTCTATCGTTAATGACATGAGGACCTAAAACAATTCGTTATTCGAAACAAAATTAAATCCTTGAAATAAAGTAAATTATTTTCGCAAAGACATCACTAAGTTCATGTATAATTTTGAAGGTCATTCAGGTTTCTGGCAAATAGAACAAGGTCGACCACAAGCCTAAACTTGAGACAGGTTTACACTGTTGATATTTATTCCATGGAGCGCCAAGCACGGATATTTAACAAGTGTTGCTAACAACGTAACAACTGACATGTATGTACGATAAAATAGTATACACACACCACTCGCATTGTAATAATTAAAAATGAACGCGATACAAACGGTATTAACAATTGTATTCCACAACAAAAGTTAAAACAAGGTCAGAGTCCATTAATTAATTAGGGTAACACGAATTATTGGGGACCGGCATTTACAGTGGCTTAACGCCGCTGTATTTGTCGGACAAAATTAATTAATTATTTTATTATCAATTCGGTGAAAAGCCAGTAGGACAAAACTTAACATCAAAGTGTACATCAAAATATTAATATTCAATTGAGGCCTTTTCCTAGCGAAATTTACCATCGACTCCCAGTAAAACATATAAAACTGACATAAATCTTTTGTCTCCCGGATTGCTTAAACCTCAGTCAATAAAATAATGTCGTAGGACCTCACAGAACACCGGCGTAAAGTGGAAGTGTTATACTTCTGCGTTTAGTCTGGCGAGTGAGGTGACCAGGGCCCACTTTATTAAAAGGTGGCTACTCGTTTGTAACCCTACATTGGGTGTTGCAAATGTCCATGGGCGGCGGTTATCACTGAGCATCAGGTGAACCGCCAGCTCGCTTGCCATCTTCTTACGTGAAAAAAATCAGACACGAAAGCAATAAACGAAGATTGCTTTGTGGACATTTTTCGAAACAATAGGAATACGAAGTTTATGCTATTTATCGTACCAATCGTGATATGAAAAAATAAGCCGAAACGAATTCCACGATTGTATTTAAACAAAGACATGGCGAACTATCTTTTTTCTTTATTTCACGTTGCGAATATGCGCTATATTTATTCGACAACGCCCAAGTCGTTTGTATAACGTCGCAACAAACTTGAATTCCTTATCAACTGTTTTGTTTGTATTGCTCCACCGACATGTGTCATGGGCAAATAATATTTTCGATTTTATGTAACACTGCGTAATATATTGTATATGTTTTCGTTGTTTTCTTTTTAATGGTGAAATTAAATCATCCGATTGATTTGAGACAGGTGTTTGTAATTCCATTTTGGCAAACCCTAATTCTCATGGAACCTAATTAATTTATATTATTTACCTAGCTAGATATTAAGCGTAAAGATTAAGTTATCTTGTTTATATTTAAGCTGTTGTTATGAGGATGGCATGTTAAAATTGTGAACAAATCCTCTTTAAAACATATAATGATTGAAAAAGAAAGCCATCGGATTGTGTTGATTTCAGAATCTTTGCCAAATCCACAACACCAATTAACTTCTCACCTTTTACCAGGGTGCTCTGAAGCCAAGTTACCTTATCCACCGTTTTAAATCTAAATGTATAAATACTTCTACGTTAGGCCCCTTGAATGCGCTTTTATGATAAAGTTCTTTTTTTTTTTTTTTAATTAATTTGCATCTGGCCAGCACTTGACTGCCATCCCACCTGATGGTAAGTGGTGATGATACAGCCTTTGATGGTAAGCGCGCTAGCTCAGTAAAAACCTATTCACTCTTGCCTACGTTGTAATCGGACGGAAAGGCGGACGCCGGCAGGTTGTTCCATTCCTTAGCTGTACGGATGATAAACGTATCTCTGGGGTCGTGGTATTTCTCTAGTCAAGATATCAGGCACATGAAAAACCTGCTGGGTGTTCCTTGAGGTCGGCTCAACTACCATATATCTGACATTTATAATACGGGCATATAAACTTCGTGGTATTATTAAATAAAATTAAAATACAATAACAAATCCAGTTGCTAATTTAAATGAAAAATGTAAAATTTTACGGGATGAATATAAATGGATCACGATTATAAACGGAATAACATGTTTAATATGTATAATTTGCTATGTTCAGTTGGTTACAACTGTGCTCATATAATTCAAGGTCGAAAGAGCAAAAACAGAAGGACCTGCTCGCGAACACGTGTTTCCTTTATGTTGTTGACGCCGAAAAATGTGACTGCCAAAATATAAAACTGTAGGTACATCCGTACATACAATATTTTCGACTTGTACACACTCCACATACTTAGGTGGCAATGTTAAGATACTGTCTTCAGCTATTCGTTCAATGTTATAATGCACATTAAGAAGATCGAAAAAGATAAATGTAATAAGCATTTTAAATAAAGTTAAAGCCATAACGCCATTTCGATAGAAGACAGCGGATTGTTGTATTGTGATGTATTGTATTCCTCCACCATCTAGCACGTAGTAATCGACACATCAAAAAAGCCGGGCAGCAGATTTGAACTTAGACTGATAAAAATCATAAAGTCTGGAACGTTCGAAGATGAAATTTGAATGTTATGAAAATATCTTCAGGACGTCATTCTTGACGACGTGGACAACTCTAATAAAGCCTTAAGTGACAAATAACGTCCCCAGGGAAGGAGTCCGCCGCCTTTATGCGGGGGTTGTGCGATCGATGGCTCTCTATGGTGCGCCCGTTTGGTCTCAACGATTAACGGGAGTCCGCTGCAGAGCCAAGATCTATAGTCTGTAGCGAAGGATGGCCATCAGGATCGCACGAGGATATCGTACTATATCCTTTGAGGCGGCCACTGTCCTAGCTCGGTTTCCTCCACTGGACATTCTGGCGGAATTGGATGCGCGAGTCTATACTCGCCTCCGTTCTTCACGGGAGGATGCCGAGTCCCTGGATGCGGGAGAGGTGCGAAAGCAGGAGCGCGCACGGGCGCTGGAGGTTTGGCGCGAGCGGCCGGAAGAGCCACGGAACAGGCGCCAGCGTGTTGTCAGCGCGATCCTGCCGAATTTCGAGGCCTGGCTAAATGCGACGGGGTATGCGCTCGTCACGTTTCGGCTAACGCAGGTACTCACCGGCCATGGGTGCTTTGGTAAGTACCTAAACAGAATTAGACGCAAACCGACGACGCAATGCCACCACTGTGGAGGGGAACGGGACTCCGCGCAACATACACTCGCTGAGTGTCCTGCATGGGAGTCCGAGCGACGGATCCTTGTCCGCAAGATAGGGGAGGATCTTTCTCCTTCAGCAGCCGTGGCGGCTGCGCTGGCGGAGAGTTCTGCTTGGCGGGCACTGGTCTCCTTCTGTGAAGTGGTTATGCTCCAGAAGGAAATCGCCGAGCGGGAAAGGAAGAGGGCCGATCCCGCTCGGAGACGGGGGCGCCAGGCCGGTAGGGGCAGACGTGCTGCCCCGTCAGCCCTGTAGTCCCGGGCTTTAGAATAGGACTAAGGTATCACCTGCCTGTCGTAAAAGGCGACTAAAAGGGGACATGGATTGGCAGCAGCACGAAGTGGCCTCGAGCTACTGCAAGATGGTGAGGGAATAGGGGAAGGTTTATCCTTCTCCGCGGCTTGCTCACGCCCAGTACCGAGGGACACCGGTGCGTTCCGTAGGAGATCCCGGAGTCCCTCCAAACGTACAGAAGGTGGCCACCGAGGGGGTTTTAGTGGGTAAGAACCCCACATAACCCTGTCATAGAATGACAGGGTATCTTACGAAAATTTCCCCCCGATACCAAAAAAAAAGAAAAAAGAAGTGACAAATAACGTGACCTGTGTGTTTTTAAAAAGAAAAAACCGGCCAAGTGCGAGTCGGACTCGCGCACGAAGGATTCCATACCATTATCTATAAAAACGCAAAAAAAATCATGTCTGTTATATGGGAGCCCCACTTAAATGTTTTTATTCTGTTTTTTAGTCTTTGTTGTTATAGCGGCAACAGAAATATATCATCTGTGGAAATTTCAACTGTCTGACTATCGCCGTTCATGAGATGTAGCCTAGTGACAGATGAACAGATGAACAGAAGGACAGACGAACAGACAGCGGAATAATAGGGTCCCGCTTTACTCTTTGGGTACGGAACCCTAAAAAAGTGAAACGATCCCGCACATAACCGCGGAACGGGTTGTGGCGGCCTTGGGGGAGCGGAATTTATGCGAGACACGTGCTCGCCGTAGACAGGGCCGGAATGGAGTTATATATTATTTCTGGATTAACGCAGACCGCTGACCATTCGTAGGGGATTATGGTACGGAAGACGTAGGGCTCAATTCTTTCCGCTGGGATTAACATAGACCTTCAATACGAAAAGCAAAGGTGCAATTCGTAGACGTAGACGCGATGGTCAGAAAATCGGTTGGGAGTAACGTAGACCTTCCACTCAGAGCCGCGATCAGGAAAGGCTCAATTCGGTTAATAGTGACGTAGACGCCAGGATCAGAAATTCGCCTGGGAGACAGAGACCGATGCGCCAGAGACAGGTGCAACGTGGGTTTTTTAGTGGGTACCCGTTTTCGGGACTCCGACATACCCCTGGCACTCCCCCGATCCAGTGGCAGGGGATCCATAAAGGATTTTTCCCACGGAAAATGAAAGGTATTTTTGTAACCCTCAGATAATTGTAACGGGTCTGGTTAGAAGTAGACAATGCCATGATTGGCATCTTGTAAGACCCTACCTGAGTTGGGATAAGGGTGGTAAAAAGAAGATGTAACACCCAATTTTGGAATAAGGATACTTTGGCTAAGTTTGAGCGACGTCAACAATATCAATACAGAAAGATTTTGTGTGCTTACGCGAAGACCACAATTTATTAAATAAAGCAAACTGACCAATGTTTTCGCGACACGCGGAAAACACCTAAATGTATATACTGTGGGATCTGTGAAGAGTTTGAAAAGGATGGAATTAAAATGAAAATTAGGCGTATGAAGATCCATACATATAGTTTTATTTAACAAAATGTGAGGATAGACCAGACTTGATACTAACAGTAGCGTAATCAAGGACAACATACAACCCAACTATTTCGGGAAGACTTATAAAAACAGCATTATATAAATGCTGCATCAAAAGCAAATGCCTGAACTAAAAGGCCAGTCACAAATATTTGATCTGAACTTTACATGTTGTTTAAATATGTTCCAGCCATTTCACAGTAACACGTAAAATTCAATACATGGGTAAATACAATTAATAAATACGCTAAACCTTAATACTTTGATATATATAGAGATACCTAATAACCCTAAAGAATCGTCACACTCTCAGCTGTTACCCTAGCAGCTTATAGTAGAGATCAGGAGCTGGTACTTTGCACAGTATCATTATACGATAACGTGACAATGAGTGACCTGACTACGGATGTTGCGCGCCATTGTGAGTTGGACCCTAAAGCGAGGCAACAATTGGTCTTCGATTTCGTTTGTGAAAATCGATCCACATAGCGTTCGTTCTCTGCTGATTGCATTCTTAATTAAGAAGTACCGATTAAACAACAAGTTACATACAACGTATTGAAAAAGCATAAACCCATGCGAATGCGCTTTAATGAGGAATGCAAACGCAATTGTTATTCAAACCGAGTTGCTGTTATGAAATCGGATAATATGTCGTGTACACACATCAGTCACACTTTGTCCGCGTGCCTAGATTATAAAAATAAAACGTTAGTTATATATAGTCTAATCGGCAAAGAGACTATATCCGAGTCGAAATTATCGTCTATAAATAATGGTCTATAATCGGGTGAAGATTTCTTTTTCAAAGTCGTCTTATTTTTACGTCAATGAAAATTTGCAACGTCCGCGGAGTTGCACACGCGTAGCCAACATTTAGAGGCCAACTCCCCAGATAAAATTCAAAAGAGACTGTGGTACTTTCCGCACGAGCCTGTCCAATATTGCAACAGCTGGAGCTGCTGTGTGGCCGTACCAAAGTAATATAATTTCTTCAAAACAAAATATTACATCAATAACGTCGATATAGAGTTTTGCGATTGAAAACAATCGGGGGTAAATCACGATATATGCGACAAGTAATTATCAAGTTCGAACAAAATGTATAAATATAAAAACTGGTTACATAATAACTTCTGGTGTTTACGCGAACACGCGCAATATAAAATGAATAAATTTAAAATATTTTATCGCTTTTAAATACATAAAAAGAAACTCATTTCAATACCTCAATGATAATTCTTCTAAATTATTGACGTTATAATTCTTTCGGCACATTTGGAAAAATTATGAGAGTAACATTTTTACGATGAGCGCGCACACCGACTAATTATGCTTGTAACCAATTTAATCATCTTTTTGACATATAATATAACCAATTTTACATTTCAGGAATTGAACAGTTGCAAAGCAATAATTGGCTTCGGCACCAGGGGTTGTGGGACCACACGAGACAAGTATTTGTGTAACCTACAAATAATTATTCTGTATCTTTTTGCTCCAAGTAGGGTTGACTGTGGGTTAAAAATAACTTTGCCAATACCATTAACAACATGATTGACAAGTTGTGCCCCCACCTAAAGTGATAAGGGCATGAAAAAGAAAAAATAACTTTCATAATAAACAAAATAAAATGAGTTTATTCTACAATAACAAAAAAACTATAATAGAGAATGGCTAAAGGGAAATTTCCAAAGCACATAATCTTTCAAATAATTTATGTATCGATAACGGTCATTGTAATCGCCATACGTTATGCCAAATCGCACCGTGCCGGGGAAACAAGATAAACATCAGTGACGTAATGGAAACTCGTCCTAGACCGACAAACAAGTTCGTTGACAACGCGCGTTTGTTTGGATGAGCGGCCCAAACGAGTTTTATCAATTTACCCAATTAAAATTGTCAATGATTAAAAAAAAATAATATACAAAAATAGACAAGGTCGTATTAGATCGTTAGCTCGCTAAAATTTCATGATTAACTTTGTCCATGATTCGGTTGGTACAGCGTACCTACTTGATATACAACGATGACAACTCTATACCTGAAACTGACTACTTGTCGTAATGATGAAACTGACAGGTTTAACAAACGGCTATAACTGAAAATGACTGTTGCTTCTCAATACATTTTTGAAAATGTTTTGTATGTCCATAAAAATAAGGATAAATTTTCAAGACATAATAATGCTCATGATATAAATACTAGGAACGAAAATAAATTGATCCTACCCACAAGTCCACTACGTAAAATAAGTAAATCTTTTATGGGACAATGTATACGTTACTACAACAAAATTCCAGAAAACGTTCAAAATGCATCAATAGCTAAATTTAAAAAAAATAGTAAAAGAACGTTTGGCTACTATAATATTAATGATTATTTAAATGATAACACACTGGTATAACACACTGTATTTTTAATGAATGCATGTCAAACTGCTTATATAAAAAAAAACCCGCCGAGTTTCTTTCGCCGCTTCTTCTCAGTACAGTGGCTTTCATTTCCGAACCGGTGGTAGTGTTTTAACTATCAATAAGCGAGTGTAATGCTCCTATGTTGAATGAAGACATTGATTTTGATTTCTGATTTTGATTAGCACCGTTATACGTGTTAGAATTGTACGCAATTTTATTTTCGCCCGGTCACATTCAGTCAGAAGCTAATCGAATCCTTCGCAAGAAGGTCGGTCGTTGCAAAATAGATTGCCAAAACAAAACAATTAAAATACCGCGGGATATATATTTCTCGGACGTGCGTTGCCTTTGGATAAAATATATCTAACCTCTCGTAATATATTCACAGAGCGTGACAGCTGAGAATCGCGCGCGAGGAAACAATACAGAAACATTTTTTAGTTTTAAAATCATTTAAGCCTCTCTGAAGTCTCCGTGACTCCTCGTGACGAAGCCATCGATGACTCCGTGACGCAGTTGCCAATTTATTGGCTTCGGCGTTGGGGGTCGTGGGTTTGATTCCCACACGGGACAACTATTTGTGCGACCCACAGATAGTTGTTTCGCATCTGGGTGTTTGTCCACCTAAAATTTATGTTTTTACGTTTTTATACGTCCTTACAACATAGAATAATGTTATCCTACAGTGACAGCAATGTTTTTAATAAAAAAGAGAAAAAAAAAAGAAGTGCTAATTATTTTATTCAGCCGACTTCTAAAAAGGAGAGGTTCTAATTCTCCGCCTTAGAACTCCGTCAATTATGAATCGATTTCAAAATTATTTTTGCGTTTCGTTCGGTTTTGCTTCGATGTGATCCCATTTTAATTTCATTTGTATTTTACCTTGGGCTTCGAGGATTCATCAGAGAAGTCAAAATCAAAATACAATAAAAGCGATTTTAAAGTGTGTTTTTTGAGAATAAAAATGTACTCGTTTCATACAATGCCTTTTTTATGACCAATTATTATGTGACTTCGATAGAAATTAACGTATTTCATATTTGACAGAAAATTAACTGTTTTATTAGTTGCCAATTTTTAATGTTTGAGACCGGGCATCTTTCAAACCACAGAAAAATAAAAATACTCTTTAAAAGAGTTCAGACAGCTTCAAACTGATTTAGTTAAACATTTAGCGGATCCTGCTAGAGAATTTTAATTAAGCCACCCACAATTACGTCACCGTTAGTGGTAAGGTTATTGTATACGAGGCAGTTCGTGTAGAAAAAGAAACAAAAAAAGTTGACTTCAAAAGTACACAACGTTCCATAATTTATGAGCCTTTCTGTTCACAGATAAAAAAAACCATTGCAAAAAATGAACGGGCGACTGAGACGATGCAAAAAGTGAAATAGCGGTACTCATCGACCGGTAAGAAACATGTGCATGACATCACACCGAAGCCATTACAGGAACAGACGAATTGAAATTTTAATCCATAGGAAGCTGTTAAGTTTGAATTATTAAGATTATTTATTAGGTACAACAGGCCATCCGGTTCTTTTTTCAATATATTTTTATTATGAGTACATCCACAGTATAGGTGCCTTGCCCACTACCTAATTAACTAAGCATACAAGAAACTATAATTAATTAGAAAAATAACTTATTTAAAAGAAAAAGTATACAATAGAAAGGACTTTCTATTTAATTTTTTTTTGTAAACGTGTAAGTATTTAGTAATCAATATTTAAGATATGGGAATTCTTCTCGAAACAATACTCAATTGTTAAACATCCAACTATCCTTCTTTAAATTTCTAAAAAGGGGACAAACATACGAACTTAAAAACTTTAGTATTATTAATTTTAATGCAATATACGAAAAAAAAATCAAGTATTTGACCATATCTATAGTTGGTCTCAAACGATAAGGTCGATCAAAAACTCTTCACTCTTATAACAGATAAGCTGTCTTGGGATGACAGCGTTGCGACATTTCTCTGTTTTCATTTTGTTTTCGTTTTCGTCTTCGCATATCTGGATAAGTACTTACAAAAAAATTCAAGGTTAATGAATCTTAATAAAAAAATACTCAAATTTGTTGAAGGACAAACAGTTTACTATTGACGCCAAAAATAAACAACCTTTGCAAATGCTACGCTTAAGGATATAGATTTATATAAACGATATTAGACCCTCTCCCTGTCTATTTTAAAATTCCTTTCAGCACTAAAAGAGATAACGTATTAATAAACGTAAAACATTCTAAATGTATTAATATTCCTTGTGTTGTATTGCATACTCACAATCCGTAAATCGATCAATGTAATTCAATGAAAGTTTGTTCTCAGATTAATCCCTGAAACAGTTTACTTTTAAGGTCCAAAATAAATGTCCTTGGCCTAATATCAAGTCTGAGAATATACAGAGAAGTGGAAAAGATAATATATACTAGAATAATGGGTATTTTATGTTCCAGGACAAAGGACAACGGCTTCCCCTCACGGGTTCCTGGATTATCGATCGTCCCGGGAGTAGGCCACGACGAACGCCATGCTCAGGGTCAGCTTTGTTTGACGGGTCTCCCTTTTCCACCTATAGCGCCGTCCCTTTCAACACAACTATAAAAAACGACATCAAAGTACTTATTGAGAATAAGCCTGTTCTACAACGTCTTTTTTATTTCGAGCGCGTTGCCATCCTGACGTATTGAACTTTGTTTGTGAGAAAAACTCTGATTCTTTGATTCACATATCAGAATTAAGGACAACAAATCGGCTATCAAATTATTCCGTTTATTTTTTAATCAGCCGCAACATAAACAATTACAAATCTAACACTAAACAAACAAATAACTAGTCATCGATTCGATTTACATTTGAATTTGGAAGCGCGCCAAATGAAACGACAAAATCGTTATATGAGACACGCTATAGTTTAAATAGTATTGCCCGACTAGCAAGCACACTACGAACAGTGGAAACAGAATATTATTGTATACATTTTTTTAACAATTTCAATATTAAAAATCCTATTATTCCAACCCTTATTAAATACAGTCATCGAATATAATTTGAGCAAATCGCAGAACCATTCGTATAGAAACACTTGATTTAAGATTACCTCATCATACCGACTTTATTAAACTCGAATTAACCACGACATTCTTATGATGTCCGCACTTTTAGTAGGTACTTGATGTAGGTAATGCCCTAGATTTGCCCGAAATCAAACTAAATTTGAACACAATGGAATATTTCAGTCTAAACGCCCCAATCCATACATAACGACGTGTAATTATTATCCTGGCATCAGCCCATTTGGCGCCATAATACGGCACGGTGATTTTCCGCCTTCCCCCGACGGTTCCACGGCAAATTTACGCACTAACCCACCAAACGAATTTGGCCATTGATCAAAACGTTTAAATTATAAACACGTATGAGGGGAAAAGTACGTGAAAGCGAAAACTGGATGCAACTATTTATTATATTGAGTGCAGATTTTTTTGCCAATTCCTAAAAGAACACAGTATAAGGCGGCGAAAATAATTCTAGTTATATAGACATGATATGAAACGGTGGTAAAAATATTATTAGGCGAGCTTTTTCTTATTTATCATCCTCTTGCCCTTATCCCACATAGGTGGGGTCGGCATAATATGTGATCATCAGTAAGCGGTATTGGTTATATTTTTTACAACCAGTCGCCTGCCTGACGTCAACCCTCCTTGGGAAAGAAAGCTAGATCTGGAATAATTATTTGTGGTGTCACACAAATGTTTGTCCCATGTGGGAATCAAACCCACGACTACAGACGCCGAAGCCAATATATTAGCAACGGCGCCGCCAAGTCATCAGGAATGCTTTTTATTATATAGGGTTATTAATATTTCTTAGACAGGAACTTAATTATCAAATTTGACAAAAGGCAAAGGGAGTGATATCAAGCCCCGAAACACCTTAGTCGATCTCAAAACCACAGACTGCATACTACTAGTAACTTAGGGAAGTAAGAATGACAAATAAACCAAAAATTTTGTCTCAAACACTAGAAATCATTCGACAAGAAAGATTTATCGAAGGAAAGTTACAAACAAAACAAAAACAAAGCTTTAACACATTAATAATACGATAATCTTGTAACATAATGTTATATACTATAACACGCAGGATGCTCCAAAAAATTTTCAAAGTCTACTAAGTGTAGCGACGTGGTGGTCATTTGAATCAATAAATTTAGATCAATATATCATCACGCTGCAGTGAAATTAAGTAACATTGACACCGATACCAAAATACATGAGGTAAACAACGTTAAGCGATCCTACAAACTCCTTATATTGAAACATCTTCAATAACTAGGTCTTGTTATAAATAAACTAAATCATAATAGATTAATGAGAGAAAATTCATTAGAAATTTACGGGACTACCAGATAGGACCTAACAATTATATCTAAGTCCACTTTCATTCTTCAGAGACGAGAAATTTACAAAATTAGAGATAAACGCACTGAAAATATATCTTTGTACTGGATAATTCAGCTAAAAAGGCTAAATATCAGTTTTGAAAACTGATATTTATCCTTTTTAGCTGAGACAAATTAAGATTTATGTTGGTTTATAAGATGTTAATGCACCTAACCCATGTTGATGAAAGTGATTATAAAATTACCGCAAAACCACACGGCCAAGTCGTAAAAGTTGCAACGGAATAAAACCGAACAGCGAAAACAACTTACATTCATTATCAGCAAAACAATAATTCACTGTAAGAATTGCTTCTAAGCTGTTCGTTTATAAACAACGGCCTCGAATTTCACGCATTTCTGCATCGCGCATTCCACAACTTACTACGCCTTATACCATGGTATCGGATAACTAAAGGAGAAACAACTTGGGTCCCAGGCGGATTCCTTGTGGTAGCTCCCAAAGCGATACAGTTACAGGAACGGATTTCAAACTTCCTTTTATTTATTACACTAACTTTTACTAACGAAGTATTGGTAATAATTTGATAAATAAACCATGAACAATGTTTTTTTTTTCAAATGCTACTTCTAACATCATAATTAGCAAAGAGAGAGAGACAGAGAGAGATGCACATGTCATGTTCATGTTAATGCATGATCATGTTTTACTAAAAACAATATTATAAGGAAAATCGTGCAACAATTACACGATTGGGCCAAATTATTATAAATTTGTCTTATAATCTAATACGGATTGTTGCCATACAAGACGTATGCCTATTTATTTATATTGCTAACAATTTAAGTTTTTTCTTATTTCTTTAACATAAATAAATAACTATACTAAGTTAAAATCAATTTTTTATTCTCTTTAAAACAGGGCAAAGAAATGTAAAAACAATATGCATGATTCAGTGTCCCTGACCGCATTACTTTGTAAAATAAAAGTAAGTCACTCATCGTAAGAGCTAATTTTATTTACACTTTCTTTGTTCAATTCCTAAACAGAAAAATATTGCACAGTTAATTGCGTTGACTTATCTTTTGTTTTTCAGACACGAAAAGATCATAATCGTAAACACAAACAAAAACAAAGTTTTAAATTTTACTATCATCCTATCCTATTTTTCCTAATAATTAATTCAAATAAATTTATGAAAATTAATTAAATGACTTACGGTATTGACTTACGTACAACCATAAAGTTTGACTTTGAATAACGGATCAATGAATCCTAACTTAGTACTGATTATCTTAAATCCACGGTTTTCCGTAAAAGTTCACTCTTTTCAATAATTTTATTAGTCACAAAATGAAATTTTACAAGTCTGTCTGTATAGTTTCGTAACCGCAAAAGCTGTTGAACAAGACCACTGAGGTTAAAAAACTTCTACTGGTCTAGCCACCACCTAAGACCACATCACTATTTATAGGGTGGGGTGATGAGGCAGTTTTTGAGAATTAAATAAGTACAATTTAGTTACAAAAACCGTATCAAACATGTCGAATATCTTACTCGTTATATTACATTTTCCATTTCATTTTGAGGAGTTCCGCGTAATATCTCCAAACTCCAAGGTCCTATACCGATCAAATGGGACCACATGGGAGCCAAACCGAACCCAATGAAAATTTAAAATCGGTTCAAAAAATATTTCTGAGATAACAAACATAAAAAAAACACAAATGATGATGATGATGATGAATTCAAAACCTCCTCCTTTTTAAAGTCAGTTGAAAATCTTACAGTGGTTCTTTAATTTCTAGCTGTTCAAAGACCATACAACAGTGGTCGTAAGTCTATACCTGTAAATTTTAGTGATGAGACACACGTCAATACCGATTTAATGCTATATTATTTTTGACTGTGTAACGTAACTGTAACAGTCTATGGTCTATGCAGTTACACGAATGTGCTAGTCCGTCTGGGAAAGTACCAAGAACTCACAGAAGACTGGTGTGCAGTGGAAGTGTTATGTTTCTGTGTTTCGTCTGGTGAGTCAGAAGCCATTAAAACATCGTAACGCATCTGAAACCCTGGGGGTGTTGCAAATGTCCATACAATATCAGCCTATTGCCGTCCACTGCTGAACGTAAGCCTCCCCCAAAGTGCGCACACTATCCCGGTCCTGGGCAGCCCGCATCCATCCGCTGCCCGCCACCTTTCTTAAGCCGTCAGTCCATCGTGCTGCAGGCCGTCCCACACTTCGTTTTCTTAACCGTGGAGACAAGATACGAAACGAAGTCATTCGCCAGAGAACTAAAGTTACCGACATTGAC
The DNA here is from genome assembly GCA_933534255.1 of Iphiclides podalirius. Taxonomy (NCBI): domain Eukaryota; kingdom Metazoa; phylum Arthropoda; class Insecta; order Lepidoptera; family Papilionidae; genus Iphiclides; species Iphiclides podalirius. The sequence continues at coordinate 8,607,024 of OW152834.1, forward strand.
ATTGAGATTGAATTAGCAGGCTGAAGTGGAAGTGGGCTGGCCATGTCTCCAGACGTACCGATGGTCGCTGGAGCCGACACGTGTTAGAGTGGACACCACGGTTAGGCAATGTCCATAAGCGACGGTTATCATTTAACATCAGGTGAACCGCAAGCTCGTGGGCCACTATCCCGCTTTAAAAAAGCTGTGTATGCCTAACCCAAAGTAGCACCGGAACTCCTAAGTGCCGTTGACAAACGCTCATTCTTGTGTATGCATTATACGTCTATATGTGAGTTATCACGATACACGTGTCGTGACTTGACACGGTGCAAACAACAACATGCTGCTGAACAATGGCACTTCCTAGCGTCTTCGAGTGCGTAACGGCAAAGCGAAACCAGGTAACCTGAGATGAACGTTTACGTTTTTAATTTATACATTCTAAGTAAACATTTCTAAGACTAATTGCATATTGGCAAACAGTAAATATTTTATGGGAAAATTTATAAGTTTTTAAAATAAAACCCCAGAAAACGTTTAAAATTTATCAGTTGAAAAATTCAAAACAATTGTTTTTTTAGTGTGTCATCACCAACATTGTTTAAAACAACGTTTGTGATAACACACTCTGGAAATAAATTGATCTGCAGGTCTGTAAATTGATTTCGTTTTGCGTGAGTGCCTCGGTTGTAACGAAGTTCCTTTCATAGTATTTTTTTTTTAAGATTTCATGCACATAACTCTGTACATAGGCGGACTTAAGCTTATAGTGTGCCAGTACTCTTTGTTTGTGACAAAGATATTAAATGCAATTTATAACGGTTTAATTAAATAACTTGGAATTATAGGTAAACGTAAAACATTTTTATTGGTTGCCATGGTATGTTCGTTAAATATTCGGTCGTGACGGAAAAGTTCTTAGGTACACTTTTTTTTGGCTAACCCCCATCCGCCAAATCCGTACCGTGCAATAAGTAACTTCGTTCCAAAAATAAAAAAATAAAGCCGACCCCTCTTTTCTTTCACCGGTTCCTCTCGGGTCAGTGGTCAAGACAGAGAAAATAGTATTTGGTCAAGCAATATGTGAATATAGTGCTTCTATGTTGAATAAAGATTAAATTTTTTTTATAGTGCTAATATCTGCACTTAAGATTTAAACCTAAATTTTCTACAAATTTTAATGAATAAAGAAAGATATTGTAATTTAAATTACCTAACATAAGGCTTTGCACTAAGACTGTTTCTAGACCCTCGTATTCATAACTAGTAATGGAGCTGTAACTGACTATGTTTGTTTTGCACAAGCCTGAACATCTCTGATAATTTATACAAATGTTATAAATACATTAGCTGGACGTAGGTGATGAGATTCGTGTATTGGTAACGTTGAAAAGACCCTTAGTTTTTGCCTCCCCGTAGGTCCGAGTATTTGAAATAAAGATATAGATCAGACAAAGAGCCGATGTAAAAGCGAATTTCGCCATTCAAGAAGATTATAGAGAAATATGACATTAAGGAGAAATATGAGAATAAATTAAATCTACTCTCAGAAATAAAGCATACCAAAGCTGATAGAATAGCTTAATAAATTTGAAAAGAACTAAAAATCAAGTAGATTGGACTTGCTACAGGTATTGTTTTTTGTTGTTGTTAAGTGTTTGTGTAATATGTATATTACTTTTTCATTTATTTTATCTTAAAAAATTGTTTTAAAACTTTCTTTGAAAATCTTAATAAATACGCAGCTTCATCTCAAAACTTTTTAACTTAAAAATTTCAGCCGTTGTTTTGATTTTCGAAGAATTTAAAGACATTATACAATAAAACGAGAATATATGATGAATTTGTTGTATGTAGGTACAAAAATAATGCTATGATTTGTGTATAAAATAAGAAGAAGGACAAATTGTTATGCTAAAAACTTTAGGTACCAGGTTTTCATAGCGCATAACAAGAAACGAAGAGCTCAAAATACGATATAAAGATATTTGCAAAGCATTAGCAACTGGAAATAGCTTTACGCTGGTAAAAATCTGTTAACAAATCTAAAATTAGCACCGACCAACGATGCGGAGACGTCACAAGCAAACATTGCCAGTGAACAACGTTAATCAATTACGTACACTAGTGTAGGAGATAAGGGATTTTTCAGAATTCACCTATTCGGCTGCTGTGACTAATTTCAAAAGAAAAGTTAAAATTGCATCATATTTTGAGAATTCTCGCCTCACTGCTCTGCGGGACGACAGTTCGTGTTATCGACCCTATCGACTCCAATCACATGGATGACCAGCACTTACCGATCTTCCATGAACCCAGTGTACTCTTAGTCGCCTTTTACGACAAGGTATCCCACCTTAGTCCTATTCTATAAGCCCGAGACTAGAGGGGCTGAATGCACCTAAAGGACTACAGTGTCGCGGAAGTCTGTGCTCGGTGTTGGCTTACTTGATAAGCGACTTGAGCGTTTGCCCTTAAAGAGCCTTCTGACTTTGACTCAATCTCAAAAACTTCACCCGCAACATCTGCGTGGCGCCCCACGTAGCCATACGCGATTCTGTTCAACCAGAGAGTGCTATTCATTTCAACGAGAGCCGTTTCTATTGTTCTGTTGGACGGGCACATATAACTGTTGTTTTAAAATTGTATAATAACTTCAAAAAACTTCGACATTGGCGCGTTGAAAAATTATTTTATGTAGTAAAGTAAGTAAGAGTAAATTTTTTTTCGATGCGCGCGCACACCGATCCCCAAAAAGCGACATGATACATGGTAACCAATTTAATCTTGGCAACGATTAACAACTTTTTGATATTTACCAATAATTACAAGTTATTTAAACCGTTATCTATTGCTTTTAATGTATTGACGCTAAAGAATTATAACTTCTTACGTGCGTACATAAGCACACACACACACGTTTTTTATCAACGCGTTTTGCTACCAGCCGAGCGTCCACGCAGCTCAGTAAAAGGCTTGCCCCAACACCTACAGTATATACAGAGGGAAAGACAGACGCCGATAGACTATTACATTCCATTGCCTCGCGTAGAATGCCTGAATTTTTTGTTACTCAAGGAACATTGAAGAAAATGTAAGCGTTGATTTTTTGCGCGCGATCTATTTGTTTGGCGTCTCTGCTGAAAATAAACTGGGGCGTGTGGTTTGAAAGTTATTTGTACGGTAAAGAAGATATGAAAAAAACACCTACAACGAAAAAGTTGCAAATAAATTCTTAGAATACGTATGGTGTTTTCGAGAAAAAACTACATTATAATTGTTTAATCTGGTATAGTGTTAATAAATATTTTTTTACGTTTTTATATTTTATATGGTATGGACAAGGGAAAAAAAGAGTCGTGCCAAATGGAATAAAATTGGAGAGGCGTATGCCCAACGGTGGGCGAACACACGCTGAAGAAGAGATGGTAATTTAAATAAATTTATATTTTATATGGTAATTTTAATTACGTTACGCCAAATCGACTGATATAAAAATATTATGTAAAATGTTGGTAGCCTCTGGTTGTTGGTTCCTACAGTAGTGGTTCCTACACAACTGTGTGTCTAAATATCAAGCATCGACTTCGAATGAGGCATAGATGTACCTACTCCAATATTTATGAGTAAGTAGGTCCATTCATCAGTTATGTTCTGTATTAGGCAAGAATGTTAAAAAGTAAAAAAGTAAAGTAACAGCCTGTACATGTCCCACTGCTGGGCAAAGGCCTCCTCTATACAGAGGGTATCAGGGCATAGTCCACCACGCGGCCTCACTGCGGATTGGCGGACTTCACATATCTTCGAGATTTTTTTTTGTTATTATTTCGAAAATATGCAGGTTTCCTCACGATGTTTTCCTTCACCGCGGAGCACGTGATAAAAAAAACTTCATTGGTACCGGGATAATTAGTATAAATTAAATGGCGATCATGAAACAAATAAGTGCTCGTCAGGTTTATTATATAATAATTATTAAAATTAAATGCAATCATAAACAAATAATGGTTTCTTCACGTTTGAATTACGAATCTTTTGAAACAGTTTCGTGCACCATGTATCTTCTCTTTTATTTTTAAATTAAGAATGGGAAAAGTACGTATAAAATAAAAGTAATTATAGGCCGCAAGCATTTTTATTAAAAAAAAAAGCTCATTTCATTTCAGTCTGTGGAGAGACTGTTTTAATTCTTAGTAAATGGCGTTTATAAATGCGAGTTGGAAATAGTGCTCGAAGATTCTGCAGGCTTTGAAAGGGGCATCGACAGTTCCCAGAATCGTCAGCAGGCATTCCAAGTTGATAGTTCCAACGTCCCTTTAGCTTGAAACTTATAACGGAAAAGGAAAAAATGAATGCGACGACACGACAGAATATATTGTATTCAATTACTGCCATTTCATAAAAAGGGAAAATAGAAAATATCAACAAAGTCGAGAAAAATTGTCTTGTTTTTTGATCAATAGGTATAATGTAAGTATATTTCATTCTGCGAAGTTGACGAATGGAGACATAAAGACATCTTTTACTTTTTATAACATCGCCTCTCCTAAAACAAGTGTCTGCACCACAGTCTAAATTGTAGTTCCTTGGAAAATTCCTGCATGAACATTGGTCTGCCCAGCATCCAAGAATTAGCAAACTGTTAGATTTTGGACACAGAGCACTTTGAACTTATGGAAAGCGAGGAACATTTGCAACATTTGCAACATTTGCAACTGTCATGTCAACAATGCAAATGTCAAAGTATTATCATACATTTCTATCCTTTATTAAGTTTCTATAATACAACGCAACACTGATTCAATTTATTATAACCTCAACATATAAAGTAAGATAATCCTTTGTTCTAATCGAGACAAAGTTTATTGTGATAAGATACATGGACTTTATAATAAGTTAGACCTTCCAACTGAAGTTGGCGAGATTAATTGGATAATTATTATCTGAGACTTCGTTCATATAGAAAGATTTATTAACAAACTCAACTTGGACAAAGTAGCACTGGTGGGATTTATTTCATGACATTCCATGGCATAATTATACGCAACAGTTACGAGTATTGAACTTAACTACAAACATTACTAGGGGTGGAATAAAAAATATTTTTGTGTCAAGATTAAAAAGTTACAAGACAAAGATAAAAAAGAAAATGAGAAAGAGCGAGAAAAATGGTTTTATTTTATTAAAATAGTAGCATTCTACGTAGATATGCATATTACGATTCGCTTTTTTTTCGTCATATTATGCTTCTTTTAAGTTAATTTGGAGGCATGTTTTTAGAAATTCAGTTTGAACAGTGGTAGCTGTGATGATCGAAATTCAGTTTATTTAAAAATAAGTAAAGTAGCTATCTTTTAATTTTTCGCTATAGTTAACTTTTCCACCGACTAAAAGTTAACTAGTACGGTAATGTTACCGTATTGCAAGATAAAGCCATAAAAGAGCATATAAACTTTTTAACTTCTAACCCTTTGCCAAAGACTAAAAAGAGATACTTGTTACTTCAAACCCATTACAACTCCTGCATAAAATTATGTAGACCTATCATGATAAATTAATGATGACTTCTTCCTGGGATAAACTTACAGAAGTCCTATCTTATTGCTCATTTACTACAAATGAGGAACAAAAATGAGAGAGAAAGAGACAAATTTAATGCTTCTATACCTCTTATTTAAGGCTATGCTTAGCCTGTCAGTCACGAGTTTGAATTTTACTGCTTGCATAAAATCTATAAAACATGTAAGATTGTCTTAGTTCGGTAAAAAGTTCTCTCTTCTGTTGAACTAATGGGCAGGCTCGTCCGGGTAAGTACCACGACCTCACAGAAGACCGGCGTAAAGTGGAAGTATAATACTTCCGAGTTTCGTCTGGTGAGTGAGGTAGCCGGAGCCCAATTTTCAAAAGGTCGTCAACGCATATGCAAACCCTCGGGTGTAGCAGATGGCCATGGGTGGTGGTATTCACTTAACATCAGTTGAACCATCTGCTCGGTTGGCAACTTTTCACATAAAAAAAAGTTCAACTGTCTCAAATATAAACCTTTATTGAATGCTATTCAATGGTTTATTAAATAAAACATTTTCAGTCACTGAAGGAACTGCGTAGAATGGCGCCAAAAATTTTTGCGATGGGCCTTGGGCAACAACCATCGCTTCATTCTTAGATAATCGAATAAACCGCTTGCCATCTCCTCTGTAAAAACACAATTACCACTTTCCGAGTAGCAAATTTTTAAGAATAGAGTTTCATACAAGAAATGCAAAAAAACCGTAATAATAAAATAATAGTAAGATAGCGGCATCGCCTAGTTTGGAAGCCAAATTCTCTTTAATATTCTATTTATCGCAAACTTAAAGTTATTTTTATAGTTATTATTAATTATCTCCATTCAAATGAGTACATGCATAGCATCCATATTAGCAGATATTATACTTCACTCTAGGTCAGCACCACTCTTATTCATTTATGAGTTTTATTTTAATTAAGTTATGAAGACATTCGGTGCGTGAAGAGTATGGTTACCGACGCGGGAATTATTTTAGCTCTGTAATTGCGAGAAATCCACGGCATTCTGGTCCCGTATCCGCGCGGCGTCTCGCTCGAGTGCCTTCCGCGAGCCGAGAGCGCAACCGCAATATATTCAACACGATTACATCAATTACTCGGCCGGCAATTATCGCAGCAGTCCGATGACGGAACTCCATAAAAAAACGGATTTGTGGTGTTGTATATGAAACACGGGAACGTGAGGTGAGTACTTTTAAAGTAGCCTTTGTATGCCCCTTCACGGAAGGGTCTTTTGCGGTCGTAAGGTATTAGGATACAGTCCATGACTAGAGCCCAGTGTAGATTGGCAAACTTTATACATGTCCGAATTTTCACTTTCGCGTTGGAAAGAAACAACCATTTGCTTAAGTTTATTTTTATGTAAAGTAATGATAAATAATAAGAATTACAAAAGTAAGAAAAGAATCTTTTGTTAAAATACAACCTGTTTGTGAACATATAAAATAAATATGTCCCACGGTTGATTAAAATCACCGAAAGTAAAGTATTCTTCTAAGATTTTGTCATTATACCTACGAGCCAAGATTTTAAGCGATTATTAAGTTTTCTATGTAATCATAAATACGTCATGACAAAAGGCATTACATTCGCCCTTTATAACCCTTAAAAATATGTATGAAATTGTCGTGAAGCAATCTCCGTTTTAATACGGACCCTCAGGTTCGCTGTTGAACATTGTCCGCCCCAATAGAGGAGCTATAAAGCATCTAATCCACCAACACCTGTCTACTTTTCATGACGTAATTGTATCGAGCCATGGTCACCCTATAAATATGACATAATGGTACTGCTGTACTGTATAGTGTTCGAAACAACGGAAATTTCAATAATGAAATTAACCGCGATAGGAGTTCAATCGAAAAATATTCTAACGACGTTGTAAAAATGAATCCCTTTCGATGTTTAAAGGAACCTGAAAGCTAATATAAGTAAATCTCGAGAAAATAATATAAATCTACACGACGACATTTAGAAGTACGAGTCTCATATGTTTCTATTGCCGGTCCAAAATCAACAGCCTGTTGAACTCATCTAACTTTATCATTAATACTTCGTTTTAAGAGACGAATGTACACAACTTCAAGTTTAAGTCAAGTGCCCCTCGACCGGATTGACTTTAGAATAAAGGATAGCTTGCGTAAACACTCCGTATTGTCATTCAAAGGACTGTTGTCAAGAATAGCGGGAAAATTATCAATAAATCTTTGAGAAACTGAAGCCTGGCTAAGCGAGTAGAAATAATAAAAACTGAATGAAAGTCAGAAGCATTTATTTGACAATGTCTCACAGGAATATATATGACGGACACAACACTTCCTTTAAAATAAATTACATTCCTAGTTATTTGGAAACTGGTAAAAGATAATGATTCTCTGTTATCTGTAAATCTTTCTTAATAAATATATTTCTAGTTTATTCGACGAAGAGTTAACCTTAGTTTACCTTGTGTTGAATAATAAATAAACAGGATTACGCTGCTATTTGGGTGGTGATTTTTACGTCTATAGATTGCCGAAATTCGATATTGTGCGTCAGGACAAGTGCACGCCACACAAATCCGAAAAGCAGCCAGTCCATTCTTGAATAATATATTCCTTTTTTCTTATTTCCCTGGCTTAGGTGGATCAGGGACACTTTTATTCTTCTAGCACTGTTTTTAGGGTTCCGTGAGGGTAAACGAGACCCTATTACGATTTAAGTTGGGTTTTTCTCCCGATTTTATAGATAATTATACGTAACACGACTCGCACTTGACCGGTTTTTATTTTTTTTTTTTTATTTTTTTATTTTTTGCTATTCACCCACTAATGTAACCAACACTCAAACTCCGTGATTTAAGAGTAAGTAATCCCATACTACACTGCACAGAGGAAATCAAGTTCACAATATGATCCCTTGAAGAACTGTATAGTTTTAGAATTATGTATATATGTATATATTTAAATATGTCCATTCTGTTAGGTATAATCACAATACAACTTGCACTATATTAGAACCTAAGAAATTACTAATATGTACACACTTAAATATACATCAATGCTACTTGAATAGAATTTAATGGATATGTTCAAACAAAAAACTTTACCGTCCGCTATAACAACCTATTCGAAACAAATCCATGACTATTATGACGTCATCTCAATAATGTTGTCTAATGTAATATAATCTAATGCTTTTTAATATATAGTTATATGTATTTAATTATTTAATCTTTATAATCAAAGCAGTTTACAGTACAAAATATTAATAACGAGAACTGTACTGAAAAGACGCCGACGACGGTATTCCGAGAAATGCATTAGAAGAACGAGGTCGTGCATGTAATAACATTAAACGCTTTTGAGTTTAATAGAAACAAAAACATGAATATACAATAAAATATTTTAATTAGTATATAGTATAGAATAGTATAGAATATACAAGAAAAGGCCGTGATAGCTCAGTGTCCGGGCGCTCACCTTTATTCAATATACACGAGCAACTTGAGTTCGATCCCCGGTGCCGGCACCAATGAAGTTTTTAACTTTAAGTGCTGACTTATCACGTGCTCCGCGGTGAAGGAAAACATCGCGAGGAAACCTGCATATTTTCGAAATAATAACAAAAAAATATATTTCGAAGATATGTGAAGTCCGCCAATCCGCAGTGGGGCCGCGTGGTGGATTATGCCCTGATACCCTCTGTATAGAGGAGGCCTTTGCCCAGCAGTGGGACATGTATAGGCTGTTACTTTACTTTTTATACAAGAAAATATTTGAGGTAGTAGCAAATTTCAGAATAGTTAAGATATCCGGTGTACTGTATTTTAATGTGAGGTCCTGTATTTGAATTTCAATTTGAAGCAATAGTCGTAAAGGCAAAAATCATTTCCTCATCACCTTAATAAAAAAGCTGTTTCCTATTACTTTAAAGACTCATTATCGAAAACTTAATGCAACTTAAATACTTATCGAGGCCTTGCTTATTGACATATTACAAATTATATAATTATGATTGAATAAATATTTAAGGTATAATTTGTTCCAATGGTGGCCTAGTCCTACGGTGCTGTGTTACTAGGCAAAGGCTAGAGTAGTACGGTGCGTGAAAAGTCGCGAATTTAACGAGGTTACAGGTTCGGACCTCAAAGGAGTTATTTTTCATTTTCCTTATTTCTTACGTAAAATGACCACTGTCTCACATTTATGCCAACGGTGTGTAGCGACAAGCCAAGGTGGTATGGCCGTAAAAATTCAGTGAAAAGTAACATAAGAATTCTCTATCGTTGAAAAAAAATTGTGAATGTTATATTTTTGCTAATAGAGGGTCTCGTCAAAAACTTATTACAGAAATGTTGCAACTAATAAGATCTTGATAGCTCAGTTTCCGGGCGCTCGCATCTCATTCAATATACAACGGAGTGCAAATCCAGGTGCAGGGGGAAATATGTAGGTCAACTACTATTAGTTTAAGTATCTAACTCTCATGGAACCGCATATTTTATAGGAAAGAAAACAATAAATCTTAAGCTGCATAAAGTCAAATTACTCTGAAGACTTCATCGCGTATAATATACTCTAAATCATACGAGTATATATAATATAGTATCCATACACAATATACTATCACTTTACGGTAGAAAAAACAAAGAGCAGCGTCATCCGCGGTATGACGTGATAAGGAAGACAACGCAAGGCATTGTTCCCCCAACGCGAATTAAGTAGAAAACAAACTGACTCATAATAGCGGCAGCGTTTATGTAACACCGCAGGATTATGTACGAACTTAACATTAAATATTATATAGTGCTAATCTCTGTACTTAAGATGAAACATTAAAATTTGTCGAAAAAATTAACGAAAAGTTGAACCGAAATTTAATCACTCAGTTAAACGGCTGGTTGCAACACCGACGAAAATCTCAAGGTATTTTGTCTAAAAAATAATATTTCTTTGGCATTTTAAGCATTGCTTGGCGCATCTATTGTTATCTCCTTTACAGAAGACGAGAACAATTTCAAATATCGAAGTAAATACGATAATTCTAACGACAGTCACCGTTGCTATTTCAAATTTAAATTTATATACTGCTAATTTCTGGACATAAGATAAGATATTAAAAGAAAAATAAATGTATGTCTTCAGGGCAATTCCGTCACGACGACGGATCGAGGTCAAACCGACATAGCTTCACAGATGATCGTTGTCGGAAAACAAAAGAACTGTCACCAATGCCTCGTAATATAAACACTTGTGTCAAACGCGCATGCCAAAAAGATGCACACTTCTTGAATTTTATTTTTAAAACATAACTAACATTTATCTTATTACACTATCCCATGATGCAGAGGCGTTTCGCAAACAAATCGAATTCATAGACAATCATTTGTAGATCACTCGAGTACTTGTCTGGAATACTCGCCAACAAAGCCATCTTACACACTTCTTTCCAATTGCTCTATGTTCACGTAATCTTGTTCTGAATCAATTAATGAGATCACATTCCTATTTGGCGCCAAAAAATATCTTCAACATTAGGTCTTCAATCATCCGCTCTACCTCAGGATCTCAAACAAGAATATTATACTTTCTTGTAAAACTTACAAGCAATTTTAAAAGAAAGATAAAGTCTGAATAAAGACAAGTGAAATAAAATAAAGAACAAGTGAAATTTCAACAACAAAACCTTCCGTTTATACTGCTGCGACTTTAATTAAAGGCGGCAAAGTTAAACCTCGTGTACACACACCCAAGAGGAATGAATTGTACGAAAGCTTGTTAAAACTATTTGCCCTTCAACCTCGAAACGAGACATAACGACGCCCGGGTTAGCGTCCGGACCATTGCATTTGGCGTACGGCCAAAATACGATGACCCCCTAACATATATTGGACAATAATGTAATAACCCGACCTATATAATCAAGACAAGCTACGGAATTTTTACTGTACACGATACATTTATGTATATTTGTACTTTGTGTGAAAAGGATTGGAAGTCCAACGATAACTGCGAGCTTGAAGATCTATTGTAGTCTTCCCTACGAAAACTAGCCACTTATGTAGGATAATATTATCCTGTCTTGTAAGGACGTATACATAGATATACTTCACGTGGTTAAAGACCCAAATCCGAAAAAAAATATCTGTGGGAATCGACTCAGAGCGCCGATGTAGCCACACAAATAGTTATATCGTGTGGGAATCGAAACCACGACTCAGGGCGCCTTCTAATTAATAGGCTCGGCTACATCACTCATCAGATATAAAGCAAAAGTATGACAATGCCGCTTCATCTTCATTTTTGTCAGGTCGTCGTACTCACCCAGACTGACCTACCCATTCGTGCAACAGCCTAAGCTGTTGCGTGGCTGTACCACTTCTAGTAATAAATTAATGCCGCTACTTAAGAATATCCACAGCAGACGTGGGGTTGCAAGTTATGATCGAACAAACAAAAGTAAAAATACTTATACTTTAGGCCTTTTATAGTGTATCAAACTAAATCCATACTAAAATTATAAATGCGAAAGTCTCTGTCTGTTTGTCTGTCTCGATTCCACTCCAAAACTACTGAACCGATTTAAATGAAATTTGATATACAAATAGTCTAGAGCCTGAGAAAGGTCATAGGCTATTTTTTAATTGGAAAAAAGTGTTGTAAAGGGTTGCAAGATATTTATTTAAGAGCTTAAACGAGCGAAGCAGCGGGCGAAAAGCTAGTAATGAATAAAAATCAAGCATAATTATGCATTACACCACTACCACATACAACATGTGATAAGTGATTTTGCCTAGATTTTTTTACGACTGGCCGCCTGAAACACCCACAATTGTCTGTGGGTAACATATATACTTGTCACGTGTTGGAATCGAACCCACGATGTCCGGCGCCGAAGCCAATATTTTAACAACAACGCCACCAAGTCATTAAGTATGATGTACCAATTATTAAGATAAACATAAAAAATAGCCTATCCAGCTATCATAAAATATTACCACAGGGAGTTTAACATAATGATATCTCTAGTAGGTTAAAAGTTGATGTAATCCATTATAATGGGCTATACATACGAGATCCATAACTGGCTGTAAAAAAAGAAGTAAGTACATTTATTTTTTCAGTAATGGGCGGAAAATTTATATGAGCACGCTATTAATCACATTAGCATGCATGACGCATCATAACGCGCTAGGTGAGGATTAGACTATAGCGTGAATTCATTAAAAAATAAGGCATGCTTAGCGACGAACGGTACACAAAATCTGCAGAATTTTCAAGTATGATCACGTTTGTAATTGTCAGTAATAACTCTATTTATTCGTATTTATTCATATCGATAAAATGTCTTAATCTCTATATCTTGGACTGTAGATGTAAATATCTTGGACGAAGATATTTTAATTTTTTTACATTATCAGGGGTCGCATAATTTAAAATTATAGGATTACAAGGTAAAAGTAACGTCTGGAATATAAAGCACTTTTAATATGTGATATATTCAACGTTACCTTACTATATCTAAAATACACAATTGCAATACACATTGTCTCGTTCTCGTATCACACCAGCAAGTGTGGTCGGCAACGTGTGAATCATGTTGTTAACGATATTGGCTAGGTTTTTACTACAGTCCGCCTGCCTGACGTCAACCCTGCTAGGAATCAGGATCAGGTACAATTATCTGGGGTCACACTAATACTCGTCCCGTTTTCGAATCGAATTGACGATCCGTGTAATCGAAGTAAATGACTTAGAAACTACGCCATCGAGTCAATAAACATTATTACTAACACCGGGATTTCAACCCGGGTCCCTCGGGTACGACACAATTCTAATGTCCCCATACAAACCTATAGACATTAGATTATAAGTAACCAATGCACTAGCGTATCTAACGCGATATAGCCACGCAACCATACATTGCACAAGGACTGAAATCATCATTAGATACGTTCCAATCCACAACCATGTGGACTGCTAACTTATTGCCGGCGGTAATTTCCTTTGAACTTTACACTTAAGTATTTCACGAGTGCGGCCGACGGCAAAACCCGTGCATAAATATCAATTTACACATAAACGTAAACATTAGTAGATAATAGAACAAATAAATATAAATTCGCGATAAGGCATGTAATATTCCTACGAAGTAATAAAATCGTGTATTTAGTACATGTAGTGGTAGTAAAGTTGTCCTACAAACACAAAATGTAGAAAGGCAAACATACAGATCCGGATCAAATGTTACAGACATCAGGTCATATTGTCCCTAGTCGAGAATCGAACCCGTAGAGTCGACATCTATCGCTTAACAACTTCGCCAATATATCATTTTATTTGCACTGCATTATTTATTACCACATGCTGAACCACTGAAGGTTGTGTTAGTCTATGCTCCGTGGCGCAGTTGGCAAGGTATTGGCTTCGGTGCCGGGGTTCGATTACCACACGAGGCTGTTTGCGTGCCTCCCAGATAATTGTTTCGGATCTGGCTTGCCCATTTAAAACGTCCTTACAACACAGGATAATGTTAGCCGCAGTACTGGGCAAGGTTTCCTGTAAGAAATTACTTTTAGAAATAAAGCCGCCCAATGTACCCGTCACTTCTACATTAAGTTTTTGATTTTTGTTTATTTTATTTTTGGTGTTAATAAAGTTGGTGTGTAAAAATATTCATTCATTCATTCATAGATCGTCTACGTCTTCCACAAAAAATACAATACAAATAGTCTCTCTTACAGCACTTTAGAGCTTTAATAAATTAACAAGACGACGAAAAATATACAGAATCAATTTGAACCCCAAAAATAATTGTGTCACACCTACATGGACTTCAATATCATTAGTCCTTAACAGCAATAATAGGTTTTCACAACTATTTACAAACAATTGACCAATTTTCCGTGTTAATATTTTTTTAAAGTACAACAAAAACAAGATGTCACGACTAGGTAAACAAACAACATAATATGTTGCCTACTTTTTGTCAAAGTCACACGCGTTATTGCTCATTGCGTTTGGCAAGACAAAGTAAATTACTTATCACAAACTTATTCATTACTAGCTTTTCGCCCGTAACTCCGCCTACATGTACTACATATCGTGCTTAAAAAGTACCTACGGAATCCTTTGTGCGCGAGTACGAATCGCACTTGGCCGATTTTTTAACTTTACGTAAACTTACAATTTTACAGGCCATAATAATATATCGTTAACTATAGTTTCATTCAATTCCACTTTAGCTATTGCATAGCATTTTAACGCACAAATAGCCAATGTGGTTCTTTAAGTTGATATAACTTTTTTATTTATGAACTGATTGAAATAAAACTAACACTAAATGATGCTTACTACAATGCATTAGACAAAAAATTTAACAATCATTGTTTTGGATTCTACTGCGTTATTAAAGGCCCCAATAATAGTTTTCGTCAAATATCTTCCATGTAAAGACAACGATCAGTTACGTTTTTATTATATGTATTGATTATATAAGACACGCACTGCTCAATTTTTTTTGTAAGACAACTTGGAGTAAATTACTTATCACAGTTCATTGTTATGTAAGATTCGCACTATGTTATTGTGGTGGACATACTAAATGTGAAAACGGATAAAGCGAATTGCTTGTTCATGACTGGTCAGTAATTTTATTAGAATCGTTCGCCACATTCGGATCGCGGTGTCGTTACTTCCCCGTATTACCCAGGGCCTATGTTACGACACGGTCGGGAGATAAGTCGACTTTAAAAACGCCCGCACATTAATTACACTTCGGCGGGTTCAACGAACCGCGGGCGTCATACAGTCTGTGGATATGGCAGCGAAACAAGTACGCTCGTCGGCACTAATAATAAACGTAGTTTTTTGCGTGTGACAAAAAAGCGAGGCACAATTATACACCGACGCGACTCGCCTATGTTCGGAGGTTGATGAACTTTGGCACACCCCATGGAGTTGGGCGTTCCGGGAGTCAAACAGAGCCGCTGACTTAGACCAATTGTTCGTATACCGTACGAGTATCCTGTGAATGAAGTCAGCGTTTCATTGTGATGGCTAAGGTCATTGTATTTCTTTGAACGACATACTCAAATCGCTTCTGGCGAAATTACGTCACCTATACGATACCCATTCTTTCCAGACACTTGTATTATTACTACATAGTATAAAACAAAGTCGTCCCGCTGTATGTCTGTCCGTATGTATGCTTAGATCTTTAAAACTACGCAATGAATCTTGATGCGGCTTTTTTCACTAGATAGAGTAATTGAAGAGGAATATTTATACAGGGAGATTTTTTTGAGAAGTGCCCAAATTTACACAGGAGGTTCAGACTCGGTAGTATAATCATTTA
The DNA here is from genome assembly GCA_933534255.1 of Iphiclides podalirius. Lineage (NCBI taxonomy): Eukaryota > Metazoa > Arthropoda > Insecta > Lepidoptera > Papilionidae > Iphiclides > Iphiclides podalirius. The sequence continues at coordinate 8,622,912 of OW152834.1, forward strand.
TTGAAATTAAAAAAAAAAAAGTTTTTTTTACAAAATTATGCCAGTCTATTTCCTAAAAAAACAGAACGTGTTGACAATGCGATAGTCATTCATAAATACCTAAATTTTACTGTGCACGAACTTGTGTGCGTGTTAGTTATAAATTATCGTGCGTAAAATAAATGAGTTGCGTATAAATCACGCATTCTTTTGAGATAAGTTCAAATGAATGTAATCAAGTACTAATTAGTGATTTTAAATATTTATCATTTTTTATATAACATTAATTATGTCTAGAATTTAATAAAAAAAATGGGTATACTTAGAAAAGCCACCCTGTATGTATAATACATTGCACCCGTGATGTGTCACTCATATCCCCTTAGATTTTAATACCACTTATTATTAAATTATAGAGCAAATGTTTCATAGCGTTTCTTTAAAAATACTGGTTTCAAAAATATTTAACATCGGCTACTTTTTCGTTACAAGTCATTTGAATAATTTCATCTGATAATTCGTCTCGTGTTTCATAATCATACTCGAGTGTATGACCGTTATGTGATAATTATTATGTTACTGTATTAATTAAGATTGTAATATCATTATTAAATACCGTAACGAAACTATGCCAACTAACAAAAACAGCACCTTAAAAAATCTTTTACATGCCCGGAAGGTTTTGTAGAAAACTACTTTTTGCATCATAAAAAAATATTTTTACTAAAAAAATCAAAAAAGATAAAAGTAGTTCAACCACAAACCTATACAAATGAAACATACATCAACTGTAAACAAAATACAGTCGTCAACCTTTTGTTCTACTTATTACATCCGCCACTAAAATAATTAGTTTACTTCAAACGAAATGCCGAAAAGTGTTTTAAATTGGCTTGAGCGCATGGCAATTTTAAAATTAACGCCAACAATATTTTTACTCGATGCTTTGTTAACAAACCAGCCCGCTCGTGTTCAAGTTATTAATAAAATTAAAAAAAAATGTTACACGTGCTTAAATTATCAAACGAATGACCAATAAATACAATTCCAATTACTGGTATAAAAGGTGAAGGTCCAATTCTACAAAAATTAATTAAGATTATTTAATTATAATTTAGCACATTAAAATACAATTTAACATAATATAAATTATTTTTAAATCTTAAAATTATAATATTCTGTAATATGTGTATAATTAATAATATTCTGATAACCTAAGTAGCGTGTTTGTATGTATTTACAAATTTACGCGACACGTTTTTACGCAGAATTATTCTTAAGTTACACGACAACTTATGAATGAGGGGCACTCAATGTCAAACGATAAAAAAGCTTTGGCAGCACATGTGGACGGTATGAGGTCATGATATGTTTTCAATAGAACAATTGTTGCAATAAAGGGCGCCAATTTTAACGGATATCCGATGAAACAAGATCTGTTCGATATCAAATAATATGTAAGATCTCGAGCAACCTGAGTTCATTACAATTTTAAGTGCTAACTTATCACGTGCTCAGCAGTGAATGAACACGTAGTGAAGAAATGTGCATCTTTTCGAAATGATAACCAAAAAATAGATATTTTATATGTTCTATACAGAGGAGGGCCAACTGTGAGACATATATAGGCTGTGACTTTAAACTATTATGAATATGCTCTGCACCAAAACTAAACGAAGTAAAAAACATTTATATCTGCAAGAATTTACTTTCCAAATTCCATTCGTTTCAAATTCGAAGTAGATTTAAAAAAGGAAAATTTTATGAACATTGTTTCCGATACAACTCTGGTACTAATGTTATTTAATCTGAAGGTTTTATCGCGTTTATTTTTAATTTAAGTCTGTCCCGTGACCATGAACGCTGTAAAGGGTTCGAAACGTCGGGAACTTAAATTAAAAATAAACGCGATAAATCCGTAAAATTAGTTTCATTTATAATGTGTAATCGCGTAAATACAAGAAATTATTATAATCTGAAGGTTGTTGAAATCGCAAAACTGTGAGCATGTGTTAACGGGGTCACTTTGACTAGAATGCCGCCATAGTTCCTCAATGCATAGTTTGACCTCAGAATAAAATGCGCTCGCTTTAAATGCATTGGAGACACCGCACTAGTGCGATCGCTAGTGATGTGCCAGATTGCGCTAATCTCTGGTGTACATTGTATTTACATATATGTTTGTGTATAATTCTAAGTGTGTGTGCATTTATATAAATTAAAAAAAAGACGTTATTAATTAAAATCATTTTACGGATTTTATAGCTTAACTTTGTTTTAACTTATGAAAATCGCAAAACTATACTGATTTCGTCTGTTTTAAATGTTTCATTTAAAAAAAAACAGTGAGCCAATTTTCAATGATATATGTATATAACCTTATTTTACTTTTTACTTACCAATATTCTAAATGTTTTATTACAGCCATATTAACGCATTGCACAAAAATGCCATACCTTCCATTTTTTGCATTAGATTTTCTACTTTGAATTACTGTAGTAAGAACTCAATTGAACGAGTACACAAAATTAATCGAGTGTTTTGATACAACCAAATGATCTACCCGGTCGTCTCTTTCATCTCTATTAAAGAAGAAAGAAAACTAAATGACATCACTTGCGGCAATGAACAAAGGTTTTTCGCGACAATTTCACGCGCCACGTCGTCGGTAAATCCATTTTATCGACTTTTCCGGCTACAGAGTTCTATTTCCGGTGCGAGGTTGAACTTAAACTGGGTTTACGAGGATAGACTTTTTTATTATCCACTTTAAATGAAACGGAAAAGGAGTGGACTGTGCAAGGACATACGCTGTTATTAAAAAGCTCTAAATATAACCCAATCATTAGCTTTGTTGTATCGCTTAATATCCCGTCCACGGCTAAGAATAGAACTTGTAAACGCTTTTTGTTACTGCTAGCTTATTACGCCGTCGGTGGCTACTTACGGATAATTTTTAAAATTGTTTGAATGAATTTCTTACAGCAAGTGGTCAATAAATAGAGTAATAGTTAAAAAAAACTCAAATTATCTAACTAGAAGTCGATTCTAAACTCAGCCACTCAGCGTGGCAACTAATATCCAAACAGATGAAAATATATAAGTAAGAGAGTTCACGTAGCATACATGAAGCCTCTATGTTGTTAGGAATTATAGACAGACTCTTACGTATTTTCAAATTACAATTAATGGGCAAATAACAAAAAAAGCCCGTGTAATTTATCCAACAATGTGGATCGTGTTTCAGCGGTCTAAGGCACCGAAAAACGTGGTCACCATTCGAATGAGACCAAATGAGCATCCATTAACATCTCAATTAACCCTCGCGCTGGTCATTACTGACGGGTGGGCATTCAATGTGCAAAGACTGGAAAATACCCAAATTCAAATGTCTTTATTCAATAAGAAGCGTTACACTTACATATTGGTTGTCAAATTTTACAAAAATATTACTACCGTTTCGGAAGAAAAGCCATTGTCCTGAGAAGAACCGGCGAATGAAACTAAGACAGGACAATTTTTATCCATTATTTGACAAAAAACACGTTTACAAATATTGTATCAATATATATTGATATCCACTTGACAGAACCTGGAGCGATCAAATCATTTCCAAAGCATGTTATCATTTAAATAATCACATAATCACTAATATTATATTATATAATAATATAACTAATATTAAATAAAACTAATATAATAATAGAACTAATATTATAATAATATAACCTGTAACACACAAACGAGCCCTTAACTTTTTTTGAATTCAGCAACTGTTTTACTTTGAAAGTTTTCTGGAGTATTGTTGTAAAAACGTATAAATTGTCGAGTAAAAGATTTACTTGTTCTACGCAGTCTAGTTGTGCCGATGCCGAAGTCAGGGTCGACGGCTGGACACACCTGTGCCGATGTCCTATCGATTATTATTAATTGCTAGTGGCTTTTCCGCGGCTGCACTCGAATTTATATTTCATTAATCATCGTCTTGTTTAGAATCAAAGAGAGAAGTGAGATCTAGTGCTATAATCGTACATTTTGGGGTACATAGTGCACCATGTTCCTCTTTGGACAATGGATTATCAAATATACAAAAGATTTCCGATCCTTTGTTCCGATGCTGCATGTTACAATGACAAACAAACACACTTTCATCTATTTATACTGTAAGCAGCGATTCTATACAGCGACAAACTTACCGCACAGCGTTTTGAAATGCTTTGTGATAAAAACATATTTACCTGAAAAATAAAGAAGTTTATTTTTAAAAAATTAATTAATACCATATAAACTATATAAGTAAGGTCAGGAGATTCCGAAGAGATTGTGGATGCTGGACCCACAACATGCACATTAGGACAAGCACAAAATTAATTAATTTTGTTATCAAAACAATGTCAGACTAAAAAACTTGTATTGAAATAAAATTATACAATCTCTATTTCTTAGAAAAGTTTATTTAAAACTTAAAAATTAACTGTATCATCGACAATTTTACATATGGCTAAAGATAAAAGAAGATAAAGGTGCGGTAAACCATAATGGCCTAAGTAAATTAACTTAGTCGCACAGCGAGATTAAGACATCTACAAGTATTCCGTTTTGAAATAAAGTCGAATTTCGTGTGAGCAAAGACAACTCAAAACTCTACAAGTTCTGATGGCACTTATCAATTCATAACGAAACAATGGACATTCATAATACCGAACAAACCGATAGCAAGATAGCTATCGGAGGCGAAGCCGCAGATTCGTCGATCGACGAAGAACGACCGATAAGGAATATTTTACTGAATGAAAACCGAAAATACGAAGAAGGGCATAATCTTACGCAACAATGCTTTGCAATCAATGTATCGATTGTTTAGCGTTAAGGAATCTTATCAACATTAATATTTAATGTAAAATCATCAAGTTGTACAATTTCTTTTTACTTTATTTAATACTAACGAACCCACACGAACGGCTGACACTAGTAGAACAGACTATCCGAAAAAAAAACTGTATGTCAAATCGCTACCGAACTTCAGAGGATGACCCACTGGGCTAATCCGAAGATAGATAGATATGCATATACGATGTATATGCATATAGATAAAAATAATTTAATACGTTTAATCTATGTATAATTTCCCTATGTTTCGTATATATTTCATCAACCACAGGGGTAGAGCAATATTTGACATCCTAATATCATAGATAACTTTAACGATTACATCATCATCATCATAATTTCAGCCTGTTTGAGTCCACTGCTGAACATTTGCCTCCCCCACAGGCTGCCACGAATCACGATCCTGAACCACCTGCATCCATCGACTTCCCGTACATTTGCACTCAGGAAGAAGCAAGAGGAACTGCGCTTGCCAACCCGCTTGCCAGGCGTGGCAACTATGGCAAAACCCCCCGTCATGATGGAAGCCCAAACGATCTAAATCATCATATCTAGTCTATTGTAATGTATCGATTTATTACTTAAATAATTTAAAAAAAAATTGTCTTCCGTGAAGAAACATGTTATCGTCGACAAAACAGCCTTTGTACGTATTCCTACCGGTGTGACACGTTTAGGCGTTACGTTGGTTAATGAATCACTCGCAAATAATAGTAAAAACTACACACCGAACTAAACCTGACAGTTTTTTATTTAAAAAAAAATAAACTACTGTTTATACATTCGAAATTAATCATCTGTCAGAACTATAAAGACATAACATTACTTCAAACATGTTTGTCGAAGGTTAAGAAGCGGATAACGTGATTAACCGGGTAGTAACATACAGTTAAGATTTAATAAATATTTACAGTTTTTTATTTAAACCCTTCGTGTTTCTGTGTAATTCTGTAGAGGCCTAAATTCGTCAGTGGAGTTATTTAATAATAAGCATAGACAACCCCTCGCTATTTCAATTCAAGAATAGGTCATACTAAATTAATAATCGTACACATCACTACACCTTAAGTTCCGCTAGTGGAAAAGTATCCAATTATTGTCAAAACCATAAAACCCCAGTGAAAATACCATTAGGAAAGGTTAAGGTTATAAGTAGGTATTATAAATTCTGAGTATGATCGTATTAATAATGGACATGATATAGATGATATAGATGTAATTATTGGTTTCCCTATACATCAGATGATACTACAATAAAAAAAATGAAATATACATATTACACAAATGTATATACGTTCCCTGTCTCGCTTCTAATTTAACAGCTGGAAATTATTGTTTTGATTTCCTGTATCAGAAACCATTTTTGCGTTCTTGGCAACTTTCCCATTGCGGTGTGCGCAGTTTAAATAAAAGCAATTAGCGACTACATGGCTGATGGGCATTGTGATGGCTTATATGGGGGGGCAGGTTTAAACTTTACTCTATCTCCTAAAATGTACACAGGGTAATGGGGGATTCCCACCACTTTGATGGAAGGGGCTTCATATCAATCATTCAATATTCTTCAGAACCCACAGGTAGAGATATTAATGGTCTAATAGTTGACTATTTACGCCAGAATATCACTATTAAGATGGCGAGTTAGAATCACAGTTAGATTTTGTAAGTTTCTTAAAGCAGCGCTTCAGCGCGCTGTCACTTTGGTACTGACAAAAAAACATTTGTGTGTTTGCTTTTGCATGAATAGGTCGTTCCGTCCGGGGAATTATCACTACCGACAGTAGACCGGCACTAGAATCTACTTCATGCCGGTATACTGTGTGACTGTGTTCCTCCTGCTTCGTCTGGTAAGTAAGATAGCCAGGGCACACTTTATTATAAAGTGGCAACTCGTCTGCAACCCTATGAATGTTGCAAAACTCCATGAGCGGCGGCTATAACAACACGTGAACCAGCTCGCTTGCCACCATCTCACATTAAAACTCATGGTGTACATTTCATGGCGTTGTGCGCGCGCGTATTAATTTCACTCTTCTCATTCTTACCCTAACGAGCAAAAATATGTATGACTTCAATAAGCTTGGAGAAAGAACATCCTTCATTTTCGACCCTGCTATCGTTAACAGTCGTGACCTCGCGGGTCTGGTTGGTTCCTCATCTGAACCATTTTTTTTTGTAAAAACGCCTGTATTCGCCTGTTATTATTTATAGTTATACAGATTCAGAAAGGGAGGATAGTGTAGACGTGAAGGAGACATCGAGGCGGCCTTTAAATAAATTTGTCGTAAATACATGAAGATTAAACAATGCAATGCTATTGTTAACAGACATACATACTAAGACCACGAGTGTAACAGAAATTAATTATCTTAACAACACGTCAGGGTTTGATCCAAAAAAAGGAACATTTACAAAAATTTACAACATCGTACAATTGTGTACATTGGCAGAATCACGTTTACGAAACGACAGTAATAACAAAATGGCGAACATTTTATCTCATTATTCAGATAGAGCGATTTAAAAAAAAACGTTTGCATATAATGACGTTATACAGCTATACTAGAAAATAGAATTTACTAGAAACAGAATTAGAAAACGTAGGTACCTAAAACGGTTTGCAGGTAGCTCGCTCGGAGGAAGATGTATCGAATCCCAGTGTTCGAATCGCTGCTTTTCGAAGTTTGTGAATAAATAAATGTCACCCTGTAGACATTTGTATACGACAGAGTCACCAACAGTTACTTTGATTCTTTCTCATACAGTCCATACAACAGTTACTTTCATGTTTATAACTGGGAGGGGGACCTGATGGCCTGAAATACAGGCTTTGCTTAGATAAGGCATCAGTCTCCCACATTGCTTTGAACTTTAAATTTAGTTGTATATGATAAATTGTACAAACCGATGAGATCAGAAATAAAGTTTATTATTATTATTTTCTTGTATTTATGCGAACACTACTTTGAAACAAAACTATCAAAAAACCATGAACGCTATAAATGTTTAAAACATCGTATCATCAGAATCATCATCGTCAGCCCGTATCAGCCCACTGCTGGGCATAGGCCTCCTCCCTCTTGCGCAATTCATCCCTGTCTTAAGCGGATCGCATCCATGTCGTATATTAAGAGCAAATTAAACGCACTACTTATAATACGTAAGATAATTTTATTTACCATGTGTTACATTGACAAAAAAATGCTGATATAGCGGGCATTAAGTAACGCCGTCCAGACAGCAGGACGAAGTTTCTCTTTAAAAGATTAAGATAAACTCTTTCAATAAGTTGCAAGCGGTGTTGTTAGCTTTATTTCGAGATTTCCTTGAAATTCGATAGGCGAGGTCCGCACTGATCGCTCAATCACAACAGACTTAGCAACAGTGCTCCGTTGCAGATCATAAGGTCGCAAAACAGATAACGTTTAGCAACACTATCGAATCAAGAAAGAATTTAATTGCTTTTATATAAGCTAGCACCTCTACCATATCGGTCTTTATTATTTTTCCATGCAGATGGCAACTAAGCATTTACCGCTGGTGATTGTCGCTGAACATTTATAACCTAGATATTGCAGACGCGATGGAAAACACTAAGAATTCGGCCGTTTATCGTGATTATTTCCCGGTATTCCCCGGATTATTCATCGAGATCTAATAACCTATTATTTCTCTTCCTCAGTAAATACAACTATTTTGACCATCATACAGTTGACAGAGATAGGGCAATACCATTCGCGTCAAGCCGATATTATTTACTTCAGCCTTGACGCCGTACGCCGGAGACAAATGTGAGATTTTACACACAAGTAACCCGTTCTAGCCTCATTGATAGACGCCGTTTGGAATAACAGCCACTACCTTTATTTTGTATTTACTATATGACAAACAGAATAACTAGCACTCCATATTACAAAGTGCCGAGTCGAACTTCAACAGAATTTTAAAAATAGAAGAATGATAGTAATGTTTTTCTGGTCTAATGGATTTCTTTTGTGTGGTATATTTTTTGCAGCCCCGGTTCCCGATATACTTGGTATCCCTTTTCTGGGGCGTTAGTCTATTTAAAGTTTCATAAATTGCACCTATCCTTGAAAATACTAGTTATAATTATAAATATCAACTAATAATAATTACAACTACATCATTTAAGTCATAAATAATGCATTCAATTGATAGGGTGCAAATTTATACTCAGAAATATTTTGAGGCGTTTAATGACAAAATTTAAGCACAATTTAAGTGCTTTCAACAATTAGCATACATGCATACATGAACTGTCTTGTACTATTTGAAACAATATCAGCATATGAATACATGCACATTTATACTCCCCGCACATTTTAGAGTACGATTTGTACATTATATTTGTAGGCAACAAGAATGAAGCAATCGAAAAAGCATTCTAATGTGCTCGCCTTGACTACATTGCTTGTGTGAAATGAGGATTGGAAGGCTTAGACAAGTATAGTGTCAACAACACCAGACAAGGACGGAATTTAATAAACCGGCCAAGTGAGAGTCGGGCTCGCACACGAAGGGTTCCGTACCATCTATAAAAACGCCATCTGTTGTATGGCAGCCCCGCTTAAATATTTAGTATTCTTTTTTTGTATTTTTTGATATAGTGGCAACAGAAATACATTATCTGTGTAAATTTCAATAGTCTCACTATCACGATTCATGAGATACAGCCTGACAGACGGACAGACTGTCTGTCTGTCTGACAGCGGAGTCTTAGTAATGGGGTCCCGTATTATACTATATCGTAGTACAGAACCCTAAAAACTGCAAATGCAACAGTAGCTGATAATAAATAAAATTGTGAAAATTTTTTACAACCCCAACAATTTTGATCTAAGAAATATTCCACGAGACAGGGAGATAGGGAGCCAAGACACGAAGTTGCTATTATACTAGTTCTATTACACGTTCAAAATAGTTTTAATTTAGCAAACATTTAGAGTTGTCCATTCTCAGTTAAAAAATATTTGACTACGTCAAGATGTGATTACAATTATTGTACGAATTTTTTTTGTGTGGTTCAATAAAGTACACATGATTAAAACCAATTGAAATCATCGATAGAATATAACTTCTTAAAAAGGTCAAGACAAAATCTCCAATGAAAAGATATCCATATACATTCCACGCCGAGTGTTTGGTAACAGCTAGAATATTGGAAAATCGTTGAGCAATTCCAATTAATGGAGCAGGCAAGCAACACTGTATTATGGCAACATGTCCAGTTACAAACAATCTATCACGACGACAATCTAATGGAATTTGTGTAGATAGAACATCGACATAATTGAATTGGCTAACGTTCGTTCATGTTCACAATAGACAGTTTAACGCCCACATTAGCAAAAAGTAAACTTATACTAATCCTAATATAAAAAAGGATGTGTGTACTTATGTACACGCGTAGGAAGTTACACTTCTTTAGCCTAACAAAAGAGAAATGAATAAAAATTTTACCCCCTGTGCCAGTACTATTTTTTGTGAAAAAGACATATGCATTTAATAACGGTTATAACTTACGGTTACTATACTATAATTATAGACGTGTCAAATAGTTTTTATTGGTTGCCATGGTAATACTATGGTGTAGTTTGTTGCTTTGCAACGTCATCATGACACTTACGCGTCAAAAAAATCCTGTTTCAAGTTACGCTTGTTTCTTATGATGTCCACATTCTACCGACGGTTCATAAGATAAATTACGACTCAGACATACTTAAACGTCGAATAACAATAGAAACAGTTCTTTAATGAATTGCATGTACGATTAAATTTTGAATGTCGTTAATACAGAAGGGTATAAGCGCAACTACATAATCGCTTATGACCACTTATATAAGAATATTCGCTTACAAGCGAATTTGATTTTATGAGTACCCGTTTACAGTCAACTTCGAACTTTGAACTTTCGATGAAGAGTACGAAGCGACCTTTGTAATAGAAAATTCATTAAAAACCTGGTGGGTTGTATGCCAGAAGAATATTTTAATTTGATGCCTTCCACCATCCAATTACACCGACCTAGTACAGTAACTATCGAAGATATGAATTTGAGGGAAAGGAAAGTATTCAGCGAAAGTCATTGGAATTTTAAACGGTGGTGTCGGTACCCCCTTTTAAAGGGGTAAGCTATGAGTAATTAATATAAGTTACTAACCTATAAATTTGTACATAAGTATCATTGTCTCAGCATTTTGCGAGTGGACCCGAAAGTTTCGCATAATCTCGTGAGCGTCACAAGATATCGGATGTCAAAGTTCAATAAAATTGATATTTTTTATAAATACCACTTTGACTATAGCGATACAGTAAAGTTGAACAATTTAGTTGGAGACAATATTTAATATAATCAACCGTTTTTTTTGATAGAGCCCGATGTTGGGAAAGCTTAGACATATCGATATTTAGGGGAGGGCAACCGGGGCAACAGCCCCGGTGCCTCCACAAACGAGGGGCCCCCACATTATAGACTTCGGAAAAAAATTAAAATTCAGACTAGTACAATACTTTACCTACAGTACTTTGTACAAACATGATTAAATTGAATATTAACTGAAATTAATAGAAAATAATTTGGGAGCTAGGGACCTCCACTCCTAAGTTGCCCCGAGGCCTTCAGACCTCTAAATTGGCCCTGTCGATATGAATGTTATGTCAAAAGCATCCAAATTCATAAAAAAAACATATATTTATTAATATTTATAGCAATATGATTGCGCCTTAATTATGAAAATTTAATATATGCTTAGATATGGGCTTAGTAGTCTTTATATGAAATAGTGATTTCTAACAATATTGTTAATCTTAATTTATTACATAAAATACTGCTGTTTCTATAACGAACCTAAAAGACCTACATAAATTTGAGAACAGTAAGTAATTAAATTTAATTGCTCTCCGCTAAAATTGTCCGCAGAATATTGAAATTAATTGCCCCACTTTTAAGTTTAAACGAGTTGGTTGTTTACGTCAGGTGACAATAGTTTTTTAAGCAAAAAGCACGTCATATAATTTAAAAGTATCGAACAAGCTAATGAAGGATAGATCCAAACATAATAAATAACTTGAAATTAATAAGACAAGTTTCGGTCAACAATTACTTATTACTACCCAATATTTAAGTTAGATGTATATATTCAAAATACCTATGTACAAATATTGAATAATATTTATGGAATGATATTAAAGTTCATTTCAAAGTGTCAGATACCAAGGAGAAGATTGTATGAAATTAATTTTACTATGCGGAAAATTAAAAACATGCCAAAGAGAACGGTTTAAGGGAAACCTTCAGACGACAGAAAGGCCTTCACTGATTTACTATCTTAGTTTTTGAATGCCCATGCATATTAATTGCGACTGTTAGTCGAATAAGATTTACTCTATAAAGAAAAGTATTCGCCGATTTGGAAGGTACTACTATGTATAATGCCACCGAAATAGAAAATGTACGGATTTAACTCGACGTGATTGTATCACTCGTTATCTGAAGTTTGAACAAACACTATGATAAAACACTTGATATGTAAAAACGTGATGTACGCGTTAGCCCTGTTTGAATTGCAAATTAGCACTTCTCAATGCCGAGAGCGCTGTGTTTTTGTCCAGCCGTTTGATATTGCTGCAATAGTGATGGTTCCACGTTAATGGTGCTTTTAAAAGGCGGTACAAGTATATATCCGATTGTCTAAAATTAATGCCGCGGTAACGTTGAAACTCAAATCCGGAATTCCGCCTTGGAACATCGTGGTTGAAGTATTGTGTTAGCATATAGAAAGGATATAGCTATAAGCATTCATTTTGAATTAACAGAAAGTATACAATTTAACTAAATCATAGATTTTGACTGATCTTTCTTCTTTGCATGAATGGGCAGGTTTGTCCGGGGAAGTACCACGATCTCACAGAAGACCGGCGTCACGTGGAAGTGTTATACTTCTGCGTTTCATCTGGGAGGTAACCAGGGCCCACTTAATTGCAAGGTCGCATCTGCAACCCTACGGGTGTTGCAAATATCAATAAGCGGCAGTTATCATTCAACATCGGGTAAACCGCCAGCTCGGTTGCCACATTCTTACATAAAAAAAAATAATTATCCACCAATCAATACATAATCTACTTGGCAATGAACAGTCAGCTAAACATTCAAGCGCATACGCCCCCGCAAGCAGTCAGTGCCTCGCGCTGTGCATGACATTCCCATTTAAAACGGCCCAGTTTATTAATCTGTGGAACGCGGGACGTCATTTGGACGCTTTGCAAATGGAGGTGTTGTGCATTTGAGTGAGTACACGTGTCACGAACGCCGCGCGCCGCGAAACAGTTTTGGCGCGGAAATTCGGTACCGCCGGCTTCACAGATTCACGCGCGGTTGCCAAGTCGTTCGAATTAGGACCGACAATAGGGAGTGTCGAATACAAAACAAAGATACAACTGGACTAAACTATTGCTGACAATATAGAATTGAAACACGTAGGACAATAAAGTAAACTAAATCCAAAAAAAAATACCATACCTCACATAATTATTGAATTTTTATTAGTATTAGTATTAAGAATTTCTGCAAGATTTCCTCATTTGAAATCGATTAATCCCAAATTAAGGAAATAGAATAAAAAATAACAATGAAAACGTGCCGTATGTTGACTATAAGCCCATCTGATTGATGGTAATAGGAAATATTGGTGCTTGGAAATTTACAAACCATGCAAAACGTTTAAAATTTCGTGTAATTGGTGACGAGGCTTTTGCGTAATATATTCTATTTCACACATAAACCTTCCCAATTGAAACTTACTTAGAACTAGCTTAGAAGAGTTAAGAAATAAACAACTATGCGAAGCATAAAAATAAAACACATTTTATCGTCAGAGTATACAAGAAGGTAGGTACAGTACTTAAATTTTTGAAAACCTGCGAACAGTTAGCAACCGGTCCGATCACCGCATACTTAGTATATCGTAATAATTTTGAACACCTAATGGTGCCTAATTAAGCGTCAGCAGAAAGTCATTAAGTTGAGTAACGCCTAGTTACTCGGCGTCTACCGCGCCTTGACACCACAACGTAGCAGTTAGCCCGTGTCTTGCAAAATTTATTTGGCTTGCATTATATTGACTTTTGCAGTTAACCGGCAGCGGTTAAAGAAAGCAGTTTAACTGTGGTAGGGCCACGTAGCAACCTCGGCTGTTGCACGAATGGGCAGGCTCGTCCGGATTCCCCTCAAACCGGGCTCCCGCCTTGACTTGGCGGAGGGGCTTAGTAGCCGTGGCTTGGCCACCCACGGCGAAGCTAAGAAGAACCCACACTGGGCCGGCCTGTGGTGTAAGGCTGGCCCGAGAGGGCCGCTCCGAGTGGGCTCATTGAGCCCACTCTGGTTGCGTGCTGGAGGGTGCATGGGACAGGTTGAGGGTGGTAGAGGACGACTCTCCATGTCTTCTACTACCAATTCTCTATAGTTAGTAGTTCTCAATAGCCTCCTGAGCCGAAACGTGGTGAGCGGCGGAGCCACAGACCAGGTCCGCCGCTGGGGGCTGGGAGGCTTGCTGCTTATTAGCACTGGCTCTCCTGGCTCCCATGGCCCCGGTCAGTGAACTCGGGGGAGTTCCTTGGCCGTAAAAATGGGGCAGAGTAGGAAGGAGCGCTGAATGTTCGGTAGCAATTAAAAGTAATTTAAAGTCAATTGAATATAAAAATTTTTAATAGAACCTTTTGAAGTATTCCTTTTGAAATAATTTTCCAAATCGTTTTGTAAAAGACGGACTTCTGAACAAAAAAAATACCATCTGATTGTGAACTTCTTCCTTTTCGAAGTCGGTTGAAAAGAAATAAAAAAAAACTTTCAACAACAAGTAACTCTGTCTGTCCGTCTGTCTCGCTTTCCCGCGAAAACTACTGAACCAATTTAAATTCAATTTGTTACACAGATAGTATAGAGCCTAAGAAATGACCAAAGGCTATTTTTTAATTGGAAAAAATTATTGTAAAGGGTTGAAAGGTTAAAGAAAGATATTTATTTAAGGGCGAGCGAAAAGCTAGTATGTAATAATAAAACGTTATCTATCACATTAATTATTGTTCTACATGATGGACATATCGTTCCGCAAAGCAACATCGAGTTTTATTAACCATCTGTTCTAGAACATACTTTTGTGACTCACGTTAAACGCTGATAACGGCGCTGGTGTCTAATATACAATAGTAGCATTAGAATTGTGTTCATAATTGTTTATTTGAAAACATAACATGAAAATTTACATAGGAATAATACCGTATGTAGGTTGTCTATCGGTTATATAATCATCGCGGTATATAAAGTGATATAAGATATTCAAATTAACTTTTCGTTAATGAAACAGGTTTTCAATTTTTAATTCAAAGATCCCTTGCAGGACTTCAATTTTCAAGTATATATACGCTTTAAATAAACTAATCTCAATATCAAAGATTTATTATAGATAATATGCGAGTAAAACCATTTCTTATTGCAGATCCTTATTAAAAGTTTTATGTATTGACATTATTTTTTTAGTATTTATTTTTTTTGAATTTTAAAAGAGGGTACCACACTTATTTTAATTCACGCTATACGTAACATTTTTATTAACAAAAAAACAGAACCGTCTTCTACTTGATTTTGACGTTTTCCTTGATTTATCTCTCAGGAGTATAAGGAGCCAATCCGAACCCAATTTAAGAGGAATTTTAAAAATCAGTTTATATATGACAGAGTTCTAAGTTTTTTTTAATGCGAAAAGATGTCAAACAAGCAGACGGTTCACCTGATGTTAAGTGAATACCGCCGCCCATGGACATCTGCCACACCCTAGGGTTACAGATGCGTTGACAACCTTTTGAAAATTGGGCTCCGGCTACCTCACACACCAGACGAAACGCGAAAGTATTTTTCGTACTTCCACTTTGCGCTGGTCTTCTGTGAGGTCGTGGTACTTACCCGGACGGGCCTGCCCATTCGTGCAACAGCCGAGGCTGCTGCGTGGCCCTACCACCGTCAAACTCACACACATAAAAAATACAACAGAATTGAAAACCTCCTCTTTGCTTGTAGACTTCCTTGTTCAAGCCAATAGGTGATGTTTGAATTTTTATCCATCACCGTAAGCCGACATTTATTGAAACTCCCGTAGACCGATAACCGACCAATGACATTGAAGCACTAATTGAACTCTTAAAGTAACTCTTTATTTAACGAATTTCTGTAAAACTGTCTGTCCTTATCGAACAATTCATGAAGATTTGCGTTTTACCGCGGCGAAGTCGCTAAACTTGATATACGATGTAAACACTTCATAATCGCGTTTCCTCGATTGCAATTCACTCAATTATTATGCAAGTGTTTGTATTGTAATGCGAAACTTACTTCCTTCGCGCTTACTACGTTTTAATGTTAATATGCCGATGGCGGTTGTTTACAGGAATTAATAATCGGGTACAAAGTTTTATAACAGGAATGTTATGAAACCGGTGTTTGGTAGCATGAATATCGGACAGGGTACAAATGATGAAAACGTATGTATACGTAACATCGTCGTCATCAGATGAGGTCAGGATGATTGCTGACCTTATATCACCTAGGTGGGGTCAACACAACATGTGAGCCATGTTGTTAGTGGTTTTGGCTAAGTTTTTTTTTTACAACCGGCCGCCTGCCTGACGTCCTTGGGAACAAACACCCAGATCTGGAACAATTATCTGTGGGTCACACAAATACTTGTCCCGTGTGGGAACCGAATAGAGTCATTGTATTAACAAAAAACATGAGTTCAACGAAAAAAATGTGGGTCGGAAAAATGTAACAAGAAAGTATTTTAAGAACTAAAACTTTGTTGGATAGTTTTTCTAAAGCTGCGCACTATAACAGTTGATATCTGACATTGGCTAAGTAGGTAACCACGTTAGTGCAAATCTTTATTGTATTCTAGGAGGGAACTATAAAAAAAATATATAATAGATTACATCAGGGCCCACAGAATATAATCGACGTTCTAAATCACGATCCCATGACCAACGGTTTTCGGGATTTACACGAATGATTGATTCTATTCGGCATAAATCCAAGTTAGACCTTCCAACCTTTGACATCTTGGGACCCCCAAGCTTTAAAAAAGTTCCGAAACAATCTTGAGATTTGAAAGTTCGTAAAAAATGGAAGAAAACCTTGCTTTTGTTGCGAGGTTTTCAAAGTTCAATGTTATATAAATAAATAATAGTTTAAATAAAACTGAAAAACTGATTTTCGTAGAAAACCGAACTAAAAAGTGGAAAATAATTAGATTAAGAATAAAAAATATTGTAGTAAAGCGAGAGGTGCTTGGAGTACTAATGATAGTTTATACACTGTACTCGTAAAAGTAGAGTCATAAAAGAAATATCTTAAAAAACACCCCACGCTTTTCTGCAATAAAACTGGTGAAACAAAAATAATTGTGTTAAAAAGAGGTCGTTTGCACTAGATGCGCCAAACATTGCTTAAAATGCAATAAAAACAAAGTACCTACATAAATACATTGATATTTTCGTCGGTGTGAAGATAGCCGTTTGGCTCAGTGGCTAGAGTAACCGGAATCCCAATTCAAACCTTCGTTGAAAAACTTTTCGTACAAATTTCCTCTTAAGTGTACATAACAATAGCACTTCCAATTGAAACCTACGTAGCCGTGAAAAACTTTTCGTCCTTTTTTCTACAAATTTCATCTTAAGTGTACATAATAATAGCACTTTAAAAATTAGTATCGTTTGAAAATCTTGACATTATCAAAGAGCGGTTTCTCGGAAACGAAAAGTGGTTATCGTTCACCTCGAGCATTAATATCGCAGCCGCCACAAAAACCCGAAAGTCAGAAATGACCCGTCCCTCAAAACGCTTTTTGTTTCCCCCGGGCGTCTTTCGAAACTTGTTTGACTTACGCTCGGTTTTTTTTTTTAACAGGAATGCGCATACTTGCCTTTCACCCATACTTTCCTCGAACCTTTAAGAGGAAAAAATGCGTAACGGATGCGTTATAGCCTGTTCCGAAGGTTTTTTCCATGGCATGCCTTGGAATTATTTACGTCGTCATGAAATTACATCAGTATAATATTGTAACGCAGAGCACAAAATAATTTTTAATTATTAGAAAGAAAGCACAGTTTCATATTACGAGTAAGAAACGAAATCTTATTAGAAATACGTTCAGGGACCCGAAGCATGGAGAAAACACAAAACACCGTTTATCGAAACAACTAATTTTATGCTGGACAAAATTGCGTCTGAATATCGAACATAGAACCTGAAGCTCTTTGGTCCGAGCGTGACAAATACTTCAAAAGTAGGTAAAAAGTAGGTTTTTTAAAATATGTACACAGGTAATTGGAGTTTTCCCTTATAAAAGTAAAATTATAATTTCATATAAAATTTTTCTCATTCAATTTCACAACCCAAATCCGGAATCATTACTTTCACTCCATAATGAAATGAATTACATAACATAATAATTAATTAAACTCCATATTACTATCTTCAATGACTATTGATTGTCAATCATGCCTTTGAACGACATAGATGTACTAATACCGACATCTATTCGAAATCACCACGCCAAAATATATCAACGCCATCAAAGATAAGATGACTAAATTTAGCCGCGTCGAGAGAAATATCAACATTGATACGAACTTCGCAAATATCTTGAATAAAAATGCTATAGGCACTGTTACGTTATTCGACGAATAAATTTTCGAATGAATCAACAAAACGCCTGGCATTTTTCAATCGATGTGCGGACGTAATCGATTGTGCCAAATCGGATTCAAGGACGAGGCGAGCGAGCGGCATAAAGTCTATTTTCGCGCGCAGTATTTAAGACGTAAATACGCTTGACAAATAGGCGAACCACGGCGACGGTCAGCGGGCGACCACGTGCTAGGCACATCACGAATATCGTCAAATAGTCGATGATAATTATTCGATAATAAAAAAATATCTATTTAAATAAAAATGAATGTTGGTAAGCGCATAACTCAAGAATGGCTGGACCAATTCGGCCAATTAATTTTTTTGGTATGTTCCTTAAGCTCCACGGAAGGTATTAATACTATAAACAAAATCGCGTGGACAATTGTAAAAACAATACTTTTATTCTTCAACCTTTTTACAGAACGAAGTTTGTCCGGGCAGCTAGTATATCAATGAAGATAATTGCATCAGTAATTATTTTTTCTAAATGATACCACATAGAAATTACCATTTTTAGTTTACTCTTAACTCAAACGTAGAGTCCTATTTCTAAGTGAAGAGCTGCTCTATAAGAGTTCATCGTTTTTAGCGTGGGTAGCGTAAGCCTTCATTTAATTGTCATTATAACATTAAAGAACCAAGAATATAGGTAAACAAGAGAAACCAATACAGTGCAAGATAAAGACTAGTCACAAAGGTAGAGTCGAGTTGTTATGTAATTTTTGGAATACAACAATATACAATTTAACTACTGCAGATAATAGAATTGATAGAGCAAATATTTTTTTGGATTCATTCATTACATTTAAAGTTATAATAATAATTATAATTAATAAAATATGTGACATGCTTATATATTTATCTAATACGCGAGTTTCATAAACACATTGTATATTTAGGCTTCACCTATTGTAACTATAGATTTATTAGTTCATTAACTATAGATTTATTGCGATGCATGTATAGCGGCATAACTAATAAAACACAATAAAAGGTTCTGGTTCTTCTGTTTAATATTTAATTCAAGATTTATAGGAATGCGAACATACAAGAAATATATAGCCTAGTAGCCTAGCTTAGGGTTCCTTGAAAAGCGACAAGTTGCTCTCGCAGAAATGGTAGTCGATGTGATATAATTACCCTGTTTTACTGGCGACCTACTTTTGATTTTATTTATTCAGAAGAAGTAAATTCGTCTTCACAGACGTGCACTAACGTCGCCTTTGTATTTATAACAGATTATTTTGCCAAGATAATAAATTTAGCGGATTACATCAATAAAGAGCACAACCAGTTTTCTAACTCTGACTTAAAAAAATTGGCGCTTGGATGAAACAAGGCTTACTAATGAATGAGCTAATAGCAACTTTTATTATAAATCTTTATAGAAAACAGGTATACATACAATAATTATTTTGAAAATAATCTAATTAGAATACATAAATTAATAGAGATCATAATTTTATAATACTATCTTTCTCTATGTCTTGGCAAGAGTAGTTTATTTCATTTTTAAAACATGAGTAATTCACGATATAAAAATTTTAACCATGCTTATTTAATTTTAAAACATTTTACCTTTTCTCCGTCCGAAAGGTCCACAAAAAGAATTCCCTTTGCCAATAATATTATCATCTATGTATCTGATTAATTTCGCGACATCTTCGGACTTGTGCCCACGGGAAACGCTCCCCCATCTCGAAGGCAAATCTTCTTGCATGGATTCAGATTTTCCTTTTGTTCCTCTAGATTTTTTCAAAACACTCGTCATGGTAAAAATCACATCACCAAAATACTACATTAAATTATCACACTATAATGTTGAAAACACAATTTCTCTTTCAAGAATGTTACCAGTTTTTTGAGGAAATTTGACGGGCAAAAATGTTCTTTTTTAATGTTTATTTTTTTACGCGCGATAACGCTAACTCGGAACACGTCTACACAAGGTCAACTCGCAGGGGAAATGAAACGCGCCGCTATCGCGACTCACGAGCGCTCTATGTAGCGTAACGTACTACTTTATGCAATTGGTAAGCATCGCGGTAACGGCGCACGTTGCCGCATTCTATGGTGTTGCCACTCATAAAAATTTAAAGCAGTTGGTACAAATTAGGTATCTTGTGTTTGTAAAGATTTTAAAACTTGACATATTTTGTGTCATTTAACTATCAATTTATACAGCGTGTCTTTACCATCGATAAATGAACACACATATAGAGGATAACTTTTTAAAATTGTATTAAACATTTACATTCTTTAAACATCAGAGTTATTAAATTTTCCAAAACAAAGAAGTTTAGAACACCCTTACGTATAAAACTGTAACGTAAATTTCATTTGTAAAAGTCACAAAGCATATGAATGTGTTGAATGAATTTAAAAGAGACAAAACATACTGTTAGAAGGAGAGGCTTGTAATGCGACTGTAACGTAATGTTATTTATATCTGTTATTTTCATACAGCAGTATATATTCTGATTAACTTAATTTATAAAATTCTTTGAGTGCTTCGAATTATTCCTTTCTTTTTGGTTTTTTGTCGTTTTGCACTATTGTCACCATTTACTAACTGTGTAAAATATGAAATAACTTAAACACCCCAGTCACAAAATGGATTTCTACTGGCTTATATACCGTAATACCGTATTAATAATAAATATTGCCCATGTATAAATAAAGATTACATTTAATGTATTATTTTAAAGTACCAAGTAACAAACAGCCTACAATGACATAATTATCAAGTCAAAAGCTGTGAAGGTTTCCTTAGCAACGCACTTTGTTTCTTCAGTTTCCTAATCCATTTTGTTTTCTACGTCATCACCGCTTATTTTAAGCATTTTTTTAAAATGTTGAAGCTACAAATCGCTACTGAACAGGATCGAAAAGAAGCCCAAAACCGGGAGAGGCGACGGCAGTGTGAACTGGAAAGAAGATCCAGAATTTTTAACGCCCGAAACAGGAAAATTGGCGTAAGTAATACTGACAAGTAGAAAAAATCTTTTAGTCTTCTTGTATTAACTGATGTTAAACGCTTTCAGTCCCGAGACTATTAAAGCTTCATTGAATGCAGAACCGGAGGGCTAGCCAGAACTCACGGGCTTGAGGCCTTCCACAGTGGGTAGGGCCGGGCATGTGCTCATGCGTTTAAGGAGTGTCGCCTACGGGCTATGGAGGTTCAGTGCCGACCGTGACCCCGATAGCCGATGACTGTGCTTGGTAATCTTTTAGTACCTCCCCCACAGACTGCCGCGAAGAACGATCTTGATCCACCTGCATCCGACGACTTCCCGCACATTTGCACAGTTGTTTTATTTTTCAATGACACACGGTGGTACATTGGCTTCAGCACCAGGGGTTGTGGGTTTAATTCCCACACGGGACAAGTATTTGTGTGACTAACAGACATTTGTTTCGGATCTGAGTATGTTCATGTGAAATTTTGTACGTGAAAGGTCCTTACAACACAGGATAATGTTATCCTACAGTTGGTACAATATTTTAAATGCATGTTACAAAGTAGTTTACTTATTATTAAGGTTCGAGTGATGTTTATTTAAATCATTGAGCTAAGATTTCTATTAATGTGCAATAAATAAATAGACATAACAGCAGTTTATTGAAGCCGGAAGGTGTCATACTTTGCAGGTGGATGTCCCCTTTTTGGAACGTCAAAGAGAAGAGAAGAGAGCGGAGGTTGAGGAGCAGCGAAGGAAAGATCTAGCGTTCGCGCAGCAGATGATTAAGGACAGCAACCTCGCCGTCGTTCTAGAAGCTAGAGAGCGGGAGGTACTACAACTGTATAGATCAAAACAAGTTTGTTACAGTTGGTATGGCCACGGAACGGCCTTTGCTATCGTTGGTTCGTCAGAAGATCGGCTTCAAGTGGAAGCACTATGCGTTTCGTCTGCTGAGTGAGATTCGTAACCCTACAGGTGTTGCAAATGTTCGTGACTTATATTCACTGGCAGATAGCTAAAGTAATAAGGAGTAACTTAAGCTAAATTCCACGCGGACGAAGTCGCGGGCACAGCTAGTAATGTATAAATGTATAGTTTTGGTTTGACAATCGTACAACGAACCCAAAGCATAACTGGTTTGTAATGCGAATAATCAATAATAAATCGGCGATATCTAAATAATAATTATTTGTCGCGGCCAGCTATTGACCGATCTCTGACTCTTACAAAAGATATCTCATAACTTACCTACAAGGAAACCCGGAAAAAAATGATTTTCGATAGTTCAAAGCCCTGCTCATAGTCGTTATATACGTAGTTAATGGTTGCCTTTGACCTTGTGGCTTGCAACTAGAGTCTGTTTCACACTATCCAAACGCAATAGAGTGGTTACACTTAAGAATGTTTAGATAAAACTGTAGAATTTCTTTTCAGCCGTTACTAGGATTCAAACCTACGCCTTTAGGATTTCGCGTCTAGACGCTCTAGCAACAAAACTAAGCGGTCAAAATCCTCACCGCTCGAATTTTCGACATCTCGAATCTCTCATCATCTTTTATTACATATGTAGCAATTAATGGCGATATCTAATTTTTATTCATTTACAGCAATCACACTTTTACAAAATATATTATTACAATGAATATTTGAAAACTAGAGACGTCGCTTTTACTTCAAGACAAACAAACATCAATTTTTTTTTCTTAATTTTGTTCCTTAAAAAAATCATCTTAACGGCCTTTTATCTAACCTTTATTATTGTTGTTTACTTCTTTTTATTATGTTATATAGTATGAACTCAGCACCAATGCGTTCGCTTTTGTGTTTCGCGTTTGCGTTCGTTTAAAGATATTGGCTGTGGTTACGCTTTATCAGGGTTACAGTTTAGTAATTCCACATAACCCTGTCTCTCCCTGAAGAATAATATTTTAGATATCCCCCAATACCAAAAGCCTGAACAACCAAATCTTATTGTATTGGCATTCCAAGAAGAGACATGTTATTTAGGAGTTTCAGAAAATTTTTTTTCACATAATTTTTAGAAAATAAGGGGGGGAAAAATATGTCGGATCACATCATACAAGTTATCAGATTGCAACTAATGTTGTGTATTTAAATTTGCAACTAATGTTACACGTATCAACCCAAACGTATTTGTTACAAATACGGATCTATTCCACACAATTTAAGGACGAGAATATTGGAACTTTTTGGATTTGCCGTGTACTCTTTGTAAAACAAACCAACGAAAGTGAGCCACGATAGACTGGCAAGAATATTTCGTAACAGGAGCGTCGCCGCATCGAGTTGGAGATCAACGAGTACAGGCAGCGGTACCAGAGGCCAGAAGACCGTCGGGAGTTCGACCTCAACGACCCAGAGGTGCTGAAGAGGCAGTTGCCGCCTCGCGCCACGGATGACCAGCCGGTCGGCATGTCCAGCGCCCAGAAGTAAGCCCTCAATCTTTCGAATGAACATTGTTAGATTCGCCTAATAATTACACGCCTTCAAATCCAATGCAGCACCGGGAACGGGTTTATCTGGTACAGCAATAATACGTTCCCGCCCAAAACAGCACCAGGTTTTTTTCTATGTGAGATAGCGGCAAGCGAGCTGGCGGTTCACCTGATGTTATGTGATTACCTTTCAATAAATTGGGCCCCGTTTACCTCACCAGACGAAACGCAGAAATATTGCTCTTCACGCTTGTTTTCTATGTTACTTTCCCGAACGGACCTGCGCGCTAGTGTAACAGCGAAGACTGTCTCGTGGCCCTACCACAGTTAACTTATTTGAATTTTGCAAAACTAGATAGAAACTCGAACGGACACAGGTCTCGGTGATCTGAAAAGCAGGAATATGTACATTATTACGTTTCTTCCGATGACCGAGGGTACCGGACATTAGCTTCATAATAATATTCAACATATACGTTGGGGTGGGATATTCATCGGCGGTTATTTATGGCGCTTTTTGTTTAATATAAAATCACCAACTTCGACGAAAAAGATCTAAGCGCAGTATTAGGCCCAGAGAACGAATTGTTTGTACTGAGTTGTTTAAGTCATAACATAACTTATTGGTGCACACTTGTAATGATCTTGCGTTGTATGTACTTCGCTATTCGTTACGAAGTAAAACTAATGAACATGAAAACTGTTGAACTTTTTGTAAAGTAACGGCCGTAATCAGACACTATAATTAGCGCATTGCATTTCATTAGCATTGCATTAAAATCTTTTACTAGCCATGTGGAGTTTTTTTATTTGTAAATTTAAACAAATGTTTGTTTATTATAATTTTATGTTATTGAAGTAGTTACAACTTAAAAAATAAAGAGGCCGGTACTTGACATGCTCACGCTTAATCATTATTTCCACATTCTACATTCCAGATTCGAAGGCGAAGATATAAACTATGAAGAGCGAAAGAAGATAATGGCTGCACAGAAGAACGCTTGGTTGGAGCAGCAAGTCCAAGAGCGAAAGGCAGCTGAAGAGGAACGAAGGAAGGCCGAAGAGGCATACATGGTAACCAGCTTTTACGTGTCTCTGACGTGGCGCTTTCCTTGATTTGAATGTTAACCTTTAAGAAATATTAAATAAAAAAAATTTAAATCACGTCTGGGTTCCGTCCCTTACTCGTAATGATCTCGTTCGTTTCTACTCTTACTTTTAGACAGAACACATATACACAAAGGCTTGACAAAGGCTGATAACAATTTTATGATGAGCGTAATTTTTTTCAAATTTATGGCAGTAGTTTTATTGTGCTGTTGTTTTTTTTTTTAGATCGCAATAGTTAGACAAAGTCTTGATCCAAGATTGCAAAATCTAATAGCTACGCGCAGCTTAGGTCGATTTTTCAACATCGCTCAACATTTTTGTTACACTATCGAGACATTCGATGAATTTACGAAGATGTAAAGTATTCAAATATTTCCCG
This sequence comes from Iphiclides podalirius, assembly GCA_933534255.1. Classification (NCBI taxonomy): domain Eukaryota; kingdom Metazoa; phylum Arthropoda; class Insecta; order Lepidoptera; family Papilionidae; genus Iphiclides; species Iphiclides podalirius. The sequence goes on from OW152834.1 coordinate 8,648,448, forward strand.
TCAGAATTTTCAACAGATTACAGAACTGCTAACAGCATGTATAAGAACAAAACCCAATGGCTCAACCATAAGGATACACCATCATCAACAAACAAATTTCTCTCAGTGTCCGGGCGCTCACCTTTAATTCAATTTACTCGAGCATCCTGAGTTCGATCCCCGATGCCAGCACCAATAAAATTGTTAATTTGATGTATTACGGAGGATAGAAGATATTCTTATCATCTCTCGATATCGCACAACGAATGTTTTATTAAAATTTTGCATGTCTTTACCACAAAGAAAGACTTCATTTATGTTCATGCCTGTCTAGCTTTCTTTGATGCTACGTCCACCATCTGTCATACTTATGAAATTATAATGCCCGAGAGGGAATGAAAGTGATTTTAGTTCCGAAGGACACGGTGGGTGTTAGTTGCCTTCTTAACGATATCTTCCTCCCGTTTCTATGCGGGACGTTTCCTCAATTCACGAGCAAATCAATCATTACAAATGATTGGCTTCCTTTGAGTTGAGGCAACGGTTCGCCATATTTATTTTTGAAGAGGACAACACTGTTAAAATAAGATAACGTATTATTGAGACATTGGACAATTGATAGGTCATTCTGTCGAAAATACACCAGCCGTTAACCTTACCCTCTTCCCGTAATTATTATTACCGTATGTTATTCTTCCTTTCGCCAACTCTTATCCACTTAGATGAGGACGGCACAAGACGAGAATTATGTTGTTATTGATATTGACTAGGTTTTTTACGACCTGCTTCTCGGCAGAAGTCAACCCTCCAGGAGAACGAACGCCCAGAACCGGGGTCACACAAATTCTTGTACCATGTGGGATTCTAACCTGCTCTGGCTCCAGCGCCGTAGCTCCAGTCTTCGCAACTGCGCCGCTAAATCATATTAATTTAATCATTATGATTATAAATGGTTACCTATCCGCAATATTAGACATACAGTTCAACATTTAACAGCGTCAGTATTCGGTTACCTCACTTAACACATGCAAATGTGTAAATACTCCTACTTTACACTGATCTTCTGCGAGGGTTTGCGACTGCTCCGGATGAGCCAGCCCCGTAATACACACGGCGTGGCAATAGTTTTGTAAACAGTATGGATAAGGTCACCTAAGAGTCTATTATAAACTAGTAGTAATTCAACAACTTCAAATCGAAAGCTAAATTCGTCGTCATCGGTGTTCATAGATTCAACTTTTCTTTGCTTTTTGCTCTCATTATTTGGAAGCGTGGGGTCGCGTGGTGGACTATGCTCTAATACCAACTGTATAGAGGAGGCCTTTGCCCAGCACAGTTACATGTATAGGCTGATACCTTAATTTATACTTAAAAGAGGATGAGGTTGCATATTCGTGGTGTTTGTATTTTAACTTTTACTTTAACTGATGTCTTTGCTATCAGTCCGTAAACTGTTAAAGCAACCTCATCAGACGCAGAACTCGTGGGCTAGATGACCTAATAGCTCGATACGGCCCTCCACGTTAAGTTCAGCCGCGCATGGGAAGAAGCGCGCGTTATCTATGTTGCGTATGTATTTTATGCCGTGACAAAGGCCGGTACAAGCTTATCGTATCGCTAAGCGTATCGCTTTCAGATGGCGATTAAATCGCGCGATGCACGCGCCAGCGAGCTGGATAAGCTGGAGAGGGAATGTCGCTATCGACTGGGACAGGCGAACTTGCGCTACAATGAAGCCTTGGTGAGGCACATGGCTATTTGTATGTGTATTTTGTGTAGCCCTTTCACACCGGCCCGTCGGGGTAAGTACCACGACCTCACAGAAGACCGGCGTAAAGTGGATGTATGACAAATACTTTCGCGTTTCGTCTGGTGAGTGAGGTGGCCGGAGCCCAATTTTCAAAAGGTTGTCAACGCATCTATAATCCTCGGGTATGCCAGATGTCCATGGGCGGCGGTATTGGTATGGGGGCTTCAGGAGAACCGTCTGCTCGTTTGACAACTTTTCGCATAAAAAAAAAACTTTCGTCTTGGGTCCTAAGTGCCAACGACCACTGCGATCTAAAAGATCTTTCTTGTCTTTTTAGTCTTCCCTTCGTAAACGTTGCTCCCTTACAATAGGGTAACATTATCCCGTATCGCAAGGACGTTGAACATATATTTTCACGTGGACGAACACCCAGATCCGAACAAATTATCCGTCGGAAACAGATGGCGCGTGTGGGAATCGAACCCACGACCCCCGGCGCCGAAACCAATACCTTGCAACTATGTCACGGAGTCACATGGCGATTATTTTTATATGAGGTGACATTTCCGCGAACCTGATGGTAAGTAATACATGTAACCATCATGAATCTATTTATTAACTTGCTGAACCCTCGTCTGAAGGATGAATATGGATGTATTATTATATTAAATATATAATTTATATATAAATGTAAATAATATTAGAACATACTTTTACACAACATTCTCTAATCCCAAACTAAGCAACGCTTATACTATGGGTACTAGATAACTGATGAAGATGCTTGAACATACTTTTCCTTTGTCAATAAATACATATTATACATAAATAAAACCCAGACTTTAGAAAAGCACTATGTTCATCACACAATGTTTATCCAGTAGTGGGAATCGAACCCACACCCTCTGGCACAGGAGGCAGGTACACTACTCACTACGCCATTCAGGTCGCCATAGATATATTTTTACGTTACCTAGCCCTAAACTAAGCGAAGCTTGTACTATGGGTAACTAGATACTGATAAACATACTAAGAAAATACTTTTCTTTTGTAAATAAATACATGTTTAATAATATAGAAACACCGACAATAGAGAAACACTTCATCACCCAATAAGTTTCCAGTAGTCGGGATTGAACCCACACCCTCTGACGTAAGAGACGGGTTACTATCCACTACTAAAATCTACATACGTTTGATCACGTATATAGATTACTTATTCCGTTTGACACAGGCGGCGGAAAGTAAGCAGTTGAAGCAGATCATGAAAGAGCAAGAGGAGGCAGACAACACCGCCGAAATGTATAACAACTTGACGTCCGACATGCTCACAGAAAATCCGGACGTCGCCAAAAGCGCGCTGGGCAAGAACAGGTCGGGCACGTGTTTCTAAATGTTAATCAGTGTTACAGAAATCGAGCGTAAGTATTATGCAGCTAATGTCAAATACCTATCGCTAGTAACCAAAGCTATCTGTAGATAGAATATTCAAGCCGGCCGCAAATCAAAGGTTTGTAACGCGGCAGCTAAGCAATCTGCCACATTCGCTAAATGTAGAAACTTTAAATTGACCTTCTGCATTTCTTTTTCAATACTTTAATTTTGTGCTAGGTGTTATTAACCTATCAGGTTTCCTAAAATTTTAAACTAAAAAAGTAAATAATAATAAATAATCATCTTTACATATAAAAGTCAACAACTAGCCGGATTGCTTTGATATTTGTTCACAGTGTTTTATGTACTTTTTATTCCGATGTTCCAAAGTAAACAAAAATAAAAAGCCACAACAAAGGGTTCACAAAAAAGGCGGGGTTCATACATATATACCGTTTTGAAATATTTAATACATATATTCAAGTTCAAAAAAATATTTATTAATATTCAAGTTATTATGCGCGATACTTCATCTATCAGCTATCTTTATGTACTTAGCTTTTTATATGCCATCAAAACACTCAGTCCGAAAGCTTTCAAGCAACGGGTAAAGGTCAAAAAAAAAGAGAGTCAAAGCTTTATGTTTACATATTGGAGCACTGTTGTGAACTTTGGTGTTCTTTCACAATATTCCGCATTCTCGTATTATAAGTATTTCATATTTCTCTTTTATGAAGTCATTTCTCGACCGTGTTTGTATCAAACACCACTACTGTTTCTTTTAAATAAATATAAAAACTGCATATTGCGACTTCGTTTACCTTTCATATATGTTTACTTTTTCGAAAAAAATCTACAGAAATTTAACATTCGAACAACATAGTTAATTAATAACAAATTGACTTTGGAATTGTTAGTTAAATAATATCTCTAATGGTTGAATTTCACGAAACTGATTGTTATGTAATGCAATTAAAATAACGTATGCAATTCGTTCATTCGAACTTCGATGCATTTAATTAATCAATCCATCAGTATATTCTTTTATTTTTAAAGAAAACATGAATGGGTAACAAGAGACTATATAATAAACAAGGCAATGTATTGTGCAAAAGGGGGCTATCGGTCTGAAAGCAATTTCTTCCAGAGAAAAATTGTAATCTGAATTATTTTAACGAGTTTTATTTCAATCCCTTACTTATTTAGTATGCTAGATTAGCTACAGCTTACGCTGCACGAATTGGGCCGCTTGATCTGGAAGCAAAAACTACGGCCTGATACTTTCATCTTTCGCTCAGTTCACAAAATCACAGTAAAATTACAAAAAACCTTAGGGCCACTCAAAGTCCGCGCACTCATAGAATAAAAAAATATTATCAATTTCAGAGCTATCGGCTTCATGTACAAAGGTATGAACCAAGAGGAGTTGAAGAAGTTTTACGCGGGTCAGAAAGAACAGATGGCTGCTAACAAGGTGGGCGTTATAACAATAACACTAACAACGTATCTTATCCTGAAGGAATGAATTTTCCCGATTGTCGAGAAATGGAATCGGGGAAAGAATTTTTTTGTGAAACGTACCTACATTCGTATCGCTGAATTTGATAGCCAAGTTGTCAAAAGATTTATAACAATTATTGAAAACAATGATTATTTTAGACACATGTCATCCCATACTGTAAATAACCAGCTAGCTTGTCACTTTACAAATCAAACTACAAGTATAATTTTCAACAAAAAAAAAACCGACTTCAAACCGGAAACTAAAAAAAATTGTTGATAACTGTAACATTTGAGGATTGCCCTTGATTTCTCTAGGATGCCATCATCAGATCCCGGTTTCCTTATAATGGTACCACCGTTGGGATATATCCTTTCCGACAAAAAAATAAACATCAAAATCGGTTCATAAACGACGAAGTTCGCGAACGAACGAAACGCGAACACACATAAAAATATATATATATATATATTACCGTATATATATATATATATATATATATATATATATATATATATATACATACGGTCGAATTGAGAAACCTCCTTCTTTTTTGAAGTCGGTTAAAAAAGTAAATCTTCAAAAGATTTATTATTTTAATCCGCGTAGAAGTAATTTTTTATCACAATTTTTTTATTTAAAAAAAGTTATAAACTCGTCCCCTGAGTTATAATAATGCGGGGATCATTCGACTCAATTGGTCAATGTGATACTTTCTTTCAGGCGAAAAGGGATGCCGAGGACAAAATGGAAGCGGAATGGCAGGCTCTATCAAAGTCCATACAGTACGAAGTTGCTCGTCAGGACATTCAAGACAGAAGGCTGCGTAGGTTTGTATCTGAAGTGTATAAAGTTGATGTATGACTTCGTAAAAACAAAGAAAAACCAAAAATGGCTGTTACTCCTATGGGTTCGTTTATGTTAAAAACTGGCAAGTGATTATTTTTCTCAACAATTTTAGTGATGTAACAAATACAATTCTTTTTGTACATTATACGTACAAAAGTTGTATCGATGAAATGTAGTTACTATTATACACATTTATTTAAACACATTAAACTCTTTTTGACTATTGAAAAACATATAAATAAAATATCGGTCGATTTAAACATTGATGTTATTTTTAGTTTCTCGTAAAAAATGTTTTCTTTTTACAGAGAGTTGGCTAAACAACTAATGGAAGAAAACCAACTGTTGGCGATGCAGCAAAAGGAAAAGGAGAAGTACTTCAACGAAGTTGTCTATAACAACATGCCGACTGACGAATATTATGCCCAATTTAATACGACCACCAGATAAAAACTATTAAATGAAGATAAATTTATAATTCGTAGCATACACTAATGTTTTATTTTGTTAACAATGCTTGCATGCAAATTTAAAATTCAAAATTGGCATAATTTGCTTCTGTATAAATTCCACTTGAGTGTTAAGTTGCGTTTTTGACTGCTATTGTGTTTAATAAAAATGGTCCATTGTTATCTTTATTTTTATTTAATTTGATAAGCTTAAAATTCATTTGGCCATTATGGGACAGCTGGCATTTATAAAAGATCTTAGTGAATATTAAAATAATGAATAAAAAGCAAAACCAATAAAAATGTAGAATAAATTAATAAAAGTGGCGGTCGGCCGGCGGTAGAACCGATATCCGATGGGGAAGAAAGGTCCCTTAGTGGCAGCCTCGTAATGGCCATCGCAGTGTAGAACGGTCCCCTAGTAGATGGAGTGGCGACCTGTACACATGTGCGGGAAAGTCGTTGGATGCAGGTAACTATGATAGTACTTCGTGATTATAAGTGGGGGAGGCATATGGCGTTCGGAAATATGACAGACTAAAAGTATGATGATGAGAGCTTTTTTAATTAACAGAATATATACATTCATAAATATAGATATCGGATATATATAGTAATCAATTCACATGTAGAAGCATCGGAATGTCTATTATGCGCACGCTCACAAGCAAGGGAGTCAAGAACGGCGGCGTCGATAGAAGACATGATGGCATGAGTGCGTCATGCCTTTCGTCGTCACGTCATACGGTTGAATTTTAGTTCCAAGGAGCGCCAATAGATTAATTTTATATATATTTTTTTTAAGAACAGTCTTTTATTTTCTCTAAGACTGACATATATAGACCAAATACCTTTAGACTAGTCACCGTCCGTGTTAAAAAGCCCCATTGCAAAACGTCCCAAAACGGTAAAATGTCCTACAATAATTGCGTTTAGATATATTTTATAATTACAGTAGAGACCTGAGTTCACATCTTTCGAAGCAAAGTTATCTTTTACAGACCACCAATTTTATTTAAAAAAAAACATGAAAAAAATTTTAGTCTTTTGGACTAACCAACATCAAATCATCACTGGACCTTTAGGTAATAAAAAACAAAATTGAAGAAAAATATTTATTTAAGATGAAACATCGACATACAATTATACTTTAAATGTTAATAACGACTAGAAAATACTCAATTCGCAAATCTTATTTGCAATAAATACTTTACAAGCTTGGCACCATGTGAGATCGAAACGAAGTAAATATTGGTTATTTCCTACGAAAATTCCAAGAAGAAGATTGCAACTAAGCCCCACTGTATAATTATATTGGCACTGCCAAATATCTATTCTTTTTCTTTTTCAGTCAATTTACCGCCGCTTATGAGACCCTTTCTCTCCAAGTTTATAATTGAGTCTGCTATGATCTTAGCAGTCTTCCGAAGATATCCACCACTGGTCAGCATAACAATTGGAATGTTGTTTACTTTGCACTGTTCGAAAACGAATTCATCCCTTCTGATGATACCCTGGAAAGTAAGAGTTTTAATAAAACTTGAGTAAAATTAATCAATATTAGTTGGACTCGTGCAAAGTTTTGTATATTACCGTGATCAGTCACGTAATGGTAATATAATAATGTGTCAATAAGTACTTATCAATTAAAGGTATCTTATTGTGAAGAACAGTCTATTTCGCTATCACTCATTTAAAAAAAATGGCAAAAGATGGCACTATACAGGGTGGCTTTTTGAAAGGCGCCCATATTCACACAGGATGCCTCCTGACTCAAGCTGACTGAAGCTCAGACTTGGTAGTATAATCGTTTATTGAAATAAAAACAAACTTTTTATATTTTTTTTTAAATTTTCATTCCATTCCCTAAATAAAAAAACAGAACTTGTTGACAATGCGGTAGTCATTCATAAATGCGTCGTATACTTTTGAAACGAACTTTTGTGCGTGTTAGTTTTGAATGATAATGAATGAAAATGAAATAAATCTGCACATAAATCATGCATTTTTTGAGATAAGTTAAAAATTAATGTAATTAATTAATTACGAGTGATTTTAAATATTTATCATTTTTTATATAACATTATTTATGTCTAGAATTTAATTTAAAAAATGGATACACTTGGAAAAGCCTCCCTGTATGTAGATCTGGCATTCATTCTTTTTATGCTAATTATAAACACAACTTTTTTTTAACTTTTGTCCTTTTATTTTTCATCAAAGACGGTTGAATCATCAGATTCAATCAGAAGTTTTGGCATGTAGACAAAAAACCCTTGGAGAAATAATATAAAGATGACACATGTTGCAAAGCTTTTTACATACACCATTAATTTTACATAAAATTTTGCATGGTGTTTTCAAGTAGTACCTCTCAACTACAGTGTTTTCTACTTATGGGCACTGTATAAAGTTTAATAGCTGTGACATCTAATTTTGTAGAAATTTTATTCATTTTCTGTAACACATTAAAACAATAAAAGTGACAAGTAAATGAGACACTTACGGCCGTTTTCTGAAACACTGATCATTGTAGAAGTTAACTAATCAGCTGTCAAATGGCTTTTCAAATATTATTTGAGTTGCCAAAGGAATTGTTAACTCTCTGAATTGATCATAATGATCTTCTTAATGATTAGAATAGTTAGTGGCTGATATGATGTTGGACTATACCAACATGTTTGGGTATATAACAGTTATAGACAGTATTTTGATCCTACAAAAAGTTTGGAATGTTCTCTATTGTTTTACATTTTCATTCAACTCTGTAATAAAAGACAAACTTACATTCTCACTTATCTTCAAGTGACCAAGAGGATCAGAATCCAATATGTCAGTGCCGGCATTATAAACCAAAATGTCTGGTTTAAAATCATTCAATGCAGCAGTTAAATGCCTGTAAAGACACATTTGCTGCTTTAAGATTGAAAAAGTAAATACATCAAACAATTAAAAGGCCTTTCTTTCTCAAGTAAAAGGCTCTACTTTAGTAGTACTGATAATAAATCCAATCAGAAACAAATTCTCCATATTTTTCAATCAAATTTAAATAAAAACAAAAAAAATTCTAATTTACCATCTACAATGCTTACTTCTGCAGTTTGCTCAAATACTCCTCATCTTCCACATGGTTGTCCAGTTCCACTTTTCTACGGATGGCTTGTTTAGCTTGCCTGTCTTTGGGGTATATGTTACGGTTGTACATGTCCATAATGTACACTTCTGGTACCCCAAGAAAGTCTCTTTGATAACCATTACCCTGTGGTTATAAAAAAAAAGCTTATTTGATACTGTTCCAAAGGAAATGGTCTGTCTGTAAGTTGATTTTAATATTATTGCTTTTGTGCATTGGATAAAGAGTAATAATCTATTGAAATTTAAAAGTGTCCGACCGAATGTTCGTTTTCGGTTTCGGTCGAGTTACGACAAAAAAACTAGTTTCGGTTTAGTTTCGGTTTCAACGCCAAACCTGCCGCAACTACGACCGAAACACAAACTGCATTCGGGAGTTCTCGCGCTATGATCGGTTATGATCAGCGCGCTAAATTCCATCCATGCACGCTAGCCAAGACTAGCGATGGGTCGTTGAAGATTTTTTTCGTCAACGTTGATTCATGTTCGTCAATGTGATGCTGTCAATTTCGATGAATGACCGGATTTTATTAGACGCTGCGACGTTCAACGAGTCTAAATCGTCTGACAGTTGACTAATTAATACAAACACTTTATACAATTAAAAATTAATAAATTTACAAAAAAAGAAACCTTAAGCATCAAGTAAAATTCTGATAATATTTATGATAAGCTGCAAAATAATATCTGTCCTTACGTGCAACTGTCCACAAATTGTCACACAAAAATTTAAGGAAGCGAAACTTCTTTGAGAATAGTGGCTCTGATATTATTGTCGGCTTTTACATTTTTGTTTTTGTTTACTGAAAGTCATAGAAAATGACTAATAAGTTTAGAAGAAGTTAATTTGTTCTTAAGATAAAATTAATTTATTTTGTTTTGTTTATTACATAAACAGGTAGCCTGTTCTGATATTAGGTAACAACTTAAATAGATAGAATTTTATATTTCATATTTAAAATAATCATGAATAATGTTCAAAAGAAGAATGAAACTACTAAAATAAACCTATATTAAGTCACCTATTTTGTCTTTTTAAGGCGCAATTAATATTTTTTTCTTAAATGGTTGTTAGGTTGATTGTCATACCAATAAGTGAAAATGTCGAAGACTGCATAACTATATGATACAAAGATACTTATTTTTCCCTCAAAACATGATCCTTTTATAGAAGTTTCGGCCGAAACTGAGACTGTTGCCGAAATTCGGTTTCGGTCGTAAAAACCAGTTTCGGTCGGACACTAATATTTAATTAAAATCAGAAAGAATGCATATGTACTCTTCTCTAATCTTATTTCTGTTCAAAAGAATCTATTATGGGTGTTATTGTGAATCATACCTGATGTGCATCTAAATCAACAATCATAGCATTCTGTATCTTCTGATTTTCTACTAGAAAGCGAACAAGTAAAGTTATATCAGCATAGGGGCAAAAGCCTCCGCCTCGGTCAGAACTGCAATGATGAAACCCACCACCTACATTTATTGCCCATCCTCGTTCCAAAGCCAATTTTCCAGCAAGAACTGAGCCACCTGTTTGTAATCTATGAAAACAATTAAGAGATATTTTCATGTAAATACAATTATATAAATACTAAATATTACTACTTTTTACACTTTCACTACAAGCCAGGATATATTAAACAATTAATTATTATTTTATTGGGAACAAATTTTCGAACAAAAAGCAAATAAACTTTAATGAAAAGGCATTTGCTGACCTAGGAACTAATTTAATAACTTTATGCTACCAACCTCATAGGCTTTAGGTAGGCATATTGCACTAGGATATTTGGCAAACATGCAATTACTGGCACTTCCGCAATAATGGCTACTTTTGGGCTCCACTGCAATTACCAAAAGTTTATTTTTAACATAAACAATATTTTTTAATAGGCTTATGAATATTAAGATGGTTCTGGATATCTGGATCTAAAGTTGTGTTAGCTCATTGTCAAATGAAATTAATATTTTAAGTGCTGATTTATCACTTGCTCAGCGGAGGGAGAAAACATCATGAGGAAACTCTCATATTTTTGAAATCATAATAAAAAATATTTTGAAGACATGAAATCTGTGAATCCGCAGTGAGGTCACCTATGCCCTAATACCTCCTGAACAGAGGAGGCCTTTGTCCAGCAATGGGACATGTATAGGCTGATACTTTACTTTTTCTGCATCTTAATACAAGTTAAATTCCAAGTACGAAAAAAAACAATTCCTTGCAGTACCTTAAGTGATCTCAGGTATTTTTTAGTGTGAACAACCAATAGATCTTCTTTCTTAGCTTCCAAAGGCTGAACCAAACATTCTTTTGTAATTAAGCTAGCATCTTGTAAATGCTGAAAATGTAGTTAATTTCAATTGTGAAATACAGTAGACAATTTTAATAATCATAGCTAAATTCTACAGCTTTCAATTGTTTTATAAAATACATTTGTTTCAAATAGCATACCCGAATAATATTGCGCCATTTCTTCGCATCGAATATATGAAATTTCTCAAGGCCCATAAAAGACACATTATATTTTTCATCATAAATAAGAGGCCACTGATCTTCTCTAATATCAAAATAAAGGCTAAAACAAAAAATTGCCGGTTTAACAAATTAATCTTTACATTTTTTAACACCCTGAATATTATACAAGAGAAATAACTCATACCTAGTCATTTTTTAAATATACTACTTAGCGTACACCATTATTGAGGAGAAAATACAAGACCTTACTTTTAAATATATTTTTATATAGGTATTCACAAAATGTAATTCTTCCAAAAATTATTACAAATATTTATAATTTTACGACGGCCGAACTTTTGATCATTTGACATTTGACGAATACGTTTAGAAACATGCTTATACATACTGGCTTGGCTTTAAAAGAGACTTTGTCCACTGTTTCTTTTGCAAATATCATTTTATAACAATATAAACTTTATAACAATATTATGTCCTATGCTTTAATTCTATCTATTATATAGTTTTCATTAACTGTCCGAGATTGATACATTTCACCAGTAAATTAATGACTTGTTATCGAAATAATGAAAATTGAAAAGTATAGATTACTAGCTGCTGCCTGTATTTTATATGCTGTATCGTAAAAAAATAAAAACAAAAAATCTTATATAAAAAATAAAATTTAGGGGTGGACCACCCTTAACATTTAGGGGGATGAAAAATAGATGTTGTCCGATTCTCCACCCTGGCCAATATGCACACAAAATTTCACGAAAATCGGTCGAGCCGTTTCGGAGGAGTTCAATTACAAACACCGTGACACGAGAATTTTATATATTAGAATGAGAAGATTGTTGCCATAGACCTAGATGATACTTTACGCCAGGTTTCTGAAAAACTGATCATCGTAGATGTTAACTAATCAGCTGTCAAATGGCTTTACAAATGTCATTTGAGTTGCTGAAAGGATTGTTAAACTATTTGAATTGATCATTCTGATCATTTAGAAGATCATTCTGGTCAATTCAGAAAGTTTAAGCATTAACTTATAACTTTTGGCAACTAAAATGAAATTTGAAAAGCCATTTGACAGCTGATTACATCTACGATGATCAGTGTTTCAGAAACCGGGCGTATACTGGCAGTTGCATAGCAACCAAAAGTGACGTTACCACGCGGGAAATGTAAACAAAATGAAAATGTGGTTTAGGTGTAGGCCTTTAAATAATGTAATTGCTAATAATTTCAGTCATCTTTTTTTGTTACATTTTCCTAGTTTTATATAGATTTAATAAATGTTTTCTTAGTTCCTAAAATTTGAAAATGGATAACAATAACTTCAAGGACACAGAAACTGAACTTGAATTTTACAGGGTAGATACCTTTTTATTTTAATCTTAAATGATGAAATAATCTTAAAAAGTTATGACGGGAAAATATGTTTAACATCCTGTCGTAAATAACTAATGTGTATGGTAGTTTTTAAAAGGTCGAGCAGTATGTACGTGTAATTCAACTTTTCGTGTCGATAGCAAAACCTAATCAAACGGTATCGGCGCAAAATTCAGCCACAGCGACTGCACTGTCAGCAGTATTCATGCAGTTGGTCGGGCACGCAAGGCACGACATCAAATGTTCGACACAGATCCAATTAAGTACAAAAAAAAATACCCGCTAAGAATATCTTTAGCACCACGTACTGTTTCTCTTCCTATAACTATAAAGTTAAAAATCCGTGGTAGGGCCACCCAACAATCCAGGTGCAGGTCCATCCGGGCCCACTTTATCATAAGATGGCAACGGATGTGTAACCCTACGGGTGTTGCATATGTCAATAGGCGGCAGTTAAAGCCACCTTCTCACGTAGTAAAGTAAATCCCGCTAATGTAACTACCATAGCAAAATTTGCATAATTTTTTTACTTCGGTTCACTGTGAAACGATCTTACATAAACTATGGTTACTTATAGTTAACCTCATGAGGTATCAATTTTTAATATTCAAGCAAAACCAAGCGGTCGTGGAGCAGGAAATCAAAACTCTAATTGCGGATAATCACAAACTTTCTCAACAAGTCGGTGTTCTATTGAAGGAGAAACTTCAAAACGCAAGGCACGACGACAACTTTGACAAGGAACTCGAGGAATTGCGGAAACAAGTGGCCTTACTTACTAAGGTAAAATATTACGTTTATTTATTTATTTAAAACAGGAAAATTATCAGCCTATACATGTCCCACTGCCGGGCAAAGGCCTCTTGTGTACAGAGGGTATCAGCGCATAGTGGGGCCGCGTCCCACTGCGAATTGGCGGACTTCATATATTTTCGAAATATTTTTTTGTTATTATTTCGAAAATATGCCAGGTTTCCTCACAATGTTTTCCTTCACCGCTGAGCACGTGATAATTCAGCACTTAAAATTGACAATTTCATTGGTACTGGCACCGGGGATCGAACTGAGGTTGCTCGAGTTCAATTCAATATATTAAAGGCGAGCGCCCGGACACTGAGCTGTCACGGCTCATTTATTTATTAATTTATACTTTATTCACCAAAAAAAAAATATATATATATATGTACATATACATCAAAATATTACGTTTCATTCTAGATTAATTTAACTTCTACAGGTATGGTGAAATAGGTACTGATTTTAAAATTAATCTTTTATAAATTTAATTAAAATTACAAGTCACAAAACAAGCCCTCCAGCTATCTTCCTCTTGTGCTGCTCTAGTACGGTAGTGTTAATGATAGTTTTTGTTATTAGTTTTGCTTAATTGAAGAAATAAGAATATTTCTTTCCGTACTATAATCATTCGCAGGATAACATTATCTCTTATCCTTTAAACGAGCAATTCTTGTGTATATATATAATCGGAATCACGGAATTGGCTCCAGCGATTTTCATGAAATTTATTATGTGCGTAGAATCGGGGGCGAAAAATCGATCTAGCTAGGTTTCATTTTAAGAAAATGTCCTTTTATCCCTGTTTTCAGGGAATGAAAAATATCATTTGAATATGATAGTAAATTTCGCCGCAAAAAAAAAAAATAATAGCTCGGTCGGTAATCGGGCGCCCCAAAACAGACGGCCGCGGTTCGTATCACGATCATTTACATACTTATTTTTTTTACTATTTTTTCTATACCAGATCATTTTCTTTATTTTTTTTATTTCCAAAATACATGATTTACCAAAAAAAATCGAGTAAAGCTCGGTCCTCCAGGTACTCTTAATTATGATATATCAGATTATAATAGAGCAAAACTTTACTTTAGATGAATAATTACAAATATTAAACAAAAAAACAATTGATCTTTAACAGAAACCTGAATTGAAAAGTAATATATTTACACAACGTTATCTAGCCCTAAACTACGCTCAGCTAAAGCTATGGCTACTAGATAATTAATGAATATACGTTTCTTTTGAAATAAATACATATTCGAGTTATATATCCATTATACCCTAGACATTATAAAAACACAATATTATCCAGTAGTGCGGATCGAACCCACATTTTCTGGCGCAAAGGAAGGGTTCATTATCCACTACGCCAAACAGGTTGTCGTATTGAAAAGACCCCGTATTTACAAAATTAACTAGTATACCTACCGATAGGAATGTAACAATACGTTATTACTCACGGTAGTAACAAATAATATCCGTTTGTTTTTGTTTTATCACTGAACAATTTGCCATTACTTAATGCGGGCTGATAGATCTACTCTTTAAATGTTTCCATTAACGGTGGATAAGTTGAAAACTTGTTAACCAAATAAAAAGATCTTTCAATGTCATCTAATTGTTATTTTTCTATTTTTATTGATTTTCCCTCATTTAGCCAAAATAGACACCGTCGAAAACTTACGCCCTACTCGTATGCCGTGACTTTGACAGCTTATGGCTCCCAAAATTTTCTCGGCAACCAGTAACCGTAAAAAAGCCTTGTAGTATCTCAAACTATAGTTACCAACCACCAATTGCATTTACAAAACTTTTTATTTGTGTGTGTATGTGTGTGTTTAATACATCATTACAATAGTTTTTTTAGTAGTTATCTAAAATGTTGTATTGGATTTTGTAAAGAACCATTTGGACCATAGCCAGAGTTAAATAAAGAGTCACTAGCCTCTCTAGGGTTTTTAAAAAAAGTAAAAAGTAAAATTGCTGAGCAAAGGCCTCATCTGAACAGAGGATATTAGGGCATAGTCACTTCACTGATGTTCAACGTTTGTATATTATCACGGTTCATAAGAACGAACTTGGTGACAGACGAATAGACAGACAGACACCGGAGTCAACATAATATGGTCCCGTTTTACCCTTCGGGTACGGAACCCGAAGCGCGAAAAAGCGAGCGCCCGGACACTGTGACGTCACGACCACAATATAAGGTGATTGACAGTCTTACCATAGAGTATTGTACGGTAAGAGTACCAATCACCTAACGTCATAATCTCAACGTCCAATCACAGAGTGGAGTTACATCCAAAATGACAAAAATGAAAAAAAAAATCAATTTGAGAAAGCATTTAATAGACTAACGACCGGTTTCTGAAACACTGATCATCGTAGACATTAACTAATTAGCTGCCAAAACTCTCTGAATTGATCAGAATTATTTTCTTCATGATCAGAATGAAGCAATTTGACAGTTGATTAGTTAATTTCTACGATGATCAGTGTTTCAGAAACCGGGCATAACTCCTGTTTGTGTCTCCATAATTTGGGTTGACTATAAAGTCTCTTGCAAATGGAAACCCAGTATAAATGTTATTAAAACGCTATTGCATCTAAATAATGTCTGTGACAGGAAAGGGACTCTTTACACGTGTTGTGGCAGACTTCGCAGAAAACGATCGACGCTCTAGATAAAGAGTTGAAAACGTACCAAGTTTACGACTATAGAAGGAATAAAGAGGTAAGTGAGGAAACTGACTATACGGTGTTTTAATGAGTCAAGAAAATATTTTTCCATTCAACACTACTAGCAAAATAGATAGAATGTTTTATATTAGATAAGGAAGAACAGTATTCGGATATTATGTGCAATGAAGTTTAAACAAGACATCAAGCTACTATGGTATTATTCATGTTCCCGTGTTCTTAAGAATTTATCCCACGTAAAAAAAAGGAAAAAAATATTAGAACAGCAAAAATGTGTTATGAATAGATATCACTTTAAAGTGTGATAGAACTTTGACATTATTTATATATTTATTTTTTACTGATTGAATTACGATAGAGTACAACATCGGATGCATTAAAGTATATTTAACAACGATATTTAATATGTTGTGGTGCTATTTAATAACAATTACTTGTATGAACGTGCGGCTTCCATGTTTTATTAGATTTCTGGCTTTTTTAGTCTCTTGAAAATCCCAAAGTATAATATTGTAATAGTATTGGTCCGAGGTACTGTGGTAGGCCACGCAACGGCTTCGGCTGTTGCACGAATGGGCAGGTCCGTCCGTGTAAGTAGCACCACCTCATAGAAGACAGGCGTAAAGTAGAAATGTTACACTTCTGCCTTTCGTCTGGTGAGTGAGGTAGCCGGAGCCCAATTTATTTAAAGGTGGCAACGCATCTGCAACCCTACGGGTGTTGCAAATGTCCATGGGCGGCGGTTATCACTCAACCTCAGGTGTAACACCAGCTCGTTTGCCACTTTCTCATATTAAAAAAAATAGAAGTGCTTGCCCGAATGTTCTCTTTTAAATAAAAAAATTAACATATTACTTTCTTAGACTACTGAAGGGGAGAGAAGAAATTTAGAACTCAAACTCGAAACGTCTATTAACGATTACGTCGAGTTGGAGAATAAATATGGAAAACTAGAAAGGGAATACGAAAATGCACTGGCCGAATTGAAAAGTAGACAAAGAGAAATACAAACATACAAAGAGAGAGGCAAAGATTTAGAAATGAAACTAGAAACCCTGCAGAAAGATTTGGAGGAATATAAAGTGAATCTGGCTGCAGAGAAAAAAAGCTCTGAAGATATAAGGCAGCAACTAATATCGTGTCAAAGAGAAAGTGTCGTTAAGGTGAAAAGAGAAGTAGAAGCGAAATCAAAGGTATATCTTTTAATTTTTATTATAAAACACTATTTAAGAGGACATTTAAAATCACAAGTACAGTAACTATATACTATTAATTAATTATAATATGATAATTTTATTTCTATTTAGATAATCGTAATAAAAAATAAAAATATACACATTTACATAATAAAGAATAGTTATAATAAGTCCAAAACATTTTGTTACACTTTACAAAGATTTTCATCTCGTTGTCGTAGAAAAGTTCTTAATAACGATATAAAAACTAACTAAGCTATGTAGTGCCCAAACCTTGGGCGGAGAAGTTTCAATTTACTATTATATAATATAATTCAGACTGAACTTTACCGCGATTCGTTGATCTTATAAAACTGTCACATATGTCGTTAAGTTGAAAGGGCTTTTAGGTTGCAGAAGCGCTTCAACTCTTCGATATGGTGTCTGCACAGAAGAATGAAGCTTTGCGAAAAATATCGGAACTGACAGGTAAGTGGTAAAAGACCGGTCACGCGTTTATAAAATTAAAAAAAAACATGACGTGATAGAATTAACTATAATTTCTCGTCCCACAATTTCTGATGATCTACGTCTGCCGAAGATAGGATCACAACGCAACTTCGTTTGTATCAATGGGCTTGCTCTTTTGAGAAAATGTCATGGCCTTTCAGAACATGGTCGTAAAGTAGACGTATTTAAATACTCCTATACCCTCTGGTGGTAAGCGCAGCAAATTACCAACCCGACACAAACGCGAACGTCAACAAGCGTCGCCCGCGAAACGTCCTCATCGACCCGGTCGAGGAAGGGGACTTAGGTACGTCGGACCCACCGTCGGGGGTCCCGCCGGACAACACTACACACACAGCTAGTGTAACAACAAACACAATAGTTCGCCCTCGCCTCCGAGCACGGCGAGACCAACACAACGCGTACACAACGTACACCCGCGTTCCAGGGCGGTTCTCACCGCCCCCAGCCACCGATTAGCTAAAAAACACAGTCGACGGCCATCGGGGTCTCGGTCCGCACCGCAACTTCGATGGCCCTTAGATGACATGTCGTAGTTAAATGCACGCATGAGCACATGCGCGGCCCTACCCACAGCGGAGGGCCCAAACCCGTGGGTTCTGGCTAGCCCACCGGTTCTGCGTCAGATGAAGCTTTAATAGTCTCGGGACTGAAAGCAAAAACATCAGTTAATACAAGATACAAGATACAAGAATACTCCTAGTGGTCGAAATTCGACCATACATAATTATACATGGTAGTGTGTGTCATGTTTTTGTTATTGATTTTATGTACTTTTTTATGCATAATTTTATATAACATTAGCATTCTGCACTCCTCTATATAAACTATAAGCGTGCCTAATTTCATACTCCTCCATCCGCGCAATTTTCGTAAAAAGGGATACAAAGTTTTGGCTTCACATATTAATATATACGCTATAATTTCTACTGATGTATGTGAGGGAACTGTATTCCGCCCTCTTAAAGGCTACCGCAACTGAGGCTTCAAGGGAGTGGAGGATGAACATCGGTAGAGTAAATCACTGAAATCTTTTTTTTTTTTGCTTATGCTCAGAAATAAGGCGTGATCTAAGTGGGCATGTACCAGGCATTGATCATCTTGTTAGTTTATAAATTAGACGCAAGCTGTCGGGCCGTTTAGTAATTTGTATGGTTCATCATTTTGTTTTCTAATCTGGAAAGCCAGTTTACTGGATCTATTTAAAGAAATGTTTTATATACACTTCGTTAAATTATCGAACGGAAATTTCTTTCAAATCACTGCTTTACGTTCACGTGAATGCAATATACGTGCACATGTTAGTTATTCAACTAGAATCTGAAGGAAAGTCTAATTTAGAAGCTCTTTGAAATATTAACCGTGACGATGAAAATAAAATTCCAGAAGTGATATCGCAACTGAAGGGAACACAGTCAGGCGTTAGGCAGGAAATGGAGAGAAACTTCAAAGCAGAGATGGACGAAGTGAGAGGGAAGTACAACGAGAAGGTGACAGATATGCTTGAGCATATAAGGAATCTGGACGCAGAATTAGTGGAAAAAGGCATGCTGCTGAATAAAACGCTGAGGTGAGATCGATCACCATGGTCTGAACGTCGAGCTATCGTTTATAATTGGAACATTCCAGAAATTCAAACAACAGTCAGATATATTAACTATAACTTCTAACAAAGACGATAAAATTTATTGAAATGTTAGGAAATTTATAATAGTTGTTGGTAATAATTATAATGTATAGAGATATGTTAGTATTAATAATAATTATAATATATAGAGGCAGCTCGTCAACCTCGTTTAAAATTAAAAAAAAACAATATCTGCGAATACTTTCCGACCGCGTATTATATGGCAAGTTCGAAAAGTTCCATTATTTTATTAGAATCAACAGGTTATCAATTGATCAATCTTTATCAATAGCGAAATAGTTTTCGATGAAATCTGTTCCTTTTAGGGAGAACAAAGTTCTGCAGGAAGCGAACGAGATCTACGCAAAACAGCAAACAGAAAGGCTAAATTCGACGGATCCAAAACTCGCAGTGGCCGAACAAAGACTGGAAGCAATGTTCCAGGAATTGGTAAGTGGTATAGAAACTTAACATTACAAACATAACAAAGCAAATAACTATTTCGCACGAGGGACATTTTGTTTTTCTCCTTCTGGCAGATCTTAATATTTTCTTTTTACACATACTTTCAGATCGTTTATCTCTACACGTTCGTTATCTCAATTTTCCGTAATCTTCTTTCGATAGTACCGCTTGTGCGTTTGGATCTATGAGTTACATAAAGTAAAAGTAAAGTAAGGGCATAGTCCACCAGGCGACCCCACTGCGGATTAACAGGATTCAATCGTCCAAATAATTTTCCTTTCGTATTTCGAAAATGTTCAGGTTTCCTTACGATGTTCCCCTTCGGCAAATAAATCGGTACTTAAAATTGTGATTAACAATATCATAGGCACCAGTACCGGGTGTTGGGCTCTGGCCGTTTGAGTATATTGTATTGAATGCGAGCGCCTGGACACTGAGCTATAACGGCTACAACTTACCTGAGAGTTATTCTTTTATAAAGCTTCCAATGGATGATAAAAAAATAATAATAAGAAAGTTGCGAATGCCTGTTAATTTGAGGGCTAATTTCTCTGTAGACACAGTTCTGCTAAATTGTAAATACTTATAAAATTCATAGTTTTTATTATTTCCCAACGAAAGATATACGTTACTTCTAGCCATAACATCAATAAGGTAGGTCTAGCTATAGGATAATATGGACAACAGTCTGTTTATGAGGCCTTCGTTGCAATTTTTTCGAACAGAGATGTTCGTAAATGATTCTCCTAGAAAAAAAGGTCTTCCTTCAAAGAGTCTTCCCGTCGAGTGGTCTTCCTTTCATAGGGACTTCCTTGATTCGTTCAAGGGTCTATGCTAAAAGGGGAGGGGGGACTTACCATCCGCTGGACACATGCCGTTTTACAAAGAAGCCCCCGTGTTGTCGCGCAGGTCGCTTCCGAACGCCGCAACATCCAACTGGTATGCGAGAAACAGAGTCTAGCCATAGACATCCAGAGGACACAAGACCTGCACAGCAGGGAGGCCAAACGGAGGGACTGGGAGGAGGGTCTGCTGAAAACGCAACGCGACGAACTGAAGTTGGTCGTGTTTTATGAAAAAAGTTTTTTTTTTCTATTCCGTCGTCTCCGTAGGTGTTGGTTTACCCCCCCCCCCCCCCCCCCCCCCCCCCCCCCCCCCCCCCCCCCGGAACATACACCCAGATCCGGAACAACTATCTGTGGGTCACACAAATACTTGTCCCGTGTGGGAATCGAACCCACGACCCTCGGGGCCGAAGCCACTAGCTTGACAATTAACATGATATCCAACACACAATTCACAAAGTACAACCATACTTGGGGACAACTATTATTTTATGTGAGAAGGTAGCAATCGAGCTGCCGATTCACCTGTTGTTAAGTGATTACTACCACCCATTGACATTTGCAACACCCGCAGGGTTGCAAACGCGTTACCACCTTTTAATTATGTGGGCCCCGGCTACCTCACTCACGAGACGAAACGCAGAAGTACAACACAACACTTCCACTTCACGCGAGTCTTCTGTGAGGTCGTGGTACATACCCGGACGTACCTCTACTCGATGTATTACCATTACAAGAGCACTACACACGCAATTCCAATGCTAGTTTAGCTAATCTAATTTATTAAAAAAAAAATTGGTCTATTAAACAAAAAAAACTTTAAACCACAACACTACAGCGCGAACACAGTAATATGTTGTTGAGGTTAATTTTGCATTGTAGACTCCAGGTGGACCACTTACAGAAATCGTTGAAGGAAACCCACACGATGGTGACGAGACTGCAGACTATGCTCTCATCGAGAACGGAACTCAGCCACAAGTATGTTGACAGTTACCTATTCTCTTCCTTTCCTCCTACGAAACATGTTTTTATATTGTATTGGCTAGGCTTTTAGGGTTCGAAGACTCCGCTGTCTGTCTGTCTGTTCGTTTACCTGTCACCAGGCTGTATCTCATGCACCAGTTAGTTAGGCGATTGAAATTTTCAGATGTTACCGCTATAAAAACAAATACTAAAAACAGTACACAACATATTTAAGCGGGTCTCCCAAACAACAGACATGATTTTTTTGCCGTTTTTATAGATAATGGTACGGAACCCTTCGTGCGCGAGTCCGACTCACACTTGCCCGGTTTTCTTATCGAACAACCACCTGCCTGACGTCAACCCTACTCGGGAAACAAACACCCAGATCCGGAACAATTATCTGTGGGTCACAAAAATACTTGTCCCGTGTGGGAATCGAACTCACCACCAGCGACGCGGAAGCCAATAGCTTAGAAGTTTGCACAATTAATTCTATTAAAAACAAAGTGCGGGTCGAACACAATATCTTACACTTATTAGTGTATAGCATCATTACCTATGTAAAAAATTTTCACAGAATGGTGTCAACAAAAGAGGAGGAGTTATCAGAGCTCAACAAACATTTGGAGAGCCAAATGGAACTTAATAGAAAGTAAGTAATATTTTATATCGAAATTTAGTTAAAATCTAAAACAAACTTTCAGACATATATACAAGAATTCCAACGGTCTTTTATCATCATATAAATAGCAATTTCACCAACATTTTATCATTTTGAAATCGCAGACTTCAATATCAATATTGATTTATAAGAATAGATAATGCATTGAAACATTTCAGGTGGAAAGAGTCCTATGTGGACATGACGGTCAAATTGAAAAAGAACCTGGACGCATTATACAAAGAGAACAGCGAATTGAGGTCCAGATTGAACCTACCTAAGGTCGATTCGTCAAGATGTGATCAAGTCAGTTCTAGTAGCTGATGAAAACAAACGGAAAGATTAACAAGTCGTGGATAAACTAAAGCGCTCCTGAGTTGACTACGAGTTGTCGCTCATTAGCACTTTTTAGGCCTAAGAGTTACGTTACTAGAGTACGTTCACAAAACGAAAACTTTGTTCGTAACGATACATGAATTTATAGTGGGAGCGAGAAAGAAAGAGAGTTAGTCTGCAGTGTGAACGGGAAGGCGATAGTCTCCCTCGCAAAGAGGACGACTATCGCCTTCGCTCCCTCTTCGCGTTTAACGCGCTTTATAAATACAGAGATAGTCTTTTTGCTTCATCACTCTAGTGCAATATCAGTTATTAAAAAGATTTTATTATGTTTTTACGCTTTTCCAATAAAATGCATATGATTTTATGTCTCCTTTTTTTCCTTAGACGATTTAATTTAGTTTAAGTACTTTTGACTCAAGCAACCCGAGCTATTACTATAGTTCGAAACACCCAAAAAATTTTCTTTGCTTGCCTCAAAATTCTCGGATCATCCCTTTTTCCTAATGTAAATTAGATTCCATAATGATAATAACAAAAACTCATCGATGCCTTACCGTGAATTAATAAACCAAACAATGTAGTAAACAATTTCATTTATTTCAAAACAGGTAATAATTATATATACAGTACAAGTTTAATTGGACCTTATCGCTACGGAGTACGGCGCGTTATCACGCGGAGACGCATTCGGAGAACATGCTGGGGAACCAATAAAGGGTTTCGTTGTCCTGAGAGTCGATCCACGCCAGACCTTCCTTCACCATGTGGTTAAGCGCGTTCTGGGCACGGGTCTGGTTCCAGCTGCGTTGCGTATAAAAAAATACTTCAGACCAAAGTAACATAGGTAGGTGACCCCGTGCCTCAGTTGCCAAAATATTGGCTCCGGCGGCGAGGTCGTGGGTTCGATTCCCACACGAGACAACTATTTGTGTGACCCACAGATAGTTGTTTCAGGTCTGGGTGTTTGTAAAACGTCATAAATATTATCCTAAGTATGGGTGTAATTTTTTCGAAAGGAATCCTATAATAGAACTTTCTAGGCCGTTGGGACTTACTACCCAACCCCTTCAACAAAAAATACAATACAACAGATAGGTAACTGGCCGATTTATTTTTTCTTCTCCTATGGCAGTAAGTGTGTAAACAACCACCGGTTCGCCTGATGTCCGGTGATTTCCGCAACCACTGGACATCCAAACGCCAACCTTTAAGAGGGTCGAGTTACCTCACTCGGCAGAAGAAATATAGTATATAAAAGATTTTAAATGGAAAATATCGTGAAAAAACCGCAATCTTCACGAAACAATGATTACATATTAAAAAATATGCTCTAATGACAATGGTGACAACTAATACTCTGTACAGATGAGGCCTTTGCCTAGCAATGGCACATATATGTATAGGCTGTTACCTTAGATTAATTTTTCGCGGGCCCTATCGCTTGTCCCACAAATCAATTACGTCACTTCGCGGAATTAATCCGTATGCCAACTGCTGACGGAGAAAACAGATATCACTCTGACACGAACCACGTTATCTCTTAAATTCACCGAAGAGTAATATGAAAATTACGCACCCCAAATCCCCGGTCAGAATGCCGGCTGACACCCACGCGGTGCCCAGGCTATTCGCCTTCTGCAGGACTAAAGTCTGGTCCAGGTTGAGCTCACCGGGCACGGACTGCACCAACCACTTCCCTTTGCCCACTGGGACAACTGTGAACCTGGGAAGTGTGAATCAGGAGTACCGCAGGGGACAAAATGAACGACACTTTATCCGGTTAAACTAGAAATGCAGCTATTTGACAAGAGAGTGAGTGAAGAATAGATAAGTTTGAAAGAAAAGATCTTCTCCGCTCAAAGTTATGGAAAGGTAAAGGATAAGTAAATGACCCATACTATTATTTGAAAGCTAAATTTTGATTAAAGTGGTGTTCGAGTATAACCCTATGTGAAGATGAAATCGAGAGTAAGAGCTGATAAATTTAACCTTTGTTGATGTCGCCGTACGTAAGCGTCGCAGAAAATGTGCTAATCCTGTGAAACTTTGGACACCTGGGCTGATAACAGGGCAACTAGCACGAGCGAAACCGAACTCGCTTCAAAAAGATTTTTTTATAATGATCGCTTCATAAATAACGGAGCTCTTTGGTAACAAACTTAAAAAAGGCATACAAACACTTGAAAACATTTAACTTTTTGAAGATCCTTTGAAAACACACATAATCAACAACTGGAACTTAATTTGATTTCTTTCGGTACTGGGTAAAAATATTAAAATATTAAGCTTTATATTTGAATGGGGAAACGCATTTTAATGAAATGTTTAAGTTAACTCACCCATTTCCAAATATCCTCAGTTTCTTCACCGCAGCCAACAAGTCCTCATTGGTGATGTCCTGGTGCTTCTTCGCCCGACCTCGCGCCGCCACCAGCCTGCCCCTCAACTCGTCCAGAGTGATTAGACCACCATTCTTGTAGTTCGTAGCCAGACACACCTCTACTATTTGCACCCCCAATTCGTAATAGAAGTCGCCGATGCCTGCAATTAAAACGAAATCCTGAAACTTTACATGTTAATATAATTAAAATATAATTAAAATGAATGGCACAGTGTCATTTGAGAACTTCCTCATTTTTTGAAGTTGGTTGAAAATAAAGCACATAGCAATCTTATGCTATACAGCGTGTCGTTACCATCGCGACAATAAATAAACACACATATAGGGGATAACTTTTTAAAGTTGTATTATACATTTAAATTCTTTAAACATCAATATTTACAGAGTTATTAAATTTTCCAAAACAAAGAATTTTATAACACCCTTACCAATTATAAAAGCGTAACGTAAAGTTCATTTGTAAAGGTCACAAAGCATATGAATGGATTGAATGAATTTAAAAGAGACAAAACATACTGTTAGAAGGAGAGGCTTGTAATGCGACGCTATGGCGCGAGTTGTTACAAATTTTGTTTCTTTTTTACTTAATTAGTTTGTTTGAAAAATATTTTTTTTAATTATGGATTTTGTTTAATGTTAATATTTTTTTATGATTATTGGCAAGTAGCGTTAGACGTGTGTTCATTTATTGTCGCGATGGTAACGACAAGCTGTATAATAACAAAGCGGTGATAAATTGGGAATGGAGTAATGTGTACAAACATTTCATCATACAGTGCAATGAAACATTTTTAACAAATATTTAACATGTTATAAATTATGTTTTTGAATACTTGTTAATAGAACATCTCTAATATGATGAAAGTTAATCAGAAGTCACAAGAAGGTTCATGATCTATAAATCTTCAGTAAATTTTATCAGACCTAAGCCATATTTCAGAAACTGAATTTTGTGACTCTAATCCTGGCACTTTTTTAATTCTACTGGAATGTCAATTAAAAAAAATATGAAGCAGCCTTTTTTTAAATTTAGTGTAACACCCAGTTTAAACATGTTAGTATATGTGTGATATTATTTGACTCACAGTATACTTGTTGTGATATTTTCTATTATTCTTTCTATATATGTAGTTGTTATTATTGAATTTCATGGTTTCATTATTCTTTTCCTGAACTATGAAAAAAATGACAATCACAGAGTTTTGCAACAAACATAATATGAGAAGTAATCACAGTGACAACATTTGCAATGCATGTTGTAAAGTCTAACATTCAGTGATTCAACCTTGAAATAAAATGCAAGTGAGAGAATAAAATTAAATTGACTTGTATTTAAATTGACCTATTTTTTATTTATACTATTTTCATAAATTTGATAGTTCATTGAAGGAAATAATACAATAGCTAAAAGCTTTTAAAAACTAAAAGTCAAATTTAAAATGTACAATTTTTTTGAAAATCACCACTTAATTCTTTTTTGTTTTGAATACCTCTATAGTCTATTAATAAATAAAAACCTTATTAAATTAAATACAAAGTCAATTCAAATGTAATTATGATAAGTGAATAAATTTTGTATAAAATGTAAATAAAACAATTTCCAGGACGTCTTCTTGCACCTCATTCGCTCTCATTTTAATTTAATTGTTTTTATTGTATTACATCTTAATTTTCATGGTATATTAGTGATTATCGTAGAAAATTGAGTAGATTTTTGTTATTAATAACATAAAGTATAAATTTTACGAAAATAATTAAAATTTTTAAATGTAGATTTGTGACGCCAATTTGACATCTCATTTTTTCATAATTTTAGTGTAGCTGGAATTCTGCGTTACCAATTGTAAGTATTTAAAACATTTAATTTGTTCTAATATCTATATAATGGATTCTGAACCGCCTGACCCTAGAGGTGGCAACAATATTGTTTCTTCGGATACATCGGATCCTTCAACAAAATTAATATCATTGTCAAGAAAACGTACCCAGGAGGATTCGTCTTATGTACAGTCCTCTAAAAAGATCATTACTGACCCATCCCAATCCACTCCATCTATCCAATTGTCTTATGTCCATCCTGATTTCATTTCAACAAAGACAAAATACTCTGATGAGGACCCTGGTCCTTTCATTGTTCTCATCAATAAAACTGTTAATGACCATTCTGCTGGCACCTCATTGAAACCCATACAGTTTGGCCAATTTCTATTTCGTAACAAAATTCAAAACATTCTTAATAATGGTGTTAAAAAAGTCGGAAGAAACAGAATTTCTGTTCAATTCAAATCAGCCAGAGATGCTAATACTTTTTGTGAACATCCTTCTCTCTCCCTAGCTAACTATGAAACTATAATCCCTTCATACAATATTACTCGGATGGGTATTATAAGAGAGATTCCAGTGGATTGGAGTATGGAAGATCTAGTGAATGCTTTAGAGGTTCCCTCTGATTTTGGCACTGTTATTAAGGCTCGTAGATTGAATAGAAGGATTACTATAGATAATAAAAATTCTTGGGTCCCTTCACAAACTGTGGTTCTTACATTTAGAGGACAAAAACTGCCCTCACATGTATATTGCTTCTATAATTCTATTCCTGTTGAAACATATATTTTACCATCTATCCAATGCTACAAGTGCTGTAGATTTGGCCATGTCACGTCACAGTGTAGATCCAACCCCCGATGCTTCAAATGTGCGCAAAATCACGAAGGTGTTACATGTTCCAAAGAAAACCTTTCATGCCTTTTTTGTCTTGGTCCTCATTCTGCTAAAAATACTTCCTGTCCTGAACATCTTAGGCAGAAATCGATAAAAATGGTTATGTCGCAAGATAACATCTCTTATTTAGAAGCTTCGGCTAGATTCCCTCAAGTGAGGAGATCTTTTGCTGATGCTGCCAGACTAACTTCATCTGTCATTATAGAAAAGGAACCCACATCTTCAAATAATATCCAGAGTTCTTATAAAAAAAACAGTTTCCATTCCCCGACGTCCTCTTTCCCAACCCAATAAATTTGGATTTGACAAACATGCCCATAATTCTATTATAGGAACTCCTTCGTCAGTTCTTCCTGATGGGTGTGCTCTTAGAGAAAAAAAAAGATATTTCTTCAAATGACAATCTTTTGGACTTACTTTTATCTACACTTATAAATATAATCTCCCGTTATAATGATACTGAGCTTCCAATTAATTTAAAATCTAAACTTACTGAGCTTCTCTCCTTATCGGTTAACATTCCCAACCCTCCTTCAATGGAACTGTAGGAGTATTAAGCATAAAAAAAATGAACTTTTGTTTTTAATCCACCAGTACAATCCAGCCATTTTTGCTGTCCAGGAGATGTGGCTACAACCTGGGGCACATTTTAGAGTCCCAGGATACTCATGTCTCCGTGAAGACAGAATTGATGGTCATGGAGGTGCTGCAATTTTAGTCTCCAGAAAATTTACATTTAGTCAAATTCTTCTTCCACCACATAACGAATCTATTAATATTGTTGCAATTAGAGCATTTAATTCTACTATTATATCTATATACATTCCTGTTCCAAGTTTGTCAATACTCACTGAGCTTTACTCTATTATTTCTTCTCTTTCTCCTCCGCTTGTTATTCTTGGAGACTTTAATATTCACCATACATCATGGGGTTCTCACTTTTGTGATTATTTATCTTCTTCATTCTTAGACATATTAGACAATTGCAATCTTTGTGTGTTGAATGATGGTTCTCCAACACGCCGTGTTTCACCATCTCAAAATCTAAAAAGTGCTGTGGACCTGTCATTGTGTTCTTCAGAACTTGCCTCAATTCTCTGTTGGAGTATTTTGGCTTCTACTCATGGTAGTGATCACTATCCTATTCTTATTTCAGTCCCTATACTTAATTCCTTGGATTCTATTCCTAATTATTGTCCCAGACTAAAATATAATCTTGGTAAAGGTGACTGGTCTAAATATGCTTCTTTTACTGATGAATTCATAAATTCTGTTCAACCATTGAGTCCTGAGAGTTTTTTATCTTCTTATTCTGATTTTAAAAATATGCTCATATCTTCAGCAGATAAAGCATTCCCCCTTAAAAAACAATATAAAACTCCAATTCAATCCCCTCCTTGGTGGGATCAAGAATGTTACAATGCCTGCAGAAAAAGAAAGGAAGCTGAAAGAATTTATGCTAAATCCATGACTCTTCAAAACTTTATGGCATATCGAAATGAAGCAGCAAAAACTGTTAAAGTTTTATCATCCAAAAAGAGGGCAGGTTGGCACCAGTTCTGTGAATCTCTGTCCCCTGCCACACCCTCTTCTCTAGTCTGGAGAAATATTAAAAGATTCCGTTGTGGTGTATCGCATAATTTCAATATATCCTCAAATAATACTGCACCGTGGATTGAATTATTTGCTCAAAATTTAGCCCCTCCTATTGCTCCATCTTTTCAGGAATCAATGATTTATTATAATTCCCCTTTAACATCTGCAGAATTTTTTGACAGACCTTTTTCTCTAGAAGAACTTTCAATTGTTTTAGGATCCCTTAAAGATTCTTCGCCTGGAATTGATGGTATTCCTTATTCTTTTATATCTAAAAGTGGACCAAACACTAAAATATTTTTTCTTAATCTTTTAAACCACATCCTGTCTTCCGGTGTTCCCCCAGATGAATGGAAAAAGCAAATTATCATTCCAGTTCTCAAACCTGGGAAACCCAATAATGATCCACATAGTTATAGGCCAATTGCTCTATCCTGCACTATGGCTAAAATTCTTGAGCACTTAATAAAGAATCGTCTAGAATGGATTATAGAAAGCAAAAAAATACTACCTAAAAGTCAATTTGGTTTTAGAAAAGGTATTGGTACTATTGATAGTTTAAGCACTTTGATTACTGATATCCGTATAGCCTTTTCAAAAAGAGAATATCTTGTAGGGGTGTTTCTTGATGTTTCATCTGCCTACGACAATGTTCTTCTTCCTTTACTTAGACATAAATTGCTCAACCTAGGAATTCCTTTGAAATTAGTAAACTTTATTTTTAATCTCCTCTCGGGTAGATGTATCCTTTTAAATAGCCAAAATACTTTTCTTCCTCCTCGATCTGTCTGGAAGGGTCTTCCCCAAGGGTCTGTTCTAAGTCCCTTGCTGTATAATATATACACATATGATCTTGCCCTTTCAGTAAACTGCTTCTGTAATATCCTACAATATGCTGATGATTTGGCTCTCTATGTCTCTGTAGATGATATTTCCATTGCTCAATCTCGACTCAATACCTCACTCTACTATCTCCAAAATTGGCTGAATGATAACGGGTTATCTATATCAATTCCCAAAAGTACTATTGTTATTTATTCTCAACATAGAATTATTCCTTCGGTTAATATAACTCTTGATAATCAAAGAATCCCAGTGAAAAGTGAAGCAAAATTTTTGGGTTTGATACTTGATTCTAAATTGTCTGGAATTAGTCATTTACAATATGTCACCAAAAAATGTGAAAAGAATATTAATATCCTTAGATCTCTCTCAGGAGTTTGGTGGGGTTCCCATCCATATTCCCAAAAATTAGTATACAACGCTCTCGTTAGAAGTCATATGGATTATGCCTCCTTTCTCTTAGAACCTTGTAATAAAGCAGCTCTCAATTCATTAGATAAAATCCAAACAAAATGTCTCAGAATAATTGTTGGAGCTATGAAGTCATCCCCTAGGAATGCTCTCCAAGTGGAATGTGTGGATTCACCCCTGCATTTAAGAAGGCAATATTTGTCAGACAGGTTCATGTACAAGGCATTGCAAAATTATAATCACCCTCTCATTGCCAAACTCCATTTACTTTCTGAATATATATCAACAGGAGGCTATTGGTCTAAAAAAAATTCTCCTTGTCTATTTAATAGTTTTCTCAATTTTCTGCAATTACCCTGTCCTATATACCAATGCAAAATGAATCCTTTATATGATACCCCTTATGAAGCGCTGGTATATCAACCTAGTGTTTTACTTGATATTGGAATTGAGAAAAATTCTAGATTGGCTCCATTACAGTTGAAACTAGCTCTTGATAGTTTTGGAAAGATTGGCATATAATGTACACAGATGCTTCCAAAATGTCTCAGTTGGGGTGTGTTGGAGCTGCAGTATGGTTTCCCAAGTATAAAATAATACTTAATTTTAAATGCCCACCCTATAGCTCAGTTTTTACTGGTGAGGCTACAGCTATACTTGAGGCTATCCTATTTGCAGAATCTCATGACTTAAATAAAACTATCATTTTCACAGATTCTAAAAGCTGTTTGCAAGCCATTTTAGCTAATCTCTTCCGTTACAAACTTAATTTCCCCTTAATTTACAAGATTAGAGCCGCTCTTTACAGGTGTCATATGAAAGGAATATTGATTTCTCTAGCTTGGATTCCTGGGCACAGTGATATTCAAGGAAATGAAATTGCTGACCATTGTGCCAAGGAAGCAATTAAAACTGGCTCCCTATCCCAATATACTTGTTTCTCTCATGATTTATTATCATATGCTAAAATCAGATCAAACTGTGTGTTTGGTATGAGCTCTGGAAGAAATCTAGTAGAGAGAGAGGGAAACACTATGCATCAATCCAACCTGATATTCCAACCAAACCATGGTTCTTTAATTTTCCTAAAGCCAATAAGCATGCCACCTCTATTGTCTGCAGACTTAGACTAGGGCATGTCTGCACTAATGTTCATCTTGCCAAATTAAGAATAAAAGATAGTTCCATCTGTGAATGTGGCCTAGATGATGATTCACCTGATCATATATTTTTCAACTGTCCCAGAATTCCAGGTTCCTTCCATGATCATCTTCCTTCTAGCATCCCTCGTCCATCTAATATCAATAACCTTTTAACATATGTTAATTCTTCATTTGTTTATATCTTGTGTAATTTTATTAATAGTTGTAATATTAAGTTGTGAACTTAGCATAATAATTACAATCTTATTTTCTTTGTTCTAGGTAATTGCTATAATTATGTAAATTTGTTTAGATATTCTATATATAAAAATATACATATTTAACATTCATAAAATCATTCTCTTCATCATTTCATTATAAAAGTTAGGCAAAAATAAACAACCAGAAGTGTTCATTGGCGTATTCATTGAAAACCGCCAAAAAAGAAAAGAAGAAGAAGAAGAAGAAATGTAAATAATAAGAGTAAGATTTTATTGCAACATCAACAGCAAGAAAAAAATTAGATTATAAAAATTACCTAAAACGGACCAAAATCCTTTTCCTGAAGCCAAAGGGTCTACTCCAATAGCAGCACACATTTCTTGGAATTGTCTTCTAAACTGGGCATTCTTTTTAATCTCACTTTTATGCTTTGAAGCGAAATCCTCTAGATTCTCTCTAAATACTTCTAACTGCTTAGACATCTGTTGAAACTGATTTTCCTGCATTACGGACCCTTTTTCCCTATACTTTTCTTGTTCTAACTTTTGTTTTTGTATAGCACCCACTCCTGCACGTCGCCTCATTTTGATAAAATTTATAGTGGTAAAAATATGTAAATCCGATTATTCTAGCTGACGATTTTATTGCTGTGATTTGAATATACAGAATCAGTATAGTTAATATTTATTTATTTACACAGTTTGATACGCGATCCATGTACGGTCTCACTGACAATGACAAGTGAGTGACATTGACAATGACGTTGACGTCTTCTCTTAATGTTATCCTGCAAAAAACTACCGCTTGCTCCCGCTTTTTCAATAATGGAAAAAAAAATTGTGTACATTTTTTTTATGTAACTAGCGGACCGGACAAACGTTGTCTTGTACACAAGACTTTGATTCGACAACTTAGAAATAAATAAATAAAAAAGTTGTAGTGGACTGAATTGTGAATCTAAACCATTCTCGAATCTACCTACAGACACAAAAAAAAATTCATTAAATCGGTACAGCCGTTTAGGAGGAGTTCAGTGACATACACATATACAGAAAAGTTATATATATAAAGATAAGCATAATAAGTGGCTTTGATAGCTAGTCCGAAGAGTTGGACATGTAGATAACTCAGAAAAACAATGTAGCAAGCAGCATCGTGGTTTTCCACATTTCCGCGACCCCAGTTAATAAAAGATAGACGATTCGACTAAATTCCTTGTTATCACCACAAATTAGAGGTGAAACATACAGACGCGGTTCGTGGACACGACAGGTTCGGAAAAGGCTCCGGAGAGCAAATGTAAGATCGGGAATTTCCGCAAAGGCTGTCTCGAGTAACTACATCCAGCCCGGCATTTTCTCTTACTGTGGGGTGCTCGTAGATTCAAGTGCCTTGCCTAGCTTTTCCCAGTCAATCATGATTTTGGCAATGGGGACCGTCATGCCTTTCCAGTCTAAGT
Source organism: Iphiclides podalirius (assembly GCA_933534255.1). Classification (NCBI taxonomy): domain Eukaryota; kingdom Metazoa; phylum Arthropoda; class Insecta; order Lepidoptera; family Papilionidae; genus Iphiclides; species Iphiclides podalirius. The sequence continues at coordinate 8,682,243 of OW152834.1, forward strand.
ATATCCAGAGAATGTACCGGTAACGAGACATTCTTTAAAATAGCTATATCTCATATGTGAAGATGTTGGTGAAGACATCTTCGGGTCTTTCAGGCTTCCTACGGCAGCAAAAACATAGTAGTCCACCTCGCTTCAGGCGAAGAGGGTGCGTCTTTGTTCGACGTTAGTTACTCTTAGTCCCTTATTATGCGTACAACAAATGAATTAAAGACTCATCCGGCTTATATTTCCGTCCGAATTTAACATTTTCAAAGCAAGCCTGAATAGGTTTATAGCCTTTATTGAAGTAGGAGGTTTATAATCCAAGACTGCATTACCAATCCACGTGGTGGGATGGTCATGAAACGGCCAGTTTTTGAGTAAATAAAAAGTATTTAATTTCAACATATTTCATATAGTTACTTAAAAATTTACTTACGTTGCGGTAGCGATTTTGCAGTACTATACGATTTACAAAGAGGGAATAATAAAACACTATCACCAAAAGTGGATTAAATGTCGCTAATAAATTATTATCGAAACCTACTAGCTGAATCCGGACGCGCTTCGCTGTGGCTTCTCACATCACATCATTCCTCTCGCTTCCTGCAATCTGTGGAGTGATTTCGAGAAAATAAACAGAAGTGTGTAACAGGAAGCCGGTGAAGCGCACGTTATTTAATACTAGCTGCTGCCCGCGACTACGTCTGCGTAGAATAGGCTAAAGGCGTAACATGCAGACAGAAAGACAGATATACATATAAATATGTATATAAATTATAGCCTATGTCTTATTCTGATATATAAGCTATATTATTGTAAAGTTTCATTAAAATCCATTCAGTAGTATTTGCGTGAAAGAGTAACAAACATCCATCCATTCATACTAGCTTTCGCCTTTATAATATTAGTAAGGATGGCCAATGAGCGCGCGCGATGCTAGAGTTGGTCGTCGGTACCAACCCATTATGAGTGGTTGGTACTGCCAACCATCGGCTGTGCGCTTAACCTACAGTTTTTTTTAATGAAGTACTAGCGACCCGCCCCGGCTTCGCGCGGATACATGTAAACCTTCCTCTTGAATCACTCTATCTAGTAAAAAAACACTGATAAAAAAAATACTGAAAAACAAATATCCGTTGCGTAGTTTTAAAGATCTAAGCATACATAGGGACAGACAGACAGCGGAACGACTTTGTTTTATACTACGTAGTGATGCTATTATACATATAAACTGATTTCTATCTGCAAACTATATTCATAAATGTATTTACTGTTACTCTTAATGAAAAATGCAAGTGAGTATAATAGTGAACAATTATTTGTATAAATGTTTCAATATTTAGCTTTTTAAAATATTGAGGTTAATAAATAATAAAAAACAAATTGGTCGCTTTACAATTGATTTTTTAATATTAATTATAATAAAACAAATTAATTCATTACACTGAAAATTTATTTGATATTGATCATTTCTTAAATATTTTTAACTGACTTAAAAAAGGAGGCGGTAATTAATTCGGATGTTTATATATTTTTTATATGTTCCGGCATAACTTAATTGCGGAAGGATTTGCAAAATAATTTTGCAAATCCGTCTCTCTATGACGGTCATGTAGATAAGGATTTTCCTTTCATATTTTTTTTTGCGGTTTACTTTTACCTACAGTACTTAGTACAAATAGGATTACATTAAATATTAACAGAAATCAATAGAAAATAATTTGGGGCCAAGGTGCCTCCACTTCTTTGTTGCCCAGAGGCCTCCAGACCTCTAAATCTGGCGCTATTTGTTACCCAAGGAGGGTTAACGTCAGGCAGGTGGCCGGTCGTAAAAAACAGCCTATACCACATGATTCACATGTTGTGCTGACCCCACCTAGATGGGATCAGAGCATAAGGATGATGGTGATAACCAACTAAAAATCTCTATTAGCAATAAAAATTTTATAATAATGCTAAATGTAATAAAATACCTTCATATTAACTAAGTATTAAAATTAAATCACTAAATTAATAGCATTTTAAATGGTGTAAATGTAAATAAAACAAGTACAGAAAAAGTTGTTTTACTAATAATCTTTTTAAAATAATTCACACGTACTGCGATAGATGGCGCTAATTAAATTATTTTGCTGTACAATGTTACGAAACTTTGTAGTTTATTAATTAAATTAACACCCCACATATAGGATTACAAAGTTTTCATATATTTCTAAGTTTTCTTTTTACTCATTACAAAATTCAATTTATAAAAGCTTGACATTTTTTTAATAATTTAATACTAAATGCAGGAGGAATAAATGATTTTTAACATTATAACGGTTTGAAAAACTTTATTCTTTATTGTATATATTAACGTTTTTAAATGTATCTAAAATTTTAATGTAAGTTATTTAAATATTTAAATTTAATGTGCATAATGTACTAAAGTTTCAAAAGGAACCCTGAGTAGAAATTAAATATCTATTTTACGCAAAATCATTACACAGAAATTGTAAAATGAAAACGTAAAAAGAGTTATTCCCCAATTGTTTTATTAAACAGTAAAAAAAAACAAGAACAAAATCATGTGTATGAAAACAAAAAGTAACCATCAGTCATCCCTGGTGGGGATCGAACCCACGACCTTTGGATTAGAAGTCCAACGCGCTATCCTCTGCGCCACAGGGACTGTGATGGTATTGGTTAAATTGCTTTTCATAATGTAATGAACTTATAAAAGTGTTTAAATAAAATTATATTCTAAAATACTTTACTTAAACATGTAAAATTAATACTTCTTCCCTAGACAAAATAATTTTGACTGTTGCAAAGTATAAAATAAAGATTATAATATTATGTTATATTTTATTTAATTTTAATTATGTAATTCTAATGTTAATGCCGTATGACCGTTAACCGGAAATATCAACAAACAAACATATGTCAAAATAATTTTGTTTGGGAAGTTTGAAATTCAAGGTGTAGCAGTAAGTTCAAATCTATAATGTGTGTGAAAAAACCAAAATAAGAAATTTAAAGAGTTATAAAATGGAAAATGAAACACAAGAAGAATCACGGACAGAAAATACATTCATTGTAAAAGACGACAAATCGACTGAAGAGTTTCAAAAGTTCTTTTACGAATTGTTTGAGAAAAATGGTGTTTTGAACGATCTCAGGGCATATTTACGTGGCCATATTATAAATATACTCAAAAGCGTGGAAGAAGGTTTCTATTTCAATCTAAATATGGGAAACAATAATAGCACTATAAATGTTTATTCCCGTATTCGATTTAATTGAAATCATTACAGAATGCTTGATCGGGAGTCGAACCGGGAATAGACTATCAGGACTAAATCATGAAAAATTAGCTAATTTAATATATGTTTAAATTAGCTAATTTAATGCATATACAGCTCTCCCTGTCCCTCATATTCAATGATATCCCATTTTCACCTGCTGGTGTAAGGTAGGATTAACAGTAATTATTTCTACTGATTAATAAAACATATAAGGTTACTTGAAACTTTTATTATCTATCATTATATAATATTAATATTTAATATTATTTTTAAGTAATTTACATTCCTTTGTACTGTTAGTACATGTAATTTTTGTTGTACTTAAAAATTAACTATTCTTTAAGGTGACACATTTATTTGCCAAAAGCACTTTACACAGCGTCTGGAAGTAACTTTTCAAGCTATAAATATGCTTATTGCTGAATATCTTATGCGCATGGTAAGGCCCCTACCTATTAAAATGAAATCAAATTTGATTAAATAATAATAAATTTTAATAATGACTGTAAACTTCATTTCATGACCGACCTTACAAGTTGTTTTAGCAAAAAAAAGTTTTTTTGCAATTATTACTTAAAAATATGCAGGTTACCTCACAGTGTTTTCATTCACCATTGTGCATTTTATATGTCAACACTTAAACCTCCAACTAATAAATTCATTCATGGGAATTTGAACTCAGCTTTAGTATATTGAATTAAAATCGAGCACTCAAACACTGAGCTATCAAGGCTTATTTGTGAAACTCAAAAGTTTTGTATGGATTCTATTGTAAAAAATCATTGACTTTTATTAAATTCTTACTTTTTTATTTTAGTATATTTTATTATAACATTTCAGGACTTCAGTTATAGCCTGTCAGTATTTATATCAGAGATACCCTTGGCTAACATGATATTTGATTTTGCTAAGTCTCTGTTGGGGTGTAAGCCTAATATGCCACAACAAGACATGAGGTTCAAAGATCGAGATGTGTGGTGTGTTTTGAACTACATTGGTGAGTTATCAATTGCATATTTTCATTAATTTCATTTTAATAATTATCACTATATTTACTTACACTAACAAAAGTTACAATTAAACTTTTACATTGTCCCCTTTCCACCCATCATTGTGTGCAATGTTATGGGTTCATTTGGTTTAAAATTTTTGTGATCCATAGATATTCGGTTTCAAGTCTGGATGTACTTTGTGTCTATCATCTTCATTTTTGTGACCCCTATACCGGAAGCACTTAGAACCTATTCTAAGCATCATTTGCAAATAAGAGCTGCATCTCATGAGCTCAATAATGCATGATCATATACCTAAAACGAAATATTGACTTTTTCAGGTGTAAAATGTGATTCGGAGTCTGCGGCAAATATAGTAAATATGTATAGAAATGAAGAAAGACCCCTTCTGATATGTATACTAAAGTGCATCACTTTACATAAAAATCAGCTGGAAGATTTAGGAGGTGATTTTGTTATATTTTTTCGAAAAACAATAGGACACAAACAAGAAGGCAAGAAAGTACTTGCACTTTTAACTCAATGTACTACACGCTACACATTGTAATAGGGCTTTTAATAATTGTTATTTAAACACAAATAATTATATTTTTCACAGATAACAATTTGAAAGTCAGTACTTCCAATAGTTCTTGTTTGTCGGAAGAGGCTAGTATGAATACCACTGCAGGATCTGAAACTTGTACATGCAAGCATCTAGCATTCTGTTCAACTTGCAAGCAGAAGATTAAAGGTTTTCAGATGCAATATAAAAAGAAAAAAAGGAAACTGCGCAAGGTACAAATCAATATCTTGTCTATTTTTTCTAATGTCTTCAAATTAAGTAAATGTTTTGCGTATTGTTTATTAATCTTTAACTTCAAAATTTAGAAATAAGATTAAATAGTTTTAACCACACATAGTACAATCAATTTTAGATACTTATGCCTGGAAAAAGAAACTGGTGTATTTTGCTTGCTTACAGAGTCTTGATTCCTCGGATAGAAATGTAAATGTTCAGAAGTTCCTTAGGGAAGTGGATGTTACGGAGAGAAGTATTATTGATCAGGTGTTTGCATCTTAATAAGGTCTTATATTTTAATCATCCTTACATAATACGACACATACTAAGTAATATATAGATTTAAGTTATTAGTTATTTCTGAATATTATTCAATTGTAATATTAAATTCTCTAGAAAATACGATTGACCTGAAATGAGAATGCTAAATTGAAGTTTCCTATTATGTAATTTAGAACATATTGACAATACTTACAATGTTTATTAGTAAAATTTTACCTTATTCGTTATTAGATATGTTGATTGTCAACTATAGATGCGTTGGTAGAAATTTGTTGCCTCTAAAAGCATTTGTTGTTATGTACTAACGTTTCACTTGTTTTGTAAAATCATTATATTAGTATAAATACGGATATCGGAAAAAAATTTAATGTTGGATCCAGGAATTTAAAAAGTTTGTTGAAAAATAGACGAAAATTTTTTCGACGCTGCTATTGCTGATGCTTAAGGATTTGAACCTGCGTCCTACGAGCCCCTGCCGCTTTAGCCACTGAGCTAAACGGCTCATTCCGGCAAATCCTTGCAGCAGGAAAACTTCGTCCATTTTTGTTCAAACTTTAGATTTTATTTTTAAAATGTATTGCTTAGCTAATCCTTTGCAAAAAATGGACTGGCTAAATAAAATTTTTCAAATTGCACCCAAATATTCTTTAGATGTATATAGTCCGAAAAACGATAAACGACAAAACTGTTACGGTTTCGATCTTCATCTCATTTTTTTTTTCAAGTTTTGAATTCTTTTACCTCTTGTGTCAATGTTCCTTGAAATAAGTACTTATTTTAGACTATCATTTTTCAGAGTAAATCTATTGGCATTCACGCGTACAAACAAACAAACTCTCCATAATTATCATGTTAATAAATGATACTAAAATAGTAACTGTGTATATTTCATTTCTATATTGTATACATTGTTTTTTTGATAGTTTATTTCGCGAGTTCATTTTTAAATAAAGCATTAGTGAATAATATTATAAAACTATTTTTTTTATTATCATTATTTTTTCAGATGTTTGAGCAGCTTAAGGCTGTCTACGAGGCAGAAGTGGATATGGTGCGTGAAGAGGAAGAAAGAAAAATCAAGCGGTCACTTGCGAATCACGCGCTATTGCTGCAAAGGCGTTACGATGAGGTAGAGCAAATTTCTACATCTTATATAATTTTGATAGTCTTTAAAACATAAACATAAAAGGATAGTTCCTAGGTCGCAGATATTAGTATCAGAGGATTTCAAAAAATAAAACAATAAAGTTTCATAAAATTATGGTTACACTATGAACAAATAAAACTGAGTATCATTAAAAAGTTCCACATATCTCAATTTTTGATTAAAAGAAATGAAGAGAAATAGATAATATAATTTAAATATACATATATTGATTGAATGTTATTGTATGATTTAGAAAATTTCCAATTTCTTGGAAAGATTGTATGATATCTATTGGCAATTTGTTAAAATGAAAATGTTATTTTTTTTTTCAAAATATCTTTTCTTCTTTATACTTATTTACACATTATTGCATTACCACTTGGCGATTCACGATGCTATGCGAAATTTCGCAAGGGCGACTGGTATACTCATATTCGATATAGTCGAGGAACATCTTAATAGAATTTCCCTTAAATGAACATTATAATTTCTAGAAAAATATTAACGAAAAGTTCCGCGCGCCGCGGTAATCGAACCCACGTCTTCCAGATTCGCGCTCAGAATGAGTGGGGTTTGTCGTTTCAACAAATTTTAATGTTTCATCGTGTTCAAAGTGCGGCGATTACCACTATAAAATTGTAATTTCAAACATTCCGTTATTGGATCGCTGCTGTATACGAAAACGTCGTCTGCAATTACAGATGGAAGAATCGTTCAAGGCTCGCGAGGCCGAACTGGAGTGCAGCGTTCGGCAGAGGAAGAAGTTCCTCTGGGGCCTGGCACGTGCCTTGAGGGAGCAACACTCCAACATGGCGGACGCCATGAGAGCCGTCCAGAAGGAATCGGAACGGTTGACTGCCAAGGTCGGTGTATGTTGGATATGTTCTTTTTTTTCTTATATTTTATGTGTGTATGTTTAAGTACTTATACAGCGTGTCGTTACCATCGCGACAATAAATGAACACACGTCTAACGCTACTTGCCAATAATCATAAAAAATATTAACGTTAAACATAATCTATAATTAAAAAAAAAATATTTTTCAAACAAACTAATTAAGTAAAAAAGAACCTAAATTTGTAACATCCTATACAACTCGCGCCACAGCGTCTTATTACAAGCCTCTCCTTCTAACAGTATGTTTTGTCTCTTTTAAATTCATTCAACCCATTCATATGCTTTGTGACCTTTACAAATGAACTTTACGTTACAGTTTTATACTTAAGGGTGTTCTAAAATTGTTTGTTTTGGAAAATATAATAACTCGGTAAATATTGATGTTTGTAGAATGTAAATGTTTAATACAATTTTAAAAAGTTATCCTCTATATGTGTGTTCATTTATTGTCGCGGTGGTAACGACACGCTGTATATTATATAGTAGTACATGTAAATAATTTGATGTAATATCAATCGCACTCCACCACGATTTCTCAGGGTTGACTGGGAGAGAATGTCAAAAGGCATTAAGTTCACCCTTTGTAATCCTTTTTATTTAAAGGTAAATAAATATGTGCAATCTTCATTGCCCGACTGCGGCGAAGGAGGGTTGTGTTTGACCCTTTTTTTCTTTTCGTATCGAGGGAAATGAAAAATGATTTTTTATTTGATATTTATTTGATGACTTCGCAGTTGCTAAAGTATTAGCTTCGGCGTCGGGGGTCGCGGGTTCGATCCACACGGGAATAGTATTAGTGTGACCCGTATATAATTATTTCGGATCTGGGTGTTTGTCCATGTGAAATTTATGTATGTAAAACGTCCTTACAACCCAGAATAATGTTATTCTACAATAAAGACCGTGTTTAAATAAATGAAAGAAAGAAAAAAATATAATATTTGCTGGTACCGCAGATTCGGGGCATGTAGTAGCTCCGAATAAATTTAACCTTTCATATTATGGCTTGTAATTGAAAATTAAAAAAAAAATAGTGTATATTTGTTTTACAGGAGGACAGTCTGAAAGTTCAGATATCGGAAGCGGAACAAATGCTGAGAAAGAAAGGCGAGGACATGCGCGACCAGATATCGAGCGAGCTGATCATCCTTGAGGGCCAGCTTAGCTTCATGAGGAGGGAGAGGGACGAGATAGAAAGGGAACGGTCGGAGCTGGAGACCCTGAAGAAGCTCTGCATAGCACCACCAAAGTGGCCATGGACAACGCCAGAGAGAGGGAGCTGTTCCTCGCTGATCACGAGGAACTGCTAGCGTTGAGGAAATGTATGAGAGTGGAGAAAGCCGTCATGACAGACGGCACTGGATCCAGTCCGATGAACAACCGGCAGGAGTTGGAGAGGAGTGCCAGGAGCGAGGACATGAGGACCCCCAACCAGCTAGTGAACGATCTGAAGAAGCGGAAGAATGTGAACTTCGATCAGGTACGGTTCCTATATGCAACCAACGGTCGTTAGTTAGATAACTTTCATAACGACTTGTAGATAATAAAAGGCGTGTACGCCCGGTTCCTATATTAACAAAACGAGGCGCTTGCCTTACGAGCCGTTGCATTGCCTACGGAAAGTAAGTTACTAACGTTCGTTTAATCTACAAGTCGTAATGAAAGTTACGAAGATATGTAACTAACAGCCATTCATTCACTAACATCCATTGAATATAGCTAACTAACTAACTTCACTTGCTCAACGACCCGAATTGGGTCTTGGCTTCCCATACGATTCACTTAAAAATAAATATTTCAGGACATATTTTTACACAACTTTATCCAGTCACAAACTAAGTAAAGCTTTTACTATGGATACTAGGTATCGGAAACACGTTCGTAAAACTACTTTTCTCTTGTAAATACACAGCCTCTGGTGCAAAATACCGGTCCACTAAACTACGCCACTTGTCGTCAAGCTAGTTACAATAACAAAACTGCAAGATGTAAAGTAACAGCCCACTGCTGGGCAAAAGCCTCAACTGTACAGAGGGTATTAAGACGATATTTGTAGGAACACGCTGAGGATTAGCGGATTTTACATATCTACGATTTTTTTAGTTATCATTTCGAAAATATGCAGGTTTCCTCACGATGTTTTCCTTCACCGTTGTTTCAAAACTTTTAGGGCTAAGATATTTGCCTCTTTTATTTGTGTCTTTAGAAATTTATTACAACACAGGGTCATTTTATGAGAATTGGTTTAAAAACAAAATTACCTAGTTTTCATACTTCCAGCAGACCCTTTTTTTTTTTTTACTTTTTGTACACAATTATAATACAGACAATCGAAACAAATGACAAAAACATGTACAAAGGCGAGCTTAACCCTAAAAAGAGTTCTCTTCCAGCAGACCCTTGAGAACACGAAGCCATAATACTAAATAATTAGGTGAAGGTGTCCCAATTCTTTGCGTAATTTGGGACTAGATAACGTTGTGTAAATATGTTTTGAAATATTTCTTTATTAACAACATGATTCACACCTTGCGCCTACCCCACCTAGATAATGACAGATGAAGGAAGAAAGTTCTATCAAAATGGCATGTTTCATTACAGGACAATTTGGAAGAGATAATTCCGGGTCGCAGCCGCGACTGCCATCTTGAATTGCTGAGACAGGAGAATGAAAGACTGAAGGCATTTGCTGACCAGGTGGATGTCACTTACCTTCGTTCGTACAAAGGGGTGGATAGAGACACAAGATAAACGTTCTTTAATAACTTTTGTTTCGTCTGTGTGTTCCCTATCACGACGAAATCGCCTCATAAACGAATTTGCTGTTACATGAACTGTCCTAGATTTTTTTTTTACTTTTATACAGCGTGTCGTTACAACCGCGACATTAAATGAACACACGTCTAACGCTACTTGCCAATAATCATAAAAAAAAACATTAACGTTAAAAAAATCCATAATTAAAAAAACCTTTCAAACAAACAAGGTAAAAAAAGAAACAAAATTTGTAACATCCTATACAATTACTATTGACTGATTCATACATATAGATACTTTTTCATTCGTTGCCACAGCGTCGCATTACAAGCCTCTCCTTCTAACAGTATGTTTTGTCTCTTAAATTCATTCAACCCATTCATATGCTTTGTGACCTTTACAAATAAACTTTACCTTACAGTTTTGAACGTAAGGGTGACCTAAAATTATTTGTTTTGGAAAATTTAATAACTCGGTAAATATTGATGTTTAAAGAATGTAAACGTTTAATACAATTTTAAAAAGTTATCCTCTATACATATACGTGTTCATTCGACGACCCGAATGGCGTAGTGGTTAGTGTACCTGCCTCCTGCGCCAGAGGGTGTGGGTTCGATCCCCACTACTGGAAAAATATTGTGTGATGAACATAGTGGTTTTCTAGTGTATGGGTGTTTATATATCTATAATATGTATTTATTTACAAAATGAAAAGTATGTTTAAGTATGTTTATCAGTTTTCTAGTACCCATAGTACAAGCGTTGCTTAGTTTGGTACTAGAAAATGTTGTGTAAAAATGTGTCCTAAAATATTTATTATTATTTTATTATTTATTTACTGTCACGATTGTAAAGACACGCTGTATATAATAGAAGTGTTTCAAAACAATAATAACCACAATTGAGTAGAACTTTTAAACCATAGAATTTCAGGCATCTCTTGCTGCACCATGTGGGTTGATTGGTAGAGGATGCCTTTGGCATAGCCCGCCCTTTGTCACCTTTATTATATGAGGCAGGCAATAAACAAATAAATAAATATTTTTTCTCGTCAGCAACACCGACACATCGAGGAGTTGACACGCGACCGCTCGCTTCTCCGCTCCCAGCTGGGCGTGGTTTTGGCGCGGCCGAGAACCGCCCCGCCGGCAATTCCCTCCGTTTTGGGGTGAGTTGCATCCTTGTGCACCCTTTTGCAACCTGGTGCACCCTTATTCACTCTTATGCTGCCTTTTGGACCTTTGTGCACCCTTGTGCACTTTTGTACTCCCTTTGGAACCTTTGTGCACCATTGTGTACTTTTGTATTCCCTTTTGAACCTTTGTGCACTCCTGTGTACCCCTTTTGTACCATTTTGCATCCTTGTGCAAATATTAAATAAATGTATATTTTTTAGAAAAACCTAAGAAGTGATCAACTCATTTCCGGGAGCTATTATCATTAATTTATTTATTTATATGTACTCGTATTAAGATTTTCGTAAAAAGATTCGTAAAAAGATTTATTATTTATAATGTGTATATATAGCGTGATTGTTCATTTTTTGGACGATCGCTTTTAATTCAATATACTATGGCAACTTGAGTTCGATCCCCGGTGCTGTGAAATTGTTAATTTTAAGTGCTGACTTATCACGTGCTCAGCGGTGAAGGAGAGCATCGCGAAAAAACCTGCATATTTTAGAAATACGACCAAAATAAACTCGAAATATGCGAAGTTCGCCAATCCGCAGCGGGGCCGCATGGTGGACTTACTTACGCCCTTGTGGTGGTTGAAGTACTTACAAGATATAAGGTTTATAACGTTTGTATTTTGAATAGTCGTAATAAAACATTTCTGCTGTGAACGCGTATTCCGTATTTAATTTTAACATCCCTTTATCCCGTATACCGTCGCACCCTAAGTGTATCCATTTTTTTTAATTAAATTCTAGACATAAATAATGTTATATAAAAAAAATGATAAATATTTAAAATCACTCTTAATTAATGAAATACATTCATTTGAACTTATCTCAAAAAGTGCGTGATTTCTCAAAAAGATCGCGATCATTCATGACCAATACGCACACAAGTTCGTTTCAAAAGTATGCGACGCATTTATGAATGAATACCGCATTGTCAACAAGTTCTGTTTTTTAGGGAATAGAATTGCAATTTTTTTTTTGGAAAAAAATAAAATTTTGCTTTTATTTCGATCAACGATAATACTACCGAGTCTGAATCTCTTGTGTGAATTTGGGCATATTTAGAAAAGCCATCCTGTATAAGAAAGTAAAGAAGTATAAGCATATATATATTCGTCGCAGCGTGAACCCTTCGGGCTCCGGGTTCGATTCCGGCTGGCGCAAGGGCGGCGGCGAGGAGCTGAGCGTTTTCGCCCCCTCGCGGCCTCTGCTGCCGGGGGACAGGCTACCCTTCGTGGGGCTCCTGCCCGACAGGAGATCGGACAACGGACGGTAGGTGTGTGCATGCGTGTGTGTGTGTGTGTGCGTGCGTCAGTGTGTACACACTGTGCGCGTGCGTACGTATGCGTTAGTGTGTACGTGATTGTGCGTGCGTGCACGTTGGTGTTTGCGTACACGTGCGCGTCAGCAGGAAAACATGGAAATATAATACTTTCGCGTTTCGTCTGGTGAGTGAGGTAGCCGGTGCCAAATTTTCAAAACTTTCGGTTGTCAACGCATCTGGAACCTTAGGGTGTGGCAGATATCCATGGGTAGCGGTATTCACTTAACATGAGGTGAACCACCTACTAGGTGGTTTCACACACGCTGTATTTCCGTTACCGCTATAACAACAAATACTAATAAAACGGAATAAAAAAACATTTAAGTGGGGCTCCCATACAACATACATGATTTTTGCCGTTTTTGTAGACAATGGCACGAAACCCTTCATGCGCGAATCCGACTCGCACTTGGCTTTGTTTAATTCATTTCAAAGTTGGCAAGCGACGGAGCGGTTCGCCCGATGATGAGCGATAACCGCCGCCCATGGACGTTTGCAACGCCCAGTGTGGTGTTGCAGATGCGTTGCCACCTTTCAACCACACTCACCACGCGTGATGGGGAAGTGGAACCGGTGGGCCTCTGCGAGGTCGCGGATCTTGAACGGACCTGCCCATTCGTGCAACAGTGGAGACGTTTGTGTGCGTGCGTTAGAGTGTGTGTGTGTGAATAAAAAAGGGTTTACTCGTCGGCAAACAACTGACTCCAATTATTTGATCCTGACGACCCTAATGGCGTAGTATGTAATGTACCTACCTCCTGCCACAGAGGGTGTGGATTCGATCCCCACTACTGGAAAAATATTGTGTGATGAACAGTGTTTTTCTAGTGTCTGGGTGTTTATATATGTATTTATTTACAAAAGAAAAGTATGTTTAAATATGTCTATTAGTTATCTAGTACACATAATACAAGCGTTGCTTAGTTTGGGACTAGAATGTTGTATAAAAATGTGTCCTTAAATATTTATTTATTTGATAAATTTATAACTATCTTTGCGTGCTGTCAATACGATATAATACTGGATATTTTATAATTGTTTATTCTTTACAGGCATTTCATAAAACAGTGGCGTACGCTGAGGCGGCGTTTGGCAACGGATGAGGACGCGTCCCCACAGGCAGGCACGTCACGACAAGGTCAATTTTTGCACGTCTATTAATATAATTATTTAAAGCTAATTATGGCCAAGCTAGTTATATGCAAAAAGCATTTGTAGAGATTATGAGAGAGCATTATGTTATCTACAAAATATATATATATAAAAATTCGGTTTTTAGTTTTTTAAAAGCTAATGTTGCCTAGTAACTACAGTTACTGCCTGTACTTACTACAGTGTACGCATCTACAGTTACTAGGCTAGGTAATGTTCCTGCTACTATGTATTGTAATGTAGCTATTGTAAATGATTTGCATAAATCATTTACAATCATTAGGATTTGATACAATAACTTGTATATAATTATATTTTTTTTTTATGTGAGAAGGTGGCAAGAAGTTAAGTCAATTGCAACACCCGTAGGGTTGCAGATGCTTTGCCACCTTTTAATGAACACCGGCTACCTCACTCACCACCCGAAACGCATAAGTTAGACACTTCCATTTCACACCCGTCTGTGCGGTCGTGGTACTCACCCGGATAGACCTGCCCATTTGTGCAACAGAAGACTGTTGCGTGGCCCTGCTTTCGTACCGCCTACTTTGGGATCTTTAATAATTTTTAAAAAGCTGGCATCTCTTTTGTAATTTCCCCGCTGAAGCAGTTTAGTTGAAAATCTTAGAACAGAACGTCAATAACGTGATGCAAAAGTGCAAATGATTGTATTCCGCGCTGGTCATCTAAGGTAAGGCGTCTGGACTGTCCGGTCTCATCTCTCTTCGAACAGCAGAGGCGGCGTGGCCCTATCACAGTAAATAACGATTTGAGAATCTTCTCCTTGTGCCCTTATCCCGCAATGGTCGGCACATCATCCGGCCGATGCGACAGAGACAGGTGCAACGTGGGTTTTTTAGTGGGTACCCGTTTCTCACCGGAGCTCCCACATACCCCTGCCACTCCCCTGATCCAGTGGCAGGGGATCCATAAAGGATTTTTCCCACGAAAAAAAAAAAAAAAGGGTCGGCACATCATGTCCTTTCCTTCCACTTTTCTCTATCAGCCGTCATCTCAATACTGACCCCTTACACAGACATCATTCTTCGCGCAGTCCATCAAAATCTTTCTCGGCCTTCCTCTAGCTTTGCACCCTCCAACCAATGACGATCTGAGAATATCTTCTGATTATTGTTACGTGCTCCGTGGTGAGGGGAAACATTGTGAGGAGCCCTGCACATTTTTCGTATGACGTCCGCCAAATCGCGGTGAGATCGCGTGGTTGGACCATGCCCCAATGCCCTCTGTACAGGGGTTCTTTGCCCAGCAGTGGGAAATATATAGGTTACATTACTTTTGCTTTATTAGATGACGCAGAGCCCACGCGGATAGCTTGGCCCGTATCACCACAACTCGTCGTTCCGGCAAATGAAACCTTTGGAAGGGCGCAATGCAACCAAGAGGGCGGGTAATTTTTTCTTCGGTATTATATGTTCAAACTAATTCAAAAGTTGATTTCAAATCGATAGATCGGGTAAACAAACACCCAAATCTGAAACAATGTATCTGTCGGTCACACAAATAGTTGTCTCGTGCGGGAATCGAACCCACGACCCCAGGCGCCGGAGCAAATAGCTTAGCAACTGCGCCGCCGAGTGTGACCATCTCGACTTGGTATCTATAGATAGATTTGTTTACTGGAGATAGATTTTTTTTTAATTTTTACGAAGGTAACCAGTAACCAAATCTATCTGTAAATATAACATTGAAACCGGCCATAAATCTGTATAAAAATCTAAGACCGAAATAAGTATGTACCTGATAGTCTTTCTTCTTCTTCTTTGATTTGGCCATAATGGGTGTTACTAAATCGTTTTACAGAGCGCAAAAACAACGAGATACCGCTGCTGAACTGAATAAAATCAGAGTAAAGAGCCCCAAATCTGTATTGCGCGAGGCTAAACAAAAGCTGAGACAGTAAGTGTTTTGGTATCACTTTTAATACGCCAATAAATAATATAGATTTGTATATATTTGTATGCAGTGTTACAGCAACACCATTTTTCGGATATTTCAGTTTCGTAGTGTTCTAGTTTAAACGTTTTCAAAGATGTAATCGAGATCCCATTTTACGATATAGGTCTACATTTCAAGAGTATTAACACATTCATCATAATTCGCTACGAAATCATTCTAAAAGTAAAATACAATAAAAGTGTAAAAAATAACAAATTATTGGAGATACTATTCTCTCCATTTAAAATGAAATTTAAAATTTGTAGACGAATGAACCCAAAGTTTTTCGCTGCAGATTCGACGAGTTTCACGCTGTAGCCACTGAGTTAAACGACATATCCTTACACTCAAGTAAATCTCACCGTATCAAAACAAAACCTATCTTATATCTCACTCACTTCTATTTGATTCTAAAGAGTTCCCCAATGTATCTCCGGGGTCCATGGTCAAATGCCAATGAAATTAATACGGGACCACTTGAGAGCTAACCCGAACCCAATACAAAAATAACTCTTTAAAATCTGTTCACAAATCACCTAGTTCTGAGCTAGTAACCCTTTTCGAAGTCGGTTGAAAATACACACATTAGCTTGCATGTTATGATAATGAAAATATATTTCTTAAATCGGTTCGTAAAACTAAACGTGAAACATTCGTTCTAGCAAGGACAGCGTGAAACGCCAACCGGTCGCGGTGAACCGCGAGAAGAGTCCAAACACAACGCTAAGAGAGGCCAAGCTGAGGCTTCGGAAGCTGGAGATCGAAGCTGAGGCGGCGGAGAGGTCGTACCGGGACTTCAGGAGGAGGTCCCAGATGAGCATCGGCCTGCTAGGGGCCCAGGATAGCGTTCAGGGTCTAGGTGAGGAGGTCCCTAATTCAATTGAGATGATTTCTTCTAGCGTTTGACCCCATCGGCGAGGACAGAGTACGGCCCCTGGGGGGACACCGTTAGGGATGTCGAAAAAATATCGATATTGATTTCACATAGCGATATTTTCAGTAGAAATATTTGGACCCGATATATCGATAAAAAATATTCAATATCGAAAATCGTATCAAAAACGATATTTTTTCAAATTCGAATCCAGCGAATGTGTCGAATATTTAATACTTATGTCAAACACCTTTTTTTGGACGTTGTTTTTAGAAAAGTATCGATATACCGATAAATCTGCAAATATTGATATTTTTATAAATATCGATATACTTGTTCACTTTCGACATTCCTAGACACTGTTACACTTTTATGACATCAAATACTGAGTAAGGGTATTTCTTTTATTATTGAATTTTCACTTTAATTCAAAATCTTTCATTTACTTCGGTTTTCAGATATTCACCGCAGCTCTTCATCTCAAAAATATTGTAAATATGAAAACAAAACCAGCGAGCACGATCTGTACGCTAAAGCAACAAAGGATTTATTGACGAAAGATTTCGATAAGTACTTAAAGGACTATCAGCCTAAACAAGTCATTAGACAATCGCAATTTATAGAGGAAACATTTCGGCGCGTTAGAACAAAGCCTACACCAAACGCATACATAAATGAAACTCGAGACTTAGAAGACGCAAGGTGCGATGTTAACTACTTGGAAACACCTATAACGGAATTCAGAAAACTGTATCACAACGAAAAAAGTAGGCTATCAAACACAGAGAGCGTTAAGATGGAATCGTCCAGTTCGAACGTTCGCCAAACGGAAGCAGACGACTTCAAAACTATTCAGCCTCGAACCGATACGAAAACGGACGTAAAACACATCGATAATGCCGACGAGAATACGATAGTGAACGAAGAACCCGAACGAAGCAGCAGCAAGGAATTTAAAATACTGAAGGACCACGTGAGCGAAATGGGTGATGCTCCGAGCGACCCTATACTTTTTACGCAACAGTCTCTAGAAGCTAGCACTGAGTCTATCGGAAAATCGACAGACGATCGTAGAAACTTACTCAGAGTGCAAGTTGAAAACGTAACAGAGACTAACAGTGTACAGATATCGGAGCGAAATGCCCTCACGATTGTTGTAGAAAGCTCTATGAACACTAATGCCCTCAAAGTAACACAAAATAATCCAATGACAGTGCTAATAAGTCCGCGAGCGAACTCCCCAACAAGTCCACGTGACGTAAACGCAGACGTAATACTTTCTGTCGCCGCACGAACACATCAGTTGTCTCCAGGCCGTTCGGCAAGAGGTAGATACATTGCGAAAACAGACGGGATCACGACGAGCGTCCCATCGCCGAAAGCACCGCGTGAAAACGAAACAAAATCCGCAGATATCTCAAAAGCAAGCAACGCGCCAGAGAAAGCGGCTAACCTAACTAGATACGATGTGCTCGAAGCGATCTTAGATGCGGCGGCGGCAAAAGCCGAATCAAACGTCGAGATAGGTCTAGAAAATTCCAAGGGGGATGGAGACTCCCTCAAAGGTCTAGAAAATTCCAAGGGCGATGGAGACTCCCTCAATGGGACTGAAAGCGACCTGAAGGACTATCCGGATGATTTCTCGGCCGACGTTGACAACTACAATAGTAATTCGGATATAGGCAACTCGCCCATTTCATTCCCAAAGGCTTCAGAAGAGGACAATTTTTGGGATTAGTGAACTACAATATAATCAAATAAACAATAAGCTTCGATACGTTAATAATTTATTTGTCTTAACGTTCGAGTTAATTAAAATGTATATAAAAACATATTTTACACGTTTATCTCTTTTTTTTTTTTATTCATTTTTATATATAAAAGTACAAACATTCATAAATGTATCTCTGTGCATAATATCAACATTCATACATTCCATAATATCCACTTTTGGCAAATTTCACAAAATATATCGTATATAATTATGTACTAATATATAGAATGTCTTGAACTATAAATGCTAATCAACGCAGTGAACGGTGTTATTGTCAAAGTACTCAAACGGAGAATGTGGAATTGGTTTACAAATGCAAAAATATAAAAAGCAAATAATCCTAATGTCCACTTTTCAAATAAAGTATACAAATATAAAAAATGAGATTATTGGTTACATCAGGACTCATTAAAATAATACAACAAGAGCTATTATACAGAATTACCTTGTGATTTGCTACAAATTTACAAAAATTTACTTCTAAAGATAAAGCTATAATTTCGTCCTGTTGTTATACAATTAATTCGAAGTATTGAATTTAGAGGAAGGATTAGATACAACGAAAATGACAGATAAATTTAAGCAAAGAAATAGGTATATTATTATGTCCGATATTATGACGTTATATATAAAAGTACTATTTCGAGGAAAATTTGTCATCTGTAAATAAATGCACACAATGCATGACTTGTAAATTATGATGATATATATAAACACAAAATATCGATAAAACATCCTCAAATACTTTTGCAACCTCTTCACCAATAAAATATTGTATCTAATTTAAGTTATAACGTAATTAAAACCAAATAATCTGTTAATACATACAAGTAACATTTAAAATCAAACTGAGATAATTTTTAATTACCAATAAATTTAGCAGCATCCTACTGTTTCGATTAAATGTTAGTAGTGAGCAGGTTAACTGTTTAACATAACGGGCGTTCATCCCCACTCAGAAATGCCAGTTAGCGCTTAGCCGGCATTAAATTCGTATACATGCGAACTTCAGTTGGAAAGAATTATTGATGGCCGCATTTGAATAACTAACGAATTTCGAATTAGTCTAGACTGCTAGCTAAAATTTCTGAGTGCGGCCAAATGTCTTATCTTCCGTCTCTAATGTTCAGTAGAGTTGTGATATTTGAGTTGGTCATTCGTCTCAGAATCCAAAACTAACATTCTGGCCCATGTTCCTCGTGGCTGTGGCTGATCGCGGAGAATTTGGTCCAGTAACACGGAGCCAGTTTGACACCTGAAATTGGTATAATTTTGCATAGGTAAGATGCAATTCCAAATAAAAAGTAGAAAACAATTTTGTAATAAGAACAGTTTGTCATTAATATTGATTATTTTTACATTGAACTACAAAGTAAAAAAAATAATAAAAAGAAAAATAAATAATTTAGTGTAAAAAAGCGAATGACGTGGATTATATTATCATATTATAAAAAACCCATTTGGAATATTTGATGTCGAGCACCAAAATATGAAGTTATTATCATTGGAAATAACGTGTGCAAATTTTCAAGTAAGTCAGACAGAAGCGGGTGGAATAATTCTTAAAATTTAGTAGAAATAATTTTCACAATGACAGATTTTTTTTATTGAGATAAGCTCTCAAGCAAACAGGCCATTCGGCCGATATTAAGTGAATGTCGCCGCCGATGGATATCTACAACACCAAACGGCTTGCAAATGCGTTGAAAACCTTTAATAAGTGGGCCCTGGCCACGTGACTCGCCGGACGAAGCGCTAAAGTTTAATTCTTCCACTTCACGCCGGTCTTTCGTGAGTCCGTGGTACTTCCCACATACAAGCCGAAGCTAACGAAAGCGTGTTACAAGCGAGCAAAGCCGAATATACGCCGTACCTGAAGCGGCAAAGTTCGACCAGTGTTGTCTTCGCACTCGCGCTTGGGCGTGCTGCAGCGCGCCGCCGCCCTAGAGCGGAGGCCGCGCCCGCTCGCCGGACTGGCGTTGCTGCCCGGCGCGTTGCCCAATCCCACTCCCACGCCCACACCGCACGGGCTGCCCAGTGCGTCGCCCACGATGCACGGACTGCCCACGCCCACGCCGCTATACGGGCTGCCCGGAGCACTGACCCCACCCAACCGGCTAGGGCTGCCCGTCAGCGAGACGCACGCGTTCGACACAGACTCGCCGAGATCCACCGCCGGCCATCTGTCAAGTGTTATTTATATTTTTATTTCCTGCCAAGGACCGAGTCTATAACGTAACAGACGAAGATTTAATATAAAGATAGTTCTCAATAATCGTTCACAATCGCTTCAAAGTTAGGATTACGAAACGCTTTGCTGGTGGTCGAATATTAACCATATTCGGAAAGCGTTTCGTTGTGATACATATAATATTTAATATACATTTTTTATTATTCATAATTTCTATCAAAAAATAAAAATAAATTAATGTATGAATTTTACGCAATTACATAAGTTAACAGTTTTATTTAAGCAATACCTTTAAACTTTCTATTATTTATCTTTTCTTAATGTCGAGTTGTTCTATGTAAGTTTCAATTTTAATAAAAATTAGCCAAAAGCCATTAGAGCAAATTGATTTAATATTACTCGTAAATAATGTGTAATATGGTAATATTATGTAGTAATAATGTGTAATATGGTATAAGAGCATAGCAAGGCTATGCTCATATACAGAGGCGACCTTTCCTCTAGGGGCTAGCATTGAAACATGTACACAGGCTGTTTGTTAATTTACTTGTTTATAATTTTAAAGTCATTACCAATAACAGATACCTATATGGTAAATGTGACCATGTGGCATAGACAAAAACTCACCTCTCCATCTCCTTTGGCGGGTATAGGGCTACCGTGTGCCGCCAGCGATACACGTTGGGGAACTTCTCCAGCGGAACATCGCACTGAATTATCGCCTCATAAACCAATCGATCCATTTTCGTAGGTTCCTCACTGAAACACGAGTAAGTAATAAAACGAAACCCCATCAACAAAGGCTTAAAAAAAATTTCACTCTCCGTCCTTCTTACACACCTCTTTTGCCTCCACATACATACATGTATGATGAGTATGAGCTTGAAAATAATTATGAACAAATTAATACACAATGATTTTATAAAGCCAAGATTTTTTTATGGCCATTGTAATAAAATACATGTATATAACTCGACTGAAGTTTTATACAAACATTAAGTGTTATACAACACAAAATGGATTATTACAGGATTTTTCTACAGTGGGGAGGTTAGGTTGTACAGGTGTTTTACAAACGGCACAGATTCAGAACAAACATAATCCTATATAATTAGTTTTAGGTCATTGTACAAATACATTTTCCTGTTGGGAAACAAACAATATCCGTCGCGTTGGTGCTTTTTATTCGCTCAACAGTTGCACCAACAGTCTGGCGATTATACCAACAAAATACAAATAGCAATAGCTCGTTTCAGACTAATTTGATTTACGTTCGAACAGGGTTCGACAACCGGAGCCGGCTGTCGAACCGTTGGAGGGAGCGAAACGAACTCTACCCGTATATGAAGGGTTCTACCAGCGCGCGATCGCTGGCGTCTTCGAGCTGGTCACCGTCGCCGTTCTCCGAGGCGGTATGGTAAGCCTCCTCGCTGTCGGAATGGCACGAGGCTCCGGAATCGTCGTCCGATATCTGAAAAGAGTATATGACTCTTATTATTATTTCTTTATTCATTTGTTTTAAAAAACATTGCCCTTAATTTAGGCTAACATTATCCTGTGTTGTAGGGACGTTTTACAAACACCCAGATGCGAAACAACTATCTGTGGGTCACATAAATAGTTGTCCCGTGTGGGAATCGAACCGACGACCCCCGACGCCGAAGCCAATACCTTGGCAACTGCGCCACGGAGTCATCATATTGTTATTATTTCAAACACATAGATGAGGGCAAACGCGAACTAATACAGACTATCAACAGAAGAGAGGTTGCCTATTTAAGTCACTTTTTTTATGCAACAAGTGATCTAGTGGTTCAACTGGTGTTTAGTGATAACCGCCACCCATGGACATTTGGAACACCCATAGGGTTGTAGATGCCTTTCCATCTTTTTATAAAGTGGGCTAAGGAATGGAGGAAGAAGTCGTAGCTTTGCTATATCTGGGAATGGACTGGAATCACAAGTATCTAGGAGCTTTTATAGCTTGCCAAAGACCGGGTGAAATATAAGGAGCTACAGCCTTAGTCTTTTAATAACTAAAGTATGAATAAATATGAATATATGTATATGTTATGACTTACTTCGGCTTCAACGACTCTGCATTTGGCTACGTCAACAGTATAGAGTGCACTGCTGTCCCCCGCTGGGGAATTCATACTGATAGGGCATTCGGGCTCATTATGCTGTACTTTGCCATCACCTGTAACAACAGTTTAACTATAAATTAATTTGTGTTCTTCACAACTGGTATGTGTTGTTGACACCTTTTGCGATAAAAAAAATGTATTAGGGTAGGTACACACAATGTGAGACCGTATTCATGTTTAGAGGTGCTTACATGGCCTGCCCATTGCCATTTCAGCTCACTAGCTGTGCCGTTTGTCTACGTGATCATAAAACCAGCTCCCACCCGAGCGCTCACCTATATCCTGGTCGTCGAGGAACATCAGCCGCCTTATGAAGCTGTCGCCCTTCGGGCTGGAGGAGAGGGTCGACCTGTTCCTCCTGAACGAGGCCCTTTTGGCGGCCCTCTCCAGAGGTGGCGGCTCGAAGCGGCAGCGGCACCGCTCCGCGCGGGCCCAAATAGACGAGCACTCCGCCTCGGAGCCGGCCGGGCCCTCGGCCCCGGGCTCCGTCAGCTGTCGGGCCACGAAGCCGGCGAGGCAGCGAGCGTGCCCCTCCACCGCCCCCTAGGGATGTGAAAAAATTAATCGAGCTTTTTTCTCATAATCGATTTTGAAGAACGATTTTTTCAATAATATAATAATATCGATTCTTAATAAATTGATCGTATCAATTTTATTTGTGATCGATTTTTGTAAACGGTGCATGTGAATGTGTAAAGCAGTTTCGTACTTTTCAACAGACTTGATTCCAATAAAACGTTAAGTGGCATTGAATATTTGTGGCAAGATTATTTCAGTTTGTTTATTGCTTAAAGTTAAAAATTTTAAAAACAATTCTTTCCAAATCTTTTGAATTTTTTCCAAATAGAACAAATCGATTTTGAATTAATCGTTTTTTTCTCTCAACATGACATAGGTACCGCCCCGCCGCCGCGCCGCTCCTCGTCCCCGCCGACGTCCTCGCTCCAGGAGCGCAGCACGTCGACCAGCTCCGGCTGACCCCCGCGCCCCAGTTGGGCGGCGACCAGCTGCGCCAGCCGAGCGTGCGTCCGCCCAAAGTCGACGCTAGCGAAGCGCTCGTCCTCCATGTACGTGCTGATCGTGTGCTGCAGGTGCCTCGCCTCTGACTTCAGCCCGTTGGGGTTTGGCCCCGCAGTTAGCGAGAAGACCAGCGCGTCAGCGACCCGCTTCGCGAAGACCTGGCAGGTGCGCTCGATGCAGAGCAGCCGGCTGGCGGTGCGTCCGTTGGCGGGGCTCGGGCCCGGCTGGCGGCAGAGGCGCTGTCTGACCGGGTCCGTCCTCTGCCAGTAGACCGGTCTATCGGAGATCCGGCAGGTGTCCATTGCGGCGCACAGCTCGCTCATGGGGCTGAGCGAGTTCCGGGCCGTGTCGGGCGAGACGCTGCCGACGCTTATCCTGGACAGCGACAGGTCGGGCGATCGCCGCGATTGGGCGCGGCTGTCGCTGTACGCGAACGAGCACGCGCACTCGTACTTCGCTTTCAGGTAGTTCTCCAACAGCGTCAGACCTTCGCTCGTTCGCAAATCGGTGAAGGTGTCCAAAAACGGCCAGTACTCCTTCCAGCCCACTTTCATCTGCTCCGCTAGATTCCTGCAAATGCAAATGTATCAAATAGAAAAAAAAAATGGGTAAACTTAAAACTTATAATTCAAAGTACTGTTGTACACAATCAATACTGATTTGACTTGCATTATCTTAGTAGAATGTAGTTTCCGTTTTCGGGGCCTATCGTCAATATATAAACAGAAAATGCAATGTTTAAATATAAACACTATTTGAAAATCAAGTCAAGTTGGTTTTAGTTTATTTTTATATGAGAAGGTGGCAAGCGAGCTGGCGTGACCTGATGTAAAGCGTTTACCGACGCCCATGGACATTCGCATCACCCATAGGGTTGCAGATGCGATGCCACCTTTCAATAAAGCGAGCCCCGGCTACTTCAATCTACCTAGCCACTATATTACTTCAGTCCACACCATCCTTCTTTCATCATGCCATTCTCTTCTAAACGAAAGCTCAAACTGCCACCTCCCTCTCAGAGTTATCCCATCTCGCCTAGGTGAAAGCCCTATACCTGCTAAGTCTTCTAATGCCCGGTTCCTATATTCAACGAACGGCCGTTAGTCACATAGCTTCGTAACTTTCATAACGACTTGTAGATTAAAAGAACGCCAGTAACTCAGCCCGGTTTTGTTAATATAGGAACCGGGGGCGTACACGCCTTTCATCTGCAAGTCGCTATGGAAGTTACTTAGTTTTTTAACTAACTGCCGTCCGTTGAATATAGGAACCGGGCATTGAGCCCTCTAAAGGCCTCCCGGGTTTGAACCCACCTGCCGACCGTCTCGAGGCCCTTGGTCATCTCCGCCAGGCGGAAGGAGGCGCGCGGCGGCGTCTTCCACCTGCGCCGGAACACGTCCGCGTCGCGCGACGCCATCGGGCCAGCGAACGCGCGGATCTCGAAGCGCGGGCTCAGCGGGTCGCTGTTGATTTCCTGGCCGCACATCACCATCGTTACGTCATCACCATTTGACAAGAATGACGCATATCGCTCACATAAACATCGTTACGTCATCACGTTTTGTTTGACACGCATGACGCACATCGCTTTCACTCGTACGCGCCGGTCGAATACACAAATCGTGGTGCCAACTGTACTTGGCCACACGTGCGCATCAACCTAACGGTTGCAAGTGTACTAATTGGTGAACGGGCGGCATTTTCAACATCTTGATTACTGAATAGTGGCGGAAAGCGCTAAGCCACAGTATGTATAAAAAATTTTTGCACTTAGCCGTACAAGCATATAAATCGTGATGCTAATTGCGCTCGGCCAAACGAGCGGTGGGAAGTCCTGTTGAACATTTTTGCACTTAACAGTACAAGCTTATAATTCGTGATGCCAACTGAACTTGACCATACAAACGGTGGGAAGTCTTAGATTTAGCCGCCACTATCAAACAACAAAGAAAGTTCTTTAAGCCACAGTATAGAAAAAAATATTAGTTCAGTACACTTTGCGGTACAGTAGCGAATAATGTTATGAGACGCTTTTTATAGACATTGTATAGTCCCGTTGAAAAGTTTTGCACTTGACAGTACAAGCATACTAATCGTCGTGCCAAGTACACTTAGCCACACGAGTGGTTTAAACAATCCAACGGGCGCGAGTGTACTAACGGGGGGCGCGGCGGGCGTGAAGGGGCGGCCGATGGTCGGCTCGGCGCTGCCGTCCTCAGAGTGCAGCACCGGCACGTAGAACCGCTCCTGCAGCATGCCCAGTATCCTCCGCGCCACATCGGGCGGGGCGCTGGACGCCCGGTTGCAGATTATCTGCACATGGCGATGGTGTTAATTAAGCGACGCTTAACGCCAAGGGAACGCTGGCGATTGCGAAAAATTACTACGACAATTTATCTACACAGGTCGCCCCGAGGGGATTTTAGTGGGTACGGAGCCCACATAAATTGATTGTCATGTAAGATTGACAGGGTATCTTTTGAAAATTGGGCTCCGGCCACCTCACACACCGAACGAAACGCGAAAGTATTATACTTCCACTTTCTTCGGTCTTCTGTGAGGTCGTGGTACTTACCCGGACGGGCCTGCCCTTTCGTGCAACAGCCGAGGCTGCTGCGTGGCCCTACCACCGTAAAGTTAAAATTAACAATTTCATTGGTGCCGGCACCGGGGATCGAACTCGGGTTGCTCGAGTGTATCGAATTAAAGGCGAGCGCCCGTGCACTGAGCTATCACGGCTGCACAGGACAATGTCACATTAAAGTGTGGGCGATGTTTTAAAAATGTATGGGAACTGCTCTGGGCCTCACGTCCTTGGGCTGCTCGCCGTATTTGTTGGCCGCGAGTGTGTTGCATTGTGGGAAGGCGGTGAGCACGTCGACCACCGCGTCGGCGCCGAACTTCGCCGCGAAGTGCAGCGGCGTCTCGTTCATCGCCTTGTCGGGCGTGTTCAGGTAGCGGTCAACCAGGATCGAGGAGAACTCCTGCAGAGATGTGCACGGCGGCCGTGAAAAGGGAAGTGAAGCAACAGTCAATAAATGTCACGCCAGTTTTTATTTCGGATCCCAAACGGAACATTACACTTTCATTTTCTATAGAAATAAGTATAAAAAAAAATATATATATATATATATAAGTTCAGTTTTCTAAGACGTAATGCGTGCAATCGATATAATTGTTTCTCATTAATGAAATAATAAATATAAATATAATAAAGACTTTGTCCTGTACACACGACTTAAGCCGATAAGTTAAAAAAAATAATTGTGAATCTAAACCATTCTCAAATCGAACTGAACACACATCAATCGATCAATCCAGCAACAATTGATCCAGTCGTTCAGGAGGAGTTCAGTGACATACACATGTACAGAAGAATTATATATACATATAAATATATAAATATAATATTTCAGCTTTCAAAATAACACATAGAGTGCAAGCATTGAACAAATGAAAATATTTTTAAAAAGTCCAAAAGTAAAGTAACAACCTATATAATATGTCACACTGCTTGGTAAAGGCCTCCTCCATACAGAGGGCGTTGGTTTCATTTGAAAGTTTTATAATATTTATATACGAATTAGTTTAACACACTCTCATATGTAATTTATTTGCGTTACATATCTTAAAGTTGTAAGTCCATTAATCAGAATGCCATAATTTAACCAAACAGCAATTAACAGTCCAATTTATCTACATTACATATATTAAAGTCCATTAATCAGAATACCATAATTTAACCAAACAGGAGTACAAAGGCCAAACCGACCTTGCAAGATTCGGGATCCGCGTCCATTCCGTAGAGGGTCTGCACGAAGGAAGGGTTGCCGACCGTTGTCAGGATCAGGTTGCAGATTTCGGCGTTCATCGCCTTGGCTGCGATGTGCAGGGCATTGTACCTCGAACCCTCCTGAAATATTTTTTTTTGTGTGACAAAGTGAACACAATACTAACAAGCTCTATATGACACAATACTAACAAGCTCCAATCCTAGCTAATGTAGGTAGGTATATTATTGAATTATCTAAACACATGAAGTATTCTTAAGAATGGCTACGATATAGTATAATTATATGTAAATAAGTAAGTATTATATGATTATTATGAATCTATTTTTTTTATGTGAGAAGATGGCAAGTGAGCTAGCGGTTCACCTGATGTTAAGCGATAACAGCCGCCCATGGACATTTGCAACACCCTATGGGTTGCAGATGCCTTACCACCTTTTAATAAAGTGGGCCCCAGCTACCTCACTCACCAGACGGAACGCAGAAGTGTAACTCTTCTTATTTACGCCGGTCTTCTGTGTGGTTGTGGTACCAACCGGGACGGACCTGCCCATTCGTGCAACAGCGAACATTCAAAGTATCCTCTATTACGAAGCGAAACGGAAGGGTCCTTCTTTGTTCATTACTGTTTCTGTCATAAGAAGAGGCAACAAAGAGCATGTGACCTCTGCAACACCCAAAAGCGTGTAAATAGGACGAGTTGATGACTCCGTGGCGCAGTCGCCAAGGTAATGGCTTCGGTGTCGGGGGTCATGGGTTCGATTCCCACACGGGACAACAATTTGTGTGACCCACGGATAGTTGTTTCGCATCTGGGTGTTTGTCCACGTGAAATTTATGTTTGTAAAGTGTCCTTACAACACAGGATAATGTTATCCTAAAGTAAGGGCATTGTGTAAAAAAAAAAAAGAAACAAAGAAATAGGAGGAGACATAGACAGTCAACTCACCTGCATGATAGCTGGCGTGTTCCCGCTGCTGACAAGGTAACGGGGATTGTCCCAGATTCGATCCCGCACAGTGCACGCGAGGCCAGACTCGATAGCCTTCCTTAAGGAGACCATGTCTTGGGGCGAGGGGGCCTTGAAGGGATACGGCTTTTCGCCCATTAGGGCTGGAAACAAGAAAAAAAATTCGATATAGCATCGATACTGATGTAGCCGTAACGGTATTTGCAAAATCCCGGGCTCCATCAGTGTTTAAAATGGAAGATATTATTTAAAATACAGACTCACTCCGAGTCATTGATTGCGACTTGCTAAAATTTAATTAATTTATTTTCAACATTTAGTCTGAATGACTTAGGGTCATTAAAAATAACATAGCGGTTGACAGCAAAATTAATGCCAATAATTAATTTAATTTATGTTATACACTGATAAGATAAGTCATCGCGCTCTGAATCCGGGTCCTATGAGTCTTCATAAATAAAGCCGGGCCCAGACGCTGAGTTCATACTGCTCTAATAGCATTAGTATTTAAGTTGATAGTTAATTGAAGCTATCGACACGTCGACCTTGGAAGCGCCGAACCCACAGAAAGAAATGTGTAATTAAGTTTGCATGGCCCCATAAATTACAATTAAAGTTGCTGGGCGTTTCTCAAATTAACTAATTACATTGGCTCAACTTTTTGATGATTTCAAGTACTTCTAACTACAGTTTTTTATGTTTGTTACCCCAAAATTCTGTTGTTAATAAAGCAATTGAAAAATATTTTTGCAATGGGTTTAGTTTAGCTCCCACATGGTTCCATATTAATTTCTTTGGTATCTTACCTTGGACTCAGGAGATATATCAGGGAACTCCTCAATCAAATAGAAAATGTAGTGTGTGAGATATTTGAAATCAGCATTGTTTTTTGTCTTATATACTTATATAAAATGAAAGTTTCCATGTTGAGTATGTATGTATATGTATGTATTAACTGATGTTTTTGCTTTCAGTCCCGAGACTATTAAAGCTTCATCGGACGCAGAACCGGTGGGCTAGCCAGAACCCACGGGTTTGGACCCTCCGCTATGGGTAGGATCGCGCATGTGCTCATGCGTGCGTTTAACTACTATGGTGTGTCATCTAAGGGCCGTCGAGGTCGCCGGTTCGGACCGAGACCCCGACGGCCGTCGACTGTGCATTTAGCTAATCGGTGGCTGGGAGCGGTGAGAACCGCCCCGGAACGCGGGTGTACCTTGTGTACGCGTTGTGTGGGTCTCGCCGTGCTCGGAGGCGAGGGCGAACTGGTGTGATTGTTGTTACACTAACTGTGGGTGTAGTGTTATCCGGCGGGACCCCCGGCGGTGGGTCCATCGTATCTAAGTCCTCTTCGTCGACTGGGTCGATGAGGACTTTTCGCGGGCGACGCTTGTTTACGTTCGCGTTTGTGTTCGGTTGGTAGTTTGCTGCGCTTACCACCAGGGGGTTGGGATGATGCTGGGCTCTATCGAAGAACCGTTTTGTCAAATCTTTAAAATGAGCGCGAATCGTCGGGAGTCTGCAATCGCTGTGCAGGTCGACGTTACGCTGATACCACTGCGCACCGGTTGCGCGGCGGATAAACTTACTTTGTACTATTTGCAACTTGTACAAGCGAGTAGGGTGCGTGTGGGCGAAGATCATACATGCGTAGGACATAATAGGTCGTACGCAGGTCTTATATAATAATAATTTGTGCCTTAAGGGCATTTTACTTTTAGCATTAGTTAAATTGTG
Organism: Iphiclides podalirius; assembly: GCA_933534255.1. Lineage (NCBI taxonomy): Eukaryota > Metazoa > Arthropoda > Insecta > Lepidoptera > Papilionidae > Iphiclides > Iphiclides podalirius. Next base: position 8,712,511 of record OW152834.1, read on the forward strand.
TAGCCGGCCGGAGACGAACGCGGCTCTATTACGAACGTTATTAATGTGCGTAGTAAATGACATACGCGAGTCGAAAGTGACTCCTAAGTATTTGACCTTTTTTTCTCCCAGGGGAGCGGTTGGCCATAAAGGGATATTTGCCCCAACTTTCTGCATTGGCGAGGGCCATTATAAAGATGTGACGGGTAGGTACTTCGTGTGAAGTGAATCGCCACACTCTTTTCGGGATTTATTTCTATTCTCCATTTGCGGAACCAATCGCCGAGGCGGTCGGCGGCGCTTTGGAGTCGAGTGGTTAGTATTCTAAGGTTGCGGTCTGAATAAAAGAGCGCGGTGTCATCTGCGAAAAGCGCGAGATTGACGTGGGGGTCTTTGGGTATGTCGCTCGTGTAGAGCGTAAAGAGCAAAGGTGAGAGGCAGGAGCCTTGTGGTACGCCGGCCGTGAGGCGGCGGCTTGTGGAGAGGGTGCCCTCGACTCGATATCGAAAAGAGCGATTCAACAAAAAGGCCCGGATGGTGTGTACGAGCCTATCTGGCACTTTGAGTGTGTACAGCTTGTAAAGCAAGCCGTTGTGCCTTGTCGAATGCTTTTGCGACATCGAAGAAGAGAGCCCCTGTGCTGATGTGTTTGGGGTGGTTTAGGCCTTTTAGGATGTGCTCCGTTAGGCGGTATAACTGGTCGGGACATGAGTGTCTAGCTCGAAAGCCGAATTGTTCCGTCGGCAGAAGGCCGTTGGAAAATACGTGCTCTTTGAGCCTGTTTAACAAGAGCCGTTCGTAGAGCTTCCCCAGGCAACTGAGGAGGCTGATGGGACGATAGCTAGAGGGCTGATTAGCTGGTTTATTCGGCTTGCGAATGCCGATAACCGTGGCTTGCTTCCAGTCGTCCGGAAAGGAGCTGGAGAGAAGGGTATTGAAAATGGTCGCCAGTAAACAGATAAGCGGCCCAGGGAGAGCTTTGAGAATTTTATTACTTATATTATCTGGGCCCGGGGCGGATTTTGGTTTAAAATTTTTAATAATATCTTGGACCTCTTCGGGGTCACTGAATTTAAAGGTTCGCCTTCCGGTGGAAGCGCAGCCCTAGTCTCAATTACGTGGTCCACCTCCGTTAGGTGGACTGAATCGGTGTGTTCGCGCGATGGCGTACATTGCTGCTCTAGGTTGTCCGCAAGGCATTCGGCTTTTTCGGAGTCATCTAGGGCTACTGAAGCGCTATTAGGTCTAACTAACGGCGGTAGAGATTCGCGGGGGTCTGCTTTCAGACTGCGGGCCAACCGCCAGTAGGCGGTGTGCGATGGCTCGATGTTCTCTAGGAGAGTGTCCCACGTTGTGTGGTCGTGTTCCGATACACGATCTTTGACTTCTAGCTGAAGGCGTCGAAGTAGGGTTCGGTTCGATTCCGATCGGTATCGGTCGAAGGCGCGTTTGGCTGCATTTTTCTGTCTAATTAGCAGTCTTAGGTCGGGCGGAAAGTTAAACCGTCGGTCGCCCGACAGTTTCACCGTCCGTTCCGAGTCTGTGACTGCGGAAGTAATAGTTTCACGGAGACTCGCTATCGCTCGATTTGCGTCATCGAACGTAGCTATCGTCTCGGGTAAGTCCACTAAGTCCTGGGGGTCCAAGGCCTTGAGTTTGACCTCAAGACGATGCCAGTCCACGACGGATTTGGTCGGAGGGACCGCGCCGGCGTTCTGGCCCAGTTTACACAGGACGGGCCTGTGGTCTGAGTCTAGTTCATGGATTGTCTCTATCGACTCGATGTCGAGCGAGACCTCCCTGAATAACATTATGTCTAGGACACTCGGTGACGCGTGCTGGTAGTTGTCCACCGTAGGATACCTAGTGAGAGTCGCAGGAGCGACTGTACTGAAATTTAGGTTATCGGATAAGCTAAAGAGATGCTTTCCGTTGTTATTTGGGTTATGCTGTTGGTGTCCCATGAGCCGTGTTTGCAGTTTAGATCTCCTGCAATTATCACGGAAGGGCCTTAGTTAAGAAGCGTATCTAGGTCGCTTTGAAGTAAGGTTTTATTCCCCGAGAGGTAGGCTGAGACTAGTACAAGCGGCCTGTGGCCGGTGAGCGCTAACCTACACGCGGATGCCTCTATTTGACTTAGCTCTGGAATGTCGAGCGGGCAACAGTGCAAGGACCGTTTATAATAAATTAATGTGCCTCCCAGACGGTTTGCTAACCGGTCGTGGCGGACAATATTGTAATTTGCGATTCTGGGATCGCGTACACTAGGTTTCAAGAATGTCTCTTGCACTAGGAAAATATCTACGTTGTAGTCGCGAAGGAATTCCGCGATTTCGTCCCTTTGACCCTTTATGCCGTTTGCGTTGAAATACGAAACAACCAGAGCCCGAGGTTTTGTTCTACCTGCGGTTGTACTTCCCATTAAGGTGTTTTTATGGGTCTAATTAACGACGCGGCGGAGCGCGGTTTTATTGCGCGGACTATTGTCTTTTACGGTTGGCTCGTAAAAGCCCAAAGAGCTTCCACAAGCGTTTTATGTTGGCTTATTGCCCTAAGACGCTCGTTGCCAGATGTGGCGGCCGCTATTTTAGCGGACAATACGGCGAGTTCCTGCCTATTGATCCTATCTAATAGGCTGCAGATGTTTGCGATTTGCGCGATTGGGTCGTCCTTGTTTTCCGCGATAACTGACGGAGTTGGCTGCACCTGCGGCCGCGGCGCCGTTTGAGAGGCGGGCAGCTGTTGTGCGATCGGTCGTGGGGCGACCGGGATTACCGGCGTGGTTACCTGCACGGCCACCTTGGATTTCGCCCAGGCGTTAGTGACGGGTACGGGCGCGGGAACGTATTTAACGGGCGCGGGTTTGGGCAACGTAGATTTCGCGGGAGATTTTCTCGCGGGAGTTTTCGGGGCCTTAGCGCAGCCTCTATAACTAGCCGGGTGGCCAGTAGCGTGACAGTTTACGCAGTCAGGTGGATCTGCGCAATCTTTTGGCCTCGTGCACTCGGTTGTGCCGTGGTCACCGGTGCATTTGACGCACCTAGGGTGAGCGAAGCAATTATTGGCCGTGTGGCCAAAATGTTGACAGTTGTGGCACTGTGCCACAACACCTGATTTGCGCGGGGGCTCGATGACTAAGTCACTGAGCCCACAGACCCTCTTTAGGTTGAAGATGGCCTTACCTTCCGGGGTAGAGTCAAGTTCAACCATGACCATGTCCATAGGGACACGGGTTCTAGGGTGCCTAAGACGTCGTAGTGCATGTACGGGGTATCCCTGAGTGCGGATGTCAACTTTAGCCTTATCGACATCCGACTCTTTGGGGACGCCCTTTATTACTACCCGAAGTTTACGCTCTTCGGGCAACGAGTAAGTGTGAAAACCTACCTTATTTTCGCGTAAATACTTGGTTACGCGGCGGAAATCGTCTGTTGTGTCCAGGTATACGCGGATACCCATGTGTGTATTTTTTGACCGGAGGTCGCGGATGTTATGGCGTTCAAACCACGAGCATACTTGATGCCACTTTGCCTTTTCTTGAATAATTATTGGCGGCGGTGGCTTAATTTTTCGCTCGGAGGCGAATTCGGGTACCAATTGGGCAGCCGCGGCTGCCTTTTTGGCGGACGTTGCGGTGGGACGGTTAGATGGGGTGGCCTCGCATTCGGGGTCGCTGTCAGTTGCGGGGCGTTTTTTGCCCTTTTTGCGCGACTTTACGACGGTGAAGCCGTCGGCGTTCGCGTTATCAGCGGGGGTCGTTTCGACCTCCATGTCCGAGCCGCCGTTCGATTGTGAGTCGGGAACGACATCGCGGAAGGGGGCCGAAAATGGTTGCGCGGAAGGCGCGTTGGGTTCGTTCGCGGCGGCGGAAGTCAACGCGACGGGCGTTACTAGTGTCGCAGAAGGCGACTCATTAGCTGGCGCAGAGGGCACCGGAGATGGCGGCGAGGCAACTGCCGGTGAAGCCGGGTTGTCGCTAGCGTATTCGACGACGCGGCGTTTCTCCGCGGCGAAGGCGAGAAAGCTGCGCCACATTTTAGGGCATCGTTCGCGAATGAATTCCTCTAAGTGGGAACGCATAACGGCGCTTGAACCTTTGGGGCTTGCGCCCCGCCGGCGTGCAGTTTCTAAATAGGCCTCCCCACCTTGCGGCAGGGAGGTGTGTGCCTAAAACTAACAACTATTTCACCTGCGCTTTAGGTGCGCTAGGGTGGGTACCTAGCTGTCGCCTATCGCAACAAGCACACAGTTATTAAATAAAACAAGAAGTGTGTACAGAATTCTACTTACAGAACAGGAACCTGCCTACGAGCACAACACTACACTAACACTAAACTGCAGCACTGCTTGCACAAAGATTTAATTTGCAACCGAAGTTGCGAGTAGCGTCTAATTCGGGTGGCATGAGCCCTCCGTCTTAGAGAGACGTCCGTTCCGTACGAGAGCACGAAGCGGAATGTCCATGTTGAGTACAAATTATAAAGGTGAAGCTGCTTGTAAATAATTTAACTTGTGGAATTCAAAGAAATATAAAAGATAAGATGGTCATTGTTCTCTTTCAGAGAGAGTAACATAGAGATAAAATATTTAGTAAATAATGATTCCTGATAAATCATTGTAAAAATGTATATCATTGTTTATTCAAGTTACTTAATACTACATTTATAGCAGTTATTCATAAAAGTCCTAACACTCAACTAAGATTCTAAGTTAATACAATGAATAAAAACTGTATAAACTTTTTAACTTTATTTTGTACCAAGAAACCCTTTATTGTGAATGGGTGTCGCCATCATTAAATTATTCATACAAAGGTCTCTTTTGAATACAACAAAGCCCCTTGATAAAAAATGCACAACATTATCACAGAAGTAAATAAGGTAAGCACAAAAGTAAGTTATCTTAGCAATCATATAAATGAACACTGAAATGCTTTCCTACAGATAATGTCTGTATTTAAAACTGACAGCAATGACTCACCACAGTAATTACTAACTTAGTACAAGAAGTGTGTATTTTAGTTTAATCATTTATTTGACATAAATTTACAAAAAAATCAAAAACTGAGAAGTGGTTTTTCTAAAGAATAGAAAAACCACTTCTCAGTTTATGTCTTCTAATTTAAAGCATAGAAATGTGAAAGGTCATTTCTAGGCAATTTTTTGTTTTTGCAAATACAGGGATATAATAAATAATGAGAACTTTGTTTTGTAAATATCATCAGTATGACAAATTAAATTGCTATTCCCTTCTGTTTAACGCCTAAATATGCCACATCTTCAACTATTTAGACTTTGTTTCTTGAACAAAATTTTGCTTCCCTATGTAGTATTGATAGTGCATATTTATACTTCATCATCATCATCATTTCAGCCTGTTTGAGTCCACTGCTGAACATAGGCCTCCCCCATAGACTGCCATGAAGTACGATCCTGAGCCACCTGCATCCATCGACTTATTGCACATTTGCAAAGGATGTCACTCCATCTAGTGGGGGGGTCGTCTTACACTGCGATTGTATTACTATTTATACTTACTCAATAATAAATAAACTACAAAAAGCAGATTCCATAAGTTAGTAAAATATAATAATGCCTTACTTGGAATTCCCTGAACAAATAGCAAAAAATTCCAAACAGTATATTTTGTGCTTTTGTACTTTGTACAGTGCAATTGTATCATTTAACTTTCTAAGTAACATATATGTGTATCTTATTTTTGTTTATGTTTAGCCAGAAATATAAAAGGTAATAAGAGATTCTACTATATATAAAATGTATTTCAGAAAGGAGGAAGTACTTCAATGTGGTAGACCTATGTAGTAGCTTCTGCCACGTGAATGTGGATCAGCTCAGTTGAATATAATATATCATGGACACACAGAAAATCAGTATAAGGGTATTTATAATATAGTCTTTCTTCTCCGATTACTTCTAGCTTGACAATGCACCTGCCTTTTGGTAAAACAGATTTCCAATGACACGAAATAACAACTTTTCTTCAGATAATATATCAGTTTGCCACCTTCTCATAAAATAAAAGTGATGCTGAGATAGCTCACTAAATGTTTTTTGTCACCTCAATTCTAATAATTTTAATAAATCTTAGTCTGCTAATTTCTAAAAATCCTATGTATTATTAATGCACATGCTACAACATACTTTAAATTCAAACATTTTCTCACTATATTGTCTACAGTAAAGAAACATTATAATAATAAGAAGTGAACAAAGAAACTTACAATTGCTATTGCCATCAGGCACATCTGTTGGTTCTGCTCCTCTTAGGGCAAATGAAACAGCGTCTTGGTGATTTCTAAACATTTTGAATCTTGCAGATTTGTATCTTCGCACCAATTCTAATGCCTCAGACTTATTTTTATATACATGCAATGCTTCTGTAAAAAATATAATCATTCTTAATCAGTATAAAGTCAAAAAAACCTTAGTTGTTTTTGCTTAAAATTAAAGTAGTATTTAAGGTGCAGTTGATATTGGTCTCAGCACTGGGGATTCCAATTTCCATTCCCCAACAGACAAGTATTTGTATCACCCATAGATAAATTGTATTGTCAGTCAGGTTGGTCGTAAAAATAGTAGGCAACACGATTCAAATGTTGTGCAGACCCTAACTAGGTGGATTCAGGGCAGAAAATTTATATGTAGATTAAAATATATTGTTATTTTCTGAAGAAAGACAGCAATGAACCAACACATCATTAATATTTGCTAAATTCATATGCATAAATATTTACAAAGATGAAAGTTTTCTTGACCTAAATAACTGTGATAAGATTGTAATAGACATGATAAAATGTAGTACCATAATTTACATGTTATAAATTTAAATTCACCATAGAACCACTTTAACAACTTAATGTATAATAAACAAAAAGAAAAAAAAGCTTGAAAACTATATCCATACGATATATAAATAATATGGGTCAAAATATACCTTCATCAGGGCCTTTCTTGATTTCACAAGGTATGTAGACTCCATAATATGTTGTGTTTGCTTCCGTAACAGTAAGACTTTCTGGAGTGCTGTTTCTTTTGCTCAAAGTATCTAAACGAAGTAGTCGACTAAACAAACCAATAGCTCCGTCTTTTTTATCAGGTGGGGAAAGTGAAATCTCTTCTTTTATGCCCCCAATGTCTTTGCTGCATCCAGGAATTACTGCCGCCTTAGACATTTTAGGGTTACTAAAAATAATAAACAAAATAGAACCCCTTTCTGTTTGTGACGCAGACGAACACTAAAAGTTTATTTTTAATATTCCAACTTATGTTTACCTTATCAATAAAGGGCGTCATAAAAACATATTTACAGTTGGCTACAGACAAATATTCCTAACTTCAACACATATTTCACAAAAATAGAAGAACATTATATTCACATTCAAATGTGTAATTGTGTATTTGAATGAAAAAATAAAAGCGTTATTAGAATCGAATGATCGGTGACGTTTTCATTTGACGTAGCTATGGTGTTGCACCAAGAATACAGATTATTAATAATGTTTATAATAAATATATTTCTAGTAATGATTTCTAAGCCTTGCAAAGGGTTCAGAATCGTAAGTGATAGTAATAATTTTTTTCCATTAGATACAATTCTAGTAACTGGGCAAATAAAAGCTATTGGCTAAAATAAGCTAAATATCTAGTTATTACAGTAGGACTTGATAAAGACAACACATTAGCACTACAAACAATAAGAGGCAGTACATCCATCTCTTCTGGCACAACTCACACGAGCGTCTAACAAAATCACATGCATACGCCCTACAATGACATGCAAGTGTCTCTTAACTTTTAAAAACAAACATATGCGGCCCTGTCCATTGTCCAAATTCCCTAGAGAAGGTAGGTAATAGAGAATAAATATCCATGCAAGCACAAGTCAAGTTTTAAAAAATTGACATGTACACTATGTCAATTTTTTAAAACTTCGGGATCAATCGCGCACTCCACGAACTGTGTATCCTAGACGGCGAGGCCGGATTCACTATTTTATAAACTTTTTGATTTTACCGACAACGAATACGCGCGTTAGTGCGTTAAATAATTTAATTCTCCCGCTGCTAATCATGTGGCCGCAGTAGGCTCTTGAACGGGTTATGGCTGAAATAGTGCCATTGCACTTAGATGGCACTTAAAACGGCACACACAGCGTTCGCTGGCATCTGCGAGGTCCCTGATTCGCAACCTACACAAAATGCAATTATCATGTACCAGGTGTTGCTATTGTTATTTAATAGCGATTGATAGCTACTTAAGTGTCCGGGCGCACGCTTTTAATTTAGAATATTTGATCAATCAGAGTTCAAATTCCGGTACTGTCGTCGGGATTTTTCAGGCGCTGAACGGCGAAGGAAACCATCGTGAAGAAACCTGCATAATTTTGAAATATGCAATAGTAAACAGCAGTGGAGGATGCATGGTAGTCCCTTGGATCGTTGTGTAAGACAACAAAAACAGTTTTTACGTTACCGTTTTGTCGTAATTATATATAGATAATTATAATAATAATAAAAGATCATATCGACCTTTCTGGAGGTAGTTTGGCCGCATTCAAAATGTAAATAAATAAATAATCTAAATAATTAAAGAATCTTTAAATGTGAATATTCTAAAAATTTAAGTTCTAGTTTTTCTTATTTTTTATCATTTGTCATCCATACCATTGTACTTTTATAAACATAAATAATGCTAAATGACATATAATTGTATACTTCAGATGCCAAGTGTATACCTAGTGGTGAAAACATTATTTGCCCACATATTATTTGGGTGTAATTGTACAATTTATTTTATGTAAGCACTGTATGTTTTCCTAACCAATAACATTAAATTAAATAAAAATTTTTGAAGTGTATAAATTTTGTAAAATGTCTAATATTAGTGTAGCAAGTAGGTTAATATGTCATAATATATTCATATAAAGTGTAAGTACCCGGAGGACCGAGCTTTGCTCGGTTTGTTTTTTTTTTCTAAATCGTGTATTTTGGAAATTACATTTAGATACAAATTACTGAGTAATGAAATATGCATAATATTTTTCGATCTTACCGACTTAATAATAAGAAAATATGAACTGATGTTTTTCACAAAAGAAAGAACTTTAAAAAAAAGGGAATAAAATAACAAAAAAAACAAATCGACAAAAAATTAAAAATAAAGAAAGAAAATAAAAATAAAGAAAAATTAAAATAAATAAAGAAATCTGGAATCAAAAAAAAAGTAAAAAAATAAATGTGTAAATGATCATGACGCGAACCACGGTCGTCTGTTTTGGGGCCGCCCGATTAGCGACCGAGCTATTATGACATTTTCTCTTGCGGCGAAATTTACCGTCGTATTCTAATTATATTTTTCATTCCATGAAAACAGGGATAAAAGGACATTTTCTAAAAATAAAACCTAGCTAGATTGATTTTTCGCCCCCGAATCTACGCACATACTAAATTTCATGAAAATCGCTGGAGCTGTTTCCAAGATTCCGATTATATATATATATATATATACAAGAATTGCTCGTTTAAACGATAAGATATGTTTTATAATAATAATATAGTATTAAGGAATTTATAACAGTTATGGTTATTTTGGTGCCATTATATAAATATTCTTATTTCCAAATTTTCATTTTCATATTCATTCTTAACCTTAGCCAATTTATTGATAAAATATAATATAGACAGTCAAAATAATGTCTTTATTCACAATGTAAAAGTTTTGGCTTTCCTTTTTTTCTTATTAGTCTGTGTTACATTATTAGCCTTAGGAACATTAACAGAATCTAAAGTTTTTTGAATAGTAAAGGCATATAAGCTTGCATTTATTTTCTTCAGTGTATCCAATTCATGTTGAAGTGCCACTTCTTTATTTTTGAACTCCAATTCTAATTCTTTTGTAGGTTTAATCAGTTCTATATCTGCATTCTCAGGTTTTGACCAAAAATTAATCTTTTTGTCTACTAATACTTCTAGTTCAGTTATTTCATCTCCATCTTTTTCTAATGTCCTCTCTAAACTGTGGAGAACTACTTTTGGTTTGAAATCTGATTTATGAATTGCATCAAAATTGAGAGTGAATAATGCATTTGTAATTGGTCCTTTATGCCGTATTGTTTTAATAGGTTGTCTACTTTTTATATGCCACAATATAACTTGCTCATCATTTGAGGCTGACATCAATGTTTCACCATCAACTGAAACTGATAGAAAGGTAACAGCTTTTGTATGGGACAAAAATGTGAGGTTGTTATCTTCTGAAGATATTAATAAGTCTCTATTTCTCACTGGATTTGTTAGGCTAAATTGAGAAATGTTACCTTCGGATGTACCAACAAATATTGTCAATTCTAATACATCCATTGCTACTGATGACAAGGGTACATCAAAAACTAAATTTAATAACATATTTCCCGTGGTCAATTCATATATTTTGCATGTTCTGTCACTAGATACCGTACAAAGGCGTCCTAGTAAGCCAGTTTTGCTAATACAAAAATCAGTCACGGGTAATGAGTGATCAGATATTATGTACACTGGGTCATGTTGACCAGCAGTTGATTGGGTAACTAGTTCAATTTCTGGATGAGTAGCAATAGCTGTTAACGACCACACCATAACCATTCCATCTTCAGCTGAAGAAACAAAATACCTTCCGTCATTGGTGAATTTAATCAAATTGACCTTTTGGTAATGTCGATTTAAGATCGTCAATAAATTTCCAGATGCCGTCTGCCAAAGGTAGATTTTTTCATCGATGCCAGCAACACAAAATGAACCGTCCTTACTAAAAGAAAAAGCATTAGCTTTTCCGGGTAGCACAAATCGCATGCCTTGAACGGTCTGGTGTGAATTTAACGGCCAAACATGAAGAATAGGTTTATTCTTTTCAACAGCAACTAGATAATCGTCGCCAATAAATGAAAGTGATTTCATTTCAGCCGTTCCACCGCCCTTATAAGTCATCAAGCTTGTGCCGGTATGAGGATCCCAGACACAACAAGTCCACATAGTATTATTAGAATCACTCGTCACTAGAACTTCCAATAAATTAGACATGTTATTGTTTTTCTCTTTGATTTGTTGTATTTAAACCTTATTCTTCAAATGTTCTTATTGATGAGACTTCTGAGATTCAACAAATCGACACGTGCCTTTCTCGAAAATGTTTTGTTTGATGTTGACAGTTGACACTTGAATTCAGTGTTGCTTGTTGCCATCCTGGCAAGTAACGCAGAGTACATTGAATGTAACATGAAATTTTAAAATAAAAACACGTTATTAAGAAATATTATATAATACAAATTTAGAACATTAAATTTTTAACGTCATTGGTCAAAAATGTAATGTTCTAAATTTGATTAAAAACATTAAATTCCTGCTATTAAAATTAAATAATTCTTTAATATAATTTAACAATTCTACAAGGTCTGGAATGGTTTTCATGGGAAATTATTAAATTGTCATGTTAATTCTGTTAATACTTAAAAATTTTTTTTTCCAAAAATGGTAATATACGTATCAGTCAGAAAAATAATGTTAGGCACAATTATTTTTAACTGTCATGGGTCTAGGATCTATCAAAAAAATTGTTCTATGGTTCGTGGAATTATAATTGTCAGCGGTGCATTTTAACCAATAAAAAAATGTCTACTTGAAGTTTATTGGTCAAAGCAAAACCTTGTAATATTTTGACAAGTGTCGAAGTCTTTGTCGTTAGTGTATAAAATTGTCGGTAATTTTGTCAAGTTTAGTTTGTGAAATACTGTGAGTTTGTAACTCTACAATATGTTTAAAAAGTAAGTATTTTGGCAATTTTTAATTATTGATGAACAAAATATTCTTCTTTTAAATAACTAAATCTATAGGTTATACAGGTTCGCGCATAATGTCAAATATGCTATTGACGTAATTCATCGCGAGCCAATCATAGAAGCGGTTGAGTTTTTAATTTTGTTGCCAGACTCGTAACTAGTGATGTATTATCAATTTTCTGCCAAGTTGCAAAAGCTTAATTTTATAATTGGCAATTTATCGAGAATAATACCATAATACTTTTACCAATTCGGTAATTTTTGACATTGTGCATCTAGTTTTCATTTATATTTTTCCTTGGTTCGTAAAAAACCTATCCGTGTTTAATGTTACATTCAACAAAGGGAAGGAATTTAATTTAGCTCTTTTATTTATTAAATTAGGGAAGTCGTTTTTCTTAAATATTTAAAAACATATAACATAAAATTATTCAAAAACAGTTTTTTTTTCATTGCAAAAATATAAATCGATTTCATGCAAAATATCATAATGATGTGGTCATCACTAGTGTTTTGATGACGCGACAAAGGATTGTGAAATTATTCCAGTCGAAGGGAATGTTGTTTGAGCGAGAAAGATATATTTGAGAAAGAAATTAGATGGTGAACGGACGGATTCGGTCGGCTGTCGTCGGACGTCGACACTTCGAAGTTCGCCGTTCAGGACAGTTCTTTGCAGCTGGTCTAAATTGATTGTTGTTTTACAGTAGAGTTACGCTTTGTCTGCTATAAAATTTAACTTTGAAAAAGTAAATATTGTGTTTTGGAGTTTATATAATCTAGTTCAAATCAAGACAATACATATTGTGCCCGTCGTGTTTGTATTTCGTGACGTAACTGGATTTTTCACACTTCGAAAAACTGTTCCTTCGTATAAAGCGAAGGTCGTGTCGAATGCGAAATCCTATCGTGTAGTCGATTGTGTACGACGCAACAATGTGGGAAGTGGACTCTGACACGGGGTCCCACAGCGCTTCGTCGGATGGCCTCCGACATCGGCAAGGATGGGATCCCGAGGCCGAGAGTCTCGCTTCTCAAATGGACGAACTTGACGAAGTGCTTGCCGAGGAGGAAGAAGGCTGCCCGTTGCCGTCTACGCCCGAAGACCAACATCTCTTAGACGCGGAAATGGCGGAAGTCTTGAAAGCTGGCGTGCTGTCCGACGAAATAGATCTCGGAGCGTTGGCTCACAATGCGGCGGAGCAGGCGGAGGAGTTCGTCCGGAAAGTTTGGGAAGCCTCTTGGAATGTTTGCCATTTCAGACACCTGCCACGGTGGCTGCAGGATAACGACTACCTTCACAAAGGGCACAGGCCGCCACTACCCTCATTCAGCGCATGTTTTGCATCAATATTCCGTATCCACACCGAAACTGGTAATATCTGGACTCACCTGCTAGGATGCGTGGCCTTCATTGGAGTCGCTATCTATTTTCTTTCGCGACCATCTATTGAGATACAGATGCAAGAGAAAATGATCTTTGGTGTGTTCTTTATCGGTGCTATAGTGTGTTTGGGCTTTTCTTTTGCATACCACACATTGTACTGTCACTCTGAAATGGTGGGCAAGTTGTTCTCTAAGTTGGACTACTGTGGTATAGCGCTTTTGATTATGGGTTCATTTGTTCCTTGGCTGTATTATAGCTTCTATTGTCATTACAGACCAAAAATAATTTATCTATCTGTTGTTATTGTGTTAGGAATACTCTCAATTATAGTTTCACTGTGGGATAGGTTCTCTGAACCACGCTTGAGACCTCTTCGTGCTGGAGTGTTCATGGGATTTGGTCTGTCGGGCATAGTACCTGCAATTCACTATGGTATAACTGAAGGTTGGTTTAGCCAAGTTAGTAAGGCATCTCTAGGCTGGCTTGTTCTAATGGGCTTGCTTTATATTATGGGAGCTATGTTCTACGCACTGAGAGTGCCAGAACGCTGGTTCCCAGGAAAATGTGATATCTGGTTTCAGTCTCATCAAATTTTCCATGTGCTTGTTATTGTAGCAGCATTTGTACACTACCATGGAATAAGTGAGCTTGCTTCATATCGTGTGACTGTTGGAGAATGTTCAATGCCCCCCTCATCAATTGCATTCTAGCCTCATACCACACCAAATGTGATAGTAGACCATAGATATTTTTTAAGTAGAATACTGTTCAAAGATTTCTAAGTTTTTTTACTAAACTTTAATTTCCCATATTATATAGTTAATTCTGTAAGATAGAACTAAATATTGTCTGACTACCTTCAAAGTAAATTTTAATTGTTTTGTTTGAGCTTTGAAAACACCTTCAAAATTAATGGTGTTAAATTGCAATATAATGAAATTAAATTATTTGATAACCTCAAAGGAAAATAAAAATACCATGGATAAATTTGGGGCTATAAAAGTGTGTAAAAATATTATATATATAAGAACTTATTATTTATTTGTTAAATTTAGATAACTAGATTGTAGCAGTTAACATTATTTTGTTTACATAGATTTGCACATTGAATGGAACACTTAGCCTTTCAGTACCTTTTTTGTAGTACTTAATTATTTTATTTTTATCTATGGAGTATTGTTGCACCCTCTGTAACAGACAAGTTTCTTATTGTAATCCAACTTTTTCTTCCAAGGTAGGTATTAATTACTTGTATCTTTAGCAATATATCACCAATTATAAGTGTTATTTATTTTCCAAAAAAGTCAACACTGTGATTTTGGTTTTTCTTACCTAAAATAATATTACACTTTCCTTAATGACTGACTATGAAAATTTAAATATGACTATTTTAACTGGCTTCACATATTATTTGTTTCTTTCATTCCTCACATCACTTGTTATTAAATTTTTCCAAAGATATGTTTTCTTGCATCAAGGCCATTGCATCCTATATTGTCTAAGATATAAAATTTAAAACATAAATAGTAAGCCATTTTTATACTGTAACAAATTTTTTATACATTCCACCACATTAAAGGTAATCTGCTAGTGTGCTGAAGATGGTAACATTTATTTCTTTATATTGTTCATTATAATATAAAATTCTTATAAATATGGAAAACATTATTTTTTCTCGGTCTACATTATTCATAAAAGTATGATGAATTGAAAATATATTCTAAATTGTTGTAAGTGTTCATAAGAATAAAGATTTTATGTAAAATGGAAAAAAGAAGGTACTTACATTTACAGAAAACATTGATGAAATCTATTTCATGTGAATACACATGTTATTTGTACTGTAGAAAAAAAAATACAAATTGATTACTATTTTTATTGTATTAATAAAATTAAAACTAGGATAAATTTGTGTTTTTGTGCACTAAAAGTAAGTTTCATGGAATAGCAAAATTAATTTGTGAAAGATTCAGTTTGTATTATTATAAAATGTATTTTGGAATTCAATTTAGGCATATCAAATCAAAAGATATATTGAGATAGCATTTTGGGTCTGACCTGGACTGACAATGAAAGACAATATTTTTCACAGATGTTTTTATTGCAATCTTCAATTTATTATCTGTATACCTTTTGTTGTCAATATATAAAAAGAGTTAATTGTTTTTACCAATGTCATGTTGTTGAAATTGTTGCTTTCCATAAAAAAAAGAGTTGCTAAATTTTAAATTAAATTTGAATAATAAATTTGTGTATGGTTTAGAATTGGCCCTTATTACTTATTGCTTAAAATTTGTTATTCATATATTTTGTTTTTAAAGATAAAAATATGATATTGCAATAAAGAATAAGAAGTATAAATGTGTTTGTTTTACATTCAGTAATCACAGCAAACCTTGAAATTCTCTTGTGTTATTCTGAACCAGGTTGTGAAGTACATAAAAATTATATCTAAAATTTGTTTAAAACTCAGTCCTTGATCCATAAATAACAATTTACCTTTGCATGTCAAATACTAGACACTAAGTTTTTCGAAACATGGGGTCACCTAAATATGTAAATTTTACACTTATCGTGAAGTACCCAACAAATCGCGTGCCTGCTTGTTTTTACAAAAATTGTTGCATGATTAAAAACATGATACCTTATGGAGTAGGTAGTTTGGTATTTGCTGGTGCCAATCGATTCCTCATGATCTTGTCGGCGGAGATAAAAGCTGAGAATTGCCACAAGTTATAAAACGTTATAAAGTGTTAAGATTTATTAATTTATAATAGCCGTTCTTCTATGCTTATATACTTCTTTGTTCTGATAAACAGGACATCTAAAAGTAGTATCCGTGGTAGTTTTTATTTGACGCTCAAAAGAGCTTATTCAGTTCTATTCAATACTGGCGACCCGCCCCGGCTTCGCACGGGCGCAATGTATTAAACATATAAACCTTCCTCTTGAATCACTATCTAGTAAGAAAAACCCCATCAAGATCCGTTACGTAGTTTTAAAGATCTAAGCATACATAGGCACAGACAGACAGACAGTGGGACGACTTTGTTTTATTCTATGTAGTGATAGACTATATATATATAAAAATGAATTTCTGTTCGTTAGTCTCACTAACTCGAGAACGGCTGGACCGATTTGGCTAATTTTGGTTTTGAAATGTTTGTGCCAGTCCAGGGAAGGTTTAAACGATGAGAAATTATGGAAAAATTGCACGGAAAATCGAAATAGCAACAATTTTATTTTCCCATACAAACTGTTGCGATCTGTCAAACATTTTATTCAGTCAAAAAATTTATTTAGTTTTATTTAGACAAATATTAAAAAATCAAAAATTAAAATTTTATTTGGTCAAAAATTATTTTTCTATGTGTTCAGATTCAAAAATTACCTAGAAATAATGTATATGGCAAAACAACGTTTGCCGAGTCAGCTAGTATTGAATAAAGAAAAAGAAAGGAATCTTTATAGGGTCACTTTGTCCGCCTGTCTGTTTGTCGTATCACTTATGACCTCCGTTTGTCAAGAACTAATACTGCTATACTGGAAAATAACAAACGTAGACATGAACTACTACGGTCACTTACCGATGTAAAAAAATATGCTTCGTTGTTGAAATCAAAACAACACTCATAGTTCACGGATCTTTGTGAGTTTTTACGTTTATCTTCAAATCCAAGCAAATTAGATGATTAAAACGTTTTTGTTGTATATTTTTACATTTTGAGGTACGTAGTTAAACGTTATTGACTCATTTACATATTTTGAAACAATTTAGAGAAATCAGTTTAATTTAAAGAACATACGTGTGGCGGGAAAACTTATATCGATATTGTTGTTATTATTTGTCGCTCGTCTGTTCAAATGTAATTATGTACCTGCCTTCCACGCCGCGCCGCTCTGTCTCAATTTTACAGAGCTTAGTGTTTTGTCTAGCTTGGATACCTACATCGCAAATACGTAAGCAATGCTCTCTACGTTTTGGTGTCTTAAGAGAAATCGTTTCTATGAACATACTACATGAGTATTCGGAAAATGTCGAAAGACATTTTATATTCTATTGTCTTTCTGCCTGACTACTCTTATATGTATAATAAAGACGTAGTGATCAATATCTCTATTCCGCTATTCAATATCCCTACAATGCATCCAAAGTATCAATTTGATCTAAATGGTTCCAATTTCTAGCAGCCGTTTAACACATACGCATTCAATTGCCTGTTATTCGTGTACGTATAATACTCACACAAACGTGTCATTGCCACCTGACCCCTGCTTGGCTTCTTAGTAATTGATGGCTTTTGTAGATGAGGTACAGCTAACGCAGTGTGTATCGAAGTCCTGTGAAGAAATAAAATTTGTGATACCATTATTTCTTATTTCGATTGTTTCGTGTATATTCTTTTAGTTTAACTGCCGAAGATGCGTTTTTTTGAACACTCATCACTATAAATCGCTACCATCTCGTTGGTGGGCAGTCCACGACTGTGCGACTTTTACGTAACTTTCTGCCACGGACAACCAAGCTGTGGAATCAGTCATCGCCAGGGGTATTTCCAGACTGATACGACTTAGGGACCTTCGAGAAGAGAGCCTATTCCTTCACTAAAGCCAGGAAACGCATTTGTGACTCCTCTGGTGTCCATGGGCGGTGGTGAACAACTACCACCAGGTGACCCGCCTGCCCTTTTGCCCCCTTTTCCCTTAAAGAAAAATCGTCACGGGGGGATCTATGTTGCCTGATGCTTTATTTTATGAAATCATTATTTAATGCTCGTTTAAAATTAAAGATAATTTTCCGTTTGCAATGATCAAGCTAAAAACTCGAAAGGTTTTTAGCATGTCGCGTGTACGTAAGAAATCTGATAAAATGTGTAATTCGAATCTCTTGAGCCAGGAGCCAATCACCAATCCTCGCTCCACAAATGCTTGCACGTGATATATCTCATACTACATGTCTCATACTATTGACCCACTTCTTTGACACCGTCATATTTTACAGTAGAAAGTTCCTCCTGTCATCTATTTTCATTAACCGTCGTCCGTAGATAGACTAGCCGCGATGTGCACTTAAAAGTGAATATGGAGTCTGGTAATGATGATCTTAACGAAAATTTCGTTCGTCATTTTTTTTAATGTAGTATCTATTACTAAAATTTTTATTTATTTTATTCTTTCTTAAATTTAGTTTTGTTGTGTACGTCCTTTTTCTCTTAAATGAATTTATTTTCTTTCTTTCATTTTAATTTCCTAGTGGTGTGGTACGGTTATAGATGGTGATGACCACACGAAGGCGATAGAATGTGTTAAGACAACAAGGCAAAAGAACAAGTGGTTCACCTACTGTTTAGAATTGCCAAATTTTCTGATTAAGAAACCATTTTCAAAGATTTAAAACGGAAAATTGTAACGCACTTTCCCTACCACTTTAACTGATTGCCGGTACAAGTTTATGACTCTTAAAATTTCATTGCTTCATTGTGGATTCGGGACGGCAAACTTAAAATAGGCTTGAGAGGTCAGCGAACTAACCCTGGCGTCACGTTATTGCATTACAGAGGCTATAGGTGTAATATTAAGGCTATGGAGGCTATTAGAAATGTTAGGTCAACGTGATTTATTACACCAAGCGAATTACGTTTAAGCAAACTCAAACTTAACTACATTACGGCCTTTTTTGTATTTAGCCAGTAACGGATTGTAAACACAGTCCTTTCCTATTTCTTAGTTACTAACGAATAACGAATACTCGTATGTATCTTCGTATTTCAAATATTCTTATTGGCGATGCAATTTTATTTATGAGAGCATGATTTATGAGAGCATGTAGATATGACACTAGCGCACAGAAATTGAGGCACTCAAATTACATCTATTGGTGTAATTATATAGACTGCTATCTCTTTCCGTATCATACATTTTATATCATCTGTCACGTTCAATTACATATGCATCATCTTTATTATTACACGTCATTGTATACATATATCAGACTTGCGGATCGACACTGCAACGCGATTTATATTTTTTGCCCGTTACACGAAATTCCACCCGTAGAGACTTACCGGCGCTACCCACAGCGGAGGGCCCAAACCCTTGGGTTCTGGCTAGCCCACCGGTTCTGCGTCAGATGAAGCTTTAATAGTCTCGGGACTGAAAGCACAAACATCAGTTAATACAAGATACAAGACTTGTTCATTTTCAAAAGTGTACAAGTGCACCTCGTTTTGTTCTTTGCTTCTCCCCACTGCAAAGTCTTTGTACACTGGTTTAATTAGTTCGTCTACATTTTTGTTGTGATTTTGCGGTTTTCGAACTTGAAGTTCAATGTTCTAATTTTCGTAATCCGTTAGATTTCATATATTTCATAACTGCCGAGTATTCGACATAAATCATGACATTTTCACTCTCGGCCATCAATCCAGTCGTATATGAATAATAATCAATAGATACGAGGTTTTGTGGCTTTGTGGCTACAAGTAATGTACTCTATTGATTTTAGCGTATATGCGAAGTCAATTTATGGCTTCAGCTAGTTATCATGTCGGTTGTATATTACTTTTAGACATCTTTTACGATCTTTACTGGCAGTGTTGTTACGACGCAGCTAAAGTATGTTTTCTCATTTTAAGATCGTTATAATTGAGCGACATATATCAATGTATTACTACATATTAAGATGATAGTTATGCTTCCAGGAACTAAAACACCTTTCGATAGCAAAAGATGCCACATTAAAAGCATATCTCGAATTATATGCATCACAAACGGCGTCCAATTGGTGTTCGCGAAGTAAAAAAGTCTTATTCAGCTTACTTACACAATTTATAAACTTAGCAATACATTTCTGACGTACCACGTTTTTTTTAACAAATAGACTTCACCTATTGTTAAGTGAATACCGTCGCTCATAAGTCCATAACATTCGTGGAGGTCCATTTGCCTTTCCAATATTTAGGAGAATGACCTGCGATGACATCACTCATCAGACGAAATGCTACAGTGTAAATAATTCTAAATAACGCCGGCACAGCCTTCAGCACCTTCTCATATGAGCCAATCCTATATGATGGATGCCGTTATTTGACAGCAGATGTCAAATAACGTACTGTCAGAAATACGGTATAAAGTTTCGCGACGATTGTCGGTTGGTTTTACTTTTTTTTTAAATAATTAGCGAATCTAGTTCACGAGGCTACGATAAAGCCTATAGCTGAATATACTGCAGTACCAATTTAAGTATGGAACTATGCCAAGAGTTTACCGATACTTACGTTTTATATTTTTGTTCGGAGGTTGAAATTTTTTATGCCGATTACAAACAGACGTCACTATATTTTCAAGTGATATTTGAGGACTGGTGGTTTCCCCAGTCATCGTTAACTTTTATCATTTATGCAATGTTTGAAGAGGAAGAGATTGCTTTACCGCTTGACTAGACTCACTTGTCACTGATCATGGATCTGTTAATTAAACTTCGTTAACTACGCACGAAATTACAAAAGTTCGTCGTACGTTTCTGATATTTTTAGTTTCTTGGATCGATCTGGTTCCGCCGCCCATGGATCTACACAATACATTTAAAACAGTAGACAACGGCTACCTTGGTCACCAGTCAAAAGACTAAAGTATAATAGTTCTACCTACACTTTTATGAGGCCCTGAAACTTCTTCCAAAAAGCTTGCCCATGCATACAACGGCCGAGATTAAACGGCAGTTAAAAGAACTGAATACATATTTTGAAAAGTATTCATCAACTTTATATTGATGCTGACACGATTTGGCCTCCGGTTTTGGCCGCTTTGTTTTGCTATCAGCACAAATTGTTTCGTGAAGTACAGTTTTTTGATGATGAAAACACTATTTTTATGCTAAAATAACACCAGCCGCGTGGCCCTGTAAAAGTTGCGATCCTTCTCTACATTTTTAATAATATAAAAATGAATTGCCGTTCGTTAGTCTCGCTAAAACTGGAGAACGGCTAGACCGATTTGGCTAATTTTGATTTTGAAATATTTGCGGCAGTCCAGGGAAGGTTTAAACGATGAGAAATTATGGAAAAATTGCATGGAAAATCGAAATAGCAACAATTTTATTTTCCTGTACAAATTGTACCTGTCAACTATGTCAAATTCCCTAGAAATAATTTATATGGCAAAACAACGTTTGCCAAGTCAGCTAGTTTTTAATAATTATTAAATTGGATTCCTTATTTGCAAGATAGTAAAAACGGTTACGTTGTATTTTGCTCGGTCCTATAATTGCCACTTAAAGATGTTGCACGTTCAGATAACGGCACATTAATATATAAAAAATGAGCAAAACAGGAAGTAAATGTCGCTGGTTTTGTACCGTTAAAGTGAAATTTGTAATTCGAAGAGTGCCGGATTGTACTTGATTGTAGTGTAATGGAAATATAAGCCTTATCCTTACTATCCATACTAATATTATAAACGCGAAAGTTTGTATGTATGGACGTATTGATGTTTGACTCTTTCATTCAAATAGCACCAAATGGATTTTAATGAAACTTTACAATAATATAGCTTACACATCAAAATGACACAAAGACTATAATTTACAAAGATACAAGAGTCTCTCAAAGTAATTCTGTCTGTCTGTTACGCCTTCAAGACCAACCTCCGAACCAATTTTGATGAATTTCGGTATATAGATAGTTAGGTGAAGAAAATAAGCTACTCGAAGTAATAATCTTGCGCAGACGAAGTCGCGGGCACCAGTTAGTTACTAATAAGGGAGGACATTGGTGCGGTGCATTCCGTAAGGGGATCTCTTACGGAATGCAAAGTGAGAGGAGGTTTCGCTCAGAGATCTACGTGCTATGGAAAGTGAGGGTGACCATAGCGATTTCCACATAATGTTGCCATGTCTTTCAAAATGATCGCTTATTACGTACAGTGGGTAGATATCCCATAATCCTGAGATGGAGGAGGCACGGTGGTGTCTTGTGAACACTATATCTATACTGTCGACACGCGGCATTCGATTTCCTTGTTTTACATCCGATTTAGGTAGCGTTTGTTACGACATTGGTTACGACGAGGAAAGAAAACGTTGGAACAAATAAATCACTTCTAATGAAACGTGAGGTGTGGCCTCGTTAAAAGATGAAGAATAAAGGCATTCCGATTGCGCGACCAACACAATTTTACAATTACCGCGTTTCCTTTCGAATAAATTCATGCTTGCTAAAAATACGCCCGGGCGTTATCCCAATGGCTGACTTTAAGCGATTTTGGGTCGGACGAAAGCAATTTGGTGGATAAAAACGGTATCTCATTAGCGTCGGACGGGAATTAAACGAGGGTCTGTCATTTGAGGGGGGGTTATTCAACTAAAAAACAACAAACATCAACGTCCAGCGTTACTCAAGCAGAACCCACCAGATTGATTCCTGTCTTGTTTTTTTTTTATGTGAGAAAGTGGCAAACGAGCTGGCGGTACACCCGATGTTAAGTGATAACCGCCGCCCATGGAAATGTGCAACACTCGTAGGGTTGCAAATGCGTTGCCACCTTTAAATAAAGTGTCATATTATTATTTGAAGCCTTTTGAAGATGTATTTGTAGATAAATCATTAATTAAAAATTTTATCTCGCGAAGAAATTCTCAAGCTACGATTTCAGATGATGATAAAAACATATTACATACTCATTGCGCCAGCACCGGATAAGAGAGATTAATGTATAATGTTATTGTGTACGATATCTCCGTGTTTTCGTAAATGTCATTGACGTAACCATCCTTTCATCTGGGTCGTAGTAAACTTTCTGCGTTATGTCATCTTATGTTGTCGATTTGAAATGTTGACTCTATGCAATTTCAAATGCTTGGTTATTATTCGATTTGTTAAATGAAATTTCTCATTGCTGTTATATCCGAAAATACAATTACGGGAAAACGAACGGTGAATTTATTGAAACCGTAGACCTATCGTAGTGACATTACTATTTATATATTTAACAGGACTTTAATCTAAATTGCAATTTTTTTATGTGAAAAGTTGCTAAGCGAGCAGACGGTTCACCCGATGTTAAGTGAATACCGCCGTCCATGGACATCTGCTACACCAGAGGGTTCCAGATGCGTCGATAAGTTTTTGAAAATTGGGCTCTGGCCACCTCACTCACCAGACGAAACGAGAAAGTATTATATTTCTACTTTATGCCGGTCTTCTGTGAGATCGTGGTACTTAGCCGGACGAGCCTGCCCATTCGTGCAACAGCCGACGCTGCTGCGTGGCACTACCACCGTGTAATTTATGGATTTCGTATTTTCCGCTCGGGACCATGACCTATAAAAAGTCTTATAAAAACCTCAAAAAGTAGTAAATTATCAAATAGTTTACCAACTTATTAAATTTTTAAACTTAATAAAATTATATGAAGAGAGTGTTAATTCTTTCCGCATTTTGGATTTATTCTATGTTATTTATGTCTACGTTTAATCAACACCGAGGTTCGTTGGTTTTCGAACGCTCGGAGACAACAAAGCAATCCCGAAGCGATGGTAAATTGATTTACTGAGCGAATATAAATGAGTAAATTGAACACATTCCACATACATATAACATTTATAAAAACTTAAGGGGCGTATTGTTTTTGAGGTACATAAAGTGTTGATACATAAATTTTCATACACAATTAGTGAAAATGTTCACTAATTATGTATGAAATGTATCACTAAATGAATCCGGCCACGTCTCGTTTCTTTTTCGTTTCCGTTTAAACTTCGAATTAAAAAGTATATAAAATAATCACCTGTACAATAGCTATGTTGTGAACAAAATTAAATGCCAAGTCAATCCAACGGTTAGTTTTTGAGTTTTGTGGACACAGATGTACGGAAGCAAAATTTTGTAACATAAAGATTTCTAGCTGTATTGAATTGTAGATATGATGTCGTTATTATGTTACGGAGGTCGTCTAAGATATCTGACGATCCCGTGACCACGAATGTCGTAGTGTTGGAAACGTCTAGAAGTAAAATACAAATAAAATATGATTAAAAACGTAAAAATTGGTATATTTGATAACTAATGATCTACGTGTATATATGATAAAGCTGTGTGGAGTACCTATTTCCTTATTATCAAATATTAATAGGTGTGAATTAACACAATAAATAGTTCCATGCAATGTATGTCACCGACTATTTATATTCTGAGGGAATCGAACAAAAAATTGGGAACTGCATAGCCAAAGGAGCGATATTGTCAAAAAGTATATCCTGGAAAGCGAGTCGATTATGTTAGTTTTTTAGTCTAAATAAAGGTTAGTTGAACTAGAGCAACCACACATTTTATTCATCCTCATTTCCGTTATCTATATATTAATATGCGGATCAAAAACTATGTACCCCTTTTTAGAAAAATTGCGCGCTCGGATGAGTATGAAATTTCCCAGAATGCTAATATTTTTTTTTATTTTGCATAAAAATACATTAAATCGATAAAAAAAACATTACTCACACTACCGTCTATAACTAATTATGGTCGAATTTCAACCACTGGGCGACCTCTAGTATAATGTATGGAGTAGAACACGCTATACAATTATTCAATCAATTAGGACTCGATTATGTCCCTGTAGTTAGTTAATATCACATTATGTCATCGATTATCCCCGAAAAGGTAAAACCGTTTGATCTTTCCGGGTTAAAATTTTTGCATACTTAAATAGCTCTGTCGTAAACCTGTTCTCAAAATCGTTATTAATGCATACTCTTCCGGTAAACACTACTTCCTGTGCGAATAATAAATCTAAGTTAAACACGCCAATCGGATTTCCGGATTACGTAACGCCTCATATTTGCGGCAGACTAAAAGCTTTGTTCGAGTTAAACAAAATGCGTGTTTGTTCATTCCTTGAGCAGTGCCCGAACAAAACAAGATTTACTTTATCTTTAATCTATACTATTTTTAATCAAAGCTTCGACTCCCACCTTGAACGAGAATATCTTTGACCTACAAATAATTCTTACGGAGCGGTGTGTCTTCTTCCCTAATACACGTTTTCTGATAGTAAAACGTCTGCGACACAATTATCTTCACTAGATATCATAAAACAAAGTCGTCCCGCAGTCTGTCTGTCCCTCAGTATGCTTAGATCTTTAAACCGGATCTTGATGCGTTTTTTTTTACTAGATAGAGTGATTCGAAAGGAAGGTTTATATGTATAATACAAATAATGTAATCACTATAATATTTGCTAGTAAACTTTAAATTAACAAAATCTTAATTCGTTTCAAGGAAAACATTACTGCAGGTTAAAATAAAAAAAAAGGTTTGAAATAAATTAATCACGTTTGTATTTCGATTTCGGGCTCATCGTATAAGAGAAGTTAAAAAGTAGTTTCCGGTTTTTTGTGAGAAGTTGGAAAGCGAGCTGGCGGTTCACCTGATCTTAAGTGATAACCGCCACCCATGGACAAAACAAATCAAAAATCAAAATGATTTATTCATCCATCTGCAACACCCGTAGGATTGTAGATGCGTTGCTTCTTTTTAATTAATATGGTCGGCCCCGATTACCTCACTCACCAGACGAAACGCAGAAGTATAACACTACCTAGGTCATGGTTCTTCCTCGGACGGAACTGCCCATTCTTGCAACAGCGAAGACTGTTGCGTGGCCCTACCACTGTTTACTTTAATTATACACTATTTACAGTTCCAATTGCAGTATGTAGTATGATAGACGTTTAACAACAATTTCCTGTGCCGATATTTCTAGATCGGTAATAAGACGCGCTATAATTTTCGAGGCTATGCGTTTGTTTTAGTAAAATCGTTTCTCCACTCACTCACTAATATAATTGGTGTCACTTTGCAAATCGATATCGCGGAATTTCAGTGTGCCTCAGACTCGAGTCGTGAATTTGTAAGTTATTATTCGGCCCATTATGCGCTGATCGGTTTGGTATGCGGTTTAATCGATGACCATGATTTCTTATTTTTAGGAAAACATTACAAAGTGAAACTATTTATACGGATTTTATCGCGTCGGATTTCTAAATTCTAGATTCCAGTAAAAGATTCTAGATAATATCTAAATTCCAGACGTTTCGAATACTCGGATAATCACGGGGTTGCCTAGGCGGAGTTAAAATTAAAATTAAACGCGTTAAATCCTTAAATAGTTTCGATTAATTTAACCGATTTTTAAAAAGCATTACGTGGGTTATTACTTCGACTAATGTTTTTAAACTAGGGAGGTTTGTTACTCTCAGAAATTTTCGGGAATGAAACACATTTTCAACCGTCTTCAAAAAAGCAGTACGGTAGGTTCTCAATATATAAAATTCTCGTGCCCCGGTGTTTGTCAATGAACTCCTCCGAAACGGCTCGACCGATTTTCGTGAAATTTTGTTTGCATATCGGCCAGGGTGGAGAATCGGACAACTATTTTTTATTCCCCTAAATGTTAAGGGTGGTCTACCCCTACTTTGTTTTATTTTTTACATAATTTTTTTTGTTTTTATTTTTTTATGATACAGCATACAAAAATACATACAACCCTAAATTTTCTTCTGCGCAGACTTAGTTGCGAGCAGCAGCTAGTGAAATTATAAAATGAATACAGAGCGAGATATTTCAAAACGGTTTTGTTTTTCGTCAATAAGAAAATGGACTTGTATATACATATAGACTATAGAAACGCTCGCACGGATAATACTTATAACAAAATGATTTCTGTTCATCTAATCCACGAAACTCGCTATCATAATCAAACGCTCATTTTCAAAAATCGAAAGTTTCATCAGAATTGGTGCAGCCAGAAATATGATAGGAACATAGATAGTCTTGTTTTTCACTGGTGTTTGAATAGCAACTTTCTGTATAAAAGACGGACCTGATATAGTCCTCCTATGGTGACATCAAAGTTGTACTAAAAATCCACAATACGTTAACGTCACTTTTAATTAACGGATGCCACTGAGAGGGGAGCCTGATACGTTAATTTTATGATTTCCGAGCCACGGTGTCCTCTGTTTAACTATACGGTAGGCCAAATGATCGCTTCATTTGAAAAGCAAACCTGTGCTTATACACGTAAAACTTGTTTTTGAATGACACTTTGTTTTGATTTATAGCAATCATGGTGTTGAACAAAATGCACCTGATATAAGCTTACATGAAAGTACGGACAGAGCTTGCCTGTTACGGTTTTATTTGTATATACTTCAGTCATGTCAACAACGGTTGTATGGCAATATGTAATAATCTATCTTCCTTTATTCTCATTTTAAAAATTTAATTTGTAAAAACGGGAATTCGAAATTCAAATAAACCGCGATAGAATCCGTAAACTAGTTTTTTTCTTGAATGGAGAAAGTTGACTGTGACTTTGTCGTGTTTCGTAACGTTCGGCGTACACTCCGATGCAACGCGATTGGCGTAGTGGATAGGATAGTGGATCTGTCTTCCAGTCAATTTTTCTGGAGTCCTAAGTGTTTAAATATCTATAACTAGTACTTCGCCCGCGACTACGTCCGCGAAAATTGTGATAGCTCGGCTAATTTGGGTGATATAAATATAATTTATTTCAATCGCGTAGTTAAAATATCATTTAATTCACATGGTTAAATATATCTTATTTTTGAGTAAACATTAGTACTATTAATATATAGAAAACTATTTTATACATGGTTAATACATTCGTAGCGCACGCAAAATAATGTCTTTTATAGGCAACATTTTGGTACCTTGGGTTATATAGTTACATTTTAGGTATAGCCTATGTTACTCGGTGATCTTTCTAATGGTGAAAGAATTTTTAAAATCGGTCGAGTACTTTTTGAGCCAAAACGTAATAAACAAACAAAAATTGAAATATTTTGTTTGCTTTTAAATAGTCTATAATAGTATTCATCAATGTAAGGTATCTTTCGAGTATTTTATAGAATAACGTTTTTAATTGTACTTTGCAATCTTTCATTTAATCAAATTAATAATAAGTAAATAAATAAATTGTCAATAAAGGGCATTATCATACATTATTTATAGGACACATTTGTTTTAAAAATACATTTACTTTGTTTTGCTTGATTAATTTCAGTCAATAGCGACAATGATAAGCTTTAAAAATGTGTTTGAATCATAAAATTTGTCGAAGAGTTATTAAAGTTATGCTGTACGGACGGATAAACACCTTTGAGAAATAATATATATAGATTTACAACAAAGAAAAGTATGCCGAAGAATGTTTTTCTGTTACCTACTACCCGAAGTTTAGTTTGGGACGAGATTACCTTGTGTTAGGATGCGTCCAGAAACATAATATCTATACGCCTAGCGACGGGTTAGCAACTCGAATGTTGAACACGCTTTCTCCGAAGTGGACATAGCGACTCACCATCCATGGTCCATCACGAGAGCGCGCCGTGACGCTTATCGCTGGCCGCAATGACTTTCGACGACCGCTACAAGGCATAAACCGCATGTACGTGTTTCAGCGTCTGTCCAACGGGCCAGACGGAAAAAAGGTTAACCGTATTGGCGGTTTGAATTGAGAAAACTTAAACGGCGTGCATTTTAACACGCCGTTAAAGTTTGGGAATCCATTTGAAAATCACAGACAAAACTTGTAATATTATTGGTATTGATAAATAATACTACAAAAATCGCCTCAATAGTACTCATTGGACAAACCATCGCTTTTAATACTATTGTCTTCATATTCGCTATTGCCAATAGCTGTAAATTATTTGTTTCCAGATTACGACTAGTTTTTAAGCACGTAGAAGCACGAGTAAAGTGGATTAGACTATTATTATAGTGTCATATTCCTAGTCGTTGTCTAGTCATTAGCTGTGGTCCGGTGTATTAGGTTTCTAAAAGCAATTCCTGTCTATGATTCTTCCATCGCGTTTACAACTATAATAATCTTACAGTTAATTAATACTTACGCGTTTTATATTACATTATTTAATTTATGAGAAGTATTTTTAACAAATAATCGTTTATTGTCGCGATATAAGACGCTTATGCGCCGTTACATAGGGACTTGGATGTATTTAATACTTCTTCAAACCGGAACTTCATAATGATTTCATTATTTTCTTAAACAGAATATATTACGTACAAACTTCTTGAGTGCTGTGTAACAACATACGCTATAATCAAAAAAAAATAATAATATAATAGCATCAAAAAAAGTCTATCTATTCATCATGTATATAAGGTTGGTCATAAGCGTTATCTACATAGGAAAACTGGTTATCTGTTGGTGTATCGTGTATCTGCATATGTTATCGGGGTTCGTGTTTACTGTTTCGAAACAAAACAAATTATTCACTTTATGAAATCGTCCTAGAAAGAAAAATTCTATTCTACCGTTAAAATATGTAGGGTTTCGCTTGCATGGCAACCCTTGGACCAACCCACCACATTAAACAATACAAATTTGTATTTATTCTTGTACCAAGACCTGATGATCGTGAGAGTAAATACTTATGGCCGATTTTAATGTTTTTATTCTATTTATCTGTACATTTGATTAATTTTGACGTACGTAAGAGCCGTGATAGCTCAGTGTCCGGGCGTCCGCCAATGAAGTTTTTAACTTGTAAGTGCTGACTTATCACATGCTCCGCGGTGAAGGAAAACATCGTGCGTGAGGAAACCTGCATATTTTGAAAATAATAACAAAAAAAAAATATTTCGAAAATATGTGCAGTCCGCCAATCCGCAGTGGGGTTACCGCTAGTAACCAAATCTATAGATAGAACATTGAAACCGGCCTTAAGTAATGTTGATTAATTATTAAAAATTGTTGTCTTCCGATGATATCTCACGAAAAAATTTATTTTATAAAATTTTAACGCGTTGTAATGTTGTATTACCGCATTGATATTACAAAATCTCCCATAATGTTTCGTTTTGAAGCACCCACAACATGTGACGACAGCCAAGTACTACTTTGGTATTAATTTAGTTTATTATTCATTTGGAAACGCGCATTGCACGCGTGTAAATTATAAATGTATGTTTCTGGTATCGCTGTAACCATATCCATAATTATAATATCCATAATTATTATACAACCGCGACAATAAATGAACACACATATAGAGGATAACTTTTTAAGATTGTATTAAACATTTACATTCTTTAACCATCAATATTTACTGAGTTATTAAATTTTCCAAAACAAAGAATTTTAGAACACCCTTACGTATAAAACTGTAACGTAAAGTTCATTTGTAAAGGTCACAAAGCATATGAATGAGTTCAATGAATTTAAAAGGGACAAAACATACTGTTAGAAGGAGAGGCTTGTAATGCGACGCTGTGGCAACGAACGAAAAAGTCTCTGAATAAATTGTAAAGTTTTTTATAGTGCTAATTTAAAAAGTCTCTGAATGTATGAATCAGTCAGTTGTAGTTGTATAGGATGTTACAAATTTTGTTTATTTTTTACTTAATTAGTTTGTTTGAAAAATATTTTTTTTAATTATGGATTTTTTTAACATTAATATTTTTTTTTTGATTAATGGCGGTTGTAGCGACACGCTGTACATGATTATCTGTCCATTTTGAGGACTGACAAGCTGTCTACTGTCCTGTACCTGTTTTGAGGCCGCTTGAGTTTCAAACGATAATGTTCACCTTGTCAACAATAATTAAATTTCTAGTTGAATAATAGTCACTTATTTAATAACATTTTTATATGTTACTCGACTCCAAGGAGGACATGTCTTACGAGTTAAAAACTAAAATAAAACATTACCCGACGCATAAACGAAAACAGACACTTTAATTATAAAGTTTAAATTAATTTAATCATTTTAAATGCAATTTAAATGTAGGGAATTCAAAACATGGAAAGGAATATATTGTTCTACGTTCGACTTTTATTTGAATGAAAAACAAAATTGGATATTTCTTACAAAATCTTTATTAATAAGTGAAATAAATATTTCGAGATATTATTTTACACGTTATCCAGTACCAAACTAAGCAAAGCCTGTACCATGGGTACTAGAAAACCGATATATATACTTAAACATTCTCTTCTTTTGTAAATAAATACATATTATAGATAAATAAACACCCAGACACTAGAAAAACACGATGTTTATCACACAACAATTATCCAGTAGTGGGATGGAACCCACACCATCTGCCGCAAGAGACAGGGTCACTGTTAACTATGCCAATTGGGTCGTCAATAATCATCATTTTATACAAAGAAAGGTCGAGGCTGATTGGATTTTGTCCGATACCGGCTCGTAAATGGCAAACAGGCACATTACAATTAATTACGAGAATTTCTGTCCACTTACCATCGCCAGAGGTTTTAAATTACTTCAGTCGTAAATTAGACTTATTGTATAATATTAATATTTTTTACCTCTTACATACGCGTTTAAATAAATCAGTATTAATATGATTGATCGATTCCGTCGCGACCGAAATTAGTAGTTAAAGCTATGACTAGTTTTGTCAAGTTGACGAAACCTTCAAAATACAATCTTTCTGTGTATGTTTTTCGATACAATATTTATTTTCTTCCCACAATACAGACCAGACACCACTTTCGGGGGTAATGTCATAGTTTCGTGCTACAATTAAATTTTATAGAGTGGCGGCAATCGATTGGTTACAAGGTCAATGTTGAGTCTAGCCAATGATCGTAACTGTGTAGTTTTGAGTATAAACAACCTGTATAACGTGTCTCTGTTTGTCGTGTTGTTTTCGAACAGTGAAACTGCCATTCTTGAGTTTATTTGACTACAGGACTTGTGAAAAGTAAGAACTATCTATTCTGCTTTTTTGCTTTTGATTGCCCATCGGACTTAAAATTCCAAATTACCAACTCGACACAAACGCGAACGTCAATAAGCGTCGCCCGCGAAACTTCCATATCGACCCGGTCGAGGAAGGGGACTTTGATACGCCGGACCCACCGCCGGGGGTCCCGCCGAATAACACTAGTGTACCAACAAACACAATAGTTCGCCCTCGCCTTCGAGCACGGCGAGACCTACACAACGCATACACAAGGTACACCAGCGTTCCAGGGCGGTTCTCACCGCTCCCAGCCACCGATTAGCTAAAAGCACAATCCACGGCCATCGGATTGGAGTCTCGGTCCGAACCGCAACTTCGATGGCCCTTAGATGACATACCATAGTTAAACGCACGCATGAGCACATGCGCGGCCCTACCCACAGCGGAGGGCCCAAACCCGTGGGTTCTGGCTAGCCCACCGGCATAATTAATTCAAATTATATGTTTGAACAATATTAATCTATTCGCAAGTACAATACACAATAAACAAAAGAATATCAATGCGTGCGTGTGACAAATACATGGTAGTGTGTGTATTGTTTTCTATACTGATTTAATGTATTTTTTAAACATAATTAAAAAAAATATTAGCATTCTGCACTCCTTTTCTAAATAAACTATACGTGTAGGAAATTTCATACTCCTCTGCCCGCGCTCGTAAAAAGGGGTACAAAAGTTATTGCTTCAGGTTTAATATATAGAGATAACGTTCTTTGAAAATTCATAACACGTGTTATCCATGAAGGTTTCATTCTCAAAGAATGGCGGGAAATGTTTTTAAATTTCCCATTTCGTTTGATGTAATTGATTAACTGGGCACCTTTAAGGTCGACTGGCAAACCATGGGTGATTACGTTTATGAGCGTTAGTTATCACTTAACATCAGGTGAGCTCCCGTATCCTTTGCAACCTTTTTTAATACTAGCTGAGGTGATATAGCAATTGCTTACCTAAAGTTAATCTGAATACCTATTTTTAACGATTCATCATCATGGCACTGTGTTAAATACATTTAATGTTTTTATAAGATCGACATATCTGGCCTCTCGCATATTCGTTTGAAGTCAAAGCTCTCTTGGTATAGTGTAAAGGAACCTCTATTTTAGTTACGTCAACGCTTCTTTGGCAAGAATGCTTACGATCTCCGTAAAAATATCTATTTCGGGAGGGCCTCCGCGACAGAGCGTAAATAGGTTGATACTCTGTCGAGTAAGCAGTTTGATATTATTTTTTTCTTTCGTCGACCTTTATCCATAAATTGTTACTGTCCTTATTAATATTATAAATGCGAAAGTTTGTATGTATGGATGGATGTTTGTTACTCTTTCACGCAAATACTACTGAATGGATTTTAATGAAACTTTACAATAACATACATCAGAATAACACATAGGCTATAATTTATACACATATTTTTATGTATATCTGTATTTCTGTTTGAATGTTACGCCTTCAACCTATTCTACGCAGACGTAGTCGCGGGCAGTAGCTAGTATTCCATATTGGGACGTAGTTACACGTCTACTTTGTACGTATGTACAAAATACCACAAGAAATAAAGATTGATTTTTTTCTCGACCCGCCGCATGGGATTAAACACTCAGATCCAAATAATTAACTGTAGTTCGCAAAGCCGAAAGCAATAGCTTAGCAACAGCACCGACAGCTGATCAATAAAATTTCGAGGCGTGGTTCCAGAAGACCAGAGTTGTTATCGCATTCGGAATAAAATTTCCACGTCTAGGTCAGCTTTTATAACCCTTGTATATATTAAATGTTACGTAAACTGTCTTTAACGGACATTCATTTGCTATTCAACAACTCTATCTACATCTGAGCTAATATTATGATAAGATTAAAATATGTGCTGAGCCGTGATCGCTCAGTGTCCGGGTGCTCGCTTTTAATTCAATATACTCGAGTGTTCGATCCCCGGTGTCGGCACCAATGAAATTGTTAATTTTAAGTGCTGTTTAGTTTGTAAGTTATCAAATATATATATAAATTAATTATTATTATTATATATATATACATTTAAAAGAAATCAAATAAATATATAATATAATAATAATAATAATAATAATAAAAAAATCAATAAATATGAACTCACTGCTGCACCGTTACCAGCCCGGTTGATGTACGCGGCGGTGAAAGGACAAAAAGAAAATTAAAAAAAAAAACATGTTAATCAAAAAAGAGTACGGACCACGAGTCTGTAGATTGTTACAATTGTTACAAAAAATTAAGCGCTGACTAATCACGTGCGTGTAATAACAAATAGCATTTAATGCTTGCATGCTATGTGTTATTTTGAAATCTGAAAGATTTTCACTTATAAATAACTATGTTATCGCTGAGTAAGTAATATTTTTATTGATTGCATGTATTAGGTAGGTACATCTTAGGAAAATGGCAATAATTGTAATGCCATTTTGTTTTCATTGAATTTTTTATATGTAACAAAAGTTTGAGTTTCCTGTACAATATCTTGTGGCCTTCTTGTTGTTTACCAGTTATATAAATTATATCGGGTTATTTTATTGTTTTCCCCGAATGTATGAATGTGACTTGTTGAGTCATTAAAAGTATTACAACAACAAGTGTAAATAACATCACTACTTGCGCATTGGCTACCTTAAAATGTTGTTGAAACTTAAGGCCCATTTACACGATGCCATTTTCTTGTACATACAAGAGCAATAATTGAAGCAATAAATGCGCGCAATAATTGACCATCAAGAATTGTAAGCAACAGTTTACACGCAGATATAGTAAAAAAAATTGAATGCGATTATTGTATGCAAGTCTTGACAAGAAATAATTGCAAATGTCTTTTGTTTACACCAATGCAATTATGTTTAGGCGATTATTGCTTTCAAGTTTTGACTTGTCTAAACACATGCTTGTATGTGCGTGTACAATTTATTGGCGTGTTGCTTCAAGTATTGCACGTATTTGCTTTGACAAATATTTCGTTCAAGTGTTGAATGTTCTGAAAAGGGCTGTTTATTTTAAAAAAAATGGGTCAAAGATAAGTGTTCAAGTTAGATTATGCAGATTTAATATATTTCATTGAGATTTATTTATTATTGTCCATATATTATTATTCATTTTATCGTCCAACTTTTTTTTACGACCTTTTCTCAATATTTCTTGCCTCAAAAGAACAGCAACGATTAAACACCCTCACCCATCGCACTCATGTTTGCAAAGGAAGAGAGAATACAATTGAATACAAGAATTGCTTAAGAAATTATTGTGTGTGCTGTTTACACCAAGGAAAGTTTTGAAACAAAACTTGAAGCAAGTCTTGTTCAACAGTCAAGAATGTTATGTGTTGTTTAGACCATGCAACTCATTTATTGCTTCAATTTAATTGTATACAACAGGCAAGAAACTGGCACCGTGTAAATGGGCCTTTAAGCTCGCGAAATATCACTCTAGCAAATGGAAAATTTTTTGTGACTTAATAACCTACTTAGGTTGCATATATATTTGTCACTGACTTGGCTGAATGAGGTCTGAATTTGACACTGCACTGTCCTTCCTATCCGCTGATTTGTCTTATCTAAATATCTGTAAAGTAATAATTGAAATTAAATTCAAATTCAAATATCATATACAATGTAGAAATATTACACTTAGGTACTTATTGATTGTTGAATTTCTACTACAACTTCACTAATTCTACTACTACTCTATTTAAGTAGAATGTAACATGATGCTGTTACAAATAATAATGTTAGTTTTAATAAAACTGCGACCATTAGCACTGATGTAGGTATTATTAACGGATCTTATTTGTTCATATAACTAAGTTTAACGAAGGAAGGGGATAAACTTAAAAAGGTTACCTCTCAATATAATAAAAGAGCTCTCAGGCAAACATGTGGTTTGCGTTTTGTATCAAATATTTCATTAGATACAAAACGCCAGGATGGAGTAAGTACGCTAGGGTTAATTAACAATAAATTGGGCTTTCTCTCAGCTTCTTTATCCTGCTCTAAACAAAATGCAAAATGGTTTATGCTTATTCATTGTGTAATAAGCTATCGTAAAAACCTTTAAGAAGAAGGCATAGTTTTAGTGCATGCAAAAATAGTCCATTTTATTTTGCATTATTCGCAATATCGTTACGTCGAGTATTATGGGCGATGTTGGACCGCCGTGGAAATATTCTCGTTCCATTTATACTTCACGTGGGCGATCTGTGTGATTGAGTAGTTCAAGACGCCGAGATGTCATTCTTGATACGTAATAACTTTGCGTAGATTTAAACAAATTGAAATTGTAAAATAGAACATGGTAAGTACTACACGTAATGTGTCGTACTTGTAATCTGGTTGTTATTTAGCGATAAAATACCATTAAAACAATCGAAAAAGTAGCCTAAGTTACTCCTTATTACATCAGCTAACTGTCAGTGAAAGTCCCGTCCAAATCGATTCAGTGATTTCAGAGATTAGCCGGAACAAACAGACAGACAGACAAAAATTGAAAAACGTTATTTTGGTATATGTACCTTGTATACATCCATATGCATTTAAAAACACTGTTATTTTAATATTACAAACAGACACTCCAATTTTATTTATCTGTATAGATAACTTCAGATCTATTTTTCTTAATACCAATTGGCAATAACAGAGCAAAATTAATCCATTTGTACAGCTAATGCGAATTTATTATAAAATTTAGAAAACGTGTCCGCGAATTCACAGTAGGTGCAATAAAAGTTTTAACATACATAATTAAATTAAAGCTGTAACAACAGCGATGTGGTAATTACGAGTAGGTCGGCTGTGAAAGTACACGCACGAGCTACGCTTTTGTTGCGAAATTAATATTTTCGTACAATCCATAATTTGCTAACTCAAACATTTTGTGCCAAATTCCATTAAAAATAAAAATAAATTTCAGACAAATGTACCATTTTACGCAACCGCCGAAAGAAAGTAATGTTTTACGAATGTAATTATGTTTCTCTTTGACACTTTCCGGATTTTCTCGTGAGGTTTTTTTATGTGATAAATTGGCAAGCCAGCAAGCGGATCACCTGATGTTAAGTGATAACCGCCGCCCATGGTCATCTACAGCATCTGCAGATGCGTTGCCGGTTGCAGATGGTTGTATAGAATGCATATTGTTTGTTACAAATGACTATTGCTCTGTTACGAACATCCAGTTCCGCGACTATCCTTACTTGTATATTTATACTTAATATTATTATCTATTATATTTCACGACATTGTACTTAAATTTACTATTTTATATTTACTATATTATAGATAATTATAATAATGTATGTGTTGCTGTTCGTGTTTGTATATACGCAAAAACTGTTGATTGGATTTTAATGAAACTTATACATCAGAATAATACATACACTA
Source organism: Iphiclides podalirius (assembly GCA_933534255.1). NCBI lineage: Eukaryota > Metazoa > Arthropoda > Insecta > Lepidoptera > Papilionidae > Iphiclides > Iphiclides podalirius. The sequence goes on from OW152834.1 coordinate 8,749,914, forward strand.
TAATTTATTAAGACTGTGCGTGATTTGTCCAAAATATAACAACTAGTGTCAAGTAAATAGGAAAAAAAACGTGCCATCTGCTAGTTATTTTAATGTACAATAAAATACTTATTGTAAATTCACCTTGACTGCGCGGGCGAAGCCGTGGCTAACAGCTAGTACATCGTACAAATGCATTTCTGCATGGAATTGAGCCTTCGACGCTGAAGCCATTATTCTCCAGGCCATCGTGCACCCGTTATATCCTCACCTTAATCACGTGCTCTCTCTTACGTGGTACGGTTTTACCGTAACTGCGAAAATGTCGGGTAACCCGCTGAGGTAGTTGCGATCTGGGAATTTATTTATTGTGCAAATGGTTGTGTCAGTTTTGTGTATAAACTAGCTCTCTTGCCAAGGCTACGCACCGGCAGGCACATATCCGATCAGACGACGGATCCGATATACGTTCAATTTTAAATACGTAAAGTATATAAATATTAAACTAAACTAAAAAATAAACAAATAAATATCGAACTTTCTCGGTCTCGCGGTGATATACTGATGAATTTAAACGAAAAATTAAAAGTAAACTTATGGCTAGAGCCTGTTATACTATTGCGGAATATCTTGACGACGCCAATGTCTGTGGTTAATACTGTTGATACACAGGCTAAAATAAGACTATTATACCTGTACCTTTATATTGTAAACTGACTTTTTAAAAAAGAGCAACTGTTGTGTATCATGCCAGATTCTTTTCAACAGAAACGGCTTTCCGAGCCGGTGGTAATTTACGAACGTGTTACTTTCTTTGTAAAATTTTCACGTTTCATAAGAACGCCCCAGCGTCTATGTGAATAAAGATATTTTATTATTATTATTTATGTTGGGGATGATCAGATGTCTGGAGAGGCTGACTGGGATCAACCCATTCGCATACACTACTATCGGGATAATTTCGGTCGGCACACCATCCCACATGTCGGTCACCTCGTGAGCCCAGTCTAGATACTTCGTCTTCTTATCTTTTTCGGCTTTCACGAGGTTCTCGTCATATAGAATGGTAATGTCGACCAAAAATACCCGGGACTGTGCCCGGTCCATTAACACGATATCAGGTTTGTTCGCGACAATCGTCCTGTCCGTGATGATGGACCGGTCCCAATAGAGCCTGGCACGGTCATTTTCGAGCACGGCCTTCGGAGAGTACTTATAGTACGGCAGTTTCCGTTCCACGAGGCCGTATTTCAGAGCGAGCTCCTGGTGTAAGATTCTGGCTACTAGGTTGTGTCTATGCAGATACTCAGAGTTAAAAAGCATGGAACAACCGGAGATAACATGCCGAAGCGACTATCTACTGCCGGTGGCTTGAAATGCGATAATTATGAATACATATACAATAAATAATAAAATATTCCTGTTACACATTGTGTGCTAAATTTTTGTGGAAAATTGACGAATTAATATCTATATTCTATACATTGTTACTATAAAAACACAAATAAAATTTCTTAGATATGTTGATCAATGAATTGTTTCCGACTATGGTTATTTTTTTTGAAATGACGTAAGAAGTTGTGAACGTGTTTCCAAAAGTACACAAAAAGATTGGGCGAATGGCCGCTATGGTTTCCAAATAATTCTAAAATCCATTTGTTAAGTGTGTTCATTACATAAAAAAGTTTTGAATATGGATTTTTCGATATAAAAGCATCAATGTACGTCGAAGTAAGCGATAGAATCTCAGTGCGCAGTTGTGAAAACGTGATGGAGCGCTCACGTGTCTATGGACGGCATTGCGCCGTTGCGCGTCATGCGTATCAGCCGACTGTAGGGTTGGCACTTTTTTTTTGGAACCTCGCTTACGACGCAGTCCTGCGTATTGTTCTCCCCGCCGGTGTAAGCGTTATCTGCTATGCAGATGACACCCTGGTAATTGCCGAAGGGGAGAGCTTCGAGAGCACCAGTCGGCTCGCCGAGCTTGGGGTGGCATGCGTCGTGGGTAAAATCCACGAGCTGGGACTTCGGATAGCGCCTCATAAGACCGAGGCGCTGTGGTTCCATAAACTCCGAAGATGAAAGGATCCACCCAGCTGGTCGGTTCGCGTGGGTGACGTGCAGATCCAGGTGAGACCGGTGATGAAATATCTTGGTCTCACTCTGAATAGTTGCTGGGGCTTCGAAGAGCACTTCAATCGCTTGGCCCCCCCCGTATCGAGAAGGTAGTAGGTGCTATGCACAAATTACTGCCTAATCTCGGGGGCCCCAGGGAGGGAGTTCGCCGCCTCTACGCGGGAGTCGTTCGATCGATGGCCCTCTACGGGGCGCTCGTATGGTTTCACCGACTAACGGGTGTCCGACGCTGCGGTCTAAGCTTTATAGCCTGCAGCGAAGAATAGCCATCAGGATAGTGTGCAAATGCACAGAAGGCGGCCACCGAGGGGGTTTTAGTGGGTAAGAACCCCACATAACCCTGTCATGTAAAGTGACAGGGTTATGTGGGGTATCTTTTGAAGATTTCCCCCCCGATACCAAAAAAAAAAAATGGTTGGCACTTTTAGAATGCGGATTAATAATTCATTATCCAATACTGTAAAGAGGTTAAACTCGTTTTATGCGGATTTCACAGTCGTAGACGTTTCCTTAAAAAGTAAAATCGCGAATGCTTTCGGGTTCAGTTCACACTGGCGGTTATACCTGTTCCCGTAAACATGCCATGTACACATGCAACCTACTTGTTATGTTAGTATTTCTTACTATTTTATCTGAAATTGTGTAATTGTACAGAATTTACAATTGTGTCACCATAAATTTCTACGCCGCCGGGCATAAGCACTGACAAAGCTATTAAAGTGGGAATTACTCAACACTATAATTTGACTGTTATCGTATTGTTTTGTCCTGCAGGTATGTAGCGAAAACGAAATAAGAAAATGTTGTATAAAATTTCCACCGAATGTTTGTCATTCAAGGAATCTGTATTGTTGCTTATAGACAATTTAAAAAATACTTCTTTTTCTTTAAATTTAGTCTCCGCAATTTCTTTCCACATCAAATATCTTGCGACTTGCGTACAGCTCTCTAAAGTTTCACTGGCTTCGTTGATGTGGTATATGACCGTACACATTGCGAAAGCGAGATACATTCATTTTAATAAAAACAGGCCAAGTGCGAGTCGGATTCACACGAAGGGTTCCGTAACATTATAAAAACGTTAATAAAAATCATGTCTGTTGTGGTTGGAGCCCCATTGAAATTTTTTATTCTGTTTTTAAGTATTTTTTGTTATAGCGGCAACAAAAATACATCACCTGTGAAAGTTTGGACTTCCATTCATGAGGGTTTTGAAAGTTTCAACTGCCTAACTATCATTCATGAGATACAGCCTGGTGACAGACGGACCGACAGACGACGGAGACTTAGTAATAGGGTCCCGTTTTACCCTTTGGGTACGAAACCTAAAAAGATAATGTTGAGATTGCATTCTTTTCTCTGAAAACTTTAGCCGGTCTTCACACTATACAGGATAAACGGAGAAGAATTCAATATCATTCGCAAATAATTATTTTGAAATTAAGATGTTTGATTGGCAACCCTAGCTCGTCGCGGCGACCGTCTGGTCGCTTCGTAGTTTTGTGTCGAAATCGTGCATATTTTCCCGGGCCACGTAACCATAAAGCGTCTCAAATAGTGTGCGCATAAGGCGGCGAGGTAAACACGTTGATGTTGAGCAATTGTTTCATGGCGTAGTAGTCTTCAACACCGCTGGTATTGCGTTTGATTCCTACGTCGGACGAGTATACAGCGTGTCGTTACCACCGCGACAATAAATGAATACACATATAGATGAAAACTTTTTAAAATTGTATTAAACATTTACATTCTTTAAACATCAATATTTACCGAGTTATTAAATTTTCCAAAACAAACAAGTTTAGAACACCCTTACGTATAAAACTGTAACGTAAAGTTCATTTGTAAAGGTCACAAAGCACATAAATGGGTTGAATTAATTTAAAAGAGACAAAACATACTGTTAGAAGGAGAGGCTTGTAATGCGACGCTGTGGCGCGAGTTGTATAGGATGTCACAAATTTTGTTTCTTTTTTACTTAATTAGTTTGTTTGAAAAATATTTTTTTTTAATTGTGGATTTTGTTTAACGTTAATATTTTTTTATGATTATTGGCAAGTAGGGTTACACGTGAGTTCATTTATTGTCGCGATGGTAACGACACGCTGTATACACGAGCCACGAATAGTTTTCCATCTGGACGTTTGTTTAATGGCCGTAAAGAGACAAACTTCAGTTAGCGCCTAGATCACTTCTTCGTCAAGTGGAAGCTAAGATCGTTGAGAATGAACTTCGCATATTTACGAAGATATGTAAATAAGTTGCCGATTGAGACTCCGGGTTCGGCCGTAACTTTCATTTTCTACGTTAAGAGCTACAAAAAGATAAAATCGCTGAAATGTTTGTACAAAAAGAAAGACATTGTAAATTGTCAGCTATTTTCTGGCGTCTTTATAATGAGTAAGAACTTATCCATTCTGACTTAAGTGGCTTTCGCCGATGATGAAATAATATTTTAACAGTCCAAATACATACATTTCGAATAGTCTTTCTTTTCTTTTACTTTACCAACATTGTTATCTTTTATTTTACCATCAGTGCACGTAAGCAATCGCCAATGAAAATTATAACGTGCTATTATGATTTTGTGTTATTTTCTGTTTCATTTTGCCATGACCAACCAGGCGACCCCGCCTGGTTGGATCATGGCAGAAAAAATGAAGAATTACTTACAAGTTACCCCGTGAAATGTAAATAATATTCCGATAGTTTGCGGAAGTAAAATTACCTAGTTTGCCCACGAGAAATCAGATAAGTGACAATGTTATATAAAGCTATTTATAATGGTAAAACATTAAAGCGAGCGCTAGGACACTGAGTTTGTTGGAGATGTCAATGTACGCGTACGGAAATCAAATAACATCGGGTGGATCGCCTGCCCGCTTGCAAACTTTTCACATAAAAAATATTGTGAGTTTAATTGGTTATTGATTTTATAGTTATTACATGTAATATATAAAATTCTCGTGTCACAAAATCAAATCAAAAATATAATTATTCACATAGACGCTTGCGCGTACTTATGAAACGCCAACATTCTACATAAAAATTAATACGTTCGTAAGTAAGGTACCACCGGTTCGGAAAGCAGTTTCTGTTGAGAAGAAACCGGTAAGAAACTCAACAGTTGCACTCACGGTGTTTGTAATTGAACTCCTTCAAAACGGCTTGACCGATTTTTGTGAAATTTTGTGTGCATATCGGTCAGGGTGGAGAATCGGACAACATCTATATTTCATCCCCCTAAATGTTAAGGGTGATCCACCCCTAAATTTTTTTTTTATTTTTTTATATAAAATTTTTTGTTTTTATTTTTTAATGATACAGCATACAAAAATATTATATACAACCCTAAATTTTCACCCCTCTAAGCAGACGTAGTCGCGGGCAGCTATATAAACAAGTTCTGGTAGAAGTGTAATCCCTTTTTACGTATTTAATGTTTTAACCTTGTATTTATCTGAAGCTGTGTGAACCTATCAAAGTGTTAAATTGGATTTGTGAATAAATTATGAATGCTTTCATGTTTTTGAATATGTTTACTGGTTGAATTATTTATTAATACACAGTTTTTATTGCCAACTCGTCTCTGTCGACAACTTTGAGACAAACTACATTATTGTAACCGTAAAATTATGAATTTTAAAGTTATCCATTTAGATATAAAATTATCAGAATAAAATTGCAATTTGAACTCAACAAGTCCATTTTTTATTAGCGAAAAACCAAACCGACTTCAAATATCTCGCTCTGTTCTCATTTTATAATTAATGTTCCGGAGTTGCCTTAGTATCTCCGGGGCCCAAGATCCAATACCAATGAAATTGGTAATGGATCTTGGGCCCCGGAGATACTGACCACATGGGAAGCACAAGGTTTCAAGTAAAAAAAGAATCATCAAAATCCTTTCACTCAGTCGAAAGTTTTGAGGTAACAAACAAAAAAAAATACAGTCAACTTGAAAACCTCCTCCTTTTTTGAAGTCGGTTGAGAATGTAACTTGTTTTTGAATTGAAGACCTTTGTTGGGATAAAGCGCAGGAATATTCAAAATCCACATATTGTACGTGACTGTAGACGTTTTTACTGCACTTAAAAATCCATGTCTCCTTTTACTGAATCCTTTTTCAACCCGCGGAATATTACAATCGGTTGCGTGCTTTATACTGATTTCATAGCTGCACAGGCTGCTAGTTTAGTTTGTTTCTCTTCTTAATCAGATCGAAAAAATCCTTCCTTAATATATATCCTTTTAAGGAATAATATAATTATACGTATTAATTTCTTGAATATTCTCATTATAATCTTCAGTTGCTTTCTTTTGACTATTTCTTAGCTAACATTTGGCGTGAACGTTACGTTCTTACGGGGAATGTTCTAGAACCCAACGGTGACCTTAAAATCACAACAGTGACATCCATCCAAAATCTTGACTTCTTTATAATTTTTATGCGATATTAAATTGACAATAATATTACGGAAGTGGGAAATTCTCATTTGATGAACGATTCTCGCATATTTTGCTTACGGGAACGAGCGTCTCACTTTAAATGCGCATTTTTATTGATACGCCTATGTTATAACAGGTTTCAAACACCACTTGAATATTTTATAATCTTTAAATCGCCGTTTTAGCTCCATTCAATCCACATCCACGAACAATAGGAATAGAAGTAGGTTCGACGGGAATCGCCCGCGTTGCGTTATATTTATTCTAACCTTGAGTAATTGTTTCAAAAATTAATTGAAGATTGTTATATCGGTAGTTATCAAGTGCGGGTGAACTATATGATAAGGATTTACGATAATCACCTATGTAAAGGTATTAAACACAGTATAAATTCTCTTTCCCTCATACGAATGACAAATACGACTGTCAATAACTCATTGAAAGGACAATAGTTCCGGCGCTGCCGGAATCGAACCTTCGTCTTTCGGAATCGCGCCCACCCAGACGCTTCAACCACTAAGCCAAACGGCTGACTGCTAAACCGACGAAAATCTCCACCTATCGCCGCCGAAAGGCTTTGATTGTTAGAAAAAATAATCATAGTTGTTTTCCGCAACATTACGAGGTTTTTATTTTTCTACTTATGTTAAATATTCTCAGTTGTAAATTTTCAATTAAAACGGAATGTGTTTTTTCGATTTAATGCCTCTATGCGAAGGATTCGAAAATTTAGTTTCGTTGCCCGTCTTTAGGGACTTTTGCAATGAGGGGAAATTTCGAAAATTCGCTACCGCCTTGTAACGTTCAATCAAGTAGCAATTAGCCTTATCCGTTCGCATGTGAATTAGGCATTTTATTAAACGATTTTGATTGAAAACAATTTTCTTCGCTTATAAAATAAAAGAAGGGAACACTTGAGACGAGTGAATGGTCATAGACCAATTTTACACAAGAGTTTAACCGAATTAGTAAGATATGTATATATCTAAACTGATTCGTAAACTCTTGATAAACGGTGTAGTTTATCGCCATCCTCCTATAAGGCGGTGAAGGTGGATACGATACGATGTTAAGAAAGCCACACCGCAACTTTTCCATTGCAAATAAGTTGCATGCCTTTTGCAATTGAACGTGTTACGCAGATGGGGACAGTGGTTACTGCAACTCTCTTCTCAAATGAGTCTAGAGTATGTCTAGACTCTAGAGTAATAATAGTAGTATCTAGAAATAATACAAAGTTTTTAATTTGTGCATTTGTTAAATAATATGTGCTATTTAAAAATGCTTCCACTAATTATTCTTTACATTTTTATAGTGTAAAACAATAAAATTTGTAGAAAAAGGACGAAAATTTGCTCGCCGTTGCGGAAATTGAATCCACGTTCCGTATTCGCGCCTAGACGCGTTAACCACTAAGCTAAACGGCTGTTTGCCAAACCGACGATATTCTCAACGTGTTTCTACGTTGTTTTCTTCATATTGCATTCACTCAAAAGCAATGCTTGGCGCATCTATTGTTATATTCTTTACGGCTTACAAACAATTTCGAATATCGTTTTATAACGACTCAAGGAGAGATGTCTTCCATTGACATATGGAATTTAAAATAATCTTTTAATCGTTGGAAAACATATTCGGATAATGGATTTCGATATTCAATGATAAACTTACATACTAATATTTAATAAACTAATAGATATGTTTGTTCTACACTTTTTACATGATTATTATTTGTGTTTAAGTAACTTACATGCTTATTTATTTTTACTTCATTCCGATTTTACTTTTTTAACTGCTGCAGTTTTTATTCACGCGCAGGCTTGACTGGTAGAGGAAGGGAAGCCAATTGGAATGACGTCAAGTCCACCTCTGATTATCCCTATTTAAGGTATTGCAATAAAGGATAAATAAATGAATAAAAATTAACAACATGTAATTTTCTTGGCTATAAGATAAAAAACTATATCAAGTTATCTAGATGTGTCCTTAAAGCAACCATTGCATTGTTTATGCTTTTAGAGTAATCGATGGCCCACTTAAATTGGCGCTTATCTCTAATGGCGAGAGATTTATTCCACATTGCCTGTCGGTCCTTATCCAGAATTAGATCTAGTCACGCTAGCTATCGAGTTTATTGCTAAACTCACTTTATCCATTGCAATGGTAACGTCCAACAACAGGAAAAGTGCTAGTGCTTAGTACGTATTTTGTTGTAGTTGTTTGGAGGTTTTCGTAGCTTCTTGGTCCTCTGAAAGGATTCCTTATAGTTGAGTGAGGAGAATCGTGTTCAATTTATACCTGCGTTTATTTTATACCAGCCGACAGCCGAAGCAAAATTACCTTATAACTTTTAAACTTAGTTAACGTTAACAGCAGCTATCTCTGGCTTAAAGCTGATATACGCGACCTATTGAATTTCTTACTGACATATTCACTGGCACCGATCATAGCTATAACTAAATAGGAAACTAGACAGGAATTCGATTTCGTTAATACGGTACCTATTATGCTGAATACAAATGTTACAGTTATGTATTAGGTAATTCTTTGGTATCGTTAATATAGTACCTACTCATTATGCTGAATACAGATTTAACAGTTAAGTATTGGGTAATAACCGTTAATACGCGTTCGGAATTTTCAATCAATCGTCTCTCACCTTGACCCGGTGATATATCATTCAATTGTCTTACTTTACGTTTCTGCGGCCACGTGTGAAATAGGGCCGTTACCGTAAGGCCTCCGAAGCCATTGCACGAATGCACGTGATTTGCTTCAAATGCGATCATTCATGCTGAATACGTTGACTCTAGGGATAATTACTAAGGTATTTAACGATATAAACTTAGCGAAGTCTATATTGATAAATACCTACTTAATTAGCAACACCAAGTTTCCTAACCTAGTTAGGTTAGTAAACTTATTTCTTGTAACCGACAATAATAATATAAAGAAAAATAAAGACGTAATGTCTTATACGGTACATGTATAAAGAGGGAAAAACAACAATATTTATTAAATTTATGTTCCTACACAACCCATCGAGGACACATCGTTTAATAAAATATATATAGGTATAATTACAAAAACAGTATATAAAATAGTACAAGATGTTTTTGAGTTACCTACTGGTTGACGAGTTTAGGTAAATCATGCCAGTTTCTTTTACTAATAAAGAAAATCGGTTAACTAAATTTAATTGATCCTGTACACGGGCGTATCCAGATTTTAGAATCGGGGAGGTTAGTTAAAATAAAACAACAAAAATGTGCATAAAATGCTAGTAATATTGAAAGTTGTGGTTACCTTACAAAGAAATAAGACCGAGTAACATAAAAGAAGAGTAAACTTATTTTAGTATTTGATAAAATAACCTAAATAAAATCCGTTTCATGTCTGAGAAATTGACAATCTAATTAAAAGAATATACCTATTAATAAAATATTATAGTGAATCGGAGAGTTAGAAACCCCGAAACCCTAGATAGATGGCGTAGGTATGATGATTCTTTTTTTTACTTACATTTTGTGAACTCAATTTTTTCTCAAGCCGGCGATGTGCAATTTTCATATAGATACAAAATTATCAAGTGAATGAACTAGAGGTTTTAATGAGTACATTAGGTAACGACAAAGCTTTAGATGTCGATGTGGTAGGATCTTACTTCTAAGGCTTCGACTATTAACGGTTTTCCCCGCATCATTTCAGATTCGACGAAAAGGAGAGCATATCGGGCGTCCAACAGCTGAAGTCCTCGGTGCAGAAGGGCATACGTTCCCGTCTTCTGGAGCTGTACCCCCACCTGGAGAACTACATTGACCAGGTGCTACCGAAGAAGGACACCTTCAGGATCGTTAAATGGTAATACTAATCACACAAAGCGGTGTGTGCGTGATAATGTGATTTAAAAAAATATATGTACGATCGAATTGAGAAACCCGGTGGGGGTTTCTTTTTGAAGTCGGTTAAAAATATTTGAATCCAATTATAAAACTTAAGGCAAATAAAAACTCTCAATCTAATTAATATTCTACACAGTGTGTAACAAACACGTGTAATGATTGTGATAAATTAAGTTGATAATTTGTATTCATATAGGCTTTGCTACATTTGGACGTTTTTCCAAATTCAATTTATAAAACTCCTTGATTAATTACATATTCGGTTATAACGTAAACATCTTTTGCCTGTAAACGGATTGTTTGTGGGTAGCGCCAAATAAACTCTTTAAAGTAAATAATTTTATGTAAAACTTTAAAATTGAGCTATTTTATTATATAACTTTAGCGGGGGAACTTGATCATTGAATTGTTATCTTGAACATCAATTTTGATGAGGATTTAAAAGAGATATAGCATACCAACCAACCAAAACCCTTACGAAGATAGTAAAATACAATCGGCGAAAGTTTTTGTTTTATTGAAAAAATTTATCGCATGCTACGTTTTTATGTTGTGTCGACTATATTTGTCTATCACTGCAAAGGACTAATAAGGATTATTTTACTGAAAAAAGCTCTGATTATGACTCACTTTTCTATCCTATCTAATTATATAACTATCTGTAATTTTATTTATTCCTATTATGTGACTTCAAGATTGCACTTGGACAAATATCTAAATCCGATATAGTTATTTGCAGATATTATGTCTTAAGCTAGCTCCACACATTGAATCTAAGTATTTGCGCAACGTAGGGGCGTTTGGCATTGGAATCTGACCGGGCAGTGTTGTTTTCTTTGGCTCTGTCTAGACTAAACATATTATAGTAAGTACAAATATATCATATGCTGTGGACGATAAAAGCCAATGGTTAATGTGATAGTTTCTACTGAAAACGTTTCTAACTATAAGGAGTCTAAAGAATCTAATACATAAAACTTTCGCGTCACGGTGTTTGTAATTGAACTCCTCCGAAACGGCTCGACCGATTTTCGTGAAATTTTTTCGTGCATATCGGCCAGGCTAGAGAATCGGACAACATCTATTTTTCATTCCCCTAACTGTTAAGGGTGGACCAACCCAAACATTTTTTTCTACCCTACAAATAATTTATATGGCAAAACAACGTTTGCCGGGTCAGCTAGTATCTATTTATGAATTAAGTAAAGGGACAACGTGGGTAACTTTAAGTCGACATGACATAATGCTGACATAATATAGCAGTCGTAAAAATATAGCGGTACACAGTCAAAATAAATACGATATGCTTAACGAATCGAGTATTGTATAAACAAAATCGCTGTTGCACAAATGACCATTATGCTATTGTTTGCTTTTTTTTCAGCCATGATCACGTCGAAATCATGGTGAACAGCGCGGGCGAGCTTCTGTTCTTCCGTCATCGCGAGGGTCCGTGGATGCCCACGTTAAGGCTGCTTCATAAGTGTATGTAGAGTTGTATTAATTTTTTTTTAGTAAAAAGTTGTTAAGAGTTCATTTGATCTACTTAATGTTGTGAGTACCGCCGCCCGTGGGTATATCAGCTACACTACCTATTGGGTACATCAAAAAGTTACAATTACAACTTTTTGACGTAACCAAGAATTCAAGGTTATTTAATTAAACCGTTGTCAATTGCATTTAATGCAAAAAAAATCTTTTGTTACATTAAATAAGTATAACTTTGACTGACCTTATAAATATTTGCTTGTTAATGTGTCCAATGTTGATGCGAATCTTGAGATAATAAATAATTAATATATACGACCCGAATGGCATAGTGCGTAGTGTACCTGCCTCCTGCACTAGAGGATGTGGGTTCGATTCCCACTACTGGAAAAATATTGTGTGATGAATAGTGTTTTTCTAGTGTTTGGGTGTCTATATAAGTATGACATGTATTTATTTACAAAAGAAAAGTATGTTTAAGCATATTTGTCAGTTATCTAGTACCTATAGTATAAGCGTTGCTTAGTTTTATACTAGAGAATGCTGTGTACAAATGTGTCCTAAAATATTTATTAAAATCAGCCAATCGGTAAATCGTACTAGTCCCAATATTCTCTGTTCAGTAAAGATTTGTCAGGCGAAGTACATTCATGTATGTACTACAATTTTTTTATTAAACGTTGCCCTTATGGCAGGATTATCCTGTGTTGTAAGGGCGTTGACCACAATGTGGACATATACTCAGATCTAAACAGTTATTCTGTGGGTAACGCAAATAGTCGTCCAGTGTGGGAATCGACCTTGACCCTCGGTGACCACGCCACGGAGTCATCAAATGCATAAGTATGATCGTTTCGTTTGCACCACTTTTTAACCTTACTTTCCAAGTGCTCCGCGCAGCAACGCACTCGTCAAATAATGCCTATGACGCTGTCTTTTTTTTGCGCACCGCGTTTCAACCTCACTTACCAACGTCTCCGTGCAGATCCGTTCTTCCTGCCGATGCAGCAGGTGGACAAGGGCGCCATTAGGTTCGTCCTCAGCGGCGCGAACATCATGTGTCCGGGTCTGACGTCACCCGGCGCCCGAATGTCCACCGTGGACAAGGGCCAAGTGGTCGCCGTCATGGCGGAGGGCAAGCAGCACGCGCTGGCGGTCGGCATGACCTCGCTCTCCACCGACGACATGTGAGACGCGTTTTTTTTTTCTTTTAGGCACAGTCCTTAATTTGATGTACTGGCCGGTATGTTATTTAAAAAAAAAGCAAAGAATAAATTGTGACAAATCGTTATACGAGTATTAGCAATTTTAAAGTTGGATTAATTATATTATAACAGCGCGTATAATAATAGTTTAAACAGCGCGTATAATTCGTTTGTTCGGTTCACTGTTGAACCGAACAGCATTTTTACCTAAAGTCTGCGAATGTGTAGGCATTAAAATATAATGCTACAGGCAGTTCACGTTCGGTCATCAAGTAACCCATGCTTTTAAAATATTTATAGTGCTAATGTCTGCACTTAAGATTTAACATTAAAATTTGTATAAAAAATACGCGAATGCCGAAGACGTGGGTTCGATTCCCACAGTGGCGACTAATTGTTCTCAAATAATCATTACTATCATATCATTGTCTAATGATAGAATACCTATGTATAGAGAGATATTTTTACAAAATTCATATACTGTCAATTTTGTATAAATATCATTATAACCGGTGTTAGGATTCAGTCCCAAGAATAACAATAGCCTAGTATTCTAGAATATAGGTATCTTAGCGTTCCCTTACGAATATTTACAAGAGACAAAAGCTAAACCAATTTTCTTGCGATAATTTTGTAATGCCCAATATATGGACATTAAAAGTCTGTTCATAGTAATAAGATGTGTAAACAATCTCAACTCTTTACATACCTCCTTTATTATGCAGCAACCAAACGACAAAAACTGTTTGACAGATCGACGGTGCTGACGATACGCTGCTATGTGTTAGAATAAAACCCGCCTATTAGGGAACATTTTAAAACCTTTTAAGCAGGCTCTTTTTAACACTCAACTTGTGTGAACTATATGATTTTAATACATTACGTTTCTTTTCCAGAGCTAAAGTGAACAAGGGGGTTGGAATAGAGAACTTCCATTATCTGAACGATGGCCTCTGGCAGATGAAGCCCGTAAAATAAACGCTGCAGACTGCATTTTATAATTATTACTAAGCTTTCTTTAATAAATACTGTGTTCTAATTTAATATTTCTTTCATTCATAAGACCTGTTTATACTATGTTGTTATGACGCGAGATATTTTGCGGCGTAGCAAAACATAACATGGGCCCTCGCCAGCATAAATTACCATGCAGTGATTTGGATATTGTTTTTGTAAATTGTATTCTAATGTGTATTATGGAAGTATTGTGATATTGACAATTCGATGGAACGGTGAAAATTCATACCTATTGTCGATTATTTGTCGGCATAAATAATGACGTTAACGTCTCCATTTTCAAATCACGAGGCTGCTCCGCCTTTGTTCAGGTGACATGACATGATATGCGTGAATGAGACGAAACGAGAGAAAAAGAATAAAAAGAAGTAATGCCTTCTCTCGAAGTCTGCATATTTATATTTGGTGGATTCGGCTATCGAATTAAAGTCCTCAAGCGGTACCTTTATTGCATACTGTGAGTTTTTTATTGAGGAGACGGAGCGGCTTGCCACAGGGTTGCTTGTTGGTTATCTTGTCACAAATGTTTCAATGTGAGAGTTCAATGCTTTTTTTGGTTTTGCTTAGTGGTCTTTGAGGTGTTGTTATCTGTGAGGTTTTATGTAACTACTTTGGCTGACACATAATTTCACGTACAACCGTGTATTTACAACCTACCCATCAACGACTCCTTTTGGTAAATTTCATAAGTTGCCTGGAAGAAATTGCTGTGTAGCAATAAGGCCGCCTGTTGATGACCAATATTTGATACACATTTTGTTTTTTGTACTTTTTTATTTTTATTTTCTGGTGTACAATAAAGTATTGTATTATTATTATAATTTTAATGACTTGCCCTTGAACATGTCCTGGTACATGTAATATAACAAACGGTTCCTATAGCAGCCTTACTTGTTTCTTGTGCTGTAGGTAATCTCTGTTACAAGATTCTAAAACGAATTTGGATCATTCTTATGCTCTAACTTGGCTAGCTTTCAGCTACTATGAATACTTTCACTGAAAGTTAACTAATAAAAATAGATATTCCTTGATTCTGTATCAGGGAATATCTATTTTTATTGGTTGGTGGTACAGAAACACTTTGGCCCTGATGGCTGTAGTAATAGAAATTCATTTTAAACGCCTATCCCCTAGAATGTTCACATGTGAAGAAAAAAGTAATTGGGATGACGATGATGACAATAATTTTAATTTTTTATATAATTTTAAACTGTGGTAGGGCCACGCAGCAGCTTTATGTTCAACTATTACATGAATTGGCAGGCTCATTATTTAGTTATTGTGAATCAGACCAGGATTACATAGAGCGAATTCAATGCCTTTTGGCATTCTCTCCTTGTTAAACCGGGGCGTGGAAGTAATTTGTGGTAGGTGCAATAATAACGGTCAATTATTAAATTATTATTTAAAATAATTCTTACATTTTTTTGGTATGTATTGTTATACATTTCACAATTGATAATGTTATGTGATTTAGTTATCAGGAAAATTGGAACGGAATTTAGTTATTGTCAATGTTGATGAATGTTGTCATCACTCTTTGAGTAAAAGTGTTCTGTGGTTGTCATTGTCAATTGTCAGTTGTGAGTTGTCGTCTTGTCAGTTGTTGTGAAAATGGCGACGGCGATTGTTAGTTCGGCTCGTCAGGGTAAAACAATTATTTATTAATTTGTTTTTTGTGCATGAATGAACATTTAGATAAATTAAGCAATTTAAAAAACCTAAGAGCATTTGTTGCAGAGTCGCGAAAGGCTTATTTTATATTTTATCCACGTACAAAAGTCAGCTGTTTATAAAGTAACTTGAAAAGTTTAATGGTTTCCACAAAAAGTTGTCTTACTAATTATTTTGCTTCTGAAAAACGATGAAAATTAACGAACAGTGTCTTAACTTAGGACGCTGATGCGATGTCATAACAATTCGAAGGTTCAAAGTTCATCCCTTGGTCCAATGTTTATGTTTGTGTTTTACGATTTACGCCTATTGATATTATTTTATTTTTCAGTGGGGAGGCTAACAAATGCGGCCAGGAGGTTGTATTCAGATGTTTATCCAAAAATAACTACCCACTATACAATACACCCTCGTGATAAAGATCCAAGATGGAAAGGTGAGCAATAACCTTGTTACAAATGTCAACAAAAATCGTTCTATACTATCATATAGAATATTTTCACTCAATATTGAATTCATGTTTATCAATCCTTTAACATTTTGTCATTATAGAGATAAGAAGTTAAAATATTGGTATATATGCCAAGGTTAAAGACAAAAGAATTACAATTTAGATAAAGAAAAGGTGAAATTTAATAAGTTATTCAAATCATGGTTTTCAGCATGACTAAATTAAATGATAGCTTATATCATCCTATTGAAATTTCATTATTGTCACACATTTAACCACTGAATAATAAATTTATAAAATTTTATTTACTTAAATATGCAAAAAAAATCAGTAGTGTTATATCTCATTTTTCTTAAATTTTATAATCTTAACAATGTCATATTAAATTTGTTATTAATTAATGAACTAATATAAAATATTCTTTTTTCTTGCATGTTACTAAAATTTAACATTTCATTTTAATGTAACTCAAATTAATGCTTGAATATTTATTCATATTTTCAGAAGTAAATATGGAACGAGTAGCGGAGGAGACAGATATTCTTATAATTGGTGGAGGCCCAGCTGGAATGGCGGCAGCAATCAGAGCAAGACAGATAGCCGAAGAGAAGGGGGCTGTAGGTCTTGTTTATTATTCATAATACATAAGTATACATTTTATCATACTTGATCATTATGTTATTATGATTTTCACTTCTCACCTCATTTATTTGGCCATAAGGAAGATACTATAATACAAGACATATTTTTACACAATGTTTTATTGAATTTCAATCTACGTAAAGCTTGTACTATTTTTTTATTTCATTAGGTACACCAACAGCACAAAATATAGTAAAATTTATGTGTTCTTAATTCTTATTACTACGAGTGCTACTAACTGATAAACATTTTTTTGTTAAAATATTTTTTTTTGTATGAAAGTGGCAAGTGGCTGGCGGTTCATCTCATGTTAGGTGATAACCCCCGCCCATGGACAATTGCAACTCTACGCACTTGCATTGCCACCTCTTAAGAAAGTGGGAAAAACTCGCTTACGAGACGTAATGCAGAAGTATAACACCACTTCACTGAGAAAACTGTTGTGTGGCCCTAACACAGTTAAATTACAGATACTGAGTGACTAGAAACACTGTTCATTACATAATATTTTTCATGTAGCTGGGATTGAACCTACATCCATTGGGGCAATGGATAGACTTACTATTACTTATACTATTCACAACACCATGTTGGTGAAAAAAATTGATAGTTGTGATATCATGATTTGAGTGGATTAATCCACCAAAACATATCCAAAATCTTCTTTCATCTATAAATCTATTACGATAACAACTAGAAAAAGTAGTCTCTGGTTGATTTGCATTTGCCAAGATGAAATTTATGACTTCCTCAACCAACTACTATTATTAGGCAGGATAATAGTCAAATCCAGTTTTTAATAAGACAGTATGAGTCATAAATAATCTTAAATTAATTTGTCTATGTTAATTATTCTATTAATAAACTATATTTACTAATTGTTATTTGTTTCTTTTTAGGAAGTAAGAGTTACTTTGTTAGAGAAAGCAGCAGAAATTGGAGGTCACATACTATCAGGAGCCTGCGTTGATCCAATTGCATTAAATGAACTATTTCCCGATTGGAGGGAGAAGGGGGCACCTCTAAACACTCCAGTCACATCTGATAAGTTTGGTTTGCTCACAAAGACAGGCAGAATTCCTATACCAGTTTTTGCAGGTCAGTTACCTTTATAAAGTAATTTAAATGCCGGAAATGTTCACAATCATTTATTATAAAGTTCCAAATGATACTACATTTATTTTTTACTTGTTAGTATTATTTATGTTTTAAACATTAAAATAAAAGCTTAACCACTTTTACTTTTCTAAAATTTAATATATTAATAAAAGGATATTTTCATCAACAAAAGTGTTGAACTGTTTCTAAATCTTGAATTACATAAATGTTCATATAAGAAGTTTACTCTGTATTATTTTGATTACAGGCCTACCTAACTACAATCATGGCAACTATGTTGTAAGATTGGGACACCTTGTGAGATGGTTGTCGGAACAGGCTGAGGCATTAGGAGCAGAGGTGAGTTAATTATTGAAAGATATCATTCATGTTTTCTTGCGAGTTTAAAAACATGTTAAAACTTTATTTCTCTCAGATTTCAGAACAGCAAATAAAATATAATACATTCTTTTAAAATATCCTCTTTAAAGATATGTTTCTCTCTGTGAATCTGAAATGGATGTGTGTACATTTGGTAATTTCATTTGCATGTTGGTTATTTTTTATTTAATAGTAGTACTTGCTATTTCTTTACTTTAGATAAATTTGAACATAGTTGTAGATTCACTACAAAACCAAGTACTTACATTTTATTATAAAAGTACATATTTTTTAGCTATTTAATAGTCTACTTAGAAACTTGATTTTACAGTCTGTACTTTAGTAGTTACTTTTATAATCTATATTTTAAAGGTGTGGCCAGGCTGTGCAGGGGCAGACTTGATTTATCGTGATGATGGCTCCCTTAAGGGTGTAGCTACGGGAGATGTTGGAATAGCTAAGGATGGTAGCCCTAAAGATATGTTTGAAAGGGGCATGGAGTTCCATTCCAAAATAACTATATTTGCAGAAGGTAAGGCTTATTTTTATTACTATTGTTATATAGCTATTGAAATATTAATATTAATTATATTTGATGACTCCGTGGTGCAGTTGCAAGGTATTGGCTTCGGCAACGGGTATTGTGGGTTCAAACAATCATTGTTTTATAAATGCACACAAAACTTTGTTAAATACATGCATTTATAAAACAATGTTTTTTTGAGCCATAAATAGCTTTAGTGATACAATTTATTATGATTAATGTATTTTTTTTAATTTATGAGTTTTATGGATAAATTGCGTGAGAGAGCCGTGATAGCTCAGTGTCCGGGCGCTCGCCTTTTATTCAATATACTCGAGCAACCTGAGTTCGATCCCCGGTGCCGGCACCAATGTAAGTTTTTAACTTTAAATGCTGACTTATCACGTGCTCCGCGGTGATGGAAAACATCGTGAGGAAACCTGCATATTTTCGAAATAATAACAAAAAAATATATTTCGAAAATATGTGAAGTCCGCCAATACGCAGTGGGGCCGCGTGGTGGACTATGCCCTGATTCAGTCTGTATAGAGGAGGCCTTTGCCCAGCAGTGGGACATGTATAGGCTGTTACTTTACTTTTACTTTATGGATAAATTCAAAAAATTAAAATTTTTAGTATTAAAATCACATTTTATTTCATGTTGAGTTGACATTTCATATATTTTTAACCATTAGTTACAATAAATTAAGTATGTAGAAAAAAATGTTGTTAATATTTTAGGCTGTCACGGCCATTTGACGAAAATGGTGTCCAGTAAGTTTAATTTAAGAGAGAAGAGTGAACCACAGTCTTATGGAATTGGATTGAAAGAGCTATGGGAAGTAAAACCAGAGGTATGTTAAAACAAAATCATTGTAATAAGATACTATATATTTAATATCTTAAAAGTCTGTAAAAACAATTTGTTTGTTCAATTTTGTTCATTTTATGTTCAGTAAATTTTTCAATATTTTTTTTGATCAATAAATTATGATTTTCCACTCTATTATTAGTGTGACCTAAGTTTTACTACTTTATGGATTTGCTTAAAAATTTCATGAACATAAACAGAAAAACAAAAGCTATCAGTCTTAGTTACAATACATACCCAAAATGCATGAATAATCTGCGTAACTTACTATGTTGTCTGCAGCATCACAAGCCAGGTCTAGTAGAGCACACAATAGGCTGGCCATTGGATAAGAATACGTATGGCGGTTCTTTCATATACCACCTCAACGCAGCGGAAGGCGAGGCGCCTTTAGTAGCTGTTGGATTTGTGGTCGGGCTGGACTATGTCAACCCGTATCTCAGCCCTTTTAGGGAGTTCCAGAGGTTTAAACTACATCCATATGTGAAGCCAATGTTTGAAGGTAAATCATCATCTGCACATGTTTTATTAATCACTGTTGTGTTATAAAATTAAGGAATGTATAAAATTAAATGACTTTCTAGTTAATCTCCCAAAGTTGGGTTGATCTGTGATTAATATATTCTAATCTATCTTTTAACTCACTCTAAAAATACTTATAGGTATTATAAAAACATTAAATTTCTGCAAATATAAATGATTTCCATTTGATATAGATAGAAATTAAGAGTTATTGATTTATTCTGATTTTATAAACATAAATTAATAGGTTCAAAGTAGTTGATGTTTACACAAATTGTTGTCTGTAGAAATATCATATTCACTAAACGAAACACTGGAACTTATGGGGCTATACAGGCATTACTGTGTTTTCAACAGACTTCAAAAAGGAGGTTGTCAGTTTGGTTGTTTTTATAATGTTTGCTATGTTCCGTCACTTACAAACTGATTTTAAAAAATTGTAGGAGTATTAATTTCATTTGGGAAATCCTTGAAATCAAATAGAAAATCTAATGCAGTGGGATGCGATGGCATTTCACTTGATATGTTAAAGTTATTACCTAAAGATGCTATTACAGAAATAACACGTATAATTAATACATCGTTTGCGACACATACCTACCCGGATCTCTGGAAAAAAGCAATCGTGAAACCTATAACTAAAACTAGTAACCCTGTTTATATGTCGGATCTTAGGCCTATTAGCATCCTACCGTGCCTTTCTAAAGTTATTGAAACGCTTGCATGTAATCAACTAACAGAGTACCTTGAATCAAATAATATCCTTCCTAAGTTGCAGTCTGGATTCCGAAAAAAGCACAGCACTGCGCTTATAGCGGTCGTAGATGATATATTGACCGCACAGGCGAGTGGGGAAGGTACAATTTTAACGCTTCTTGTTTCTCACGCGCGTTTGAAACCCTAAATATTCCATTACTTCTGTCCAAATTATATTTTTATGGAATTAGTAGAAGCGCAACTCATTGGTTTGCTAGTTACTTTGAAAATAGGTCACAACGGGTTGAAATGCACTCAAGTGGAAAGGACAAAAGTATCTCTGGAGAGCGACTTGTAGACCGAGGTGTACCACAGGGATCCATCTTAGGTCCATTACTTTTTATAATATATAGTGCAGATCTTATTAAAAATATTGAGTTTTGTAAGTATCATATGTACGCTGACGATTTACAGATATATATTTCATTTAAGCCTCGTGATGTTCACTCAGCTGTAGCAAAGTTAAATTTGGACTTAAGTCGGATATCTTTGTGGTCAGAGCGTAATGCACTAGTTCTCAATCCGAAGAAATCTCAGTATATGATTCTAGGATCGCCAAATCAAATAAAGAAGATCATACTAAGTCACCCTGCCATTACCGTAAACAACGAATCCATTGTAAGAGTGGCGGAAGTCAGAAATTTGGGGGTAATAATGGACGACAAGCTGCGTTTTGAGAAGCATATTATGGGTATTGCACGTAACTGCTTTTACAGGTTGAAAGTACTCTATCGTATTCGTGATTACCTAAGTGTTTCCTTACGTATCAATCTATGCGAATCTCTCGTTCTCTCAAAATTCAATTACGCGGATTCTCTCTTAGGCCCACGTCTGTTATCACGAACAAGGCAAATAATTGGTAACCTAAAACCAAAATGGAAAAAAAGCAGCTGACACCAATATCAAATAAGAAAACATTAGTTCTAATTTTTACTTACCTCTTCAGACGAATGATATCCACTGTCTATATAATTTAAAGGTTCAAACAAAAATAATTTAATTATCGCTATACTGCGTTGTAGGTATGTATTACAAGTGCACTGACGCAGCCGTCCGAAGTTGTCTCGTAGTGCGGGCGGACTGAAAACCGGCGTCGGGATCAGAACGAATCTTAGTTACTGTATCTCGACTTTTACCGAGTCCCGTCCGTTTCACGGTCTTATGCTGCTACACAGACCTTCACTTATTATTATTATTATTATTTTTTAGTTTTTTGTTATGTTTACATTTATTTTAAGTTATTCTAATATTATTTTACATAATGTGTAGTTACATTATTATTTTTAAGTGTTCTTTGTATCTATTGAGCTTAGACCGTGAATAAACGTTTCTTCTTCTTCTTCTAAAATGTGTAGTGAGAAAGATATTCGACGTCTCTTTTTTGTTAATTCTGTACTTGTAAAAACTGGCGGTAGCATGGGTAGGTATGTTACACAGTTGTGTAATGTTAGTCAGATGGTCTCAGATGGTCTGCGTGGCGTATAAAAAATTTTTCCACTTCACTTTATATGACATATATAAGTGAATGTGACAGATGATATAGAACATATATGGAAAGAGATAGCAGTCTATAGAATTGCAATCTAATTACACTAAGTGGCGTCATTTGAGTACCTCGGTTTCTGTGCGATAGTGTCATATGTATCTTGTATTTTTATATAATATCTTTGGTCTAATTTCTCAGTCCATCCCATTTTGTTTTTGTTACTAGAAATGTTTCAATTGTTCGATTATGTAGGTGGTGCCCGAGTGGCGTATGGGGCTCGGGCGCTGGTGGAAGGCGGTTGGCAGTGTCTGCCAGTGCCAGTGTTTCCTGGCGGCTGTTTGGCAGGAGACACGGCCGGCTATCTCAACGTGCCACGCATCAAAGGGACACACAACGCCATGAAGAGTGGTAGGTCATCAAAATCCATCCGAAACCATAAATATACATACCTAACCATGATATTCAGTAACATATGTAAATCTAGGGTAATTATAAATTTTTACCTTTCATTATGATGATGAAGTCAAAATGGCACTATCGGAGAGCCCATTCTGTAGATTCAGCGGTGATGACAGTAAACACTTAATTTGTGAATGTAATGCCCTGGTCAATATAAGCATTCGGGATTTGAGAATGCTCAAGTTGGCATCCATGAAGCCCAGACTCTTAGCTCCTCATTGACCATCAACTTTGTTAAGGTTGTCTGATTGGAGGAGGTTATCTATCTTCGCAGGGAAGACTACAATAGATCTTCTAGGTTCTTGGTTCGTTGGGACTTGGTACCCAACCCCTTAAACACAAATCATAATCATTGTTACCCGTGCCAGGATTATCACATTAACACATTTCACGAAAACGCCTAAACTGAATTTGCAGCTTTTCTTAATTGAAACTTATGTGAGATACTACTACTTGTTATAAAATTGTTATGAGATAATTTTCACTTTTAGTACTTTTAAAACATAACATAATAGACTACACTGTGTATGATTTGTTGTTATGTCGTTATTATTGTTCAGCCGCTTTCGAGTCTAATTCTTTATAATTCTAATCTTATATATTTCAAAAGTAGACAAATAAAGTGAAATAAAAAGGATTATCTTAAAATCAAAGCAAAAGAACAATCTTCTGCTATTTACGACCAATACCTTCATAAGAATTCCTAATGAAGGTTAATATACTCTACTGCAGGTATGTTGGCAGCCGAATCAGCAATGGAACTGATATTGTCTGGCGAGGCGTCTCATGACAAGGGTGTTGTACCAACACTTTATGAAGATAAGCTGAAGGAATCATATGTTTATAAGGAGTTAAAGGTATTGACATCATATTTGATCAATATCCAGTGATACGTCAGTGATTTTGCCAATAACATGACAATAACAAACTACTGTATTAAACCACTTTCAGTTGCGTACCTGTAAAGAGAGGAACAAAACACGACATTAATAATACACTGTCTTTAGTAATGAGACACAACCATACACATATAAAAAGAGAAATAAAAAGCACAAACTATAAAGGGGAATTTAAGGTTGTCAATGCATCTGCAACCCTCGGGTATAGCAGATGTCCATGGACGGCGGTATTCACTTAACATCAGGTGACCCGTCTGCTCGCTTGGCAACTTTTCACATAAAAAAAAGGGGGGGAAAAACAAAAATCTTAAAACCCAGCTTAAAGCCGTATACTGATAATTTCTATAAACTTAACTAGAGTTTTTTGATCAATATATTTTGCAAGATTCTGAGATGTATTTTAGGATTTATTTTTAAAATACAATATCATCTATGAAAATTTAAGTTCAATTTATAATTAGCATTTTAGTTGATGGACACCAAGCATTGCTTAAAAAGTACGTCGAGATACTTGCGGTGCGGTGAGGATGTCGACCGCTTAGCTTAGTGGCTAAAGCTCTGGACGCATATTTCGGAAGGTGCAGATTCGAATCCTTGTAGTGGTGAACAATTTTTGCCCATTTATCTAAATATTTTAAGTAAATTACTCCTTAAGTGCAGAGACGAAAAATTTAATTTCAAAAGCAATGGCGACATCTCTAGGCTTCGAATATTCATTGTATCATTTGTACTTGGGAAAGTATTTGCTGTGAAGGAAGCACATTAGATAACGCCAAGCATTGCTAAGCATGAAACAAAAACCAGCCAAGTGCGAGTTGGACAGATAGACAGACAGACAGACAGATAGATAGACAGACAGATAGAAAGACAGACAGACAGACAGCGGAGTCTTAATAATAGGGTTCCGCTTTGTCCTTTGGGTACGGAACACTAAAAACAAAGCAGATAAGTAGAAGAGAGTTTCGCGCAGTGTCGACCGCTTAGTGGCTAGAGTAGTTGGCACATTTATAAATGAAACCAATTTTACGGAATTATATCGTTTATTTTTTTTTAAGTCTGTCACGTGATCATGAACGTGGTAAAGGATTCGAAACTTCGGTAATTAAAATTAAACGAGATAAACTCGTAAAATTATTAAATTTGTAGAAAAAGTACGAAAAGATTGTCACCGCTGTGGGAATCGAACCCACGTCTTCGGCATTCGCGGCCTGGCGCTTTAGCCACTAAGCTAAACGGCTGATTGCCTCACCGACGAAATAATTACTTAATGTTTAATCTTAAATGCAGAGAAAATTTAAATTTGTAAAATTATATTTATTTTTAATGTGTAAGCGCGTAAATACAATAAATTATCATTTACCTTATTTTTTTACTTAAAATAAATATATTCTTTCCCAGCAAGTGCGCAACTGTCGTCCATCATTTCACACCAAGTTGGGAATGTATGGAGGCATTGCATATTCTGCCTTCTCTACTTTGGTTCGTGGCAAGGAACCTTGGACTCTTAGCCATGGGGGTAAGTTAATTACTTTCTTTTTTAATTATTTTAGTGCAGTACAGCTAAGAAACATTTGTTTCATCTCAAATACAACAGCTCCAAAGGCTCCAGACTCGCAAAGGGGACCAGAACTAAGTAGAAATAATTGTACATTTGCATTCCTCTAATGATTGTGGAAAATAGAGATCGCCGATGATCAGATTGATCGTTCGGCATTGTTCTCATCATCTCACAGGTAAATGATGGTATCATGGTCAAGGTTTGAACTTGATAAGTCATCCGATGAAATACTTGATTATCTGTATCATCTATATTAATGTTTTATTGTCTGTATTTTTTTTCATTATTAAAACACATTGGCAAATATGCATGGATACTTACATCATTCTGAAAATTGTGTTCTTGGAACCTCACTCATCAGATGGAATCTGAAAGTATAATACTTTAAAAGAAAAAAAGGATAAACTTAAAATAGGATTAGCAAATAAAATGTAAATTTTAACCTTTGTATGAAAATACACTCTCATGTCCATAATTCTAGCTACTTAAATGGAAATAGCCAATGAAATCAACAATAAACAAATATAGTCACCATGGTTAGCCAAAGTTAGCCACCATTCTCAGAAATAAAAATATATTATATTCACTATTATAGTAAGTTAATTATATATATTTCTGTATTTCCTGACCATTCTCATCTTCATACAAAAATATTGACTATAATAGTTGCTTTATTATAGATATTTCCGTTCTTCATTGGAGTCTAATTTCTTTCCTGTTTTTTTTGCCCACACATTAGCCCTTAAAGTGCCTATACAGTGAGAGTCATGATTTGTCTAACTGTTACTTTGGTATAATAGTACAATACAGGTTAATTTTTACAGGTGCTGATCATGCCAAACTTAAGCCAGCAAAGGAATGTCAGCCCATAGAATATCCCAAGCCTGATGGGGTTGTCACCTTTGATTTACTGTCATCGGTTGCTTTGACGGGTAAGTTCATAAAATACTGACATATACCATACATTATCACACTAAAATGACGTCAATATTGGTGTAGACTTCTATTATTACGCTACTAGCTGATACTCGCTTATTATATTAACAACACCATTAATTACACCACTTGACTCACTTCTTCGTGGCAAGAAAAAAATCAATAAACGTATAGTACTTATAAAATTTTTAATAGTTTTACATTATATGTAGATATCACTAAAGAGGTTTTTAGACGAGGGTCAAGTATCTACAAAATAGTAAATAGAAGAGTTAATTGAAATCCCTCTAGTAGTTTTTCCGTGATATCCCCACAACAGCAGACGTCAGAAAATCCTAACAATCTAGACAATTCTTAAACTTGTGAGAATTGAATTTATAAAAGTTTTACATAAAATCTAATCTCATTAATCAGAAGTTTACTTGCATTTAATTTGGTTTTAATTTGAATTACTTTGAGGTTTTTTATGATGCAGGCACAAATCACGAATCCGATCAGCCACCTCATTTGACATTGAAAGATGACACTGTGCCCGTGAAGAGGAATCTCGGCGTTTTCGACGGCCCAGAAGCGAGGTTCTGTCCCGCAGGTAAATTATGGAGTCATGGTCTTCTTCTTCTTTTTCGTTTTATGGCGGTTTTTAGGTATTCGCCAGTGTC
This sequence comes from Iphiclides podalirius, assembly GCA_933534255.1. Classification (NCBI taxonomy): domain Eukaryota; kingdom Metazoa; phylum Arthropoda; class Insecta; order Lepidoptera; family Papilionidae; genus Iphiclides; species Iphiclides podalirius. The sequence goes on from OW152834.1 coordinate 8,777,005, forward strand.
CACGTAAATATAGGAATATTACTAAGTGGATTGGTTATCAAACAGATTCGGCATGGCAGAGGTATAAGAGATCATATAAGGGAATTAAAAAAAAATTGTAAACAACAAGAAAAGAAAAAAGAAATTAAGTAATTTTCTGTTGAAATACCTAGAACAAAGACATACAGTTATAGTTGACATGTACCCTGAATCCATCAAAGTTTAATTTTATTTCATATAATAAAGTCACATAGAATATATACAATGGTGTATTAGTGAAAGTTAAAAGGAGGAAAAATTAATAGGACGAGAGATGTAGGGGAGAAGGGAATAATACAATGATGTTGATAGTTTAGGACATTCAAAAAATATATGGTTTGTGGTTCCTTCTGAGACATGGTCAAGCTTTAAACTTGTTATCCGTTGAAACACTTGATGTCTCTTAAATTCTTATAATGCCATCTTTAGCACTTTACATAAAACAATAAAATCTCTTCACTTTTCCCGTTTAAACTATCGTTATAAAACGATATTTTTTATTCGAGATTATTCTTTTAAACGAAAAAAAAGCTATCCCAATAATTATAAATGCCAAAGTCTACATTTCCCGTTTAAACTATCATTATAAAAAGATATTTTTTAATCGTGATTATTCTTTTAAACGAAAATAAAAAGTTATAATTATATATGCCAAAATTCATTCATTGATGGATTTTTGTTTATGCATTACAGGTGTATATGAGTATGTACCATTAGAGACCGGTGATGGGCAGAGATTACAAATTAACGCACAAAACTGCATTCACTGTAAGTGTTTCAATAATTCATTAAACAGTACGAATATAAAAGTATTATTATTTTTCTCATTAGTTCAAATTTTGTGAAATTTTATTTAATTACTTTTCACAAAAAACGATTGTTTATTCAAATTTAAAGTAGGGTCACGAAACAGTTTCCTTTTTTGCACAAATGGGCAGGGTCGTCTGGGAAAGTACCACGATCTCACAGAAGAACGGCGTGGAGTGGAAGTGTTAAACTTCTTTTCTTCTGGTGAGTGAGGTAGCCAGGGCTCACTTTATTAAAAGGTGGCGTTGTAATTGTCCCTGGGCGGCGGTTATCACTTAACATCAGGTGAACCGCTAGCTCCCTTGCCACCTTCTCATATGAAAAAAAAATTGCATGATATTTCATATAGCTTATTATTATTTATGTTTATATCAAATAATAAATTGTTTTGTGAAATTTGTATTCAATCTAATTAATAATAGTTATATTTTAGCTTAACATTCGTATATAGTTAGTAAAACTTAGAAGTTAGTATAAAACCATAAACAAAATTATAAATCGAAATCTTTATTTAATCTAGAATCTGGAAATGTTTTATTTAATTTTGTATAAACGGAGAACAGCTTAATCTTTCATTTTTATCGTACTTTCTAATCCAACTTAAATATTTTACCATTAATAACAGATATTCTAAAAAGTATCTTAGAACCCAAAACCTTTGAAGTTGATTACTGTGACATATAAGCATTCTTGTCATTATTTTACAGGTAAGACATGCGACATCAAAGATCCATCGCAAAACATCAATTGGGTGGTGCCAGAAGGGGGCGGTGGTCCGGCCTACAACGGAATGTAATGGACCAAGTCTAGCTAAATAAATCCTAACAAAGTAGTCAAATGGGAGTGCATATAAATTTAGAGATTACATACTGTCCAAATTGGATATTGTAAATCATGTGATCACAATTTTTTAGTCTAATATAGCTAAAATATGTATGTTATGTCTTTCAAGTTCTTAACAATATTTTGGAACACAGCTAGACTCGACCAAAATTTGTGAGAACATGTGTTTTGACAAGTACTAAAATGTCCCTTTAGGACATAATTACTTAAAGATAAATGCGAATTTGGACAAATTTTAATTTTAAAATTTGTAGATGCGCCAAGCATTGCTTAAAATGCGAAATACAATGTAGATAAGGACTTTGAGATTTTCGTCGGTATGACAATCTGCTGTATAGCTTAGTGGTTAAAGCTCTTGGCGCGAATCCAGAAGTCGTGCCTTCGATTTCTTTTCTTACTTTTTTCTAGAAATTCTAATGTTTCATCTTAAGCGCAGATACTATCACTATAACAATCTTAACATATTGATAGCAGCTTCTGATTGTATTTGTGTCGAGCTGAATAATATATTTTAAGTGTTAGATATCCCTATAATACACGACTTTTCAAATATAATGTAATTTTTTCATACATTTTATATAAAAAAATTAAGATTTTTTATTGTAAAATGTTAAGGTGATGACTGATGCAGAATGAAATCGATTGCGAGTGCAAAATGGGCATGCATGAAGGGAGTTTCAATGTGAAATTTTTGTAATAAATGTGAATCAATATTTTTAATAATATTTATGGCAGTTGAAAAAGCTATGTAACAATAGTTTACAGCACTTAGCTCCCGATTAATTGGAAGCAAGATTAAGTTAATTTTTTTGGAGTGTTTTTAATGACATAATCATGTCATATCAATATGGTGCTTGACTGTGGTCCTTTAAAATGTAATAAAATGTACCTCTTGGTAATTTTAATTACTGAAGGTCTGATATTTTGATGACTCATTTAGAATAAGTGTTGATTTTGTATGAATTATGTATGTATATGAAATATATTTGTAATATAACTATATTTAAAATAATTTGTCTTTTTATTTAATAGCTAGTACAGCTGAGTAAGAGTCGTTATAGCTCAGCGTCCGGACGCTCGCTTTTAATTCAGTATACTATTTGTTGTTATATTGTTAATTTTTAGTGCTGACTTATCACATGCTCAGCGGTGAAGGAAAACATGAGGACCCCTGCATATTTTCGAAATAATAAAAGATATATTTCGATGTCAAGTCTGTCAATCCGCAGTGAGGTCGCGTGGTGGACTATGCCTTAATAACCTCTGTACGGAGGAGGCCTTTGCTTAGCAGAGGTACATAATTGGCTGTCACTTTACATTTGGAAACTAATGTTATCTTTGGCATGAAAGTCATTCCCATGCTCACCAATGGACTTATATTATTCCTGTGGCTTTTTGATTAGCGGTCCCAGGGTAATCTTCTATCAAGGTTAAGCACAACAAGTCAAAGAATTTTACTGCAGCGTTATTGGCACCATGCCACGAGGGCTAGTTTCTTTAGATAGCATGTAATGAAGTTTCTATTCATTATTTAAAATGTTTTTTCATTCTATATTAAGTTAGTGAATTTGTTACTCTTTTATGTTTCGTTTCAGAATAATATATGAACGTTCCGTTTATACTAAATTACCACCGGTTCACTACCTGTCAACACGGCCCCGACATAATGTGATATGTGCTTTTTTAAAAAGATGGATATTAGGCCGTACACACAAATAATGTTCTCAAGTATGTACAGCGACGTTAAAACGTTTATTTGTTAAAAGATGCCGTAGTTACTCACATGGACTCAAACCACAGGCAGCCCGTATAGCCTGCTTTTGCATACAAAAGTTTACGGGCTTGTGAGAATTTCTCAAAAATTTGATTTTATTATATTTTTGACTTACTGAGTACCTTAACAGTTTACGTTCTAAAACATGATCAAATTGTAAAAACGATTTTTGATAGTTCTTGACGTCACGACTGTCAGAATGAATTCTTAGTTAATACCGTTAAATTTTAAGTTATAATGATTTCTTCAGTGTTATTTTATGCCCTCTTTGTTTGTGCAGCGGTAAGTATGAATTTTTATAATATTCATAATATGAAAAGAGTGACGACCTGTGCAAGAGTGCGGGAAGTCGATGGAGGCCAATGTTCAGCAGTGAAAGCGATTAAAAGATTTTAATAACTCTGTTTGCGAGTTTCAGAAACTGAAAATGATAAAATATTTATAAAATGAATAGAAAGCAACTGCTTTTAGCTTGCTAATTTGTTTTGAGCTAGTAAAGATCTAATAGGGCAGGCGTTACGTAATGTTATATTGTTGATAGTCGAAATGGAGCAACGCCAATTTTGTCGATTTAATGGCGTCAAAACGGGTGTCTCTTTAACGGGAAAAAGCCCACTGGCGCGTTGAGATCTGTTTAAATCGTAACTTAGGGTAGGGGTAGAGCCACGCTGCACGAATAGGTAGGCTCACCTTGACAAGTTCCACGGTCTCATAAAAAAATAACTAGGAAATGTTATACTTATTCATTTCGTCTGGAGGATGTCGGATCGTGATGTCGTCGTTTCGTCGGATCATATTTTCAATTGTCGTTTGTCAAAGATTTAGCTTGAAGGTGGAAAACGAGCTGGCGGTTCACTTGATGTTAAGTGACAATACCCGTAGTGTTGCAGATGCGTGGCCACCTTTTAATAAACTGAGCCTCTGCTACCTCACCAGAAGAAACGCAGAAGTATAACTTTTAGTTCATGCCGGTCTTCTGTGAGGACATGGTACTTCCTCGGACGGATCTGACAATTGGTGCATGTACTATAATGATAATTTGGTCTAAGTTTTGGCACTAACATGCGTTCAAATTGTGGACGCATTTTTTATTGTTATGACGTCATTCAATATTGCGCTTCGAGCATGTAAAGCTGCTTCTGCAGGTTGAAGCAGGATTTTTTGGCCACAACCATGGCCATTCGGAATTTAAAATCGATATTGTTGTTATGGAGAAAAGGGGCCATGCTGGGCGACTTCTTCACCGGTCATTTTATTAATTTCATCTAATCGATGAATAATTATTTATCGCTTACATCTTCTTAATTACGCGTGGTATTGAGTGGGGAGAGAGGGATGGAGAGGTAGAATCTTGCCCGATCACCTGGAGGAGAAGGGTTTTCGTCGAATATCACGTAATTTTTTTTCACGAGAAAAAGTGTAAAGTGATGAAAAAACTGGATAAAAAAACTGGTAAAACTGGGTGAAATGACTAAGTCATAAATAACATAATAATTTATATTATTTATGCCAAGGCGAAGATACAGAGTTATCTATTATTATAATATGTATTTTTAAACTAATCCAATATTCAAGCACAGAATCTATATAAGTGTAAGTTATACATACATTAAAAATACAAGGGTCGAGCAACTCTTACGATATGTCACCAAGGGGATCTATATCACTTCACCCTAGTTAAAGTTGTCGTATACATTTTTCTAACTGCGCAACTAAATTTAAATTTAAACCCCTAAGTTTTGTAACTGTAATATCCAATGCTGTTGGATGGCCAATCGTTTTCCCAATGTACACGTTGTCTTTTTCGCTATGTCGAAAGTGAAATCTTTTAACTATTCACTAGATTTATTTCCCAGTCTAGGGTTTGTTATTATTGAAGAAAATATCGGATTACCAGGACTGAACACAAAATCCACCAAAAATAAACCTAAATGCCTATTATATGAAGGTAATGCAAAGAGTAATAAAAATGATTTAATAACATTTAATACTTATAATTAGTAATTAATAAAATTTAAGCTCGTTTCAGCTCATACAGGTACATTCAACAGTAAGAATATACAAAAATAATATCGTCTTTATAATCACATATTTTCAAGAAACTCACTGTAAGTAATTCCGCTCTAGCACCTGCTGTGTGTGACTCTCAAGAACAAAAAAAATCTTTTTTCCTTGCGATCCGTTATGCCCATCGTGTGAAAATGAATGTGAAATATTATTATTGTAGAAATTTATACCTGTTAAATGTTCATTAATTTTTATTATGCAGATAAGTCTATATTGTTAGCTTCTGTTAGTACGAATTTTTAATTAATATATAAGATAAATTGTATTAAAATTGTAAATATCAAAATCCAACCTTTTATTCCATTTAACATAGCCGCCATTGTTAGAAAAAAACAAATCGTTAACGGTCATAATATAACTGTCGGTGGTTCATTTTTGGAAAGCTTTGCAGAATTTACACTTCTCTCGCAAGATTAATGCTCTACGTCTAAATATCAAATCTAGTCGGTTTTAATTAAATTTAAGAAAATTGCCTTTGAGCCGAGTTTTGTTGGAAACAAATTGGTGCTCCGAAATATTTATACTTGTAATAAAGTCCTCGCCGCTTACACCTTGTTTTGGGTTTGGTCATTTAGCATTTTTACGATGGAAATTTATGAAATGAAGACAAAATCTTTTGCCTAAAATTAATTTTGCTTCTGTTTATCGCAACTGATGTCTTTAAAGTTTTTTTTATTAATCAAGGGATATATTAAAATTTGTATCTTCATTTTTTTTATTCGAAATTAAACTTGACAAAAGTTTTGTCCAGTTTTTGCACTGCGCTTCTTTTAATATCATAATATTATGATGGTAACATTTGTGTACAACGTAAATATCTTCTTTTTGATGACGACTATTCTTTCATTTTTCAGGACTTCATAAACTTCTTTACTCTAAGATTTAGTCACGCGTGTATACATGTTTGCTTATTTAAGATTTGATCGTCAGTCGTTGCAAGGGTCGGCAAAAATATTTACCTGTCTGTGATTGTGCCGTTAGTCGAAAAGGTTACAAGGATACTTTTTTATATACATACTTTTTTAATAATAAGTCATTAACAAAGTTTTAAACTGACTAATATATTTTTATTCTTTTCAGTCGTGTAGTAAAACTAAAAAACAACTCTGTTACTTTCACAATATAAGATTGTTCTTTGGGAAAGTTTTTTTTTATGAACGCAATATAATTGGAATTTCGAACGGTCCGTATCATAAAACTTTGCCGTTTAGCGTTCATTTATTTACAAACGCGGGGAATGAGATTAGTGTTTAATGCAGATTCAGCATTAAATTAATCGAAAGTCGAGATTGTATTATTTTGAAATAAATTATTAAAAAAATTGTTTTAGGTATAATGTTTTATGTTTAACGGCAATGGTATTCACATATTGACTTCTTGATTTTACGCGAATATTATACATATTGAATGAAAGTATGTTTACGGATTTTATCGCGTTTTTATTTTGATTTGAACTTTCTGACGTTTTGAACCCTTTCCAGCATTCATGGTCACGGGACAAACTAAGTTGTTATACGTCTTGATGTCATAGTTAACCCCGGCTACTGTCAGTTATTTTGTTTATTTTTATTCCGATCTACGCAAAAGGAGCTTATGGTATTTTGACATCTGGCAGTGTTGTTGTGCTTGGATTTAGTTTTAGAAATTATGGGATCCCAAGCCATCTGCATAAACAACCATCTTCCCTATTGAAATTAGGATGTTTCTTTATTTCAATAGCCTCGCGAATCATCCTTGGGAGGAATCGGTGTTCTTTTGCGAGGATTTTAGGCAATCTTTTTTGTGTTATAAGTTGACTAACGAACAGGAGATTTATCTGATCTTTAGAGATTATCGCCGCCCGTGGACATCTGCAGCACCTGACGGATTGTAGACACGATGCCGATATTAGAAAATTGGTTCCCCGTTACCTCACTCACCAGATGCAACGCGGGAGTATAACAATTTCACTTCGCGCCTGCCTTCTGTGAGGTCGTCGTTTTTCCCCCGATGAGCCTATTTTTTGTTGCACCTGTCTCTGTCGCATCGGCCGGGGACACGGGAACACGTGGACGCAATCTTCCGCGACCCCGGCGCGGCTATGGCCTTTTTAGGCCTCCTCTACTACATGGTGCCGTGCCGGCGCAATTGGCACAGCACACGTCACGAGCCCTATATTGAGCGACACACACCCCCATGCCTCTCAGGGTCTCACTATCAGGGGGGAAGGTTCCGCGCGCAGGCCAGCCTGCGTTCCCCCGATGAGCCCGCCCATTTGCAACAGCGAAGCTATCACAGTAATTACATTTATATCTGTTATTGCCCCTCTCGAGGTCCGCGCGGAGGACTATTACTACGCGCCGGGTAACGTTTCGCGCGCGACGATGTCCGGGATCCTGGCGTACCGCTCCGCCCTGACCCTGGACTGGCTGGCCGCCGAGGACTCGAGGCAACGCGAGCTGGTAGCCGCCTACGAGACGGAGCCCTCCGCCCCCTCTAGGATCATCACCACGGAGTGCATAAATTACCCGAAGCCCTCATCAGGGAAGGTGGCTAAGCTGATGTTGGAACTGCTTAAGTAGGTCCTTTATTCTTGTATTTGTCAGCTTCTGTCGCGAATTCTGGTCCAGTGAGGGGTAATTGATTATGTTATGTTTCTGTCCTTATCGGAAATATCCATATTTTGCTGAAGATTTCCTGTACTTTCATCTATAGAGTGGAACTTTTATTGGTACAATGTCTCACTGTATGCCGAGTTTAGATATATCAGGTTCTAAGCCATAGTTACGGCGCGCTATTCTTGGCTTCCATTCCATTCCGGTCAAGTATTAGTAGTTAATTATGCAAGAGAAGCTTAATTAATGGCCCCTTGTTCAATTTGGCTCTTAAAACGTTTCTACATCACAATGTTATATTATCTGGGTTCTTAATAACAACTAAAATACTGCAAATATTCAAAATTTGGGGCAGATAATAATTCATGCATTGATATTTACATAAACTACTGAAAGTTTTATTAATTTTACAGCTACTTTTTAATTTCTGCAAATTTTCATATTATTAAAAAAAATCAGGATGATCTTTAAGGTGTTTAGCATTTGTATGGGGCATAATATCTCCATAATCTTTCATGAAATTACTATGTACTTTTTAATTACTAAGTACTATGTACGGTTCGGCTAACAAACTGTGTTAGGGCCACGCAACAGTGTTCACTGTTGCACGAATAGGCAGGTCCGTCCGGTTAAGTACCACGACATCACAGAAGACCGGCGTAAAGTCCAAGTGTTACACTTCTGCGTTCGTCAGGTGAGTGAGGTAGCCGGGGCCCATTTTATTTTAAGGTTTAAGAATTAATAACATTTGTATGTACCTAGTATTTATAAACATATCAAAATGTGTTTGTAGTATGTTGTCAATAGAAAAACTGTTCGCAGAAACCTAGAAGGCGACGATGGAGTTTTGGTGCCGGACTTGATTCGAGTCCTTGTGAGATCGAAAATGCTGGTGGAAACCTCAATGCTGGACTCCGAACCGGACCTGGAGTCACTGGTGAAGACGCCGACGATGATGATGGGCGAGCCCCACGTCTCCTTCCCGAGGATCCTGGCGATAGTATGGATGCTAGTCACAGACACAACGACGACGACGAATAATGGTTGGTGCCCTCTTAGCAAGGTAAGTGTTGATACTTTGTTACGACTGAACTAAAACGTTTGGTATGTAATAATAACGACATGAAGCAATTTGTATTATTATTCAGATTGAAAACAAGTATTTTCATATAAACGTATACATTTGAATACACAAAATCATTCATAGCATTTGACCTTTAAAATAGTTCATTGTACAACTTCATATAGTCAATCGTCTTGACTTTGTTTAATTTTACCGTTCTAAGTGTACTAACAACTTAAAAGATAGAGATTATATGATGTGCTTTGACCTCCTCTGTTATGCTGTGCGTTGCTCTGTAGGCAGGTTATTATATTAAGATAGTCCACCACGCGGCCCCACTGCGGATTGGCGGACTTCACATATTTTTGAAATATTTTTTTTTGTTATTATTCCGAAAATGTGCAGATTCCTCACGATGTTTTCCTTCACCGCTGAGCACGTGATAAGTCAGCACTTAAATTTAATAAATTCATTGGTGCCGGTACCGGGGTCTGAACTCAGGTTGCTCAAGTATATTGAATTAAAAGCAAGCGCCCGGACACTGAGCTATCACGGCAAACGAACTTATTAGCAAAAATACTAGTTGTTGTATGGTTAAGCTACAAGCAGCATGAAAAACATAGAAACCATCCCTCCATCTATAATAGTTGCCAAGTGAATGATGTTGATCCCTTAGATTTCTAATTGGATATATATGTTCTTTAGGCTAACTCTTTTTGTATTAACTGATGTTTGTGCTTTCAGTCCCGAGACTATTAAAGCTTCATCTGACGCAGAACCGGTGGGCTAGCCAGAACCCACGGGATTGGGCCCTCCGCTGTGGGTAGGTCGCGCATGTGCTCATGCGTGCTTTTAACTATAGTGTGTCATCTAAGGGCCATCGAGGTCGCGGTTCGGACCGAGACCCCGATGGCCGTCGACAGTGCAATTAGCTAATCGGTGGCCGGGAACGGTGAGAACCGCCCTGGAACGCGGGTGTACCTTGTGTACGCAATTCTAGGGATCTGGTTATTGTCAACTCTCGGTTTACACTAACGGTGCGCTTAGGTGAATGAATATCTGGCGACAACAAAGCCAATGGATATAGCGAAACATCTGCGCGTGCTGGAACCGGTGGTGGCGAGGGCACGTTACATAATGGAGGAGTTCATACAGAACATCACTCCCGTCAACATTTACCAGAAGAAGACCTCAGGACGAGGAGACCTCAAGGTGAAAGTAATTTATAGTTTCAATTTCTATGCGCGCCACAATCGGTAGTTTTCTCTTTGGCCTTAATATTAGTCTCAACCTATCCATAGTATATCTCGTACCACATAGTATCTCTCACTCAGAATTAAGCAACAAATTACAATGATTGATAACGAAACTTTGTTTGTTTTAGATTACCGTGTATTTTTTGTGCAAAATAAAGAGATAAGTTTGCCATTGGTTTTTAGAAGGTAATTTATTATGTAGATTTAGTAAGTACACCAACAAGCTTCCAAGTTGATGGAATTAGTAGAAAAGTTGATACAATAGACGTGTTGGTGGTTAAAATATATACGGAAGCCCTATTTTTTAAATTAGTTTTTCATTTTAGCTAAACCGTTTTAATTTGTGACCTGCATGAGGTATGTGAGTTTCGATTTAAAGGAGGTTTTTTAACTTTGTACTAGCCATTTCTATGAATTTAGGAAAATGAAGTTCGCTTCTGCGTTTCATATATTCAGGATGATGCTGTGTTTTTCTTTGCGAGTTCTCCGATTATGTGGGTGTGGAAATAAAGAAACGTTCAACTTAATTAATATGTGTAATGTTGCTGTTTTAAACTTCTATAAAAAGGATAATATTTATTTTTATTACATTGCTTATAGCTTAGGCAAACGACCACCGAAGCACAGCCAAGCGGGGCCGCAGATGTGCTTGCCAAATTGCCACGTTCCAGTGGGGAAGAAGTTGTAAGTAGATCTCAAAAGATATTGGAAACCTAATAGAAATTTATTGGTTAATCTCTCTTGTATATTTTGAAAGACCACAAAAAAACTCAAATGGTGGAGCAACGGATCAACATGAATTTTAGCGCCAAAGCACTTTCTCGGTCTATGAGAACCAGAGAATACTTCTTATTGCTTTGGACCATGCCCTAATACCCTCTGTATAGAGGCCTTTGCCCAGCAGTGGGACATGTAACGGCTGCTACTTCTTGTTTGGCAGGCAAAGCAGGAGGACCAAGAACAGCAGGACATGGCCAGTTTGGAGACAGAGTACGCAAGTACACAGGTTCTAGAACAAGCTCAGCAGGTGGCGAACTTTGTTGAAAACCTTCCTCCTAAGAGCACAGCAAATCGATTCACCGGAATTGCTCATGTATTTACTCTCGCGATGCTTACAATGTTTTTTTGATTTATGATTTTCATTAAAGAATATGTCTGTTAATATCTCATTTTGATGGATTCTTCTTGTTTTTAATATATATAGATAATTGACATTGCGTATTATTATAAAAGATGCCAAACAAACCCAGTAGGTGTTAGTGTACAGACAGTTTTACGGTAGTAGGGCCACGCAACAGCTTTGGCTGTTGCACGAATGGGCAGGTCCTTGCGGGTAAGTACCACGACCTCACAGAAGTGGCGTGAAGGGGAAGTGTTGTACTGTGAGTGAGGTAGCCGGGGCCCACTTTATTAAAAGGTGACAAACGCATCTGCAACCCTACCAGAGTTGCAAATGACCATGGGCGCCGGTCAAAACTTCATATCAGGTGATATACCAGCTCGCTTGACACCATCTCACATAAAAAGTTTTCTTTTTTCATACAATTCTTTTGAAGATGTCTCAAACATTCGATGCTCTATAAATTTTCATTTATACTCTTGAAACTTCTTAATTCAATTCGCAGTAAAAAATTGTTTCTGCACATCACAAAGTAGAAGTAAAAATAAGTGAAGTAACAGCCTATACATGTCCCACTGCTGTGCAAAGGCCTCCAATATATAGAGGGTATCAGGGCATAGTCCACCACACGGCCCCATTGTGGATTGGTAGACTTCACATATCTTCGAATTATTTTTTTTTGTTATTATTTGGAAAATATGCAGGTTTCCCCTCGATGTTGTCCTTCACCGCAGAGCACGTGATAAGTCAGGACTTAAAATCAACAATTTAATTGGTGCCGGGACCGGGGATCGAACTCAGGTTGCTCGAGTATATTGAATTAAAGGCGAGTGCCCGGACACTGAGCTATCATAACTCTCGACAAAGTAGAAGACAAATATACAACTACAAAGAGGATACACACGCCTGACCGACTACAATAACTCTACCCTGTTGGTAGAGTTATTGTAGTATCGGTATATCAAATTTTTCAGTACATGTTAACATAATCCTAACTAATCTAAAAAGGCAAGAAATTTATTACATATATTGGTTACTTTTTAATTAATTCGCAAGACTTTAATCGTTTCCAATACACCTATCCACTGGTCTCGAACCAAGTAGAAAAAACTCCTATCAATAAATTAGTACTTTTAGACACAGATATATTACAGAGATATTCAAGTGTTTTATAATAATAATAATAGATCTTTATTGGTCTGAAATCATAAATAATGTACAAGTAATTTAAAATACGATTATTTTGGTCCGGGCACCCAGCCTGACATTAACTAACAGAACACGATTAACAATAAAATAATAATTGTAAACAAAGATTAATTATAATAAAAAAAATGTTTTATCATGCCGGTACCATAGAGCTATTGAGCATTTACATCAGAATCCATTTTTTACATATTGTTTTGAAATCAGATGCTGACCGCAACTCACGAATAGGTGGTGGTAAATCAGCCTCGTGTTCGCACCAGATTATGTCTTGGTACAATAAGAGATTTTGCACGCGCCCTAAGTCTGTTATTAACATTGGATGCACATTTTAATTTATTGTATAAATTGGACGGTATTTTAAAATCGAATAAGGAGCACATGAATCTTACCAGTTTCAAAGTTCTCGTATTCGATATGTTTAATATACCTTTCTCGGCTCTGTGTTTAACTTATTACATATTCTTTGTACAGATATCTTTTAGATACATGCAATTTCGCATCACGTTCCGGGGAATATGACAAAGAACAGGTACATATAGCAATAGCACTTTCAGTTCGGTTCCTTTTTCATTGAAATTTCAATTGTATTCATTTACCACAACATCTGAAGCGGTACTTTTACAAAGCCCCCAGGCGCCTTTGTCGTCGTTAAAACATTTCTCCGAGCACCGTCGTTTGGTGCGGGCGGATTCTGTGAAAGAACAGTGAAACAATTACGACGGAATAGCAAGGTTTCTGTTATTTTTTTGTTCTTTTTATTTCTGTAGATTGTTTTGTGTTGTACATATGTAAATAGTTAGGAACGCAGTCTTTATGACATCGTCCGCCCGAGTGTATTTTTTGCCTACTATAATCTTATTCTTTACTTGACTAGGCTCCACTAATAGGTCAGTGATTTTGCCGATAACTCAGTACTTTAAGAGCAACTTGATAAAACTTGGGGTTAATACTGTTGATACTCACGTAGGCTAAAACAAGACTATTATACCTGTAACATTATATTGTAAACTGACCTTTTAAAAAAAGAGCAACTGTTGAGTTTCTTGCCGGTTTCTTCTCAACAGAAACTGCTTTCCGAACCGGTGGTAACTTACGAACATATTAATTAATTTCCTTGTAAAATTTCGACGTTTCATAAGAACGCACAAGCGTCTATGTGAATAAAGATATTTTATTATTATTATTGGGGGGATATTCATTTGTTTTCTCGTCTGGTTGGGTTTATAAATAAAAATAAAAATAAAGATAGATATATATTGCATATATAAAATAAATATTATCGATAAAAATAAACATATACATATGTATATGTATATATATATATATATATATATATATATATATATATATATATATATATATATAAATAAATATTTTATATAATACATATATAAATAGGACCCAACCAGACGGAAGCCCTCGGCAGGGGAGACCAAACGGCCGAGGGTTAGGGCGAAAGGGAGAGAAACCGGCGGACGATGCGGGCGGTATCGAGGAGCACCGCCTTCTGCATTTGAGCCTGGAGCGATCCGTCCCGGAGTCCCAGTCGCCTCAGATGTTTAGAGAGGCTGACTGGGATCAACCCATTCGCAGACACGACTATCGGGATAATTTCGGTCGGCACACCACCCCACATGTCGGTCACCTCGTGAGCCAGGTCCAGATACTTCGTCTTCTTATCTGTTTCGGCTTTCACGAGGTTCTCGTCATATGGAATGGTAATGTCGACCAAAAATACCCGCGACTGTGCCCGGTCCATCAACACGATATCAGGTTTGTTCGCGACAATCGTCCTGTCCGTGATGATGGACCGGTCCCAATAGAGCCTGGCGCGGTCATTTTCGAGCACGGCCTCCGGGGAGTACTTATAATACGGCAGTTTCCGTTCCACGAGGCCGTATTTCAGAGCGAGCTCCTGGTGTAGGATTCTGGCTACTAGGTTGTGTCTATGCAGATACTCAGAGTTAGAAAGCATGGAACACCGGAGATAACATGCCGAAGCGACTCCCCGGGATGGCGACAAGCTCGACAGATGTCGACGGTGCCATCCTTTAGGATGTATCTCCGATAGTTGTTCGTCTTAATAACCTGATCCTGTATTATAGTTAGAACTTGAGATAGCGTAGTATAGCCACATGATAAAATTTAATGACTTCTTTAAAACAAATTTCGATTGTCTACTTATATACATAGGAATAAGACACCATGTTAGTAACATTATTAGCGGAATATAAACTATACATAAATAAATAAAAGACATAAAAAAAACCCAGCTTAAAGACTCATTGTTCATCTCTATAAACTTAACGGAGTTTTAATGATGAGAGTATTAACAAGAGCTAATGAACATCTAACATTCACGGGGCGTGCAGTACTGTTATGACTGCAGCGGTATTAAAAAAAACGAAGTCTTGGTAGTAATAGATGGTTGATTCACACCATATGCTCACACCTTTCTAGTCCAATTGACAGTCGCATATCATCAAGCTGTTATCATCAATGATGTTTTAATAAAGTTTACGCATGTCCATATTGGGCGGCGTTTAAAAATTGTAACGCTTTACATTATATGATATTTGGGGCCACGTGATGTTTTTTTAGTATTTTTTACCTCCCCCTTGGTGATACGTGGTGAGGTTTAAGACTAAAATGACTTGTAATTTTAGTACTTACCTACAAAGAATCTTAAAATTTTTAGAATATTATTTTCAAGTACTATAAAATACTATAATAGATTTTATTCTGAAATTAAGGACCGTGATAAAAATGTAACGGCGAGTCAAGGTCACGCCGCTTTTCATTTACTACACCCCCCCTCCCCCCTTGGGATACTTCGTGATTTTTGCCAAACCCTCTCCTCCCCCCACCGTGATTAATGGACGGCTTCTTTGGTGACAGATGATTTAGAAGATATTATACGGAAAGAGATAGCAAGATAGCAATAGAATTGCAATGTAATTACACCAATTGGAGTAATTTGAGTGCCTAAATTTTGTTGCGCTAGTGTACCATAGCGTACCATATCTACCTCTGTTTAGAAGGAAGGCGCTTAGGTTTACAGACTAAAGAAGAAATTTACTATAAATGGAACGTCTCACCTGGAATACAACTCTAGCAAAGCAATCACTTTCTCCTTTCCAGATATACCACAATGACTTGAATTCCATGTTAAAACCACATCTATGTTAGCACAATAGCGATTATGTAACGCTTCCTTGATTATGAATGTAAAGAAAAAAAAATTCTTCGAATTGTATGGGACCTTTAAAAAATCGTGTAATTTATTAATAAAGTTAGGTAACCAACTCTCTTTGTGATAAATACATGAGCTGATATTATTATCATAAGACCTGGTTTGTTGTTAGATCCCTTTTTTTAGGTTGTCCAACCGGTGAAGCTTTATGTCTTTAACTCTCTCTGTTAGGACTGAATCTTCCTTTAAGAAATCTTCCATTACAAAGAACATGATAAAGTCTGCTACTCCATCAGGGTTGTCATGTCCATGGGTGCGGTATTCAGATGTATGATGAAACTCCTGCAACCCTGCACCAAGATTATCCGTTTCGTTTACATAAAAATTGTAGAAAATATACTCAATATTTTTATACTAATTATTTTCCATAGATCTATTAAATATAAAGACATAAGAGAAAGGATGGGAGAAGAAGGCTTATTTACGGGTCGTAAATAAGCCTTCTTCTTTTTTTATTTAGACATTAGACTATGTCTAACATGCCCGCTCCCAATTAGGCACTTTCCAACAGTGTACAGGAAGAAACTATAAGTAGCCTCTCTTGAGAGGAAAGCTGTGAACTTAGTTGACAGGCAACTTACTAACTGTCTCACGGAGCAGTATTACCTTTGGTATTATCCCGAGTAACCGGTAGCAATGTTTTAAGTTTAAATTATTTACATTGTCTGAGGTTCGGGAAAACAGGATTACATATAATTTTTACGCATTTTGAAAACTAATAGATGTCATCATATCTATTTTAAATCACTACACTGTTTCACTCGACTATATAGCTCTTGGTTTGTGTGTACAAAATGAAGTAAAGGGTAATTGGGGTCTTAAAACTTTTCTATTAACTTTTTAATTTCACCGCATCGTCGTATGGTCTTTCTGTTTCTAAAAGAAAAAGTATAAATTGTAATTAATAAATATTTACGGCAAAATTATCTAGTCCCGAAACTAAGTAGCCTGTGGTAATAAATAACTGATAAACATAAATTTCTTTTGTAAATAAATACATATTATGGATATACAAATATATGCACATAAGGAAATCTCACCAATCAAATCGCTATCTTCATCACACTATATTTTTTCATTAGCGGGAATCGATTTGGCACAAGAGACAGTTCCACTATCGCTATGTCAATCGGATAGTCGTTACATAATTTTATTCTTTCTGATTTTTATATTGATTTCTCTTCCCATGCGAATTTCAATAATTAATTTTCCAACCAAGCAATGAATGACATATCCACGTAGAACATGAAAATGGCTTTCACGTTAGAAGTTTTCGCACTGTACTCATGTTTAAAGAAACAACGTAAACTGTAGCCCCCTTTTTCCTCGTTATTACTTAAAGTCGATAAATGTACAACAAAGTTAGATTTACTTCCCTTCGCATACAGTGTAGCGCGGATACTCTCCATAATGCTTCAGGCATTCTATTAAATATAATTCTAACATAGGGGATAAGAATGAAGTATGTTAGATAAACTGTAAGTTTAATGAACGGATGATTGTACCCATTCTTGGCACGGCAGACTGGCATGCAGG
The DNA here is from genome assembly GCA_933534255.1 of Iphiclides podalirius. Classification (NCBI taxonomy): domain Eukaryota; kingdom Metazoa; phylum Arthropoda; class Insecta; order Lepidoptera; family Papilionidae; genus Iphiclides; species Iphiclides podalirius. Next base: position 8,794,545 of record OW152834.1, read on the forward strand.
GGAGGTATTGCATATTGCCTTTGGTGAGTGGTGTAAGCAGGGCCTACTCTTCTAAAGGTTTGCAAAGTATATATAATACTTGTATTCTAGATATCCATGGGTGACGGTAAACACTTAACATTAGGTTAACCTACACGTATTCCACCTCCTCATATTAAAAAAAAATAAACATTCTGTTAATTTCATCAACCGTACTGCACATAATTAGCATTCTCCAAATTGAATCAACTACACTAGTTGATAATAAAAGATGCTGTGACGTTTCCATTAAAGAATCCTAAAACGGTCAATTGCGACTCGGACTCGCGTACGAAGGGTTCCGTACCCATTATCTATAAAAACGGCGAAAAATCATGTATGGTGTATGGGAGTCCAACTTAAAAAAAGAAAAAACTGTTTTTCAGTATTTGTAGTTATAGCGGCAACAGAAATACATCATCTGTGATTTGAACTGTCTAATTATCACAGTTCATGAGATACTGCCTGGTGACAGACGGACGGACAGACAGACAGCGGACTCTTAGTAATAGGGTCCCGTTTTACCCTTATTGTACGAAACCCTAAAAACGCAAATATACTGAAGAGAAATTGCAAAACCAAACAAATTGAAATTAAAATCCACAATAACACTTGGCAATTGTCATTTATTCAAACCACTTACGTAATACGTGTTCTTCAACTTAGCAACTCTGAGTTGCCTGGGCTGTCAAGTCGACTTTCTTGGCCGAACATTGAAGCAATAGAACATAGAAATAGAAGCTTTCGTTACTTAAGCGAGCTCAGAACTTTGTAACGGTCGTAACTTGAGTCGCAATAAATTCGTCTACACTGCAAATTGTCATCTCCAGTCATCGAGTGTTTTATGCCAGCAGTAAAGTCGGGAGTGAGTTGGACAACGTGAAATCTAGACACGATAAAATGTGATGTATATTGTTGTCATGTCACTGACACGTTTTGTATTAGCCACTTAAGTGAATGCTATTTTTATATAATTTGCGATATCAGCCACCAAAGTAAAGCTATTCGTTATTAAGGTTGGCTTCTATTATAAAAATTGTGTTACACATGGGATAGTTGTGTTACAGACTACAGTCTCATATTCAAATTATTTTTATTCAAATAGGCTTGCGCGTTCTTATGAAATTAAATTTTAAATCTTCTTAAAAATCAAGTATCTTAAATCCGATACAACTTATAAATAAACAAAAAAAAAACAAAATAACGAATTGTGAATCTAAACCATTCTCGAATCGACCTGAGGACACAAAAAATTTCATTATAATCGGTCCAGCCGTTTAGGAGGAGTTCAGTGACATACACACGCACAGAAGATATATAGCGTGTCGTTACCATCGCGACAATAAATGAACACACATATAGGGGATAACTTTTTAAAGTTGTATTAAACATTTAAATTCTTTAAACATCAATATTTACAGAGTTATTAAATTTTCCAAAACAAAGAGTTTTAGAACACCCTTACCTATAAAAGCGTAACGTAAAGATCATTTGTAAAGGTCACAAAGCATATGAATGGGTTAAATGAATTTAAAAGAGACAAAACATTCTATTAGAAGGAGAGGCTTGTAATATGACGCTGTGGCGCGAGTTGTATAGGGTGTTACAAATTTTGTTTCTTTTTTACTTAATTAGTTTGTTTGAAAAATATATTTTTTTAATTATGGATTTTGTTTAACGTTAATATTTTTTTATGATTATTGGCAAGTAGCGTTAGACGTGTGTTCATTTATTGTCGCGATGGTAACGACACGCTGTATATCAAGATAATATATAAGTTCGTAAGGTACCACATGCGTATAGGACTGTGTATAGGACTGTGTTACAGGCTTTAATTTTTTATACTGAATACCATCACCCATGGTCATCTATATTGTGGCGTTGTAGTTGCGTTGGTGAATATTAATGTAGTGGCTCTAGTTGCCTCCCTCATGCAAAAGCATTATTTTTTTATTTCTAAAAAAATATATGTGAAAAAATAATATGGATAAAATATGTTGTGTTTTTCGTCGGTGTGGAAATCAGTCGTTTAGCTGAGTGGTTAAAAGAGTCTGGGTGCGAATAAGGCAGACGTGGGTTCGGTTCTCGCAGAAGCGAAAAACTTTTTGTCCTTTTTTTCTTTCAAATTTTGATGGTTCATCTTAAGTGCAGAGATTGGCACTATAAAAAGTTAAATTTGTATCAGTATTTAAAAGACCTTTTAGGTTAGGCAGTTATGGAAGTGATGACACGTTGTTGATAGCTATATCTTAGAATTTAAGGAAGTGAGTAAGTTTTAAACTTACTCACTGGGTTAAATTCAATGGTAAGCCCACAATCTATTGAATTGTGTTTTTTTTGTTTTTATTTCGAAAATTTGAAAGTTTCCTCACGATGTTTTCCTTCACCGCGGAGCACGTGATATGTCAGTACATAAAATTAATAATTTCATTGGTGCAAGAACCGGGGATCGAATTCAGGTTGCTCGAGTATATTGAATTAAAAGCGAGCGCCCGGAAAATGAGCCATCACGGCTCTCATTTTAAATCTCTTCAGTTAAATAAGTTATTTATCTTTCTAATTTTATTTAGAACCTTAACCAAACATGGGTTCCGTCAACAGCTAGGGCAAACGACTTCATCGGTTTAAGCGTCGGAAAACAAATTAATTTGACCTTTGTCAATTTGCATAATTGAGCCTAACGGACGAAGTAATTTTAAAGCAAAATATTTGATTTTAACGCTTTTTGTAATAACATTTTTAAAATGTTTTAATTATGTTTTTGAGGTCACCTGATTGCTAATGATGGTTCATTTTATTGTTTTTATATTCCGTTAAAGTAAGAGATCTATCCATGTTATCAACCAACTTTAATTGAACATCCAAATTTTCTAAGATAGTTCGGATAAAAAAAAATAAACATTCGAAATTTGATTAACTATTGCATATTTAAACCGTAAAGCGCTAAGTTCTGAATTTGTTGGCCCAGATGATTGAAAGATCATAAAATTAACATATATTCCATGTTGTTTAACGTAACCATACCAATCGAGTATTTTGTTGTCCTTTTTTGACCTTTGTTAACATTGTAGGCGCTAATATTGCAATCAATCTTAAATTACGATCTCCGTTTATGCGATGTTTTACGGGACCGTGGTGCGTTTATGAAATGAAGTAAAGTAAAATCATTTTTGTTGGGGCATAGGCCGCCAGCGTATAGTGTGCTGTATAGAGCGGTATACCGCTGCATTACACAAGACTTTGTTGTAATATTTTTTGAAGTTATACTTCTTTAGGTGCGCAATGAACAAATGATGAGAGCCAAATTTTAAGATACGCGCGCATCACTGTCACAAAAGTCACACCATTGAAGCTGCCTGCTAAACCGCTGATTATAGATGGCAGCATATTCATAATCACATTCGCCCGTTAGAGTTCTCAATAAATTATGTAGATGGCGCTGTCATAATTTTTTTTAATAAATATATCTTTTTTCACAGTTTTTATTATTTTATTGTAATTAATTATTTGCATGAAATTATAAACTATTTTTAATGATGCCAAAGAAGTATAACTTTTCACGCGCGTACGCATTTTTGATTATTTAATTATGTTTTTAAAATAATACCATTAAATAATAATCTTTGATTGTTATTAAATGGTAAATTTGTAACATTAAATGTAAGTTTAATATTAAATTAATATTAGATACTAATTGATGACTCCGTGGCGTAGTTGCCAATGTATTGGCTTCGGTGTTGGGGGTCGTGGGTTCGATCCCGCACGAGACAACTATGTACTTACAACACAAGATAATGTTATCCTAAAGTACGGGCTACGTTTTTCTTTAAATAAATAAAAAAATGAATTGTCAAGTATACTTGGCAAGTATATAATCAACGTTTGGAACTACTTTGCTATATGCAGGTTAAGTGATCGAAATTTTTTACTTTTGTCAAATTTTGTCAATCCTATAATAAATCCTAATATTAAACCATATTCAGGAGAAGCGTACTCATTTTATAGGTGTAAGCACTTCGTTTTTATTCTTTTACTTTTCTTCTGTTTAAATTTCTAATTTTTTAATTGCGTTTTCTAAATATAAACTGGTCACAATCTGGTTAAATTTTACTAGATAATAGCCGTATTAGCTGTGAGTTTTCCAAAATTATATAAAATAAAATGAACACAATCGAAAATATTAATGAAAACTGTTATCGTTGTATAATTGTAAACTACCCTCTAGTCGTTTTGTTGGAGGGTAAGTTCCAATAATAAATATCTATATATAATTGATAAGGGCTATAGGACGTCATATCTTGTGTTTCATATTATAGTAGCTATAAGTGTGCTAGCTATAAATATAATAATAATAGCTATAACAAGTGCAATAATGGGACTAGTACAGAGTCCCATTCACTCTAGTGCCTCTTTTAAAAACTCACTAAGTCTAAGCACATTTGGAAAGCTGCCAAAATAACCGATTCTTTCTTACAAAAGCCTAACCGTCAGACCACAACTTTCTTCATCAGCGTACTTTTAGTAGTACATTATTTTAAAATCTTCTCACCATGCCATTCACACAGCTGAAAATATTTTTTAAAATTGTGAAAAGGCTTCACGACCTGTTGGAGTCAACTTCAACTTGGCTATGCCCAAATAATACCTTATTTTAAAAATAAAACTTTATTCGAAAAAAATCTTTAATCGGCAAAGAAAGCTCCTTTATTAAACTCAACGTTAAGGATAAAACATGACCCTATTACTAAGACTCCGCTGTCTTTCTATCCGTCTGTAAACAGGCTGCATCTTATGACAGGTGATAGTTGGATGGTTGAAATTTGCACAGATGATGTATTTCTGTTGCCGCTATAAAAAAATATTTAAGTGGGGCTCCCATACAACACACATGATTTTTTTGCCATTTTTATTGCTAATGTTACGGAATCCTTTGTGCACGTGTCGACTCGTAATTTGCCTTTTTTTATTGATTGCCTGATCGACGATTTGTTGACAATGCCTCGGGGACTTAAAATAGTGAAAAATGCAACCAGAAAATTACATTGATACTATTAAAAACGTTTAAAGACATATTTTGTAAAACTTCAGGTGCAATTAAATAAACTCTTAATAAAATTGGCTGGATACAGAAGTAACCGCAACAAAGCGTTGGCAATTAATTTTGCTTTCAAGCGGGTGAATTTATTGCTTGTTACCCTTTTAACCTTTGGAACTTGGAAGACTATATTGGACAGTGATATACTAGTTTATTTTGAAGACAAAATGAACCTATATTACACAAAAAAATACTAACAGCCTTTTAAGATGATACTTGAGCGGAAGTTTAATTTGTAAATAGCCGTTAGATATGTAGCTTCGTAACTTTGGCATTTAACTTTTTCGTAAAAGGCACGTATGCCCGGTTCGTATATTAACAAAACGAGGCGATTTCCTTACGAGCCGTTTCATTACCTTCGGAAAGTGAGTTAATAACGTTCCTTTAACCTACAAGTCTTAGATGAGAGATGAAAGTTACGAAGCTATGTACGGCCGTTCGTTGAATATAGGAACCGGGCATTAGAGAAGACTTGACTCCGTGGCGTAGTTGCCAAGGTTTCGGCGTCGGGGTCGTGGGCTCAATTTTTATTTTATTCCGTTTATTTTCTCATAGCTTTTTTTTTGTTTGGAATATTGTGTAATAAAGTGTCTTTTAAAATATTTAGAAGCTTCATAGTGTTTTATATATATTTTTAAATTTGTTATGTATATTTCTGTTGGTTTTTTCCTCGAAATAAAGTCTATGTTTCCAAAGAAATGTGTGTAACAGAGTTTATTCGTTGTCAAGTGTTCAGAATTCATTCCGCTTCGGTCTAATATTGAAAAATGCAAGCGTATAAAAATCGCAAGCGAAGCAAGCGTTGCAAGAATATTTCTGCACGCTATCGCCTGGTAGGTATCGCTTTAAAATTCTCAGTGTAGTGTTGGCATGGCGTTTTGCAAATGCTTTATCTGCAGGGTTGGGTGGAGTTTCACTCTTCTTGTTATTTATTATTAAATCAAGAGAAAACTAACACTGTTTCAAGCTGTTTTGAGTAAGTGTAATAATAAAAAGGAATGTTAAGCGGTCAAGATAATAATAACGATTTGAAAAACGAATTATTAAATGTGTTTAAGAATTTTGATACAACTTTAATACCCTATCTAAATATTTTTTCCTCAGGGTTTAATTAATAAAAGAATCCATGTTTTAGACTATATTTCACTATATAGCTAGAAATAGAGTTCAATTTTGTTATTAATTTAGAGTCTTTTTTTTATAAATGAATTACAGACAGATTTCATAAAGGTTTCTCAGTTTTCTAAGTGATTTTCATTACATAAAATAAAACTGTATGGTTTTCATATGACTTAAAGCGTCAGAAATTTTTATTTCTTAGGCAAAACATTTGACTGATGAACTTAAGCAATGATCACAAGGGTCTTCACATAAACGTTATTCGGTTATACGTAACATAAAAGAAACGTGTAACAATAGATTTGTGGAATGTAATCCGAGCGAGTAACTCAATGTTATTGTGGATTTCCTTCGGGAAATATACCCGGCCAATGGGTCAATTTACAGATGCGAGATGAACTGGATATTCTCGCACTATACTTTGAAATACATAAAGCTCCTTATCAATGATATGATATACTCGTAGACACTTATGTGTAACTATTTCTAATAATTAAAATATAAGAGATGTAAGATATATATGAAAAAAGAGGTACAAATATTATATGAGATATTTACATAAAAGAAAATTTAAACGTAGAAAGTAAACATAGAATTAATACAAGAAACATAGAATTAAACGCGATAAAATCCATGAAAAATTATGTGCATACTAAATACGCCGCCGAGGACAGATCGACGTGGTGTGTCATAGTCCGACGGAAAATTCTCCATTACAGAGGTCATGACTCTGCGCATTTAGGATATACGACGCAAGAAGGAGTGTGTTCGCACCTAAGAAGTCATACTTCTTTAGCGTAGCAAAAGTGGTTGTGCTCGTTTTATCTAATGTGTAATTAGTTAGTTTTCTTTAATAATCATAATTTATTTAAATACTCGTGGCTGCTATGGCAATGTTGCTTTGGTTGGATGTCCGTATATTTCGCGGGTTGATGCCAACCTCGCTCCCTATTGGTCCGTTTGAATTGCGGCCGCCATACGTCACCAAGAAAGAAAAAAAAGCCTTCTAATGGCGACGCTCGCGCGCAACACGCATAATTGCCGCTCCCGAAAATAAATCGGTTCTTGAACATTTTCGCACTACGAAACTGTGCTGCTGTGGTACCTACCTGAAGAAATCACACGGAGAAAGGAGCATTCGCCTTCGTATATGCAGGTACGTCTAGCCTTAGTACTGTTGCTTTATTAGTAGCCTCGAGTTGAATCAGTCAGTTCCTAGGTTAATTACAGTCCTAACTTTGCTTTGGTATTTCCACAACCCTTTTCACACCAAAAAGAAAAATATATGTGAGATGAAATTAATGTTCCCATAATTTCATTAGTAGCAAAACTAAACCTAACGCAAAAATATTTTTTAAAATCGGTTCATAAATGACGTAGTTCTGAGTTAACAATCATAAAAATAATAAGTTATAACTATAACTTATAAAAATGAATAATGCAGCCCCGACACAACTGATGTCTCATCGACAACACATACAAATGTCGCTGTCCAGTAAAGGTATGTGTGAAATGTTATTTAAATATGTGATCCAAGCCACACATTTTGTAATAATTCATGTCAACTCCTTTCAAATTATTGTAAATAAAAAAAACTTGGATATAATAGGCGATAGCAAAAAGCGCCGAAATCTGTATCTTAATTTCCAGGATTTGTCGTTACGAAATTTACGACTACATTTCAATAACAAAGGAAGTCTGTACAATATAAATACACTGGTAATTTGACCTTCCCCTGAAAAGCTCCTTCCGAATAACGTCTATCTACCAATGAACTTTCTCAGGAAGTAACTAAGGGGCATCCCTAGAGGGGCCTAACTGTAAAATACGACTAAGTTGAGGGCAAATAAATAACTGCCTCATGTTTACTCAATGTTGTTCACATTAGCTATGGAACATGTGCCATTAGTGGCCACATTTTAAATGTAAACTGACTTAAATGTTATTATCACTAGGTCCTTTAATTAAATGATCATCACGTATTTCTTAAAACCTTTTTCAACGGTATTTAAATGTATGTCCATATGGAGAATAAATTTATTTTTTGCGAAACAGTTCATTCTTTTATATCATTAATACATTCTATAGCAAAAGATGTCGGAACAACTTGAAGAAGATAATATACCCATTTATTTTTTAAAGTCTATAAACGTATCAAAGAACCATATTTACTTTATATATTTATTTATATCTTAGTCTAGCTTAAGAATAAGTAAGTATCTAAGTACGTTAAATACGTTGTAAATGCTAGGGTATCTTGGAAGCAATCACAGTTAACCAAGGATTGAAATCAGTTTCAGCCAAATTCTGGTGCTATACGGTGTTAACAGACATACATAAAGTATTTCCTCAGGTAACACAAATGTTAATAAATGTTCACGTAAGGCACCGTTTGAAAATAAGAAGAAAGTGTGAACATAAAAAAAAAACCCTTCTTAAAATAATACTAGGTATTTCATTTCTTTATAGCATTCATTTCTTTATAGTGTTCATTTATTTTTAATAGCAGCGGCACTTAACTGAAACAGAAATGAAAAGAAATGTGAACACAAAGAACTACTCCCTGCAGAATTAAGTTTCCATTTAAGAAAACTGAATTTGAAAATATTCCGTCGCCACTGTTCGAGAACAAGCTTTGTGTTTAACATTTGTTTATGTTAAAGTTCGGTTGAGCTACTTTCAAAGGAAATGCAAGTTAAAACATTTATTTTTTGCTGCAATGTGTTTTATATCTTTAAAATATTAACTGATTTATACGCGAAACAGTGCATTATCTACATAATTTATTCAACTGAAAGGATATGTAATGGCGACATGGTCGTATTTACTCGCTTAACAAAACTCGAATATGTTATTTATGTATTTAAATGTGCCACAGTGAAAAATTATATAAATAACTCTTTTACACACAAGAAAATAAAGTAAACAACTTCTCATTTCATCAATTTTTGTTTCATCATCATAGTTAATGGTATTATAATTTAAAGACATTAATGTCGTATGGGCTAGGTCGTGCATTTTATATGGGGCTGCCTTTTTTGTTAACGTGGGGGAAATGCTTACGCATACCAACCCTCGCGGGGGCAAGAGCGGGTTATGTTGGAATCGCACCGACTAAAACACGCACGATGTTCCACCTAGGCGTATATAGGCAGGGCCACGGGAATGCTTTCGCACACTTTCGCGACTCTGCCAGGGCTGGCCGCCTCAGCAGACCCCTCCCGGGGAGAATCTCCCCTCTCTTCCAGATAAGGAGCGCTGGAACATTCAGCGCGCCAGGAGAGCCAGTGCTAACAAGTAGCAAGCCTTCCAGTCCCCAGCGGTGGACCTGATCTGTGGCTCCGCCGTTCTACACGTTTCGGCTCCTCTCTCCCCGCGGCCCCACCACCACTGCATCAGCGGTGCAGCCTCGCCAAGTCGCGGAGGATGGGGAGAGTGGCGCAACACCGGCACTCCTCTTCCCCGCGATTTCTTCTCGGTACCAGAAGATCAAACCACGGCTGATGAGCCTCTTCGCTACGTCAAGGCAGGAACAGGTCTGGTCGGAACCTCCTCCTTTTATGAAGTCGGAAAAAAAGTAATGAAACAATCTGGTGACGTCTGTCTTTCCATCCGAACATAATGTATCTTCAAGGAAAGAGTGTATTTCTTTTACCGAGCTATTTCGTTTAAGATCTATACAATAAAATACATATCAAATCAAAATCAGGTAATTATTCATCCAAGTAAAATAAATACATTTCATCAATCGATTGTAATTTTTAAATCTACCACCGTTTCGTAACGAAGTTCATCTAATGGAGAAGAAACAGGCGAAAGAAACTCGATAGGTATACGCAAAGTAAAAGAGCTGTAGTCTTTATAACTTAAGAGGACTAGCTTTTCAGTGCTCGTAAACTTGTTCCGTGTGTAAGTTGTCATGAGTCATCAAGTGTTTTATGTCAGTCTTTACTTAGTAAGGAGTGAGGTCTAGACTCGGGAACATCGGATAAAGAAAGATGTATATGTATGACCTTTACTTTTATTTTCTGCCAGAAACTTACATTACATTACAATTTAAAGTAACAATTTGAATGAAAGCTTTGAAAATATGATTCCTTTCGATGCTTTGATAAGTTTCAGCGCCACGTCGCGGTCTCCGCTGTTGCACGAATGGGCAGCTCCGTCTGGGGAAGTACCACGACCTGCAGAACCGACAGAAGACAGACAGAAGACCAGCGTGAACTGGAAGTGTTACACTTTCGTGTTTCGTCCGGTGAGTGAGGTAGCCGGGGCCCAATTTATTAAAAAGTGGCAATGCATCTGCCACCTTATGGGTGTTGCAAATTTAAAAGGGTGACACTTGTCACTTAACATGAGTTGAATCGCTCGCTTGCTCGCCACCTTCTCACATAAAACAATGAGTCACATAAAACTATTTTTTGTTACTTATCTACAAAAGATACCAAATGTTGCCTTTCTGACTCTAACAAGGACTACAGGGAAGTTCGGCTGTTAGGATTTAAATTCTCACGTTCCGCTTACAATGGAGTCCAGTGGCGTGTTTCCGCTGTCCATTTTTTGTGACTGTTTCACACGAACGGTTGAGCTTCCCGTGTGAAATGCAATAGTATGCGATGTCTCGTGCACATTGTAGCGCGTGCTTTAGACCCCATTAATATTTGTCGAGTAAGGTTCAGTTACAGTTATCGAGGGGTCCTATGCAGCGAAGGAAAAGATCAATTAATTTGTTTTTGTAACCATTTTATTTTTTTTAATAAAAACAACGCGAGAAAACCTGCATGTTTTTGAAAAAATACGAAAAATAGATTTTTGGATGATATGCAACGTCCGCCATTCCGCAGTGGTCGCGTGCTGGACTATGTCCTAAACCGTCTGTACAGAGGTTGCTTTTACTTTATTTATTTATTTGGGAAAACAAAAGCATTTCATATAATAGTTTAGATTAGGTTCAAAGTCCAAATCCATATTCTTTCACTTTCACTTAGGGAAAAATAAGAAATTTGAATTATAAAAAGAATAAGTAAAAATAGGTCTTAAACAAATTCGTACCCTTTATCTTAGAATGAATATTTATCTTACAATATTCTCTGAAGCTAGACTGAAAACCACAGGGATTTATTTAGATTGTATACAACAAAATTCATAACTTAAAAATTTAACGCACTCCAATTCCACAGTCCTTTTGAGTTTTCGGGAGTCGTACGTCTCAAGAGAACTCGCCGGAAACTTAGTTTGGTTAGAAATGATACCGAGCTGATTCAAATATTATCGAAAATAGTATTTGAATATTAGCAAAAGATCTGAAACAAGTCTATTTGTAACATATTTGAAACACATTGAAATCATTGATGTGTTTTAGCAGGAAGTACGTGATTTTGAAATAATTAAGACAAAGGTGACTAAGTAAGTACACTTAATAACAGGGGAGAGAACTGGGCATCTTTTTACAAAAAAAAAATTTGATTCCCCAATGACTTTTTCCACTTTGCCATATCTTACGCGTCCTCAATTCTATTTGTGACCATCAGAGTGAGTCTATGTCACACAAATATCCGAGCCTTGTTCTTGGAAATATATTAGAAATCTGTTCCAAGGGTGCCTTACAAGGCTATTACCAACCACCTCCATAGATTCTACTGCAGTTATTAAAAGGGATGACATAATATTAATTTTATAACATCAGTTCGTACCATCCAAGGGAACATCTTCCAAACTACTGGCCATGGAAGGTCAGAGTAAGTCACGTTTTGCTGCCATAGGTCAAAATTTAAAATCTTCATTAAAAACTATATAACTTGCATATCCGTAGGTTTTCAAAAATCGAATAGTAAAAATCAGGTATAATAAATCGTGAGATTAATTAGTGTTGCAGATAATATTAGTATATTAATACATAGTAAGGTAATATGCGGACAGTTAGTACAGAGGATGAGACGAATGGTAAAAAAACCATGGACGAGGACAAACTCGTCAATTTTACAACAGTTCCACATCAAAAAAAGACTTACCTTACTTAAAAAGACTTGTAGAGGCAACAGGAGAAACTCTACAACGATCCATTGAACTAGCGCATGATAGAAGCAATTGGCGACAAATTACATATGGTCACGATCCTCATTAGTGAGGGAACGACGAAGAAGAAGAAGAAGTACAGAGGATATAGAAATAAATCGCTTAGCTTTCTACTTGAACTGTTACTTTTAATTCAAGTTTGAATAAGCACTACTAGTCAACAAGGTACTAAAACTCAGATCTTGGTCAGACAATGTCAGTATAGTGACAGAAGAGCTAAAAATATGTTTTCCTCTCACTACTCTTCTTAGAGAACTTGGCCAGTCCCCGGTCGAGTTGGTACATCCATGCAGTAAGTGCTGATATTAAAGCTGTCGTTCACTTCTTCATCACAACAAGAACTCCTCAGAGCAAATAACACAAAACATTAGCTAATCGATCTTACTTGAAGTGGAATTTAAAAACAAGGAGACACTAAACTCCTTAAATCTGAGACTTAAAATTACGAAGTTTGAAAGCAATTGCAGCAACATTGCAAAACTGAATGGGCTTTAAAACACTTTAAAACTGCGAAGCTCTCATAGGGTATTCATGTATGCTAAAAGGTGTTTGAGAGTTGAATTAAATTTAAGAAAAACCTTTTTAAGTAGTTAGTGTTAAGATCAAAATGCTCAGAAGTGATTTTTTATTGTTAATGGTATATTATACTGCGTTATAACTTTATTATACTGGCATGTGAACATATTTTTTTAACATATAAATATAGTTTTATATACATATACTTATGAATTTTAAACACGACGAAGCAAATAAACAATATTCTGTTGTAATATTATTTAAAAAAATATATAAATATATAATTAGATAATGATATATAAATATATCATTATCTAATAAAATATTACAATAACAGCCATTAAACACAATTAAAACTAGCAAAAGTTAAATGATTTTAAACTAATTAAGGATTTCTTAAATTTCTTTCTTCTTCTTTCCTCTTCTTTATCGTTTTCTCATTAATGAATATCGTGACCATATATGATTTGCATCCATTTGCTTCTGTCCTGCGCTACTTCAACAGACAGTTGTACAGTTTCTCCTGTTGCCTCTAGAATACTTTGAAACCATCATGTTGAAATTTGGTCCCCTGCATCTGTCCCACGATCAACTGCTTCTTCAACTCATGCATCGCGTTATATGTACAAAGAAGCTTAGTTGACGTTCGGCATAGAGTAAGTCATTTTTTGATGTGGAGCCCTTGTAAAATTAATTTTATTGTCCTCATGGGAATCTTAAATTTATATGACATTAATGTATGTCCATTCCAAACAGAGCAATATTGGATATATACGAGTAAACTTTAAAAGTAAACTGGCAAATGAAAGTGTTGAATATATATAGACATATGAGCAAACTTTAAAATTAAACTAGTTGAATAACTCATAGTTAGAGGAATAAGTAAAGAAATCAATCGACTAACGTGTTATATTTCATTGATTAACGAAGGCAAATTTATTTTGTTAAACTCTGCAAAAGTTCGAGCTTAGCCTGGACTAGATTGCCTCGGTTCAAAGACTAACCAGAAATAAATCTGGACCGATATCGGTACAAAACTAATTACTACACAAGCTTCCGCTCCGGAGCTGTATTTTAAATGCCCTTACTTTGTTTTGTACTGCTTTCGGTTTAAGTAAATGTGACAGTAGTACAAAGGTAGGCGATAAATAAATAGTGGACCGGAAATAAGAATTACACTTTTGTATGCGAAGTCCTTCGAGCTGGATGTAGCAATACTTCAATAAATCTTCTAATAAACACTAATAGGTATCCAGGCCAGTGAATACATACATAAATCCGTTGTTTGCATTTTTAAGATTGATTAAAAGGGGAGTGAAGTCGGATTTACCGCTTTTTATATTAAGCAACCGTAAGCGAATTAAGGTCTTATTTATTGTTAGCAGGAGAGCTGTTATAACTGTTATGGTTTTTAAATTAAATATGACATATTAAAACACAGGGGAAAAAAGGACATTTTTTGTTACCACATATTTTAATGTATAAAATCAAGTTATACCAGACATGATTACTCAGTTCAAATACTCTTCACTCGAGGATTGAATCTCTTTATCTTGATCGTTTGCCGAAGAAATCTCGCAAACTTCGCTTTTGTTATTCCAAAGGACATCTTTGGCATTTAATTTGGATTCCTTTGTTATAAAGACATTTCAGGATGCAGATAAGGTTATTGGCAATTCTAGTTTACGTTCTGTCAGTGTAGTACACAATCAGAAAAAAATCACTTTAAAAATTGAAATCCATATTTGTGATTAGAGTACTCGTCAAATAAGTCTTATCGTTGATTGTTATTAAACTGAATTTTTCAGGCCATTGAAAAAAAAAACACATTTTTTTTACTTTTATAGACGCGGAATTATATCAAATTTCATTATTTTCATCTGCTTATTTATTATTATTAATGTGGGTATGCATTACTTACATAATTTGTATAATTATTATTAATCACATACAATTTTAAGTTCTGAAACTTTCTGCTATAGTTTCGTTCAAAATGGTCCCTTGTAATTCTATATCTCACTAAATGCTCAACAGGACCGAACGCCGTAGACCATTTCCGACCGGGCTACTGGTTTGTCTTGGCGGAGGTAGCTCTGGCTTGACCCTTCAACGGCGAAGTCAAGAGAAACCTTCACTGCAATGGTCTGGGTGTATGACTAGTTTGGTACGAAGCATGAAAAGGGATCGTTAGGTGCAATTAGGTAGAGGCGGACGGTGCGATAAAAGTTCTCTTGAATTCTCTCAGTCCTAGTAGATTTTTATCCATTTCCACAACTGAGAGATTAATTTAAAGAACAGATTAATCTATCTCAAGTGCAAATACTCGAATCCCTAGTGGATAGCGTGGGAGCGTTCTAAAATTTAAAAGAAAATTGTTAAGTCCTATCACTTCTCTCTTCAATTTGTAAATTTATTTTTAGTAAGCTTTGTATAGAATACACACTATGTATTAAAATCGATTTTATAAATCTTTTATGCTAATGTACTAAGGCTCTGCTGTGTGGTAGTAGTTGTAAATAAAATAAGCCTTCTCGGTAGTGTTAAAGTTTTCAAGTCATACAAAATACATTACGTTTCTAACCGACTTCAAAAAAGAAGGAGGTTTCTCAATTCGACCGTATATATTTCTATTTTTTTTATGTGTGGTCGCGGATAACTTCGTCGTTTATGAACCGATTTTGATGTTTATTTTTTGTTGGAAAGGAGATATCCCAACGGTGGTACCATGATAACGAAACCCGGATCTGATGATGGCATCCTAGAGAAATCAAGGGCAATCCTCAAATGTTATAGTTATGAACAATGTTTTTTAGTTTCCGGTTTGAAGTCGTTTTTTTTTGTTGAACATTATACTTGTAACTTATCAATTGTTATTATTTATTTTAATGATTTTCGTACATAACAGTTTCGGAAATTCCTTATTTTTTTGTCAGTTACGTTATTTTAACCAAGATATTGGGATAGATTCCTATTAATTCAATGGTATGTTATCCTGGAGTAACACACACAGATAATTATTTATTAAAAGTAAAGAATGAGCTTTTAAAATCATAGCCTTAACTTTATTATCGCATTATCCTGTGTTGTAAGGACTTTTACAAACATAAATTACACGTGGATAAACATCCAGATGCGAAACGACTGTCAGTGGGTCACAACTTGTATCTTGTATTAACTGATGTCTTTGGTTTCAGTCCCGAAACTATTAAAGCTTCATCTGACACAGAACCGGTGGGCTAGCCAGGTACCATCCCAAACCCTTGGGGGTTTGGGAGTGGGTCACACAAATAGTTGTACCGTGTGGGGCTCGCATCCACGACCTCCGATCCCAAAGCCAATCATCATCATTTGATTCAGTTCTGTTTAGATTTAAATTTCAGTTGTGTTGCTTTTGCACAACATCATAAGAGGCACAGACACGAACATACCTTTACAAAGCCCCAAGGCACCTTTCTCGTTGTTAAAGCATTTTTCGATTTGTGTTTGCAGATTGTGAAAAAGAAAATTAAAAACAATAACATTACGACGAAGCGCTGATGTTTCTTTTATTTTTATTTCTTAAAATACAGTCATACATGTCAGAATATGTTAGAATCCTGATAATATTTGGTCAATTGAAAAAGAATGTAATATCGTTCGGAGATTACAAAGAACATACATTAATAAACAATGATTATTAACGTACCAAAATTAATAAGTTAGAACAAAATTGAAGTATTTATAAAGACACACCTCTCTATATCATAAGAGAGAAACGGATGATTTTGACTTTCTTCATTTTAAAAGGCTTCCTCCTAACCGTGTACTTTATTTTAATTTACAGAAAATAACTTTAAGATGCGTCTCTTGAGAAGTGTGACTGAAAATTTAGTCGACAGGCTAACTGCTTCACGGAGTTGTCTTATCTTCGGAATTATCTTGAGTCCCCAGTGGAAATATTTTAAGCCTCATGTGTCTCCAGTACTACTACAGTGTTCCCATTTTCCTCTGTCTTACTAGCGAATGAATTGTTACTAGCGGTCGTATTAATATATAGATAATAGGTAGCTTTCACGTAAAATTTCATACTCCTACGTCCACGCACTTTTCGTAAAAAGGGATACAAAGGGGTTGCTTCACGTATTAATATATAGATAATAGGTAGCTTTCACGTAAAAGTTTGAGATTGGAAGACAAACTGAAGCAAAAAGTACGAGGCATATTCAATATTTGAATACAGCGTTTCTTATATCCAGGCCTGTAACTTTTCTCTATAAGCGTAGCTTAGAGGATAATATCAATTGTGTAGATGCAACAAAAAATATGTTAAAACACGATAACGTTAGTACACCGGGCAGAAAAATGAGACGGTGCTTTTTGTATGTAATTATTACAAAGACGCCAAGGCGTCTAATATACCTAGGAGGATTTCAGTTACCTACGATATAAAATAGACTTTTTTAGGACATTGCGCAGTAAAGTAAAAGAGTAGAAGCTTTTATTACTTAAGAGAACTAAGAACTTTGCAACGGTCGTAAACTTGTCTCGGAGGAAACTTGTCCCGACTGCAAGTTGCTATGAGTCATGAAGTGTTTACTTAGTAAGGAGTGACTTGAAATCTAGACTCGTGAACAGGTGAAGTATGTTTACGACGATGCTTTTATTTTATATAGCCGGTGAAATTTGCACTTTTGATACTGTCCACGAGGGCTCATGCTATTGATGCGAAAATGTATTTATCAACCGAATTCAAAAATCAGGTGGTTCTCAATTCGACTGTACTTTTTTATGTTTGTTACCTCAGAACTTTCGACAGAGAGAACCGATTTTGAGGATTCTTTTTTTGTTTGAAAGCTGGCACTTCCCATGGCTGGTCCCATATTAATTTCATTGGTATTGGATTTTGGGCTCCGTAGATATTTAGGGAACTCCTGAAAATAAATTATAAATTGACTACAGAGCGAGGTATTTGAAGACTGTTTTGTTTTTCGTTAATAAAAAAAAAAAATGCCTTGTTTCAATTAATAGTGGACTGTATGTGCGGGACTAGATGGAATTCAATTTCGAGATGGCAACCGGCATATGAATCTTGGAGAACGTACTGACCTGGAGGCTTCCAGCGGCCAATCTTCCTTTAGTCAGCGAGGCAATCGGCTTACAATGTCTTGCACAGTTACACAGATTACACATTCAAGGCAGTGATTTATAAGGTTAATAATATAAAATAGACGAAGCGTTGATGCGATGTTATAGGCGAGCGGTTACACTATAAGTAATATTCGTGCGTGCGATTTGAACGGCGAGTGCCGGTTGGGAATGGATGAGTGAAGGATTTAAAGAAAGTATGAATTATCAATGTAATTGACATATTTATGCGGGAATATTCAAATTAGTAGGATATGGCGGCAACGGCTATGGACCCCTTGATTTTCAAAACCAATCACGAGACTGATCATAAGTTAGGCGGGATTGCTATTTATGCTTTTCATCGCTCAAAAAGTACTTAAAAAAGTAACTTTAAAAAAATATAGGTTCCGCTACTCAAGAAATTCTGCCCCCACCTTGGAACGTACAGTTGCTTTATCCTTTTGCAAAGAGATAATGCGTCTTTTAGTTTTGTTCCATCATATTCACCAATGGAAATATTCTGAGAGCTTATTTTCTCACTTAAAACTGTGTCTCTGAAAACCATAATTTATTTAATGAATGAATACGGTAACGACCATATCACAAAACGAATAAAACAACTAAAACTAAAATTGCTAGTATAAAACTAAGCACGTGCCGTGTCACCGACTAGTACGTGTGTTTTTTGGGAAAATATGAAAAAAAATATCTCGAAATAACGTAATGAGCCGTTGTGGTGGTTTGCGATGATAGTAAATGCATATTGTCTCTTTTATGCGAGCCAAAATTCTTCCTCGCTTAGGAAAAAAGAGCATAATCAACAAGACTAGCTTGTACAAAGTACTGAGATGCAGAGTTCCATTTGCAGCGGTTTCTAAATTCCCTTGGAGATTCTAAAAGCATACCGCAGTGCATGGAAGGAAAAATTTTAAAATCACTCCTTAAAAGAGATGACGCTACGTTTTAAATCTGATTTAAATCTAATCTTTTAAGCCTGATGAAATTTTCTATATTCACTAAAGATTTATTAATGGTTACAACGTATATAATAACAGAAACTACCTAAAACTAACGTTTTTTATCTGACTGCCGAAGGAGTGTAACGTTTTTCAGCGTATGTATGTATGTTAAAATATCTCGAAATAATGTGATAATGGGCCATCGTCGTAGTCATCACAATAACACGGAAATGCATATCTGCTGTTTCTTTTACCGTATAATAAATAAGACAATAATTTCAAGTCTCTACGCCTTATGGTTCCAGAGATATCGTGACGAGTCAATTATCGGTGGAAATCTCTTATATATACAGCGTGTCGTTACCACCGCGACAATAAATTAACACACGTCTAACGCTACTTGCCTAAAAATCCATAGTTAAAAAATATATTTTCCAAACAAACTAATTAAATAAAAAAGAAGCAAAATTTGTAACATCCTATACAACTACAATTGATTCATACATTCAGAGACTTTTTCATTCGTTGCCACGGCGTCGCGTTACAAATCTCTCCTTCTAACTGTATGTTTTATCTCTTTCAAATTCATTCAACACAATCATATGCTTTGTGACCTTTACAAATGAACTTTACGTTACCGTTTTATACGTAAGGGTGTTCTAAAAACGTTAGTTTTGGAAAATTTAATAACTCGGTAAATATTGATGTTTAACGAATCTAAATGTTTAATATAATTTAAAAAGTTATCCTCTATATGTGTGTTCAGTTATTGTCGTGGTGGTAACGACTCGCTGTATATAGAAGATTTATACATTTTTACAATAAAATCCCAGAAAACATTCAAATTGTATCAATTGCTAAATTCAAAAAATTGTAAAGGTACGTTTGTGGCCGTTATAAAATTAATGATTATTTCTTATGGCCGTTTCTTAGGAAAAGTCTTCTATTTAATGACGCAGTGAACCGTTTATTGGAGATGGGTAATTAAGAATATTTAATAAAGCCGAAATTGCGAAAAATTACTACTGGGAATCTTACTACTTAGTAAATGAGATTAAGAAAACCAGAAAATGTTTACTATTTCGAAGAAATAAAAAAAAACTCGTTTACTAAACAAAAGATTTCTCCATCATTTCGCTTCTTCTTTCCACTTTTCCAACTCGTTAAGCTTATTGACGGTTATCGCCGTTTTCTGAGAAACGAAAATTTCTTAGAAATGAGAACAAGTTCATGTAACACACTCGGCATTATAATAGTAATAATACACTTTATTATAGACTGAAAAAGAAAAAAGTACATAAATCTAAATATTTGTCAAATATTGGTCAACAAAAGGTGACCTCATTGCTACATAGCGATTTCTTGCAGGAAACCTCAGAAATTTGCCTAACGAAATCGTTAGTAGGACGTTAATGAAATAAAAAGAAAATAACAACAAAAAGTAACAAAAGAATCATATCTCTGATGAGTGAATTGATCGGTTTAGGGGTGAAATAAAAAGGCACAGAGAGATATCGTGATAGAGAGGAACAAAAACAGACAAATAGTGTTCCTTATTTCCTTAACCTGTTTTTGTAAAATAATTTAGGTAAAGAGTTCCAGAGTTTAACAGCAACAGCAGAGAAGGATTTATGGTGAAAACTAGGGGACTGTATAGGATGTTTGAAGAAGAGGTTTTCATTTGAACGTCGAGGTTTACACATTAAATAGGACGCAGTAAAGAGCAGAAAGAATATGAGTGTTCCGGGCAAAACGAAACGGGAGACACTTGAGCTTAATGCGGTATTCTGATACATGGTCATCATACAAAATCCAAATATTTTGGAGTCGCTCAATTTTATTTAGTTGTAATATAGTAAATAATAATTGTAAATTGTAAAATAGTAAGTAATAATTGGACTTTTATAAAATTAGCAAAACTTTTTGTAACCAATGCAAAATGTATTCCTTTTTTGTTTTAAACACTGTCCTTGGTCTTGTCACTGGTCATCTGGGGGTCACACAAATAGTTGTCCCGTGTGGGAATCGAACCCACGACCCCCGACGCCAAAGCCAATACCTAGGCCACTGCGCCACCTTAAAAAGACTAAATTAAGAAGAAAGCTATATAAAAGCCGTATATAATCCATAAAATTTTGCCAGTCCTAATAAATTCGGAGTACTACCGAGAGAGCAAAACATTGTTGTGCTAATAAAAATCGCGAATTGTTCTGCGCACTCGACATCTGCAATATAAAACACATTTATAGCGTCATATGCCTTCGCTGTAAATTAAGCGCAGTTCACACCTGCTAAAATAAAGTTTCCGAGGATTTTGGGACCTATATTTCGACGAATCGTATTTGTTTTTCATTACAGTCAATGTGTTCGCTATACTTTCTCGTCTTTACGCGATTATACGTTAGTATATGAAACCACTTTTACGGTTTTATGGTGTATATTTTACATTGGACACAAAAGTGATAATTTAAAAACTGGCTGTAATCCGGGCCAACACTAACATTCAGACGTCCAACGACTCCTTCTGTCCCGTGACCATGAACGCTGAATGGTTCGAATCGTGGGGAATTTCGAATTGCAATTAAACGCGATAAAATACCTAAAATAGTTTCATTTAACAATTTTTAATATTTGAGTAAAAACAAGAAACCAATATGAGTCATCGTGTAAGTAATACGTTATAGCAATAAAAATTATAAAATAATCTTTCAACACAGCTAAATTTTTTCATCGTAATTATCTCAGTTCAAATATCACAATCGAATTGAATTTCGATTGTTTGGCAAAGGAAGCACGCAAACTTCTTTTTTGCTATTCAAAATCTTTGACATTTAATTTGGATTCAATACGGATTCTGTTGCAAAGATTTCTTTTGATGCAGATAATGTAAGATTCAATTCCAGCTTAAAGGAATGAATAATTTTAATGATTATTTACGTTGTCAGGACGCTTGTGAAACTTCTTTTATATTTTCCTTAGTTCTTTTGCCTTTTTAAATGTTTCTTATATTATATGGTAACGATGTCAATTGCATCGTTTGTTCTACGTTCTACACAGGGACACGCAGGGACATTCTCACATTAAGAAAAAAAAATAAAAAATTTAACAAGAACTTCAAGTCACCGCATACTATTCCTTCGTCTTTTGGCATATTTCTAAGATTCCTAATTTTTAACGTTCCGTACCTTAAAACGTAAAAGAAGGAGCCTTATTAGATCACTCACACTCGTGTCCGTCTGTATGGACATACGTGTTTTATTTTTAGTGCGTCTCTACTTAAAATGACACATAAAATGTGAGATAAAACTGTCTCAAAATTGCTGTGAGGATTGGAACCTGCGCTTTCCGATTACGCGTCCAGACCCTCTAGCCACTAACATAAGCGGAAATGAAATTCTGTAATGTTGCTACACAACACTGCTGTGCTTGGCGTTGTCTAGTGTATAACAGCAATGAAAGCATCCAGTTAAAGTCGACTGTATTAAATTTAAGAATGAGGATTTAATAAGCATATTTCATGATTTTTTTATATACGAATAGTTTAAATTATATAAGTTACATTATGTTAAATACATATCGTTTATTTTCATCGTCGTTTCCGTGCGTAAAGTGCACAGTTATGCTGTTCAGTTCTTTAATTTTATACTAGCCAGTAATCTTATCCTTACCTTATATATCAGCCTATCATATTCCTATCCTTATGTATATATATATATATATATATATAATGTTAAGTTTTGGCCACCATTGCTGAACAGCAGTGTACGATGTGACATTGTAGTAATATTATGCACACAAAATAATAAAAGAACTTGATCACTGTTATAATTTTTACTTCAAAATACACTCACACCCTATGAACGCTCCGAACAGAATGATGTAGCTTGTATTAACTGATGTTTTTGCTTTCAGTCCCGAGACTATTAAAGCTTCATCGGACGCAGAACCGGTGGGCTAGCCAGAACCCACGGGTTTGGACCCTCCGCTATGGGTAGGGTCGCGCATGTGCTCATGCGTGCGTTTAACTACTATGGTGTGTCATCTAAGGGCCGTCGAGGTCGCCGGTTCGGACCGAGACCCCGACGGCCGTCGACTGTGCATTTAGCTTATCGGTGGCTGGGAGCGGTGAGAACCGCACCGGAACGCGGATGTACCTTGTGTACGCGTTGTGTGGGTCTCGCCGTGCTCGGAGGCGAGGGAGAACTGGTGTGATTGTTGTTACACTAACTGTGGGTGTAGTGTTATCTGGCGGGACCCCTGTCAAATCTTTAAAATGAGCGCGAATCGTCGGGAGTCTGCAATCGCTGTGCAGGTCGACGTTGCGCTGATACCATTGCGCACCGGTTTGCGGCGGATAAACTTACTTTGAACTACTTGCAATTTGTTAATGCGCGTAGGATTTATATGTGCGAAGATCATGCAAGCGTAGGACATGATTGGCCTTACGCAAGCTTTATATAACAGTAGTTTGTGCCTTAAGGGCATTTTACTATTATTGCTTATTCGTTAAATTGTGTAGCCGGCCGGAGACGAACGCGGCTTTATTTCGGACTTGATTGATGTGCGTAGTGAAAGTCATACGCGAGTCGAAAGTGACTCCTAAACATTTGTTGTTAATTGACTGAGGTTGCGATCTGAGTAAAAGAGCGCCGTGTCATCCGCGAAAAGCGCGAGATTGACGTGGGGGTCTCTAGGTATGTCGCTCGAGGGTGCCCTCGACTCGATATCGAAAAGAGCGGTTCAACAAAAAGGCCCGGATGGTGTGTACGAGCCTATCTGGCACTTTGAGTGTGTACAGCTTGTAAAGCAAGCCGTTGTGCCAGACTTTGTCGAATGCTTTTGCGACATCGAAGAAGAGAGCCCCTGAACTGATGTGTTTGGGGTGGTTGAGGCCTTTTAGGATGTGCTCCGTTAGGCGGTATAACTGATCGGGACAAGAGTGTTTAGCTCGAAAGCCGAATTGTTCCGTCGGCAGAAGGCCGTTGGAAAATACGTGCTCTTTGAGCCTGTTTAACAATAGCCGCTCGTAGAGCTTCCCCAGACAACTGAGGAGGCTGATGGGACGATAGCTGGAGGGCTTATTGGCTGGTTTATTCGGCTTGCGAATGCCGATAACCGTGGCTTGCTTCCAGTCGTCCGGAAAGGAGCAACTGGAGAGAAGGGTATTGAAAATTGTCGCCAGTAAACAGATAAGCGGCCCAGGGAGAGCTTTGAGAATCTTATTACTTATATTATCTGGGCCCGGGGCGGATTTTGGTTTTAAATTTTTAATAATATCTTGGACCTCTTCGGGGGTCACTGAATTTAAAGGTTCGCCTTCCGGTGGAAGCGCAGCCCTAGTCTCAATTACGTGGTCCACCTCCGTTAGGTGGACTGAATCGGTGTGTTCGCGCGATGGCGTACATTGCTGCTCTAGGTTGTCCGCAAGGCATTCGGCTTTTTCGGAGTCATCTAGGGCTACTGAAGCGCTATTAGGTCTAACTAACGGCGGTAGAGATTCGCGGGGGTCTGCTTTCAGACTGCGGGCCAACCGCCAGTAGGCGGTGTGCGATGGCTCGATGTCCTCTAGGAGAGTGTCCCACGTTGTGTGTCGGTGTTCCGATACACGATCTTTGACTTCTAGCTGAAGGCGTCGCCGCGCCGGCGTTCTGGCCCAGTTTACACAGGACGGGCCTGTGGTCTGAGTCTAGTTCATGGATTGTCTCTATCGACTCGATGTCGAGCGAGACCTCCCTGAATAACATTATGTCTAGGACACTCGTGAACGCGTGCTGGTAGTTGTCCACCGTAGGATACCTAGTGGGAGTCGCGGGAGCGACTATACTGAAATTTAGGTCATCGGATAAGCTAAAGAGATGCTTTCCGTTGTTGTTTGGGATGCTGTTGATGTCCCATGAGCCGTGTTTGCAGTTTAGATCTCCTGCAATTATCACGGAAGGGCCTAAGTTAAGAAGCGTATCTAGGTCGCTTTGAAGGAGGGTTCTATTCCCCGAGAGGTAGGCTGAGACTAGTACAAGCGGCCTGTGGCCGGATGCCTCTATTTGACTTAGCTCTGGAATGTTGAGCGGGCAACAGTGCAAGGACGGTTTATAATAAATTAGTGTGCCTCCCAGACGGTTTGCTAACCGGTCGTGGCGGACAATATTGTAATTTGCGATTCTGGGATCGCGTACGCTAGGTTTCAAGAATGTCTCTTGCACTAGGAAAATATCTACGTTATAATCGCGAAGGAATTCCGCGATTTCATCCCTTAGACCCTTTATGCCGTTTGCGTTGAAATACGAAACAACCAGAGCCCGAGGTTTTGTTCTACTATTACTTATTGTGCCTAAAAATTAACGTTTAATCGCCTGCGCTTTAGGTGCGCTAGGGTGAGTACCTAGCTGTCGCCTAATGCAACAAGCACACAGATAAAAATTACAATGCCGCCTCTGAGACGAGAAATGTGTGTAGATTCTACTTACGGATAGGAACCTGCCTACGAGCACAACACTACACTAACACTATCCGCTCGGAAGTCGGGCAAAGTTTCTTCTTTCTTCTATAATGTTTTTTTTTTTCTTCTATAATGTTTCTTCTTTCTTCTTGCTTGAGACTTCCCTAACCGTAGACCGCGAAACACGACAACGATGAGGCGAACAGTGCACACCAAGAGATAAAAGAAATAAAATTAGCAACAACGGTTGCAAGATGGCTTCCGGGTCGGTTGGCATGGGCCCTCCGGCTCAGAGTAACGTCCGTTCCGTGTGGAAGCACGAAGCGGAATTCGCCTAAAAAAAGATGATGTAGCTTGAAGCAGACATCGGCTTTTATACTATAAAACACGTCACTTGATCTAATCAAAACAAAAACCACATCAACGACAATTAATCTTCAACAATTATCAAGATTTAGATGAGATTAGTTACTTCGTAATATAATGTAACTTACATTTACAATACATCAAAATTATAAATACACCGAGATTACAAATTACAATAATCACTTTAATAATTAGCAAATTATTCCATTAATTTAACACAAGTTAATAGCTATTCAGGTTAAATTCATTTCTGCAGTAACTAAACGCTATCACGGCCATTCTGCTAGACAGCTCGAGCTCTGAGCTGTTACCTGAAAGGAAGGATTCTGAATACAGTTGCAGCTCCAAACTTTTCTTGAGTTAGTACTACAAGTGATACATATTAAGATTACCCAGTTGTTTAAATCAAAGACTTCTAAGTTTTTGTAAAAACAAGTGGTAATTTATTACCCAGTTGTTTAATTCAAAGAGTTCTAAGTCTTTGTAAAAATAAGTGGTCTTTATCGTCTGTCTTTATCGTCCAGTTGAGAATTCTAACTTGATTCATCAAGTGACGCTATTGTTTTTGTTTCGTATATTACTGATTAGACTACCCAGTTGTTAAAATCAAAAACTTTTAAGTTTTTGTAAAAACAAGTGGTACTCTAATAGTCTCTTAATTTGTCGTCCAGTTGAGAATTCTAAATGATTCATCAAGTGACGATATCGTTTCTATTTCGCTATCATGGTCATCATCTGTTTCGTTTAAATTAGGAACTTTACTTACGAACTTTGTACTAATTTTTATGTAATATAATTCGACGTTTCAAAGAACGCGCAGGCGTCTATTTTAATAAAGATATTTTGAGTTCAATTATTATTCTTTGTCCTTTAGATTTTTTTTTACTTCATTACGATCATTTATTAGAGATAAGTTATAAAACATAGCTTTTGCCTATTAATACAACTATAACTCAATAATAACTCAACAATTGGATAACTTAGCTTTTCCAGAAGAGCAACAGCCTTAACTTCCAATAACCAAAAAAAAAACTAACTCATGTACGTTGTAAGAGTTGAATTTATACCCTCAAAAACAAATACCAACCGCCCTCAATCCAGGAGTAGGAAATATCACGTGACGCAATAGGTGTCAAACCAACAAATTTTAAATAAATCACAACAAACTGTACTAATAAATTATTGATAAATTATTTTATTGAACATTAACAATAATTATAACACAACACATTCGATGCAAAATAATTTGGGGTCTAGTTTATTATTCGACCATAGAGTATCTCTAGAAAGGGCAAATTTATGAAGTTTATATGGCTTAATTTTGGGACATCTTAAATCGAAACGAGATTTTCTTTTTGGCTGCTTGTTCGGCTATTCTGACAGTAGCTTTCTGTTCTGTTGTGACAGTAGCTAGCTGTTCTGGGAAACACTAGTCGCGTTTGATTCAGTTCAATTAATAGATAATTGTAGTTCGCCTAATTTATTCACCCATGCTCGGTTTTGAGTCTGGGCTATGGCCATCAAATGTTTTCGAATGATCCTTATAAGTGTTTCGACCTGACCGTTTTCTCTAGGTACACCATGACCGATAGCATGGTACTCAATACCATAAGTATTAAAAACATCTTGTACCCATTAAGTTGGAATTAAGTACCATTCCCACCAATCGTCACAGAAGTGGTGAAGTGTGGCTCATGGTGAACAGCTGTTTTTTGTGGATGCAGGTGCTGGTACTACTGCTGTTGCGGGTTTCGATCGACAATTCGTGATATGGTGGCCTGGTCGCTTAGAGTACTCACAAAACCTGTTTCTACAGTCTCTAATGCGGCGTCCCTGTTTTCCACAATGATAACATATGAGAGGCTCTGACGGAAGCGGAATTAACTTGCCTTGAGTTTCTTCATTAGAGTTTACTTCTGCTACCCTCTTCCGAAAGTTGGGAATTTGTTCCCCGAGCTGCACCTTCCGGTAGTTATTGAGGGTACTAATTAGTTCTGCTTGTGATCTTGGAGCACTTCGTAAAAGTTCAGCTTGATAGTGTTTTGGTCGAATCCCTGATATAGTGGCTTCTACTAAGAGTTCGGTTGAAGCATTAGGTGAGATTTTTGAAAATAGCCTCCAAGCTTCCGTGACAAATTCGGCATAGGATTCCGCATCATAAGACGTGTAATCCCGAAATTTATTAATAAAATAGATATGACGTGTTTCTCCTCCAAACTGTGTCATCAGCTGGTCCTTGATTTCAGTCCAGTTTACGTATAAATGAGAGTTTGTATCGGCCCATAATTTTGCCCGACCCATCAGGCATGATAGACTCTTCATCATGGCAACCAGTTGCGAAATTCCTCGAGCTGCTAAGAGAGTCTACTTGATTACACCATTCATCAATTGTTAACTTATGGTCATCAGGATCAAATTCAGGTAGGTATATTTCATTAAAACTTGGTAGGTTGGATGAACCACTGTTATTTTGCTGCACCATTTCTTCTAAAAGTTCTATCTGCTTCCGTAGTAACAAAATTTCGATATTTTGATGTTGAGTCTTATTATCCGGTAGCGACGCATTCAATACTGGCGATGTTCGATGATCGACGGTAGATGGGTAGACCGGTGGATGAGTTTCTTCATATTGTGGGCGCTGTTCCGTAATCCCACTTCTGATGTTAAGTTTTGGCCACCACTGCTGAACAGCAGTGTACGATGTGACATTGTAGTAATATTATGCACACAAAATAATAAAAGAACTTGATCACTGTTATAATTTTTACTTCAAAATACACTCACACCCTTTACTATACTATAAAACATATATACTTTTTTTATACTATAAAACACGTTACTTGATCTAATCAAAACAACAACCAAATCAACGACAATTAATCTTCAATAATTATCAAGATTTAGATGAGATTAGTTACTTCGTAATATAATGTAACTTACAATGAAATTTACAATACATCAAAATTATAAATACACCGAGATTACAAATTACAATAATCACTTTAATAATTAGCAAATTATTCCATTAATTTAACACAAGTTAATAGCTATTCAAGTTAAACTAATTTCTGCAGTAACTAAACGCTATCATATATATATATATATATATATATATATATATATATATATATATATAAATAAATGGACTGAACTAAGCATATATTACATCTTTTTTGAAAATCCTAACCAAATATGTTTGTAGTTAGAATAGTTATATACGACCATCCTAATATCTTGGTGCAAGTCTGAGACTTCGACATCTAAACCCGTTCACCAATCTTGACCCGTAAGTTTATAAAAACGTAACTGAAATCAATGAAGTGTGTTATGCTAGTACTACCTTTGCTCGTTTTACAACTTTTCGCATAAAAAAAAAAAAAAAAAACCTTTTAACTTAGAATACTTGAGCAACATGAGTTCAAGTCTCGGTTTTAACGTCAATTAACTTTTAGGGATATCAATAAAAGTCAGGTGAACTTCGCGAATAAACTCATAAATGTATGATTATATTAGAAATAAAGAAACATATATTTCTATGACATAAAGTCTGCCAATCCTCAGGGGGGTTGTATGGCAGAATATGGGTTACGTTTGACCAGCAGTAGAATACAAGTATTTATAAATAATCTCTTACTTTATATAGTGCCACGTCTCCCAAGACATCATACATACGGATGGGTTTGGAAGTAAAGTATTCAAGAACGAGTGGTCTTTTCGAGGGGATTTCAAATTTCTCCACGCATTTGAAAGATGCTTTAAAACGGACAACAGTAACAGAGCATTAGCTATTGTTCGGAAATAAAAATGCCGTAACACAAGTACTTGACATTCTTAGAGATCCGCGAACAAAGGGCTCGCTGCAGCGAACCGGACTGGAAATGTTGTGATAAATAATTCACAAAAACTCTATCTTATCTGTTTCCACCGCGTGGTTTTTCACCGGCCTCGGCCAAGTCAGGTCGTTTCCGGCCCTTATAAATTATGTGCGCCTCTCTGATCAACGTTTGATTAGAAAATATATCATTTCTATTTCGTTCGTGAAAAGACTGTGGAATAGTTGTAATTAAAAAAACATATATTTTTTTTTAATTGTGAAGGTGGTAAGCGAACAGGGTGTACCGACACCCGTAGCGTTGCAGATGCGTTGCTACCTTTTGATAAAGTGGGCCCCGGCTACCTTACTCACGAGACGAAACGCATAACACTTCCGCTTTACAAACATATATGCTATAAATCCCTAACTGAATTTATGATAATTTCGTTATCAATTCGGACCAAATAGATGGGGCCGAATTATATCCTTTAATAAGTTATAGAAGTAATACTATAGCTGTACTATAAAACTAATTAAAATTTGAAATTCAAAGTAGGATGAAAGATATAAATCTTTACAATAGCCAGGAGTAAAAATCGAGAATGTCAAAAGGATAGATCAGAGGTAAAAACCTAATAAAAAGTTATTCAGACTGAACTCTCGCAAATGAATGAATTTAATTTAAGCTAAAAGCTCTTAACGTTTCGGAGCCGTTACGTTTTTTGATACTGAACTTTTAATCGACTACATTTAATAACGATGAAAGTATTTTCACGATCAAAATAGATTTATAAGTACAATTCTCTCTTAATAACAAAAAGTTTACATTTTAATTTTTATTTAATAAAGTTTTATTTTAATTTCACAAATTGAAGCTGTCATCATTTTCTTATGTGAAAAGCTCGCAAACGGGCAGGCGATACATCTGATGTTACTGATTACAAGAACCCGTGCAAATGTGAAACAACAATGGATTGCAGATGGGTTGCCGACCATTAAAAGTTGCACCCTGGATAACTCACTAACAAAAACGAAACGCGAAAGTAATGGTTCCACTTTACGCTGGTTTTCTGTGAGGTCGTGGTTCTTCCCCGGACGGGCCTGCCCATTCGTGCAACAGCAGAAGCTGCTGTATTGCCCTATCATGAATATATATGAAATTATATTTCTTGCAGAAAATAATACATGTACAAAAAAATCTTATAATAATGTACTCTGCTAAATTTATCTCTAATATATAAAATTCTCGTGTCACGGTGTTTGTAATTGAACTCCTCCGAAACGGCTCTACCGATTTTCGTGAAATTTTGTGTGCATATCGACCAGGGTGGACAATCAGGTAACATCTATTTTTCATCCCCCTAAATGTTAAGGGTGGTCCACTCTAAACAGTTTTTTCTACCCTACAAATTCCCTAAAAATAATTTATATGGCAGAACAACGTTTGCCGGGACAGCTGCTAGTCTTTATATATATAATCCTTTGTACGTGTGTATGTCACTGAACTCCTCCTAAACGGCTGAACCGATTTTAATGAAATTTTTTGTGTGTCTTCATGTCGATTTGAGAATGGTTTAGATTGATAATTCGGGACATACAACTTTTTTTATACTTTTCTTATTTGTAAGTTGTCAGATTTAAATCGTCTGTATAGGACAACGTCTGTCGGGTCCGCTTGTAATTAAATATATTTTTATTTGTTTTTTATTGATTATGTTTATTTGCATGCATATTATTTTTATTTACAATGTTTATTTGCAAGAACTCCTCCTCTGGTGCAGGCCTCCATGAACCACTTTACTACATACAGATATAGGGCTAGTAAACGGATAGTTGTTCATTAGATAGTTTTAATTATCATTAGTTTACATATTGCGATTGGCCCATTGAACATAACGTACCTGTCATTAACATGGCTTTGACAAGATTTTTTGGCAATCATTGACAAGAATAAAAAATCAATCTGGAATTTGACATTCACAAACGGATATATTAAATATACTTGAGTAATAATTGACAGTCTCTGAGGGCAGTGGTGAGCTGTAATTGAATAGAGAAATAAATGGGACATAATTGTCCTGTTCACCTTCGCTATTATTTATTCTCGGATGACGCGAATGTATAGAATTATAACATATTATTTTATATTATTACCGTATTGTAGTGACAATAAGAAATTTGCGTTAACGAATCGTTTCAGAATAGCGCGCGCAGAAACAAATCAATTAATCCCATTGTTCGATTTTCAAAATCAACAAGTATTGATTTGCGAATGATAAGAGAGGTTCAAGTCCGTATTGCTTTACGTTAAAGACTAATGTTTCGTAACAAACAGTCAACTGACAGAAAAATTTGTCTGTTTTCGTGTTTGCTCAAGCTGTGCGGACACAGGTGCTGTCTTCCAAAGGTGTATTTAATAAGATATAAATAGTGGGACGAAATTGTTACATTCGTGTATACTTTATACCGAATTGGTCGATCAAAGACCAGAAAAATGCTGAGTCTCACGCTTATACTGCTCGGTGCGACGGTGAGTTTTTTTTATTATGTTGCCAGCTTTTCGTGTTAACATTATTAATCGATTTGTTTTCCTTTTAAATAACTCCTTTTTTGGTGTCGGGGGAAATCTTTAAAGATGAATAACTCTATGACGTCGCTCGGGGCTGTGTTATACCTTAAAGCCACGACTTAGATATTGTATTATAACTTCTGTTCCCTTAATATATTTACGTGTTTTTTTACCTATTGGCTAATGTCTGATATTATCATGCTTTGAAGACGGACATTTGTCTACGTACTAATTGAGATATATAACACAATATTTAGAGTACTTATTAAGTAACAAGCTTATTTCTTACCTTATATTGGCAAGAAAGCAAGATTTGATTTTGAGATTCTTTCGTTGAAACAAATAGATTCATCTCCTATAATTTATAATTAAGTTCAGTCACAAACAAATCGCGTTTTCTTTTTCATTTCTTTTTTTTATTTAAAGAAAAACATTGTCCTTAAATAGGTACTATAGTATTAAATTATCCTGTGTTGTGAGGACGTTTTACGTACATAAATTTCACGTGGACAAACACCCGGTTCCGAAACAATTATCTGTTTGTCACACAAATAGTTGTCCGGTGTGGGAATCGAACCCACGACCACCAGCGCCAAAGCCAACACCTTGGAAGCTGCCCCACGGAGCAAATTACAATTTTGTAAATATTTTCATTACAAAGCACGTGGTTGTAAACTTCGATAAAATAAAAAAATACAGTAAAATAAAATAAATATGTAAGCAAAAAAATCCGATAATTGAGTAGATTATGATTAGAAATAATCTGAACTGCACTCAGGTATAAGGTTATGTAAGAACTGTATAAAGGTAGGAGTCACTCCCAGCAATATTACATTGAAGCATCATTGAACATTTGCGCCGATCACTCAGATTTACATATAAATACGTTCGGCAAACGAATCCGCTATATGAAGTGCTATCCCCATATTGGAAACGTTGTCTGCATATGACAGCCTCTACGGATAACAGATAAAAAACAAAGAAGGTAAGTTCGTAAAACGAAAAGGGTCCAATACGAGATTGTTTCGAATTTCGTAAATTTCTCTGTCTGCATGTTTATGCTATTTATCTATTAATAGCTTTTTTTCGTTGTAACATAACAGTTACTTATTAATAATTATTTACGTATATTTTCGTGACTTTTGCTAAATAGTAATAAATCTGGGGAATTAAAGTTAAGAAGTCTTCTGTTTAAAATATACAAAAGCATCAGCCGTTAAATGTCCCACTACTGAGCAAAGGCCACCTCTGTAAAGACAGTATCAGGACAGAGTCAGGCCGGTAGATGAAGGTGTAATCGTTCTATACTTTTTTTTTGGTTTCGGGGGTAAACCTTCCCCGATTCCCTCGCCATCTTACAGCCGTTCGAGGCCACTTCGAGCTGCTGCCAATCCGCGTCCCCTTTTAGTCGCCTTTTACGACAGGCAGGAGATACCTTAGTCCTATTCTATGAGCCCGGAACTACAGGGCTGAATCGTTCTATACCTACGGGGCATTTGCAATATTTAAATTAGTGAAATTACTCAACAATATCTTTGATTTATAAAAGAGTATATGTTTTTACATATGAAATTGTAAATAGTTTATACAATTTTTTCAATGGAAAAGTTAAATTATAAATCTTCATTAAAGTTACCAAAAATCATAATAATCTTAAACAACATTGGAGAGCTTAGTAAATATTGGATCCCGATCCCGTATATTTTTACAAAGGAAGTGTAAAGTTTTCAATATATGGCGACAAAGTAGCTGTACTCATTTAAGCCTTTCAGAATTTTGAATTCAGCCCCTTTCAGAGATGTTTATATCGATGCCTGTGTCCTTTAAATATATTATGTACTAGCTGCTGCCCGTGACTACGTCCGCGTAGAATAGGCTGAAGGCGTAACATTTTGGCAGAATAAAAGATACATAAAAATATGTATATAAATTATAGCCTATGTCTTATTCTGATGTATAAGCTATATTATTGTAAAGTTTCATTAAAATCCATTCAGAAGTATTTGCGTGAAAGAGTAACAAACATCCATCCATACATACAAACTTTCGGTTTTATAATATTAGTAAGGACTTTGTGGCTGTTGCTTTATTATTTTTTTTCCATTGTTGCTTTATGTCTCTTTTGTTCTGCCTCTCGAACTTAATTCTTTCCACGAACCTCTTTAATATTCGCCGGCTTATTTATCCACATTTATCTGCTCACCGTCAGTTAGCACTAATGTGGAAACCGTTGATCGCGCTTGCGAGAGATCTAGGAGCCTATGAATATTTATCGAATTACATATTCATAGTACAGTGAAAGGTTGTGCAAATTCATGTAAGCTCCAATCGAGCGCCCCTGAAGTCTGGCATTACGGGAAGCCACGTCTCCCTTGATTCGTATTCGTGACGTTGAGTACTGGCTTAACGATGTTAATGATGCGATATTTTAATATGCTTTCATGTCTCCCTCTTGGACGGTTCACAAAGAACTGTGACGTTTATATTTTATTACTTTCTGCATGAGCTGAATGTCGTCTATTGGACAAAGTGCAATATTATGTCGTTGAGTACGAATCTTGCGTTATTAGTTTTTTTCTTCTGCTGCGGTCTACTGATTGGAATATGCTTAACTTCTGCACATTTGAATGGCCATTTCTGTTTATTCTTATACTGATTACTTCTTTTAAGACAATAAAGTTTTTTTCCATTTAAGATCGTTACCATCAGATTTTCCAGAGAAAATCTGATGACATTTTCTCTGGAAAATCTGATGACAACAAAATAATTTTCCAAACGGTTTGCACATTTTCTAAACGGAAAATGTTTTATCCGTCACGTAATCGAATCCAAGACCCTCAACTGTGGTAGGGTTACGGAACAGTCTTCGCTGTTGCACGAATGGGCAGGTCCGCCCAAGGAAATACCACGACCTCACAGGATACCAGCGTGGAGTGGAAGTGTTATACTTCTGCGTTTCGTCTGGTGCGAGATGGAACCGGGTCCCACAACATTAAAATATTAAAAGGTTCTGAAAACCCACGGTTGTTGTAAATGTCCATGGGCGGTGGATGTTACTTAACATCAAGTTAACAGCCAACTCGCTTGCCAACTTCTCACATAAATTAAAACTAATAATCCATATGGAAACAATCGAAGATCAGCAAACATCAACAAACATTGGCAGTTGCATTAATACCGCTTTGTGAGATATGAAAGCTTTTGGCGCTGACAACGCCAATCCCGGGGGATACTGTTGTTGCAAACAACTGAATAACTGTCCCCATTTAATCCCGGTCCCGGAGTTGTTTCAGTTTGCGGATATTCAATATTAGTGAGTCTGCGAGTGTTTTAACTGATTGGTAAAGTTTCACACACATACATTTCAACGGCAAATGTGAGTGTTGGATTAAAACGCTAAGTTTATATTAGTTTCCGTTACGTTAAAATAAAATGTTATATCATGATATAAACTTTTAGTTACTAAAGATATTTCTCCTATTTAACAAATATACTGAGTGGTGAACACAAATGAATGATCAAGTTGCGATATTCCTGCCAGAAACATCAGATTTAGATTATTATTTAAATTCATTTCAGTGAATATAATTTTTGCTTTTCAGAGCATTCTAGCCGCCCCTTCAGCAGTTGTCGACTTATACGAAGTTAATGAAATCCCAGCCCTCGCTGACAACGGCAGACCAAGGTAATGAGTGTAGTGGTAAGAATGACTGAGATTTGAGCTGTGGAGGCCAGAAATGCGGTCATGAACACGTAAAAATTTAATGAACAGTGAGTGGATACACCTTTTAAGAGTTTATATTTATAATTCTACCAAATGCAAACGTAAGGTTTGATAAAATTATTGCCAAAATACCAACTGTAGTTAGAAGAATTTGAAAGGGATTATTGAACGTAGTCAATTATTGTCTTCTGGCATAGTATCTTACTCAGGGTGTGCAATATGAGTGTATATTCAGTAACTGGGGTAGGGCCATGCAACATGTCTGTTGTACGAATCGGCAGGTCCATGCGGGTAAGTAACACGACCTCACAGAAGACCAGCTTGAAGTGAAAGCTTCGTTTCGTCTGGTGAGTGAGCTAGCTGGGGCTCACTTTATTAAAAGGTAGCAACGCATCTGCAATTCTCTTTTATTGCAAATGTCCACGGGTGGCGGTTATCCCTTAAAATCAGGTTAATGTTATGGTTGGTAGGCGCACTGGCTTACCACCCATATAAAAACAAAACGACAACTATTTTTAAAGAATAAATCACTGATATTTCTCGGTTTTCCAAAAGCTCCTTCATCGAGAACGCTTTCGACGTCGCTACCGATGGCGGCGAGACAAACATATACATCTTGTCACTGCGGCAAGTCCTCCAGGACCTGGCCAACCTCTCTGATACCAACAGCCAAGCTCTGGCTGTAAGTCAAGCCTTGGCAATCCTAGGAGAGCTGGCTTACGGGAGCCCTGGTGATAGCTGTTCCGCTGCTTCTGTGAGTATTTAAAAAAAGCTCGACTTCAACAAAGTAGATTCAGATAGCTAGTGCTATTAAATTTAACCAGTATTTATTTGCGCACAGGTGATAAGCCTACCCCCTGTTAACATACTACAACTATAGACAACTAATAGTTACGGTAAATGATTTAAGCCCTACGGTTTTTGTTAGGTTATAATAAGTTTCTAATCTCCTTGACCACAGCTCATCAACGCCTACGTCAATGGCAACAAAGCTGAGATTCGCAACGCGCTCGTCAACTACGCCCAAAACCTGGCGGGCAACATCGACGCCATCGTGCAGCTGATCCAAAACCCAAGCTCCATCCGTTACTCTGTAAGTGGCAACAAATTAAGTGTAACACCGAAAACCTACGCACATAAAATTTTATTGCTTTTCTAAGTTATTGTAAATTTTATTGTTGTCTCCGTGACGCAGTTGCCAAGGTATTGGCTTCGGCGTCGGGGGTCGTGGGTTCGACTCCCAGACGGGACAACTATTTGTGTGGCCCACAGATAGTTGTTTCGCATTTGGGTGTTTGTCCGCGTGTAATTTATGTTTGTAAATCGTACCTACAACACAGGATAATGTTATCCTAAATTAAGGGCAATGTTTTAAAAAAATGAATTAAAAAAATGAATTGAATCTAAGTTATATCATGTGCTAATTTTAATACTAATTCTATTATACAACGTGGAGCTACTACCGTGACCAAAATCAACACACACAACTTTTTAAATTTGTATTAAATATTTACTTTCTTTAAACATCAATATTTATCGAGTTATAAAATTTTTCAAAACAAATATTTTTAGAGCACCAGTACTTATAAAACTGTAACGTAAAGTTCATTTGTAAAGGTCACAAAGCATATGAATTAGTTGATTAAATTTAAAAGAGACAAGTTAAACATACTGTTAGTAGGATAGCATTGAAATGCGACGTTGTAGAAACGAATGAAAAACACTCTTAATGTATGAATCAGTCAGTATTGTATGGGATGTTACAGATTTTGTTTGATTTTATTTTATTAGTTTTTTTGAAAATTATTTTTTTTAATTATGGAATTTTAACGATTACATTTTTTATGATTATTAGCAAGTAGCGTTAGAAATGTGTTCATAGTTCTTTGAAATGAAAAATTAACAAAGTTCGAATAACAAGGACATCCGCGGAAAAATTCCAACTGGAATTCTTGTCGAAGTAATCGCATCGCAATACATTAATGATGCTGCAATTGAACGGGCCGAGTAAACCCTCACACCATTTATCTTTCGCAGATATTTCCCCTCGACTCGCTAAACTAGGATTTACATTGTTATTGATATTAATGATTTCTTCCACTTTTCCTTACGTAATGATTAATGATA
Organism: Iphiclides podalirius; assembly: GCA_933534255.1. Taxonomy (NCBI): domain Eukaryota; kingdom Metazoa; phylum Arthropoda; class Insecta; order Lepidoptera; family Papilionidae; genus Iphiclides; species Iphiclides podalirius. The sequence continues at coordinate 8,832,469 of OW152834.1, forward strand.
GCGCTTCAGCGGTGATCGTTATACTTAAAGCCGGAAACTATTAGGTGCACAACTTTATTGTTGTTTATTAAATTGAACATCAAAGCATAGTGTATTATATAAAAATTAGTAAAACATAAAAATTAGTAAAACACAAAAAGAAGAGTTTGTTTTCTAACGCGAACGATAAATGTCTGTACTTCTGTTTGTTACAAATTTGAGTGAACGTATTTATATTTTTTTATATACATTTATTTGTTTAAATGGTCCAATGGTCTAATTTAAAATGTAAAGAAAATAACGTACTGTAGTAGAATATACAACAATGCATATTATTACTACTATAGTATTTAACCGTACCAATGTTGTAACACCTGATATGTTATGTGCAGAAGTTATGTGAAACTGTAATTGAAATGTCAACATTTTAAATAAAAAATTGACATTTAAAAAAATATAATAATATAAAAAATAGGCCTAAAAGCACACAAGCATCATCGTCGGATAAACTTTATTCATAACGTAATAAATAGAAATAAAGTTTTCCAACTGTTTTGAGCTATTATGTCTGAAGGCTTAGGATTTTTTTTTAATTCTGATCAATGCTTATAACCGACATAGATGTTACTCATATATATTTATATTTTTCGGTTGCTATTGAGATTATTAAATTTTAAAATTTATTAAACATCTGAAATTTGGACCTACACTTTGCTCAATGGCGACATTGTGGTAATAAATCGTCATTCTAGACCGGAAGACGTGGTAACTGCGCTGGAGGTGGCAGAAGCTACCAATTCGAGGCTGCTTGGGACGCCGTCTTGACCAGCGTCAATCCATACCAAGCTAGGTATGTGATTATTTACTGTAGTATCACTTACGTTTAGTCACTTGTTGAAACCCGCTTTCTCGAATCTGGCTCGAACGTTCAGTCCTGTTAAATTAAATGTTATATCAACACTGAGCCGTGATAGCTCAGTGTCGGGGCGCTCGCCTTTAATGCAATATAGTCTAGCAACCTGAGTTCGATCCAGCGTGCCGGCATCAATTAAATTGTTAATTTCAAGTGCTGAATTATCACACGCTCAGCGGTGAAGGAAAACATCGTGAGGAAACCTCCATATAATTAAAAAAAATATTTTGAAGATATGTGAAGTCCACCAATCCGCAGTGGGGCCGCGTGGCGGATTATGCCCTGATTCAGTCCATACAGAGGAGGCTTTTGCCCAGCAGTGGGACATGTATAGGCTGATGCTTTACTTTTTATTTTTATCAAGATCTATTAAAGCAGTTTGGCGTTTTACAAAAATGTTTATAGAGGAACTTCGTCGATAAAAAGAATCTCCTATGAGCCGCTGAGTTTCTTTTTCTGGTTCTTCTTGGGTTAGTGGTTTTTTTCCGAACCGGTAGTAGTGTTTTGGCAATCAATATGTAAGCGTAATGCTTCTATATTAAATAAAGATATTTGAATTTGAGTCGCCAACGATAGTTAGGATGAGTAATGTTATGTGAAGGTTCATTTACCTACGCCTGAACAATATTATTAACTTTCGAGTACTTTTTCTATATTTTAAAGACTGCTAACCAGGTACACCAAAGGGGCAACACTAACAATGGTTATGGTTATAGGCCCTTTACAGGACCCGTTTGATTACTTGAGGACCAAATTTTGTTAGCCGGCTTGGCATACCGACTTCCCTCGAGGCTGCTGACCCCATTATATAACCCAAGGCTTGCTAGGTTGTTGAACTGCTTGCAAACTTTGACTCCTCACATCCATTTGTCCTCACATGCACCTGTTCTCACATGCACCTGTTCTCACATGCACCTGTCTTTCAGTTTGGTCAACGAGGAGTACTGCGCCAGTAAAAGGCTGTACAACGCCTTCAACGTGCGTAGCAACAACGTAGGCGCGGCGGCCACCGCTTCCTCCTTGCCCCCAGTTGTCCAGATCGTACAGAGCGCTTATGGCGCACTGTCTAACGTAAGTATTACGATAAAAAAAGGTTTGTCTGTGGTAGGCAGTGGCAGGTTTGCCCTAAGCCCCAATAGGCCCGGGCCTAGGGCGGCCAATCGTGACAAAAAATTCACTGATGATAACAAGGTATATAATGGGCTCTGAGATAGGGGCGGCTGGGACTTACTAGACGGGCTGGGGCCTGAGGCGGCCAAGACTTCAAATCCGCCGCTGGTGGTAGGCCAAGTAATTTACAATAAAAAAAAAGTTAGTCTATGGTAGGCCAAGTAGCTTCTGCTATTGCACTTATAGAACGCCACGGGGAAGTGCCGCGGCCTGTCAGAAGACCAGCGTGTTGTGGAAGACATTACACTTTCGCGTTTTATTTGGTGATTGAAGTAACGGGCCAACTTATCAACGTTGTCAACTCATACGCGAACCCGCAGGCGCTTTTGATTTCCACGGGTGCTGGCATTGTCTGCTCGCTGGTTAGTTTATGCAAAGTCGCAATTTCACAAGCGAAGGAGTATGTCGACTAAAGAAGTGCAAAGAAAAACATTATGTTGGCGTTATAGGTAGAGTTGAATTTTTTTTATTTGAAAACTGCTCGTGTACCAGATGTTGGTAAGTGATAAAGAAGTAGGTGGTATATGTATTAGTTGATTATTTATTTATACACACACAGATAAGTCAAACATAAACTTTCATAAAGACAAAGGTACTGCTTATTTCAACATGAAATTTGTTCTAGCAGGCCTGTTAGTGGAAAAATCCAATTAAGACGGGAAGTGGTGTGTAACAGTATTATATAAAGATATAAATAAAATATAATGAAACAATAAAACAGTTTTCAAGCTTATGTATACATATATATCCAGCATATCCGTAAAAAGTTGCGACTAATACTACTTATAATATTAACTTGTTCCTTTAAAGAAGAAAGTGTTTTAGCATTTCTTATTTTATAAAACAGTGAATTTCATAATCTCACACCATTAACAGAAAAGGAGTATGAGAAACAGTATGTTTTATGAAGAGGCATTATCTTTTTCACTGTAGTTGTAGTCTATGAAATGTGCAAATTGGTGGTCTTCCTCACAGATTTCGGTACAATTGAATTCGATGCTAAAGCGATTTTTATCTTAAGTACAGTCGCTGTCAAGAGTAATGCTTGTTTTATTTAATTCTATTATACATAACTTGGTTATCTATATCGCAGTTGCTGAGATCAGTCGCTTACAACGGCAACGTAGCCGGCGCCGGTGCCGCAGCCAAGGCCGGTCTCATCCAAGCTCTGTCCAGCGTCAATATCTAAGGATTTGCATGAACGGAGTACACTCACGACCGCAAGATTATATATATATTCATAACTAAGTACAGTCAATCACAACGGTAAGAGTAGTGATGTAGCAATTGAACACCTTTGATAATTTTCGTATTTATTTCTTTGATATAACACATTATTAAGACTTGAAATTTGTATAGGAATCATTTTGAAAGCGATTTATTATATTTGTGTAAATATATTTTTTATATCAACTCCAACGAACTGGCTTTTTATTTCGGATTTGATTTTAATTATAAGTTTTTTTTGTTTTGAATAAATATGAATCCAACAGCTTGACTGTTTGTTTTTTTAATAAAAATTACTGAAGTTTTTTAACTACCTATTCCGCAAGTTTAAGCCATGTTTACCTTAGCGTCGAAAAGTTATGCCCTCTGAAACATGGTACATGGTCATAATATTTGATAGTAGTTAGACCACTGATTCTCAACCACTGTGCCGCGGCACTTTTGTGTGCCGCCAAATTTTGCAAATATATAATAATATTAATATTATTAAATTATATCATTTAAAAACAAAACTATTGATTGGCATTAGCTAACATTAAAACTAAAAAAAGATCAAGATTGTTAAATGTAGAAGACGATATGAGAGTAGCATTGTCATTTTTACGACTAAATGTAAATGAAATTATCAAAAAACATCAAGCTCAAATATCGCATTAAAAATATTTTTATTATTAGCTTGTAATTAATCCCTTAATAAACGTTTAGTTATTATTGTAATATATATTAGTTTATTTCGTATATTTAAAATTTTTATCATAAACTATTTATGCAGTGTGTTGTAGTAAGTAAATAATTTTCTTTGTGTGCCGCCAAATTTTGAAATCGTTTAATATGTGCCGCATCAAAAAAAAGGTTGAGAATCACTGCGTTAGACCATTTAGCAGTCACAAGGGCGAAGGTCTAACCTTTTTAGACAATGCTAAATAAGCCAGCCCAGATGTCCATGGGCGGCGGTATTCGCTTAACATCAGGTGAAACATCTGCTTGTTTGACAACTTTTCATATATTAAAATATGTAGAAAAAGTGCGAAAAGATTGTCGCCGCTGTGGGAATCGAACCCACGTCTTCGGCATTCGCGGCCTGACGCTCTAGCCACTGAGCTAAACGGCTGATTACCACACCGACGAAAATCCTAACGCATTCTTCTACATTGTTTTCTTAGCATTTGAAGCAATGCTTGGCGCCATTTATTGTTATATCCTTTCCAGCATACAATACAAAGAAAACATTAAAAGACAATCTTTTCGCACTTTTTCTACATATTTTAATGTTCAATCTTAAGTGCAAAGATTAGCACTAAAAACAAGTTAAATAACTTTTCATATAAAAAAAAGGCTGTGATTTCCTATTGACCTGTAATTAATATTAATAATATTAATTGAATTAGAAAATAAATTACTTATGATAAGAAATTGGTTAGATTTATTTCAAAACTAGTCTCTTCAGCTTTTTACAAGATAGCTTTTCTTATAAAGGGTAATGTCTAAAGTATGTTTAAAGTTAGCGGCACTTGTCGTATTAATCGATAATTGTAAGACAGTTGTGATACATCTATATGCAAGATAAAGTATCCATATAGTATTGTTCAGTCTGAACGAGTCTCTACTGCAATCATTTTATTAGAGCAAATGATATACGCGCAACCTAGTGAATATTTAATCGATCGAATCTCTGCTCAATGTGTCGAGACAGGCTTTGAGACCTAAACTCAGACAGCAATATCTGTATACTTATCGTTACGGTTAATAGCTCTGAGCCGCAATTTAGTTGCATTATCTTTAACTTAATTAAAATGAAGAATGCTTAAGTCTGAAGGAACAAGAAACTATTTCCCGGTTGCAATCATTCAGTCTTCCGACCGAGAGAGGTTGCAATAAAACGTAATGGATTAAAGTATTAGGAGTTCTGATTAGTTCGCCGCGCTGGATCTGAAAGCTAATACTATTGTAAAAATTATATTTTACAAAGTTATAATAAAAAGGGAAGGGGCATTGGGAGATAAAATATATTTTGATCACTGACAGAATCTGTTCAATTTCAAAATGCCCATTCCATGGGTTGTAATGTAATGACATTGGGGCCATGATAGCTCAGTATCCGGGCGCTCGCCTTTAATGCAATATACTCGAGCAACATGAACCTGAAATCCCGTGCAGGTGCCAATGAAATGTAATTGTTAATCTTAAATTAAAATTGTAAACCTTAAGTACTGGCTTATCACGTGCTCAGCGGCATAATAACAAAAAAATATTTTGACATGTGAAGGCCCCCAGTGAATCCGTAGTGGGCCGCGTAGACTATGCCCTAATATCATTTGTTCAGAGGACGCCTTTGCCCAGTAGTGGGACATTTATGGGCTATTACCGATACTTTTATATCACATAAAAAACTAAAACAAAATTTCTTTCGCAGTTGTCTTGTCAGCGCTACTGGAAGGCATTTGAGCATAAAGCGTACATGACTTCCGTTCGGAAAATTAATCTCTGTATGTCTTGTGCGTAGACATAACCGTAGAGCTTTTGTGATTTGTGATCTTAATCGCAGTTACATTAATAATCTTAATTTTGAATAAATTGCCAGTGTTTTTTAGTGTTGAACTAGTATCATATCAATATCATTTCATTTTTGTAATCAGTTAGTGCTAAAATTTTAAAGTACATCTACGATTTCATACGATAAATAGTAACTAACAATTAAAATCGGAATCGAACCCAATTATTCCGTTTCCAGTCCAAACTAATTTATAGTTACTGGGGGGAAAGTAACATACGGCGAAGTCGAGTGGAACAAATTTACAAACGCCATGCGCTTCTCAATGGAATTTCAAACACTGCACAGAGCTTTAATAGGGAGCTTTAAGTAAATTTCTTCAGCACTTAATAACTATCGGTGATCCGATTAGAACCAGCGAGGCGTGTGATTTTATAACGAGCTATAGAAGAGAGCCAAACTTGTTTAAAACGCGTCATACTAAGTTTGTATTACTTAAGTGAATAGTTTCGTTTAAAATTAGTACAAGATTTTATCATTTCAGCGAAAAGATTATTTTAACTCACTGTTATTTCGGTCAACGACCTAGTACAGACTATACAACCGTTCTCATTAAGTATATTAAATAAGTTAACTAAAAAGCAAAATTTAATATAATTATATAAATTATATTGATTTTTTTAAAGATAAAGTGCAAGTTTTGTAACATTGTATGTTTATTAAAGGTAAGACACACAATTATTAAAGTTTGTTAGAAGCATTCTATCCACATGCATTTTTGCTTATAAATAATCTGGCTTCTGTTGGCCACTGTTGGCCTTTATAGTTCGGACGGGCTTGAGGTGGCCCGGCGCACGAGGCGCCTAGCCTGAACCTCGGCGTATTATTATTACGCGTTATGGTGACTAAGCTCGAGGGCTCCCGGCGGGCCGTCACGCTATTGTACTAATCTCCGGGGTATTGCTGTTGCAAACAATTGATTAACTGCCACCACTTAATTAGGTTTATATTTTAATTAATATAGTTTGTGAAAACAACATTCAATATCAGTGGGTTTTGTCGTATTGCATATTTAATCGTATGACACTTCCGCATATTTTTATCCGGCAATTTTTTAACGGATACCTTGAAATATGGTGAATGAACAGGTGACACTATGAATATTTATTGAACAGTAAGAATTTTAAAAATAACAGGGTGTTATTTTTAAAACAATAAAAGTTTTACCAATAATGCCTGTATATAAAGTTTGCAATGTGCAAAAGTAGAAAAGAACTACGGGACTTTTAGTGTGACATTTAAATGAATGTCCCACTGCTGGGCAAATCAGAGTACATTATATGTACTGTGCTACAGAGGGTATTAGGGCATAGTTTATCACGTAACTCCATTGCGGATTTGCCGATTTGACATACGTTTGAAATATTTTTTGTTCTTATTTCGAAAAAAGCGGGTTTCCCCACGATGTTTTTCTTCATCGCTGAGCACGTGATCAAACAGCACTTAAAATTAACAATTTCATTGGTGGCGGCAGGGTTCAGACTCGGGTTGCTCGAGTATATTGAATTATAGGCGAGCGCCTGGACAATGATATATCACGGCTGTGCAATTTAAAAAAAATATTCATCCAAAACGCAAACACAACAAGCTTTTAAGTTAACCTGTTAGATTAACAGATATTAGCAAAAATATCGTGATGTTAGTTACATTGCAGTTGATATTTATCATTATATTGGTTTTCACTATTGTTATTTTTTTTTCCATTATTAAAATGTTATTGTTAATCGTGTTCTGTTAATTTAATGTCAGGCTGGGGTACAATATCAGTATCGTGCACAATGTGTATAACAAAGCACAGACCTTTTTGTCTAAAATCTGACTAGAATAATTGTATTTTAAATTACTTGTACATTATTTGTGATCTTAGACCAATAAAGATTTTTTATTATTTATTATTAATACATACCAGTCATAATTTCTGTACAGTAATTATGGTTTGAATCGCGATAGCTATGAATACATAAATTTTTCTAGTACCAGTTGAGCGCCGATGGGTTTTAAAAATTTAAGTCTATGAATAGTAGTGTCTCTGCTTATCCTCTTAGTGTTAATACATTAGAAAGCTTGAGTTTTTACGTTCATATTTTATTGATATTTTTAATTAGTTCTATTTCTAATTATGTGTCTAATCCGGAACAATGTGAAGCTATATAACCGATTGCAATCCGTCTTCCGACAGAAGGAAATTGCAGCGATATTAAATTCATCCAATGGATTAAAGTATTAGTACTTTTGATTACTTCGTAGCACAGAATGTGAAATGTTCATTAAACTTGTCGTTATAATTCATTTTTGGGAATTCGGGGTGTCATATGTAGCTCTTAATAAGATTCGGCAAAACTAAGTCGGCTGACTAATTTAATAAACATGCGGTAAACTATATGGCTTGAGTTCTTCAGTGTCATTCGTTTATTTGTAAGTGATTCTTTGGTCTTACCATGAATCGTGCTATTTACGTATTCCTATAACATTGAAACTCTACAATAAATTGTTATATATATATACTAGCGGCCCGCCCCGGCTTCGCACGGGTATTTAACAAAAATTTTAAAATTAAAAATTATCACACACATACATAAAACCTTCCGAATATTTCGTCTTTGGTGAATAATTTTATGAATTTCTTCATCTTTTCAAATACCCTTGAAATTACGTCATGAAGATCGAAAGCCTGGCCAGATAATGGTTCCGCTTTAATTACGGGACATTCGGGGTTACACGTAAAAATGACAAATAAGTCTGGTCTCCCATAGCTTTGGACATAAATCATTGCATCTTGGGTTTTTAATGCAGATAACTTGGAGAACCTGTAAATGAATATGACGTTGCAGATTTAGCGTCGAACGATATTTGATGGGTCAAAGTCTTGATTTAAAGCGTCTCTAAGATGAATGTTTCATCAGCCCCAGTCTCTGGAGATTACGACATAATATGTAATTCAATGTATGTATTTAATATGGCAGTCTGTGGGGGAGTCTATGTTCAGCAGTGGACTCAAATAGGCTGAAATGATGATGATGATGATGATGATGTAATTCAATCTTTCTGGTATCATTTTTGCCATCATATCGACAATGTCGTCAAGTGCGAGTCGTTGTCCCACACGAAGGGTTCCGTACCATTCCATTTGGTAGTAATTTCACTGTGGTAGGGTCCACGCAACAGTGTTCACTGTTGCACGAATGGGCAAGTCCGTCCGGGTAAGTACCACGACCTCACAGAATACCGGCGTAAAGTAGAAGTGTTATACATACTTCTGCGTTTCGACTGGTGAGAGAGGTAGCCGGGGCCCACTTTATTTAAACATGGCAACGCATTTGCAACCCTACAGGTGTTGCAAATGCGTTGCCCTACAGGGCAGCGGTTATCACTTAGCATCAGGTGAAACGCCAGCTCGTTTGCCACTTTGTCACATAAAAAAATCAAATTTAAATATCTTTATTCGATATAGAAGTATTACACTTACTTATTGTCAAAAACACTACTACTATTGACATTATCTATAAAAACGGCAAAAAATCATGTCTGTTTTATGGGAGCCCCATTAATTTATATTTTTTTTTCGTGTTTGTTCTTATAGCGGCAACAGAAATACATCGTTTGTGAAATTCACAACTGTCTATGTTCTAACTATGTATGGTCATAAGATACAGCCTGGTGAAATATGGACAGACAGACTGACAGACAGCGGAGTCTTAGCCTATTACTAAGACTCCGCTGTGTGCCGTTTTACCCTTTGGGTACGGAACCCTAATAAGTCACTGTAATAATGCAATGGATTATTAAAACAGGTAGCTAACCATCAACCTAAATGCATTAAATTGCATGCATCTCACAGTTTTGTTACGCGCTGTACCTTACTGAGGAATAGTCAAATAATAACCGTCTTCTTCCATTACGACGATTAAGGGATATTGTAGTGGATCAAGCAATCGGTGTAACTCAGAGACCCTTTTAAGATGGCCGTGTCTACCGTGCAGCACTATATCTCTGGGGCCTTTTTAGGGTTCAGTACTCAAAGGGTAAAATGGGTCTGTCCCTCTGTCAACAGGCTGTATCTCATGAACCGTGATAGTTACACAGTTGAAATTTGATCTGGGTGTTGGTTTCCTAAGGAGGTTTAACGTCAGGCAGGCGGCTAGTTGTAAAAATATGGCCAAAACCGCTCAAAACATGATTCATGTTCTTCCGACCCCACCTAGGTGGGATAGGGGCAGGAAGATGTTGATGTCTTGTATACTTGTCCCTCTATTTTAAAAGTTCGCGTCAAACGAAGTCATTTGAAAGAGGCTATTGTACTTTCGGATGTTGGTTAAAAATTTCCTGATGGTGAATGATTATTTATCAAATGATTTTCTATTGGCTGTGGCGGCTCCTTAATATTGGGGAGACTAACTTTTCCAGAAGCACAGCACATACCATTTATTTCATCGACCCATTTTTAGGCAGAACACTGAGCAGATCTTATTCATCGCTTCGAATTGGAGGGAAGACTGTTGAGCATAATGCAAAAAAGCTGATCTGTTACTGTGAGCTAAAACTCGATTACGACCTCTAGTCGTTGACATTTGTTGTCTTTCTCTCTAATCTCGTAGGCGTTGGGAACGCTCAGAGCTCGATTCCCTAGTGTGAATTTGTATATTAATATTATTTTGCTCTTCAAGCCACTGCAAACACTCTACTTGACTCTCTCCGACTTGTAAGTTTCCGGTAAAGATTCCTCATTACGACGTATTTTTGATGCCCTCGCTTGGGAAGAGAGTTTAGAAAAAGTTTCTAGAAAGATGAGATCCTAATCTCTGGGCATTTTAAAATTATGTTGAATAGGAATTACCAGTATAAATGTGATTGAAAAATTATAAGAACTACTAAGTCAGTCACTAAGCTGTTTGGATAGTAAATTACAAAATACTAACATTTTTAAACTTGCAATATGTAAGGAATGGAATGTCCGAATTGAATAATTCAAAAAGTTATTTAAAGATATTGAAAATGTCTTAAATATGAAGTAATTTATTTTTTAAGGATTAAGACCAAGATACAAATAAACAGCCTTTTCTAGCGGCGGCATTTCAATAAAAAATTTAAATTAAAAGAACACTTATTGTGGCAAAACTATAATAGTTAGACATATGGTGTCGCGACACTTTTTGTAAATAATGATGTGTTCTACAAAGCCGTAGTACATTATTTTATTCTATCATCAATAGTTTTCGCAGCGCACGCGATGTAAAGAATATTTTAGGTAATTTTTGTACACCTTGAGTAACATTATTGGAGTTTTAATAAGGATCCCTAAGTTTTTTGAAAATATAATATAGCCTATATTAAGCAGGGATAATGTAGCTCCCCAACAGTGAAAGAATTTTTCAAATCGGTTAAGTAGTTTCGGAGCCTATTCAATACATACAAACAATCAAATCTTTCCTCTTTATAATATATATATGTCTTTCTTGTTACACAAAGTTAGTCTCGATACCCCTCCGAGATATCAGTTTGATATTTATGAATAAGGTATTAATGATAAGGGTGGTCCACCCCAAACGTCTAAACGTCTTATTCTACCATACAAATTCCCTACAAATAATTTGTTTGGCGAAACAACGTTCGCCGAGTCAGCTGGTTTGATATATAAATTCCATTAGTACTTAACTACTATATCAGCTATGCGATTAAAACCAGCGGGGCGTATGATTTATAAAAGGGCTCTACAATTGAGCAAAACTCGATATACATATGTGGGGTTAAGTACGTAGTATCTACTTAAGGTACATGTTTTTTCATGCATAATAGAACAATTTTTTAATGGTAGTGAAATGTTTTTATTTGGTTCTATTGCTTTGTTTAAGAATCAGATAATGTATTTATAACAATTAAATAAATGTAAAAAGTAAAAAGAGTAAAGTTTTTTTTTTAATACGTGTGACGAAAAGTGCACAGTATTAATTATAAATTAATATATATAGTATTATTTTATAAGTTACATGTTTTTTCATGCTTACTCGATGTATAAACATTTTTCACGGTACTGAAATGATGTTAATGAACCAAATAAATCGTGTTCAGGTCAGAAAATACAAATATACCAGTTGAATAAATTTAAAAACGACATCAAAGAATAACCATGGCGTTGATGTTAATTAGTATTAATTGAGATCGATTGCCTTATCGAAATCATTCTGCTATTTCCTGGTTCGGTGGAAAACACTTTTTATAGCTAAATACTGTGAAACTGTTGTGTGTTAAAAGAAAGAACTAAAATTCAATCATCCGAGGTTTTTAATCAGCTCCTTTATGTATCTGACCTCCTTCCTCTCGTGGAAATCTTCTTCTTCTGCTTCTGCGTGCGCGTTCTGTGTTGTGCGCATCATCTGTTCCCGTCCAGGGAGCTCAGTGATGAAGGTACGGATCTGTGTCAAATATATTCGGACAAATGAAGCAAATTTGAAATCGTCCACGATTCGCAACATATTTTTGCAGCCGGAAACAAAAAGAATATTCTTTAAAGTACTCAGGATAAGAGTAATATATAATTCTGTCACAAGTATTGTTTAATGTAATAAATCTTTAACAGGTGGCATAGAGGTTATCACATTAATTATTTTAACATCAAGCTAGTCAATGTTATAAGGTAGTCAAGATAAAACAGTTTTTTTTTGTTATGATAAAAAATAAATTATCGAACATATTAGATTCAATTTCATTTATTTTGTTCGAGTCCCACTCCCACTAGATAAAGTGTGCGGGAAGTCGATGGATTCAGGTATCTCAGGTTCATGCTTCGTGGCGATCTGTGGTCTATGTTTAGCGGTGGACCCAAACAGTCTGAAATGATGATTCAACATCATCATTTCAGACTGTTTGGGTCGTTAGTTGGTTGATGCAATAAATCATAATGAGGTGTAGTCTTTTAATCATAATATGGTAGAGTCACTCATCAGATTCTGCCGTCGCATCGACAGACCTGGCCCTTCTTTCTGGAGGTTGACCGTTGTGAAGTTGAAGTATTACACTTATACGTTTCGCATGGTGAGTTGGAATGGAGACCATTCGTAAGAATGTCTACGACGCATCTAGAACCCCACAGATCTCGCACATATTTATGGGCGGCGGTAACGACAATACAGTTAACAAAGTCAGGTGGTCCACCTTGTTGTTTGCCACCATTACACATAAGAAAAATAAATAAAAACGAATTCGCTCCAGGGTTGAACTAAAGTTTGTTCGATGATATTATCATTTTGCAACTTTGATACCTTTTGATTTACTGCTCTGAAGTTTTGCAGCAGTTTCAAGGCGGATCTTTTGTCAGTAGGATGTGAAAGTTGATACAGGCGCACAGCTCGATGGAACTTAAAAAAACAGTAAAGTTTAATAATAAAATCACTTACATAAATTGGTGTTAAGTATTGATTTTAGTTCATTATGATATTTGGATGTTGGTTAATGTAAAAAAGAAACATGAGATTTTGCGGTATTTAATTAGGTATTCTCTTCATTACATGCAAAAAAACCTAGCCTAAGTTTTTGTCCGGTTTTAGCGATAGCTTAATTGAAATCCACAGGATCTCTAGCTTATCAATTAAATTAAGATGTTAGCGTTCTAAAAGGAATTTTCCATACAAGCAAGCAATTTTCCATGCTTGTACAGCCTACTGTTTTTCTTTTAACAATGAATCGTAAAACAACAACTGTATTCGGTAAACAAAGCTAAAATAGGACAGCTTGTTAACTTACCCTTTCAAGAAGACACCAAGTGTCCCTGTACTGCTGCAGGAAGACAAGTGGCGTGAGGATCGACGCATAGAGCGCTGCCTCGCGGTCCAGCAAGTCTTCTCCTTCAGACATTCCGTGAACTGTCGCCCTATATTTGTGGAGGAACGCCGTATTTGCATGGTCCTTGTCGAAGCTGTAAGTGAAAGTATTATGCCGTGACTTTACTTCGTTATAAATACCGAGCGGATCATAATAATAAAATAGAACACACACTACTGCTGATTTTGAGGGTACGGAAATCCTTTTGTGAACAAAAGTAAGTCTTTTTTTTTGAATTTTCGAAAATTGAACTTGACGATATCGTTATAACCACGCTTCAAAATTCTTACAATATTCGTCATTATTAAGAAAATTCTGTTAATTTACTTTTTCACTCCGTCAACAATTAAATCAACAGACTACGCTCACGTAACACGAGGCCTTCTGAGGGAGCCTTGGCTCGGGCAGTCACGCTATTATTATTAGTTTTGGAGGACGACATGCTCTTAGAGCGCTTCTGCGGACGCACCACGGCCCTTGGCTTAAAGGCCCCCTTGGCTTGGGCTGTCATCATAAAAGAGTCGGTGCTGGGAGAAGAAGCGCGGAAGAAGCTCCAGCAAATCTTTTATCATTAACGGGGGAAAACTGCCAGGTACGTGGCGGAACCTATTATATGTTTGATTTGATTATTCTGATGTTATAAAGGATTGACAACTCACTACGGCATAATCGCGTAAACACGCCTCACTATATCCCTTGGCGTCGGTTTTACCCGAGCGCAGGTTTCTCCCACATCATCGTGCCTCTTCGACAGCTTAGAGACATGTCTCTCTCCAGAGGGGTCCCGCTCCAAAGACACCAGTTCCAAAGAGTAAGACGTGGACTTAGATTAAGTGAAAGAAAACAAAGATAAAGTAAAATAAACAGAAGTAATAGAGCAAGAAGAAATAGTAGAACCTCTTTACATTTAAAATAAGTTACTTGAAGCGATGCATATATAATCTTATAAATAAACATTTCAGGACATATATTTATACAAAGTTATCTAGTCCCAAATTGAACATGGGTACCAAGTAATTGACAAACATATATAAAATATACATTATAAATAGATATACGAATATAAACACCCAGAAACTAAAAGAACAATATGATTATCACACAATATTTTTCCAGCGGTGAGAACTGAACTCGCAGCCCCTGTCGCCAGAGGCACTACCCCAGTTTAATTGTCAAATATGTTTCTCCTCTACTTAGGGCAAATTAGTACTTGGTTCACGCCCCACCATTATTACCCATGAATGTCTGCAGAATCCACGAAACGGCTTTAGATTTGTCTTTTAAAGACTCAATCATCAGTAGTCTTCTTTGAGGGTAGTGTTACACGAGTGTATAGTCTTGTCCAGGGAATTACCAAAGCTTTATATAAAAAGATGTGATGTTCTGGCGTGCAGGAGAGAGGAAGCCTATTTCCTTGGCGAGTAGTTTCCTTGACTAGTCAAAGTATATGCATGAATCATATATCATATGTTTCATGTCAAAGTCCAAACCAGAATCAAATCACTTTCGGTTCTATTTATTTTTAATCATTCGACCAATGCTAAATTCGTAACATTGAAAGATATAATTTGATAAATGTCTCATCATTCCGTCTTTCGTGAACTGATATAAGTTACGTCAGAAAGATACGTTAATCTTGTGAGTCAGTTTATATGATGAAAATCTAATCCAACTTCCGAAGCTTGCTAAACTAGCTATGGAAAGTCTTGTCTAAAACTTGAATTGTTTGGAATTTTGATTGTTAATCAAACAACCTCAAAGGGGTAGACTTACCGCAAAAACTAAACAGAATAATGTAACGTACGTTCGCAGCCCCATTGCAGAGATTTTATCTCATTCATGATATTAGCATTCGCGCGTAAACATAAAATATAGACGATCACCGAATTATGTTAAAATAACATCAATTAATACTGAAAATTTTTCAAAGAAGCTTACATTATTATCTGTTTGACACTGTCAAAAACTATAGATGGTAGAGTGGCACTCTGAGAAGTGAGAAAATATCGTATAAAATCTCTTTTGATACCTATAATTTCTTCCATGATTTTTTTTAATATAGGTGAAAAAGAGTAGGAGGTGCATACTCATCAATTTATTAGGAAATAGCTTCCTGGATTTGACAAGTTTTTAAAGTGGATATTAACTGTTAACGTTGGATGTTACAAGCTATTCTCTCTATCTTCTATTATTTTTTCTAGCTAGGATCCAATAGCAACAAGATATATAAATTAATTAAAAAGTTTTTTAATAAATTTGATGATTAAAATAGTAATATATTAAATAATAATACTAATATTAATATATAATTTATAATTAATACTAATACTAAAACTATTAATAATATATAATCTAATATTAATATATAACCTAATACTAATATATTATAGAAATTACTTTGGACTTATAAATTCAATTCAACAAAATTAAACAAATTTTACTTCGAAATGATTCGTACATTCTGAGTAAATCCAAGAAACATCAATTAAAACGAAAGAAAGGTTTTAATAATTTTCTTCTTCAGTCCGCATTCTATCCGATAGAAAATTTGCACTAGAGATAGATTGATATAGTCTACAAATTACTCATTCCGAGCAGAGGTAGATCGATTAGAGAATAGAATAAGATTAAAAAACTAGTAGTGGGAAAGAAGTTCATTACTTCTGTTTCAAAAGAATTTTATAAATCGAATTGTGGATAAAATAAAATTACGTTAAGTGTATAATACATTGTGTGTTACTACTAACACTAAAAAGACATTGTGTGTTACTACTACTAACTTCTTACTTTGTGAGAAAATGTCTGGACAACCTCAAAAAGAAAGTGATAACAGAGACGCGTATAAACGATTTACTTATATTTTTTTTATGTGAGAAGTTGGCGTGCGAGCTGCTACTGCACTAAATGTTATGATAACCACCGCCCATCCACACTTGCAACACCCGTAGGGTTGCAGATGCTTGCCACCTCATACATTGGCGTTTCTAGGGCTATTTTTCAGGGTGGGCCTGGCCCCTACTAAAAAAATCGAACACTGTTTCAGCAATAGATATTATTCAAGTGGAAGGTTTACATTTAGTATATATGCATATTATAGTAGAGAAAATTCGAGAAATTCAATACCTACATTGCACCTCGCTCGCCTCGCTCTTTTTCAATCTGCTTTTGGCGATGAAGGATAGGAGTCCAGCCTAGAATTTCGAATTGGTAATCCACAACACATGCAACAGCGAAGAACCTTTGCGTGGCCCTGAAAAAAAGTAGCTATTTGCATATTTTTTCCGAATTCATACGACCATTAAGGGCCCAGTTCCTGAGCAATAAGGCCTCAACATATAACAGCTTAATTTTTAAATGTAAAATGTGCTGATAAATTGTGGAAAATTTTTTTCGCTGCTGCCAGGAACAATTCCGTGTCTTCTGGATTCTGCTCTGGCCACTAAGCTAAAGCGTCATATATAAAAAAATATTATGAATAAAAGTAAAGATATAGATATAAATATTGTATATAATACATATATAAATAGGACCCAACCAGACGGAAGCCCTCGGCAGGGGAGACCAAATGGCCGAGGGTTAGGGTGAAAGGGAGAGAAACGCGCGGACGATGCGGGCGGTATCGAGGAGCACCGCCTTCTGCATTTGAGCTTGGAGCGTTCCGTCCTGGAGTCCCAGTCGTCTCAGATGTCCGGAGAGGCTAACTGGAATCAACCGTTTCGCAGACACGACTATCGGGATAATTTCGGTCGGCACACCATCCCACATATCGGCCACCTCGTGAGCCAGGTCCACATATTTCATCTTCGTATCTGTTTCGGCTTTCACGAGGTTATCATCCTATGGAATGGTAATGTCGACCAAAAATACCTATATTTGTTCGCTACAATCGTCCTGTCCGTGATGATGGGCCGGTCCAAATAGAGCCTGGCGCGGTCATTTTCGAGCACGGTCTCCGAAGAGTACTTACAGTACGGCAGTTTCCATTCCACGAGGCCGTATTTCAGAGAGCCTGGTGTAGGATTCTGGCTACTAGGTTGTGTCTATGCAGATACTCAGAGTTAGAAAGCATGGAACAACCGGAGATAACATGCCGAAGCGAAACCCCGGGATGGCGACTAGCTCGACAGATATGACGGTGCCATTCCTTAGGATGTATTTCCGATAGTTGTTCGTCTTAATAACCTGATCGCATAGACAAAACCTTCGGTTTCCCCAAAAAGGTCACCAAAACGTAGCCAGTTAAGGGAGTCAAGAGTATCTACAAAAGGCTCTTTCTCCTTCCATACGGCCTCCCGGTCGAAAACGCTCAGCACTATGGGTCCTGCCATTGCTTGTTGCCTAAGGATAGAGGGGTAAATCCTTTATCACAACTAATGACGTCCGTGTAGATTAAATCATTCGATCTCGCCAGGAAGTAGTTACGGAGGCAGCACACCTCGCGATTGTGCATGTTGAGCTCACTTTGAGTCCACCTGAGTATGCCAAAGGTATACATGAGGACTGGCATGACCCAGCCGTTAAATGCGCGCGCCTTGTTCACGTCTGACAAATGGCGGCTGTTGAACACCTTTGTCAGGCGTGCAAAAACACGTCACGAACTGACTGTTTCATGCCAGCCTCATCAATACACATGTTTTGTGACATACCAAGGTATCTGTATGTTTCAGCCTCTGAAAGAGTCCTTATCTCTTATCCTTTAAACGAGAAATTCTTGTAAATATATTATATAATCGGAATCTCGAAAACGGCTCCAGCGATTTTCATGAAATTTAGTATGTGCGTAGATTCGGGGGTTCATTTTTAGAAAATGTCTTTTTATGCCTGTTTTCAGGGAATGAAAAATATCATTCGAATATGACCGTAAATTTCGCCGCAAAAAAAATAATAGCTCGGTCGGTAATCGGGCGGACCCAAAACAGACGGCCGCGGTTCGTATCACGATCATTTACACACTTATTTTTTCAAAGACATAATGGTATGAATAAATTTGTTGTTTCTCTTCTTTATTTTTTTCTTGTTAGCGGGTGCCAAACGAGCTAGTGGTTTACCTGACGTTAAGTGACAACCGCAGCCCATCGACATTTGCAACACCCGTAGGGTTGCAGATGCGTTGCAACCTTTTAATAAAGTGGGCCCCGGCTATGTCACACACCAGACGAAACGCAAATGTATAACACTTGCATTTCACGCCGGTGTTCTGTGATGTCGTGGTTACTCGGACGGACCTGCCGATTTGTGCAACAGAGAAGCCTGTTGTGTGGCCCTACCTCATTAAAATTTGCTTTCTGCAATGAATAACTTATTAGTTAAAATCATTTATAATATCCCTAAATAAATATAAGTATGTATTCGGTT
Organism: Iphiclides podalirius; assembly: GCA_933534255.1. Classification (NCBI taxonomy): domain Eukaryota; kingdom Metazoa; phylum Arthropoda; class Insecta; order Lepidoptera; family Papilionidae; genus Iphiclides; species Iphiclides podalirius. The sequence continues at coordinate 8,851,479 of OW152834.1, forward strand.
ATATTTAATTACATTAATTTTATATACTATATAGTTCATCATTTTGTTTCAACACAATGTCCGTACATTGTGTAAAAGAGGAAAATCAACAGTGGCTTATAAACCGAGCGTTGACGTAAGCCGGGTGTCCTGATAATAAGATTATTTAAATTTATAAACAATTTTGATACTAGCTTATAACAAGTTCCGACAAAATTTAACTTGAGCTTTGTTCAAGAAGGATAGCGTTAGCAGTTGTACTATACATAAAAAGAGAAATAGATTAAACATGATATAACAAACATAAAAAATATATAGCTATAAATTAAACAATAACATAAAAAAAACTTAATACGGGGCATTTGATTAGAAAAAAGTTGTTCCATCTTCTCTGGCTGTGATAACCACTACTTATAATTGTTTCTTCTACATTTGTAAAAGGATTTAATTTTTTCAGAAACTGTGTGTTTGTTACCATTTTAAAGTGTATTCCACAACGAGAATGAAATTAGTATATCACTCCACAGCGCAATCTTTCCAGAGCGGTTAAAAGGGAAGCAAGCAATAAATCTGACCGAATGAAAGCGCAAAATTAAATGCCAAAGCTTTATTGCAGGTCTTGCTGTTTCTCACCAATGTTTTGAAGAATCTTTCTAGTTTTCACTTTGAGAAAAATAGATCTGTAATACATTTACTCATTCTTGATATCTGGTTCAATCTTCAAATGAAAATTAGTCAGTAATATTTTATCGTTTTATGTCAAATCAAATTTTTCTTTTCACGGGTAGAGTAGAATCTGTTACTTCTTTAAGTTTCCGTTATAGTCATTTAGCATACACAATATTTCATCAGATTTGTATACGTATCTAATGTCATACATATTTGAAGGTTCTTTTACAATAATTAAAAACTTAATCTAAAAATAAAAAGTATGTGTGTACTTATGTACGCATGTAAGAAGTTATACTTATAGCGTAAAGAAATGTCTTTGTTTTCTTAATGAAATACAATTGATAGTAATTAATTTAAATAAAAGTAACAGCGTATACATGACCCACTGCTGGGCAAAGGCCTCCTCTATACAGAGGGTATTTGGGCATAGTCCACCACGCGGCCCCACTGCGGATTGGCGGACTTTAAATAACTTGGAATTATTGGTAAACTTCATGACATATATCAAGGAGTTGTTATTGTTTGCTAAAATTAAAATGGTTACCAAGCTTCATGTCGCATTTTGGGGGTTGGTGTGCGCAAATTTTACTCTCATAGATTTTTCCAAAAGCACCATAAAAATTATAACTTCAAAAAGTATGTATGAGTGTTATGTCACGAAAATACGGTAAATTGCAATTGTGTTTAATACTGTTCGGATGTATAAATCAATATTCGAGCAACTCATGTGTTATTCTCAAACTAAGTTACTTTACGTAATATTTTTATCGATTAAAAGCATCGGTTAGTTACTTACTAAGAAGTTACTTGCGTTAAAATTCGACATTTTTAAGATATTGTTTTCTTGATTTTACGCGAATATTATACATATTAAATGAAACTACTTTACGGATTTTATCGCGTTTTTTATTTTGATTTAAATTCCCGACCTTTCGAACCCTTTCCAGCGTTCATGGTCACGGGACAGACTAAGTTGTTATACGTCTTGATATATATAGTTAACTATATAGTTCTTAACTAACTTCTTCTTTCTTAACTATATTATTCTCTATAGTTAACCTCGGCTACCGTCAATTATCTTGTTTATTTTTATTCCGATCCAACGTAAACGCCGGGAATTTAAATAAAAATAAAAAACGCGATAAAATCCGTAAAGTAGTTTCATTTAATACATTTTTAAGATTTTAAATCACTATTGATTAAATTCTAATCAATAATATTTATATATATAGGTAATTCTTCTGTGTGTATGTCACTGAACTCCTAAAATGCTGGATTTTTATAAAATTTTGTTCGGCATTCTCACAAGATCACAGGAGTGGTTTCGCAAATTCCACATTATTTCATGACCCCACTGGCTCCAGGTAAAGAAGACAGGGGGAGGGTCTTCATGTTTGCTCAGAGCACCATAAAGGAGAACCAGTGCTAACAAGCAGAAAGCCTCTCAGTATACAGCGGCGGTCTGGGGTCCTGAATTAATTTGTTTAAAGAAATAAAAATATTGACTGTAGTTTCTCAGTAAATACTTGCAAATGTTATGTATTTCCATAAAAATAAGAATGAATTTTCATGATTTAGTAATGAGCATGAAAAAAATACTAGAAACAAACTTAAAATTAGTTCTAACCTCATCTAGATTGCGTAGAATAAGTAAACCTTTTATGGAACAACAAAATCCCAGAAAATGTAGTACTGAAAATGTAGTACTGAAAATGTAGTAGTAGCTCTACAAGTGGAATTTAATATATTGTACACAGTTTTTTTTAATCAAATCACGTTAAAAAATGTCCCGTTGAGTTTCTTTCGCCGGTTCTTCTCGGGTAAGTGGCTTTTTTTCCGAACCGTTGGTAGTGGTTTTGACAATCAATAAGTGAGTGTAACGTATGCATAATACTTCAATATGTTGAATAAGGATATTTGAATATGTTGAATAAAGATATTTAAGTTTGAATTTGGAAGTGAAGTTTGACCTTGTTACCACTACGTTCTGACCTTGAAGGTTAGATAGAAACGCATTGCTCAACGCTCCAGCGGCTGCGCAGTTCCGCCCAGTCGTAGAGTATAGGGATAGTGTAGTCTACCCTTGAATGGGCAGAGGACTCTCTCTCTAGGACTATAAGAAGCGCTCTGCTTCTACCACCCTTAACCTGTCGCCCGCACCCTTGCACTTAATAAAGTTAAATGTAAAAACCCTCGAATTCCGTGGTGTTGTTTGTATAACATCCGCCATATCATAGTTTGCGATTGATTAGAAATTTTCGCAACTTCACAGAGACAACTAATTATTTCAATGCGAGAAACTGTTCGTTTTTAAATTGTGTTAACATGCTGTGCATGATATGAATTTGATAAAATTAATACAATTTAAGAAAACGTTCGAATACCTACTGTGTCCGTAATATTATTTAAAATTCTCACGACAACATGTGATGGTATTACATTACGCGCGGTACATCCCAAGTCTTTTTTGCTGAATTTTTTAAGGGCAATTCTCCTCTATTCCGAGGCCAGGTAGCGTGAGAAAATTAATAAATATAAAAGCTAAGATAAAATTAAGTGAATCAAAGTATAATAAGTTTATTGATACACCATGACACCAAATAAAACTCGTTACGGGAAGTAATTTCTCACTAGAATTAAATTAAGATTGCTGGTTCGTACATGAAAAGTTGTAAAGCTGATTTACGATTAGTAATATATGATTAAAACTTCTTAAACTCGCTGTGCCCGCGACTTCATCTGGAATTGGAATTTAAAATAAATAAAATTTGTAAAATAAAAGTAATCTAAGGTACTCCTTATTACTTCAGATATCTGCCAGTGAAAGTCCTGTCAAAATCGGTTCCGCCGTTTCAGAAATTAGCCAGAACAGACAGACAGACAGACAAAAATTGTAAAAAAAAATATTTTGGTATACATCCATATGCATTTAGTAAAAAGCGGTTGTTTTCACCGCCAAACAAACCATAATTTTTTTTATCTGTATAGATGTTTTATTTACGCCATATTACGTGGCATTACTTTAATTGCAGCTTAAGTGGCCCCTTCGGCGCAATGATGCGATAGAGTGTAAGGCACGTGCCGCTGGGGCTTTGGGCCGTATCGCATTTCACACGGGACCCTAAACGTCTAGTGTGACTGTGAAACAACACACATTGTATCGTGAGAATGCGAATAGCCGAACTTCTGTTTAACTCTTATTAAAAAGGGAAACCGTTGTAATTGTTATATTTAAACATCATTGAGCCGTAATAGCTCAGTGTCCGGGCGCTCGCCTTTGATCTTTACCCTTTAAACGAGCAATGCTTGTATATATATATATATATATATATATATATATATATATATAGAGGGCCGCGGTTCGTATTTATTTATTTATTTAGTCTTTATTGCATTTCCTTTAATACGGAACACAATAGGCGGACTTAATGCCTCTAGGCATTCTCTGCCAGTCAACCTATGTTGTGGTGAGATCTTTAGGCAATTAAAAAAATTTACCAAAATAGTAACAAATACTTTAAATACACAATTATATAAAAATCATCGTATCACAATCATTTACACACTTATTTTTTTACTATTTTTTCTATACCAGATCATTGCTTTCTTTGTTTTTTATTTCGAAATTACATAATTTGCCAAAAAAAAACCCGAGCAAAGCTCGGTCCTCCAGGATCTTCAATTTATTCGAGCACCTGAGTTCGATTCCCGGTGCCAGCGACAATTAAATTACTAATGGACAATTATAAACCTACTAGAACCTCTGTTTTCAACCTTTGGGTAAAGGAGCGAAAAGATAAATTAATTTCCTTTCAAATGAGCTTTGCTGAACTTTATTACATATGGACGAAGCTTGTACCTGAATAGTGACTGATTTTTTCTTTGCATTCTTCTTCAGTTCTTAATTCAGTTTAATGCAATAGAAGTTTAACGCTGGCGGGTGCGATTCAAAATTTATTCACATTAAAAAAAGTGTCATCCGCTTAAACAAAATGGAGGAATGATTCAGAAATCCTGGAACCCTCGAGTGTAGCAGATGTCCACGGGCGGCGGTATTCACTTAATATCAGGTGAACCGTCTGCTCGTTTGGCAATTTTTCACATAAAAAAAATGAAAGCATCAGGGATAATTTATTCATAATCATCTCATTATCGCCATCATTTTAGCCTGTTACAGTCCACTGCTGAATATTGGCCTTTTAGCTAAAACAGACGTTGTATGCAATTCAGACTTGAAATATGCGCACTAATGACTCAGGATAATTACAAAGCTAATGTTGCACTGAGGCAGTTAGTTAGTGGCCTGTCAAGTAAGTTTGCTGTTGCGCCTCTCAGGAGACGGTACCTAAAGTTAAGTCTCGAGAATTATTAGAAAATACCTAATTGGAAGCGTCTTAGAGACGCCTTAGAGACCTAAAGAGTCTTAATAGAAAACAACCATTCTTTTCAGAATTCATCATGTTTATTAAAATTAATTAGTGATTACTGTTGCTTTGGTAAAATGGACGTCAAATGCCTCATCCTGATACGGTACTAGGACCGAAATTCGACCGAATTCGGAAATTCGAGGCAAATTTCTTAGTTAAAACAGTACCATTATCTACAAAAACGGCAAAAAAAACCATCTTCATCTATCAATCTCTTGTATGGGAGTCCCCCTTAATTTTTTTTATTCTGTTTTTTAGTATTTGTTGTTATATCGGCAACAGAAATACATCATCTGTGAAAATTTTAACTGTCTAACTATCACAGTTCATGAGATACAGACTGGTGACAAGCGGACAGACAAACAGACAGACAGACAGCGAAATCTTAGTACTAGGGTCCCGATTCACCCTTTTGGTACGGAACCCTAAAAACAATGTCAACTCGGGTCAAAGCCGAGTAATTTCGGTGCAACTCATAAGGGGGTGTTTCTCTGCATCTCAATTAAATATATGAAAATTTCCTATTAGTTAAACCCAATTCAGTATATTACAACTCTTTTTAACACGATAGTACATTGTATTGTTACACAAACTGCGTAGAAAACACTGAAACTTCTCTGACTACGTTCATTCGTTTGCATCATGAATTTAGCATCAAAGTGTTGAAAGCGAAATGTTCCAAAGTTAAAAGTAAATTTTATAATGTAGCGGTAGTCTGGCGAAGGAAGTTACGGAAAAGTCTTGAAACAAAGGTTGGGTTATTTTGCTCTCTTTACAAGTATAGTTTAAGCATTGTATACTTTTAAAAACACCGACCGAGCGAGAGCGCGGGCCGGACTCGTGCACAAAGGGTTCCGTACCACCTTTACTAATATTATAAAGGCGAAAGCTTGTATGTATGGATGTTTGTTACTCTTTCACGCAAACACTACTGAATGGATTTTAATGTAACTTTACAATAATACAGCTTATACATGAGAATAAGACGTAGGCTATAATTTATATACATATGTTATGTATATCTGTCTTTCTGTCTTACTACGCGACTATGTCTGCGTAGAATAGGCTGAAGGTGTAATATACCTTCAGCCTATTCTACGCAGACGTAGTCGCGGGCAGCAGCTAGTTAACTATAAAAACGGCAACAATTTCATGTCTGTTGTATGGGAGCACCACTTAAATATTTTTGTATATTGTTTTTTGGTATTTGTTGCTATAGCGGCATCAAAGATACATGATCTGTGAAAATTTCAACTGTCGACTGGCACCCAAGTAATGTATCTTTCAATCAATCTGCAGCAAAAATATGTTTACCGTAGCGCACTACTCAAACTGCCTTTGCAAACAATTTAATGAATAACCCTTATTTATTCACAATCTATTGATTTCTATATTAGAAATTAATATACTTATAACTATATTTTCAGACACAAGTCTTTAAAACTTATTGTATTTCTATTATTATTCCATTAATTTTTTTTATATTTATTCTATTGTATTAATGTTAATAACAGAAAAATTTTTAATAGAAAAAAAGTTACAGCTGTTTTTAATGAAACTTTAGAAAAAGTACTGGTGCGGCCGTTCCTTACATTATACCATATAATTAAAATCGACTCTTGGATAAACAGTAAGTTATAAATTAGTTCAAAAAATGTATGCATATTATTATAGTGCATTACATCGCATTATTTATAAGCGATAATAATTACATATAATCACAAAGCCTTAAAAAAATTAAAAGCAGTTAAATGTTATGAAGTTAAAGGGTTTAAAAAATTTAACATACCTCAAACATTGTAACGATGTTATTATGACGCCTGTTAAAATTAAACGTTTTATTTAAATTTATTCACTTGGCATAATTATGCAAATTCACAAAGGTCTTAAGGCAATGAGGTCATTCCATGTAGCTTTAGGTATCCGCCCTTTTTTGGTAAAAGGGGTTTTGATTATTTGATGAAAACTAAATTTAAAGAATTAACTAAATTTAAAGAACACTTACTTAATGTTGACTTTTTGTTGAATGAGATGACTCAGTGGCGTAGTTGTTAAACCAAAAACCGACCATTTGCGAGTCGGACTCGCGCTGGAAGGGTTCCATAACATGCTTACTAATATTATAAAGGCAACAGTTTTTATGTATGGATGGACGTTTGTTACGCTTTCACCCAAAAACTACTGAATAGATTTTATATACAGATATATGAACACCAACACACTATAGAGACTATGTTCATCACACAATAACTTTCCAGTGGAGATCGAACCCATATACTTTGGCGAAAGAGACAGGTTCACTATCAGCTACAGGTGTAGCTTTGCGAGTTTACTACAAATAGGAAACCCTTCGACTTATGTGGCAATAAAGGGTGTGTTTGTATTTAACTCTGAATACGAGAGGAGTTTTCGCGGTAAGTAAAGTAAAGTAAAGTAACAGCCTATACATGTCCCACTGCACGGTAAAGGCCTCCTCTATACAGAGGGTATCAGGGCATAGTCCACCACGCGGCCCCATTGGTGCCGTCACTGGGGATCGAACTCAGGTTGCTCGAGTATATTGAATCAAAGGCGAGCGCCCAGACACTGAGCTATCACGGCTCTTTTGTGGTAAACGTAAGAAATTATAAATCAAATCAATTAAAACAACACATGCAACTATCTGTAAAAAAGTAAAGCAACCATAATATAATAATATAACATGATATTATAACGCAATTCTCGGATTTTCTCTACTATGTATACTACATATAAACATTCCGCTCTAATCGCTCTCCTTATTGTTTGCCGTTACGTAATTAAAAAGATCTAAGCGTTCAAAAATCGGGAGCGACTTTGTTATGTTTGTTTTATTTTGCCGTCTCAAAGTAATGCAAGCCGCTTTGAATCGCTTTGAAACGCAGAGTATTGTTAATTGCTGTTTAGTTTAGTTGTTGCTGCAGCGCGTTTCCGGCAAGATTAATAACATTTTTTTTGTTAACGTGGCAAAATGCTTATGGCTATGCCCCATCACGGGGGCATGAGCGGGTTATGTTGGATTCGCAACGATTAAAACCCCCACGATGTTCCACCTAGGCGCATAGAGAGCCACGGGAACGATTTCGCACATTTCCGCGACCCTGCCAGCCCTGGCCGCCTCAGCAGCCCCCTCCCTACTTCACAACTTCCCTCTCCTCCAGGTAAGGCGTACCCTGCCTTTCTTTCACGGCCAACGCACTCCCCCGAGTCTTGTGACCAGAGGCCACGGGAGCCAGGAGAGCCAGTGCCTCCCGCCGACCGGCTTCCCGCCTTGACGTGGCCGGATCATCGGGCCGGCCTTAGATCCAGTCTGGATTCCTCTTAGCTTCGCCGTGGGTGACCAAGCCATCGCTACTAAGCCCCTCCGCCACGACAAGGCGGGAATCCGGTCGGAGATGGATTTTCAACAGACTTTTACTTCTTCCATTAATGTACACTAAGCAACAATAAATCCGTATATCACTCCAGAGCTCAGTCTTTTAAATGTTAAATGCAATAAATTCACTCGAATGAAAGCGCAAAATTAATTGCCAAAGCCTTGTTGCGGTTCTTGCCATTTCCCGCCAATTTTATGTAGAATGTATAAAATTTTCACTAGAAGATTTACGTTATACAATACTAAAATCTGAAAACGTTTGTATATTTGTAGGTTTGAACTTTCCCTTATGTTAGCTGTGGTTATAACGTGGACAATGTTTATTGCAGTACTGAGAAATATCATTTTAATGTTGTATGTGACAATTACTAATCAATGTCTAAGTGCTCACTGAAATCAAATCATTGCACGAGCCAATTCGGAGTTAGTAGGTTGAGTTTTCCGTATAACAAAGAAGTCAATATAAATTATTTAATTATCGATATTCAGCATATGGACAATTTTATAACCGAAACACTAGAAATAAGAACAAACTAACTACGTCATTGTTTCTTCGTCTACAAAAATAAAATAGGTCGTCATGGGGCAACGTGTGCACATGTATAATAAAATCCACAGTCACCGCTTGATCAATTTAAACGCAAAATTAAAAGTAAACTTATGGCTAAAGCTATATTGCGGAATATCTCGACGACGCCAATGTGTGGAGTTAATACTGTTGATACTCACGTAGCCTTAAATTAGCTATAGTACGTATGTTATATTGTAAATTGATCTTTCAAAAAAGAGCAACTATTGAGTTTCTTGCCGGTCTCTTCTGAACAGAAAGTGCTTTCCGAACCGATGGTCATTTACTTACGAGCTTGTGTATCAATTTTACGTAAAATTCGACCTTCATAAGAACGCTCAAGCATCTATTTGAATAAAGATATTTTGAATTTTAACGTAGTTACGGTCAATATGCAATACCATACATAATTAATGGCAAATAACGACAATCAAATACGACAAGCATTCAGGTAATCTTTTCTTCCGTTTCCATCTACATAATTTCACACATAACTTGAACGCTTAGTAAAGCAAAGCCAAAGTTAAATGTATTTTAGGAAAAATAAAGTTATTCACTGGTGAATATAATTTGACAATTCTTTCAATAGTTTCAGAGATTGTACATTACATACAAAGAAAAATAAGCCCCTTCGTAATATTAGTATAGAAAATTAGAAACATCACATATAAATCAAAATGTTAAGGTACATACTTTACATTTTTTTAAGCCCGTGATTAGTTAAATTACTGTATTAAATAATTACTGTTCTTACACAAAATTTCTCCATTTATCTGAACCTAGTTTTGTCAGCGTGCTAAGTAGATAAAAGGTAAATCAGGTTTAGTGTAACTGCTGGCATTAATTAAGCACCGCTTCGGATTAATTTTCTCTGAGACAATATTAATTGTTATATAATTTAATTCATTAACGCATATTCTTTAGTATACTTTTTGAATGAATTATTGATAACAACATTTCTTTAGTGCTTGTTGACTTAAAGCATAATTTCTCTAACTCAAAGAATGCATAATTATATCTATTGATGATTTTATTGACAAAAGGTTAGGAATTAATAGAGCAAAGCATTCGAGGTAGTTCTCATTCACTGGAACATCATTATTTTTAATCAATAGTTCCAATTCAAAGGGTTAGTAAGCGTATTGAAAGAAAATAGATTTTCAATCCAACTCCACTCTTTTCATCTAGGCACGGTCATTATTGGCTTCGTGTATATAATAAAGCCCAAACAGACTTTCATCTACTTACTCGTTCTAGATTGCTAAAATCCAAGATTGTGTTACGATTGTGGCTTACGATTATATTAATAAATTTATATTCACTTGTAATTAATGAATATGTACTTCTTCGTATTACAGAAGTTAGAAAGATACTATACGTCAATAATGAAGTTATAATTTTTATAAATAATACATAGTGTTTTGATATGATAAACTTTTAATTTTTTATAATAATTACTTTTTTTATTAAAATGTTATTTATAAAAAGGGCTAAATAATGTAATTGATAAATATAATGACGGTAAAGAGCTTTAATTGACTGGTACGTAAATATCCTTAGGTACGTGAATATTAAGAGGTGTTTATAGATTTTCGTATTTTCAATGAAAACTCTCTAAAGTCGATTAGCAAACTGAATAATTGCCACTCGTATGAAGTATTATGTATATATCCAATATTAATTTACAAGGCAGTACTTATAATAATTCAACTTCAGTAAGTTGAATTGAAATCATATACAGTTAAATATGGAATACTGCTTCTACACTGCTTCCGGCATCACGAATTAAAAGTGGTGTACCTTAATTTAACATTAATATTTTAATTAAGAAGAAATACGCTTTACCTTAAATTTATGTTAACTCTTACTGGTAGTCATGTATACCTAAATGCAGAGGATGTAATAAAATAGTAATAGAATTTTAATAAAGCTTCGAGGCGGGAGGTTCTTCCCCGCAACAATGCCGCTACGAAACCCTAGTGATTACTTTTGTGCCGATGCCGGTCTAGATTTATCTGTGGTAAGAGTTTCGATCATGCAATCTATTTCAGTCTTTAATCGTCTCCTTTATACATTTAAATTCGGCATCGATTATAAAAAGAAGTTCGACATGGTAGTCGAGTGGTTTCTTCGTTTAAGTCCTAATTGGGATTTTTGTCCAAATAATTAAATTTTTTTCAAGGAAGTGACATTATTTATTTAAGAAAATTGTAAACGAGCTGGCGGTTTGATAACCGCCGCCTATGGACGTTTGCAACACCCGTAGGGTGGCAGATACGTTGCCACCTGTTAATAAAGTGAGTCCAGACTACATCACGTTAGTAAATAGAAATATAATATTATTGAAGCATATAAGAGATACTTAAAGACTAATTTATATACATTTATTTCTGCATTCTTGAATAACGAACAAGTATTGTTTGGGATTTCGAAGGATTGGTCGAAACTCAGTGACATGTTTACCGGTTCCAAGCGTTGTCCAGATAATATTTTTTTTCCTACTGTGTCATGAATATATTTAATACAAGATTGCAAACATAACTGAAGTTTATCGGCATACAAATCGTACGCAGAATTAATATTCAATTTGAGAAAGTTGAATTTGCAGTACACCAGCCTCTAATAGAAGGAGGACATCATTGTCGATTGTGTCAGAAACATTTGAAAAATCTACATGCATCAATGTATATATCTACATACAATATACCTTTTTCGTTTCCATGCCTAATACGGCCAGGGACTGTTTGTGCTGCAACCAGATCGTAAACCAGACTGATAGGTAATCAGTACCTTATGTTTACTTTAAAACATTGTGATTTACCTCTGATGACGGGCTTCCTTTAATTTTTGATAGAAATGGCAGAAGATGGTGCCGTTGTGCCTTTCATCCGAAAGGTCGTGTATTGGCCGGAATTGAGAAAATTACTGGGAGGAAAACTGATTACATAATAAAGCTCTCCTTAAATTCATTGCAAGTACCTATTTTGTATTACCTTATTTACACCAAGATACGGTTTCGGGGAAAAAACCATGGAAGGCTACAATGTTGATAGTTCATAACAGAATAGAAAAAAAGCGCTAGGAGTTGAATATTGCAGTTTTCGCACTAGCGGCTCGGAATCGCAGCGGTTATTTATTCACGCGAATAGCTCAACAAAACTTGTAGTGTTGCCAGGGGCTGTTTGTACCGAACGGTGTTTTAAATTCGTTGTTTTCTTAAGCTACTACTACTGGTAAATCTGCAGATACACCATATTGAGTCATCATCCTTCTACCGCAGTATTCATTGTTGCAAATCTTCTTTCTGTTTTGTTTAGTAAGGTTTTATGGTTTACAAACATTACCCATGGTGAACAATGGCACCGACTCCAAAAATTGTCTAATTTTGTTAGAGGTTAGTTAGGTTCAGCTATTTAAGTTAGATTTTCAAGATTTGATTTTATTATATTTAGTATTATTATAAACTTTTTAATGCTTCCTATACAATTAATTTAGCCAAACTTACTTTAAAGCGGCAAACTTTTTTCGCCATATACATTGAAATCCATCGTGAGTTTAACATCAAAATATTTTACTCCGTTAAATTCTGTCTAAAATTAAATCTTCCTTAGTGAAAAGCAAATTCTAAAATGTAGCAGTAAATTGATATAGAATGTTACAGAGAAGTATTTTAAAAGAAGCAGCGGGCCTTTTTGGCGGCTCTCCAACTGTGGCTCGACTTCGTTTAGTTTTTGAAACGGGCATTAAATTCAATGGTAACTTATAAACTTGCCATTACACGAGTAGCTTAGAAAATGTTAAACACAAGTCTTAACGTACTTTTCAATCATGGGGAAAGAAAGAGTTCCAAGTTAATTTACAATCCAATTAATGACTTTAAATGACATGACTATTTACCGTCAGGTAAGATGATGGTAGACAAACTTTGGCCGGTTTTGCGCGCAAATCTAAGACACAAAGTAAGTAATTGAAACTTGCAATGGTATAAATCGCATCTCATAACAAGTGATGAAGAATAAAAATATGGCAAAGGGAAGGGCAGTTAACGTGATACTGTGAATCCACTTTCAGATTATCACTTCACTGTGGTAGGGCCAAGCAGTGGCTAAGGCTGTTGTACGAATGGGCAGGCATGTTCAGGGAAGTAACACGGACTCACAGAGGACCGGCGTAAAGTATGTCGTTCGATTGGTAAGTGAGGTAACCTGGGCTCGCTGCTTTAACATTGGTAACGCATTGGCAACCCGTCAGTGTTTTAGATATGGTCGAGATGGTCGATGGCGGCGGTAATCACTTAACATCGGTAGAACCGCCTGCTCGGTTGTGACTTTTTACATAAAAAGATGATGTGAACTAATTTTATTTTTTCGTGTCGGTGGGGTCAAAGAAACCGTGATTTTTCGGTTAACTCTACCATCGAATGCAGATAAATGCAATTTAAGAATTCAAGAAAGTCTTGTGTCAAGCCGCGGTGTTGTACCAGTAGAGTCATTCCATATAGGTACATGTATGGTGTACATTCGAATTATCTCAGTGTTCCTGCACATAAAAAAACACTACTGTTTATCTCATAATGATTCTCATACTCTGATTAACACACATATATCTATGTGTACTTATCACAGTATTAATCTATTTATCAGTTAATTCTTTTTTAAATTATACTTTGATAAATACTTGATTTTATACGAGGAGACATATCTTCGAAATATTTTATTGTTATTTCAAAAATGTGCAGTCTTTTGGCCGACCCGATGTTTTTCTTCACCCATGGAAACGTGATAAAACGGAACTAAAATTCCTATCGACAATTTCATTGCAGCTGGCATCGGGGATTTGAGTTTGAGTTGCTCGAGTATATCGAATTAAAAGCGAAGGCCCGGTTACTGAGCTATCGAGGCTCGCAGCGTACTAACACAAAAAAAGCTTAATTAAACCACATTGCGGGGAAACAAGGGAGGAAATAAGTGTACATTTGTGGCCTTTTAAACTAGCTCCAACGAACGAATGGTGCACAGGAATCTTTTAGTTGAATAGTAATGAAAGAAATTTTTTGAAATGAAATTTTCTTAAATGGAAACTTAATGTTGCAAAAGCCAACATATTTTTACGTAATTTCATTAGACTTCTACCACAGTAAAGTGCGGTGCCGATTAAAAAATAAACGAATGGTAGAGAGAAGTGAAACCTGGAGTTATTTTAAGACATTTATTTAACTGTTTTCGAATGCCTTTTGACGGCGAATAACGAAAATATTAAATTCTTGATGGATTATCTAAACCGTATCAGTAAGGTTAGGAACATCTTAGTTGAGGACGAAAATAATGGTAGCTGAGGAGATATTTATAAAGAAACACAATTGTTGTTCATGTGTTAGATATCGCGTAACATCTTGTTTGACTTAACCTATTTAGATTTTAAGCAAACCGGATGATTCTACTAGGCTGCAGTAAAGCCTACTGGAAGTTAATTAATAAATATATTATAGTAATATCGAGGGTCATTAGATTCTAGTACTTCGTATCTACGTTTACGAGTACACTAAGAATAACTCGGAATGCAGTTGAATTGTTAGATCAGCTGTTATGTCAGGCATCGGAGTAACTGCAGGCTTGAACTTTCAAAGCTATCGTCGATAAACAATTCATGTCAACACTCGATTAAATGTTCCTGTTGGATATTCAATTAGGTCAATTCAGCCTTAATATTTAATTGTAAACGAGTAATGTTTGTTTGACGACGAGAAAGTGATGCCAGAATAAACTTAATTTTTTTTCTCTTTTAAAAATGTACGTTTGTGTTTATTATAATCATATTGAGAAATAGATTATTGATTAATTCGTGTTTTTTGTTTAATTGTTAATTTTATTGTCAGTTTCGCAATGTTTTTACATCTCACAACTGTCTATTGTGATTAAAAAAAATGGATTTCTAAGAGATCACTTAAGATCACACTAAGAACTGTCAGCAACAAGTAAATTGATATAATCAACTTATAGCAGAGATGATTAACTCAGTTCAAATGCTCTTCACTCGAGTGGATTGAGTCTCTTTATCTATAACATTTGCCGGAGAAAACTCTCAAACTTCGTCTTTCTTATTCGAACGGACGTCTTTGACATTTAATTCGAATCCAGTGCAGATTGATCTTGAGATATTTCACGGTGTAGATAATGTCATGGACAAATCTATGTTTTATGAAAAAAACTAAAACTGTAAGTTCATTTTAGCTTGTCTGGCCTTGATCCACCTGGGTAAATAAAGTGTATAAACTACTTTTAAATAAAATCACTTAATTATGTTACTATGCCATTGTAAAAAATTACATGTCAAGTGCTTGAAGTCAAATTTGTCAAATGTCACAAAGCAAACAACACTTACAAACAAACAAACAGCTAAAAAGGTTTAAAGTTTTTATAGTGCTAACCTCTGCACTTAAGATTAAACATTGAAACTGGGAATGAACCCACAAACGGCTGATTGCCGTTTTTTTCGTCGGTGTGGAAATCAGCCGATTAGCTTAGTGGCTAAGGCGTCAGGCCGCGAATGCCGAAGACGTGGGTTCAATTCCCACAGCGGCGACAATCTTTTCGTACTTTTTCTACAAGTTTTAAAGCTAAAAAGGTTTAAAACTGTAACAGCAGAGATTGTAGTTATATTAATCGAGCAATATCTTTAAGTAACGATAAAATTAGGTGTTTTTATATCACCAGTTGATGATTCTGATGATCATACGAAGTTATAGAATATAATGAATTTGCATGTCATCTATTAACGTCTGTGGAAAACTAACATTCATCCGGATACTACGAAGTTTGCTCACACTGCATGCAGATCATCGCTTAAGTTTACGTTTACGTTGAAACGCCCACGTTTAAACTCATTAAAACAGCGGCACGGGATGCGGCTTCATTATTAAATTCCAATCGAAGTCTACCATAGCTTTGTTGTTGAGTAAAACCACAACGAAAGTCTTAATAAATCATGGACCGAAAATTATCTCGCGTTAAATTCATTTTGAGGTGAATCAAGACTTTTGGAATTGAAGGTTACGAGAGTTTTTATTCCAATTTTTGGTAACTGGCTAGTTCTAAAAACTTTTCAGTGTTACTTTGGCATTCCAGGTATGTATGTAACATACATACAAAGTTACATACAGAAGAAGTTAATAAACGAGAAACAAAAAAAAAACTAGAGGAACAAATAATAATAGATAGCGACATTGTAAAAGCAATCTCTGTCTGATGTAATTACTGTTAATTGAGGTATTTCGTGTTGGCTTATGCTTCTGAAACTTCCACTAATAATCTGCACGTGTGCTTAGTACTTCCACTATACTTACTATAATATGTATATTAGTTAGCCAAAGTTTTGGCAGGAAAACGATCAGCCACGACAAGCCAAGAATTCGCAGTTGCGTCTGTGTTGGAGTAGTTTTAAATTTTAAAACGCTCAATTGGCCAATTTTCGATGGGGTTTGCTCTTCAATAATTGTATATGAAGAATTATTATATTGTCACATTACTGTACTATGTTACTATTTACAATAAAAATTTGATAAGTGCTCTTGGTAAGGTTACGTTTAAAGAAATAAAATATAATCATCCATATAAAATTGGATAAATTATATTTTCCATACTTTTAAGTAAATCATGAACAAAATAAACTAAAAAAAATTAAAGCGGCAGTTATAACTTAACATCAGGTGAACCGCCAGCTCGTTTGTCATTCTCTCGCATAAATAAAAAAATAAAAATTCAATATAACTCGACGTATACATACCCGGACGAGCCTGCCCATTCGTGCAACAGCCGAGGCTGCTGCGTCGCCCTACCACCATTAGCCTCTTGAAAGTATTCCACGCACATGAAGTAATTGACGCAGTTTAATTTTATTCAAGCCTTTGTAGTTGTCAAAAACTAAATTATATCAGACCAAAAACAAACTGACAAGAAACCGCAGCCTTAATCACATTTTAAATTTAAAATCGCCGTAAGTATTGAATAATAAAATAAAATGTAAATATAAGAACCATAAATATAAGAACGTTAAAACCACTTGAATGTAAAATTAGAATTTTAAACATTTTGCAAAAGCTATATACTGTATGGCAAGGTACTACTACAATGTCGAAGAATACATTGAGGACTAGGTTCTGTAGAATTAACTATCGCTCTGCGCTTGTAAATTTAGTAGCAGCCACGGGACGGCTGCTACTAATTTTAAACCGAATAAAGAAATTTTGACTAAAAAAAAAAAAAAAACGTTGCGAAATTGTTCCTTTTGTCCATTACCGCATTCCTTGTTATTTCAAAAAGTTATTAAAATTTAACACGCTAAAAGTATCTAAAAATTTTTCTTCAGCAGTATTAAGATGAAGAAATTTAACAGAGTCTGGGTATTTTTACGTAGAAGATGCAATTCGAATCCCGAATCGCAGTTTTTCGACTATTTATCTACATAAATTCACATTTAAAAAATAATTAATATTTTTGACCCAAAGAGATATCTTTGGAAACCATATTTACATTCAATTCAAAGCTTAAATAACTTTCAGCATATATGAATACAATATGAAGACTTTCTCAGTTTGAAAGTTCTTTAAAGTCGATTCTGAGTAGCAATGTTGTCACAGTTGCTTTCCAAATTCACAGTTTGAGTACGTAACTTTGAGTTTAATGTCACGATTTTACTCTTGAAAGTGCTTTTGCATGACTTCATTATCTATATTCCTGCAAATCAGGTACGATTTACAAAAACTTAAAAATGTTTGACACTGAGATGACACTGAGCTCTCACGGCTTAAAAAACATATACAATTTTTTTTTACGTTTTTAAATAAAACATAGCCCTTACTTTCGGACAACATTATCCTTTGTTGTAAGGACGTTTTACATAAATATGAAATTATGAGGACAAACACCTAGATATAAAACAACTATCTATGGGTCATTAATATATAAATTCGACAGATAATAACAGAAAACGGACGTATTTTTTGTTCTCTTTTTACTACTGCTGAAGTGACTAAAGTGACTTGTTTCTTATAACTTTAATTTCTGCCTGACTGAGTAGGGTCCAGACTCTACTTTGTTAGAGTTTGAAGTGAGTTTACCGGAAACGCATTTCAGAGCATTCGCGAGTTTTATCGTCAGCTTTAGCACTGTGCAAGAAATTATGTTGGTTCTCAAGGTATAAATTATATAACTGTACTTGGTGTAAGTAGGAGTATGTAACTACGTATATGCGTATATTTATACTCAAGGGCCTTGTCTGTACACCTTGTGAAAAAAAATGCAATCCTTCACGTATCTTGACGAATCATCCTTTTTTTTATTAGAATTCCGTACCCAAAGGGTAAAACGGGACCTTATTACTAAGACTCCGCTGTATGTCTCTTTGTCTTTTGTTTGAATGTCTGTCCGTCTGTTACCAGGTTGTATCTCATGAACCGTGATATATGATGTATTTTTGTTTTCGCTATAACAAAAACACTAAATAACAGAATAAAAACATTTTTAGTGGGGCTCCCATACAACATACATGAAATTTTTTGCAGTTTTTATAGATAATAGTAAGAAACCCTTCATGCACGAGATCGACTCGCGCTTGGCCGGTTTTAAATCTTTGAGATTGATTTTTTATTTAATTAGACACAGAAAAACACATTTTAAAATGAAGCAGTAGTCTGATATAGAAAATGTCGGTACAGTCTTTTAAACAATGGTTTATTTAGGCAGCTTTCCAACGAAAATGATAAAAAAGTGAAGAACACTGGCTGGCTGTAACACTTTGTTATTCGGACAGTGTGAAATACTAGCCATCATATCCTTTACTCTAACGGAGTGCGCATAAATCCGAGTTTAGTAGAGTTGAACATTTCAAACTAAAGTCGCCAGAAATATTCTTGTTAATTTTAGTAAGCTGGCTAGCAATTCACTTAGCACTGTAGATCTGTAGTGAAACGTACAACAGGTTACCACAATTACTGGACAAAATTCTACGATCTTTTATTAGGCTTACTTTCCTGGTCGCTTAAATTCAGAAACTGTATTAGCTAATTTTACAAGGTAGTTAAGCAACTAGGCGGTGCACCGGATGTAAAATGATTGACACCGCCCACGGGCGACAGTGCGGAATTCCACGTGCGCTGCTTTCAAAAGTTCGGACCCCGTTAGTTCGCTGAACAGACGAAGGCAAAAACATAATCCACTTCACGTCAGTCTTCTGTAAAGTCGTGGTGAAAGAATGGACCCCTGGACCAACCTGCCAATTTCTGCCACTGTAGACAAATGTGCGTGAACTTTATTGTAGTAAAAACGCTCTTGAATGGTTGCACACTACACTACTATCATGAAGTAAAATGGCAACAAAAGCGTAACAGGTGCATAATATGTATGTAAATGAACGTTATTATTGGCACACACAATGCTAAC
Organism: Iphiclides podalirius; assembly: GCA_933534255.1. NCBI lineage: Eukaryota > Metazoa > Arthropoda > Insecta > Lepidoptera > Papilionidae > Iphiclides > Iphiclides podalirius. The sequence goes on from OW152834.1 coordinate 8,870,955, forward strand.
AAATGTTTTAACATTCTCGTTTTAACGACAACCAAATTGAGTACGTTACAAAACAGGGAAAGCGAGATAATTGAGGGTCCTCATTCCTTGTTTTCGTTCAATTTGAATAAGCGATGAGTGCCAACAAACTCTTAACACGGTCCGTATTTACACATCAATTTCGAATATTTACAATGAAGCGGATGTATTTGCGTTCTTCTGCGTTTCGTCAGGTGAGTGGTGTAACCGGAGCAAACTTTATTAAAAGCTGGTAACGCAGAACCCTATGGGTGTCAGCATCAGGTGAGCCAACAGATCGTTTCCATCATCTTACATAAAGATAATAATAAAACAGTTTCAATCAATAACAAAAGTAGCCAATACAGCTCAGATGATTAGCAAGCTGCAATAGCAAATGGATGGGGCCATACAGCTCGTAGAATCGATAACCGTTGGGGAAAGGTTCTCGAGTGACAGCCTCGTACTGGCCAACGCAGTGTAAGACGACTTCCCACTAGATGGAGTGACGACCTGTGCAAATGTGCGGGAAGTCGATGGATGCAGGTGGCTCAGGACCGCGCTTCGTGGCAGTCTGCGGGGGAGGCCTATCTTCAACAGGCTTAAATGATGATGATGAAATCATTAAAGTCACGTATGCGTAAATGTTGTAAATATAAGTTAGTTCTTAAGCACCATGCAATCGATCAATCTTGGATGGAGCCTGGAAACAAATTACCGACATTAAATCATCTTAAAAACGTACCATAACAAAAACTGGAACATATAAACATGGAAAGGTTAAACTACGTGTAACTATATTTCAATGGCAAACAAAAACATAGAAACTGCGCTACGCAAAATGACAAGGAATTAGGAAGTTGCTCAGGTTTCGTGTGTGGTGTAAGAAAGTGAACTTTACCGGCCGTATGCCACTGTACCCTCTGTAATATTTAACGTCGCTACAGTACTCTTGTCTTTGTACGTTGAGTTTACGTATTCGTGCTTTGGGTATAACTGTGCGAATAGAGACCTGTTATGTACGGTGTGACTTAGCGAAAAGCCTCATATTCGTAAATATAAATTTAATGCATAAACATTATCTTAATGAGGCTTAAAGTAAAGGGGAGCGTAAACAGTATGGTAAGTCCGTATGGAGATTACACATACGTCCATATATTGTTAACCCCAACCTCCTTCCTTTTGGAGAAGTGTTTAAATGTTGTTTTAAATGATTGTTCTTTGGATGAAGTGCTGTGCGTACCTATTTGTACGGTAGGCATGAGTCTTAACGTAATTGATGTATGTTACAAAATCATCATAAACATGACAATGTAGGTATAGTTTGATTTAAATTACCAACAAACTATAAATTCGATCGTTTCCAAGCTAAGCCAAATAGTGACTATTTCGCTGCTAATCGGCTGTAATAATTTAAAGCTAAATAAGGTAACTGTTTTTTACATATAAACTGTTCAATTTAGTGGCCCTGGACGCAACAGCTGGTCATTTGGATCCAGAGTGACAGTTCGAAGCTTGCAAAGTATTTATCTGCGCCAAACAACTAAACATAATAAATTTAATTTTAATCTATGTATTGTTGTATAACAGCAACATTTTGTTTATTCTTTTAAATTTATAAACTCCATAGGTCTCGTCCGAAATTCATGTGAATCGACAGCAATCGGACATTTGAGACTTCGTTTTGCAGCATTCTAAATATTTAAAAACATTATCTACGTGAGTATGCAGCCGCTCAAATACTTCGCAAGCTTTTTTAGGATTCTGTGCTCCATGGAAAGGAAATGGAAACTTTATCTTGTAAAAGCATATGAACATATTTCACTCCCTGCAACTACATTGAAAGTAGTTTTCATATTCTATTCTAGTAACATAAAATCTACTGTCCTGAACCTCATTTCAAATTCCCACGATGTCATAAGATGGAATCAGTGGTTGTACGTTGGCCCTTTTTTGTTGATTTTTTTTTAATTCAGGACCCTTCTGTAGCAGGTAGCGTGAGAGAGACATTGATACCCATCTAACAAAAAAAGCTTATTTGAAATGAAATATTTCAATTCAAGATATATATATATATATATATATATACCTACGGGGTTTCTTTCGCCTGTTTCTTCTCCGCTAGAGGAACCTCATTACGAAACGGTGGTAGATTAAAAAAAAATATGACTATTGATAAATGAAATGTAAGTTTCTTATGTCGATGAATAAATGATTTTGATTTTGATTTTGATTATCGAGTATGTTCGCTCTACAGCAAACGACCACTTTCATAAGAAATTTTACAATAAAATATTTAAAAACTAAGCAAGTCACATTAGCTGTTAAAATTTAAATGATACGATTATTAATCTTAATAGTGCTATATTCTGCACTTAAAATGAAATTCATAATATTCAATATATAAATTCATAATTTGTAGAAAAATGTACGAAAAACTTTTCGACGCTTCGAGTATTGGAACTTGCGACAGGATCATTATTTTAAAATTTGGACATGGCATGTATTTGTAGCCTTTGGAAAACGATGTTACAAAATTATTGTCGTTTATTCAGCTCGAAATGTATTCGGCTTGCTCTTGCACTACTAACTGTAAAATTTATTCTTACAATTAATTCAAGACGTTTTGTCTTGAATTAATTGTAAATTTTTCTCCATTAATGCAATGATCTCTATGTTTTATTACTTAGTTTGGCTAAGTTTGATATAGCAATTTATGTAAAGATTCTCGTAAAAGCCTCTTCAGAATCGAAAAATTAAAATTTTCTCTCCATATCCGTCAGATACATCAATTCAGACCTTGAACATATAAATGTTTCACATTTATATGACTGTTTTGAGACTATATTCTCGATAAGTTTTCTAAGTTTCACGCAAATTCCCGCGAGATGAACAGTTCCAGAAAACCGAAACGGATTAAGAATTGGAGTGAGTTACATTGTTAATATGCTTTAGACATTGTTATATACCATTTAGGTAAATCCCAGTTGATTTAAGTTTACCCTCAGAGAGAATTAAAAGACTAATTAGTAAGACGAAAGAGTGATTTGAATTTATTTAAGATTATTTTTTTTTAAAGAAGAAGGCGATTATCAATTTGTAATCAGATCTATTATCATTTTTTCGCATCAAAATTGCAAGGATTGGAGAGTGAGATATTAGAGACATTATTTAAAAATTACTGTGTACCCAAAAAAACTTTAATTGTATTCAGTCAAACTAATAGGATAACGATAAAACCTACGAGCTTTTAAATCTTATCGCAATTCCCAAAAAAAAAAAAAAAAAATCCCAATTACAAATATTTATTCGTCTAAGGTATTCATAGTTTTTTTTGTGCAAATATTGGCCAATAAAAATTCCCAGAAAACAAAATCCCAATTACAAATATTTATTCGTCTAAGCTATTCATAGCTTTTTTTGTGCAAATATTGGCCAATAAAAATTCCCAGAAAACAAAATCCCAATTACAAACATTTATTCGTCTAAGGTATTCATAGTTTTTTTTGTGCAAATATTGGCCAATAAAAATTCCCAGAAAACAAAATCCCAATTACAAACATTTATTCGTCTAAAGTATTCATAGTTTTTTTTTGTGCAAATATTGGCCAATAAAAATTCCCAGAAAACAAAATCCCAATTACAAACATTTATTCGTCTAAGGTATTCATAGTTTTTTTTGTGCAAATATTGGCCAATAAAAATTCCCAGAAGACAAAATCCCAACTACAAACATTTACTCGTCTAAGGTATTCATAGTTTTTTTTGTGCAAATATTGGCCAACAAATAAGTGTTCTCGTTATGCGCTTTCCCACGGCCTCTCGTTTAACCATAACCGCAGTTCAAGGGTACTCTTCAAGCGATAATGCGACAGGGTCCAAAGCACGTGCCACAATGTGCAGACCCTATCGCATTTCACACGGGATGCGTCTGCATCTCGTGTGAAATAAAAAAATCGTCGCAAAAAATTGGGGCCGTCGGGCCACGCCCTAGGATGCCGTTGTAGGCGCAGCGTGAGAAGTTAAAACGGAATAGTAGAAATTCTTTACGCTCCCAGTTGGAGTTAAATCGGGAATTAGTTGTAGGTAATTGACTTAACACTAATAACACAGACTATGTTCTAGTGGTTAGGATATCAGGCTTTAAGCATTGTATTTAAGTTCAATAAAAGTTTGCGTAGAATTTTTACAAAGTCAGTAATTTTATATCAATTGTTATTTTATTATCTATTTTACAGAAAACATTTATATTAAAATGTAAAAACAAACAATATAAATGTGGTTGCAATTATAAATGGATTTGGGTGAGACGTAGAATAAAAATTGAACATGCAAGAAATTATACCAAACGAAGATAAATCAGTATTAAAGGATGTCGTGGGCTCGAAACCCATACGGGACAAGCATTTGTGCCACCCACATATGAGGATTGTTCTGGATGTAAGTGTTTATTCCCAAGAAGGGTTGACGTCAGGCAGGCGGCCAGCTTTGCCAATATCAGTAACAGCATGATACTGAAGACCCTTCCCCACCCCTACTCTTCGGAACCCACCGATTACCCTCTGTAATTGGGATGGATAAGTCTTGCACAATTTGACGTCCCGAATGGCGTAGCGGATAGTGTACCTACCTTCTACGCCAGAGGGTGTAGGTTTGGGACTAGAGAACGTTGTGTAAAAATCATATAATTATTTAATCGTTAAAAAACGTTGTGTAAATTTTTCGTTGGAGCACAAGACCTCTTCGTCTTGCTACCCCTGATTACAAAGGACTTAATTTAAATCCACACATTCGTAAACGGCGACAAAGATTACTTACACTAAACTTGAATGCCATCATTGGTTTTCCCGTGTCATGTAAGATGACAGGGTATGTTTTGAAGGTTTCCCCCGATACCAAAAAAAGGGTATCCCCCGAACAAACACTATTCGACCACGCACGAAACGAAACGATATAAACAAAAAAACTCCAGCTCGTTCAACAGAATCTCTGATATTTCTCACGGTAAACGTCAACGGAAATCCTCGACGGTAAGCTTAATCTGTGTGTTTATCTGTTTTGCCACTTTGGCTGGATATGTTACTATGCCGTGGGTTTCGAGGGGGACATGACACGAGCCAATACTCACCCCATGCATTCGCTAGGGTCGAAGTAATTCATGTTTAAACGATTCAAGTGCATACTTGTAAGCAGTGGGTTGCTTGACAATAAATTCCTTGAATATGTTGAAAGGGGACTTAATTTTATTATTATACTCTTATTCAGCATTCAAAAAGAGTTCATGTTTCAACTTCTGCATAGTCGAACTTATAGATATCTTCAAGTTTTTTTCAAGTGAATTTCAATTAAAAAACAATTTTTATTCTTTTGATCGCAAATAATTAAATAATAAAGTATGTCAAAGCACTTATAGTTATTTATTGTATATATTATTAATACATTTTAACATATTTTTAAATATCTATCATTATCAATACTGCTAATAATCTCTTTAAATAGATGTTAATACAACTTCAACTCTCCAATTAGTCTAAACAAACCATGAACCGTGTATGAATGAGGTCATGAGTCGTGAGTGATAATTTTAATTTGGAACAAAACAACAAACTGATCCTCGTTAGAGAGAACCAAACAGGAAGTTAGGAACTCGTCCAATTTATAATTCTGACAATTTGGAATCCCTCCTTGGTACGTGGGAACCTTTTGTGACCGCTTCACACGGGATCGAAGTCGAACCGTGTGAATTCAGATACAGTGGGAAAGGATTCACGTGACAAAGAGCACACTTTATTGACGTTGGGCTGTAAAGGGTCACATGATATCAATGTAGCAATATCGGTCGATTTACGGGCTACTTAATTACTTGTTATTAAACTAGCGACCCGCCCCGGTTTCGCACGAGTGCAACGCTGAATGTTTGTTTTCGACATAGCATTAGGAACCTCTAAAATTATTAGTGTTTTTCTACTATATTATGCATGAATTATATATATATAAATCTTCCTCTTGAATCACTCTATCTATTAAAGAAAACCGCAACAAAATCCGTTGCGAAGTTTTAAGGATCTAAGCATATATGGGGGCAGACAGACAGTCCATTCCCACCCCAATTTACTTCACACGGGATGCGTCCCGTCTCGTGTGAAACTGGAATAACAGAGTCTCGGATCATAAAGTAATGTTCAGACCCGACCGTGGGAATTTTGGTGCTGATGAATAATTGACCGGGGTTCCGGCATTATTAAAAAGAGAGTCAAAGATCGTTAAAGATTTCTTTCATCGAGCCCGGAGAGTTAGAAACTTGTTTTTAATGGCTTTAAGTGGCTGATGTTATTACCTTTACGGCTGCAAAATTGAGACGGGGATGTTTTATGAAACTTCCCAAGTCTTAGAACTTTGTGGGACGCGAAAGTTTGGTGGAACGCTGGCTTGTAAAATATAACTGGGGCGAAAAAAGCTTTTTTTTCACTGATAATAAATCGTCGTTTTCAAGTATTATGCAAAAATGAAGTGCTCCTGGAATAGCATCCTGGAGCAAATAGATCGAATTAAACAAAATTTATTTATCTGTATATCGATAGAGAACAAGCGGTTGAAATGAATACTAAACAATGTTTGAGCTGTTTTTAATACTCTAAATAAACATTTCTTCGCACAAAAACTAGAAAAATACGGTATTAAAGAAATTAAATTAAGTATCTAGTTACGTTTATGGATATGTTAAGTCAGTACAAGAATATTTTTATTAGAGTAGAGGATTTAATTGAGCATTTGGTTCGCTTTATTAAAGGGATGAAATGCATCTGCAACTCTACGCGTGTTGCAAATGTACATGATTATCACTTAACATTAGGTGAACCATGAGCTCGCCTGCCCCATTTTAACATAATAAAAAATACATGAACACCAATTACGTCCAAGGGCCATTCAGGATATTATATTATATATTTTATAATTACGCGAATATTAAAATGTATAAAATAAAATAAATTATACATTTTAAATTAACCCATATCATGAGCTCACCGACAGTTATATTTCATTTGTATTAATAATGAATAAATAAATATAAATAATATCTCAGGACACATTTTTACACAACATTTCCTAGTCCCAAACTAAGCAACGGTTGTACTATGGATACTAGATAACCGATAAACATACTTATATTTTATAAATAAATACATATTATACATATATAAAACACCAAGATACTGGAAAAACACAATGTTCATCACACAATATTTTCCAGTCATGGGGATCGAACCCACACCCTCTGGCGCAAGAGACAAAGTGACTACCCACTACCAATCGGTGGTTAAAACTGTCTCTAATTTATGATAATGTTCACATTCATGCAAAAACAAGAGCCGCTGGGTAAATGTATAAATATAAATAGAACATACACATATAAAAAGATAATAAAGTTCGTCTGCGAAACAAAACGACGACATAACTGCTTTACTCCCAAATTGTAGGCTGGTACCGCAAAGACATTTCATTTTCTTTAAAAAATTATTACAAGAAGTTGATTTCAAATTGTCAAAAAGCCATCTAATGAGGCAATCCTTCTGTGGGGGTTGCCATAATCTTGTATTCGTCCCTTTGAAGGAACACCGAGCCACACATGTAGCGGAGAACTATTAAATGTTCATAATAGGTGTATGTGGGTAGTACAGAATATCTTTAACTCTCTTTTAATAAAATGTATGAAAATTAATAATTTTTATTCGGTTCCCTTTTTCAATATTTCCAGAGTTGCAGACAATGATGTTGTATACAAATAAGAGATAGATGACACTAGTGCGCCGAAACTAAGACGGTGAAATTACGCCAATTGGTATAATTTCTCTTCTTTTCATTTCTATTCTATCCAAGGACGTCAAATGCAACTCTGTAGACTACTATCTCTTTCCGTATCAAATGTTCTGTATCATCTGTCACATTAACTTTACATTTCACGTAATAAAGTTAAGCGGAACAATTTTTAAACAACGTTTAAATGTCGTAAAACAAATAATCGTAAAAGCTCAGGATCATTTTTTATGTGAGAGGGTGGCAAGCGACCTGGTGGTTCACCGGATGTTAAGTGATAACCGCCATCCGTAGACATTTGCAACACCCGTTGGGTTGCAGATGCAATGCCACCTTTTAATAAAGTGGGCCCGGCTACCTCATTCACCAGATGAAACACAGAAGTATAACTTCTACTTCGCGCTTGTCTTCTGTGAGGTCGGGTTACTTTTGCGGACGGACCTGTCCATTCGCACGACGGCGAACTGTTGCGTGGCCCTACTACAATACATAATGCTTCTTGGCGGTCTGTGTGGGATTCCTTCGTTCAGTAATGGACTGAAACGGGCGGAAATTATGCTGGTGATGATTGAATCCTTAAATATGAAGAGAAATTATGTAAGTTATACAGTACCGACAAAATTACTTTTTAGAAATAATATACACAGCTAATTAGAATGTATGTAAATAAACAGGACAAATCTACGAGGAGTTTTGAATAGCGCAATTTATAGAGGGAAAGTTAAGTTTCAATTTTAACCTTTTCGTTGCGTAATACACGCTTGCAGTGGGGCCCCAACTTTAGGCCCATTATGCGTAAATTCGCTCGGGAATCTCCGGAGGCGCATGGGAATTTTTATTAACGGTCCCCTCCGCCTACGTCGAGGGTTGACATGTTTTATTAAGTGCGCGAACGGAGCCGGAATGATAACACTCTGGCACTCGCACCTTTCCAAATATGCCTATAAAACGCGAGGAATAACACATTAGTAGGTGACGCAATCATGTCTAGATATATTCGAACCTAGTACGAATTAAAAACTGGAGTACACAATGAAAACCAACTACAGGTAAAGGATGAAGTTCTTGTTAATTTTTAATGCTTTGCTTTTTGTCAACGATTATTTTTCCGTAGCACTGGAGGAAATTCAAATGGTCCCATTTTTATCCAGACCATTTTTATAAATTTGAGAAAATCATCAAAAAGCTATTTGCAGCAAAATTTTTAATAACTTAAGTTGAGTTTTTTTTTATAAGTACTAAGACAATTTCATATCAATTTAATGATAGTTTTCAAAACATTTGGCAATAATTAATTGTAAAATATATTAAAAACTATCATAGACTTGTCATCTTGTAATTTGGAAAACATTACTCAATTTTTCGGTCGAATTTGACGTTAGGCGTCAACATGGTAACTCTACTACGACATTTTTATACATAATTATGGGAAATTAATCGACAATTATTCCATATAAAAAAATAGTCTTGACGTATAAGGATAAAGAATAAAATAAAAGCAGAAAATAAACCGTAGTAACAACTCCATCTACATAAGCGAAGCGTTGAACATGAATATATTATCAGATTTATCCTTATTCATACGGATACAAATTCAGAGTAGACTTGTGATTAAATTTGTCATATGTTCTTGGTTTTCCCTGCGGATTAGATCAATTTCGAATGTTAAACATTGTTTTCTTTCATATTTTCTGACTATTGTAGTTTAATGTAATATAGTGCAACTATTAAAACCTTTATAAACAAAACTTCAAAAGAACTGTTCTTATATCGCAGTGCATTTTTACTATTTAACGGAAGTTTACCTAATATTTATCGGACTGTTCTTGGGCCAGTTAAACTTAAAAAAAAATGTTACAGTTAACGTGACATTGGATTTTGTAAGGACATGGATAATTTAGACACCCGAAATTAGTAACTTTCCAGAGATTATGTTCTTCATGAACTTAAATATGAACTGAAATAGTAAAAAAATGCACATTCTTTGAAAGTTCCTGTTTGAAATTTCCTGTTTCTATACTTAATACTTTGTTAAAGCTTTTATTGAACGTCAATAAACTCTGTGGTCTTGTATCTCTTATCATTTAAACGAGCAATATATATATATATATATATATATATATATATACGAATTGCTCGTTTAAATGATAAGGTATATATATATATATGTAATCGAAATCTCGAAAACGGCTCCTGCGATTTTCATGAAATTTAGTAGAAAATGTCCTTTTATCTCTGTTTTCAGGGAATGAAACATATCATTCGAATATGGCGGTTTATTTCGCCTATGTTACAATAGCTCGGTCGGTAATCGGGCGGCCCCGAAACAGAAGGCCGTGGTTCGTGTTTGTGTTGTGGTCGCTTTATTTTTTATTTTTTGTTCATCCAGGTGATTTTGGTATTTTTTTCCCTTTTTTTTTTAAAGTTGTTTCTTTTGTGAAAAACACCAGTTCATATTTTCTTATTATTATTATATATGCATATTTCATTACTCAGTAATTTTTTTTTTATAAATCATTGCCCTCACTTTAGGATAACATTATCCTGTGTTGTAAGGACGTTTTACAAACATAAATTGCACGAGGACAAACACCCAGATGCGAAACAACTATCTGTGGGTCGCACAAATAGTTGTCCCGTGTGGGAATCGAACCCACGACCCCCGACGCCGAAGCCAATATCTTGGCAACGGCGCCACAGAGTCATCAATTTGTATCTACATGCTTTACAAAAAAAATCAAGGTCCTCCAGGTGCTTTTTTTTAATTGTCTATGTAGGTATACAAAATGATTTTTATATAAAATCAGCAGAAAGGACTTGCAAGTGCAGACCAAGAGAAACATCTTACAATAACATTCTTTAAAATATTACTAACGATCTTATCAATTAAATACTAAACACGCCCCTGGCTACCATAGTTTGAACGCGTTAAAAACTTTAAAAATAAGTTTACTCGATTATAAATCATTTTCGATAAACCCAGTGGAAAGGAAAACGGCATTCTCCGACAATATTTACATAAACGATCCTGTACCTTGCAAGGGTACAGTGAGGTCTTGCGTTCACGCGGGAAGCCCCGGCGTGCCGTGTGAAATGACGCGACCTTGGGAATGGGGGTCATTGAAATTCCCATGAAATTCACGCGAAAAAACCGTCCGCTCCTCCGACATTCAACGGAAATTCACACGGACTTGACGCCTTCCCATTGAGCATCGTTCCGTCACAAGTTCTGAACGATTGCGTAAAAGTTTTTGTTATCGTTTGCAGAATAATTTTATGGTCGATATTAGTGATGTTAGTGAGGAGTTTCTAACGCGAATGTTTTTACGAGCGTTAGTTGTCCTTTTAGGATATTATGTACATAAACGAAGTTAATAAGTTGTAAATATGGCTGCTTTTCTTTTAAATATTTACTACGAATTATAATCAAATACCTATATAACATAATTATAATACACTTCAATTGCTCAAAGTGTATTTGCGAAGAAAATATCACAATATTTCTTTAAAACAATTTTATCATATGTTGCTCACTTTTTCATATATATAATATGTACAAATGATTATAATTATGATATTCATATAATTGCTCGAGATATTCGTGTGTCGTGAAAATAGGTCATTAGGCAGTTTGTAGCCAGGAATGACAGTGCTTATTAATACGTCAATTGTGTCATACCAGTTAAAATTGATACATCACAAGGTCATATAACAAAGCGATGTGAGAACATTTTCACAACTCTCGATTAAAACCGGCTTTTGGTTCGGGGACAATTAAAATTCCCACCCTGCCAACCCTGCGCAGTCTAAAAATAAGGGTGACGTACATCGGGGCGAAGGTTTAAACCGCTCTCGGGACCGTCTATTAAGCCGTTAATGAACCGCCGGCACGTGTCTACACCCTAAGTATGCGCGTTTCCCACACGATTAAAAACATTCTCACAGGAAATGCTCTGAGAATTTCGTGCGGCGATTATGTTCGGGTGTATTTTTTGCTGGTGTTGACACGAGGATGTTTGAAGGAGCGATAAATGGACGAACACGTTTTTCGCGTGTCGCACGCAGTCTCTGTTTACTTATACGGACTGCGAGCGAGAGTCCACTCAGCTCCTCAGTTCAAGCGTTATTTGATGTGTGGTCGATGTGTTCATAGTTTATAAAACACCGGCCAAGTGCGAATGGACAGGCGCACGAAGGGTTCCGTACCTTTAGGACGTCATTGTCGACGACGTAGATAGCTCTAAAGCGTAAGTGTCAAAGACTGCGATCCGTGTGTTGTTAAAAAGCGGTCAAGTGCGAGTCGGACTCGTGGACGAAGGATTCCGTACCACTATCTATATAAATGGAAAAAAATAAAAAAATCCTGTCTGTTGTATGGGATAATAATATAATACCTAAAATTTTTTTTATTTTGTTTTTTAGTATTTGTGTTATAGCGGCAAGAGAAATACATCATCTTTGAAAATATCAACTGTCTAACTAAAGCGGTTCATGAGATAGCCTGGTGACAGACGGACAGACAGACAGCGGGGACAGAATTCAATGCTAAAGAGCGATACAGAGATAAAAAAATGTTTTTAAAAAAAATGTAAAAAGACAAAAACTTATGAACTGTTTCGCATACCACATACAAATAGATAATTACAACACATATACATTAGGTGGTAGGGCCACGCAGCAGCCTCGGCTGTTGAATGGGCAGGCTCGTCCGGGTAAGTACCACGACCTCACAGAAGACCGGCGTACAGTAGAAGTATAATACTTTCGCGTTTCGTCTGGTGAGTGAGGTGGCCGGAGTCCAATTTTCAATAAGTTGTCAACGCATCTAACATCAGGTGAACCGTCTGCTCATTTGGAAAAAGTATACAGTAATAATATACTATATACTTGGTGCAATGGCTTTTATTTATGTAAGAAGGTGGAAAGCAACCTGACGTTTCACCTGATGTTAAGTGATAACAGCCTCACATTGATGTTGCAGATATGTTGCCAACTTATAAAGTGGGCCCAGCCTCACTCACCAGATGAATCGGAAAAGTGTTGTACCACTTTACATTGGTCGTTGTGAGGTCGTGGTAGTTACCCGGACGGACACTGCACATTCGTGCAACAGCGAAGACTTGCGTGACCCTACCGCAGAATGATAGCGCGATAGTGAATCCGTCTCTTCCGTTTATATATATATTTAAAACATTGCCCTCACTTTAGGATAATATTATCCTGTGTTGTAAGGACGTTTTACAAACATAAATTGCACGGGGACAAACACTCAGATGCGAAACAACTATCTGTGGGTCGCACAAATAGTTGTCCCGTGTGGGAATCGAACCCATGACCCCCGATGCCGAAGCCAATACCTTGGCAACTGCGCCATGGAGTCATCAATATAATAATTTATTTATAACAAAAGGATTATGTGGAACTTTGGTAAAGACTTTCAAGAGAAATTAATGCCCAAAAATTTACTCGTCCCGTAAATTCCGCACAGATGATCAGTTTCCTGTTAAGATAGACAAGACGTACAATTTTGTCTTCGGAAATACTGGAATTTTGGTGTCCACGGGCGGCGGTTATCCCTTAATATCAGGTGAACCGCCAGCTGATTAGCAACCTTCTCACATAAAAAAAACAGTTACTTTCAACTAACAAGATGAAAAATATGTTCGGTATTTACGAATCGCAATTTGGTGTTGTTAATTTAATGACAGATTAAAAATAAATTAGCGAAACTTGTTCGGAGAATCCTTACAGTAAACTAAAACCAGTGTTTTAAAGCTATGAATTAAAAAAGAATATAATGATTATTTCATGTTACGTTACGTTTGGCTAAAACATTTAAATTTAAAAAGAAATAATTTTGTACAATAAAAATACAATTGAATCATTCATTTAATTTTAATCATCCGGAAATTTAATTTAAAGGTATGTAAGTTAATACGTAGTACAATTTTAAAGGGTCGAAATTCTTGATTCTCACGACGGCTTCGGTTGCCGTGAGGGCGTGACCTTGGCACCCGACCTTGATGATCTATCAAGCTTGATTAATAAACAGGGTGTTACCTTTTTGGATTTCATTACGAATATTTTAAACATTTTTTTGCCGTTTCAGCCGTTAATTGGTCACGAGTGTTTGACCGATACTGTTTGTTTTTTAAGGTTTTTGTACACTAACGACAACTTTCGATACTTAAAATATGAAAATCATTTCATTTAAATAGATAAATGTAGGCTTTGAGTGCGAAAGTAAGTTCTTACTCTAGTAAAAAAATGTCGTCTTCTAGCTCTCCCACAATATACCTATAGCGTCTTTAAGCTAAAACAAGACTTACCAGTCATATCCTGTCAAGTGTATGCACGAATGTGTATGCGCGACGGAACTATTGAGACCTGTTTAAGACATTATTACACTAGCTTCCGTAAAGTTTAACGGTGGTAGAGCCACGCAGCAGCCTTGGGTGTTGCACGAATGAGCAGGCTCGTCCGGTTAAGCACCATAACCTCACAGAAGACCAGCGTAAAGTGGAAGTATGACAAATACTTTCGCGTTTCGACTAGTGAGTGAGGTAGCCAGTAGCCGGAGCCCGATTTTCAAAAAGATTGTCAACGCATCTGCAAACCCTCGGGTGTAGCAGATGTCCATGGGCGGCGGTATTCACTTAACATCAGGTGAACCGTCTGCTCGTTTGACAACTTTTCACATAAAAAAGTGAAGTTGCTTTATATTTGTCGGTATCAACCACTAACATAACAAATTGGAGACGAGGATCATTTTACTTTCACGGTCAAATTATAATAACTAGAACTAGACTCTATAGATATAGATATAGCTATACTATAGATTCTGATCATACTCCTCAAGACGAGGCTTGGGAGGAAGTAGAAAATAATGTCACAAAAAGTTGTAGCAAGGACGGTGACGATGTGTTTGTAGATAGTGTCCGGCTTGTCCTTAAAACTGAACCAATGGCTGAACTTCAGACAAGCGTAGGTGATAGGGTTCCTACCAACTCAGAAGATAGAGTGTATATCACCCGAAAGGAAGACGTGCAAAAAAATTGACTATAAGCTTTTCTTTTTAAAAAAAATACAATTATTATTCAGTAAATAAGCGTTGATCACGTGGTCTCTCACTATGGGCCTCATAAGGAAGCTCGCGGTCGCACAGCGCGCTATGGAAAGGGTAATGCTTGGGGTTTCTCTACGAGATCGAATCAGAAATGAGGAGATCCGTAGAAGAACTAGAGTTACCGACATAGCAGAGCGAGTCAGCAGGCTGAAGTGGCAGTGGGCAGGGCACATAGCTCGAAGAACCGATGCCCGTTGGGGCAAAAAGATTCTCGAGTGGAGACCACGTGACGGCAAACGCAGCGTAGGAAGGCCTCCCACAAGATGGACGGACGACCTAGCCAAGATCGCAGGGACGCGTTGGATGCAGGCCGCTAACGACCGGTCGAAGTGGAAGTCAATGGGGGAGGCCTATGTTCAGCAGTGGACGTCCTACGGCTGATATGATGATGATGATGATGATGAAATAAGCGTTTGTATTCAAATCGTGTGTCGTTGCGTAACGGAACGATTATATATAAGATATATAAATTATGTATAAGACAATATTGCACCAGCTTCCGTAAAGTATTAAACGGTATCTACCACCTGTATAACAGGTGAGCCTCCTGCTCGTTTGCCCCTTTTCTCCATAAAAAAAAAAAAAAAAGGTGAAGGAGAGAAAATGGACATTCTATATAAACATTTCTCACATATCCTTTTTCCCACGGTCAGATGCCCTAAGGCGGTTATAGCGCCACTAACATTCCGTCGGATTAAGGACTTTATAGACGCCTATTGTCCAACTTTATAATCGAATATCGCGTGTAGTTACCTCGCAACAGACGATCCCACGTTGTTTTCTTCAAACTGTTTCAGTGGTATATAAGTTCGTAGCTCCATTGAAACAGATCATTCGTGTAAGGACGGTTGTGGTCGCAGCTCGTGCGATCTCCTTAAACCATTCATATTTCATTGTTAAATAAAACTTCTTAGGTACACATATTTTACCGCGATCGTGTTTACTTTTCAATTTTCGAAATTCTAATTTAGACTCTTCGACGTAGAAAAAACTCGCGCTAATACAAGAAATTTTTCTATCCTTTTTTTATATATGTTGTCAAAGATATTTTGATGGTTTTGTAATACTAACGCATGGTTTCTGAAACACTGATCATTGTAGAAGTCTGATCAGATTTTGTCAACTAATCGACTGTCAAATGGCTTTTGAAATATTCTTTGAGTTGCCAAAAGGATTGTACAACTCTCTGAAAAAAAAAATATTGATAATACGTATAAATTGTAATGTATATTAGCGGAACCCGACCACGCTTCGCTATACCTATTTTTTTTGTTTATGTTGGAAGTTCGGAATAAAAAGAATATAGAAACACACTCCAGTTCAATAGCTACGTTATGGGCATATATCAAGTCAATCCGTCTGCTAGTTTTTGAGTTTTGTCTATATACACATACGAAGGTAAATCTAAAGAAGGCTCAAGCAACAGACTTCACTGTGGCACGAAATATGGGCAGGTCCGTTTGGGTTCAATGACCTCACAGAAGACCTGCGCGAAGTGGAAATATACTTCTGCGTTTCGTCCGGTGAGTGAGGTAGTCTCGTTCTACTCTAAAAGGTTGCAACGGCGGTTATTGCTTAAAATCAGATGAATTAACAGCACGCTTTTATAGCAAACGTGTCATCTCTATTTTCAAATTTACTTAAAAATTTAATAAAAAACAAAGTACGTACATACGTTTAGATTTTCGTCGGTGTGAAGATAAGAGACCGTGTCTTAAGGTTGTGTACATTTTCTATTACCATTACAAAACGTCCTAACGAAATGAAAAGGAGTTGTTTTATATTTAAAAAGATATTGTTGTATGTTAATTATTTCATCAATCACTTATCAAGTTCCCGTGAAATCCCACCTGAAACGTCATTTAATATTCTCGTGATCTTCAAGAAAATTATTCACCATTCCCGAGATCTTCGAAAGCACTCAACGATACAAGTAGACCGGGAGTGGGAAGGCCTTTAATAGATTTTCCCAATTTAACTGACGTTTCGCCTTACTTTGCAGAGTTTGATGAGAGACAAAAAAGAACGTTTAACAATTTAGTCGGAGGGTACATAAATTAACACATTTAAGGCCATACTGATTTTTAGTGATTTAGATTTCCAGTGAGACCAACGACCCGCTCCGAATAACAGAAAGTAATTGAGAGGTATGAATCTTGACTTCAAAGCTTTTCTAGGCATTTGGCAGTGTCGTAAGACTCAACGTAGTGTATCATTTATTTCATTTTATCGCGAATTGAAACTGTAGTAATGTAGATAATTAGTTTTAATAAAGGTTTATAATAATTTATAATTATACAAATAAAAGCAAAAAGCATCTTTTGCTTTAGTCGACCTACTTAGGCGGTGTCAGTTAGTTATTACTAAGTTTTACCGAACTTCTTAAGTAACATACTCGCATAATTAGTCCTCCATTGTCCTTTATTATGTGAACATATTAGTAGTATCTACTGTTAAATAATTTTGTAACATATATACAATTTGTCATCAGTAAATTATGGAGACGATATTTATTTGGTCAGCATGTGGTCTCGTTTAATACAATAGCAGTATATTATGTGCATATTTGTATTCTACATTTAAGATGTAAATAATATAATATTGTAATTTAAGCTGTAAATATTATAATTTACATTTGAGCTGTGGCGAATTATATTTTCTTTTTTCTTTCTTGCAAGTTACAATAACTTACCAGTTTATTTTACTCACTAATGACGAAAGCTGTTCGATTACTAAGTAACTTTTTCTACATACTAAAGGCATTTCGTTTTTCAAATACAATAGGGAATATGTTTATTCTCCTAGAGATGCATCTATTCACATATCTGAGAAACGTTCCGCGAGCGGCGCTCTCTGTGATCGTAAATTTTATTAAAAACGTAAAATATCACTTCGCCTCTTGGATGGCGTTACGTTATTGTTTTATAACGCAATTTCTTAAGTTCCATCGAGTTTATTATAGCTCGAGGAAGCAGCGGAGCGACTATTTTATGGGCAATCGATGAAATATGCAGTTTTTACTATGCCACTTAAACGAGAAAATCCTGCGTCGCTGCTCTAGATCTTTTCTATGACTCCATTCAAGGCTCTTGTTGTGACCTATTCAAATAGTTTTAATTCAACCAATTTTGAAGCTCCTGGAAGTTAACTAGAAAATGAATGAAAACAGGAATAGTTCGCCCAACCTGTGTAAAAAACAAAAGCAAATAGACCTTGGTTAGTATTGCACGGTGTAAATACATATATAGGGAATTGTTCAGCAAATGGCGAAATTGATATTGCACTTAAAAAATTTTAAACCATAATTCAACACAAGCAGAATTCGGCCGTTACCAAAACTTTTCTAGAAAAAAAAAATCTTGTTATTTTCAATGAAACTAATTTAATTGGTCACGGACAGACTGTCCCGTGACCATGAACGCTGTAAAGGGTTCGAAACGTCGGGAATTAAAATTAAAAATAAACGCGATATATCCGTACAAATTAGTTTCATTTATAATGTGTAATTGCGTAAATACAAGAAATTGCTATTTTCACTTAGAAATACGCCATTACTACACGTATAACATTAATTTTATACAAGTGGTAACTCACGTTTTTACTGGTAAAGTTCAAAATGAGTCTCAAGTCCGAAACAGAGTACCCCAATTCCGTGATCTTGTGGTCCTTAGAGAGAAAATAAAAATGAAGTGCCAGAAGCTTGCTATGGAGATCCTGGGCAAGCTAGACTAAGTGAGCGAAGGTCGAGGGGGTGAAGCGACGCTCTGGAAGAGTCTAGTTTTATCGAAATCTATATATTATATAGCGGATGGATGCGGGCTGCTCAGGACCGGGATAGAAAGGCGCAGTTTGGGGGAGGCATACGTTCGGCAGTGGACGGCAATAGGCTGATATTGTTGTTGTATAGGTAACCACCAAAGTAGTAAGTAGTAAAAGTAAAAGCCTATTCATGTCCCACTGCTGGGCAAAGGCCTCCTCTATTCAGAGGGTATCAGGGCATAGTCCACCACGCGGCCCCACTGCGGATTGGCGGACTTCACATATCTTCGAAATATATTTTTTTTTGTTATTATTTCAAAAATGTGCAGGTTTCCTCACGATGTTTTCCTGAGGTAACCACCAAATTCTGTTTATTAATTAACATTTTCTTATCTATCATATAATTCTTTTTAATTGCAATATTAATTTTGCCATTTTCTGAACATTTACCTTAATTGCGATTGCGTATAAGTTTCTTATCCATACCGTCGGCACGTAAAAATGTATAGTAAGTAAGTAAGTCGTCATCGTGTTTCTGCCCTTATCCCTCCTAGGTGGAGTCAGCAAAAGTTTGACTTGGTTTTCTACGACCGCGATACTTGTCCCGTAGGACGAACAAACGCACGTCTCCCGTCGACAAATATTAAGTTTTTACATGAACAGATATAATATAATACAAACTAAAATCCAAGCTCTTTTGACTTGTTTTTAGACCGAGGTTTTATAGGCAATTCAGGGATTAAACAACAAATTAATGTCAATTGAGTTATATTAAAACAATATGATTGTTTGGCTGGATAGGTCGTCATTTTATCGGTATTTTATATTATATAACTACGACAAACTTTTTTTATATATTATCTAAATTAATAATAAAGTAAATTAATTGATCAGTACTTAAGCATTTTCTATCTTTACAAAAATGGTTCCGTTGTCTGAATTATATCATCTGTATTTATGAATTTGTATCATTCTATTGCAAACCCACCGTCGTTTAACACTTTCATGATCTTCAAGAAAATTATGAGCCATCCCGAGAGCTTTCAAAGCACTCAACGATACAAGTTAAACGGGAGTGGTAACGTCTTTAATAGATTTTCCCAATTTATCTGACATTTCGCCGTATTTTGCAGATTTTGTAGGAAGACGAAAAAACATTTTTCAATCTAGGCGGAGGGTACATAAATTAACACATTTAAAGCCTCGCCGTAATTTTCAGCGGGGACGCTCGACTTTGGACCAAATGACAAAACGTAAGCGAGAGGTATAAATCACCACGAAGCAGTCACCTAACAGTTAATTCACCGAAAGTTGTAAACATAACTGACCGTGTTTAATTACGCACACAACTGTCTCTATTGTCTCAATGTGTCTATTACTTAAATGATTAGATTTAGGGACCTTCAAGAAGTCCGCTAGCTTAGGGACTTTAAATTAATAGGCATTAACAGTGAATCATAACTCTACATGTATCATACATAAAATTAATGTATAGCCAATATTGAGAAAAAATATTTTTACTCAAAATTATCTGTACTACAGTTTTGATTTTTACGTTATTGTGATAATAGCAAGCATATTAATACATAAAAATTTTCAACGATGACGTATTCACAAGTTAGTTAATTTGAATAAAATGTTGATACTCAGATATATCGTGGTGGCCGCGAATACATAGCGTTGGAAGGTGTCCCTCAAGGTAGACAAACGACATCATAAGAGTCGCAACCGGTGGATGCAAATGGCAAAGTGTCGTCCATTGGGGCTTTCTAATGGAGAGGCCTATCTTCAACAGTGGACGGCTTGCAGCTTATGATGATGATGACTCAGATATAACACTGTCAACATCCAGATAACATCTTATCTATTTATTGTTATAGAGCTTCTTTTTAACTTTTCTTGTAGAATCGTCCAGAATAAGTACGTCTGAGGACCGAATTTTGATCGTTGTTTTATGTAGTGTTTCGGAATGGGAACATTTGTCTACAATTACAATCTTGATAAATAAAAATGAATGTCGGTAAGCGCATTACTCAATAACGGCTGGACCAATTCGGCTAATTTATTTTTTTGTACGTTCCTTAAGGTCTACGGAAGGTGTTAATACTATAAAAAGAAAGAACGAAGTCTGCCCGGGCAGCCAGTTTACAATAAATACGTCTTTCAAAACTATGAAAACAATACGTTGACAATCAAGAAGTCAATACAGTATTCGTAATTCTTTATTAAATATTTATTTATAATTATTTATTATTTATTTATTATTTATTAAATAATAATATTCAGTATATTTATAACATAGGAGTGAGTTGTGAACTCACTCTGTGTTCATAGCGATGAGCAAAGGAACGGCACATGTTCCATTACGAATTTATTTCTTTAAGTTAAAGCATTCCGCCTTTGTAATACAGTTGCGGATGTATATTCTCCTAGAGATGCATTCATTCGAAAATCCGGGCCACGTTATCCGAGCGGCGCTGCGGGAATCGTAAATTTAATTTAAAACGGAAAATATAACCCCGGTTCATGAAAGCTGTTACGTTATTGTTTTATAACGCTATTTCTTAAATTCCATCAAGTTTATAGCGCGGGGAAGCAGCGAGGGGAATATTTTATGAGGAATTGATAAAATGTATAAAAAAGGTTGGCTGTTGGTTCCGGTGTGCTGAGATGTTTTGGGTCAAAAACAACCATTGGGCAACATATAAATTGTAACATATGTACATAAAATCCTCCCAGTTAACGCACCGAATACGAATACGATACCAAAAGAAGAACGGGCTTTGTTGCTTCCCTTGTATTTTCCAAATTTATTTCTTTTGTTTCGTTTTTGTTTAAATAAATTAACAAAAAAATATTAAAAAAAATCACGAGGGCCAGCACCCGGATGCGAAATAACTGTCTGTGGGTCACACAAATAGTTGCTCCGTGTGGGAATCGAACCCACGATCCCTGACGTCGAAGTCGATACCTTGGCAACTGCTCCACGGAGTCGATAAGACAATCTTTTAATTCGATAAATGAAGAATATATAAAATTGTCATACTTCATTGTTAAATTAAACTATTTTGCGGATTTTATCGCATTTTAAGTAGATTTTTTAATTTTCCATATTTCGAACCAGTCTGTCCCTATAAAATATAATATTCGCGTTAAAACAAGAAATAAATTTGTCATACTACAAAGGTAAAAATACGTTGAACGCCTGGCTGAAGATATTAAAATATCAGTATGTTTCCTTCGACTTCAGTACTCCTAAGTGCAAACAGTACAGTATAAAATTCTACACAAGACTAATAACACACGTGACATTCATATCAAAATAAATATATTACTGTAAATAACAGCGGGTTATTCTTAAGCAATCCAAATTTTGCTTAAATAAAGATTCCAAATCTTGTAATTTAAAGTTTTAATAAGTATTGAAATAAACTAAATATAAACAATCTTAGGCAGATTTCATTATTATGAAAATTTTTAATCATGTTCACGATCATCACAAAATACGATTTGAAATACGTATACAAAATATTTTATTGTGCCCCTGGGATATGAATCAGATACCCAACTGTAATTCTCATTAAATAACCAACGAATGCTTTTTAGTTAAATATAAGCACCATTGCGTTATCGACTTCTTTATTCTAAGTAGATAATGTTTTGTTTTACAATCAAATAATTAATCCATTGCTTTAAATCAAAATCTCTCTCCGAGTTAAATGTGCTAATTTATGGTTCCCAGCAACTTTAAGAGAGCTTTTTCCACTCGGTGAGAGTTTTTCGTGAGTTCCAATCTTCCGGCTGAAGTGGGCTGGGTGTTCATTGAAGAGCTACTGACTCCGTTAATTATATGACGCCTTTAATAATCGTCCTTTGGTAGGTGCACTTTTATAATAAGCCGTTACAATGCGTCTGTTATTAAATAGTATGTGTATCGTTCAGTGATTTTAAAAACTAACTTTCTAAATGGCTCCCTACTCATATCTTCGGAGTCATCAAACAAAGTCATAAGTCAAAATTCCTTCTGATTTTAGTTCAACGGCTTTATCTAATAAATAAATATAACTATTTAAATATAAAATATTCAATTTCGTCTTGTTACATAGTGTAACTTCTCTAAAACATGAAATGTTGACTGATGCGTTTAAAGTAATAAATATCTTAAGAACATCTCGTAAGGTCTAAAGAACTGTCCAGAGATTCAAGCTCATCTCTCAAACAGTTACTCGTAGATTCAAATATTTCTCACAGCCGACAATCGCCCCGTAACCCCACAACTGAGCGGCCTCCGGTTGATTTGTAGTCTATTATTCCCTGGAAGACGGAAGAAATTCGCGACGCAATCGAGACCGGCCGTGGGTCATATTTTACTCGATTTTAATCAACGTCCTCTCCGTAAAACTGCTTAAAAATCCCAAGGAGAGGCCCGCCCGGAATACAAATGAGCGCGACGAGATTAAAGCATTATGCAATCGACGAAGGCGTAGCGGCGACTTCTGTCTTTGTGTTGAAACAGTAAGCATTATTCAGATCCGCAGCCGTGAGGAAGGAAAATGTCCAATAAAAATGCAAAGAGATTGCGCCTACTCTTTCTACGTCGCTAACTAAATCGTCGTGTTAAGGGCGCGTACCCAGTGCTAGCGGATTGCAGAGACGGAAGCGACAAAGCGTGTCGCTAACTTGTGGAAGCTTAGTGTCATAGTTTTTCTTACTTGCAGTAGTCCTTCCACGGTCCCCCAGTTTTAAGTAGTCTTCGGACTGGAGGTGATCTTTTTATTGTAAGCAAGCGATCATGCGATTCACCTCATATTGAATACAGCCACCCCACACAAAACACGATTACAGTTGCGTTGGCAACCTTTAAAATTGTGAAGTGTAATGTTACGAATGTCCTACTTCCCCGACGAGCCAACCCATTCGTGCAACAACAGATACTGACACTGGATATTATGGCGGGGAAATACCACATTCTCACCGAAGATCTAGACGCAGATATACTACGTATGAGATTGAGATAACCGATTCTCACTCTATAGAGTAACTAAAATCCCACTCATTCTGTAGGTGGTAATTGTTGTATCTTGTATTAACTGATGTTTTTGCTTTCAGTCCCGAGACTATTAAAGCTTCATCTGACGCAGAACCGGTGGGCTAGCCAGAACCCACGGGTTTGGGCCCTCCGCTGCGGGTAAGGCCACGCATGTGCTCATGCGTGCGTTTAACTATGGTACGTCATCTAAGGGCCATCGAGGTCGTGGTTCGGACCGAAACCCCGATGGCCGTCGACTGTGCAATTGTGAGAACCGCCCCGGAACGCGGGTGTACCTTGTGTACGCGTTGTGTTGGTCTCGCCGTGCTCGGAGGCGAGGGCGAACTAGTGTGTTTGTTGTTGCACTAACTGTGGGTGTAGTGTTGTCCGGCGGGACCCCCGGCAGTGGGTCCGGCGTGTCTAAGTCCCCTTCCTCGACCGGGTCGATTAGGACGTTTCGCGGGCGACGCTTGTTGACGTTCGCGTTTTGGTCGGGTTGGTAATTTACTGCGCTTATCACCAGAGGGTTGGGATGATGTTCGGCTCTATCGAAGAACCGTTTGGTCAGGTCTTTAAAATATTCGCGAATCGTCGGGAGTCTGCAATCGCTGTGCAGGTCGACGTTGCGTTGATACCACTGCGCACCGGTTGCGCGGCGGATGAACTTATTTTGTACTATTTGCAACTTGTACAAGCGAGTAGGGTGCGTGTGGGCGAAGGTCATGCATGCGTAAGACATAATAGGTCGTACGCAGGTCTTATATAATAATAATTTGTGCCTTAAGGCCATTTTACTTTTAGCGTTAGTTAAATTGTGTAGCCGGCCGGAGACGAACGCGGCTCTATTGCGAACGTTATTAATGTGCGTAGTAAATGACATACGCGAGTCGAAAGTGACTCCTAAGTATTTGACCTTTTTCTCCCAGGGGAGCGGTTGGCCATAAAGGGATATTTGCCCCAACTTTCTGCATTGACGAGGGTCATTATAAAGATGTGACGGGTAAGTACTTCGTGTGAAGTGAATCGCCACACTCGGATTTATTTCTATTCTCCATTTGCGGAACCAATTGCCGAGGCGGTCGGCAGCGCTTTGGAGTCGAGCTGTTAGTTGTCTAAGGTTGCGGTCTGAATAAAAGAGCGCCGTGTCATCCGCGAAAAGCGCGAGATTGACGTGGGGGTCTTTAGGTATATCGCTCGTGTAGAGCGTAAAGAACAAAGGTGAGAGGCAGGAGCCTTGTGGTACGCCGGCCGTGAGGCGGCAGCTTGTGGAGAGGGTGCTTTCAACTCGATATCGAAAAGAGCGGTTCGACAGGAAGGCCTGGATGGTGTGTACGACCTATTTGGCACTTTGAGTGTGTACAGCTTGTAAAGCAAGCCGTTGTGCCAGACCTTGTCGAATGCTTTTGCGACATCGAAGAAAAGAGCCCCTGTACTAATATGTTTAGGGTGATTTAGGCCTTTTAGGATATGTTCCGTTAGGCTGAATAGTTGATCGGGACAGGAATGTCTAGCTCGAAAGCCGAATTGTTCCGCCGGCAGAAGGCCGTTGGAAAACACGTGCTCATTGAGCCTGTTTAATAAAAGCCGCTCGTAGAGCTTCCCCAGGCAACTGAGGAGGCTGATGGGACGATAACTAGAGGGCTGGTTGGCTGGTTTATTAGGCTTGCGAATGCCGATAACCCTGGCTTCTTTCCAGTCGTCTGGAAAGGAGCAACTGGAGAGTAAAGTATTGAAAATGGTCGCCAGTAAACAGATAAGCGGCCCAGGGAGAGCTTTAAGAATTTTGTTACTAACATTATCTGGGCCCGGGGCGGATTTGGGTTTTAAGTTTTTAATAATATGTTGAACCTCTTCGGGGGTCACTTCAAAGGATCGCCTTCCGGTGGAAGCGCAGCCCTAATCTCGATTACGCGGTCCACCTCCGTTAGGTGGGCTGTATCGATGTGTTCGCGCGATGGCGTACATTGCTGCTCTAGGTTGTCCGCAAGGCATTCGGCTTTTTCGGAGTCATCTAGGGCTACTGAAGCGCTATTAGGTCTAACTAACGGCGGTAGAAATTCGCGGGGGTCTGCTTTCAGACTGCGGACCAACCGCCAGTAGGCGGTGTGCGATGGCTACACGATCTTTGACTTCTAGCTGAAGGCGTCGAAGTAGGGTTCGGTTCGATTCCAATCGGTATCGGTCGAAAGCGCGTTTGGCTGCATTTTTCTGCCTAATTAGGAGTCGCAGTTCGGGCGGAAATTTGAAACGGATTTGGTCGGAAGGACCGCGCCGGCGTTCTAGCCCAGTTTACACAGGACGGGCCTGTGATCTGAGTCTAGTTCATGGATTGTCTCTATCGACTCGATGTCGAGCGAGACCTGCTTGAGTAACATGATATCTAGGATACTCGGTGTCGCGTGTTGGTAGTTGTCCACCGTAGGATACCTAGTGGGAGTCGCAGGAGCAATTATGCTAAAGTTTAAATTATCGGATAAGCTAAAGAGATGCTTTCCGCTGTTATTTGGGATGCTGTGGATGTCCCATGAGCCGTGTTTGCAGTTTAGATCTCCTGCAATTATCACGGAAGGGCCTAAGTTAAGTAGCGTATCTAGGTCGCTTTGTAATAAGGTTTTGTTCCCCGAGAGGTAGGCTGAGACTAGTACAAGCGGCCTATGGCCGGTGAGCGCTAACCTACACGCGGATGCCTCTATATGGCTTAGCTCTGGAATGTCGAGCGGGCTACAGTGTAAGGACTGTTTGTAATAAATTAAGGTGCCTCCCAGACGGTTTGCTAACCGGTCGTGGCGGACTATGTTGTAGTTTGCGATTCTGGGATCGCGTACACTAGGTTTTAAGAATGTCTCTTGCACTAGAAAAATATCTATGTTATAATCGCGAAGGAATTCCGATATTTCGTCCCTTTGACCCTTTATGCGTTGAAATACGAAACAACCAGAGCCCGAGGTTTTGTTCTACCTGCGGTTGTACTTCCCATTAAAGTTTTTTATGAGTTCTAACTAACGACGCGGCGGAGCGCGGTTTTATTGCGCGGACTATTAAGTTTATGGTTGGCTTGTAAATGCCCAGAGGGCTTCTACAAGCATTTTATGTTCGCTAATGGCTTTAAATCGCGCGTTGCCAGATGTGGCGGCCGCTATTTTAGCGGACAATACGGCGAGTTCTTGTCTATTAATGCGGTCTAATAAGGCGCAGATGTTGGCAATTTGGGCGAACGGGTCGTCCTTGTTTTCGGCGAAAACCGACGGTGTCGACTGCACCTGCGGCGTCGGCGCCGTTTGATAGGCGGGAGCGATTGGTCGTGAGGCGACCGGGGGCGCAACTACCTGCGCGGCCACCTTTATGCGTTTACGACGCGTACGGACGCGGGAACGTATTTCACGGGCGCGGGTTTGGGCAAAGTAGATTTCGCGGGAGCTTTTCTCGCGGGAGTTTTTGGGGCCTTAGCGCAGCCCTGTAGCTGGCTGGTGGTATGACAGTTAACGCAGTCCGGTGGAACTGCGCAATCTTTTGGCCGCGTACAATCGGGCGTGCCGTGGTCACCGGTGCATTTGACGCACCTAGGGTGAGCGAAACAATTATTAGCCGTGTGGCCATAGTGTTGGCAGTTGTGGCACTGCGCCACAACTCCCGATCTTCGCGGGGGCTCGATCACGAGGTCGCTGAGCCCACAGACCCTCTTCAGGTTGAAGATGGCCTTACCTTCCGGGGTAGGGTCAAGTTCAACCATCACCATGTCCATAGGGACACGGGTTCTAGGGTGCCTGAGGCGGCGTACGTTATGCACAGGGTATCCCTGAGTGCGGATGTCGGACTTCGCCTTGTCGACATCCGACTCTTTGGGGACGCCCTTGATTACTACCCGAAGTTTTCTTTCTTCGGGCAAAGAGTAGGTGTGGAAACCTATCTTGTTTTCGCGCAAGTACTTAGTTACGCGACGGAAGTCGTCCGTAGTGTCAAGGTATACGCGGATACCCATATGCGTGTTTTTCGACCGGGGGTCGCGGATATTGTGGCGTTCAAACCACGAACAAATTTGGTGCCACTTAGCCTTCTCCTGAATGATGATGGGTGGAGGAGGCTTTATTTTTCGCTCGGAGGCGAATTCGCGCATCGGTTTAGCCGCCGAGGCCGCCTTTTTAGCGGGCGTCGCGGTGGGACGGATCGTTGAGGCGGCCTCGCATTCGGGGTCGCTGTCGGCAGCGGGGCGTTTCTTGCCCTTTTTACGCGATTTAACGACGGTGAAGCCGTCGGTGTTCGCGTTTTCAGCGGGGGTCATTTCGACCTCCATGTCCGATCCGCCGTCCGATTGTGAGTCGAGTACGACGGAGCGAAAAGAGGTCGAGTTCGCGTTAGCGGATGCCGACGCGACGGGAGCTTCTAAGGTCGCGGAGGGCGACGGGGTAACGGGCGCAGACGGTGCGGGCAATGGCGGCGATGCGAGTTCAGCTAATTGCCTATGCTCGGCTTCATAAGCGAGAAAACATTCCCACATAGCGGGGCATTCTTTGCGTACGAACTCCTCGAAAAGGGAGCCCATCGCGACGTAAGTGCCTTTGGGGCTTGTAGCCCCGCCGGCGTGTGTGAGCTAAATAAGCCTCCCCACCTTGCGGCAGGGAGGAGTGTGCCTAGAAATAACAACAAATTTGCCTGCGCTTTAGGTGCGCTAGGATGGGTACCTAGCTGTCGCCTATTGCAACAGGCACACAGTTAATAAATGAAACAATGCCGCCTCTATCCGAATAATTTCGTACGATTTAAAAATAATATACAACTTATATTGTAGCACAGTAGAAGTATTAATGCTTTTATATTTTTTCTGTTGAAGGGGTGGAGCTTTTATAGAATTAGTTAAAAGTGCATACTGAATACATACATAACAGTTGAACATGGTTTTAAGTACTTATTTATATTATCGCCATCCGTAGAGCCCCGGCTCGTAACTCTTCGACAGATGTATCTTTATTCGCTTATTAAAAACGACGTCTGGTTCTGGTGCTTAGGAATTGGCCAGCAATCGAAACGGGATTATGTTTATTAGTCGAATGGCAAGGTATTGTTTCAAAATCTTCCTCCACACGTATCATGCGGGCCCTACTTTAAAACCCTAAAAATTTAACCTCTTATCGAAACTTCTTAGAAATATCCAAATTTATTAAAATGCACTTATATTTTGTCCTAAAATAGAAGACTTTAATCATAGGACGGTAAGTAATCCAAAACGCCGGATCCAAGATATGCTACCAAAAAGCAAACTGTACTGCAATATGTAATATAATTCCAGAATCAATCAAAGATTTGCCACTAGATAAATTTCACATTTCTTTGAAAAATTTCCTGTTAGAAAAAAGATATTAAAGTGTGAAAGTAAAGTAATTAGTAAATATGAAAGTGAATTTTTAAACTTAATATAGTTTACAAAATATATAATATAGTTTATTAAAATTAGAAATGAAATCATCAAATTAGGACCTGGATCCAAATCGATCAGTGGACAATCAATGCATAAAATTAATTAATAGGTAACTCTTTTATTTTTCTTAATGACAAGAACACGTTGAACAATTGAAGCACCGGCAAGAAACTCTGCAACATCTCATGGTTATTGTTAATATTGAATATATTTATATTTGCATGCTATTTGTAAGTGGCTATACAAGTCAACGCCTCTTCAAATGGCTGTTTGAGGAAAAGGGAAAAGGAGAAACTTTATTATCGAGGAAAGTGCAAATTCATGTTTAATGCCTAACTCGCTGGAAGATAGGTCGATATTTAATTCTTGTTTTGTTTTTAGGTTTCCGCGCCCAAAGAGTAAAACATACGGACAGACAGTTTTAGTAATAGGGTCCATTACTAAAACTGTCTGTATGTCATTAGGCTTTATCTCAAGAACCGTGATCCGTGAAAGTCACACAGTTGACATTTTCACAAATGATGTATTTCTGTTGCTATAACAACAAATACTAAAAACAGAATAATTTTTTTTAAGTAGGGCAAATGTGCGGGAAGTCGATGGATGCATGTGGCTCAGGATCGTACTTCATGGCAGTCTATGGGGGAGGCCTATGTTCAGCAGTGGACTCAAACAGGCTGAAATGATGATGATGATGATGAAGTAGGGCTCCCATAGAACAGACATGAGTTTTGTTTGCCGTTTTTATATAATGCCACTGTACACAATGTTACGGAACCTTTCCTCTGCGACTCGGACTCGCATTTAGCCAGTTTCGTTTCCAATTAACACGCCATTTGCTAAACGGTACCTCATAGCAAGGGTTTGATATAACATTCTGGTAAAATAAGTTATTTCTCTTCTTAATTAAGTAAAACTCTAAACCGGTGGATTACCCCATGTTCTTGATTATTTAAATAATGGCTCTGACGTTGTTAATAGGTCTTCTACTTCTTCTTTCTTCTGGTGTTCGGTATTCTAGATGGGTTAGTGAGTCATATCAACACGTGGATAAAAACACCCAGATCCGGAATATTTATCTGTGGGACACACAAATATTTCTCCTTAGTGGGAAACGAACCCACAACCGCCGAAACTGAAGCCAATTGCTTAGTAACAGCGTCACCGAGTCATCATTCGCCTTGTCTAAAAATATTGCCCCGATTTAGCTTATAATAATAATAATAAAAATATCTTTATTCACATAGACGCTTGCGCGTTCTTATGAAACGTCAAAATTTTACAAGAAATTAACACGTTCGTAAGGTACCACCGGTTCGGAAAGCAGTTTCTGTTGAGAAGAAACCGGCAAGAAACTCAACAGTTGCTCTTTTTAAAAAAAATCAGTTTACAATATAATAGTACATGTACAATAGTATTGTTTTAGCCTACGTGAGTATCAACAGTATTAACCCCACACATTGGCGTCGTCAAGATATTCGGCAATAGTATAATAGGCTTTAGCCATAAGTGTACTTTTAATTTTTCGTTTAAATTCATCAAGTGGCAGACTTAACATCGACTGTGGGATTTTATTATACATGCGCACACTTTGCCCCATGAACGATCTGTTTACTTTTTGTAGGCGAAATAATGGCGTAGTTAGTTTGTCCTTATTTCTAGTATTTAGTTTATGTCTGTCACTATTCTTTTGATAATTATTAATATTCTGTTTAACATACAAAATATTACAATAAATATATTGAGACGCAACAGTGAGTATATTAATCTCTTTAAAAAGATGTCTGAGTGTATTCCGGGCTCCGATGTTATAAATTGCTCGGACAGCTCTTTTTTGAATAATAAATATTGAATTTATATCAGATGCACTACCCCACAACAAAATGCCGTACGACAAGATGCTGTGAAAATAACTGTAGTAAACAAGTCTGGCAGTGTCGATGTCTGATAGCTGCCTAACCTTCCTAATTGCAAAAACAGCGGAGCTTAACCTATTCGCAAGAGATGATTACGCTTAATAGCGCTTCTACCAAAGGCAATATCAATATATCCCGGAAGCCGGAAGCTAAGGAGCGGACGAAATTGGCGACGTTAAAAAAATGCCCCCCATCCCTTATATCCGAGGCCATTGTAAAATTAAGTTATGCTTTCTTTCCTTCTACTAAAAGAATCAATTTGTCCGAGGGTCGGCATGGGTTCGCTTAATGTAAGGCGATTAGTGCGGATTCAATCTCGGGTACTGAGTGCGTTGTAATCATATTATCCGGGAATGTCCCTCCCTAAAAGCGTTTTACCTTTTTTATTTAACCGATATTGTTATTAATAGAGAACTTTTATAAGTCGTCTGCACTTTGATGAAAATTAAAACGCAGATAGATTATCGATTTTTGTATCCACTGCCAGGATTTATTGTTTATGTTTTTATATTTTGATATTTATTATTCTATTACTAACAATTCTATTTAAACTGGAATCAATTTATTTTCCATAAGTGTTATTTATGCATTAGATAATCTATTAATAAAATAGTAGTTAATGCTAGAGCACGGGACAACTATTTGTGTGGCTCACAGATAGTTACTACGGATCTGGTTGTTTGTTTCCAAGGAGGGTTGACGTCAGGCAGCCAGCCGGTCGTAAAAATAGCCAAAATAGCAAAAGGAAAAGATAAATTTCTTATGCTTATTTACCAGTTATGATTTCTCGATAAGAGTAAAAGACACCAAGTATTTAAAAAAATATTTTTGATAAAGTTACTTAAAACTACTATATTAGTATTTCAAACGCTTCCACATCGGTCCCATGGTGTAATGGTTAGCACTTTGGACTCTGAATCCAACGATCCGAGTTCAAATCTCGGTGGGACCTTATTATGTTTCTGTTACTTTTTTGCTTTTTTCCCCAGTCTTAAAAAAATTAAATGAGTTTAAATAATTTTTAGCACTTTTTAATTCAAATAAATTTATAATAAAAATTTCTTAAAACAAATTCTTAAAATTAAAAAAAAAAAACAAAATAAATTTAAATGTTAAAAAGAGGTATAATTACGATGGTTAATGCACGTTCAAAATTAAAAAACAAAAGAATGTAATTACTTGTTGTACATGTACAGCAACAATTTGTTTCGCTTTCACAAAACTAGATGGCGCTGCAATGAACGATAACTTAAAATCGACCTCTATTTAACGAGTCATCACCGTTTAACCGCCATCAAAATAAACCGACCGCATTGAATATTCATTGGACAAAAGTGTCGTGCATGACGTGAGCAAATTGCACACTCGCACAATTGTTGTTCGCTGAACGCGGAACTTAATTTCGCCAGTCGATAACGGGCGGTACGTTTAATACAAACTTCGCCACCGCGTGAAACTAATTCAATACTGAGCGAGCGGAGCGCGTCGCTTTGTAGAATTATACCGCAAATTGATTGCTGTTGAATCCGTCGCTATTAATTCGAGTGTTTAACGCGGGCACCGCATCACACCGGAGCGAGCGAAATTTATACTTAGCGTTTACTTTCTATTGCAACCATGAACTTACCACTGTACTTTCTATTTCCGAAGGTTCATTCATTGATCATAGTTCGTGAGAAGCAGGAGCCTCACTAAAACAATGCCTGCTTTTGTCTATAACGCATAGACAAAAACGTTTACAAACAGGCATCGCACAGAGGTGTTTGACCTGGATTTGATTAATGTCACCCACGGACAATGGGACAAGGAAGTGGGATAGCAATTTGCAGATGCGTTGTGTGCCTTTAGCTAAGTAATACTATACTACATTCCCGTATAATAAATATCATTATAAATTCACAAACTCAGACATCCCAATTACTTAGCCTTGCAATCGATCGATGCATAAGTGCGAGGATGGTTTAAACATAATAATTTAGCTTTTTCATTCTCATCTACATATATCATCATCTGAATATACACGTCGACTGTATACTACTCGTGTGTAATTGTGTTTAATTAAAAAAAATATTGGCTTTGGTTCTCATACCAACTAATTTTTAACAATTTAAACTTCTTTTATTTAAGGAAACTACTTTCTATCGATAGCTATTGATATTGTTATTGTATTCTAGACTAATAATGTTAATCGTCGATACCTGCTCTAAACAGAAACGGTGTAAAGAAAGTGCAAAATATGTTAAAAATAAAGTAGTCTATTTAAGAATAACAGAACATTTAGAGTTAAGTTTTGATTATACAGCGTGTCGTTACCAACGCGACAATAAATGAACACACATATAGAGGATAACTTTTTAACATTGGGTCAAAAATGTACGTTCTTTAAACATCAACATTTACAGAGTTATTAAATTTTTCAAAACTCGAATTTTAGAACACCCTTACGTATAACAGTGTAACGTAAAGTTCATTTGTAAAGGTCACAAAGCATATGAATGGGTTGAATGAATTTAAAAGAGACAAAACATACTCATAGAAGGAGAGCCTTGTAATGCGACGCCGTGGCAACCAATAAAAAGTTTCTGAATGTATGAATCAGTCAGTTGTAGTTGTATAGGGATGTAACAATATTTAATTTTTTTTTTATTATTGGCAAGTAGCGTTAGACGTGTGTTCATTTATTGTCGCGATGGTAACGACACGCTGTATATAATAAAAGGAGTTAGGGTACGCGGCGCGCGGCGGTGTGAATGTCGCTTGCTTAAATCTATCCGCAGGTCGAACTCAGCGAGTCTATTTGAGTTGCTCAAAGTTGCGGACGCTCGTCTGATACATCCAACAGTTAGTAAACATCATTGTTTACTTTAAAATTAATTAATTACCGTAAAACTCGCAACTGTTGTCCTGAAAAGGGCGGAATGAATTGCGGCTGCATTTTAACTAATCAAAACTACTAGAGCTCGTTAAAGTCACACGATGAAAAGTATTTTAAAATTGAAGCCATCTCGGTTTTTTAAGTAATCGTACCAATTTACTTGGTAAATTTGTGTATCATCATCATCATGTCAGCCTGTTTGAGGCCACTGCTAGGCCTCCCCCACAGACTGCCACGAAGCAAGATCCTGATGAGTCACAGAAGTAACATGACATTTGTAATTATCCGTATATAATGATTGTAGCCTTGAAGCTTTGAACTGTTTAACAGTGACATCTAATATATATGTTTATACTTACCGATATCTTACTTATCGATTTATTGCAAAAAGTTTTGACCTGCTTCGACAGATGGCGTTATTTTATATCGCTATATATATTATTAGCTTCAATGTAATAAGGTTTTATTTATTTACCTTAGTTGAAGTAATTATGAGATCATCATAATTACTTCAACTAAGGTAAATAAATAATTAAATAGTTTAAACAAACAG
Source organism: Iphiclides podalirius (assembly GCA_933534255.1). Taxonomy (NCBI): domain Eukaryota; kingdom Metazoa; phylum Arthropoda; class Insecta; order Lepidoptera; family Papilionidae; genus Iphiclides; species Iphiclides podalirius. The sequence goes on from OW152834.1 coordinate 8,905,438, forward strand.
CCGAAAATAACCATTCCACTGTGCAAACGAAAGACTTCTGCATAGTCGCTTTCGCCATATTGAATATTTCGCAATGCAAATTTTATCGTGACTGAATTTAATATTTCAGGCGCCACAGTGTACGGTGGCTGGCGAAATTTTCATTTATTTACGTCGCTCTGAAACAAACTGTAGCCTGGTACATTGCGGTGCATGTGTAACAAGTGAAACGCATGCATTGTTAAATAGTGCCTATATGCAGATGTTTAAGCGATAGAATGACGTGCTATTTCAAAACATGACAATTATTTACATATATTTTTTCGTTTTTCGAGTTAAAAAAAATTTATCGATAAAAAAATATCGCTGATGAAATAATATATAAGTTATAAAACCGGGTGCTGTGAACTTTTCTATCATATAATTTGGACCGATAAGAAGTATAAACTCATTCAAACTATTTGACCGCAAGTTTTTCACAAACGATATGCTTGGATTTCTTCTTCTTCTTTCTCCTGCCTGTCACACACTAAGCGACACATCATGTCCATCCTTTCCACTTTCTTCTTTTACCACTTTCTTCCATAGACATATCATTCATCACAGGGTCCATCCAAACCATTCCCTGACCCTTTTTAGACTTAAAGAGGGTCAGAAAATGCTTTCTGTGGCCACATCCCCTTTGATTCAACGACATTCACTCGCACCACTCTTTGTCGCGGAGGCGAAAAAAATAATTAAATGGATTAAAAAGGGTAGACACGTAACTGGCTGAAATCTCTGCACCAGTAACAGAGATTTTTGGCTGTTGGCAGACAGTGGCAATTAGTCCAGAATCAGTTTTTACATTTACACTGCGTAGAATAAGTAATTTTTTTATGGGACAATGTGTATGTACGTTTTTACAACAAAATCCTGTCGTTTCTAAATTCGAACTTGTAAAGAAACTTTGTGTGTCTGGGTGGTGCTTCTATAGTATTAGTGATTATTTAAATGATAACACACTCTGGACATGAATTGATCGCTACAGACTCTATCAAATGGAATTCAATATATTGTATAAATGTTTGTTATTTTTTCAATTATTAAAAAAAATATCCCGCTGAGTTTCATTCGACGGTTCTTTCCAGGACAGAGGCTTTTTTCCGAACCGGAACCGCTTGTAGTGCTTTTTGGCAATCATTAAGTAAGTGTAATGCTTCTATATTGAATAAAGATATTTTAATTTGAATTTGAACTTGGTCTAGTTACAGTTAAAGCGAGGTTGGGGTGGCTATAGGGGAAGTATCGCCGGGGTATCGCCAAACATTATCAATGTATGTATATTATTAGCATACCTAACGTTTAGTAGACCCACCGGCAGCATGCAAATCTGTTAACGTTGGTAATTGCCCTAGGTATTGGTCATTTCACTCGAGTAAAGGCGACACTCTTCTCCTCACATGACTTTTATCCCTTCTCATAAATTGTCAATCCAACGTCAATCTACCACTACTCATCTTGTCGGTCACTGGTGCCACTTTCTAGCTTTTCCTTATACACCAACAAGCTGCTGCCCGCGACTACGTCTGCGTAGAATAGGCTGAAGGCGTAACATTCAGACAGATATAATAGGTTGGGAATATGTTTCTTCGCATTTTATATAAAAAATTCAAAACATTTTTTAATAATGTTTATTTACATTTAACTAAAGTATGTTGGTGCAATTTTGTTCGATAACTTTCTGCTCTTGTAGGTAGAGACATGATCCCATTTCTATAGAAATTCTGGGGCCTCTGATCAAAAAACCACGTCAAGTGGTTTTGGCAGTCCTCTCCTGATGTTAACCTGACACTACCTAAAGAATTCTGAAGAGACCGAAACAAGTAGAAATCTGAAGGTCCATAAATATCACAATTTTTTTTTCGTGGCTTGCGTTGCTTATTTCCCTTTCTTTGTAGTAAAATTTTAAAATGTATCGAATTTCTTCATTAGAACACTCATTTTAACACTAAGAAAAACCAATGAAAATCACACATTTTCCTAATTTGAATTTGAAATTGTCTTTTTTTTTATTTAAAATTTTTAATGATATAACCAGACAGATACAAATTGTATAGCCAAAGAGATTATATTTAAGTAAAGAAAGATTATAAGTACATACATACTATTTGTTAAAACACTTTTTCCTCAACCTAATACATAAAATATGTGTATAAATTATAGCCTATGTCTTATTCTGATGTATAAGCTATATAATGGTAAAGTTTCTTTAAAATCCATTCACTAGTATATGCGTGAAAAAGACAATTATCCATCCATACATACAGACTTTCGCCTTTATAATAATAATAAGGAAGATCCGACAATCTTATCAACATTACTCACACCATGTTAGGATTTAATTTTTTAAAACATCACACGCTAGCGACAATTAACCATCTTTTCTTTCCGATTCTTAATTCTAAAAGAAATTCTTAATTTAATTAGCATCGCGATTCATCAATAAAATAAAACGGTGATTTTTAGAGAATTCCTGGTGTATGCTCAATATTTTGTAAAAGTTGGGGTGACATTTTTTTTTACAATGCAACGTCGCATAAATCATAATGCCTAGCATTTTCGTTTTGTTTTCATTACTCCGTCACGTTTTTAAAAGCTATAAACACGGAGAAGCATATAAATTAAAGCTTAATTGTTAAGCAGCAAGGCAGTTGTAATAAAAAAGATAGGCCTTAAATCTTGAGGGAATTTATCGCAGTTTGTTAACCGTCGTAAATTGGGCCGGCGGAATGTGTAACGCATAAAACAAAAACTATAAAACCGTAGTCCTGCTACCGTAGTGGGTACTGTAAAGCAAACCCCAGGTGTCCTATGCGTTCTCCGATACACAAACTTAACTTTCAGCCACCTCACAATTATTTATAAACGTGTACTCTAATCGCGCTTAGAATAGAGTTCATTTTTGTTCCGTTAGTGTTTATCTGCGGCACTGAATGTTGCTTTCGTTGTCAGCAGTGCAACGAAGCTTATAAGGCGGCTAAGTCCACGTGAGATATTAGTTTATTAAAGCTTCGTGTTACATTATTTTGCTCGGTTGTAAATAATGTTTATGAGCGGATGTTCAAAACATTTCAATGTTGTATTTAATAGAACGTTCGAAATGAATCAGCAATCACTCGACGGTAGCTGATCATCGCAGTGGACATGCATACTGTCACTTCCAATTACCACACCTCCTGGGCTACCAGTTCAGATTGCGATGCCAACATTCTTGTCATGCAAGTAGCGACAGACGTTGAACTTCTGATGTCCAAGAGGATATACAAACTAGTTAAGCAGGTTACTATTTAAATAGATTAATTAAATGGTATTTAGCCGCACATACTATTCAATTTATACATATATAATTAAGAAAACTATTATGTAGATACACATTGACATTGCTTTTCCTTTAAATTGATTTTGATGAAGCAATTACTGCTTACAAAAGAGCTCCATTTAACGGAAAGTACGCCTTCATCCAGGAAAATAATCTAACAAAAGGTCGGTGTAAAGTAAGTGTTTATATTTTCACGTTTTTGGTGAGTGAGATAACTGACTCCACTCTCAACGGTAGGCAACATGACCGAAACACCTGTAGTGTTGTGAGTGTCCATAGGCGGTTGTTGGGTATTCCAGAGATTTTCCAGAATGCGATATAAACAAGTGGAATATAATTTAAAAAACTTAAAAACCCGACTGCGTTTCTGTGTAATTTTTTATTCTGATATGTTATAAAAAAAATTGATACACCCAGTGTCACTTTCACATTAAATACGAATCTAACGACACCTCTCAAGCTAATCCATCAAGCCGTTCAGGCTGCAGAGCATACCAGACAATTATACATACATACATACTCTCGAAAAACATATCCCTCCTTCTGGCACAGTCGGGTAAAGAGGCCAGGTGTCTTTCCCAGACCGTTGCTCTTCAGGTCAGCGTACCTAGACTTGGTCTCCATACAACAAGAGTACTCCAACAGTGGTCACATCCGTGGGAAGCGCGCTTAGAACGTCACAGACATAAACGACAGTTTCAATTTCATTTCAGGTAAGTAGAAACTGTATAACCGCCGCTGCACTAATAATTGGGTAACTGGCTGAACACACAAAATACAACTCGATACGTTAAATATAACCTGTGCTCTGTTTTAACGGGAACGAAGCCGTTTGTTCTACGCACGCAGGATTCGGGGCACAATTTGCTGTCTCGAATACATTTCACGCGCGAGTGTCCCTCAAGCCGAAAGCCGCGCGGCTCGCTGGCGGAGTTTCAACCGTGTGCCGTCCGAAAAAGGTCGATAATCGCCGGGCGCGATGACGGAATTTCGGATGAAGAAATAATAATATACGCTTAGAAGTGAGAAATTTCATTTGAGACGAATCCGCGACTCCCTCCTGGCTCCCTTGAGACACCACCGTTGATTTATCTCGGAGGTATTTTGCCGTATTTTTTTATCACTCCGTTTTCTTTTTCTTATATGAATCGAGGTTCGAATATAACTATGAACTGACGAAATATAGTTGCCAATCATAATTCTTTGAATGACTGGTACTGACGAGGACGTTGGTAAACTTTTTATACTATTAAGCAATTTTGCCAATCGATGAAACTATTGTTGGTAAACAAAATCGCATTTATTTTAAGCTGGAATTGACGACGTTTCGAATGCTTTGCAGCGTTCATGGTTACAGGGCAGACTGATGCGTAAGAAAGAAGTTTCAAGAATTGCCACAGCACAGGAGTCATAAAGATTGAAGCTAATACGGCAAAATTTTTGTTGAGTCCATTAATTACTCTGTTCATCAACTCCCATCTTTTAAAATTTATTACGTTTATTTCTTTAATTAATATGTTTAACTTTTATCCACGAAATCACTAGCTTTTGGAAATTCGTTTATGCGGTTCATCAACACGGGAAACAAACAGGAAAGAATTGAAAGCGAAGGCTAATGTACACTATACTTTAAGAGGTTATATCTCAATAATGTTCTGCAAAATATATCATTACACGCCTAAACCACATTATAACTTGTCAATGGGGTTTAATAACGTTAATGCACAGCAAATTTTACTATGCCGCTAAGCTTACGATACATATTTTATTACAATTTATGGACACCCTAAACTATAGCTGTGGGCGAAATTTCGACGCTAAATCATTTTAAGCCCAACGCAAAGCGCTCTAAATAATTTGTAATAACACGGCAACCGATATTCAAACCAAATACTGTTAACGCTTTTAATGAACTAAAATATCGTACCCCATTGTTTTTTATCCTTTTAGTTTATGCATATCAACATATGCATACAAAAGTGTGCAGCCGTAAGCAGTAAATCACAGTTCCAAATCCCTCCAGAATGGCGTTAGAGTAGCAAGAGAATATGATTATTTCCCTTGCAGCAATGAATATTAGTAAGTCGAAGCCATGTAAACTATTATTTCACCACCATGGTCTAATACCCACATACTACAGTAACGCCACCAACTTAACCCCTTTCAGTAACCACATTTTATACACACCGTTAACTATTCCTGTCTTCCATGGTTTAGTAGAGTCGGAATCAAGTAGTACGTAAAAAGATACAGGTACGCAGAGCATTTAATAGAAAGAAAGCAAAGACGTGTTTTAGGATTTGGGATGAGGAACATTATTTAGTACAAGATCTTGACTATAATTTTGTATTTAACACCGTTTCTTTACGTGTGGAAGTGAATAGTAAGATAGAGAATCATCATCATCATCATTTCTGCCTGTTTGTTTACACTGCTGAACATGGGCCACCCCATAGACTGCCACGAAGTATGATCCTGAGTCACCTGCATCCATGGACTTCCCGCACATTTGCTAAGGTCGTCACTCAGGGGGGTCGGCCTACAAAGCGATGGCCAGTACTATGGCTGCTACTCAAAATAAGATAGAGAGTAAACACAGAAATATACGTGTTTATGTAATGGTATAAGGATACATACACGTATATCGACATGGTAGCATAGTGAATATAATCACATGATAATAACAAACAATGACTGATCAGATTTCAAATAAATTATTTTTATTATATTTGTTATCTCTTCCGCGATTTCAGTAGGACTGTGAGTCACAACTTTATCATGGATTATACTAATTTTATTAAAGAACTGATAATAAGTATAATTAGATTAATTATCAAGATCAGGCACAACGTGTTTCATTTATAGATTTAGTAAGTTTGAATAACGTGTTTGCAACCGCGGTGGTCGAAATTAATCTATTGTTATAGTCACACCGATGTTGTGCATGCGATAATGTACGTGACGTTTATTTTGTTAACGTGGGGTTAGTTAAGTCCTAGTGAAGTAGTTGTTTTTAAGAAATTTTAATTAAACACCAAACATAATAGCTGCATACAATTTACAATTGGGTAACAACCAGATATGACCTTCAGTACAAGGAACATTGTTCACCAAATTGATATACTTTTAATCTAATTAGGTGTGTTATCCGAGTTATGTTGGAGATATTTAACTAATAATTCTCACCGAATGGCATTTCTATTAAATAATCTGGAAAGTATTTTAAAGATAAACTGATAATCTAATAGAAACCGTGGTAAGCTCAAACATAAGTAAAAATTTTATGCCAATTCCAAAAACTCTAACAGTTAGATTAATACATCGATCGTTAATACTTCGATGACAACAAGGAAAAACTTTGTTTAATGTATACTGATAATCAAATTCCAATTTATCTAAGCGAAGAATGACAAATGGAAGGTTCTAGCAATATTAATAATTAACAAACAGTCTAAGACTATTAGTGAAATCAGAATAACTTGGTAGTAGTCGGCTTATATAGGCATAGCATCGTATTTGAAAATGAAAATGAAAATGAAAATACGCTTTATTGTACACCAGACAAAATTACAAAAGAAACAAACAACTAGATAAAGGTACAATTGGCGGCCTTATCGCTTAGAAGCGATTTCTTCCAGGCAACCATGTTACTGAGGATACAATGATCAGTGAGAAGAGTTTGAGGTATACGCTATTGTAAATATAGCTATTATAGATATATGTACACAACACTACTATACACAAATAAATGAATAAAATATATATATATATATATATATATATATATTTATATATACAATATAAACAGAAGGGAACGATAAGTGGACAAAAGCCATTTAACGGAAATTTATTTATAAATAAATTATCAGTAAAATAAAAAGAAAAAATCATAACATAGAGATAAGATGTTCAGGGAGGAAAAAAGTGAGCTTTAACGAGTCTTTTAAATATTGCCAGTGATTGCGCTCGCCGGATTTGAAGCGGTAAGGAGTTCCAAAGCCTGACCGCTTCGACAGAAAAGGATTTGGAGTAGAAGGAAGTATTATGGGAGGGAATTTTTAAGGTCAGGTTATTATCGTATTTATATCCAGCTGCTGGGCAAAGGCCTCCTCTGTACAAATAATATTATGGCATACTCCACCACGCGACCCCACTGTGGATTGGCGGACTCCATTTATCTTAGAATTTTTATTTTTTAGTAACTATTTAGAGAATATGCAGCTTTCACCGCTGAGCACCTGATAAGTGAACACTTAGAATCAACAAACTGTGTTAGCACCGTAGATTAAAGTTAGATTGTTCACGTATACTTAATTAAAAGTGAGCGCCCAGACTCTGTGTTAGATTCCTTTTATCACTTCAATTTTTTTTAAGTTCTATGCGAGAAAATGTTCCTCATTTTCAGAAACCATGGATCAACGTACGGTTGGTTGGTTTCAATCCTAATTAATTGTAACGATCTGTTACCGTATCAGCGCTACTAAAACTGCAGACTTGCCACTGCTATTAAACATTTAGGAGTTATACCTATCTAATTTGGTAAAAATGTAAAATCAAAGCATTTGGTTGATATATGGAGTCCCCTAACTCACATCGGCGAAACGTGGATTAGCTTCCCGGGGGAAAATTTGCTTTGAAGTTTTCCCCTAATATATGTACTTTCAACAAAATATTTTCGTAACACGTATATTGAAATTTAGCGATAAAGGAGAACATTCGCACGTCGAAGGGGATAAACTCCTTGCCTTTTGTTGGGGACAGGGAAACTTTTTCTATACGAAATTGGTCCTTTACAAGGAACATGAAAAGACTTAATTTCGTATAGACATATATATAATCCCTCGAAAATCTGATTGTATATTGAAGAGCTTTGCAATAGTGATTTTTTTCCTGACAACGATTTTTTCTGTTAATTATTTTCAATTATATTCTGTTAATTATGTCAATTTAATTATTTCGTTTAGTAGCTTTCTTTTATCCGGTGTTAAGTGATAACCGCCGCCCAGGCCCAACATTTGCAACAACCGTAGAGGTTGTGAGAGAAATGTGTTGCCACCTTACATTAAACTGGTCCTCGAGATTTAGCCTCCTCATTAGCGTAGACAGTCAATATGAAGTAATTGCACAATTAGGAAAGTATAAAATAGTATAGGTGTATATACTTATAATTTTAAACTGCACTATTTATAGTTAACTGTAACGTTTTAATTATTAAGACTTAAATGATATATTAATGGTCCTAACCCCATCATTATCGTAGAATTCACATTTATTTCACAACGGTAAAAATAATTACTTTTATTTTTCATTTCTCCAAAAATTCCTCTTCGCTGATTTTGTTCTGTTCTGCGTCTGTGAATAAATATAATTAATTTAGTTTTTTTTAATTAATCTTATTTTAGACAATTTTTGAAGTACCACGACCCCACCATGACTTCTGCGTTTCATTCGATAAGTTATGTAGCCGGAGCCCATTATATTACAAGGTAGCAACGCATCTTTACTTAGGTGTTGTAAATGATCATGGGCGGCGGTTATCACTTAGCATCACTATCAGAAAACCGCTAAGTCCGTTGGCACCTTCTTGTTTGATTCTTATAATGACTTTTACAGATATTTTACTAGCTGCTGCCTGCGACTACGTCTGCGTTGAATAGGCTATTGGCGTAACAATCAGACAGAAAGACAGATATACATAACAATACGTTTATAAATTATTAGCCTATTTATGTATATTAATGTAAAGTTTCGTTAAAATCCATTCAGTAGTATTTGCGTGAAAGAGTAACAAACATCCATCCATACATACAAACTTTCACCTTTATTATATTAGTAAGGATTTGTTAATATTGTAGCTTTGATAATATTGTAGCTTTCGTGCAATTTCGTAAGTAAATTATCTTGAGATTATTACGACATAAACAAGTATTTGGAATGGATGAATCTAGTCTATGGTTCATCTATATGGTATATATAGACGATATATTTAGTCTTCGGTATGATATATGTAATATTATAACATCCTTACCCCTTTTGCCGCAATACATTTTGGTGCAGTACAAAGTAGAGTCAGCTGAGCAAACGCATCTGTTGCACAGCACTCTGAATGATGTAAATGGCTCACACGGTTCTGAGTTAGCTGAAATAAGTGAGACCGAGTTCTTAGGATATTTCCGTGCATATAAACAGTTTTATGTACGCTACTTTTAAAGAAAAGTAGACTTCGTAAAATGCTTAGATAAACAAACACAAGAACTAGAGTCTAGAGGAAGACTGTTATCGTAACAGACTCCGAAAAAATTCAATACTTAATGCATGTAATTTTTTTTTGGAGTCGATAAAATCGATTAAATTCACAGAATAGAAAAACCATATAAAATGCACTGCAGACTAGGTCGTTTTTTGTGAAATCGATTGATATGGCTGAGCATTGGGTGGTAGCGTATGGCGTGCAGAGGCCTTGGCAAATTTTACAGTTTGATTATTTTAAAATTGTTCTCTTCCCATTGGCAAACGAGCAGGTATATAAATAAATACTATATAGGAAATTAAAAGAGAAGCATCTCTTCGCAAGGCCAAAGAAGCGGTTGGAGAGGGTCTGATGGTCGTCGACGATTAAAGCGGCTTGACGTAGGATGAATATGTAATATATGTGTTCAACTTAATGGAACGTACCTGAAAGATTTTTTGTAATTAACTTTCGTGGTGTTGAAATAAGGTTTAGGGTTAGATATTATCGTTGTAGTTGTGTACCTTAATTACGACTTTCGGTATCAGAAGGATAAATAAACACATTGGCTAGGTAACTCGTATATTGCAAACCCAACGTGACTACGCAAGTGAGTGCATGGCAAGCGACTCCGCCATTGTCTTGCGAGTGCCCGCTGAGTGTCTCCCGAGTTTCCCTCGATGTCTTTGGATAATTTTCATCTTTGAGTAAATAAAATTACAACACTCTGCGCTAATATGCATCAATCTGCCTACGCGCTAAACGTGAAGTCACAATTTGCTTACGCGCCAAACTACTCATGTGTCCCTACAGAGCGATAGAGCAGTTATATTTGAACTATAAACAGAATATTAATAACATCAATTTAAAAAGAGAAGTGGCAAAGAATCAATTTTATGCGGTTAATTTAATGGGAAGTTGTTATTCCATGGATATCTGCAATTGACTCTACTGGTATTGTATTAATATAGAAGAAGAAGAAGAAGAAGAAACTTTTATTCACGGTCTAAAAACAAATGAATATATACAAAACTTAAAAATAATAATGTAACTATACAGAAACTTAAAATAAATGTAAACATAAAAATAAGCAAACAAAATAACAACAGTAAGTGACGGTCTGTGTAGCAGCATAAGACCGTGAAATGGACGGGACTCGGTAAAAGTCGAGATACAGTAACTAGTTCTGATCCCGACACCGGTTTTCAGTCCGGCCCGCACTTCGAGGCAACTCGGACGGCTGCGACAGTGAACTTGCAAAAAATAATACAGCAATACAAAAAATAGCTACAGCGCAGTATAGCGAAAATTAAATTATTTTTGTTTGAACCTTTCATTCATATAGACAGTGGTTATCATTCGTCTGATGAGGTAACTAAAAATTAAAACTAATGTTTGTTTTTTAATATTGGTGTCAGATGCTATATTTCAATTTCGGTTTTAGGTTACCAATGTTTATCCTTACTCTGTGGTACTATGACACTTAACGACTAAGTGGTGGTAACGTGTAATAATTTCAAACATCAAATGCGAGACAAACCTCGTTGCGCGTTGGCCACGTGATAGGTGATGGTAGAAAATGATTGACTTAAAAATAAATGTATGATACAGGTATATACAAATATGAGGTATACAGCGTGTCGTTACCACCGCGACAATAAATGAACACACATATAGAGGATAACTTTTTAAAACTTTTTCTACATATTTTTTTTTTCTACATATTTTAATTGTATTAAACATTTACATTCTTTAAACATCAATATTTACAGAGTTATAAAATTTTCCAAAACAAACAATTTTAGAACACCCTTACGTATAAAACTGTAACGTAAAGTTCATTTGTAAAGGTCACAAAGCATATGAACGGGTTGAATGAATTTAAAAGAGAAAAAACATACTGTTAGAAGGAGAGGCTTGTAATGTGACGCTGTGGCGCGAGTTGTATAGGATGTTACAAATTTTGTTTCTTTTTTACTTAATTAATTTGTTTGAAAAATCTATTTTTTTAAATATGGATTTTGTTTAACGTTAATATTTTTTCATAATTATTGGCAAGTAGCGTTAGACGTGTGTTCATTTATTGTCGCGATGGTAACGACACGCTGTATATTATATTATATTATATCACATCAAATTACATTATATTATATTACATCGATATATATCAATAACTGTCTCTACTGGTATACTTCTGCAATACTAGTTACTGACTCCACTGTTATTGCAGACGTATGCTGGAGGAGCCAATGCAGCCCTTTAAGAGGAGTCTTTCTCTTTAGAAACAGAAAGGAAAACAAGAGTTTAAATAATCCTAACTTACGTCGGTCTACCGTAGATGACTTGGTTGACGCAGTTGCTAAACTATTGGTTTCGCAATGTTTATGTCTTCCATTCTTAAACGAATCGAGTATTTTTTGTGAACAGATAGCTGTTCCGTGGATGTCTAGAGTAGTGAGTAAGATAAAGCTAGGAAATTTTCTTCTTTTTAGTGGGACACTCTTGGCAGTGTTCGTAGCTGTCGATAAACAGGGTTGCGTCTCGTCGTCGCAGGTCACTTCCAAGGGAGCCCTCTCCATTGGAGGCGGCTGTTAGCACTGCGAGCACATTGTACTGCGGTGGCTTTCGTGCGCGTGGGGGATCGACCTCAAGGTTGACACTGGTGGATTCAAGTCGAGCCAGCGGCTCTTTTAAATCTTCTTTTGTTCTTGCCAGAAGCGTTGTACCATCGGCGTATCGTTGATTGTTAATCACTCGCCCTCCAACTGAAACACCTCTAACCCGAGGTGGGAGGTCCAGAACGATTATCATGATGTGCTTGGTATAGGTCTTAAAGAGCAACGGCTACAATAGGTGTATGTCGTCAGTCCCCCAGGAAGTTTTACATTATCACCATTATCTCTTATTAACCGACTTCAAAAAAGAAGAAGGTTTCTGAATTCGACCGTATATATTTTTTTTACGTGTGTTCGCAGATAACTTCGTCGTTTATGAACCGATTTTGATGATCATTTTTTGTTGGAAACGAGATATCCCAAGGGTGGTACCATGATAGCGAAACCCGGATCTTATGATGACATCCCAGAGAAATCGAGAGCAATCCTCAAATGTTACAGGTTCTAATAATGTTTTTTTTTCTTCGGTTTGAAGTCGGTTATTTATTGTTAAAAATTATTACATAATACTATACAGCACAGTATTATGACGTGCTACAGAAAAGGTAATTATTAATAAATATCTGCTCTGTTGTGCTTAATAAAATTGATGCATTAGTTCTTGGTAAACGTAATGTATATTATTATTGTTACGGCTGACAAAGAGTGCCGGTCCATTTCTCGCACAAAGGTGAAACAAACATTCATCCAGGAAACACAGCTGACGTTGTGGCCATTATTCCACGAGAAGTAAGTTTCTTAGTTCTGCTTATTCGTATCATTTAGTATTGTAAATAATATTTACCCTCTTATGCTACAATTGAAAGTCTGTTTGATGTTTACAGAACAACGTTAGTATCCGATTAAGAAGGCGGCGATAAATGAGGATAAATCGATTACGTGGTCAGATATTAGAAATTAAAGTAAGAACTTACATCTCCGCCAGAACAGGAGAAGATCGTCGTCAACGTACTTTAAAGCGGAAGCTGATGCCAGCTGAAAATATCAACCATTTCATCATAAAATTAAAAAAAAAAATACTTTAGTCGAGCGAAATGTTGTAAAGTTCTTTAAATACAACCTAGCACTTGCGAGAAACGATAATGGGTGCTTTTTTATTTTTTAAGCCATTATGTATGGTGTGTGCTTCTTATAAACATGAATTTTTTTCCAGTCTCGGAAAAAAATCGGTGAGAAATACGAGACATTTCATTATTAGACGATTTAATCCACTAAACAGGTTTATATGCCGTATTTCAGAAAATAAAGCGAGGTTATATTTACAAAAATATCATTCTTCAGTCCGTGTTTATCTTGCTAGTAAACAATTGCATCATAACTTTCTGCCAGGCGGCCAGTGTTTCGCAGCGCTGGCCGTTTTAAATAAAATAAAAAGGAAAATATATTTACCATTATCGCGAATGCAAACAATAGGGCAGCTGTTTCGCGGTGCATTTCGTTAAGTCGAGTGGCGGCTACTATTTCGGTGCGTTTCGTGCACGCTTCTAATGGTTGGCGGTGCATCGAGACGTTCGAAAGTAAAATCGGGTGATTACGTTTTTAATGGGTTCGAATTCAGTGATGCGAGTTATTGGCGAGTTTGCTTCGAGTTATTGCGCTGTTACGTTACAATCCTAACAGCACAATAACTCGAATAACACTTAAAGGAAATAAGTAATAGATCTGATAATGCTGTTTGACGTCGTGTTATCGAAAAAAAACATATAGGAATTATAGTTATTTAGTTGGATGAGCTCGCGATTCCATTAGTTTGAACTCTCTATTCAAAAACCTATTTTAAATCGTTGGTCTAAACCTGCCTATTTATGTACGTAGTGTATAATTATTTTATTTATTTAATTTAAAACGACACATTGAATGACACCCGTATATTGATTTTCTCACTTAAGACGTTGAATTTCTTTAACTGTGAACCATATTTGCAAAAAAACACAGTTTTATTGTATCGTCAAAGAGTTTCAATAAAAAAAATCTGCAAAGCAATGTAACAGATAAACAACGCCAAACGCAAACAAACCTAACGCGAGCCATTTCCTGCAACTTAAAGATACAGTAAACGCTTTTTGCTTAATTATCTCAAATAGTCTTAGTTGTAATGAGTAAAGGGTATAATCAAACCGATTTAGTTAAGCGCAATTCTTGACCATGAATGCTGCAAATCGTAGAAAACGAGAGAAGTTTAAGAAATTATCTAATTAAGTTTTTTTTATGTGAAAAGGTAGCAAGCGAGCAGGCGGTTCACGAGATGTTAAGTGATAATCACCTCCTATTGACAATTGTAACACCCATAGGTTTGCAGATGCGTTGCCACCTTTAAATAAAGTGGGTCCCGGCTACCTCACCCACCAGACGACTGCAGAAGTATACACTTCCACTTCACGCTGGTCTTCTGTAAGTTCATGGTACTTACTGGCTTGACTTTGCGAACTAAACAATATACAATGGCTTGGACGATAGCTACTAGCGTTGTTACCTGAGTTATACTTTATTTGAAACCAGTTAATCCAAAGGACAAATCGTGCTGATGAAAATTGTCAAGGTTCTCACGATGTGTAATTGTAAAACGCGAGGAGATGTTTCTTTTATCGCCGTCCTAGTTCCATTTTTATTGCTATTGTATATAATATTTTATTCAGAAGCCTTTTGAGACGGCCTCCTTTGTGACGCCGCCGAGATGAATATTATGGTAGTAAAATATTTTATTTGTCATAAAGCTTTACGTGAATGTCTCTCATCGATTTCGCTTTGACAATACGTCGAGAAGTGGATTTCGTATGAAAAGGTTTTTTCCTCTCACTGAGCGAGGTGAGTTTTCATATCGGTTGTGATATTATTTTAATTTAAAGCCCTAGCGAATTGATCTTTTGTTTTTACTTGTTATAAAATTTTAGTTACATAATCGGAAATTTTCTCTAGTCTATATCTTCAACCATGCATAAAGAGAAATATGACAAAAGAGAATTTGTGTATCCTTCACAAGACGGTAAATAAATCGCAAAAACTTTTCCAAGCTCAAAGATAACTTTAAACTATGAGTTTTGTAACAAGACAGACAGCTTTGTGATGTCTTGTAGAGAGCTTTGTGATACGATAATTCAAAGGCGCTTAAGCTTGAACAAAGCAAGTTTATGCAACGGAATGTGAAAATAAAATGGACGAATATCAAATGCTACACAGAGATGATAAATGTAGAAGATTTTTATCCCTAGTTTGTACGCATGAGTATGCCTAATCGATTAACGGTTCCTCGAGCGAATATATATAACATAATAATATGTACATCAATAATTTACTCTGTCTGAAAGCAATGCTGAACGAGCGGAAAGTATACATAAAACATTTTTATGGAACATAAGTATTTTGACATAATAATTATAATTTACACTTTGAAGGTATTAAATATTTTCGCGGCCATTTTCTTTCGAAATGATGGAAAAAGGAAAAGTGGGTGTAGGAAAATTATTGACTTATAGAAGTCAATAAATAAAAATATTGAAAGCTATAAAGCTTTAAATGACTCCCATTTAAAGCTACGAGTAAAATCACTATTTAGCATATTTAAATTTTTATTACAATGATTTTTAATCTATTTTTCTCCTAAGCATTCCATTTCCATTAATCCCAATCTTATCTCTGTTTTATTTTTCGTGGTGTGAAACTAATTATATTAACTTATTATTATTACAATAATATATCCTATTTGCTATAATTTCCGTGGACATTTCAAAATTATAACTCACAAGTGTGCAGTTTCTAAAGTAAACACGCGTATGTCTATTTTTATACCAAAAACAACAACGAACAAATTCCAACCAATGAATTTAGTACTTCGCTATCACGTTCATTATTTAAAACGGGCCTTGGGCACTTCAGTCAGATATCCGTACTCGAAACAGCTGTCGACCAGTCCGTCCACGCGTTTCTTGATCTCGTCCAGAGTCTGCTCCATCAGATTCTGCATACCGAAACCCTCAACCATTTTCGTCATGTCCGAACTCTCAAAAACGGACATCTGCAGTGCCTCCTGTGTTGGCCTAAGTAGCACATTGAGCATCATAAAGGCCATGCCCAAGTAAGGTTTACCGTACCTCTTCAGGTCGGCGTCAAATTTGTCCCTTGGATATACGTAACTCACTTTGAGTCCGAAATTATTCAAACATCTGTCCAATTCCGAGTGATAGTAGTCAATCCATTCGTAATAATGTTTCGACCTGGTCTTGTAGTCGGTGCAGTTAAATATTAAGTTGTGGATATCGGCAGCTGGTAGACTTTCTTTTGATAGTTGATAATCGATCATTATGCATGCGACGGGCTGGTCTCCCTGAAAAATATTTAAATGTGTTTAATATTCCAAATCGCTAAGCACCTCGCCATAGAGAATGTGACACTAATAACAAAATTAAACGTACAACTAAACACATTTACCTATGGCAATGACACACAATCCAATCAAAGATACGCCTAGACATGTCACCAACTTTATTACCCACGAAACTAATCAAAGATATCATTTTAAATGTTGCCATTGTTTAGAATTGAAATCGGTTTTTTAATTCTGGTACTTTGACCTTACATAGAATGTTTGTAAGTAATATATTATTATAAGTAATAGTTATAACCCGTAAATTGATTTAATTTATTTAGATATTTAGAACAATATTTTTTTTTCCAAATACGTTATTTTATTTTATATGATTCTGCGTGTTTCATTTACTCGGACTTTTTACTTTATGAAGGCACCAACCTGCATTTGGAACATGATATTGTTAGTCCACAAATCACCGTGTTGTATTACGCTGTATTTAGAGCCTCGATCGGCGGTCTGTATATGCATGCCAACTTCAACTAAATGCTGCAATGTATCATTGATGGCGTGAGTATGTCTTTCATTATCAAACACCGCCTTCATGTCGTTCCACGCTGCTTGAAACATCATCTGGCTCTGCGATGCGGTTTCGGGGTTCGTAAAAGCGTTCACCATCGTTGCCGACAATCTATCATACGTCTGCGGCTCTCTATTTTTCAGAACGTATGACATTGAGTGGAAGTTTGCCAAACTGTGTAATACTGCTTTGATGCTGCTGTCACTTAGCGGCTGCCTTTTGTCCAACATAACATAGCCTTTTGAGTCTAGGTCTTCTAGCAGTATTATCTCGTTCTGAGTTTCTGATAGAGTGCCATAGCAATGAGGATATTGCAATCTATCTTCTTCCGGCACGCCAGCGCTCTCCTGTAACTGTCTGAATTTTGGTAATATTTCATTGTACACAACCATCTCGTTGGTAAATAAGTCGTTCTGTTGCTTTGGAACGCCTAAATAGTGATTTGGTGGTGCTATTTTAGCAACCATTTTAAACACTTTGCCATTTTCGAACTCCGCTGAAAACCTCTTCGCATATGAACCATAATTATCGCCAACTTTACCCATAGATGTTACCGCGACTTGTTTTCCTGTATAACCATGTTTTTCTAGCACTTCACTGACAAACTGTAAATGGCGCTGAGATATATTCTCCGTGTCACCAACATATTCGTAAGTGGACATTTTGCGAGCAATTGTAATTTGTTTCTGTGATAAACTCGAGCAGGTACCATTTATTTAAAACTTTATCTGCATATTTATCAATGCGTACATCTGATATGTTTATTGACAGTATATAAATTACTTCTTATCAATGACTCAAATCATTCGGCTCTTTCCTAATAAAGATTTTTAGCAGCTATTAGTCATAATTTAGAATGCTCTGTCCAGTCCACTATTTTTTTTTCCTTATAAGTTTTGGGGCATTCGTGCTCTAGACGCGAAACTGGCAGTCTTGTGCTTGCAAATAATTTATTTTAATTATGTTATTTTAAAACCTTTTATTTAAAAAAAGTTACCCATCAACCACAACGTCTCCTTCCCCTTTAACTTCTAAAGGCTGCAGTTGTAACTGCAGTAGAGGTATGATAAAAAAAATTAAGAAATAGCTACATAGTGTATACATTAATTCATACACTTTGGCGAGAGTCCAACACAATGTCCGGCAAAGCTAATTTATCAATTATATTGCGGTTATAAGTTTTATTGCGAAATAGTTATATCAAAAAATTACTACTTTAAAAAAAGCGAAAAAATCAATAGTACAAGGAAAGATGTAGAGAGAGGCTTCTCGATATCAGTTTTATATTACGTCCGTTCTCGCCTCGCTATCGTGGCTTAATCTGAAAAACCGGCCAAGTCCGAGACTTGCGCACGAAGGGCTCATTCCGTACCGTTATCTATAAAAAGGCAAAATATCATGTTTGTTGTATGGGACCCTTAATTGAACATTTTTATTGTTTTTATAGTATTTGTAGTTATAGCTGCAACAAAAATAAATCGACTGTGAACATTTCAACTGTCTAACTGTCACGGTTCATAAGATACAGCCTGGTGACGGTCGGACAGACAGACAGACAGCGGAGTCTTAGTAATAGGATCCCGTTTGACACTTTGGGTACGGAACCCTAAAAATGTTGTTCTTTTGAAATCTAGCGAGAAACACCTTTAGATCGTCTCATTACTTTTTTTCTGAGAGAAAGTTGCAAGATAGCTGGCGGTTCACCTGATGTTTATTGATAACCCCGAGCGATTGACATCTAAAACACTTGTAGGGTGACAGATATTATGCTACCTTAGATCAAAGTGGGCCCCAGCTACCTCAGTCACCAGTCGAGAGGCTGAAGTATAACAATTTAGCTTCACGCTGGTCTGTTAGGCCGTGTTTCATTCGTGAAGCGTGTACATTCGCGCAGTAGTATACCTCTTTACCTACTTACTGCAGACGGACAACAGACTATATCTACCTAAAAAACCGTCGAGTCATACCCGTTTCATATTATGCCAGACCACGACGAATAAATTATAAACACAACGTACAGAAACAAGTAATGTCACGATATTATTCTGTACTATGCGTAATTAGAAATAAGAATTTAAAATCTCTCCTAAGGAAATTATCAGTTTTCATCAAAATTCATTTGACGCAGAAATTTAACATCTCTCCTAAGGAAATTATCAGTTTCATCAAAATTCATTTGACGCAGAAATTTTAAATCACACTTGTTTAACCTCGTGCCTTCGATTTGTTGAGGAAGTGTTCTAACTTTTAACTAATGTATGTTATACATAATATATAAATGGCTAAGAATTATACTCCCGATCGATTAAGATGACAACTGCTTCGACAATTACGACTGTATACCTCAATGGAACGAAAGAAATACACAAATTTCGGATATCTGTTCTACGCCAAGCTGTCTGGTGCCTCGAGGGCAATCCTTTGATTTGAGAATAGTCCCTCTTGTGAGTTTCCCCAAATTACAACAGTCAAAGAAAATGTTATTCCATTTTGGATGAAGATATAAAAATTTTTTTATTAAATCAACGTGACAATGAGTAAATGTTTTTAAGTTCTCAAACCTATGTGGTTTTGTCTGCTGTACATACTTTCTAGAAGGTAATAAAAATTCACAATCGACTATGTAAACGATTGCTATGACATCTGGTTCGGCCATATGGTGTTGTGCCCGTCACATAAGCTGACAGTTTCACCTAGAAATAAAATATTTAATCTTTTTTCATTGTCCCACAATCAAACTGAATAGTTATTTTATAAGACATGTAACCCCTATTTCTCTCTCAGAGTGATGCCGGACCTCTAGATGCAGGTGATGTCCACTTTACCTGTAGGCTGAAGCAAAAAGTTTTCAAGCATACGTCGAAAAGTCAATTGCCTTTGAGAAGACAAAAATAGTACCAGTTGGCAGGTCTAAGTGTGATGCTGCAGATGTCAGTGTGATAACATTACTGAAGCACTGGTACATTACTATCTTAGAGTCTCTTTCAAAGAACTGAGCGTGGCTATGGAGAGGATTTTAAAAGTCTTGTACAATACTTTTATAAATCTTAGAAACAACGTTCAAGCGAGGAACATTTATTAGTATAACAGTATGGCATGGAAAGTTTACAAATAGAATAGTGTAGGAAGCTAGTTCTTCCTTCATGGTTTTTGAAGTAAAACTTCTTTAGGCGCGACTAGGGAGTAACTCAGATTTTTTCTGACGGAAGTAACATCATAAGTATATGTCATATTTTTAAAATATGACATATTCTTATGACGTTACTAAATATTTAATCATTTCAGGAATCCGTCAACGCCAAAGAAGTTTTACTTCAATCGCGCGTAAAGGTTACACGCACACACTTTATTTTATGTTAGAAAGTGGCAAACGAGCTGGCGGTTCAACGAATGTTAAGTGATAACCGTCTGTCCATGGACATTTGCAACACCTAATAGGGTTGCAGATGCGTTGCCACCTCTTAATAATGTGGGCCCCGGCTACCTCACTTGGAAGGAGTACACAGACGAAACGCAGAAGTGCAACACTTCCACTTTACGCCGGTCTTCTGTGAGGTCGTGGTACTAACCCGGACGGACCTGCCCATTCGTGCAACAGCGAACACTGTTGCGTGGCCCTAACACCGTATATGTACCACCGTTCATGGTTAGCAGTTGCTGACAATAGATATCTGCCGTAATCATTTGGCCAGATTTTAGAAAGACATCGGCGTTAGTCCACCAAACACTCGCAAGTAATTTGTCTGAGTCAATTGTCGTTTAGGCCAGGATTTGGCTGGATCTCCAGGATTCAGCCATTGCTTCCGATTAATCTACAGTATCCACTTTTCATCACAGTAATGATTTGATTTAAAATCCCTTCATTATTGTGTCGTTTGAGCAAAGTAAAACAGTAATCGACGCGTATTTGCAAGTTCGATTCACTCAATTCATGAGGTACCCATCGTTCAAGTTTTTTTTACTTTCCCGATTTGCTATGTGATGGATCCGCTTCTACCATAGCCTTTAACTCTTCATTTTACACTTTGGTCTCCGACCGTCCACGGCGTTGGTTCTGAAGGTCGAAATTTCCAGAACGAAAACGTTGAAACCAAAAACGTACCGTGCTTTCTTGCTACACCAGCGCCGTACAGTACACATTAATCCTTCAAGCTGTTTCTGCAGCACTGGTTCTGCAGAACTCGTAAATATACCGATATTTCATGTTTTCCATTATGACGCCAAAGAATAAAAATAATGAGGAAAAAACAAATGAATGACTATTTTAAAAACACAAATGTACCAGCTAAATTAATTTATAAATTTGAATTTGGAATTCTTAACCAAATAAGAGATATTTCAGATCAAACTGGAAAGTACGAAAAAACGCTAATTTCATATGTAAGGACCTAATACATCTAGGTGAAGACAAATTATTACCGTTGAAAGCCATAATTTTCAAAAGACATTCGATATATCGCGCTCATTCGAGGTTATTGAAGTTTTTATGATAAAATTGAGATTTTTAAAAACAACTTGACACTGGCGGAATTGATAACTCACAAAAATAAGAAATATAAAAAAAAAAGACGAAGAAGTTTCTATTCAGATATAAAACGTAATAATTAGCGTCGGTCAAATAGAACGTAACCACTATGCGTTGGTCATCTGTTGGTTACCCATTATGTAAATTCTCTGTCTACTGAATTGTATTTATATTCATCGTATAATTTTTTTACGAATCCAAATGATTTTAACACAGAAGAAAAATCGAAGCGAGTAAAAACTTTAAGTCAATTCTTTTACGATACAATAATTCGGAATACGAGTCGAATTTATAATCATTTGTTAATTTCAATCGATTCAACGTTCAAAACGGCATCGGGTCTATATTTCAATCCAAACGCTGAGGTCACTCAACGGAACACCTTTATGATATGTCTGCGGCTAACGCATGAATGCTTACGGGTATTACGGGTGATTACGGTCTACAAGAAGAGAAATATAACGTCCCGTACGTTACATTTCTCCCAATTCGCTAATTAAAATTTTGCCCTAAATTAACGAATTTTGCCCTAAACAAAGTCAAAGGGTCTATATAAAGGGTCGTCCATTATGACTTTGTTGTTGAGTTCGCGCGGCGAAGACCGATTTTTATGGGGGCATGCCCTAACCGTGTCCAAAAACTAGATATTGGCATTCTAAAGAACTTAAGGTCTAGTTTTATTATATTTAAAACTGTAGATTTTTGTTGATTCAGCGACAAAAATAATGTTTTCTTTGCAAAACTCCCATATTTTTATATAAATATATATGTCAATATTTCTATGTCACTTTGCAAATGATAAATTTTATGAGAATAAAAAAATATGTTAATAAATTGTTTCAGGCGTACTACACGCAGTTACGAATAGTAAAAGTAAAAGTTAGTATGAATAGTTTCAATCAATAACATTATAACATAGTAAAATTTGTCATATACATGATACTTGATTTTTTAAAATAAAATTTATTCAGTCATAAACCACTTTAACTGCTTTAATTTCTCAACTGTATCTACCAATGGATTTTTTTATAAGGGATACTTGAAATATGAATTTAATGGACTATTTGTGACAGAAGGACTATTGGACTATTGGATCACACTACCTGTTATACTTATTACTGCTTATTGAAAAATCTAACATTCTGTTATCTTCCATTTCATATTGGATGATGTACCATGCTAATGGTTTTTAAATAATTTTGAAACAGAGATTGCAACATAACACAATGGCTGTTCCAGCTAAGCAGCGATGGAGCAGTTGATAAATCTTCAGTAAATTAATATAGGTACACAAACAGCCTTGACCCGTAAGATATCATTTTATCAAGATCTTCGTTATAGAAATGGTCTAGATTCAAGGTCATAGTCATGTTTGACACTCGAAGTTTAATTTTAAAAATCATTTAAATCTAACCTTAAAGTAGTAACTAAAGTACCAGCGGTGGTAGGGCCACGCAGCAGCCTCGGCTGTTGCACGAATGGGCAGGCCCGTCCGGGTAAGTACCACGACCTCACAGAAGACCGGCGTAAAGTGGAAGTATGACAAATACTTTCGCGTTTCGTCTGGTGAGTGAGGTAGCCGGAGCCCAATTTTCAAAAGTTGTCAAGCATCTGTAACCCTCGAGTGTAGCAGATGTCCATGGGCGGCGGTATTCACTTAACATCAGGTGAACCGTCTGCTCGTTTGACAACTTTTCGCATAAAAAAAAAAAAAAAAAAAAGCCTATGTATGTCCCTGTGTTGGGTAAAGACCTCAGTACAGATGATATTATACCAGGCGTTACATATTTACTAAACTTTTTACTATCATTATTTTGAAAATCAGGTTTCTTCTAAATGTTTTTCGACACTGATTATAATAATTTTATTAACTTCATAAATTCCACGACAACACGACAGAAAATAAATAGAAAATGAATCATTTACCTTCTAATGTAAGATGTAAAGTTTAAGACGATCACACGAATACAAAAACATGCAAAAGCTCTCGAACTTATGTTCATGGGGCTATAATATAGACAAGAACACTTTATCGGTGCCTAGAGGTCATTTTAGACGAATCCCCTCAATTTTCAATATTTTAATAAAATATCCATACTTGTGCTTTATACATTTTATACGGTGCCTTATGTACTCGTATATAGAGACATATGTGGTATATAAATTTATCTAAGCATGCTATTCTATTGCGTACAATTTCATGATATGCCTAGTTTTGACCGTTCGTGACCGCGGATGACACCCTAGAGTAGACGTGCTGCGGTTGACTTTAGGCAGAAATTAAATGCGGAACTGACCTTCCAACACTGAATGTTTTTCACCGGGAATAAGTAAGGTATATTTCTATACAACAGAGCTTATTCAAATTCAAAATATCTTTATTCAAATAGACGCTTGCGCGTTCTTACTAACGTCGAAATTTGTCGAAGTTCGTAAGTAAGCTACCACCGGTTCGGAAAGCAGTTTCTGTTGAGAAGGAACCGGCAAGAAACTCAACAGTTGCTCTTTTTCTTAACCGACTTCAAAAAAGGAGGAAGTTCTCAATGCCATTGTATTTTTTTTAATGTTTGTTACCTCAGAAATTTCGACTGGGCGAACGGATTTTGATGATTCTTTTTTTATTTGAAAGCTAGTGCTTCCGGTGTTGTCCCGAGTTTTTCACTGTCCCATATCTCATTTGGTCCAGTTCTGACAATGGCATCTATGAGAAAACTTAGTATGTGCGCGACAAATGGACAAATAACTTTAACTAACTCAATTGGTTAATTTACAGTTATAGCGTTAAAATGATCGGCAGATATCTGATGGCTGAATTCAACCCATTTTATGAACACAACGCGGGCAGCAACAACAATTTTTGAAGTAAAGCTTTGTCAAAGTTCGTCTGCACAGTAGAGTGCGCTACCGAATACAAACACCTTTGACAGCAAAGCGCCTTGAAGCTAATTATACGATAAGGTAAATCGTTCCCCGGGAAGCATTGCTGTTATTTCACTTACAAACCTTACCAGATTAGTAATTTTGAGCATACATAAATCGAGCAATTTTAGAAAATATCTTTTGATATGAAAATATGAAGAAAAAAAAAACGGTTGGAAAGAAGTTTTTTTAACCTTTCGTAGTATATTATTAAAGATAAACGTATTATAATTATATACAATAACTAATATTATCCCTTGCCAGTACTTTTTGTTTGTGAAAAAGAAATGGAGTATAGAGTATCCATAGTGGATCGTATAGCGATATCTATCGTGAACAATACAATTTATTTGAATGGGATCCTTAGAAAATCTATATTTCATTTATCATAGATGGCGTTAGGTCACCTTGTTGTTTTGTCTTTGTTTATTTCCTTAGATTATTTCGGTACTAGTGATTTTATTGGCTTATATATAATATATAAGACAATAAAATATAAATATAAAATACTATCATTTTAATTATGTTGAACTGATATCAAGCAAATTTGTTTTTACATAATTTTCGATTAGAAACATTGTCTCGTTTAGCATAGTCTGTTGTTTGTATCATCTGTCGTTCCTGCGAGAACGGCAGTCAGCTTCGTCTTGATCATTTCTTATTGGAGGTCTGAGGCGGCCGCCGCCTGGCGGCAGCGGCTCTGCATAGTTCGAGAATGTAGGAAAGGAGTATTTGGCATCCTAGGCCACATCCTTTTACATCCTACTTGTATATGGCTTCTTGGCCATTATATTTTATATAAAAAACCCACATCGTTGGTAAGTTTCCTTTGTGCATATATTTTTGGGATCTGACTGTTTTCGGTCCATTATTCGTTTGTTAACAATTGGTATTTTGTTACAGGGTTTTTTTTTTATTGATTTCTCTTTCTTCTTTAATGCTACCTCGGATCACTCTGATCTGCTTCTCTCTGATGGCTTGATATCGAACCGCGTGTTCGCCTTATATGCAACTGCATATATATTAAGGTCTGGTCTGGTCTTATCTGAGGTCCTGCTGTCCACGTGTAAGTTGAAGCCGCGGACTAGCTGAATGCCCCTCGGTGGCATGTGAGCATTGCTGAGCTGAGGTCTTCACACTTATTTGAAAAGTGGGAAGGCAAGCCTGGTTATGTTTCCTTCTGGTATGTGTTTGCTCTAATCTAACTAGCCATTAAACTCATGATTATATTTATATACTGCTTTGTGACAGTGATTAATTTAATGTATACTTAACTCTTAATGTAACTATTATTATGCCTGATTGGTGAGATCTCACTCCTATATTTTTAACTTGATATAGTTTAGTTTTATATTCAAACCTTGTATCAATAAACTCTAAAACTGTTAAGGAATGTATCTTTTACTTCCACTAAGTAAATCCCTTAGAATAAGCATTATTCTGTCTTGCACGGGGCGGGCTGGCGCCTATTTAATATAAATTCTGTCCGTCCCCGTGACTGGGTCACCGAGCCTCACCCTGTGGTCTTGATTGGTCCGATTGAGTCAGCCGGAGCGAACCCCTACACCGATCTCCCACTGGTGGAGTCGGGGAGGATGTTTCAATATTTAAGTCATAAAGTTGTTATTGGTTTCCATCGTAATATCTTCCTTAAATTTGATCGAAGTTAATTGCTTTGCAATCAACTTCATCATGTCTCTGTCGGTGTGCGCGCGTCGTAAAAATTGTACTCCCATATTTTTTTTCCAAACGCGCCAAAAGATGTATAACCTTAAAAAAGTACAGAAACTCGAGGAAGGTGAATAAGTTGTCAGTTGTCGAAGGTGATAGGTGTCAGTGTGCCTATAATCTGGATAGTTCGTTGACTCTGAGCTAACTATTACACAGACAACTTTGATTGGACCGAGGGCATAAAGAGCGCTGACAACCGCTGGAAGCAATATTTATATAGTGAGAGCGTACTTTCGGTTGAGGAGAAATGTTTTAATATCTAGTAGTCTAATAATGCATGTACAAAATACCTAACTTTTCTAAAAGATTATTAAATGTATCGCTGCAAAACGGACACGTTTTAGTTAAACAAAGCTTTGCGCTTCCAAACCAACCAGCATAAAATCTGCAAAAAGAGCTCTACAAATGTTTCACTACACTAGCGATTGCTATTTTGACTGGCTTTGTCCGATTATCAGACTCAGTGTAGTTGTTATTGTATTATATGCTCAGTCACTTGAGAATTATTCGAAGACTAATCCCCTAAACTGGGGCCGGAAAATTAATGAAGTACTACATGTGTGTGTATGTGTGTGTTTTAGACATATTTCGTGCTGAAAGTAACGTCTTCGGTTGTCTGTATTATAGATTTTCACAATGTATATATCATATCACTAGAGACCACCCGAAAATCTACCGCCATATTCATGTAGTATTGGTGTTGAATTTTAAAAAATAGACTTGCCTCATATATGAATATTACATATTATTAATATACGAGTTTATATGTAATATTCGTGTATGAGGCAAGAAATAGAAACATACGAGTACTATACTTTGTTCTATTTCTTCCACATTCCGTTCTTATCTTTGCCTTCTCGTTATAAATAAATTAACTTCATCAATAAAAAATCATAAAATTCTCAAAACATAAAATATAATAATGGAAATTTTAATAATTCGCTATTATCAACACTTTTAGGGATAAAATTTTGAGGAAATAAATTTCAAAGCCGGGAAATATTACTTACATCGTCGGAGTTGTTTAAGGTTTTCCTTTGAAATTTATTACCGGCCTTATTGTTCTCAAAGTGGATTTAAAATACTTCGCTTTTTATCTGAAAGTAATGTCAAATTTCATTTAATTTAAAACGGTAGCGAAAAATACAGATTAAAAATATAAATTGTTGATATAATAAAATTAAAACTGATTTAATAATCATTTGACATCATCATAATAATCATTTGACTACTTCTTTATGTTGATAGATGCGTTAACAACTTTTAAAACTTTTTTGGCTCGGTTACGTCAACCTCCAGACGCAGAAGATCCAATTCCACTTCCGACCGGTCTTCTGGCTGTGGTACTTTCCCGGACGAGTCTACCATTCGTGTAACATCAGTTTTTTTTTACTGATAGAACTGCTTCATCTACTGTTATACATAGTAATATGTTAGAGGTTTATTCCTTAAACTCTTGTAAATCACAAATTTTATTCTGTTTAAATCACGTTGGATACACGAGTTGTGAACTTCTCGTCTTACTATTTTATCGTATTCGTATATACTGAACATTCATCAACATCGGCGTCCGGTAAACTTCGTGAAACAGTATTCTATATAAGTTATTGCACAAACAAATTTATAAGTGAAGGGAAAACTTTAAACAGCCGATCAACAAAGTAGTCATTGTTATTCAAAATCGGTATGAAAGATACTTTATAGTTGCAATAATTATTCGTTTGGAAATTTGAGTAACCTGCCTTTAATTTTGAAATTATATTTACAATAACCAACCATGGGATTGTTTTATTTTTCTTCCGATTGCAATGTTGGAGTTGTGTTGTATATTTAAGTTTAGAGACGTATAAGGATAAGACATGCAGTATAACCTAAGCCCTATTAGTAAAGATTGGTTATGTCATAAACCAAAAGTTTCCCACACATTTATAGAAAACCTTGATTGATGGACCGCGGTTGTTTATTTATAAAGAAATAAAATATTTAGGAGCGAGAAAGTCGCCGAGTTTAATTAACTGTAACGATTTTTCAACCACGAAATCCTGCTTAATTCACAAACAAGCAAAATTAATGAGTAAACAGACATTTTAAAACATACGAAATTGTGAGGAGGGGATAATGCTAACCAATTAAAACTTATAGAAAATTGAGTAATATAATATTTACAAGATTAAATCTATCTAAAATTACCTAATAAACCTAATCTACGCGACATGGTGCCAAGAACGCTAGCTGCATTTCCTCGCTGAATAGTTATGCCTTTGAGCGAGAAAATAACCAGCACTCTTGTCAGTCGAGGCGAAATTGAGTTATAAATGATATAATATAAGGGATAATTACATCATTATTTGTCATAAGTAGTTTGTTCGTTTTAATAGCAAGACATTATAAATTTGCCCTTTATATGTGGTAGGGCCACGCAACGGTGTTCACTGTTGCACGAATAGCCAGGTCCGTCCGGTTAAGTACCACGACCTCTCAGGAGAGCGGCGTGACGTGGAAGTGTCTTCTGGGTTGCGCCTGGTAAGCGAGGATTTCTTTTTTTTATGTGTAAACCGCCAGTTCGTTCGCCACTTTCTTACATAAAAAAAAATCTTTGTACGCAGAGAAGATCTGTTTAACCATGAGTTATCCAAGAGACTACTGGTGCAGTTCACTTACGAGTTGGTAAACACGCTTCAGATGCAAAGCAGCGACTCCGCCGTGTCTTTGAGCTTAGCTGAACAAACAACACAGTGATTTTGCCCTACTTTGTATCAAAATTTAACTGTAGGTTTCAGCGATCCGATTTTCGGAGACCTCTTGCGATCATGATCGTACCGTTGTTAACAAACCGGATACACGTTTTTGTATGACACTGCTATGTCTATCTATGATTGCGGTATTTGGGAAAAAAAATGACAACACAATGTCTTTTTAATCGACTTCAAAAAGAGGAGGTTCTCAATTCGACTGTATTTTTTTTATGTTTGATTCCTCAGAACTGTCAACTGGGGGAACCGATTTTGATGATTATCTTTTATTTGTGAGCTGGTGCTTCCCATCTGGTACGGTACCATATTATATTTCATTGGTATTGGATCTTGGACTCCGGAACTATTAAGGTAGCGGTATTTTTCCCAAAGGAAATCCCGTAACTGACACACTGTACTAGCTTACGATCTGTGTGATAGCCCTAGGACATTTATAACCGTTCACAACGAACGAATAAAACAATCAAAGATCTACGATTTCATGGTTCACACACTGGACTTAAACGGCTTACGTAGCTCAAGCGGCTTCTAATAAACTACTCCTGTATCGATTTTGGACCAAAACGTTTGAGAGGCAACTCGACGTTGCATAGATTCCAATATTGCACCGAATTCAAGGACCAACTTTTCTGCGATACATTCGTTTTGCTTCCGATTGGAATGTAAGTTATTCATAGGAATTCAAACCTGTTATCACCATAAGTACGTCTACGTATATTTCTTTCCTATTCACGTACTGTATAATTAAAGTGATTATGTTTTGTGTCCTAAATATAAAAAAGCATGAAAACTGGCTTAGCTGATGTTACATGATTACCGCCGGCTGTGGAACAATATCATTTCATACGTAGCTCTGCGATAGTGGAGTTTTTAATATTTCTAACGGGTGATTGACATGACAGCCGTTAGGGACAGTTCTGAACCCTACCAATTCATATTTATTCTAATAAGAAAACAAATAAAATTTAATAAAAAATTCAATATAATGAAGCTCCAACGGTTTAAAAGTATTAATTATAAGGAAGATTAAAAGTTTCTACAATTACATTTCGAAGTATCCTGTACAGCTTAGGCTTTTCATTCAATTTAAACAATGAGTTGAATTTTACGCGTAAATTTTTCCATTGTTAATAATGTTTTGTTAATTGGAGTAACATCAATACTTGAGAACTTCATGTACTTCATTTATGACGCATAAAAATTGTTGATTTTATGGTCATGTAGACGAAAATGGATCGTTTCTGTTACATTTATCTTGTTCTCTCAGTAGCACTTAACGAAACACAATTTTTTAAGTTAAAATCAGTGCTTTAAAAGTCGTTAAAAATTTAACGTTGATTACAAATCTTTGTTGGCATCTAATAGTTTCTTTCATACTCTTAATGCCAACGAATTAGTATTCTATCAGGTACAGATTAATAAACGGATATTATGGCAAGTTAAGTCAGTGAGAAAACCACTATGAGCATCGGTAAGTGTAGTTTATTAGCTTCCACATGATTTCCGGTTTATTAATGGGAATTGTCTTTACAAAATAGAGAGATTTAATCAAATTTCATACTATTATGAACGTAATGCCTTAAACATGAAATGATAGATTGGGATTTAATTATCACTTTTTTCTCAATTTGTCCTTTTTGTTTGCTCTTTAGCTTATGTGACTTGCGGATCGGTTTAGTTTTGTTACTCAGAGCGTTAGTACCAAGGAAATGTTGGACAAGACTTGAACAAACAGTCGAGAGTGGACTTCAAGAGGCTCGTTCCTTTATACACCTCAGTTTTAATGGTATAATAGAAATTATTAGATTGCTGTTTTATTGAAAAAGCAGCCGGACCTTACAGATTTACAAAATTGAAAATTTTCAGGACTTTATATTTCAATAAACATAATAATAATTTTCTTAATATACCGATTATACATTTTTTAAGAAAATGTTTTCTCTAAAAAAATTTTTTTTTTCACTAAGTTCCGGAAAAATACTTATCTATCAAAAACTAGATAGCATTATAACTTATCCTGCGTCTGCCGCATCATAGTAAATAGCGTTTGGTTTTATCACATTGACACTTTAAACTATTTTATGATCAGGTTATCTTATTAACAGGTTTTTGTTAGCCTCAAGAAGCCGCATCAATTCGCTTCTGAAATAAATAATTTAGTTTTTTTCATTAAAGACCATAAAGGCGACGGGTGACTTTGATCCGCGAGATGTATATGGAATTTCGCTTGGCGAAACATCGTAATTTAGTACATTCATACGCCAGATTTACATTTCGTTCCTCCCCTTGTTAGCTAAGTTCCCCGCCTGAGGCAACATGTGGAAAGGAGGGAAACTGCCTCCGCTCACACTGCACGGCGTTCAGAATTTGATTTCTTTTTTGCTTGACACGGAATAAAAGAGGGAATATTAGTGCGAGTGCCTATAAATATTTAATGTTATCTGTAATGTCTGAGAATTTTATGTTGTGTAGCATTGGCATCGAGTTATAAGAACGCGTTTAACCCAAAGACAAAGTTTAACTATTTTTCTCTGCGTCTACCATAGATGGCGTTAATTTGTGAAAAAAGTTATGGTGACGTGAAGTATTGCTGTGTCTGCATGTCAATACATATCTAGTCAAATATTTCGATAGTACCGTATAAATAAGATTCATATCCTACTTTCATAACTTTCCTAGGATATAACTGATTAATCCTGTAATATGTTTACTATTTCACTTCGAATAAAACTACGTTGGCAAAGTCGCTTAAATTTGTAAATACGTAAAAATGAATCAGTTCTTAGGCTTTGTACGTGCTCGTCTCATAGAGTTCAAAATAGCTTGTCAGTAGAATTGCAGCAATTGTACTTTTACTTTCTTGTTAAAAATATTTGCACAATGTTGATTACATAGATATTTTATCATATTGTTGTTAAAAGGTAATATGTTTCGATGATTTTATTAGCGGATGTTAAATATCAACTGATGATAAATGCCCAGATTCCGAATTACATGGTGCAGCTTAATATACTTCTTTAGATGTTTTATTGGATTGCAAAGCACAGAAAATATTTTTTTAATGTTACAGAGCGCCCATCATTTTATGTTATCCTTTTTATGTTATATTTTCAGTTTTATAAATGTACAACCACGTAACACACTAGACTTTGTGACTCAAAGGCAGAAGAAATAAATCCGAATGGAAAACTCGTGCACCTTCGATGTAGGGTATTCAGCCAAAGACGTTTGACAAATAAAATGTTTTACGACCACAGTATTGAGGCTGCATAGCGTAGTAAAGACTGCCTCGCCTCAGAAAACGTCTAAGTAAATATATACAATGCCATTGTAAGAATGTTACGGTACTGAAAGAGAGAATAATACGTTTTGATATTATCATATATTCCATCTTAATTTATAAAAGAAAGGTGTGAAAGTTCTTTGCTGGAATTTAACTGAAGGTTTTATGCAAAGATCTCGTCTTTATGCTTATGTTAATTAAATTTTAATATAGAAAATTCAATGCATATAGATCTAAATAATGACCTTGGAGTTTAAGTATTACTTATGTAGTATAAAGGTTTTTGTGTGTGTATGTGTTTGTGTGTGTGTATAAATATGTAAAATGGTAATGCTTGGGGTTTCTCTACGAGTACGAGATCAAATCCGAACTAGAGTTACCGACATAGCAGAGCGAGTCAGCAGGCTGAAGTGGCAGTGGCCATATATATATATATATACGGCTCCAGCGATTTTCATGAAATTTAGTATGTGCGTAGATTCGGGGGCGAAAAATCGATCTAGCTAGGTTTCATTTTTAGAAAATGTCCTTTTATCCCTGTTTTGAGGGAATGAAAAATATCGTTCGAATATGACGGAAAATTTCGCCGAGAAAAAAATGTTATAATAGTTCCGTCGGTAATCGGGCGTCCCCGAAACAGAAGGCTGCGGTTCATGTCACGATCATTTACACACTTATTTTTTTTTACTTTTTTTTCTATACCAGATCATTGCATTCTTTATTTTTTATTTTTTTTTTATTTCCAAATACATGATTTACCAAAAAACAAAACAGCAAAACTCGGTCCTTTAGGTACTTTAAATTTATGTGAAATCGTTATAAATATTTTTTATTTTATAAGGCAAACGTCTTATAATTCTCAAAAATTTTTTATTGTTTATGATTATATTTAATCAAAATTGTATAGTTTTTCGTCAATAATAGCAGCACTAAAGATGCAAGATGAATAAAAAGATAAGTAAAGTTTTTATTCATTGGTTTTTAATATGAACTTCTCGCGAAGAAATAAATGTCGAGAAAATATATTCACTAAAAAACATTAAAATCAAAAACATATCAATCGCTCGGTCAATAATCATGATGTATCTTGTATTAACTGATGTTTTTGCTTTCAGTCCCGAGACTATTAAAGCTTCATCTGACGCAGAACTGGTAGCCAGAACCCACGGGCTTGGGGGCAATAATCAATAATCGGTCAACAAACTTTTAAATACAATTACAAACTACACTACAATTAAAAATTAAATTAAAATGTATATAATGTGCGGAGAGGATGCTTCTATGTTGAATAGAATAAAAAAAAAATTATATATTCAATCCTTTGCACCAAATACACTTACAACTTCCAGGTACAATGCTACGATCATGTGAGGAATTGAAGCATTCTATTTGCTGCGGAACTTTATAACCGGAAATTTATAGTGCGAAAGATGCAAAGACGTCGCCACCGCCGATTTAGTATTGGTTTGCGAAAGTGACGTTTTTCAATTTGCTATCTCTTGGTATGAAAAGGGGAATGCTATTTGAATGTTACTCGTGGTACTTTAAAATGTCTTCTAGTATTTAGGAAATGATTTTATTTTACGGTAAAATTACTATGATATCCTGCTATTGTTTCATAAATACGGCTATCGTATTTGTTGATAACATGTTCTATAATATTTTGTTTTTGATTTTCATTTAACATTAAAAAAAATTGTGATTTAGCTGCAATTACAGCAACTAGAGGCTGATCTTTATTGAATTTTAAAAGGATGTTATTTATGATGTTTACGTATCTTAAAATAAACTTTGATTTTTTTAATTAAAATTCAAAATTTGTTACTATTCGGGGTAGTCATTTTGTATATGATCCACATATTATAATTTATAAATAAAAGTAAAGCTAAGAGTGTGGTTTGTGATATAAAGTAAATATTTCGTTTAAGTTCTCGAACTGCGCACAGTTAACTACTAAAAGGAATTGACGATTTGAGTCGAATTGAAATGCATCAAAGGTTAGTTAAACACAGTCTGTTTCCAAACCAATGAGCATAAATATGCGATGACATCACAAACGTTAAACTGCTGCAGAATCCTGTTCTAAGCTGGTTTAAAAATATTGAAAAATACAGTAAAATCTAGCCCTACGGAATCATGTGTATTACGAAAATAGTGCTCAGTCTTTTAGGAAATACTTAAAGAATAGTCGTGAGAACAATATACAGGGAGGCTTTTCTACGTGTAATCCATTTTTTTAAATTAAATTCTAGGCATAAATAATGTTATATAAAATGATAAATTATATAAAATGAGAAATATTTAAAATCACTCGTAATTAATTAATTACATTAATTTGAACTTATCTCAAAAAGAGCGTGATTTATAGGCATTTATTTTACGCGCGTTCATTCATAACTAACATGCACACCAGTTCGTTTTAAAAGTATACGACGCATTTAAGGAATGACTACCGCATTGTCAACAAGTTCTGTTTTTTTAGGGAATAGAATATCAATTTAAAAAAAAATATATTTCAATTAACCGTTGTACTATCGAGTCTGAACCTCCTGTGTGAATTTGGGCACCTTTAGAAAAGCCACCCTGTATAACAAAACTGGTTTTGTGATTCTTTGTACATATTTGTCGGTGGAGATAACATAGTAACAGAAAATATAATATGACTTTATCAATTACAAATTGCTCACAATTATTTCCATGGTTAAATAATCATTCACTTGCTTAGCATTATTTTTCTTGACTGGAGATTTAAGGGTTGAAAAATTGTTAAAGTTATTTAAGTTCAGTAACCTTTATCCTTCATAATATGTTTATTATTCGTTAAAAACTATGACATTGGAGTCGAACGACTTTTCAAATCTTTGCGAATCACCAAACCTTCATTGTTTCTACGAAAATTCAGAAAAATATGTTAACTCTCATATTCTGTTAATTTATTTTAATTTATTTATTACTTTTCCACTAAGGCGTATTTGACGATTGTCTTCTTCAGCTAATTAGGGTTGCTCGTAAACATTTTTTTATACGAGGCCTAAGAAATCCGGCATCAGCGAACAAGGACTGATCTATTGCACTTAAATTCAACCAAATTGAATAGGAGTTGAACAACAAGATTACCCTTTGTAACCGTAAAAGCTTGGCAAACCACAGAGGATATTTATATAAATTACCGCTAAAAATTTGAAACATCCCTCACCAATGAACCAGCTGGTTATTTTTTTTTAATTTCCCCATTGTCTTCTTGTTTCATAGAATGTTTTATGACCAATCGGATACTTTAGGCCTACAAATGGCTTCATTGTTAATTGTACTAATACGTAATTATTGGATAAAATAAACTTCAAATACAAACGTAAATATAAACTTCAAATAAATTTGGGCTTGAAACATTATTTCCTTTTTTGATCAGTCAAACTGGAGTTTGACTATCATACACTAACAGAAATCAATACACAATATCAGACACTACATCTTGCTGAAAATTCTTCGTAAACCAAGAGGCCTTAAAGAAATTATTGTTTTGGAAAATAAAATTAAAAATATTTAAATTGCTCCGATAACTTGTTTACATACATTCACTTTCGTATCGAAACGGAGATAACTGGCTTGAACAAAGGCGCGAATAATTCAAACTTTAAAATGGCTTTTATAACGGCTTTGCATAACAATGGCATGATAACTTTGTCCATCGGCCTTTTAAAATTTTTATTTAGTTCGTTAATCTTATCTATTTAATTTATAAAAAAAATGTTTCACAAAGACAATTTATCACACCTTAATGTAGATAAACGTTATGAATATATACTAATGCGATAGCTAACTTTTTGATAGATCATTGTCATTGCTTTCACTGAGTAAATGTTCACAAGTTCTTCATTTTGTCCTATTCTAGGTATGAGTAATTAAGATGTTCATATTGGCTCTTAATATAAATGGGTCATAACATAATTATTCTCCGAATTTTTTGGAAAAGAGCCGATCACGTTCTTAGCCCATGACACTTGGCAAAAAATCTCAGCGCGTCAAAGATTTGACTCGTAAAGTAGTTATCAAGGCAGTAGGTCTGCCTTTGGTTTGCATGAAATGCAATAATAAAACAAGTCTTTAATTAATGAAATGAAAAATATATCATATGTAATAAATAAATTACGAATAAATTGTATACAAGTAAAGTATAAACAAAGTATTAATGGAAATTTGAATAATGTAAGTGAAACTTTTTGAGTATAGTGAGTAATGAACAAAAGAAATACGTTATCAAAATTTAGGTCCGTGGGAACCCACTATATCGAAATATTGTAAACGTTTACGTCCTAGACTTATCCCCGTGGCAGCTGACACTCTTATCAATCAGTCAGTCTAGTTCTTCTCTCAAAGGTTAATCATATCTCTTCAGCGAAGAAATGCAGAAAGCGTTAAAACAAATGTTTAAAACAATTAAAAAAAATAAAACAATTAAAACAATTAAAACAATTTAAAACAATTAATATAAATTAACATAATTTATAATGATAAATATATCAGACGAATAACTTGTATCTCGTATCTTGTGTCTTGTATTAATTGATGTTTTTGCTTTCAGTCCCGAGACTATTAAAGCTTCATCGGACGCAGAACCGGTGGGCTGGCCAGAACCCACGGGTTTGGACCCTCCGCTATGGGTAGGGTCGCGCATGTGCTCATGCGTGCGTTTAACTACTATGGTGTGTCATCTAAGGGCCGTCGAGGTCGCCGGTTCGGACCGAGATTCCGACGGCCGTCGACTGTGCATTTAGCTAATCGGTGGCTGGGAGCGGTGAGAACCGCCCCCGAACGCGGGTGTACCTTGTGTACGCGTTGTGTGGGTCTCGCCGTGCTCGGAGGCGAGGGCGAACTGGTGTGATTGTTGTTACACTAACTGTGGGTGTAGTGTTATCCGGCGGGACCCCCGGCGGTGGGTCCATCGTATCTAAGTCCTCTTCGTCGACTGGGTCGATGAGGACTTTTCGCGGGCGACGCTTGTTTACGTTCGCGTTTGTGTCCGGTTGGTAGTTTGCTGCGCTTACCACCAGAGGGTTGGGATGATGCTGGGCTCTATCGGAGAACCGTTTTGTCAATTCTTTAAAATGTGCGCGAATCGTCGGGAGTCTGTAATCGCTGTGCAGGTCGACGTTGCGCTGATACCATTGCGCACCGCTTGCGCGGCGGATAAACTTACTTTGAACTACTTGCAATTTGTTAATGCGCGTAGGATTTATATGTGCGAAAATCATGCAAGCGTAGGACATGATTGGCCTTACGCAAGCTTTATATAACAGTAGTTTGTGCCTTAAGGGCATTTTACTTTGCTTATTCGTTAAATTGTGTAGCCGGCCGGAGACGAACGCGGCTTTATTTCGGACTTGATTGATATGCGTAGTGAAAGTCATACGCGAGTCGAAAGTGACTCCTAAATATTTGACCGTTTTCTCCCAGGGGAGAGTTTGGCCATATAGTGATATTTGCCCCAACTTTCTGTACTGGCGAGGACCTTTGTAACGGTGTGGCGGATGGGGGTTGGGGGTGCTACGAGTAAAGTGAATCGCCACACTTTTTTCTGGATCAATATCGATTCTCCATTTGCGGAACCAATCGCCGAGGCGGTCGGCAGCGCTTTGGAGTCGAGTTGTTAATTGACTGAGGTTGCGATCTGAGTAAAAGAGCGCCATGTCATCCGCGAAAAGCGCGAGATTGACGTGGGGGTCTCTAGGTATGTCGCTCGTGTAGAGCGTAAATAGCAAGGGTGAGAGGCAGGAGCCTTGTGGTACGCCGGCCGTGAGGCGGCGGCTTGTGGAGAGGGTGCCCTCGACTCGATATCGAAAAGAGCGGTTCAACAAAAAGGCCCGGATGGTGTGTACGAGCCTATCTGGCACTTTGAGTGTGTACAGCTTGTAAAGCAAGCCGTTGTGCCAGACTTTGTCGAATGCTTTTGTGACATCGAAGAAGAGAGCCCCTGTACTAATGTGTTTGGGGTGGTTAAGGCCTTTTAGGATGTGCTCCGTTAGGCGGTATAACTGATCGGGACAAGAGTGTCTAGCTCGAAAGCCGAATTGTTCCGTCGGCAGAAGGCCGTTGGAAAATACGTGCTCTTTGAGCCTGTTTAACAAGAGCCGCTCGTAGAGCTTCCCCAGGCAACTGAGGAGGCTGATGGGACGATAGCTAGAGGGCTGATTGGCTGGTTTATTCGGCTTGCGAATGCCGATAACCGTGGCTTGCTTCCAGTCGTCCGGAAAGGAGCAACTGGAGGGAAGGGTATTGAAAATGGTCGCCAGTAAACAGATAAGCGTTCCAGGGAGAGCTTTGAGAATCTTATTACTTATATTATCTGGGCCCGGGCGGATTTTGGTTTTAAATTTTTAATAATATCTTGGACCTCTTCGGGGGTCACTGAATTTAAAGGTTCGCCTTCCGGTGGAAGCGCAGCCCTAGTCTCGATTACGCGGTCCACCTCCATTAGGTGGACTGAATCGGTGTGTTCGCGCGATGGCGTACATTGCTGCTCTAGGTTGTCCGCAAGGCATTCGGCTTTTTCGGAGTCATCTAGGGTTACTGAAGCGCTATTAGGTGTAACTAACGGCGGTAGAGATTCGCGGGGGTCTGCTTTCAGACTGCGGGCCAACCGCCAGTAGGCGGTGTGCGATGGCTCGATGTCCTCTAGGAGAGTGTCCCACGTTGTGTGTCGGTGTTCCGATACACGATCTTTGACTTCTAGCTGAAGGCGTCGAAGTAGGGTTCGGTTCGATTCCAATCGGTATCGGTCGAAGGCGCGTTTGGCTTTTTTCTGTCTAATTAGCAGTCGTAGGTCGGGCGGAAAGTTTAACCGTCGGTCGCCCGACAGTTTCACCGTCCGTTTCGAGTCTGTGACTGCGGAA
Source organism: Iphiclides podalirius (assembly GCA_933534255.1). Lineage (NCBI taxonomy): Eukaryota > Metazoa > Arthropoda > Insecta > Lepidoptera > Papilionidae > Iphiclides > Iphiclides podalirius. Next base: position 8,944,666 of record OW152834.1, read on the forward strand.
GTGATAGTTTCACGGAGACTCGCTATCGCTCGATTTGCGTCATCGAACGTAGCTATCGTCTCGGGTAAGTCTACTAAGTCCTGGGGGTCCAAGGCCTTGAGTTTGACCTCAAGACGATGCCAGTCCACTACGGATTTGGTCGGAGGGACCGCGCCGGCGTTCTGGTCCAGTTTACACAGGACGGGCCTGTGGTCTGAGTCTAGTTCATGGATTGTCTCTATCGACTCGATGTCGAGCGAGACCTCCCTGAATAACATTATGTCTAGGACACTCGGTGACGCGTGCTGGTAGTTGTGCATCGTAGGATACCTAGTGGGAGTCGCGGGAGCGACTATACTAAAATTTAGGTTATCGGATAAGCTAAAGAGATGCTTTCCGTTGTTATTTGGGATGCTGTTGATGTCTCATGAGCCGTGTTTGCAGTTTAGATCTCCTGCAATTATCAGGGAAGGGCCTAAGTTAAGAAGCCTATCTAGGTCGCTTTTGAAGTAGGGTTCTATTCCCCGAGAGGTAGGCTGAGACTAGTACAAGCGGCCTGTGGCCGGTGAGCGCTAACCTACACGCGGATGCCTCTATTTGACTTAGCTCTGGAATGTCGAGCGGGCAACAGTGCAAGGACCGTTTATAATAAATCAGTGTGCCTCCCAGACGGTTTGCTAACCGTTCGTGGCGGACAATATTGTAATTTGCGATTCTGGGATCGCGTACACTAGGTTTCAAGAATGTCTCTTGCACTAGGAAAATATCTACGTTATAATCGCGAAGGAATCAAATCAAATCAAAATCAAATCAAAAATATATTTATTCAAATAGACGCTTGCGCGCTCTTATGAATCGTCAAATTTTACATCAAAGATTATGTGTATAGGTTCGTAAGGTACCACCGGTTCGGAAAGCGGTTTCTGTTGAGAAGATTCCGGCAAGAAACTCAACAGTTGCTCTTTTTCAAAAATATCAGGGTACAATATAATATACAGGTATAATAGTCTTATTCTAGCCTACGTGAGTATCAACAGTATTAACTCCACACATTGGCGTCGTCGAGATATTCCGAAATGGTATAATATGCTTTAATCATCAGTTGATTTTTAATTTTACATTTAAATTGGTCAAGCGGCAGACTTAATATCGACTGTGGGATTTTATTATACATGCGCACACTTTGCCCATGAACGACTTATTTACTTTTTGTAGACGAAACAATGGCGTAGTAAGTTTGTCCTTATTTCTAGTGTTTATTTTATGTCTGTCACTATTCTCTAGGTAATAATTAAGGTTACAATAAATGTATTGACAAGCAACAGTGAGTATATTAACCTCTTTGAAAAGATCTCTGAGTGAATTCCGGGCTCCGATATTGTAGATTGCTCGGACAGCTCTTTTTTGAAGAATAAATATAGAATTTATATCTGATGCACTACCCCACAACAAAATGCCGTAAGACAAGATGCTGTGAAAATAACTAAAGTAAACAAGTCTGGCAGTGTCGATGTCTGTTAGCTGCCTAACCCTTCTAATCGCAAAAACCGCGGAGCTCAGCCTATTCGCAAGAGATGATATATGGGGACTCCACTGGAGCTTTGAATCTACTGTAATTCCCAGAAATATAGCAGACTCAACTGGATTAATGGGTACGTTATTTAATATTAACTAAAACTTTTCCTTCTTATACTGGGAAGGGTAAAAAGAATACATCTGGTTTTTTTGGCATTTAATACCATATTATTAATAGTAAACCAGTGGAGGATATGTGAAAGTGCATTATTCACGTCGTCATAATTTAATACGTTTCGGTCAACTTTAAAAATAAGCGATGTATCGTCAGCAAACAGTACAACATCACACAACCCACTGGCATAAAAGGGGAGATCATTGATATATACTAAAAATAATAATGGGCCCAAGATTGATCCTTGTGGGACTCCCATTTTAATCTGGGACCCAGCGGAATTAACATCATTTATAGATACTTTTTGAATTCTATTACTAGGTAAGAGGCAATGAGATTGAGGGCGATGCCACGAATGCCATAATATTCTAGCTTTTGAAGGAGAGTTTTATGGTCTACGCAGTCGAAGGCTTTTGAAAGGTCACAAAAGACACCTATTGCATCTTGTGACCTTTCCCAGGCGTTATAAATATCTTTGACAAGTGCGACGCCCGCATCTGTTGTCGATCTGCCTTTAGTGAATCCATATTGCTCATCGTGAAAGATTGTGTTCACATTAAAATGAACTAAAAGTTGATTTAATATTAGCTTTTCAAAAACTTTACTAAGAGATGGCAATATGGAAATAGGTCTATAGTTGCCTGGATCATTTTTATCACCACTTTTGTAGACAGGTATTATCTTACTAAATTTTATAAGATCTGGAAATATTCCAGAATCTATGCAGTTGTTAAAAATAGAAGCCAAATGTGGTGCAATATATGGCATTATTGTGCTCATTAATTTTATGGACATACCCCATAAATCCTCTGTATTTTTAAGATTAATAGAATTCAAAACTTCAAGAATTCCGCGATTTCATCCCTTTGACCCTTTATGTCGTCAAAAAATAAATAAGTCGTTGAAATACGAAACAACCAGAGCCCGAGGTTTTGTTCTACCTGCGGTTGTACTTCCCATTAAGGTGTTTTTATGGGTCTAATTAACTACGCGGCGGAGCGCGGTTTTATTGCACGGACTATTGTTTTTTACGGTTGGCTCGTAAAAGCCCAAAGGGCTTCCACAAGCGTTGGCTATTTGCCCTAAGACGCTCATGGCCAGATGTGGCGGCCGCTATTTTAGCGGACAATACGGCGAGTTCCTGCCTATTGATTCTATCAAGTAAGCTGCAAATATTAGCGATTTGCGCGAATGGGTCGTCCTTGTTTTCCGCGAAAACTGACGGAGTTGGCTGCACCTGCGGCCACGGCACCGTTTGAGAGGCGGGCAGCTGTTGTGCGATCGGTCGTGAGGCGACCGGGATTACCGGATACCCATATGCGTATTCTTGGACCGGGGGTCTCGTATGTTATGGCGTTCGAACCATGAACATATCTGATGCCACTTTGCCTTTTCTTGGATTATAATTGGCGGCAGTGGCTTGATTTTTCGCTCGGAGGCGAATGTCGGTTCCGACTGGGCAGTCGCGGCTGCCTTTTTGGCGGGCGTCGCGGTGGGACGGTTTGACGGGGCGGCCTCGCTTTCGGGGTCGCTGTCGGTAGCGGGGCGTTTCTTGCCCTTTTTGCGCGATTTGATGACGGTGAAGCCGTCGGCGTTCGCGTTGTTAGCGGGGGTCGCTTCGACCTCCATGTCTGAGCCGCCGTCCGATTGTGAGTCGGGAACGACAGCGCGGAAGTGGGCCGAAATTGGTTGCGCGGAAGGCGCGTTAGGATCGATCGCGGCGGCGGAGGTCGAAGCGACGGGCGTTTCGATAGTCGCAGAGGGCGACACAATAGCTGGCGCAGAGGGCACCAGAGATGGCGGCGAGGCGGCAGCCGGTGAAGCCGGACTGTCGCTAGAGAATTCGACGGCTAGGCGTCGTTCCCTCGCGAAATTTAAGAATTTTGCCCATATTTCGGGGCATTCCTCCCGCAGGAACTCCTCTAAGAGGTAACCCATGACGACGCTTGAGCCTTTGGGGCTTGCGCCCCGCCGGCGTGTGGTTTTCTAAAGAGGCCTCCCCACCTTGCGGCAGGGAGGTGTGTGCCTAAAATTAGCCTTTAATCGCCTGCGCTTTAGGTGCGCTAGGGTGAGTACCTAGCTGTCGCCTAATGCAACAAGCACACAGGAACAAATTACAATGCCGCCTCTGAGACGAGAAATGTGTGTAGAATTCTACTTACGGACAGGAACCTGCCTACGAGCACAACACTACACTAACACTATCCGCTCGGAAGTCGGGCAAAGTTTCTTCGTTCTTCTATAATGTTTTTTCTTTCTTCTATAATGTTTCTTCTTTCTTCTTGCTTGAGACTTCCCTAACCGTAGACCGCGAAACACGACAACGATGAGGCAAGCAGTGCACACCAAGAGATAAAAGATATGATATTAGCAACAACGGTTGCAAAATGGCTTCCGGGTCGGTTGGCATGGGCCCTCCGGCTCAGAGTAACGTCCGTTCCGTGTGGAAGCACGAAGCGGAATGTCCGACGAATAATAAAAGTTAAGGTAGGTTGCTGCAATATTTATACACAAGTTGTGCTGTGGCAAACACGAACCTTAAGGGGAATTTTGGTCCATAAAATGTTTACACAATAAGAGACTTGAGGGGCGAATAATTCCATATGGGCCAAGAAAGATTTCCCATCTTTGAAATAGTGTATTCTGTTTACCTAAACTCTACTGAATCTATAACATACTTAAACTCTACTAAACCTATTTTGGCAAAACTTATTTCTTGAAACTTCGTCTGTTTTGTTTAATTTCTTACAATATTTAAACAAATTATTAATTTGCGACTATCTACTACTTCCTACGGAATTCCGTTTTAAGACAATAAAATTAATTATAACTTCCAGATGAAGACCGAAGTATTTGAAAAGAAATTTTAGTACCAATTTGTGAACAATTACGCCCATAATAAATTTCAAAGGAAACTCTTAAGCAACTTCTAAGTCGTAAGTATATTTTCCGGCTTTGAAATTTATTGCATTTACATTTTATCCCTAAACGATTAGATAATAGCGTCTTAACGAAAACTTTTATGAATTGTTGAATTAAACGGATAGTTAATTTTTTGTTTTCAATCCCGATTTTTCTATTATTCTTTACAGAGTATACCTATCCAGAATCTGGCAAAAAACTAAGTTAAAGAAAGAAGGTAAGAGTAAAGATTTGCTGTTTGCGGTGAACCTCACGTGGGTGAAATTAGACAAAACGACTTCATCTTTTAATTAAGCGGTTACTTAATTGAAATAAGATTTTTATTTGTAGTTGAAAACCGCTGTTGTTTAAATTATATTGAAAAAAAAAATGTTTTATATTAATAAAAATTTGCTTGATGTCAATTTTTACTCTGGTACAGTTCGTATTTATTCTATTATTCTAGGTAAATATGTGAAAATTTGCAGCTTAGAAAGCAGTTCTTTAAAATTAATCTAAATATTATGTATCTAGTTTTTGGACATGATTTGGGTTTTGTTTTAAATAATTCGCTGATCTGCCCTAAAACAAACTAGCGAAGTAAAAGGCAGCTTAAATTTTTTTCAGAACGTGACCCATGTACACGAGGTTAAGTCGTAATTTTAATCGTATTTTTTTTTTATTTTATTTTATGCGAAAAGTTGTCAAACGAGCACACGGTTCACCTGATGTTAAGTGAACACCGCCGCCCATGGACATCTGCCACGCCCGAGGGTTACAGATGCGTTGACAACCTTTTGAAAATTGGGCTCCGACTACCTCACTCACCAGACGAAACGCGAAAGTATTTGTCATACTTCCACTTTACGCTGGGCTTCTGTGAGGTCGTGGTACTTACCCGGACAGGCCTGCCCATTCGTATACATTTATTGCAAAGGTTCAATGTTTTATGGTTTGTTTCACAATAAAATAATTCATCGCTTTCTATCCCGTTTGCAAACTGATGTGTTCGGTAAGTTACGTACTCCGAACTTATATCATAGACATTCCTATGTTTGATTTATTTTAAATAAACTTTTATTTTCTGATCTATTAGTGTGCTTTATTTAGTATTAAAATAAATTGACACATTTGCATCTAGAAACGTGATATGATATGACGTGATGTGATGAAAGAGCCGTGATAGCTCAGTGTCCGGGCGCTCGCCTTTAATTCAATATACTCGAGCAACTTGAATTCGATCCCCGATGCCGGCACCAATGAAGTTTTTAACTTTAAGTGCTGACTTATCACGTGCTCGGCGGTGAAGGAAAACCTGCATGTTTTCGAAATAATAACAAAAAAACATTTTTCGAAGATATGTGAAGTCCGCCAATCCGCAGTGGGGCCGCGTGGTGGACTATGCCCTTATACCCTCTGTATAGAGGAGGCCTTTGCCCAGCAGAGGGACATGTATAGGCTGTTACTATACTTTTACCTCTAGAAACGAAAACAGAGCAGTAACAAGAGGAAAACAGAGAAAGCATACATTGGCAAATGTTCCAGCGCTGTTCATACAATATTGTTGTTTTCTCAAATCATTGAAAATAAGTCAACAAGAATACTAGATAGCACTTACCTCGTCACTTTGATTTTTGTTGCAGTCCGCCTACGTAGCATCCAACACAATGTTTGTCACGCAAAGCAACATTGCAGCATCTGCTTGAGATTGGCTGAGCATGCAACTTGGCGATTTCACGGTACTTTCTAGAAGATTAAACTGCGATTCTGTGTTAGCGATTGTAAATTACAACTCATATTATAACTATGGTTAAACAATGCCTCAAGCATTATGTACTTATAATTATTTTAACTTAATAATTCAATTACTGGCTGTGTTAACCCTTCGCTATTGTAAAGCAATTTGTTATCGTATTAATAATCTTCAGGTTAACTTTTGTAAATTGGTTTTATATGTTAACGGCATAAGTTTTAGAAACAGGTCAAGTTAAATAAAAATATATTGATAAAGCCAACTTTAACTTTTAAGTATTCTATTATGACAATTTTTTCAATAATTTAAAAGTTGTAATTTACATATACAAAATTTAAATATTAATGAAAAATCTGCTAAATATTCTTAACATTCAACGTAAGGATGTAATAATAATTTGTCACATGAACGTAACAGTCGTTTCCTTAAGTTGCTTTGATGTTAATTTGCTAATGGTACGTTTTAAATCATTAAATGAAACAGTTTTAACTTTCATCCGACATTTTTGCGAATTAATTTAACTTTCGGATGACCACTTGGTCTCGTTTAAGTTGCTCTAGTATTTTATGTAAAACCTAGAGCTTTGGAAGTCGTTACAAATTTTAAGCTGATTAAAAATTTTGTCGGCGTCGAGTAACATTTTCTTCGTTCTCTTTATGTCAGTGAATTAATTAGTTCCTATACTAAGTGAGACATAAGTGGTGACATATAGATAAGACAATAGGATAAAGAGAAAATTACTATAAGCATCGTTAAATATACGTAAAAATTCATACAGAATAAGAAAGAAATTATTCAAACGAAAATACTTCCCGGTCGCTTGAGTGAGATTAAAATATAATTTTTCTATACTCTGTACTTTGATGTGGTAGTGACTAAAATTCTTCACTGAAACCGGTCTACCATCTTATATTTTTAAGTGAACCTATAGCTTAAACTATCTCAAACTGTGATAGATATGTCTAGAACTTTTTTATTCCCTAACAAAAGTGATGAGCAGTGTATTTGCACACGTCCATGACACGTTAATGACCCCAACATCTAGTTAACTACTAGCAAAATGTTAGCAATAATTAATACTAGCTTTACCGCTTGAAACTGGTAACAGTGTTTTTTATTTCAGACTTTAAGCAAGTCTACGAGTACGGTCAATCTTCGTCCGATCTGAGAGCGTTTCTACTTTAGTCGTGTGTGGGATCACTTGCAGCTTAGAGCGTTAGAACCACAGAGTTGTTGATCTAGCTCAGCACGAACAATTGCCACTTTTTTATGTGAGAAAGTGGCAAACGAGCTGTCGGTTCACCTGATGTGAAGGGAGAACCGCCACCCATGGACATTTGCAACACTCGTAGGGTGCATTGCCACCTTTAAATAAAGTGGGCCCCGGCTACCTCACTCACCAGACGAAACGCAGAAGTGTAACACTTCTACTTTACGCCGGTCTTATGTGAGGTCGTGGTAGTGGTACCCGGACGGACCTGCCCATTCGGGCAACAGTGTTGCGTGACCCTACCACCGCAACTGGACTGGACTTCAAGAGTGACCTTCCATTTCATTCCGCTTGTCTAGCTAAATATAATTTCGCATTATGACATCTGTTGGAATTAGTAACAAAAAGGAGAAAAAAGATATTCACAATAGAAGAATCTCTCTGTACAATACAAGAATCAACAATAAAGAATCACACAATAGAAGAATCTCTTCTGTACGGAAAAATCAGTAACTATTTTTAATTGAAACTTTAAATTGAAACTCCACAATATTGAAACTATGGGGTAGTTTATTTAACAAATTCAGCTACGCGAAGATGTTTTCTGGTTGCTCGGGGTCGTGGGTTTGATTCCCACACGGGACAAGTGTTTGTGTGACCCACAAACACTTTCCGGACATATGCGTTCGTATCCCAAGGGGTTAACGTCAGGCAGGCGGCAGGTCGTAAGAAACATAGCCAAAACCGCTTATAACGTGATTCATGTGTTGTGCCCCATCCAGTTGGGATAAGGGCAGGAAGATGATGATGTGTATTTAACAATTAATATTGAAACTAAATGTGAATTAATATTGGCGCTAATGATGTCACGATTTTCGCGACGTGATAATATGGTCCACCTGAGAGGTTAGGGCGAGGAAAGCGCAAATTCGAATCGAGCAACGCCAAAAAATAATTAATTTGTCCACAACATGTATCATTCACAAATAATTTAGTAATAATGAAATTATTTATAGAAGTGATAACTTCTTTTAGCGCGGTACGCATATTTTTAGATGAGACAAAATCTCCGGACTCGCGACACCGTTACGAAACGCAGCTGTAGTGTGTGCTTAATTGAAGTTTTGAATAGAGAATTTGATTTTACTATGTCCAATCAACGCAATATTAGCACAGCGAGATATAAAAGTACAATTGAGTCGGTATTCACGAGATATTTAAATAACTTAATTCTTCAAATCAAAATTGTTTATATATATTATTTTATTTGTCCAGAAAATGTCTAACGCACCAAAATAAGTTTTCACTTCTGTCGACAATCCCGGAGTGCAACCCGTAATTTTTTTATTTTAAATGTAAACAGACGTGACAATCAACAACTTAAAGACTAATCTTGAGTTTTTACTTTACTGTCCCTGTATATTTTTGTAACAGACTTCTATTTAACTGACCATTTCAAATGACACAGAGACAAATCCAAATGGGAAACTCTAGTTAGTATCTTTGTTGGAAACCATTCAACCTAACAAACAAACTGTTTCACCGCTGCGATATTCAGTCTGTTGAGAGCCGTAAAGACTGGCTCGTCCCTGTGGACGTTTGAGTAAATACGTACAATGCAATTGCGAGAAAATAAAGAAAATGAAAGGAAGAGTATATAAACGTATATATATACACAGATATTTTTATATTACGACACTCATCAAATTCTAAACGAAGAGACTGAAACTACACTTACACAATTTGACGTAGGAAGGAAAATACTATAGTATAGTAGTATTATTTGGTGAAATTGCGATAACACGTCACCTAATAGAATGAAACTATTAGTCCGAAGAAGTGTCATGAGCTCAAAAAAGACCGGCGGAAGGGTGTTTCGTTTGGTGAGTAAGGTAGCCGGGGCCCACTTTATTAAAACTACTGGTGTAGCAAATTTCCATGGGCGGCGATTATCACTTAACAATAGGTGAATCGTCAGCTCGGTTGACATTTTTTTTATGGGAAAAAAGCGGCAATCGAGCAGGAGGCTCAGCTGATGCCCATGGGCATCTGCAACACCTTCGGCTTACAAATACGTTGCCGGCCTTTTAGGATGGAGTATGCTCTCATCTTGAAGGTTCCCAGGTGATAACGGTTGGGAAAGACCGCCGGCGGCAGCTGGTTCCACAGAGTGATTGTGCACAGGAAATGCCTTGAAAATCGCGCTGTTGTGGAGCGCTGGACATCGAGGTGGTATGGATGAAATTTCTTGCGTTAAAAAAATCACAAACGTTTGAGCGCGTGTTTGTGTGTTATTTCGTTACGCAAAAGTTTTATGTGTCTTTATAAGGTCATTTTAGTTACCAACTTTTTATTATGTTTTTACATACATATTATCGTCTTTAACATATTTCTAACAAATTCTCGACTTCAGACATAAGTTTATTCCGAAACTCATGATTATTCCTTAGAAATATTTGCCTGGCCGTTATATAAAGCGTCAAGGTACCGTCATCAGCATATCAATGAATGTTGCTACATGTAATATACAACTCGTAATATGCAAAATGTTTCAATTTATTTTTTTAATGATGACGCATATTACGACTATTGTTGATTGCATATGGCGTATCCATACTTTTTTTAAAGAAACAAACACATTATAGAAAAATGATCTCGTCAAGTGTGAAGACTAACTAACTTATCGCGTAAGAACTTAGTTTCAACAAATTACTTTGTTTTTCTCTAATCGATGTAAGTGTAATGTTAGATACTGTTTTTTTTTTTTCAATTTCATTTCTGAACGAAAGTCCCCTTTCTGTCCATTTAAATTCCAACTTATATGTATTCTTTTGGTGTCTATATGTTAATACGTGAAGCAAAAACTTTGTCCGTGCACGGCCGAATATGAAATTTAAAAGAAAAGAAGTGCAGAATGCTAATATTTTGTAATAATAGTACGCCGAGGTTCAGGCTAGGCGCCTCGCGCGCCAGGCCACCTCAAGTCCGTCGGAACTGTAAAGGCCCCTAAGGCCAACAGTGGCTCATCCAGCCCAAAAAAAAAGCTAATATTTTTTTAATTAAGCATTAAAAATACAATAAATTAATTTAAAAAAACATTACACACACTACCATGTACAATTAATGATGGTTGAATTTCGACCATAATTAATTTCGACTACTAGTATGTATAATTATCTACGAATAAAAATAACTTCCTTACACAAACATTTTTAATAAAAAAAAATGATGTGGTGTCGTGGGACACCAGGTAGGAACGAAGTTCCTTCGGCTAATGTAGAATCGACACAAATTGCAAAAAAAAATCGTGCTCAATTTTATGTAGGTTTTCTTGATTTTTGATTTTTGTCTTAAATTTTGCTGATTAGTTTTTATTTAAGTACAAGAAAGTATTTAGAAAATTCAGTATTTTAGGAAATAATAAATTACTTAAAATAAAAAAAACATCGTAATTCAAATTATCAACTAAAATAACAAAATATGTCTCTTTATTTTTGTTTGACAACATAAAATTATGCGACTGTCGCGCCTGCGCACGTCTCATTTAACGGTTTTATTCCACGAATTTTTTCTTACGGTTTTACTATCACATTTTTTTCAGTTCGTTCGCGCAGCAAAATCCCTATCCCCTCCAAGCCTGCCGTAAGGAACTTCGTTCCAAAAAAAAAAAAACAAAATCGACTTCAAATATTCGCTTGTATTCATTTTATAATTGATTTTCAGGAGTTCCCTAAATATCTTCGGAGCCTGAGATCCAATACCGATGAAATTAATATGGAACCAAAATCGATTCACTCAGTCGAAAGTTCTGAGGTAACAAACATAAAAAAATACAGTCGAATTGAGAACCTCCTTTTTGAAGTCGGTTGAAAATGACACTCATAGCGGAACTAGGTAATATTTTTTTTGTTTTTTTCTAGTAGAGAAAGGTTCTCTCAATGCTATTAACGTAGAGACATGTTCCCATTATACCGTTATTTGTAATCGCACATCAAATTCGCCCGATTGAAAGCGACCCGACAGAATTTTGATCTCCGAATTTTTATTGCGGAACTAGGAATTTTTTTACTGGAGTAGAGAAAGGTTCTCTCAATGCTATTATCGTAGAGACATGTTCCCATTATACCGTTATTTGTAATCGCACATCAAATTCGCCGGATTGAAAGCGACCCGACAGAATTTTGATCTCCGAATTTTGATTGCGGAACTAGGAAATTTTTTACTGGAGTAGAGAAAGGTTCTCTCAATGCTATTAACGTATAGACATGTTCCCATTATACCGTTATTTGTAATCGCACATCAAATTCGCCGGATTGAAAGCGACCCGACAGAATTTGATCTCCAATTTCTGCGGTCATACTCCACGGGACGCGTTTGTGATTTGTGTGCGGTTTACGCGATGAATACTTGTGGGTTTATGTCCGATTAAAGTTTCATATATATTTTGAAATAGCAGAGTTTTGATTTGTTGTACAAGTACAGAATATACAATAGTTGAATTTATTTGTGGCGATTGGCATTGCTATAGGGCGAAAATAATAATAGTCATGTAATACGAATAATTAATACTTATAATTAATTAATAATTAATACATAAAACTTAATAAAAATTGGAAAATTTTTAAGAAGACAAATAATAGCCAACACACTTAAAAGAATAATTATCTAGAAGAACAATGTAACGTAATAAATATACTCTGACATTATATAGAAAGGCTTAAGCTGAGCAATTTGCTTAAATTTATCTTTTTATTTCATATGTTTATGTTTATGTGGTAACTAAAGCGTTAGATAAGGGACAAGTGTTGCCTAAGGGCTATCGAGGTTCGGTGCGGACTGTGACCCCGGTGGCCGTTGACTGTACTTGATTAATCTAATTGGAACAAGGATGTACCTAGTAAACGTTGTTTTGGTTTCGCCGTGCTCGTAGATGAGGACGAACTATGGTGTTCGGGTTGCACTAACTGTGTGTGTAGTGATATTTGGCTCCCGACGAAGGGTCAGACGTACTTATGTCCCTTCCTTAACCGGCCCAGATCCAAGCCATTCTTGCAAAATGAGATTTTAAAGAAGCTAGTGGGGTTTAAAAGAACATGCACGTGATACTAAAACTTACCCGAATTTCTCTCTGACAGCTGTTTCTTCATCTCCTCTATACTCGCTAATGATTATTATGCGTGAAAACTTTTCTATGTTGTAGTCGGTTCGTTTTCTAATAAGTGATACATTATTACTATTTACGAATGTTTGAGTCCACTGCTGAACACAGACAGCCACAGAGCTCGATTCTGAACCACCTTCGTCCATTGACTTTCGCACAATCACACATATCGTCACATCATCGTGGAGGGCACCCTACACTGCGATGGTCAGTACGAGGGAGCCACTCAAGAACCTTTCTTCCCGATGGGTCGGTTCTACTATATGGCCGGCCCATCACCACTTCAGCTTGCTAATCCTTTGAGTTATGTCGATTGTTACAAAATTAATTTAAAATGTAAAGTCAAAGATGTCCTTATAATAAACACGCAAAAATATGAAACTAGTCAAACTGGCGACTAAACACGCGGACATAACTCAAAGAACTCTTTACTAGGGAACTTCACTATTTTATAGTGTCGATTTTAAATAACTTCAAATTTTAAGTGATTTTCTTATATCATTAAATATTGATTTTATGTAACATTTAATAAACAATTCGATAGCATGAACAGGTTGGACTTTTCATGACCGCATATGATGCTCTGCAGCCGTGTTGCGGTGGGCCTTAGGATGCAATTAAATGCGGCACTGACCACACAATATGCAAAATGTTTTGCACTAAATAAAATCGCTGCTCGCGTTTCACGCTGTGAAAACGGTACCGTTTACAACAAGAGAATTTATTTACAGTTCATTTATACAGTTTATTTACAGTTCATTTATATTTATTGTTTACAGCCAGAGAAATAACTGGAATAGGTACTGTATGGCAACTCGTTACGCATTGTAAAATATTCAATGCTATGAAGCAACGCCATTGTAACTAGTCTTGGAGTCCTTGGCCGTTCTATATAACGAGTGTCGTTCACTCGTTTCTCCTTGATAATAAAAATAGAAAAACACGAGCAGACTGTATTAATTCATATAATAACTAAAAAAATAACTTTAGACGATCAAACCCGAATTTCAGTTACAAAAAGAGGTTGAGTAAATAAATACCTTTGTATAAATTTCAACCTCCGCATTTAAAATGCCGCTGCACATAATATTACAGGTGGGTCAATATTTTATCCATCAAATATTTCAAAATTATTTTTTAAACAAATATATAAGATATTGTCGAGACTAATAAATGACACGTCGTTTATATGTTAGCTCGATGAAATTTGGGAAAGCCCGCTGAGTCACTTTGTAATTCCAAGAAATATTGAAGTTAGAATAAGTAAAGAGCCTATTACACGAATAACGTGACACATTTTCAAGTAAACTCAAAAGAATGAATGAATGAATAAAATATACTTTATTGTACACTACAACTGATATTGAATAATGAAATACAAATCTGTACAATAGGCGGCCTTATCGCTAAAACGTGATTTCTACCAGGCAACCTAGAAAAAAGAGATAATACAGTAGTAACGGGTAAGATTGCACACTGAAGTGATATTTCCAAGTTCCAATAAAGAAAGTTTAAGAACAAACATAAAATATCGTGTGAATGTCGTGCATTACTGTTAATATCATTGCCTTTCGTCCGTGGTGCGATATCCCTCCACACAAATGGTACATATACCTGGCAATAATTTTGCAACCTCAATGGTGGAAAGCCGATTGCTATCACCAGCTAGTTGAATGGCAATTTCCTCCATAAAACAAGGAAATGCTTCGGTGTTTTCACGTAGAGCCTTTGACCGAGTTTCCGCTTAGTCGGTAGGCGGTGGGGCTTAGTAATCTAAGAGGAATCACACTGAGTCGGCTTGTGAGAGCCGTGTTACATTGGTTCATTGAGTACACTCTATATGCTTACATTTCGTCACCTCGTCACCAAAAAATGAGGGTTAGGTTCAGGTAGGAGATTGGTACGGGCAGAGAGCGTCTCTGGGTCCTCTGCAATCGTGATGGAGTTACAGGGAAGGGGTGTGTTGCTATTGCGTTTCGCCACTCTCCCTATGCCCCGCGACTCAATGGGGCTGCCCTGCTTACGCATGCGTGCCAAGGAGGGACTGCTGAGGTGATCAGCGCTGGCGTCGTATGTGAAAGCGTTTCCGTGACCAATATGCACACTGGGTGGGACATCGTGGGGATTTTAGTCGGTATGAGTCCGAATATGCCCGCTGTTGGCCTGCGAGAGCGGGTATATGTAGCCATTGCCAAGACGGCTTCGTGCTGCGTGGATCTAACGCCGCGTGCTTAAGAGCTTACAAATAGACTCGTATATGCTGTATGGGCCTGCTTCTTTAAAAAAGCTACAGACAGTTGAGACCAGGGATGTGGGGAGTGGTCCCGACGGCCTTTGGCTGGATTAATTATGTTTGAGGTCTGATAAGAATTGTCTTGAATTTATAGTATACCTTGAATACTGTGATCGTAGGATGAACTGCTGAAGGATGCGCGCTTATTGCATTCAGACTATTCAACTAGCGACCCGCCCCGACTTCGCACGGGTGCAATGTATTATACATATAAACCTTCCTCTTAAATCACTCTTTCTAATAAAAAAACCGCATCAAGATCCGTTGCGTAGTTTCAAAGATCTAAGCATACATAGGGATAGACTAATGCTATGTAGTGATTGTAATAAGAATAGACTTTAAAGGTCAAATATAGATTTCTTCCTATTTAATGAATTTACCATAACACCGATTCGAAAAATGTTCTGAGGCAAAGTTTTGGCAAAGGCTGTCGTTGAATGTACAGTCGATTAATGTCATCAAATATAGTGTACAGTCGCCTTTGAATGCAAGGCGGCTTAAAGGTGAGTACATCGTAAGGTACGGTAAGACAAACTCAAACAAATATCAACAAACTCTAAAATAGAATTCGAACTGAGTTGCTGCTTTAATTCAATATACTATATTGAGTTAAAGGCGAGCGCCCAAACGCAGTTATCGGAGATATCATTACTATCACGTACATGACATACTATCACCACCAGTGGTAAAAGGCCTCCTAAAACTGAGATAATAACGGAATATTCCGCCATGCGACTACGCTGCGGATAGTTCGGAATTCGAACTCAGTTGCTCTAGTATATTGAATTAAAAGCGAGCGCCCGAACACAGCTATGACAGATATCATTACTATCACGTATGTACATACAAAACATACTATCACTACTATTAGTAAAAGGCCTCCTAAAAACCGAGATAATAACGGAATATTCCGCCACGCGACTACGCTACGGATAGTTCGACTTCCGTTCATTCCTATATTTCGTTCGTATATAGTTTCCTTAACAGGATTTCAATTGACAATAATATATCACTGGTACCATTACCGGGATTCGAGATCGAGTTTCTGGACTATGCTGAATTAAAAGTAAGCACCGAGTTACTAAGCCACTACGGAGAACTCGGTTAAAACTTCCAATTCACATAACAACACAAGCTGCTGTGTAGCTCTCTCCAAGAAGGCTTTGTGACATATTTTCACATACCCACAATTTTTATTTAAGATTTATTGTTAATATAAACCATATACAACTATACACAGTTTAAATATCAATGTCACTTTAGTTTTTGTTTTTAATTGACGTTTTATTAATGATTATAATAATAAAATGTCAATTAATAAGGCGTTCTCGGAAGTTTCCCGATCCGATTAATGGCTTCAACAATGGAGAAACCTTCGCAGTAAACTCAACTTGTTGATGAAATTGGATGAAAACTCGTTTAAAGTTTCGAATGTAACAAAGGTTTGTATATTTTCTTCTCGAATGAATTATGTAACATAACTGTATTACCTAATATGTACATATTTATTATTATGTGTCGAAGCTTAAATGTATTGCCAACCTATTTTTATTTTCATATTTAGTTGGCCTTTTTACTTTACTTTTCATATTTAATGAACAATAATAATATAATAAAATTAAAGAACTAAAAATTCGACGATTGTGTCTTTTCAAAGGTGTACAATATTTATCGCCGAGTACTATAAATCTACTCCCGAATCTACCACTAATAACATTTTTCATGTAGCAAGCGAGCTTGCGGTCCACCTGATGTTAAGTGATGAAAGAATCATACAATCTTCCAATTATGTATATAATTGTAGATGACCTTTTAATGTTTAAAACAATTTATTACTCCACTGTGTAATTACATTTTCCTATCTATGACAGATGTACCAAAAATTACTAGAATAAGTAGAATTTGAGACGTCTTTTCATTTATAATAAAAAGCCCACTGCCGACGTGTATACATAATTACTATGGCCTCGCGAAATTTACATTTTGATTAAACTCCACCTCCTGAAGGGGGAGATTTTGAAATAAACAAATATACATTTGAAGGTGATAGGATAGATTTTGTTGGATAACAAAAATAAACTGTCTAAACTCTCATTTAAGTTAGTCAGTCTTGTTTTTAATAAATATCTTGAAACGCAAATCAAATGGTACTGAATTGTTTCCTGTATTCCGAAGATACTATTTAAACACAACGAACAAAACCCTTTTTTTCCTATATCATCAAAATTGTTCTTAACTGTGTTGTTACATTTAACTAAAATTTAAATTCTCGAAGTTTCAAATACCTTGCAACGATTCCTTTATTCATTTATGAAACATCATATAACTAGAAACAAGAACAAGTCTGCAGTCGGGAAACAAACTTTACACCATCCCAACCATTACATCAGATTTGATAGACTACAAATTCATTCTAAGGAGCACCGATTCGCACCTGAGATGATTTACGAAATTCAAAAATTTACATAGATCGCAAGTTCGATAGAGAAAATGTTGAGTGGGACCTAATGGCAATCTTTAATCCTATACTTAATGAAATTATGCACACAGCTACTGGAAGATTTCAAGATAAAGTTAACACTTTCTGTGTAGATAATGTTCATGCATTTAAAGGTGACGGCGTTTAAGTATTACATTAGGATGTCGAACGTTCAATACGTCCCGTTACCATGAAAGTAATATAAATTTAAGTTCAAGTCAACAAAAGCCTTAAACTAAGTTTAAATAGGGATCGCGAAATTTAATATTTGATAGAATGTTACGCGATTAGCTTATATGATAACAGGGGGTAAAAGAGTTAAAAAAAAATATTTATGCTTTCAATAGAAGTATTGAGTGACTTGGTGGTGCCGTTGCTAACCCGCGTTGGGGGTCGTGGGTTCGATTCGACAAGCAAGGGTGTACACAACTAATTATTCCGGAACTGGGTATTTGTTTCCCAAGGAGGGTTGACGTCAGGCAGGCGGCTGGTCGTAAAAAATCTAGCTAGAACTACTTACAAAATGATTCATATGTTGTGAAGACCCCACCTTGGTGGAATAAAAGTAGCAGGTAACTCCATGGTGCAGTGGCCAAGGTATTGGCTTCGGCGTCGGGGTTCGTGGGTTCGATTCTCACACGGGACAACTATTTGTGTGACCCACAGATAGTTGTTTCGCATCTGGGTGTTTGTCCGCGTGAAATTTATGTTTGTAAAACGTCCTAGCAAACCCAGTGTATAAATTAATCCTAAAGTAAGGGCAATGTAAAAAAGTAAAGAAGAAAAGAAAGAAGAAGAGGTGGATGACGATGAGAAGTACTAAGACATGTTATGTTATATGGCTATTAATTTCCATATACAAAATAAAAAAATAAATATAAAATAAATAAAAAAATATATATATAAAAGGTTCACTGCACAAAAAGCCCAATTCATTTCCATAAATTGGCGGTGATATTTGATACTCTTTGATACTTTTGTGATTTTATAATGACCCATTAGGTACATCCATAATCTTCAATTCATTATTTTCTCGCAATGGCGAATATTTTTTCACATGTTACAGAGACAGTGTTTACAACGTTGTGTAGCCAATGATTCAAGATTTTTTGAACAAATAATTTCTGGAATTAAACGTTACCCTTAACTAAGCTATACGATTTAGTATTTCAATTTTAGTGGTCTACCTACATTGACAGCAATTTTCGGTTCAACTTTCTCTTGAAGAAAGAGGAACACAATCGTATAAACGAAAATAAACCAACACTTTCGTACCTAACTCTACAGGTGGGTCAATATTTTATTCATAATAATTTCCAGCCAAGTGAACTTAAGTGATAACAAACTATTGGAAGACATAAGTGAATATTGATGAGAGGTGTATGAGTCATGCTTACTTGAAAATTATATAGTAAGTAACGTTGTACAATTTGGGAAAGCCCACTGAGTCACTTTTATGTTAGTCATTCCACGAGAAAGTATTACAGATGAAATAAAAGAGTTTTTGGAGACTTAAATAAAGGAGATAAGGATAGTGTGAAAAAGAAATGCTTCTGCGAAAGGTAAGACGAATTCGAAATGTTGAACAGACCAACGCTCCGTTTTTTGACTGACTGTATCGGACCGTACAGTCCTAACGAAAAATGCCTTATTAGAACAACTTTGCGTAGGTCTGTGGGGAATATCCTAGGATGTATGAGAACCGATGAAACTTATAAGTTTGTGTTTGTATAACTGATGTTACGCTTTCAGTCCTTAGACTGTTAAAGCTTCATCGAACGCAAAACCGGTGGGCTGGCCAGAACCCACGGGTTTGAGGCCCTCCTCAGTGGGTAGGGCCGCGCATGTTACATATAATCTTGAGTGCTGGATAATACACAGTCAAAAATGGAGTAAATTCGTTGGCAAATAACCTTAGAAAAGCAATTACTCTCTTTGTTTAAGTTAATTAAATTGTACTTACATATATTACCATTTAACCATTTCACGGTGGTAGGGCCACGCAGCAGCTTCGGCTGTTGCACGAATGGACACGCCCGTCCGGGTAAGTACCACGACCTCACAGAAGACTGGCGTAAAGTGGAAGTATGTCAAATACTTTCGCGTTTCGTCTGGTGAGTGAGGTAGCCGGAGCCCAATTTTCAAAAGGTTGTCACCGCATCTGTAACCCTCGAATGTAGCATCTGTCCATGGGCGGCGGTATTCACTTACCATCAGGTGAACCGTATGCTCGTTCGGCAACTTTTCACATAAAACAAATAATAAGTAACGTGTAGGCCTCCGGGAACTGTGCATGCGGTAAGGACAAAAGACGTAATAAATATTACAAAGAAATGTACTGTACTTAATATACGACCCGATTAGCATAGTGGGCAGTGACCCTGCCTCTTGCGCCAGAGAGTTTAGGTTCGATCCCCACTACTGGAAAAATATTGTGTGATGAACATAGTGTTTCTCCAGTGTCTGGGTGTTATTAATTTATAATACGTATTTATTTACAAAAGAAAAGTATGTGTATCAGTTATCTAGTACCTAAAGTACAAGCGTTGCTGAGATTAGGACTAGGAGACGTGTAAATATGTGTCCTGAAATATTTAAAACATATTTATATTCGTATACACATGAAACATAATTATAATAAAATTGTTAGTAAGTATCACCTAAACTTTTCCATACCGCTAAAAGTAACCATCGTCTACAGTAACAATAATTTGCTTCGATTGTAAATTGAAGAAGATACACTGTTAAAAAATGAGTTGAAATTTAATGAGATAATTATGTATTTTTTGTGTATGTCACATATTAATTACAATTATACAAAAGCTCTCTATTTAATCTTTTTCTTTCATTCCGCTCTAACAATCTTCGAACTTAAATTGTCTTTATCTTTAGATCAGTATCATTTAGACAGGGCTAACCCAAATCTATGTACTTGAGGGAGTTAGAAAGAAGCTAGGAAATATGACAGTACCTACAGTTTTTCATCAGGTATTTAAATATTCCAATACATTTTTAATGTAAATATCATTTAAGTATTGAAGCTCAGATAATTAGCTTTTAGAAGCGGTCGCACAATTAAAAGTTTAAAATGGCTTTTAGACTGGCTTTGCATAACAATGGCTATATAACAACTTTGTTGATCGATCGTTTGAAATTTTCATAAGTTGTTAAGTTTTGCTTGCATAATTTCTATTATGTTTTACGTAAACAATGTATAAATGGCAGTGTAAATATTTGTTTATTTCAACATTTAACATGTAAGAATAATCCCATATTTCAGTTTTTGAAAAAGCCATGGTCTTAGTCCCAGGTGGTCAGACTTGCCAGCGTAAGACGATGATCTTATGTCTTTATCCTTTTGCTCGAATAAGTTTACTTAATAAGCAGAGCAATACGTTTACAACTGTTCAGATTTATATGGTACAAAAATCACTGTTTACTTAGGATTACAAAGCGAGATGTAAAACAGATGTCATTGTCTCACTCTCTCTACCTTTGTAATGTTTTGGAGTTATAAATAGGGATTTCATATTTCATCATTGTATATTTAAAACATTACTCTCTTTGTAAAGTCAAGAAACATTTTTTGGTGGCATTAAAAAATTGGACTAATACTAATTTCATCCACACCATCCTGATGTCAAGCGTTGCAAAACAGCGGGATTTTAAAGGCATTTCCTGCATCGCACAACCACTCGTGAAACCAACTGCCGCTGGCGGTCTTCCCGAACGGTTAAGACCTGGGACGTTCTAGAAGAGAGTATACTCTTTCCTAAAAGACCGGCAATGCATTTGTAATACCAATGAAACTTGATAGTTCGGTATTCCGGTTCTTGCTTTTAAAAGATTTATTTAATCATAACAAGAAATCAAAGAGAAAACAGATTAACAGAAAGAGCAAAGTAAAGGTTTACGTAAATGTTAACGCTACATTATTATTCATTATATTCTGTCTTTATTTTATGTCATCGATGAGAATCACACGAAAGAGCTATTTATTTTTATGTGGACACTGGTAATCTAGACGTTGACAGGCGGCTACTCTAAAAATATTTTAAACGACAAAAATACTATACTCTAAATCAAGAATTCGGACAACTTAAATAATTTGAGCTGTGTTGCTCAGATAGTAAATCCCCTTAGTGAATAGCAGTAGAGTTTCCCTAGTAGTAGCATAAAAAATGGCATATTGAAATATCAGATTATAAATATTTTACTACTATCATGTGCTCGTGACACATGAATGAAAACTTTATAGCATATACAACAATGATAGTACCAAAATGTACTATCATTGTTATATATAAACAATAATATTCAATTAATTTCTAGCTTTATAAGAAAAAAGGGATATCACACCAACGAACTGTTTAGATGTATTTAATGATTCCGTGGCGTAGTTTCCAAGGTGTTGGCTCCGGCGTCGGGGGTCGTGGGTTCGATTCCCACACGGGACAACTATTTGTGTGACCCACAGATTGTTGTTTAGCATCTGGATGTTTGTCCACGTGAAATTTATGTTTGTAAAACGTCCTTATAACACAGGATAATGTTATTCTAAAGTAAGGGCAATGTTTTTACTTATAAAAAAATGACAAAAAGATATTAATTTATATATATTCTTTAGTACATACTTTGAAAGCACACGCTGTATTTTCTACAGCAGCGTGTGCTTTCGAAGAATCAATCTACGCTTAAAGCGAGTTAATTAAAACTTTCAAAGCAATTTTATCTGCTTCAAGCAACAACGAACAATCGGTTTCTTATATTCTCGGAGCATAATACGTCGAAGACCTTTGTTGAATATGAAAACTTTCCAATTAGAATGCAGTGTTGATTACAAATTAAATTAAAAATCATTTATGAAACGATTATAAATTGATTGTTTTAATTATTTTAAGTACGTTACTTATTTTTTTAGAAAGGAAATGGCAATGAGAAAACGGGGAAGTTATTTTAATGGAGAACTTATTTCAATAAAAATCAAATAGACTACAATAACCGAAAATAGCTGATCACAAGAAAAATCGAGAAATCCATTAGATCCAGTCGCAGGGCATTTGCCAGGGCGACACTGAGAACTTTTAAAAGTAAGAAACATTGCCAATGAAAACCTCTTTCAAATTTTGAATAACTTCATTCAAATTTTATAGAATTCTTAGGTAACTTAATGTAATATAAGTATTGCATTCATTTCTCCTTACTGTTTTGGTGAACTGCCGGCAATTCCAAAAGTTTTGTTACACCTCAAAGTGAATTAAACGCGAGATAATTTTCGTTCCATGACTTATGACCCATTTCGTTGTGGTCTTACTCAAAACAAAGCTATGATAGAATGCCAATGGGATTTATTAATGATGC
Organism: Iphiclides podalirius; assembly: GCA_933534255.1. Classification (NCBI taxonomy): domain Eukaryota; kingdom Metazoa; phylum Arthropoda; class Insecta; order Lepidoptera; family Papilionidae; genus Iphiclides; species Iphiclides podalirius. Next base: position 8,967,493 of record OW152834.1, read on the forward strand.
TCGCACTGCTACAACAGTTTTTGGTTCAATGAGTTTAAAATAAGTTACCGGATTTCATCACGTTTTACATCAATTTTAAACTACAAATCTTAAATTTTCTCTATAAAACGCTTTATCCTTAAAATTCTCAGTACACCCATATAGACATACAAGATAGGATAATTATACCTCTAGTAATAAAATAATCAATAATGCTTATTACTTATTTGCATAAACTGATTGAATAATTTTGAATGACAATAATGAACTTTTATTTCAACCTGTGTAATTCCACAACAAACATAAATCTATCCTAACTTTGTTACTTTGACTGTCGCTCAGTCTCCTTGACAGTAAACACGTAGATGTAAAACGCTCCCACCGTAACTGCTGTGCTTAGCTGTACAAACAACACGGCGATATTGCATTACTGTGTTAATTTAAGTATTACTAGCTGATACGCAAGACTATAAAAATGGGGGAAAAAAGTATCTTTCGCCGGTTTTTCTCAGTTCAATGGCTTTCTTTTCCGAACCGGATGGTAGTAATCTGACTATCAAAAGTGAGTGCAATGTTGAATAAAGATATTTTAATTTGAATTTATTACTACACTGCTTACCCCACTTCTCCACAGCAAGAAAACACATCACTGAACACGTAGTGCTTATATATAGTAGGATATGACAATAACTTCATTTACTGACAATTTAAAAAGTTTGAAGGGTCAATCGAAATCCATTCAGTAGTTTTTCTGTGCTCATAACGGCAGACCTTTATCATTTTTACAAGCTTTTATTAACTTGCGATGCATGTATGTTTGTCCGGGTGGAATTTTGCAAATAAATTTTAAATCAGTTATCTTTAACCGATAGAGCTGAAATTTGGTATAAACGCTTATTTTGGATGACAATGTGTGCTTAGCTATGTACGTCACATAGTTGTAGTTTCATTCTAGTTCCAATACGGTGGAACCAAGATGGATAACTAGTTACTTTTTCTGCACTACCACAGTATGGGTACCAAATGTAAGGGCTTGCTACGGAGAACACGAAAACTAATACATCGTCACATTAAATCCAATAACTAAAAAATAAATTGATGGTTAAGAACAAGCTTTTATTTAATTGCCCTAAAGAGAAGAAAATAAAGTATAAATTAAATGAAACCAAAAAATGTAGTACATGTATTACGCAATTTATTAAATAATGTAAAACCGACAAGTTTCGGGCTTCTAGAGTAAATTTTAAATATATCGCTGCTTAGCATCGAAAAATAATATCGTTAGAAAAATTGTTTAGAAATTTTTTAATAAAAAAAAAACAGGGGAATTTTGTTCTTTGTTCTCATTTATGTAAACGTTCTGATGTCTTTTAATTATTTCTGTCGTGTTTCGTCGTCTTGTGTTTATTTCGTTTGTGTTTATCTCGCTCATTAGTACTGAGAGCGGGAACAAACGGAAAATATTTTTTATTGGAGATGAAGACAAAGTTCTAAATATCTCCAGGCAAAGGAAACCGTTTGTAGGTGTAATAATTGACATATTTACAGAAGCAAAAAAGTTTTTGAACTAGCTATCGACTTTTGCTATGTAGAGTATTGTAGAAATAGTCTTTAACTCTTGTAAAAAAAATTAACAGCCTGTAGATAACCATATGTCCTAGGATATTACGGCGTAGTCCACCACGCGAGCCCACTAGGGATTGGCGGACTTTACATATCTGCGAAATACTTTCAGTTATTATTTCCAAAATATACAGATTTCCTTACAATGTTTTGCTCCACCGCCGAGCACGAGATAAAACTGCGCTTAAAATTAACTATTCCATATAGATCTATACTTTTTGCTTTTGAGATTCTTTACAACAATGTTAATGCTCATAAAACATTTATGGAATAAATTTAAACTTTTAGATGGCCACTCGGTAAAGATTTACATAACACTATTGTTTTATGTTAAACTCGGAGCTTAGGACGTCGTTACAAATTTTAAGTAGATTAAAAAACTTTGTTGGCTCTCGGATAGCGTTTCCTTCGCTCCTTTCATGCCAATTAATAAGTCAGTTTGGCAAGTAAGAAATAATTGCATAGTAGAGCCAATTGTTTGATAGCAAAACTACAAAAGTCATTGTTAAATGTACTTGTTACGTTTTTGTTACTGCTTATCCTTTGTCCGTTTTCAAACGACTTCAAAAACGTACGAAGTTCTCAATTTCACAGTATTTTTTTTATGTTTGTCACCTAAGAACTTTCGACGAAGCGAACCGATTTGGATAATTTGTTTTTTTATTCGAAAGCTAGTGCTTTTCACGTGGTCCCGTACTAATTTCATTGGTATTAGGTATTGGACTCCGGAGATACTTAGGGAACTCATTAAAATCAATTGAAAAAATGAATACAGAGCGAGATATTTGAAGTCGGTTTTTTGTTTTTCGTTAATGAAACAAGTCATTTTTTGCTAACGAAAAACGAATATCTCGGCCCTGTATTCATTTTAGATTCCCAGACGAAAGTTCTGAGGTAACAGACATCAAAAGGAATACAGTCGAATTGAGAACCTCCTCTTTTTGAAGTCGGTTAAAAATGGACTTGCTTCAGCTCTTTTTGAATCGCTCACAGCATAGTGCGTTGGAATCATCGAGTTGTTGTTTAAGCCCAAGATAAAGACTTACTACTATAACAAGCAACAGGTTGTGCTATTGCTGGAACAGGCAAACGCGTCCCGATAAGTACCACAGCCTCACGGAAGACCATTCATTGCTCTATAGGAATGAAAACCACAAGAAATGGATAAATCATTAATAAATGATTTATCGGCTGTAAGCGAGGATGAGGATGACTGAAATATCTAGAACTTTAGAATTACATTATTGACAATTATATTTCATGTGTATAATATTAGGTCTTTACCTGGGAAATTGCCGTTTTAAATTAAACAAGTTAAAATGCGTGTCAAAAGTCAACCGAACTAGAGGCAACAAACTTTTCAAAGGCATTTTGTACTGCCTGTCGGGAATTGAATTTTTTCCCGCTAAAAAGTTGTCAAAATTTTGGAAGTAGTAATTTACTTTACTTTAATTAACATGAGGTCAACAGTACTTCAAAAAACTAATATTCATGAAATTTAAATTGTTTATAGGGCTAATCTTTGCACTTAAGATTGAACATTAAAATATTGTTATGAACACACAAAGGAACTAACGCCATCTAGCGTCAACTATTAAAATCACTAAAGAACAAAGACGACATAAAACCCCCTATTCAACACTAGATGGCGTTTGAGGAACTGCTGTGGAACTATAGTCTCGAAAACCGGGTACATTCGCGAACTTTCCGGAATCACGAACATGTTCGTGCGTGTCGGGTACGTTCCAGGAATGATATTTCTGGATTAGTCCGGAACCGGTCTCGGCCCATATAAAAAAGCCGCAGGGAGGCGAGCGATGACAGTTCAGTTTGAGCTACCTTCGAGGCGACTTCGGAGTGAAAACTAGTGATCAAGAGCGATACCAGTGAAACCTACGACTTGGCTACAATCTAGGACATCGTTAGTGCTTAGTGATTGGAACTAGTGCTTTGTGTTGGACCTAGCGCTAGTAAATAAAGTCTTCAAAAGAGTCCGCAGGTCTTTCTCTCCAAATCCTTCGAACCCCTAACACGTAACAGTATGTAGAAAAAGTGCGAAAAGATTGTCGCCGTTGTGGGAACTGAGCTAAACGGCTAGCCGTTTAGCTCAGTGGCTAGAGCGTCAGGCCGCGAATGCCAAAGACGTGGGTTCGATTCCCATAACGGCGACAATCTTTTCGCACTTTTTCTACTTATTTTAACTAATATTCATGCCTACCGAATACCATCCAAAGTTTCACAGACGTTGTCGGGTCTAATTTAAAGAATGTCTATAAGAATATACATGTTCGAAGTGAGAGAAGTATTATATAGCCTTAAGGAAACATGAAATGTCGCACCAATGCAATAAACACGCTTGTTTGCGTGTAAATGTGCAGAAAACTTCACCCTTGCGTCGATATTGGAGCAATACGTCCAAGAGGCAACTAGAAGTCGCACAGTTTCCAATATTGCATCGAGTGCCAGGACCAACTTCGCCGTAGAACATTCGTCTTGCTTCCGAATGCGAGTTAAGTTGTTCCCGGCATGTTATACATTTGACACTTAACTGTTGCCCGATTGGGCGGCGTAAATCATTCTGTTTGTTTCCCCCTACGATTATGATTGTTTGAACATACGTTCATTCGTTTATGTCATTTTACCCGAATTGTAATAAATGTGTATTCTTTTGTGGAAAACGAGCAAGTAGTTCACTAGATGATAAATTATTTTTTACATATAAAAAAGCGCTTCCTACACGAATATTTTTCTATGATGGGGCTGTTGTTAGCGCAATCATTAGACGAAAGGTATAAACGTAAGATGATGAAAAGTGAAGAAATAAAGGTAATATTACTTTCCACTGGTCGTTAAAGGGCGTTAAGGTTAGTTTGACTCCACCTGTGTATGCCGAGGGTGTACAGGAGTGTTGGCATGACCTAACAGTTAAATACGCATGCTTTTACACCTGTTGAACACACAACACAAAAACACACCACAAACTAACTGTTTCATTCCAGCCTTAGCAACACACATTGTGTGACATACCCAGATAATGGTATATTGCAGCCTCGGAAAGGGTCCCTATGTTGACGGGTAAAGATAAATTTATTCCCTCCGAGTTAGTGACCTTACCCCTATCGACATGAAGGACCACACACTTATCCGCTCCGAGCTCATTTTGTTAGAATAGCTGAAGTCACAAGCGACTTTAAGCAATTCCATCAAAAGGTTGAAGGCGAACAATTTGAGGGCAACCATGTAAAAAAGGTCCCACCCTTCTTATTAAAATTCTATTTTATTTTTTCGTAACATATACCATTATAGTCTTGAGTATTTGTGTTTTACATTCTTGTTTCTTATATATCAACCATCTTGTTCAACTCTATTGTTCAGTGTGTCTCATAGAGACTTGTTCACAAATATTAACCTTAGTGTAGCATTATTCCTACCTTGTAATGTTTGCACAACTAAAAGCATCCGAGTAGGCACATTATGTACTTAATTTATATTTCGTTGCTTTGCGCTAACAGTACATTATGATAGTAAGAGCTTCCACTGAACGTTTATACTCTTAAAAGTTTTTTTGTTAATATTGAAGGCGAAAACGAAATAACGAATAACGATGGACAGTAATTGGTCACTTCCCTTCATATATGGTACCAGGATGTTGCAAGTTCTATGGCTTTATTCGAAACAACGGGTCCACGGTTTTCCTACACGACACACAAGAAATTAGACATACTCGTACATATTTTAGATGTTATTCAAGCAGCAATATCTACCGTCGGCCAAAAAGGCAACTGAGGCTAGTTAGGGCAGTATTACACCCTCACAAAAAGCCATCATTAAAGCTGAAACATTTGTAGTAATGAAATAGTTTACAGGTAATACACTATTCCGACAACACTTAAAAAGATATTCGTTCTAGTAGTGTTTACGATACATAAAACATTTTAGTTCCCACCGTCAAAGAGTGAACACTTCAAAGAAAGCGAGGCTTCCAAGAGAACGATACGTAAAAGAATAACACCTAGTAATGTTTTGTAATAACTTTTATGGCAATAAAAGGAGTGGTGAACTCCTCAAGTACCCATATAACATAAAACTATGAGGTTCTACTTGTATTATTAAGATCCATTAAAGTAACTTCTATTTTATTCCTTACTTTCTTTGTAGAGCAGGCAACAAATAAGTTTTACAACTTTGTAATTTCGATCTAAATATTATGCTGGATTATAATATTTTTATGTAACAAATAACAAGTGAGCTGGCGATTCACCTGATGTTAAGTGATAAACGCCGCCCGTGGACATTTGCAACGCACATAGAAGGGTTACAAATGCGTCACCATATTACAATAAAATGTATCCCGGTCACCTCACACACCAGACGAAACCCAGAAGTATAACACTTCCACTTCACGGCGGTCTCCTGTGAAGTCGTGGTACTTCCCCGGAAGGACCTGTCCGTTCGCGCAACCTCGAATTAAATCGTAATCTGAATACATCCTTTTACGAACTTCACTTTTTACAAACCATAAATTATTTTTGCATTAACTGCACTTTTCTCGCGGTTCGGAGTCGAAGAGAGGTCGATGAAAGTGATTGCTCTAATACTAAACTTGCATTTGCCGATGTCCAACAGTTGGTTGCTATCGCTTCCCCTGTTTTCTCTGTCAAATCATCTTTCAGAAGTCATAAAGATCTAACGGAATCGATATTTCTAACTATTTTGTCTCTTATTTGCATAAACTCTTACCATCGCAGAGTGGTACGTTTTTTGCAATTATAAGTTCAGAGCATAGTAGTATTATTACTACCTTTGCTTATTCAGTTAGACCTTAATGACTTCGGAATCTATAGCTACCTCGTTACGGTTAAAATTCGCGAAATATATCGTTTCTATCTTCTCACCTTCTATCTTTTTATTTATGAAAAAACTCTGAAAGATATACACAGTATTATCCTGTTTTGTTATAAAATTTTCGATGTAAAGCCGTAATATATCCAATTATTTCATAGAATTAAGCGACGACCTTCTCGGATGATAAGATCCCGTTGACGTGTAAACATAATTACGACGCCCCCGCGAAATTTACATTTTGATTGAGCGCCACCTCCTGAAGAGGCGATGCTCCACAGTTAAAATATACGCAGCTTAATTTTCTGCGATATCACATAATGGGGCTGTTCTCGTGACAAATAATCAGGCATCATAAGTCTTTCATTTTTTTTTTAAAACACTGCCCTTACTTTAGGATAATATTATCCTGTGTTGTAAAGGACGTTTTACAAACATAAATTTCACGCGGACAAACACCCAGATGCGAAACAACTATCTGTGAGTCACACAAATAGTTGTCCCGTGTGGGAATCGAACCCACGACCCCCGACGCCAAAGCCAATACCTTGGCAACTGCGCCACGGAGTCATCAACATATTTCATGTGTCATATTTATAATGTGTCTTATATTATTAAATAGTAATGATAGATTACCACGGAGCCACGGAGTGGCTTCTGCCGTTGCAAGAATGGCCAGCCTCGTTCGGGGAGAGTACCACGGCGTCACAGATGACAGGCTTAAAGTGAAATTTTATTATGCGTAACGACGTCTGCTGAGTGAGGTGACTGGCTTGACAGTTTTTTAAATGATTGGTGGGGTTCGACAAAACACATGAATTGGTTTGAGGTTGTTTCTTTTACGACCTGTCGCATGCCTGACGTGAATCCTACTTGGGAACAAACACCCAGACCAGGACTATTAGTGGATCACAGATACTTGTCCCTCGTGGGAGTCAAACCGACGACTCCCGCCGCCGAAGCCAATGGCTAAGCAACTGCACCACCAGTATTTTTTTTACTTCTTATTCTAAATCTATAATCTTAGTAGTCATCCAGCAGCATTCCTAGTCGTATAACAATATTGGAAACACCTTTAATTTCAATTCAAAAAGTTCCATTTAACTTGCATAAACTTAAATTAGCCTGCCTTGTTAAAGTTCTACCGTTATTAATTTATTCTGTTTAGCGGCTCGACTTCATAACAAAGATTTATTGACTTGTTTGGTAGTTTTTCAATTTTATTGTTATCAACTACTAAACTAGAAGTAGTTTGCATAAACTTATTGGTAGACTCCAACTATCATATATATATTATATTTGAAGAAGAAGAAACGTTTATTCACGGTCTAAGCACAATAGATACAAAGAACACTTAAAAATAATAATGTAACTACACGTTATGTAAAATAATATTAGAATAACTTAAAATAAATGTAAACATAACAAAAAAACTAAAAAATAATAATAATAATAAGTGAAGGTCTGTGTAGCAGCATAAGACCGTGAAACGGACGGGACTCGGTAAAAGTCGAGATACAGTAACTAAGATTCGTTCTGATCCCGACGCCGGTTTTCAGTCCGCCCGCACTTCGAGACAACTCGACGGCTGCGTCAGTGCACTTGTAATACTTACCTACAACGCAGTGAGCGATAATTAAATTATTTTTGTTTGAACCTTTCAATTATATTGACAGTGGATATCATTCGTCTGAAGAGGTAAGTAAAAATTAGAACTAATGTTTTCTTATTTGATATTGGTGTCAGCTGCTTTTTTTTCCATTTTGGTTTTAGGTTACCAATATTTATCCCTACTCTGTGGCACTGTGACATTTACCGATCGAGCAGTGGACACGTGACCTAATTTGAAACGTAAAATGCGAGACAGACCTCGTTGCGCGCTGCTGCCACATGATAAAGGTAACAAAAATGAGTGTCTTATAAGTATATAAATTATGATATATGTTTATAAAAAAAATATTATGTATATATATTATATTATATTATATTGTATCAAATCATATTACATTGTATTTTATTATATTATATTATAGCGTATAATTAAGCTGATAAGAATTAGAATTAAACGGCAGCATTTATTTACGTATGTCATACATTGTTACGCTTAATGTCGATGACCGGTGTTCTTCACTGACAATCAATTGAATTGCTTGTGAACGAAACGCAGAAGTACAACTCTTCTGTGTACACGTGATACTTACCCGAATTACCTGCCCATTCGTGCAACAGTGACGTAAATACTTTGTCTTAGTCTCCTAGAATGCCATAAATAAACGGTACGATGAATTAATCGAAATATATCATACTTAACATTAACATTGTAAAGTCGTCACAGTAAGAAATTATACTGTCATAATTTTGTAAGATTTCGCGATGGCTTCTTTTTAATTTTCGTATAATTCTTTATCCTGCTTTTGAAAACAGCCGCAACAGTCGAAACTATTGAAAATAACTAAATAAACAAAAAAGAATTCGTGACAATGTAAAAAAAAGTCGTTTTTTTACATTATCACGAATGGTCATGACAATGTAAAAATTAAAACACAACTGCTAAGGAAACAAAATAATTCACTTCGATAAGTTGTAGCTCTGTTCATGCTGAAAATACTATTTACTGATATGAAAGGGGAGAGTTCGATCCTAAGCCACAGATGGAACTGTTGAATGAGGAATGAGCCACTTGCTAGCGGCAGGCGAAAGTGTTTATAAAGTAAACAAACTTACTAGTCGATAAAACCTTGCTTCAGAAAACGACTGATAAAGTGTTTTCCTTGCGTACAGTAAAAAGTAAAGGATTTTTACTCTGTAAATATATGTAGAACACATAATATCTTTACACTGGAAAGCGTGTAGTAAACTTCAAAATAGTATATTTTATACTATTTTGAAGTTTATAGCCAAATATGTTTATATATATTTAGTTTATAGCCTTAATTTTTTCTTACTAATATTGAGAGGTGGTCACAACGGTGCTACTTCTTGGTAGTGAACATCGTTTGCGTATCTGCCTTAGGGGTACTGAAAATTTAAAGGAAGCAATTTCGGAGCAACATTTTCTGTATGTTTGTATATACCGACTTCCTTTTGACGATTACAAAGCTAGGCATGAGATAAACGGGAGAGAAACATTACTTTTAAACATAATTTTTATTGTTATATAAAAAACATATACGGTGGTAGGGCTACGCAGCAGCCGCGGCTGTTGCACGAATGGGTAGGCCCGTCCGGGTAAGTACCACGACCTCACAGAAGACCAGCGTAAAGTGGAAGTATGACAAATACTTTCGCGTTTCGTCTGGTGAGTGAGGTAGCCGGAGCCCAAATTTCAAAAGGTTGTCAACGCATCTGTAACCCTCGAATGTAGCATCTGTCCATGGGCGGCGGTATTCACTTACCATCAGGTGAACCGTCTGCTCGTTTGGCAACTTTTCACATAAAAAAAATTACTTAACATCGGTGATAACTTGCAATGCATCGTAGATATTATCAACATTTATGTGTACCACATTAAGGCAGAGCGAGACATGAGAGTATGATTTTTTTGCCTTCTTTTCTTTTATTTATTTTATTTCCAATTACCTAACGTTCAACATTTTTTCAGGCAAAAGAGATAAACCTTATAATACATCTAATTTAGCATTAAACTCTTACTTAAAAATATGTGTGCTGCATTAACAATACGGTAGCATATTTAAATAAGCATTGGATCTACGTACGTTGGACCACGTAAAGTTTTCAGCGAAGTGTCATACGCATATTGTTGTAACATTTGTTATTATATTGTTTTTAAATTTCATTACAAAAAGCGACAGACTTCAATAAAAATGTAAGTAGGCTTAAATAATTTCCAAGACTACCTACTGACTTCCGTCTTATTAGAACAGATCAGTTATATAAATTGTCACAATTACTGATATTGTTACATTTATTCGAAAAGTTGTTATGCCATCTTGAAATAATTAGTCTTTCATTGCAATAACAAATGAAATCGTGATGTAGCCATTTTTGATAATAGTCATGAATTAATATCAGATATACCAATTAATATCAAAGCGACCCAAATGAATAATAATATAGGGTTGATGTTTTCGTAAGAAACTTCATAATACCCGTTCTATCAATTCTTTTCTGTACGCCCTTTGACCTCTTGTGATGAATAAATTAATATATTCCTTTATCTAAGTGAGCTCTTGCATTGCCGCGAGGCGATATAAAAAAGTAACAAAATTCTGGATTATGTTAAATACTTTCTGAAAGAATTTTAATAATACGCTTACTTGTTTTCGAGTAACAATGCAAATTAAACGAATTTTAAAACCGGATAATGTACCAACGTCTTCGAAGTTTCCTTTGAAATTTATTATAGGCCTAACTGTTCTCTAATTGGCGTTAAATTTTCTATCAAATTCTTTGGTTTTCGTTTTGAAGTTATAATTTAATTTATTGCCTTTAAAACGAGACAATGATGTTAACGAAGCGTGCGTTCAAGATGATCTCAAACTACATAGATTAAAAATATAACCATATGAATAATGATAATGAAAGATATAAATACAAAAAGTATTACGCTATGGTCAAATATCGTATCCTTTACTTTTGTCATTTCATAAATTTAAAAAGGTACGCAGTTCCGTAAAGTTGTAAAATTACCAAAGTTTTTAAGAATTTTCTTAGAAACATTGCGAAGCTTCGGTGATTTACAAAGATTGATCGACTTCAACTTGATTGTTTTAAACGGATAAAATATTTAAGAGGGAAAAAGTTGCCAAGCTTAATTAACTTTGACGATTATTCAACCGCACATTCTTGTTTAATTTGCAAACAAGGAAACGTTGTTACCCAAGCGAATAGAAAATTTTAAAAATATAAAACAATTGTAAGGTGAATGATTTATTGCAACAGACAAAATCTTGTGTGGCTTCTGTCTATTATCCATAATGCCATCAGGATCATACTATGCGAAAACCTTAAGAAAATTAAGCGTTTCATTAGGATTTTTTGTGAAAAACAGATTCCAATGCCAGGAATGCCTAGCTGAAGCCAAGACCAGGCGTACTATTGCAATCCACCCAATAATGGCAAAGCTGTATTCGAAACTGCTATTAACACACCGTATATCAACTTCCATTTTATTCAGCGAATATGGCCACGCACCCGCTTGTACTGTTGCACGAATAAGCAGAATCATCCGCGAAAGCCATTGCCTTACAACAGACCGACACTAAGTGGAGGTGCTTCTCACTAAGTGGACTCTAGCGTTTCGTCTGATGAGGAAACTGGGACCCATTTTTAAAGGTTAGCAACGCGTCCTAGACGTTGTGTACCCTTGCCAACTTTTCGCATAGTAAAAAAGGGTTTCGAGGGTCGAAATAAGGTAAGACCATCTTTGCTCACATCAATTTAAGACGATATGTCACAAAGCCCACAATATAGTTGCACTTCAACTAGTGTCTCTTCTCGTTTCTTGTAATTGTTACATTTCAATTTGTTGGATTTAATAAGTTGCTTTTTAGCTAAAGAGAACACCGTCGCTTGAGGCCATCCAGACTTTTATTATTTGAGTTACCTAAACTAAGAGACAGAAACAAATAGAAAACGGAAGGTGAGTCAGATATTTAAAGTCGGTTTTGTTTTTTGTTAATAAAAATCTGCCCGTTTAATGTAAATATGTCAAAAGCATTTTTAAGATTTACTTGATAATTGCACCGTTTGAAATAAAATTAATATCGTTTATCAAAGTTATCAGGCTTAATTATTATCTTAAAGTTATAAGGTTTAATTATTTTAAATCTCTCATTTAAATATTCATTAGGCGCTGGCTATTTTCATTACTAGGTTATAATTAATTTTAATAACAATTACTACGGTTATTCGCCTTATGAACGACCCAGGCAGCTCTTATTTATTTGAAAGTCAAAATGGGTTTCCCCCCGTGGGAACGAATTTATTTCATTAAAATAATAGCTTGTGGGATAGCATCGTACACAGTGATAGTCTAGTGGCTAAGGTGCTGGACTAACAGAACCAAGAGTCACGGGTACGAACTCTATTCGTACTTTATGACTTTACCTTTTCTTTTTTTTTTATGTGAAAAGTTGCCAAGCGAGCAGACGGTTCACCTGATGGTAAGTGAATAAAGCCGCCCATGGACATCTGCTAAACCCGAGGATTACAGATGTGTTGAGGACCTTTTGAAAATTGGGCTCCGGCTACCTCACACACCAGACGAAACGCGAAAGTATTTGTCATACTTCCACTTTACGCTGGTCTTCTGTGAGGTCGTGGTACTTACCTGGACGGGCCTGCCCATTCCTGCAACAGCCGAGGCTGCTGCGTGGCTTTACCACCGTAAATGCTACGTGGCCCTACCTATCAAGCTGTACACATGTGGCGGATGTTTGAGGGTAGGTTTACTTAAGACAAACTAACAAGGTACTTTAATTTTACGTAAATCTATTTAGTGTGCTCTAAAAAAATACCACTAGCTCTGTTTATCCGGGAGCCAGAAAAACTAAGCGTACTTGCTGAATGATTATGCTATTATGCTTTCTTATGCTATTAAGCTGTATCTGTGAAATTACAAAATCTTCATATTTACTGTGTAATGTTTTCGCTCTCAGTTCGTAGGTTATTTTAGGTTCATCGATTGTACAGTTCGTGGAACAATCAGATTCCACGAGCTTCAAATAACACGAAGCAGTTATAGACATAAAAGAGCATTTTACCATACGATGTACGATTGATTTTAAAGCGCAGTATCTGCGCAATCAGCAGCTGTTTAAAAGACAGTATGCACTCAACGTTTGCCCTTGAAAAAACTTTACATCAGAAAATTGGCCGTGCAGGTGTTTTGTTCATCGAATAAATCAAATGCAATGGCGTCAGATAAATGAAGATGCTGGACTACACGTGGATTTTATTCATAACAGATTATTGAATAATTCTAAAAAAAATTTTATTTTACAACAAATGAAAACTAATAATAAGTCTTTCACTTAAATGATTACCGCACAAGACAACTATAAGCTTCGAATAAGTTAACTTTTCCGATTTGTTCAAGCTGACTTACTAAATAACTTACAAGTAAGCATGACTCACACAACCGATTAGTTCACTTGATTTTGGAAATGATTCGGAGAATTAAGTGTCGACAAGTATAAAGTAGCTATAAGGTTTTCTGTTATGGGCAGCTGCTTGTAAAATGCGTATAAAACGTCACAATTTGAAATATTTTCAGTTGCAGGAAGGTGTTCAGTCTTTCCTCTTCCACAATATAGGTTTATATAATATAAAAACTTGTTAAAATGGTATCACATTTCTACTGACTGTTAAATTTGTTTTAATAAACACGTCTTAGGGCCAGTGAAGCCGTGTTCATCCATTTAACCATCATTATTAGTTAACCTGTCATAAGTAACTTCTCCGGTAAGATGTGAAAAGTAGATCTAGAAAATGTTTATCGCATTCAAATCAAGTCTTATTATGAATTTCTCTCAATTTTTCTCCGCATTTACTAGGTCCCATACTTGACATGTGATCAAAGTTTCTCCGTACAATGACGAATAACTGAAAGCCCGATTAAGTGATGTATTGTCTAGTATCCACATATCGGAATTTCTTTCAATCACATTGTTATTTCTTGATATAACAATGTGATTATCGAAAAATAATTTTTAGTCACATTTCGTGGCCCTGGACGAGATCTGTTTCCACCAAAAATCAATGGACATAATTTTAAGCGCTGACTTATTACGCACTCAGTGCTGATGGGAAACTTCGCGCGGAAACCGGCATATTTTCATGGCAAGTCCGCAAAATCCGCAGTGGAGTTGATACTTTATGTACAGAAGAGGCCTTTACCTAGCAGTGGGACATAAATAGGCTGTTAGTTTACTTTTACACATCAGAAGTAAAGCCGTATTTATCCATTGAACTGACAAGCAGAGCGTCAGCCGCACACATGTCACAGACTTCTCGCGTGGAGGACGATGACAGCGATTGGAAGTCGAAATTCAGACCCCGGTGACACCGCTTTGAACGTCGGATCAATCAAATTTGATAGGTGAATATGAATTACAAGCATCCGGGAACACAACTGTACATCGATAGGTATGTAGAAAAGGTTTTACCTTTTGTATTTTTTAAAATCTTTGACTATCTTCGCGTTCTTTTTTCGTTTATACGAAAAAAGTCAAGTAAAGTATCAGCCTATACATGTCCCACTGCTGGGCAAAGGCCTCCTCTATACAGAGGGTATCAGGGCATAGTCCACCACGCGGCCCCACTGCGGATTGGTGGACTTCACATATCTTCGAAATATTTTTTTTTTGTTATTATTTCGAAAATATGCAGGTTTCCTCACGATGTTTTCCTTCACCGCTGAGCACGTGATAATTCAGCACTTAAAATTGACAATTTCATTGGCCGGCACCGGGGATCGAACTCAGGTTGCTCGAGTATATTGAATTAAAGGCGAGCGCCCGGACATTGAGCTATCACGGCTCGAAAGCCTTTCACTTATTAACCGACTTCAAAAGGAGTAGGTTCTCAATTATTTCATTGGTATTCGATCTTGGGCTCTGGAGATATTTAGGGAACTCCTGAAAATCAATTATAAAATGAATACAGAGCGAGACCGGTGAGGTCGGTTTTGTTTTTCGTCTGTAAAAAAATGGTTGATAAATATTGGAATGGAATCATAAGATTGATAAATATTCACTGTCAAATATATTTATATTTGTTCACAAAACAAATCTAATAAATGTTTATTGTTTTATTTAAAATATGTATCACTTTGTGTTGCCTAAAAGTCTTAATATACTTATATCGATTATTATCAAGCATATTTTTTTTAATGTGTATGTCACGTTGTATCTTATCAATATAGGAAGTAATAAAATCAAACACAGGTTTTTTCATAATGTCGAAATGATGGTCTATTGCTATGCTACCTGGGTGACACTGAAAGTTTTTAGAACTAGTTAGCTAGAAACAGTACCAATTAAAACTTATTTGAAATTATCCACGTAAATAACTCTTTGGTAACCTAATGTAATATATTGCATTCATTTGTCATTCGTTTTTGTAAATTAGCGGAAATTCCAAGCTTTATTACATCTCTAATTGAATTTAGGGCGATAAAATTTTCGCTTCATGATTTATTACGACTTTCGTTGTGGTCTTACGTAATAATAAAGCTACGATAGACTTCAATTGGCATTTAATGATGAAGCTCCATCCCTTGTGACTGATTACATTTACTTTAATGATGAACTCGCGTGGGCGTAGCAATATTAGTGGTGATCTGTGCAAGGTCACGTTACGGTCACATCACATCCTTCAATAGCGACATCTGACGATAACATCACTGCTGTGTAAACTTCAAAAAAAAAAAACAAAAAAATCATTATAATTGCATAAGTTGATAAAAAATGGTATAAAATAGCTTTACCACGGCAGTCCCCGAGTGCCACAGGTTTTTTTTAAAATAAAAGAACCGACTTCAAAAAAACTCTATTAGCACTAAAAAAATTATATATTAATACCAAATCTAATATAATCAAATCTTGAAAATCTAACCTCTATGTAACCTAACCTCTATCAATTAAGAACTAATTAACTAAATACTGAGTTATCACGGCTTAAGTCTCCTGGCTTAGCTTTATAACATTAGCTTAACTTATGGAGCCATTATCCTGTTTAGTTCGTTCAGAAAACAATTAGTTACTTTCAAATTGCATTTCTCTTTGCACACCAACTATTGGATAGTTGTTAAACTTCAATTTCGCAAACCAATATAAATTTTGTCGTGCAAATGTACAAAATAAATGAAATATTTCTTAGTACTTAATAAACATGAGTGAGCTGCATACTTAAACAAAATAAGCAATCAGTTCCTCACGTTGCCTGTTCAGCCAATATCAGCATCGTCATCGTATCGTCGTATCAAAGATGAACAACCATGATCCTTAGACACAATCTCGGGCAATTGCTTAACGACGCTATTCGGCGCTATTGCCCGAGATACGTCAATCTTCATGATACAGCAATAATACTATTTGTCGTCACCAAATGTAGTGTGTCTCTTTACTACGTCTTATATTGTCATGGCGCTCACTTCTTAGTTTCGCTTACGATAAGTTCGCAAATTCTCGGAAAAAAATTAGTATTTTGTCAATTTATAAAACTAATGAAAAACATTGTTTATACTTATAAATGAAACTAATTTTACGAATTTATCGCGTTTATTTTTAATTTTAATTCCCGACGTTTCGAACCCTTTACAGCGTTCATGGTCACGGGACAGACTGAGGTGTTAGACGTCTGATTGTCATAGTTAACCCGGGCTACCGTCAGTTTTTGAATTATTAATTTTGTGTCCGATCTATGCAGAGGGAGCTAATTGTATCTTGTCTTGCAGTAGTGGTTCGTTTGGGCCTAGATTTAATTTTATTGATGACAGGATCCCAAGCTGATGGTATACTTATCATATTTTATAATAGTATAGGAATATATTAGATATTGTTTGTTAGATTTAAATTTTAGGAGATGCTTTTTATTTTGTTTGATTATATAGTTTAATTATTTTAATTATGTTATACCTTATACAATGGACCAAAAGTCCGTCTAAAAATATCATCTTTAGCTACATTTATTTCAGAAGAGCTTATTTTTGATTCAAGCTATTCAGGACATTTAGGCATATCATGTAAGTATAATAATTTTATCAACGTGTATGTTATTTCAACAAAAATAATTTTAAAAAGTAACTCATTAGAGATTGCTTTGCCTGTGACAGTTATTTGGCTGACGACGTCTTATCTAGGGATGTTAATATGATTTAAAGCCAGACGTAATAATCCTCTATTGAAACGTAACTCGCAACAACTTCATTATAATTTAGACAATAAATTTAAATCTCATATAACCGCAAATAATTCTCTTGAGACATGTAGTTTTTTAATGGTTTATGTAATATAAGTAGTAATAAAAATTATTTCCTATATTACAATTTTATTACAGTTCATCTGATACGAGTGACGTTTACACAGGTCCTTGTTATTTGTTTTACAATTTTTGTTGCCTTGCATTTAGTTTACTTATTAGAAAGTATTGGTCCTTTTTCAGTTGAAATGCCGCTGCGGCTGTTATATGGGAAAGAGTTTAAACATTGGACTTTCAACTCAACGGAATGCATGTCAGATGACAAACATTTGCATTAGGATAATAATTTCTTGTATTTGCGCGATTACACATTATGAATGAAACTAATTTTTACGGATTTATCGCGTTTATTATTTTTTTTAAATAAACGCGATAAATCCGTAAAAATTAGTTTCATTTATAATTTGCATTAGGAATTAAAGCCATAGATTCTAATGCTTTATCTGAATTGTGGGTAATCTATAGTTTATATTTATTTTCGTAAGCATTCCAATGACAAGATATTTCACAAGAAGACGACATATTATGTTTAAATTAGAAAAAAAGAAACAAAGTTAAAGCATTAAGGTACAATATAATTACTGAATAGTTTTTAAGCATATCAATCACAAACAATTACGAATAACGTTCTACCAAGATGCGGGCGGGTTCAATTCCCGCGGCGGCGAAAAATTTTTGTCAATTTTAAATTGTAATGATAAATGGACGAGTGTTCTGTATATTTTTGATTTCTTAATGTGAACTCTAACCAGCAACCTTGCCACTTTGACGATGAAACAGTTCGCTTACGTGACATAAACACGTTGCAGATGCAAAGTGAAACGACCGCAACCGTTTGCGCTTTGCTGAACAAACAACTCGGTGATTTGGCTCCACTTTGTAGTAAGATCAAACTATGATTCTGTCAGCGTTACTTGTTTTTAGATTTACAACAAAGTTCGTGCTCAACTCAGTTTAGCACCAACAGCTTGAATGATCATACTTTAGAATTCTAAATAATCGGCTTGGACATAATAGCTTTTGGCGGCATGTTTCGTAGAGAACGTTATCTAGTCCCAAACTAATCAAAGCTATTTATTTATTTTTTCGTTTATAAATACATATTACTGAGAAAGCATTTTGTTCATCAGACAATATTTTTCCAGCAAGAGACGGATTCACAATCCACTATGTACACCAACGGAATAAAATGTTTATTAAAATTTTAAAGTTTTTTTACTGAAGTCATTACTGGAGTGTATTTAAAGTATTCTTATCTTCTACGGTTTCGAAAAAAGAAGCATTTTACTAGTAGCATTTGAGATCACTACCCAATGATAGATAAGGACAGGATGAGTAGATACACATCTTATACTTTAATCTCATTTCTGAGTAAAACAAAGGACGAAAGAAAAAAAACCGACCAATGGCGAGTGAGTGATTATCTATAAAACGTTAAAAAATCATGTCTCTTGTATGGGAGCCCAACCAGCGACAACAGAAATACATCATCTGTGAAAATTTCAACTGTCTATCACAGTTCATAAGATACAGCCTGGTGACAGACGGATAGACAGGCAGACAGACAGACAGCGGAGTCTGAGTCTCTCCGCTTCCCGGTCTCCGGTCCCGTTTTAGCTCATATAATTATCCCAAATTATGAGCCGTAAGTAGGTCCTAAATGTACCTATTTATGGCTGATAATTTGGGATAAACGCGTATAAGTTTCGACATAAGGTAGATATAAATGCTAAGAACTGTTTAAGACCAACAATCAAATGATACATTATCTTCGGGCAACTCCAACGGTTTAGGCACCGCACGCCAACATCTCAGAAGCCAGGAATTTTTCCTACGTAAAATCTTTATATATTGTATTCTTATGTATAAGCTGTATTACTGTAAAGTTTCATCGAAATCCGTTCCGTACTTTTTTTTCGTGATAGCCTTGCAAACATCCATTTTCATTACACCATGAAGTTGTTGTCGTTTCGCAACCAACTTAGTGTGTCGCTTTTAGATATGGCGCATCATAAAAATTCGCTCCCCTCTTTTTTCCCTAATACGCCAAAACGAGTAAAAATTGAAATAGTAAAACTCAAGATTATCCTGTTTTGTAACTATATTTAGAAAGCAGCGATATTCAAATTTACTTTGCAGAATAAAGCGACGGCCTTCTCGGATATAAGATGCCTACCGTTGACGTGTAAATATAATTACTATGCCCTCGCGAAATTTACATTTTGATTGAATGCCGCCTTCTGAAAAGGGCGCCATTACAGGTAAAATATTACAGGTTAATCTATTTCGATATCAAATTAAAAGGCTGTTTTTGGAATAAAATCACCCAATAGATGTTTGTGGATATGGTGGTGTGTGGATGACCTGATCTAGTGACTTCGATTAGTTATTAAATAACTTCAGGGGTCCTACCCGTCTACAGTAAAATCATAGCATAAGTTATCTAAATTTTTGTACGCAAGAAGTGATACTTACTAGTTACTACTTTGGCCATCTTTGGAGCTGGTTGACCCTAGTGGATTACTGTTTCGATTGTCGTTTGGTTTCAGATGGATGATTAGTTGAACAGTAGATGAAAAATGAGTTGTAAGTTATGCTACATTTTCATTTCATTTCTGTCATAGAACGATACAAAAATTCAGTTTTATTA
The DNA here is from genome assembly GCA_933534255.1 of Iphiclides podalirius. Lineage (NCBI taxonomy): Eukaryota > Metazoa > Arthropoda > Insecta > Lepidoptera > Papilionidae > Iphiclides > Iphiclides podalirius. Next base: position 8,987,531 of record OW152834.1, read on the forward strand.
CGTTGAAACAACTCCAAACTTTTTACCTCCGAACTATTTACCAAACCATTTACCAGAAATGCGTTAAATTTTTTTATGAAGAAAGTAGTACGTAATAAAATGAAACTATATGTTTCCTAAACTCCAATAATCATAAATATCAGAGTGTACTTATGTAGGCTTAAGCGTAAAAATAATGCCTGAGAAAAGTGTGAGTTGATTTGCTTTACAATCCAAATGGGTGTTTTTATTATATCCTGATAAAATTATTGAAACTTGTAGCCGCGCCCTTGAGGTATTTTCGAGTTTTACATTTTAGGAGTGAACTTTTCATAATATTATAACGACTCATTTTATTATATTCTGATACAAAGTTATTGAAAGTTATAGCCGCGACCATGTGGTATTTTTGCCATTACCTTTTTAGGGGTAAACATTTGATAATAGCATTACATAAAAACATTAAAACAACTCTTTTTATTACGCCCTGGTACAAAGCTAGGTAGCAACTTCTTGTTAACTCCAATTTTAACTTTTTGTAATTTTTCCAAAAACTCGCGGAGATTCTACTTAATAACGTAAGTGTTTTTCTTTATTATTTTAATATAATATATAAAATTCTCGTGTCACGGTGTTTATAATTGAACTCCCCCGAAACGGCTCGACCGATTTTCGTGAAATTTTGTGTGCATATCGGCCAGGGTGGAGAATCGGACATCTATTTTTCATCTCCCTAAATGATAAGGGTGGTCAACCCCTAAATTATTTTTTTGTTTTGACTTTTTTATGATACATCATACAAAAATACATACAACCCTAAATTTTCACTCATCTACGCAGACGTAGTCGCGGGGAGCAGCTAGTATATACATAAAATGTATGATGTTTTGCTCAATAGGAATGGAAATAAAAAAAAAAAATATTAATCGATGACCGTCATCGGCGAAGACTGACAAACATCTTCCTTTCTTTTTTCATCGATTTGCATAGTAAGCCTAATTTGATATCTAGTTTTATTCAACTGTCAATTAAAGCTTTATTGCTTCTTTCAAAATTCATTAAGCTGGGACAGACGGAGTCAAAAATAAAATCTTGTCTTAGTTACAGGATTTTTTTTTATAGAAAAGTATGTTAAGCGAGTAGTTGATTTTCATAATGTTGAGTGACATTTACAACTTCAGATGGCTTGACAGTTACCTCACTCACCAGCGAAAGCGAAAGTTTAATACTTCCTTCACGCCGGTCTTCTAAGAGGTCGTGGTACTTCCCCGGACCTTCGTGGAATAACAGAAGCTGTTGCGTGGTTCGACCATAGTAGAATTAATTAATAGAAAATGTTGATACCATGTACCAAGAAGCAGCCTTTCTTTCGAAGTTATAGTCAGACACTTGAATTCAATTTAATTGTTTTCTAAAGTTTATCTTTCCAAACCACGATAAATGGACACAATTACTTTATACGATTCGGTGACGAGGTGACATTTTACTGCGAAACTTACGATGGATTTTTCTAGATTATTCGGAATACTTAGACAGTTTCGTTATAAAGCATTTTGCCTCGATGTCTCGAACATGAACGCTATCGAAAATCTTAAAATCTAGGATCGCTGACATAGAATCACAGTTTAATCTGACTACAAAGTAGAGCGAAATCGCCGAGTTGTTTGTTCAGCCAAGCTCAAACAGTCGCGGTGAGATCGCTTTGCATCTCTGTTTACATTTACGTAAGCGAACTGTGCCATAGTCAAAGTAACAAGGTTACCACATCTTCGTGTTCACGCTGAGAAATATAAATGAAGATCAAATTAATGAAACAACAGTTTATTCGTTATTATCAATAGCTCTTGTCTATGTCTATTTAAATGTAAAAAGCGTAAATTAACAATTCGATCAGTTCGACTGACAGATCTGACAGATCGTTTCGACTGTTTGTAATTGTTATTGTTTAAAAATTCGAAAACTTTACTGTTATTATAGCATTTGTACGTAGATTATGTTTTGTATTAATTATATTATTCGTGAAATATTTGCATGCCAATTAGGCGAAATGTCTCTGTACTTTTTATCTATACTGGAAAATTTTATTTACTATATTTCTGCAAATAAATATGATTTCATTTTATTTAGTTTATTAACGCCCGGTGTCTGAAACACTGATCATCGTAGATGTCAACTAATCAGCTGTCAAATGGCTTTTAAAATTTCATTTTAGTAGCCAAAAGGACGGTTAAACTCTTTGAATCGATCATTCTGGTCAATTCAGAGTTTAACCATCCTTTAGGCATCTACGATGATCAGTGTTTCAGACACCGGGCGTAAGACATTTAATGATGCCTAGGAAAACTTCGTACGTTTCTTTATGATTACGAATTCATAGAGCTTTTGATTAGTTTTCACTTTTTAGAACCTGCAGCTAGCACTGCTAGCAGCTGCACTTACCCGAGGTCAATAGAGAACAGTGAAGCAAGTTTTAAATATTAGCCGTAACACCTACTGAAGAATTAGCACGCTTTGTCAAAAGATTCGACAGATAATGTGCAGGCGAAAATCGTTTCAGTTATCTAAAGTTCTTATTATATAAAGAGGAAAGATTTGATTGTTTGTATGTATTGAATAGGCTCCGAAAGTACTAAACCGATTTGAAAAATTCTTTCACTGTTGAGAAGCTACATTATCCCTGCTTGGAATAGGCTATATTATATTTTTTTTAAAATTAGGGATCCTTACTAAAACTCCAATAATGTTACTCAAGGTGTACAAAAATTACCTAGAATTTTCTTTACATCGCGTGCGCTGCAAAAACTATTGATGGTAGAATAAAATAATGTACTACGACTTTGCAGACCACATCATTATTTACAAAAAGTGTCGCGACAGCATATGTCTATTATAATTATGTCACAATGAGAGTTCTTTTATTTTAAAATTTTGATTGAAATGCCGCCGCTAACAAAGGCTGTTTATTTGTATCTTTGTATTAATCCTTATAAAAATAAATTACTTCATATTTAAGACGGTTTCAATATCTTTATAAAACTTTTTGAATTATTAAATTCGGACATTCCATTCCTTAGATATTGCAAGTTTAAAAATGTTAGTATATTATAATTTAACTAACCAAACAGCTAAGTGACTGACTTAGAATTTCTCATAAGTTTTCAATCACATTTATACTGGTAATTTCTGTTCAACAGTTAGCAAATTATTTAATACTAAGGAAGTTTAATTTTTTTATTATTTTAAAATGCCCAAAAGATCAGGATCTCATCTTTCTAGAAATAGTTCTCAGGCGAGGACAGTAAAAATACGTCATAATGAGGAATCTTTACCGGAAACTGAAAATCGTCTTACAAGTCGGAGAGTCAAGTAAAGTGTTTGCAGTGGCTTGAAGAGTATAGTAATATAAATATACAAATTCACACTAGGAAATCGAGGTCTGAGCGTTTCCAACGTACACGAGATTAGAGAGAAAGATAATAAACGTCAACGACTAGAATTCGTAATCGAGTTTTAGCTCACAGTAACAGATCAGCCTTCATGCATTTTGCTCAACAGTCTTCCGTCCAAATTGTAGCCACGAATAAGATCTGCTCTAAGTGTTCTGCCAAAAATGGGTCGATGAACCAAATGGTATGTGCTGTGCTTCTAGAAAAGGTAGTTTCCCCAATATTGAGGAGCCGCCACAACCAATAAAAAATCTTTTTACAAATAATCATTCACCATCAGGACATTTTTAACCAACATCCGAAAGTACAATAGCCTCTTTCAAATGACTTCGTTTGACGCGAACTTTTAAAATATAGGGACAAGTATACAAGTTATCATTATCCTCCTGCCCCTATCCCATCTAGATGGGGGCAGCACAACATGAATCATGTTGTAAGCGGTTTTGGCTATATTTTTACAACCAGCCGCCTGCTTGACGTCAACCCTCCTTGGGAAACAAATACCCAGATCAAATTTCAACTGTGTAACTATCATGGTTCACGAGATACAGCCTGTTGACAAAGGGACAAACAGACAGCGGAGTCTTAGTAATAGGGTTCCGTTTTACCCTTTGGGTACGGCATCCTAAAAAGGCCCCAGAGATATAGTGTTGCACGGTAGACACGGCCAATCCATAAAAATATCCCTTAATAGTCTTAATAGCAGAAGACGGTTAATATTTGACTATTCCTCAGCAAGGTACTGTGCGTAACAAAATTGTGACATGCATGCAATTGTATGCATTTAGGTTGATGGTTAGAGCTACCTGTTTTAATCCATTGCATTATTACTGGGACTTAGTAGGGTTCCGTACCCAAAGGGTAAAACGGCACCCTAGTACTAAGACTCCGCTATCCGTCTGTATGTCCATATGTCAGGCTGTATCTCATGAATCGTGATAGTTAGACAGTTGAAATTTTCACAAACAAGAATTTCTGTTGCCGCTATAACAAAAAATACCAAAAAACAAAAAAATGTAAATAAGTGGGGCTCCCATATAACAGATGATTTTTTTTTGCCGTTTTTATAGATAATGTTGACAGTAGTAGTGTTTTTGACAATATGTAAGTGTAATTCTACTTCTATATTGAATAAAGATATTAAAACATGATTTTTTTTAATGTGATAGAGAGGCAAACGAGCTGGTGGTTCACCTGATGTTAAGTAATAACCGCCGCCCATGGACAATTGCAACACCTATAGGGTTGCAAATGAGTTGCCATCTTTAAATAAAGTGGGCCCCGGCTACCTCTCTCACCAGACGAAACGTAGAAGTTATAACACTTCTATTTTACGCCGGTCTTCTGTGAGGTCGGTACGGAACCCTTCGTATGCGAGTCCGACTCGTTGGTTTTTATTCAATACATTGTCGATATGATGGCAAAAAGCTATCAGAAAGATTGAATTATATATTATGTCGTAATCACCAGAACTGAGGACTGGTGAAACATTCATCTTAGAGAAGCTTTAAATCAAGACATTGGCTCATCAAACATCGGATCATCAGACATCGGTCAACAAAAAAACCAAAGATGCGACGATTTATGTCCGAAGCTATTGGAGACCAGACTTATTTGTCACTTTTATGTGACGTAATTTCAAGGGTATTTCATTAAAAGATGAAGAAATTCATAAAATTATTCCCCAAAGACGAAATATTCGTTAGTTTTTATGTGTGTGTATGATAATTTTTACTTTTAAATATTTTGTTAAATACCCGTGCGAAGCCGGGGCGGGCCGCTAGTATCGTTATAAATATAGCGTTGCTAAAACGCAATAGAAAGAACGTAGATACATATCGAGATTTTCGCGTCGTGAGGTCATCGGGTGTTTAGCTTAGTCGATAAAGCAATGTCGAAAGTTTTTGATCATATTTTATCTACAAAAAATTACAATTTTAAACTAAAACCACCACATCTTAATATTTTCAATATGAACTTAATGTGAACTCTAGATTGAATTGCATTGATTATATTCATTGGAATGAAGTTGTGGTTTACATTTTGATTGATCATATTCACGTCTGAATTTAAATACTTTTCGCTAACTTTTGAGAATAGTCATCGCTATCATAGATAGGATCGTATTGTTAACGAAAAAGCAATTTCTTATACATTTTAATTACACTATACAACGTGGTTCAGACGCGTGACATTCCCTGAAGCTGTAACACGGAGCAAATCATTAAAGTTTTCATGACTGTAAATTGTTTTTGAAGGGTCGGTTCATTTGGACATTCTAAACACCAAAAGGATTCCTATAATCACTGGACGAGCATTTACAATGTTCTGCTTCACGACGGTCTTCTGTCAAGCAATACCTTCCTCGGAGGAGTTATTCCACAGCATGGTTCTATCGCAGTAAAAGTGCATTGTAATAATTCTTAAAGTAGACCACTAATGGCAACCCAACTCAGTAAAGAATACGTGTCTAATAATAGTTAAAACATGTTTTTTCCGTTACGAATACTGATGTTCAATAATTTGTGTATAACTAGGAAATTGAAGAAGTTGATAATAAAACAAACAATAGTAACTCTTTCTGTGTAATAGTATAAAGATTAATGAATGAATGAATGAATGAATATTATTCATTGCATACAAAAATGAACCAAAAACTTTATTTAGAAATGATGGGGTCAAAGTGCGGCCTTATTATTAAGAGTAATTTCTTCAAGGCAAAATTTTTAAAAATACCTCGTTACGATACATTAATATTTTTGTAACAAAAGAAGTTCGTATGACCCGATTAGACATCAGGTCTTAATTCAATGTTCCGCAAATAAGCGGGACACAAATATAAATAGGGAATAGTTTATGTATAAAATCGACATATATATACATAGCGTATAATTTATATGCCTTGAATATAAATCTAATTATAAGGGCTTAGAACTAAGCACAATGACAATTATTTCAGGAAACTACTAACCGGTAGTATCGTGTGTTTAATGGAAGTTGATGTTAAAAATAAAGCGCTCGTAATGAATAATTGCTATTCGTCCTTTCACGAGAAAAATACGATATTTAATTATTTATTGTATAGACCCAGACATTTAAGCTAAATCATCAAGTAATATACTTAACATTTTTACTGAAATACTTGGTGAAAAAATTGTGGACCGCTATTTTAATACAGAATTTTCAGGAAAGTCTCCAACACTACAGGAAGGCTTTTCTAAGTGTATCCATTTTTTTTTTTACTTAAATCATATTGTATAAAAATGATAAATATTTAAAATGACTCCAAATTAATTAATTACATTCATTTGAACTTATCTCAAAAACTGCGTGATTTATGGGCAACTTAGCTATTTTACGCGCGATCATTCATAATTAACACGCAAACAAGTTCGTTTCAAAAGTATACAACGTATTGTTCTGTTTTTTAGGGAATGGAATGGCAATTTTTTTGAAAAAAAAAGAAAAGATTGTTTTTATTTCAATAAACGATTATACTACTGAGTCAGAACCTCCTGTGTACATTTGGACACCTTTAAAAAAGCCACCCTGTATAAACAATAAAACATTGTTTTACGCGGTCTTATTATGGTTTCTATTTAAATGAAAAATGGGAAAAGTAAATGTATGTATTAAAGTGATCACCGCCGCCCACGTGGGCTCGCTTATTAATTATATATTAGGCGAACCGCCCGTTCGTTTTGCTTACTTTTTGATATAAAAAGCTCTTCTATATATATCATCATCATTAATTTTTCATCATTTCCTTAATTCCTTAGAAGGGACATAGGAGTTTTACAGTTGTTCCACTGGTCTCGGTCCTGAGCCACAGTTTCCAGGTCTTGCCAACTGCCCAGAATGTCGCCTCCTTTGTCTCTCCTTCTATACATAAATTAACAAAATAGAAAAAACCTCATTGGATTTATTTTTAATTTTTTTTTGCAAATTTTACTATCATTGACACCAAAGAACCATTTGCTGCACCGCTATTGGATGCCTTTAACACTAACACCGTTCAAGTAAAGTACATTTGTTACCGTTTTTAAATATCTAGTACAGTGGAGTGAAAACATTTAAGGAATAAACCTAGTTTGTTAATTTCTTCAATTTGTTCCCGACACTCCCGGATCGTGCAGTGTAAGAAGTGATTATATTTCGTAAGATGTACTAAAATCAAAAATAAAAATTTGTATTATAATAAAGTAATTAAAACGACCACAACTTCCGCAAGTTTATAGAATCATAACGAAGGTTTGATTATTTACAGAGTTTGATCATTTTCCTTAAATCTCAAACGGATAAAATATTTAACGGAGAAAAGTTGCGGAGCATAATTGACTTTAACAATTTCTCAACCGCAAATTCTTCTTAATTTTACAATCAAGGTAATTTAATGGTACACCAGCGGTAACCGTTGAAATTTTATAACAAAAAGCATGAGGTAATTTTTTTAAATTTATAACATTGGAAAATTAAAATAAAATAAATTTTATTAGAGTAATAATCAAACAGAATAACGAAATGACTTGCTTAATCACATACTTTTATCGGCTAAAGGGTTATTACAATACCTATATAGTATATCTGCACTTAGGTATAACATTAAAATTTGTAGAAAAAGCACGAAAAGATTGCCGCCGCTGTGAGAATCGAACCCGCATCTTTCGCATTCGCGGCCTGACGCTTTAGCCACTAAGCTAAACGGCTGATTACCACACCGACGAAAATCTTAACGTCTTTTATCTACATTGTTTCTTAGCATTTGAAACAATGCTTGGCGCTTTGATTGTTACATCCTTTCCAGCATACATTTTACAACGATAATTCGACCGAGAGATGTCGCCATTTCTTTTTGGAAATTTAATTTTTTTATAGTGCTAATCTTTTTCATTCGATCTTATTATACAGACAAGTATTGATTACACACAGATTGTTCCGGACACCCAGGGTGTTTTATACCAAGGAGGGTTAACGTCAGGCAGGTGGCCGGTCATTAAAAACGTGACCAATATCAATAACATGATTTATATGTTGTGCCGACCCAACATATAGAAGTAGAAAGAAAACTATAATGCTCTACTATACCTGTAGTTCTATAACTGCAATGAGGTTACGTTAATATACGATAAAAGTTATCTGTTCACCCATCACGTTAAAAGCCGTATTAATTATTTTAAAGGTCGTACTAAAATATCCATTTGGCAGTCGCTATTATCATTAAGGACTTGTAATTACTTTTAATTACAATTAGAATGGCAATTCGCTTTATGAACGATCCATTTAACGCTTATAAATTGAAATTCGAGAAAGAAGAATTTCCGGTAAGGACTTATTCATTTTATTGGTATTTTGACGATCAAAAAACAAATTGTGAAATATATTTCGTATACCTGGTATACATTACCAGAAAAATCTACATAGTCTTTTACTTTTATTTATTTGTGTGTCCCTTTGATTTGTGTAACGTAAAGTAACAACCAATATGTATCCCACTGCTGGGCAAAGGCCTCCTCTGTACAGAGGGTATTAATAAGGGCATAGTAGCCACAACGCGGCCCTACTGCGTATTGGCGGACTTCACATAACTACGAATTTTTTTGTTATTATTTCGAAAATATGCAGGTTTCGTCACGATTTTTACTTCACCGCTGAGCACTTGATAAATCAGCACTTAAAATTAACAATTACATTGGTGCCGGCACCGGTGTTCGAACTCTCCATATGGAGTAGGCCTTTACTCAGCAGTGGCATATGTATAGGCTGTTAACATTTTTTTGTATGTTTTTTAAAATTGCTAATCTGATATGATCTGATTGCTAATCTGATGATGTATCTGTCTGTGAAATTATTTGAGTGAATAGCCGAGAAAAATTCTCCTTTCGAATTAATTACTTTCAGGTGCTTTGCAGTCAAAGGAATGTAGAAACGATATCCTCGCTAGCAGTACACTTGACCTGTGCCTTTGACAAAACTTGGCTTCAGAACTTTGTTCGCGTTCGAAGCTTCGTTCAAGTTATTATCCATAAAAAAATCTAACTTTTTTTTTTTTAATGTGAAAAGTTGCCAAACGAGCTGACGCTTCACCTGATGTTAAGTGAATACCGCCGCCCATGAACATCTGCTACACCCCAGGGTTTGCAGATGCGTTGACAACCTTTTTGGAAATTAGGCTCCGGCTACCTCACTCACCAGACGAAACGCGAAAGTATTTCTCATACTTCCACTTTACGCCGGTCTTCTGTGAGGTGGCTGTACTTACCCGGACGGACCTGCCCATTCGTGCAACAGCGAACACTGTTGCGTGGTCCTACCACCGAAACTCAATGGCACTATAGCATGAAGAAATATATTAGCAATTTTTTTGTATTTTTCATATTATTGTCAAAACATTACTTAATTATTAATCGAAATGGGAGATGAGCATGGTCTTGATGTTGGAAACGATTACGCCGCGATGCGCGCCGTCCCTCCAATTTATTCTAATCTAGCTTTTCCCGTTATTTTTTTACTATACCACATTACTTAGTCATTCTCCATTAATCCTTACTGCATATCCAAACCAGCAAAGTAATTCTTTACTTTCCTTACGACAAAAATCTAATGATCAAACATTTTTTTCAATCATTTTTTTTTGAATTTACACGGAGGCGGTTACTCTTATAACTTCCATCAGTATTAATTTTTATCTCAATATATTTATTCAGGCTTACTTAAATCCTGTTACTTATGTTCATTTTATATTTTTAAAAATTACAAAAGTCTTAAATATTATAGTTTTATAAAATAATACTTACGTACAATTGACATGAACTTGTTCAAAGTATGTTATAAACAAATATATGCCACTAGCGCACCATAATTATGGCGCTCAAATACCACCAAATGGTATAATTAGATTGCAATTCTATATCTCTTTCCACATTATGCGTACACATCATCTGTCACATTCACTTATATATGTCATATAACGTAAAGTGCAACAATTATTAAAAGCCGCGCTGTATGCATGTTTAGGTATGTAGACATGCGTCATCTATGTTATTACCTAAACATCATTGGAAATGGTCAACGCCACAAAAAAAAAACACTTGTTTAACCCATATTTGATGTAGGTTCGTTGTCAAGTTTACCAAAGATATGACAATGCAAATTTGAGCGACTCCAACTCTTAATTATGATTAAAAACTGATGCTGATTATGTACTTAAAAAACGATGGGATTGGTTAAATTTTCGCCTTAATACCTATATATTTTATGTATATTTTCTAGGTGCATATTTGAAAGATAAGTTACCAGACCATTCTTAAATAAAACTTGAAATAAGATAAAACTATATTCATTTAAAAACCGTAGGAATATTTGCTTAAATTAAGCCGGTCGTAGCGCCTAATAGAAACTAATAGCACAAGTCCTAAAATGAGATTATGTTTTATTTATACGAGTAAAACAGCGCTGTTACTTATTTTTAAAAAAAGAAACGGAAAACTCTTTAGGGGTCAAACCTTTATAAATTGTTAATAAATTCCATAATGTCGTTAGATAGACAGATAGATTTATTTGAAAATAAGGCAATTGCCATTAATAATAATAACAATTAATTTTGTTTGAGTGAGTATATTTCATAAATTCAAATGTTTTATACTAACTGTGTTTAGGCCACACAACAGTCTTCTTTGTTGCACGAATGTGCTGGTCCGTCCGGGTAAGAACCACGACCTCACAGAAGACCGGCGAGAAGTAGAAGTGTTACACTTCTATGTTTCGTCTAGTGAGTGAGGTAGCCGGGGCCCACTTTATTAAAAAGTTTGCAACGACAGTCAACTGCATTATCTGCCGTCTCGTTTGCAGCCTTATCACATAAAAAAAACCTAAGTCAATTTAATTATTCGCGTAGGGTAATAATATAAATAGAACTCCAAGTTACCCACAAGAAAGTTATTTGCCGATGTGGACACTAAATATAGAAGCAAATTACACCGAAAGCGTTCGGCAATCGAAAATCAATTTGGAAACTATATTAGCGTCGGCGAAAACTCTTTGGGGTTCACACCTCATTTGGCTGTTCGATTTACGGAGTCCTCTGAAAAATGCTCCCCGACGGCCGTCGTCAGTGAATTATCTCCGAAACGGTAATAAATCGATGTATGCTCAAACAGGTCCTAATGTGAAGTAATTCAAAAACATTTTCATTTCAACCGACCTTGTTCTAGGATCGTTTACATAGTGAGAGTTATTAATTTTACTTAGTCGGAAGGTAAACTTATCTCAAAATATTTGGAAAATTGACTCATCTCATCTCAAAATGATCAGAATGATTAAGAAGATCATTCTGATTAATTCAACTGATCAGTTAACTTCTACAAAGATCGGAAACCGGTCGTTAGGCATGTGAAGAATGAGACTTTTTCCAATTCAGTACCTAAAATTTCTCCAGGTGCATTATCTGGCTTCGCTATTCGACTTAATTTAAGTGCTCCGTTTCAGAATGTTACCGATAGCCAAATGTCAAAATGCACTCCTGCAATAAAGGGTAGAATGCTGGCTATATATCGGAATATTCCGTCAGGCTGTTTATGTAAAGATGATATATAGAGGTCATAATTTACGCGGCATGCTGTATTTTGGCAGGTTTGGTCCTCAAATTTTTCTACACATCCATTATCGTTCGCAATTCAGTTGTAGTCTGTGGGTAGATCAGTTTTATTTGCCATTCATAAAGAAACAAAAAACTGAAGTAGTTTGATGATTGTGACATTTATGCTTAATACACAAATGGTCGTGAATTTCAAGAAAGATTTCGCCGATTGTGTTTTTATCTAGAAGATAAATTATGGCTATGTTTAAATAACCAGGGAGGAAACCCGAAATAAAACCGAGCACGCTCATAGGCTCAAAGATGGCAGCCCCACCAATTGGCTAGGGTATAGTGGGCTAATCACTCGCTTACTTGAATTTTCTCGATTAAAGAAACGGAAACAGTGCAAAACCGGATTGATCATAATTTGCTCAAGACCTAACGGGATGGCGACGCACTGTGGAAGCCCTCTGCCCTATCTAGGGGAAAAAAACAGAACCATAAACAAACAACAACAATGCTTAAATAAAGTGCAACCTGATAGAAGGCAAGTAAAAACAACATCTAATACAATTTACCTTTAACCTTTTAGAAAACGAATGTTGAAGGAACTTAATAACTAATTCACAAATTATCGTTACAGATATTATATGACTTATAGCAATTGAGGAAAGCGAATGGGTAGAATAAATATATTTTTGAGACGGAACAAATAATAGTGGTTGGCCATACAAATAACAAAATAGTACACAAGGGTAAACGGTTGTTGAGATCACAGTAGATGTTGACAAATAGTAGAAGTACATGGGAATAATAAACGAGTAATTCTTGTATATATATATATGTAATCGGAATCTCGGAAACGGCTCCAGCGATTTTCATGAAATTTTGTATGTGCGTAGATTCGGGAGCGAAAAATCGATCTAGCTAGGTTTCATTTTTAGAAAATGTCCTTTTATCCCTGTTTTCAGGGAATGAAAAATATGATTCGAACGGCCGCGGTTCGTATCACGATCATTTCAACACTTATTTTTTTACTTTTTTTTTATACCAGATCATTTTCTTTATTTTTTATTTTTTTATTTCCAAAATACATGATTTACCACAAAAAAAAACCGAGCAAAGCTCGGTCCTCCATGTACTATTACTTAGATATATAATATTTAATTAATACTAGCCTCGAGCTTGTCTGGAAGAGATGGCTCTTTATCGACAAGACTGCTTTATTGTATCTACCTGATAAGTTTTTCTTTTTTGTAACACTTCCATTATGTTCCTTGTGGTAGTCAAGAATATACAATGCAATACAATGTAAATACCTATACACTAAACAACGCTCATCGCACAATATTTTTCCAGTAGTAGGAATAAGGCCATTCCTGGCGCAAGAGACGGGTCCATTAAAACATTCCCCATCAATGATGATGAATGAAACCAATTACATTAATATATAGACAAAATCTTATGATAATTATTAGCATAATGTAATCAACCGCTCATAAATGTTGATTATTATTTGCAAACATCCACTGATCAATTTAACAAGCTTCGTCCCACCAATCGGTGTTTTGTGTATAATAAAGATATGAGAAGTCTTTAATTTCAATGTAAAAAATAGGCAACATTGATGTTTGATTACTCCTTATTCTTTATATTGGTAACAATAACGTATTCTTCGCAAACTAAAGTTCAACATGAAGTTCCAAATTTTCTAAAATGTTCTAAATTTAAAATTCTAATAGCTCCCGTTACTCTAAACGTTACTCCGACTTTTGGGGCAGAAACAATTCAGACGATGACGGAATTCAGTTCGACGTAAAACGGAACCACCGGAAATAGATCGGAACGGAAATGACCGCCGATTCCGGCGTAAAATATATCCATGCAAGCCATTTCCTGTGACCACTACGTTGGTTATTGTTCCGGTTCCGGTTGTGCTGAAAGTCGCCTCTCGAGCTCTTATGATTATTTAATTCAGTTTTACGCTTGATTTAAGGATAAATTATATCAATAAATAAGTTGCGGTCTTTTAAAATTTGAGAATAATATTACCGTCTTATCAAACAATCGTTACTAGTCATACATAAATAGGTTAAGAATAACAAAAATAAAGATTCGAGAATAGTTCATATTTTAATCTTCAAACATTGTTACTGCGACTCATGGGATCACATATAGAGAATACCGGTGTCCTTTTGTACTACAAATGGGCCACTCTCCCTTTTTTGTTAATGTTGGGTAAATGCCTCGGCATATCCGCCCTTGGTGCACGGACGGTTTATATAAGACTCGCACTGACTTGGCCGATGTTCCACCTTTTTTTTCCCCGTTGTTCCTAGGACGCATATCAGCAGGACCACGGAAACGCTTTAATATACTTACCCTCCAAACAGCCCCTCCCCGAAGAACTACTCCTTTCTGGTCCATGTAAGGCACGATCAAATATTCAGCGCGCCTTCCTACTTAGCCCTCTTTTCACAGGCAACGTAATCCCCCAAGCTCGCTGACCAACGACCAACAGAGACAGGGGAGCCAATGCCAATAAGCAGCAAGCCAACCAACAACCCCCTGCAGGGAACCTGGTCTGTGGCTCCACCTCCAGGATAGGGTGAACGGCATATCGCAATATCGAACCCTTCCTCCCGCGGCCCCACCACTACTGCAGCAGCGTTTTCGTTAAAACGTCCCCAGAATGATCCTCTTGGTCCAGCCTTACACCACAGGCCGGTCCAGTGTTGGTTCCTCTTGGCACTGCTAGATGACCAAGCCACGGTTTTTACTCCCCTCCACCACATCAAGGCAGGAAACCGGTCGGAGGAGACACCGGTACTCTCCTGGGTAAGATAAATCTTCCCCTGTTCCTGCGTACTACCTGTGTGCGTTGCTTCAATACGGAAACACTAACGTCTTTACGTCTGCACTAAAGTTGGTGATCAGACCTCCCATCTTGATCGCCTATGAACCCCTGTCATTTATACGTACGAGTATGCCCTGTGTTTTTAAAAAATGTTGAGGAAACTCTGCGAACAGACCATCCTCGAAGCTTGCGCGTCGTCGTCTCTTCAACCGTAAATTTTTTTTAATGTGAGTATTAAAATTTTATTTCCAAATGTATATCCCAGAAAGGGGCACAATTTACACCTCGAATCGCTGCGGTTGCGCTATGTTCGGTCCATGTCGCGCGCCGTTAGCGTGTTTGCGGCTGACACGGGGCACGGGTCGGCGGTTTATGGGCGGGAGCGATTCGCCTGCACGCGTGCGGTTGGACCGGTAAAAACTGCCCAAATGTCGGAAACACTCGTTCCGCCTATCGTAGCATTTAATACTAAAGGCGTTTTATTTAAAATCGTAATTTAAATAAAGCTCCCACGTGCAATTGAACTTGTTTAACATGACATGCTCATCGCTTCGTCGATTTAATGGCGGAAAATGTAATTATACATAAAGATGAATATCCTTACGTCCTTACTATCCTTATTAATATTTGAAACGCGAAGTTTGTCTGTATGGACGTATGACTGTTTGTTACTCTTTCACGCTTAAATTACTGAATGGATTTTAATGAAATTTTACAATAATATAGCTTATACGTCAGAATAACACATAGACTATAATGTTTAAAGATGGTGTGTGAATTGTCCAAGATATAACGATCAGGATCAAGTGAGTAGGAAAAAATTCTCCAATTTGCGAGCTTTTTAAAAAATAACATTTGCCGTAAAGGTGAAGCCGCGCTTAACAGATAGTACATTATCATTTTGGAAGGTGCTTACAACAAACGCAGCACCAATATATTTCATTTTCCAGTTGGTAAAAAATTTAATCAACCATTAACCTCGTATCTATTCCATTCTTCTATATCTATGAAAGTACTAAAATAACTGGCTTTTTTCGCTTACTCTTCGTTTCAAATAGCACTGTTAGTCACTTAATAAACATGGCAATGTCAACCGAATCACCGGGTGCGATAGCCTCTGGGTCGTGAGTCAACGGGATTCCCCGGAAGCGCGACCCACGACGAGGCTAAACTTTTTTCCCGAATAGTTTATGCGTCACGATCCCTCGGCGAATATAAATATCGACGTTAGAGAACTTATTTGCTGTAACTCACAAAACAGGGAGCTTCAGTACAGCCAAAAAAACTTTTTATTACTGAGGAAGACCAAATAAGTAACTTCAAAATTTTAGATCGTAAGGCCACTGAATAAAAAAAAAAACATTTGTTCCCCAATACTTTACACGTAGCTTGTAAGACATTTTACCGTATTACTATTAGTTTTCTTTTATCTTCTAATATATAAAATTCTCGTGTCACGGGGTTCGAACTTGAACTCCTCCGAAACGGCTCGACCGATTTTTGTGATCCTTAGCGTGATTGTCGGCCAGGGTGGAGAATCGGCCAACATCTATTTTTCATCCCCCTAAATGTTAAGGGTAGTCCACCCCTAAATTTTTATTTTTATTTTTTAGGCAAAATTTTTTGTTTTTATTTTTTATGACACAGCACACAAAAATAAATACAACCCTAAATTTTCACCCCTCTACGCAGACGTAGTCGCGGGCAGCAGCTAGTCGATATATAAAAAGAGAGGTAACGATGCAGGAATAACCAGTCTCCACACAATCCAACCCCTTTGAGGATGTAGCATACAATTTCTTAGCATTCAACAATTTTTTAGCGGTCTACTGTTTTTAAAAGTTGGCTTTTACGTGCAGTCTTTCAGGTGGGTTAGATGTCCAGGGGCGCCGGTAATCACTTAACATTAGATGCACCGCCTTCTCGATTTCCAAATTTTAAATATGAAAACTAAGCTAAACTTGGCTTCAAATAGACAGTTATCATCAAATCACTATAATTTATCGTTACATTTTTTTTAATATCTTTAAACTACAATTAAACACATTGGGAGCGAAGTAAACAATAAGAGATAAATTGTATCTCGCGCATATAAATTTACTTCTAATAATATAAATCATCCCATCGAGAATTTGACAAACAGAAAGCGCTCGGTTTCGATTCGTTTAACAATTAGCAGAGCAAACTTCGCTTTCTGCGGGCCTCATAAATATTTATGAAACAATTTGATTACGTGTAACAAATTTGAAGCTTCGCATAGCGTTCGCTCGCCCCGAAATCGCGAACGTTAGGCTTTGAAATTGGACAGATTTTTTCAATTGGTCAGTTGATTGAATCCCAATGAAGGAAAAACATTTCCAAATTCGTTACACACTAGCCGAAAGCAGATTGTCAGCATCTTGAGGGACCACACATCTAGAATTCCTAGTAATACAAATAAAATGAAACATATTTTGCTAACACTGCCCGTACCTGAAAATCTGAACGAAACGTTAGTTATAATTTACCGGATTTATTGCTTCTTCTAACACATTCTTTATTTCGGAATAAGAAGACACCTATCATTGTAAACTAATCAAGTACGTCATTGGAAACTATCAAGTCAGGGTGTTGACAATGAACACTTCAATACCACGATCGTAACAATACCATTGAAACAGCAAGTCTGTTCAACAAAATAACGGCGATGAGTTGAATATTAAAGGTATAACGTTTTTAAGAACCACATCATGTAGTCCTTTTTTTGATACGTTTAACATTACATTTGATTGTAACACCCCGACCTCATAGCCTTACAGACTTGATTTTAAAGAAAAAAAAACATCTTCAGTCAAGTAAATGAAATAAATTTAAAAAGAAAATATAACGTCTCCTACATCCTTACTAATATTATAAAGGCGAAAGTTTGTATGTATGGATATTTGTTACTCTTTCACGCAAATTCTACTGAATAGATTTTAATGAAACTTTTCGATAATATAGCTTATACAACAGAATAAGACATAAGGCTATAATTTATATACATATTTTATGTACATCTGTCTTTCTGTCTGAATGTTACGCCTTCAGTCTATTCTACGCAGACGTAGTCGCGGGCAGCAGCTAGTCAATAATAAATAAGCCAAGACAATACTCACTGGTTTTTGTTTATAACAGTGTTACTGAATTTAAGAATACGCCCAATGATTATATACAAATACGAAGTGGATATAACACCAGCGCACCGAAACTGAGGCACTCAAGTTACACCAATAGGTGTAACTAGTTTTCTATTCTATAGACTGCTATCACTTCCCTTATCATACGTTTTATAATATCATCTGTCACATTCACTTATATGTGGCGTATAATTTAAAGCGAAATTATTTCTAAATGCCGCGCAGTATGAACATGCATCATCTATATTATTAAACATCATTGAATACGCCATATTCTGGTTGTACTTGAATTTAAAATCTATTACAGCGTGTCGTTACTATCGCGACATCGTTACCACGAACACACGTCTAACGCCATAACTTACCAATAATCATAAAAAAATATTAACGTTAATCAAAATCCATAATTAATAAAAAATATTTTTTAAACAAACTAATTAATTAAAAGAGAAACAAAATTTGTATCATCCTATACAACTCGCGCCACAGCGTCGCATTACAAGCTTCTCCTTCTAACAGTATGTTTTGTCTCTTTTAAATTCATTCAACCCATTCATATGCTTTGTAACCTTTACAAATGAACTTTACGTTACAGTTTTATACGTAAGGATGTTCTAAAATTGTTTGTTTTGGAAAATTTAATAACTGGGTTAATATTGATGTTTAAAGAATGTAAATGTTTAATACAATTTTAAAAAGTTATCCTCTATATGTGTATTCATTTATTATCCCGGTGGTAACGACACGCTGTATATGCTGGTTTTGTTACAAAAAATAGTCATTAGTTTACAATTGCTGTATTTTCACTACGCTTTGCAGAACGGCAGCAAACAGAGGGAACAAACATGCACTGGAGAACTTTTGCAACTTTTTAGTACGAGAGAGATTCGCATTCGCAATAAAGTAAACGTTCGTTTAGTGTAAACACGCCCTTATATAATCATAACGAATACATTTTCATTAGCGTTTTCACGAAACACAGAGTCCGCTATTAATTAAGCATCGGACGTCATAAAGGCGGCTAATTCGGAAGTTTTACGAGTCCGCTGCGTTGAATAATCAAGCGAAACGAATTGTTGGTAACAAGGAAACAATTTCAATTTCATAAGTACGTACCTTTGTATAATGTGATGTAATTAAAAAGTTTAGACGTCTTCTCCATGTTAATTCTGCTTAGAATTTAGGAGTCATTGTTTTATTGTAATAGGCTGTATAATTATAGTTTTCGAAGAGCATTATTATTTAGGACTGCTATGAAATATCTTTCGATTATATTTACTATCACTTGAAATCAAACAAATGTACATAACAAACACTTGTTCCGTGTAGGAATCGAACACATTACCCTTGGATCATGAGTTCGATACACATGCGCCAAACACAAAAGCTTAATAACTACGTCGAGTCTCTTCATTTGCTATGAAAACATTATATCGTATCCCTTTTTACCTAACAGTGATATCCCTTTTTAAGCAACTACGCGTGTAGGGGAGAAGATTTTTCGTAACCGGAGTGTTTAGAACGAGTTGGCAAAATCTAATGTATTTAAATATAAATGAAATAAAACGTATCTTGTATTAACTGATGTTTACGCTTCCAGTCCTTAGACTATTAAAGCTTCATCGTACGCAGAACCGGTGGGCTAGCCAGAACCCACGGGCTTGAGGTAACGAATGTGCTCATTCGTGCGTTCACTAAGGATTGTCGCCTATGGGTTATCGCCTATGGGTTATCGAGGTTCGGTGCAGACAACAGCCGTTGACTGTCGGTGGCTGGGGGCGGTGAGGTTGAACAGTATCACAGAATAGAGATTTTAACAAAGAATTATGAAACGTAATTGAGTGAAAGGATTCCGAGGAAATAATTAAAACTTAACGAATTGAAAGGGAAAGAGTTATTAATATTTTTATAAGTACATTAAGAGATACCGTTCAGAATTGCTATGATAAAATAATAAACGCAATAGATACCAGCTTGAAAAAAGCACACACACACGCAAACACAGAGACAAACCAAATAATATCAGCACGAACAAAGGCACTAATTCGTAGAAGACAAGAAATACACAATACAAAACCAAAAACAAGGGCCATGAAAAATAAATTAAAAGCACTTTATAAGCTTATAAGTAAACGAATTAAACAAGACTACAAGGAACACCGCGCGCAAACCATTGAAAAATGTCTTCACACCACAGGGAGCGCCAAAAAAGCGTACAAAGATTTGAGAACACATAAATCAAGGATTGAGGAGTTAAAAACAAAACTAACATAACACAAAATAGAACAGAAATACTCAAAATAGCAACAGATTTTTACAAAAACCTTTATAGCTTGCCGAACCCACCAGCATACAAATTACCGAGTATTAACACAGAGGAGACGAAAGCAACCATCGATGAAGACGAAGTGGCCAAAGGAATTAAAACACTAAAAACTGATAAAAGCCCAGGGCCCGACAGGATCAACAACGAAGCTATAAAAACAGGATTCATATATCTAGCTAAACCGCTGACCCGACTGTTCAATATGATACTGAACACCAAAAACACTCCACGTCAATGGTCAGAGTCGGAAATAATTTTACTCTACAAAAAAGGAGATCCAAATAATATTAGTAATTACAGACCGATAAGCCTGCTACCTTCTATATACAAACTTTTCCTCCATAATAGAGAAGAAACTTAAAGAAACTACAGAAAAATTACAACCTATAGAACAGGCGGGCTTCAGACGAGGTTTTTCCACAGTAGATCATATACACTCGCTAGAGATGATTATAGAAAAATTCCAAGAGTTCAACAGACCAATTTATGCTGTTTTTATTGATTACCAAAAAGCCTTCGATACTCTGTTTCATTCATCGATTTGGGAAGCTCTACTCTCCCAAGAAGTGCCATTGGATTACATACAAGTCATAAAAAACATCTACGACAACATTTCTAGCAGACTGAAGCTGTAATAGTCATAAATTAAAAGAGGTGTAAGGCAAGGAGATCCAGTGTCGCCAACAATCTTCATAGTGGTGCTAGAGTCAATCATCCGCAAACTAAATTGGGAGAAAGTCGGCATAAACATAAATGGATGTTACTTGTGCCACCTGAGATTTGCTGACGATATAGTTCTGCTATCAGAAAACACAAACCAACTACAACAGATGATAAACTCTCTAAATGAAGAAAGTTGTAAAGTAGGTTTGGAAATAAACTTAATTAAAACTAATATCATGACGAACCATACTAGAATACCCATATATCTCAAAGACCTGCCTTTAACCTATGTAGATACATACGTTTACCTGGGAAAACAAATTTAATTTAACCAACACAGCAACGAACTGGAAGTAGAGAGAAGAGTTAACATCACTTGGAAGAAGTTCTGGAGTCTCAAGGAAATTCTTAAAAGCGACATTCCCATAAAACTCAAAAGCAGAGTCATGAACACCTGTCTACTTCCCTCACTAACATACGCCTGTCAAACCTGGAAATTTACAAGGAAAGTAAAAAATAAGATCATAACAAGCCAACGAAATATGGAAAGAAGCATTCTGAACATTAAGAAGATCAATAAAATCCGTCATACTGCTATAAGACAGAAGACAAAAGCCATCGATGCTCTCAGTTACTCACAGAAGCTAAAATGGCGATGGGCTGGACACGTAGCCAGACTTACTGATAACCGCTGGACTACAAAAACGACATCATTGTTAGGACCATCGGGCCAAAGAAAAAGGGGCAGACCGAATGCGCGCTGGGCAGACGACATTAAAAAAATAGCAGGTACCAAATGGATGCGAGTAGCAGAGGACAGAATACATTGGTCAACTCTGGAGGAGGCCTTTACCTTCCATTGAGAGGGGTTCTTGCAAATTTACGTTTATAAATACAATTAATTTATTCTACATAACGGCACATTGTTTCATTTTTCAAATTGTAAATTTCTACTGAGTAGCAAGAAATAAAAGGCTTTTTTATTTTATTTATTTATTTAAGTACATTATAGGAAGTCAGAGAAAACGGAAATATTATTTGTGAAAAAGCAAAAGAATTTTTAAAATAAAAAAGCATACAACATATATCTGGGCCTGGTGACGCATTTTTATCATGATGTAATAAAAACGTCGGATCAAATAACTAAGAGTATAGAAAAAAGCTGTTTATTACAATATATTTCAGATTACAAATGTTCTAACACGAATGAGTTGTTAATTAATCTATTGGGCTGTATACAATTATTAGCGTTATGAAACGTTCGTCGATAATCTTGTATTGAACGGAAATACAGCTCAACGGGGAAACGGTTTTCAGCTAAGCCCGTTAATCGTTTAGCAATGCAAAGCATATGAACCCGTGTTACTAACTTCCGTATGAACAGTACAGAAATTTGTACACGAATCCTGGCAAACTCTAAAGATTTAGAGGCTTTTGCCCGCAAAGCGATTCTGATGCCTCGTTGAAGTTTCTAGAATCGGTATGATTAATTTATATATTTACGACAGTCGATTAAAAAACTGAAAATGTGCATGTTCAGTCTAAGTTGTCGTTGTTGTAAGTATTTTGTACCGAGAGATGGCGCTGATTGATACAGCAAACAGCGCTAAATCGCGGAGTTGTTTTTTTTTAAATAATGATATCCAATCATTGAAACATATATTTCCTGGTAGGTACTTGTGTAAATTGTAATAGATCATAAATGCATATTATTAAAGACAGGTTTTCGGGTATTTTTTCATCAATCCCGATTCAAATTCCATTGACACCGAACATTTCTGGTTATATACACAGAACAAGCTAAACAGTACATTTAAAAATAATAATTCACTACATTCAGTCTTGCCGTATCCCGATAACAATTTCACTAGTTCAAATATTCGAGAAAATGTGATTGCTGAAAACAAGACATACATGACGTTAAGCATTGCTTAAAATACAATAAAAGCAATGATCTCGAGTTTTTCGCGCGATGAGAATAGCGACCGCTGAGCTTAGTGGATAGAGAGTCTGGGCACGTATACGAAGGAGAAGATTCGAATCCTGGCGGAAGCGGAAACATTTCTGACACTTTATCCATACATTTTAAGGTTAATCTTAAGTGCAGAGCTTAGCACTAAAAATAAAAATTAAATGCACCGCACCTTGGTGTTTTTTCTAATAACATTCGTTTCCTAAGATAATATAAAACGCTTCTCCCACTATATTTTTAAATAGCGGAAAATATTTAATGAAAAGAACACATACCGTTTTTGTCGTGTGTTTAAATTTCTCGATGGATATCGTCAAATACTTGAAATGTCACCTCTTTCCAGTTAAGATTATTTTTCCTTCATTTATATCATTAGCTATCATAACAAGTCCATATTTTTACTAACGAAAAACGAAACCGACTTCAAATATCTCGATTTTTATTCATTTTATAATTGATTTTCAGAAGTTCCCTAAGCATCTCCCGAGCCCAAGATCGAATACCAATGAAATTTATATGGGCCACATGGGAAGCTTCTTCTTAACCGGTCACTCTTGGCAGAGCGGTCGTGGCTGTCGATGGACAGGACTTGGGAAGCACCGGCTTTCAAATAAAAAAAGAATCATCAAAAGCGGTTCGCCACGTCGATAGTTCTGAGATAACAATCACAAAAAAAACCTGCAGTCGAATCGAGAACGTCCTCCTTTACTGTTGGTCGTTCAAGTGTAAGTCGGTTGAATAGAGGGGATTACGTGAATCTTGCGTGCCTCTAAAATCGTAGCGACCACATAAAGTTTACGTACGTGTCGCTCTTAAAGCGAACTAAATACGTGCACCCAGGGCCAGATTTAGAGATCTGGAGGCCGCGGGGCAACAAAAGAGTGGAGGCCCCTTGCCCCCAAATTATTATCTATCGATTTCTATTAATATTTAATTTAATCATGTTTGTACAAAGTACTGTAGGAAAAGGTAAAACGAGAAAAAAAATTAAAGGTAAAGTTGTTTACTATTGTTTACTAGTCTGAATTTGATTTTTTTTTTCGGAAGTATCTGTTGTGGAGGCCCCTTGTTTTCGGAGGCCCCGGGACTGTTGCCCTCCCCCAAATCCGGCCCTGCGTGCACCAAACAGCAATCCCGGCACAATTAGTCGGCGACCGCAGCTTTCGATCCCGCGTCTAGCCACACGTGCTCCAACGTTCACGATATTATCCTAACATCCGATTGCCCGATATGTTGCGCGACTAATTGCTCTATCGTACGGATAATTATGACAAACTGACGATGTTTACGTACAAACATAACATTATATTATTATTTTTGACAACTTTTTTTTGACGACTCCAATGGCGTAGTGCGTACTTGCCTCTTGCGCCTGAGGGTATGGGTTTGATCCGCACAGCTGGAAAAACATCGTGTGATGAACATGTTTTTCTAGTGTCTGGGTGTTTATAATGTGTAATATGTATTTATTTACAAAAGAATAGTATGTTTATCAGTTGTCTAGTACTCATAGTACAAGCCTTGCTTAGCCTAGTTTAGTCCTAACTAGAGAAGGATGTGTAAAAATGTGTCTTAAATATTTATTTCATTTATTTATTTTAAACTTACTGTAGGATAACTTTTACATACATAAACTTCACGTGGATAAACACCTAGTTTCGAAAAAATTATCTGTGGATCACACAAATAGTTGTCCCGCGTGGGAATCAAACTCATAACCCTCGGCGTCGAAACCAGTACCTTGGCATCTGCGCCACTGGGTCATCAAATATTCCCATACGAAGTACGCACGGAGTAAATTATTTCTTCGATCGATGCAAATAAAACGGCGGGAAAACTGTAGGGATTCATTATGCTTTTTTTTGTTTTGTGAGATTTTTTATAAAAAAAAAATACGGTTGCCGATATTTTATGGAAATAATATTTCCTGAAACGAGAATAGGTACATTTTTTGTTTGGTATCACAAAATGACGAACTTATAACTCGAGCACATTTCCATAATTGCTAAATTGCATAATTATTTTTTAAGACTTGATTACAAGTTCAATAATTGATTACAAGGGAAAGAAACCTCCCCTTGCAGAGAGACGTATATATAGGTAATGTGGTATAGAGAAATTATGTACTTCACTAAGCAATATACACCATTGTGCTCGCTTCGCTTTTGTCCAATTTCTTCATAAAATTACGACTGTTTCTAGAACCAACAGCCAATTCTCAAAGTTAGAATGGTAAGCTATGAACAATGCTTAATTCATGCTAATGCATGCAAAAATGAATTAAGAAGAAGATATTTAAATATATCATAATATAGATATTTAATATTAATCCATATTTAAATATCTTCTTAGCGAAGCAAAGGAAAGCAATAAATGATAAAATCTCAGAACATTCTTTTTATTAACAGCGCCTGTTAAAATTTAATAGCGAACATATGGGATAATATTTTTGCTTCAACCGTCCGTCTGAGAAAACGTGACCCGCAAGGATGTTCACAAGACAAAAGAAATACGATAAGTTTTTATATTTACGGAAACCCGTGCCATAAAGATGAAGACATAATGGATCGTGGGCCGTAAAATGTTTTACGGGGGAACGAAAGGAAAATTATACGGAAAAAAATAAATGCTCCCATGGGTACAGCGGGAAAGGGCTACCTGTATTTCTGCCTAATTGTTACATCAGAGACCTTTGTGGCATTTTGTTGTTTGTTATATACATAATTATACATTCTTCTTTTTCAATAACATTGATTCTGGATGTATGTTGCACTTATTTTGATTTTTTATATAACTTAGCAAGCGAGTACGCTATTCCCTGATGTTAAGTGATAACCACCGGTCAAGGACGTCTACAACACTTGAGGGGTTGCACCAGACAAAATGCGAAAATATACTCTTCACGCCAGTTTTGCAGCTTGTTGGCAGATGCGTACGCAATCGTACAACAGCAAAAGAGGCTGTGTACCACGCTACAATATTATAAATATGTATATGTGTGTTAATAGTTAGAAACGTCGAGAAGTTAAATTTAAAATTAATTCATGTATAAAGTAAAGTAAAGTATCAGCCGACACATGTCCCACTGCTGGGCAAAGGCCTCCTCTGTACAGAGGGTATCAGGGCATAGTCCACCACTGCGGATTGGCGGACTTCACATATCTTCGAAATAATTTTTTTTTAATTATTATATCGAAAATATGCAGGTTTTCTCACGATGTTTTCCTTCACCGCTGAACACGTGATAATTCAGCATTTGAAATTAACAATTTTATTGGTGCCGGCACCGGGGATCGAACTCAGGTTGTTCGAGTATATTGAATTAAAGGCGAGCGCCCGGACAGTGAGTTATCACTGCTTCATGTATAAACCTTATTTATTATTTTTTTATTAAAGACATTATTTTTCTGTATTGGTCTACTACAGCATTTTTTAAGTTATGACTTTCAATAATCAAATATGCATGGACAAACACCCATCTGGAAAATTATCCACAGATCATACAATGCTGTAATTGTTTTTATAATTTAAATGAATATTGTTGTACAACTGCATAATACTTTAATTATATTATTGTACGCCCGAAATCGGCAAACTATTGAAAGTTAATGAAATATTTCAAAAGTCTGTACCAAGACAAACAATACTGTTTATTGCTCAACACAGACAGGAGTTCGTGAATCATCTTTACCAATGATTAAGACTCAGTACCATTCGTCGTGAGCGAACGGAGGTCGGCGAGCGCATCTTCTGTGTCAATCACGAACTTATTAGATTGATCGAATCTATAAACGAATCGGATTTTCTTCGGTAGTCATAATTTAAGGTAAAAAAGTAGGTAAAGGACGCTTTGCGATTGCATGATGTTCGTTTGTCAATACATCATAATACGATAGTCGAGTGAAGGGTATATGTGTTGATGGGATGTTAACGCTTCGAATATAATAATAATAATAACATCCCCGGGCATGATTCTACACAATGTTATCTAGTACCAAACTAAGCAAAACTTGTACATATGGATACTAGATAACTAATAAACCTACCTACTTCCTACCCTACCTACCTAAGGAGTTTCTATCGCCTGTTTCTTCTCCGTGAGAGAAACCTTATTACGAAACGGTTATAAATTAAAAGAAAACGACTATCGAGATATGAAATGTATGTTTCTTATTTCGACAAATAAATGATTTTGATTTTTGAGTAAGCTACAAACCCACACCTTCAGACGCAAAAGACAGATTCACTAATTTCTACGCTAATCTACGGTGGTAGGGCCACGCAGCAGCCTCGGCTGTTGCACGAATGGGCAGGCCCGTCCGGGTAAGTACCAAGACCTCGCAGAAGACCAGCGTAAAGTGGAAGTATGACAACTACTTTCGCGTTTCGTCTGGTGAGTGAGGTAGCCGGAGCCCAATTTTCAAAAGTTGTCAACGCATCTGTAACCCTCGGGTGTGGCAGATGTCCATGGGCGGCGGTATTCACTTACCAACAGGTGAACCGTCTGCTCGTATGGCAACTTTTCACGTAAAAAAAATCGGTGATTCAACCTCAACTGTTTCAAATGCTCGAGATATTTAAATTTTAATATGAAAGATTTTGCTCACCAAACGGGCACAACTGATAATGGTTTACATTCAGAACAGCAGAAATTATATAAATAGTCTAAATTAATATTAATCTTGATAAACTAGTTACTGACCATCAAGTACTAAAATTTTTTCTATATACATATTTTGACATCAGCTATATATATATAGTGTGTTGAATCTTGTTATCGGAATATTTGAACGGTCAGCGAATGTCACCAACTGCGGACACCTTATTTATCAAATAATTACGTATTAGACATAATTTGTTTTTTTTTTCTTTTGCGAGAATTCAGAATGGAGGATGCGTATGACACGCATCCTCCATTCTGAAATCATTCTGATGTTCAGTTATAACCGCCATCTGATTGATGAACAACTTAGTCGTTGTTACTAACTTTTAAAAAGTGGAGTACACTTTTTAAAAGTTACGTTACACATCAGAAGAAATGCCAAATTATAAAGTTAATAAAATAAATACAAATTCGTTAAAAAAAAGTTTCATTTATTAATGTGTTGTTGCGTAAGTGCAAGAAATTATCATCCAACACCTAAAATTTGAATTCTTTATTATTTATGATTAAGATTCGACTCGATTAAGTTGATACTAAAAATGGAAAATGATATCCAAGCCTTTATAAAACCTATCATCACGCAACAAGCAGATTGATCTTCTCTTATTATTATTAAGTTAGCGTATAAAAGATTGCAATGAAGACATACACAAATCAAATTGTTCCTCTAGTTTGCTCTATTTTTGTATACAATTAATACATCTTCTACAGCTACTGAATTGAATAGTACAGGTTGCCCCAATGTTAATTTATGACGTACATTACAAGCAATTGTTTATAACGTAAGGAATACTTAATGTGTTTGGTGAAGCCTTGAAATGGAACGCCCAAAACTCATCAAAAGTTAAAAACGACGTTAAACTGTGCTCTCAACCCAAAAGTCTATTACTGACCACATTTGATAATAATTGCTTCGTGGTACACATGCGACTATGAATAACTATGATTACTTCGAAATACGAGACTGTCTCAGTCATAAGTAACTTTATCCATAATAGTTTGAACTTTACGTTTGAACGTTTTTGAGTTGTGAGTTGTATGGTCATCTCTCCGACTTTGTCAAAATCAAATATAAAGACGATAAAATGGAGAGTGAATATAACAACATAACTTATTACGTGCTCAGCGGTGGAGGTAGTAAAACATCGTGAGGAAAACTGCATGTTTTCGAAATAATAACAAAAAAAAACATATTTCGAAGATATGTGAAGTCCGCCTATCCGCAGTGTGCCCGCGTGGTGGGACTATGCCCCGATACCCCCTATACAGAGGAGGCCTTTGTCCAACCGTGGGATATGTATAAGCTGTTCTTTACTTTACTTTCTGAGGTAGCTGAGCAAACAATATGAAGCGCCAAGAATACGTAAGAGGAGAAAATTTACTATAAAACGTGCCACTTTGTCTTAACTTGGTATAATAAATAAAACATTATTCTAATTTCTCCAAACACTATTGCCATTTGTTTTCAAACTGCCGAAAACAGTGTGAACGGA
The DNA here is from genome assembly GCA_933534255.1 of Iphiclides podalirius. Taxonomy (NCBI): domain Eukaryota; kingdom Metazoa; phylum Arthropoda; class Insecta; order Lepidoptera; family Papilionidae; genus Iphiclides; species Iphiclides podalirius. The sequence continues at coordinate 9,016,663 of OW152834.1, forward strand.
TGGATCGACGCTTTGTTAGTAATTTACTTACAAATTTATGTATTAATAATTTATGTAAAATTCGACGTTTCATAATATCGCTCTAGCGTTTATTCGTTTTATTTTCTTTTATTTAAAGATATTTTGAATTTTGGGCCTGTGAATATGTTATTCGAATCTAAGATTTAGCCAATACATAATTGGTCACTTTCCATGAGCTGTTGGGTTATAACGTGCCTGAAATGCATGACGTCTAGTTATTCATTCATATAATTTTATTTATCTGATTATTTCTTAAGGAATATTCATTTCGCTGATTAGAGATCAGCTAAGAACGGATATTACGAAATTCCACAAAACAACGTTTGCCGGGTCAGCCAGTTTAATATATTTGGGTGCATTTTGTGTAGATTGATAAAGTAGTTTCTTGAATAACTTTGTCTTTTTTCGCTTTTTTCCTTTTGAATTTGTCTTCTAAGTATTCTTTCTAATGTACCTTTAATGTTTATTTGTTGTGTTTACAAATTAACACATCGTTCAAAGCAAAAGATGAACCCTGAATCATCATAAATGTAAGTAGATTGTCCATCTTTCTTTAGGGTGTTGGAGAGTGCAGTGAAGCGGAGAGCGTCTTCGTGTCGACGTCGTGCACCAGCTACTTTGTTCTCCCGAGTCCCTCTACCGCCAAAGCTGTCAAAGCCGCAACAACAGCAATAACAATAACAGCAAACATGTCACCAAAACAGTTTTTTTATTAACGAAAAAAAAAATATATCTCGCTCTGTATTCTATTATAATTAATTTTCAGCAGTTCCCCACCTATCTCCGGAGCCCAAGATCCAATACCAGTGAAATCAATATGGGACCACATGGGAAGCACTGGCTTTCAAATAAAAAAAAATCATCAAAATCGATTCACTCAGTGGAAAGTTCTGAGGTAACAAACATTAAAAATTCAGTCGAGTTGAGAACCTACTCCGTTTTGTAACTGTATATAGCTAAAAAATCCATTTCGAAATACATAGTTGAAACATTTCTTCGAGTTATTATACATACAAATGTTACGGAGTTCATTCGTGCGTGTTAAAGAGCAAATATTAAAAACTGATAAATAATTATTCGTATTTGTGTTCAGTCTCATAAAAAAATACAATTATAAAGTGATCTGAGTGTATTCCACTCAATATGTGTGTGATGGTTTTGAATATACTTCAAATTGATAAAATTATTATATGGGTAACAAATAACACCGATTAAGTAATGTTTGGAATTTTTTTCAGCTTGTGTCTCTTTACTCTTTTAGGCGAGAAGTATCAACGGAAATATAAAAAAATAAATATAGAAATTCAAAAGACATCCCTAGCGAAGGAAAACATTGTGAAAGGAGTACTTTTGGCTGAAGAATTACATTATATGAATGGTATCTTTTGTATTGGGATTATTATTATTTATTAAAAGGATGGCAATTGACGAAGCAGTACACGAGATGGAACACCGCCAATTAAAGAAAGAAAGAAAGAAAAGATTTATTGGACAAAAACGCCACAAAAGATTGAACAGTTCCGTCATTTTTTTTCCATCATTAAGTAGGTAGATTTAAAAAAATAAAAATAAAAAATGGACACAAAACGAGTGATATAGCAGCGTTGTCAGTTGTAAGAGTTTTCAAATGCCATAACAAAACTGTGCTGTAATGGTTACACTTGACGCCGGTCCCAACCGTCTGGTAGTAAGCGCAGCAAATTACCAAGCCGACACTAACACTAACAACATACAAGCGTCGCCCGCGCAACGTTCTTACCGACCCGGTCGAAGAAGGGGACTTAAGTACATGGGGCCCAACGTCGGGGGTCCCGCCAAATAACACTACACACTCAGTTAGTGCATCAACAAACACCATAGTTCGTCCTCGCCTTCGAGCAAGGCGAAACCAACACAACGCGTACACTAGGTACACCCAGGGCGGTTATTTTTTTTTAATTTATTTATTTATTTTATGCGAAAAGTTGTCAAACGAGCAGACGGTTCACCTGATGTTAAGTGAAAACCGCCGCCCATGGACATCTGCCACACCCGAGGGTTACAGATGCGTTGACAACCTATTGAAAATTGGGCTCCGGCTACCTCACTCACCAGACGAAACGCGAAAGTATTTGTCACACTTCCGCTTTAGGCTGGTCTTCTGTGAGGTCGTGGTACTTACCCGGACGGGCCTGCCCGTTCGTGCAACAGCCGAGGCTGCTGCGTGGCCCTACCACGGTTCTCACCACCCCCAGCCACCGACTAAACAAGCACAGTCAACGGCCATCGGGGTCACGATCCGCACCTAACCTCGATGGCCCGTAGGCGACATGTCATAACTAACGCACGAATGAGTACGTACGCGGCCCTACCCGTGGGTTCTGGCTAGCTCACCGGTTCTGCGTTCAATGAAGCTTTAATAGTCTAAGGACTGGAAGCGTAACATCAGTTATACAAAAAAAAAGTTAATGCCGGTCTTCTTTAAGCAGGCAACAACAGCTTTTGTAAGCTGTTGTAGTTTTACCACAGCTTAAAGCACACAAAACATTTACCTACCATCAGATCTATCATGAGAACCATTTTCAATTATACAACAGACCCACGATCGCTAAGTCTAATTGTTATGTTTACGTAACTCGATGTAATATAAAAACAAGTCACACCTTCAAAGTTTTACCCACCCAAGAAAGTGAGAATTTCGTATTCCACGGCGTGTTCTTTACCACTTTCGATTTTTTTTATGTCACTATTCCACGCGCTTCAAAACAACAGAGCAAACTACAACAGAGCAACATAGCAAAACCTATAAATCAAAGAAGCATTCGTGTGTCTGTATATCAATTAGTCTACGTTATCAGGCATATATTGTCAAAAACAATCTCTCGACGATACCAATGACCGTGTGGAATTCTGTTGATACTCACGTTGGCTAAGAGAAGACTATTATACTTGTACCATGTTATATTGTAAACTGATGTTGTTATAAAAGAGCAACTGTTGAGTTTCTTACTGGTCTCTCTTCAACAAAACTGCTTTCCTAACTGGCGGTAACTTACTTGTGAACTTTGTATTAATTTTTATGTAAAATTTGACGTTTCATAAGAACGCGCAAGCATGTACTTGAATAAAGATATTTTGAGTTTGAATTTGAGTTTGAAACAACGTTTCCGGTACGAATACCGAAGACAGACACAAAAAAACAGATAGAAATCTGTTTTCCTGTCTGTCTGGTTAACCAACTAACATTCTGTTTGACCTCGAGAACTACAGCCCCGTTTTATACGATTTCTTTTTTTTTAAATATTGTTTGCAGCTTACTAAACTTTTTTCAAGTTATAGATTACATTTATGAAATGTTAAGTGATAACTGCCCATGGATATTTACAGAAACCTTGGTTGCAGCACCGGGACCCACTTTATTAAAAGGTAGCACGTTCAAACAGGCTGAAATGATGATGATGATGATGAGCACCTTTTGATAAAGTGGGTCCCGGTTACCCCACTCACCAGAAACGCAGAAGTGTAACACTGCCAATTCACGGTGGTCTTCTGTGAGGTCGTGGTACTTTTTTATGTGATAAGTTGCCAAGCGAGCAGACGGCTCACCTGATGTTAAGTGAATACCGCTGCCCATGGACATCTGCTACACCCGAGGGTTGCAGATGCGTTGACAACCTTTTGAATCGGGCTCCCAGGACGGCCCTGCCCATTCGTGCAACAGTGAAGACTGTTGCGACCTTTGTTAGTAAATATCTAGTAAAATCGTAAACATATTTGAATACGCCTGTAGGAAAACAATTAGAATGGCTTCGACGCAAGAATCAAAACAATCCGAAGTCAATGTCAAAGATTAGGAGTGTATTGTTTACAAACACTTAAGCAGTCCATTTGTACCACGGCAGCGCGAATCAGCTTTTCAAGATTAAACTGCATGTTTATATCCATTATTGTTATATTTTTTGTAGATTAGATAAATAAAAAAGTCCAAAATCGCAAATGCGATGGATATGTGTTTTGTCCTCTTATCCATACTAATACCTATTATAAATACAAACTTACACTCTAAAACTACGGAACCGATTAAAACGAAATTTGGTAAATAGTCTAGAGCTTGAGAAAGGAAATAGCCAATTTTTTTATTGAAAAAGTGTTGTTAAGGGTTAAATGATATTTATTTATGGGCTTCAACGCGAGCAAAACCGAGGGCGAAAAGCTATACTATATAAAAGTTATATCTCAATGCAAACTGACTAAAAATCAACGAAATACAAGGTCTAGCAATTCATACTTTGAATTATTGTCTACGATTTATTGTCGCCTTCACTAGCAGTTGATTTTAGGGTTCCGTACCCAATACTACGCTGTCTGTCCGTCTGTCTACGCTGTATCTCATTAACCATGACAGTTGGATAGTTGAAATTTTCATAGATGATGTATTTATGTTTCCGCTATAACAACAAATACTTAAAAACAGAATAAAAAAATATTTAAGTGGAGCGGTTTTAGTGGGGGGAGTATGGGGGCATGGGCGTTTTTATAGATACGGAACCCTTCGTGTGAGAGTCCGACTCGCACTTGGCCAGATTTATTTATTAGTAAATAATAAGTGTTATTAATTAAGTTTGCCTGTCAAAAAATAGCTTGTCCATAAAAATAATATATATAAAAATAACAATAAAAAATAAAATATCCCTAATGTAGGACAACATAATACCTTGACTCCAGAGGCGTTAGACGAAACTGAACTTGCCTGTAGAGACAATAGTATGCTGCCGATATTTTTTTTATTTTTTTTATGTGAAAAGTTGCCAAACGGGCAGACGGCTCACCTGATGTTAAGTGAATACCGCCGCCCATGTACATCTGCTACACCCAAGGGTTCCAGATGCGTTGACAACCTTTTGAAAATTGGGCTCCGGCTACCTCACTCACCAGTCGAAACGCGAAAGTATTTGTCATACTTCCACTTTACGCTGGTCTTCTGTGAGGTCGTGGTACTTACCCGGACGGGCCTGCCCATTCGTGCAACAGCCGATGATCTAGATCAAAGAAGTAAGAGAGAAGGACTGTGAGAAATCCTTGAGGGGCAGTTGAGAACTTTCTTACACAGTTCTTTCTCCGTCTTTCAGAAGCTTGCTGTGATTTCAAAATTACTCTGCCCATTCCTGTACTACTAGCAGGATATTGCACGATTTACAGTTCGTAGGATAATAAATAGTCCATGGAGTGATGAGAACATGCGTACAACGGAAAAACATCAGCAGTTTTTACATTACAATAGAATAAGTCAATCGGTTGAAAATCATAACGTCATTCTTGTACGCCTTGAAAGGTTACCCTAGTCGCCATCCTAATAATTAAACAAAATAAAATATTCGGGATCAGATATACTTATGTAGCTTTCTTGCGATGACTTGTGGACTATAATCCGTATTGTTGTTTTATGAACTCTAAGGATCGGCCCCGGCTTCACACATCGAAAATTTGAATTATCAGATTGTTACTAAACTTGATAGGATAATCCGCGCGGCTGGATTGCCAGAAAATATCACCAAAATCGGTATAGCCGTTTTGGAGTAATGAAGTAATTTTTTTTTTCTTACTATTACGGACTGAGGGGGATTAATTTTTAATTGGCTAGAGTTAGGCAATATTTAAAAAAATAATATCTTGTTGCAAATTTTTTTCTCATCTTTTGATTTTCTGTATTTCCAATCTGCCAATTTTTATAACGATATATATTAACAAAATATGTAAAAACATTTAGTCTATCGAACTTTGTTACGAAAAGTACTACAAGTACCTATCATAATAAAGTCAGTACTGGCCTGAGTTGTAGCTTTGTAAGCCCACGTAACAACGGGAAAAGGAAAAGTGGTCTTAGGGCCCACAATTTCCTTATGTGTGAAAGAGACAAGTGTAATTTCCCACTTGCGTTTCCCGCGTCGACTGACGTTCTCGACCGGCAGCGGAGTTTGTTTTTTCGCTCACTTCGCTCAGTATTGGCCGCGCCACCGGGGCGTACGTTATGTTTATCCGCTCGTAAAATAGTGGAGGAAACGATATAGTACGCAAATATCCAATTATCAATCTACGAATCTGTGTTTACTTTCCAGACATCCGAATTGACTCTACAGTGTTCCTGAACCGATACGAATCGGCTCACGTCGAGTTTCGTTCCCAGTTCTGTTTTGTTTTCGTTCCCTTAATTTAGCCGGGAAAACGCCGGTCGGCTGCGTTGTTCGGAAGAAATTTGTGCGAATACTCAATTACATGTATTCCTTTGTTTGGTGACGGTTAAAGGACCATAAAAACTTTTGTTGTCGTGTGTGTTTCTTGTTTATTTCTGTTGTGTTTACGACACAAGCCGGGTGTGGTTGTCAACTGCACGTGCGTCATCGATTTGTCGCCGGAGTCCACTGATTTCAGGTGAGATTTTTGAATAGAATGTTCGAAATTTAAATTGATAGATCCTTTTTTACCTGTGGCAAACTTTTTTCATTGCAACGCCAATAGCTGTAGACGCCTGATAAGCTGCGTAGATAGGAATTGGCAGGAAAACGTGCGATAACCGACGCTCGACTTCCGTAGATAAACAGCTGTATTTCGTAGGTACAGCTTCGTCCGGATGAATATTTGATGTTTTTATGACGTAATGCTTTTCTAGTAAGTCTTGTTTTGTTGCTACATGATCCAATTACTCAGATGGAAGCGGTTGCACTAGCATCATTTATAATAAAACGTTACTTTTAACCCTGAAGACTAAGTAACAATGTAAATTTTTGTAAGACTAAGTAACAATATAAAAACGGTTAATAGGTCTTACGTTCAATTCAAGGAACTTTTTATGCAAATAATAATTTGTTTTCTTATTAATTATTTACGTTACAGCAAACTAATTAACGCTTTTATAACCAACGCAGTTGGTGTTTATCAACATTCTGTTCACAAATAGCTCATAATTATATAAAACAATTTATGTTTTGAAATAATGGAATGATTTTGTTACGTAACATAATTGTTTTACTTTTTGTATTGTATCTTTTTATTTTGCTATATAAACACGGATTATATTTTATCCCGAAATACGTATTAGTTATTTTTTAGACCAAACATTTTGGTCATTCTATCTTAATTCGAAAATAACCCAGTGGGTAAGAGACATGGTATAATATCAAAATGTATGGACGTATTAATTGTTCAAGTTGTGGTATAAACCTCATTTGTTTTATAAAATTCAATTCTTTACTAGTGGACCCGTTTTTCATATATTTTATCCGTTTTTGTTTTAATTCGATTGTTATAATCCGCCAACAGTAAATTAATTATATTAAATAAATAAATTTTATTGAAAAAAACACTGCCCTTACTTTAGGATAACATTATCCTGTGTTGTAAAGGACGTTTTTATAAACATAAATTTCACGCGGACAAACACCCATATGCGAAACAACTATTTGTGGGTCACACAAATAGTTGTCCCGTGTGGGAATCGAACCCACGAACCCCGACGCCGAAGCCAATACCTTGGCAACTGCGCCACGGAGTTATCAAAACAGCAGTCAGTGAAAGCTTATTTATCTCACCCTGAACACAACTTGACTATAATAAATCGGAGGCAAAACTATATCAAACATCAAAAGAAATCGCTCTATTTGAATATTTAAAACATCTTAAACATAAGAGTGTAAAAAACCTGCTGGAAGAGTTGCTTGTCAGTGTCGTATTTTATAAGGAGCATCCTATACTCTACTAGTCTATGAACAATGTGAAGAATTTATCAGAAGGCGAGGAAGAACTATCAGAAGATACTAAACTTAATGTTATAAAAATTCCTCATAAAAGAGTATATCTACTCAGTTTCACTGATAAGATTTTTGCGTGGCTTACGCTGGGTCCAAAGCAAAATGGTGATGATTTGCAGTACTTTAGATAAGCCAGCCTCATATAACATAATCTAAAACTGCAACACCCGAGAGATTTGGGGTCTGTAGTTTACATTTCAAGCTACAACAATATCAAGGTGTTGTATTATCGATAGTGTAATGGAATATATAATGTAGATCTGTTTCGCGATTTGGGCTGTTATTTGAAGGAAGACTAAAGCTTAAATTTCGGGACATCTAAACTTATAGCAGTATATTTATACTTTTTTATACTGGGTATAGCGTAGTCTACATATATGTACGTACGATAAAGTTGTTACATATATGGTGCTATTATGACGCTGTGTAACATCGCGTAAGTTAGTAAAATTTGTTTGTGTGCCTACAGACCCCTCTCAAGATGAGTTTTTTTTTATCGCTAAAGGTAACTTTTTACAGTCAGGTAGTTGGCGCGAAGTTAGGTGGCCATCATCATGGAATTTTGGTATACCCGATAGTTCGCAGTAGCGTTGCTCCAATCAGAATACGAGACTGGATACTTCTGGATTCAGATTCATGGCAGCTTCCTCGGTTTGGCCCGCGCATTCGTGCAAATAAAGCTGCAGCGTGATAGTCACCCGCCGCCCATGGACATTTGCAACGCCCGTAGGGTTGCAAATACGTTGACAACTTTTAAAAAAGTTGGCCGCGTGTACCTCACTCACCAGACGAAACGCACAAATCTTCCACTTCACGCCGGTCTTCTGTGAGGTCATGGTGCTTACCCTGCAGATTCGTGCAACAGAGACTGTTTCATGGCCTTACCACAGTCAAAAGGTGTCCAATGAAAAATGGACATCTGATTACAACGGAGTAGGCTAAGGCCGCGAGAGATCGTGTTACACTTACGTGCTCTGTTGAGGCTACCTTCAAAGTTATCGGCATACGCTCAATTAGGAATGCATTTATTTCGCGCCCGATATTGGCAAGGTAAAGCCAATTGAGGCCGGATAGTCTGCTCGAGTCGATGCATTCGTTTGGTTGTGTCCCTTATAGATTTCCGTTCTAGGTCGGTCTAACCAGTTACCTATGGACAGTTCTGCTCATGATAGAAGTTGTGACGTCACGGAAGTAGGGCACTACGTCACAGCGTGGAAGGAGACAATGATCGGGCACTTTGACTGCGATCCAAGTCAGTTTTTGGCCGTGGTTCGGGTTCAACAGCTTCTGCTGTTCCGAGAATGGACTCGTCGTGGAAAATACCACGGCTTAACCGACTCTTAAACTCTAGTCCTGTATGCGAACCGAACCTACGACCCCGGACGCTAAAGCTACTGCAGTATTTCCTGTGTACATCAGATATTTACATCTTTTCGATATAATCAGTTTGAAATAAATAAATTATGAACCAAATTCGACCTAATTTCACCATCATATTCCTGCCCCTATGTTTTGAGCCGACCCATCTATGTTCCCAATTAGGTGGGATCATGTTTTAAGCGGTAGTGGCTAGGTTTTCAACCGGCCGCCTGCCTGACGTCACCCAGATCCGGAAACATTTATCTGCAGGAATCAAATCCATGTCCCCCGGCGCCAAAGACAATAGCTTAGCAAGTGCCGCTTAATTTGTAAATATTTTTTTAAGTAACCTGTATCACTTTATTCGCCAACAAAGTAAAAATACTGGCATATAAATGTTGCACGCAGCGTGATGAACTGCTTTCATTATTATAACATTTTTTTTGCGACGAAATTTGCTGTCATATTCGAATGATATTTTTCATTCCCTGAAAACAGGGATATAAGGACATTTTCTAAAAATCAAACCTAGCAAGATCGATTTTTCGCCCCGATATATATATATATATACAGCGTGTCGTTACCGCCGCGACAATAAATGAACACACATATACAGGATAATTTTTTAAAATTGTATTAAACAGTTACATTCTTTAAACATCAATATTTACCGAGTTATTAATTTTTCCTAAACAAACAATTTTAGAACACCCTTACGTATAAAACTAACGTAAAGGTCATTTGTAAAGGTCTGAATTGAAATGAATTTAAAACAGACAAAACATACTGTTAGAAGGAGAGGCTTTTAATGCGACGCTGTGGCGCGAGTTGTATAGGATGTTACAAATTTTGTTCCTTTTTACTTAATTAGTTTGTTTGAAAAATATTTTTTTTCAGTTATGGATTTTGTTTAACGTTAATATTTTTTTATGATTATTGGCAAGTAGCGTTAGACGTGTGTTCATATTGTCGCGACGGTAACGACACGCTGTATATATACAAGAATTGCTCGTTTAAAGGATAAGACGTAAAGGCCTCCTCTGTACAGAGGGTTTTAGAGCATAGTCCACTAAGCGTCCCCACTGTGGTTTTCCCCACTGGCGGACTTCGACATATTTATTTTTTGTTATTATTTCGAAAATATACAGGTTCCCTCGCAAATAAGCAAGCGCCCAAGACAATGAGCTATCACGGCTCTCAATTATTATAATGTAAACCGGAACAATTTTTAAACGCTGCGCAGAATGGACATGCCTTATATTTATTAAAAAAAATTATTAAATATAATAAAATAAAAAAGGTAACTATTTGACTTCGATTCTTAGACTAATGCTACCATCGGATTTTAGTTGTTCAAAAACACCTAATACTATTTATGAATAAAATACTAAGTCTTTTCATTCCAAATGTTTAAAAGTAAAGTCAAACAACCTATACATGTCCCACTGCTGGGCAAAGGCCTCCTCTATACAGAGGGTATCAGGGCATAGTCCACCACGCGGCCCCGCTGCATATTGGCGGACTTCACATATCTTCGAAATATATACTTTTTGTTATTATTTCGAAAATATACAGGTTTCCTCAAGATGTTTTCCTTCACCGCGGAGCACGTGATAAGTGAGCACATAAAGTTAAAAACTTCATTTGTGCCGGCACCGGCGATCGAACTCAGGTTGCTCGAGTATATTGAATTAAAGGCGAGCGCCCGGAGACTGAGCTATCACGGCTCTTATTTCAGCTCATATTTATTTTCACTCTTATTCCAAATGTTTACTTACAAGTATTGCAAGCCTCGAAATCTGGTACTACCTTGGCGGTTCTATATTCTTACTCTGAAAGATAAGCCGGCCCACATTTTACGTTTATAACCCAAGCAAACAGGGAACATTTGTGAGTCTTAACAAGTTCAACCTATTTTAGTTAATTGTTTTCGTCTTCCACACGGTACATTGTCTACCGCTAATACGGTTTTGTATTGCATTTGTTAATATTTACTTTCAATTTGAAAGTTTTAATTTGGAATTAGCGAATTTCATTGGGTAGGGGAATTCGCAAATACAATCCGACAAAATTTATATACAGTGCATTATTACTAGTAAAAAATCTTATTAACGAAAAAAATTTAATAGTGTACTATGCCTTGATCGTTAAGCTATATATATCCCTTGTTGTTTTTGCATGAACTAAAAAATAATTGTTCCTAGTCTGTATTGTTCATTTTGTTTGCTTGTTTGTCAGCACAGAATTGTGGCAAGGAAAATAATCTTAAAACTTTAATTACTTTATAATAAATGATGATGGTATTATTTTATATGAGGTTAAAGGCCAAATTTATAAGAAATAAAACTTAGAAGAATTAATTTAATCTGTCCAGTAGTTTTTGCGCGATGCGCACAAGTGACCTCGTATCATTTTATTTATATCGATAAAATGAGAAATACGTGGCTTATATACTTCCCTCGCCTTCTGCGTCGTGTCACATTTTTAAAATATTTTTTCATTTCGAATAAGCATATGGCAAATCCGCAATTAATTATACCATTGGAAAACCGGGATTTGAATTCAGGTCTCTTGAGTATTTGGAACTTATCCAGCTCTCGGGCACTGAGCTCCCACGATTCTTTGTTTTTGTTTATTTTTAACTAATAATAATGATTCAATTCATTATTAAAACCCCAAAGGTACCGCTTAAAAGGGATTTGGTAGAATTTTCCAGATAATAATAAGGCTTCGCACAATGGCAATGTATTGAGACGAAATCTATTACAATACCTTAGCTAAGGCTGTTGGGTAATCTGTTCGATGAATTGGTATTAATATTTAAAAGTTCATAATTTTTAAAAAAGGTAGACGGTGATTTTTGGGTCAAAATGTATTAAATTAATATATGGTTTATAGAAAGCGTACTATTTTCTGTTTGTCAAAATGTAAATCATCAGCTCAATTCACAATCTGCAAGATGAGAAATCTAAAAGTTAAGGTGAACATAGCATAATTTATCAATTATTCAATTAATGTAAATTAATTCATATAATAACCCATATGAATATCCTTGCACTAGAAGATTAACCAATTAAAATAATTAAATTATGCCCAACGGTGGTAGGGCCACGCAGCAGCCTCGGCTGTTTCATGAATGGGCTGGCTCGTCCGGGTAAGTACCACGACTTCACAGAAGACGTTTCGTCTGGTGAGTGAGGTGACCGGAGCCTAGATTTCAAAAGGTTGTCAACGCGTCTGCAGCCCTCGGGTGTAGCAGATGTTCATGGGCGGCGGTATTCACGTAACATTAGGTGAACCGTCTGCTCGCTTGACAACTTTGCGCATAAAAAAGTCCGATTACAATTTAAACTTTTGTAGGGTCACGCAACAGTCTTTTCTGTTGCACGAATAGGCAAGTCCGTCTGGGTAAATATCACAACCTCACAGGAGACCGGTGTGACGTGGAAGTGTTACAATTCTGCGTTTCGTCTGGTGAGTGAGGTAGCCGGGGCCAACTATGTATACGTGCATCGGCAACCCTACGGGTGTTGCAAATGTTTATGGGTGGTGGTTATGACTTAACATCAGACTTAACGCCAGCCACTTCGTTTGCCAGTTTCTCACATAAAAAAATTATGTGTTTAACCGTCAATGAAATAAAATATTTTATTACTGAGGAAGGACCGTTATAAGCGATGTTCGCTAAGAATCGATTCATAAGTAATTGTGTTCCCATCGCTGCTATTTAAAGAAAGTTGTGCTATTTAAAGACAGTTGTAAAAATATAAGCTATTCTTTGACACTTTCACGTTTATACAACCTTGGTCCAAGATTACATGAAAGTGTATGCGACTCTTTTAATGAATACGCGTTTCCTACTGTAGTCGGAAATGTTAAACAGTTTTATTTTTTCATGTGAGAACGTGGCTAGCGAGATGACGATTCATCTGAATTCTGTTGATTTGAATTTGAAATTCTGTTGATCGCCTTCCATTGACATTTGCAACACCCGTAGGGCAACCCTACCATTTGGATGGGCTACCAACTTTTAATAAAGTGGGCCCCGGCTGCCTTACTCATCAGACGAAACACAGAGTTACAACACTTCCTCTACACGCCGGTCTGTGAGCTCGTGAAACTTTCCCGATTGGACCTGCCCATTCGTGCAACAGCCGAAGCTGTTGCGTGGCCGTACCATAGGTGATGAAATTTCAAAAAGAGGCACCTACTTCTTAAAGCAATATAAGTAAGTATAGTTCTTATCTCTAAAAACATCAGTACTCCTTTCAATATGTGACAAAATCCAAATGGATCCGATTAAGTATCTGTATGCGGTCAGTGACATCGGAATAGACCTTGAAATAATAAATGTGCCATGAATTATGTTTCGTAGCAGTTACTTGTAAATGCAGTGGTAATTTCGCATTCTAGCTTAGATTAGGAAGCAAATCCCTCGTGTCGGTCCGAGGTCAAAGGTAAATGTGCACATTGAATATCTAATACGGCTCTAAGTCGGACTACATTGTTGATAACGTTATGTAGTCAAAGTGGGTATTTATGGTCCCAAGTTATCAATATTATGAATCGCTAAAAGTACTATCAATAAATATTAGAGGGAATATTCTCGAAGTTTTATGATAATTAAAGACATATACGAAATGATTCATATAACATTCTCGGATGAATTACAAAAAAACACGCAATTGCACGCGGACGAAGTCGCGGGCACAGCTAGTAATAAATATAAAATATGTTTTGAAAATATGTGAAGTCTGCCAATCCACAGTATACTCGTATATACGCAGTAACTTATAGACTAAGGATTATATTTTTATTACGTCTAAATGCCAAAATCTAAAATAGTTTAGGAGTTCCACAACAAATTATAATTATAGGAAAACTCCAGCCATTTTCTTCAAAGAAGAAAACGTCAAAAGGAGAGCCTGACTCTGTTTTATTTATTTATACTCGAATATTATTCAGAACGGAAGTGATTCTACGCAATGTTTAATACATTAACGCTTTGTATGAAAATGTTACAAGGTTACGAGAGGATAAGAGTACTACAATGATAAATCCTAACCAGATCACGTTACTTCGAAATCCTACCATTTAAATTCATATGACTCAGAGTGCCATTTGTTGAATTCGATACGTCATTAGCATTGTTCGCAATAGGCTTTTAACCATAAGTATTGTTTTATCATCATCGTCACCATCTTTTCAGCCTGTTAAGAGTCCACTGCTGAACAAAGGCCTCCCCCACAGACTGCCACGAAGCACGATCCTTAGCCCTCTGCATCCACCGACTTCCCGCACAATTGGTACAGTGTTAATGTCGCATGACTAATTTACATCGCTCAGATTTCCGTATACACTCACAAAACATTTCCGATTTCCTTCCTTGTTGCATTGTCTTTACAGAATCATAAGCGCGTACTTTGTTATGAATATTTTGATAATCTGTACAATATTTGATTCAATGTAAGAAATGTGAGTACTATTATATAGGTTATTATCAAAAATGTTTTTCCATTTCTTAGCCCAATTATAGAGGAAGGTTATAGGACACCTAACATCAATCTCATGAAACAGTTACTAGATGAATAAATAAAAACTTACAGTATTTATCTGTCATCATTAATTAATAACGCAATATTCGGATCAAAAGTCCTATAAGACAGTCAACGATGGTAGCTCGTATACAAAAACCGGTTAGCGTTTTGCCAGCAGACCCCTCCATAGATTTTTTATCTTTTTCTATTAAATTTACATCTGGTATTTCGACCAGAACGGAAACGTATCCCTTAGTACTGATGTTAATAAATGAATTAAGATAAAGAAGATAAGAACAATTTAGAAATCGCCATTCTCAAAATGTTACTAAAGTTAAGCACTTTCTATAGTGAATGACATTAGGTCAAAGTTAGTGCTGGCGAAATTCGTCTTTCGCTTTCTAAGTCGAGCGAAAAAGTATTTTTTTATTATTTTATTAATATGATCTGACAAGTGAATGTCTTATTGACGTTACTTCTTAGGTTTCTTTTAACCGTAATTACCCGAAAGTTTGAAAGTGATTGTTACAATGGATTGAAGGTTTTTTGGTTGTTATATTGTTGCATTTAGTAATTAATAATACGATTTTATCACCAAATATATAATTATTAATGGTTACTAATATTGTTATGGAGATTTTAATAACGCTTTTGTAATAATATTTACATTCTTATAACTTTATGTAGATTTTTATTGGTTTCGTTTTTTTATTAAGGAATTTAAATTTTTGTAGTGCTAATTTCGCGAATCTGGAACACGTGGCTTAGATTACAATTTTTTTTACAATTAAAAAAAAATATGTTTCATCTTAACTGAATTGAAATTTCATTGTACCTATGTTATTCAATCATGTTTGGGGCAAATCGTACAAATTACATCTTTGTATCAAAAGACATTCTTGCACTGTTCTCCGTACCCTCCGCGACTAAAGCGTGGTTAGGCTCGAAGCTGTAGACCTGGTCCGTTGGGGCTTAGCATAGGGTTACCATTGGATGTCGTAGCTCTCATGGCTTCTGGCCAGCGATTCAAGTCCTTTGTGCATGCGAAAGTCGCACTTACTTAACCCGGAGGAGAGTGCTCTCGAGGAAACGCTAATCTTGCGAATCTTCCTTAGTATTATTGAGGCAATTAGCGATTCAGATTCACTAAACAAAGATAAACCAATAACATTAGGTTTTCACTCATTATGTTGTATGGTAAAGGCTTGTATAAACTCCTTTGTTTAACGAGAGAAGGCAGTAGACTCGTCAGTTCACTTGATGGCTAGTTGCTATTACCGCCCGATGACTTCCATGACATCCGTAGTTTTGCACTTCCATTGTTCAACTTCATATATGTATATTATACCGCAATCTCCATGAAATTCAAAAACATGGATACCTTACGCTAGTCTTTGCGAGTAGTAATTGATCACACGTATTCAATAGATTGTTATTTATGAAGAATAGTCAATGACAGTTGCATAGTCATTTTGACGATTCGCAATAAATCACAGTTCAGTATATAAATGCGAACGTCCATTCGACGTTAACAAATCGTTATTAATAACAAATCTTCAACGATGAGGCAAGCTTTGTTGCAGTACTAGGTGGTAATGCTAAGGTATACTAAGGTACGGTAATACTAAGGTTGAACTTATGTGACATGAATGGCGTTTTGGTGCCTGTCTCAAGCACCAAAGGATTCGATCCCCGCTACAGGAAAACTATTGTGTGATGAACAACGTATTTTTCTAGTGTCTTGGTGTTTATAAATATCTGTCGTAACGATGTTTATATTGTGAAAAGAAATTTTTATTATAATATTATTAATATTATATAGTATTTATCAGTTGACTAGTACAAATAGCTTTTCCTTATTTGGGACTAGATGACCTTGTGTAAAAATTTACTTGCATATATAACAGGTACATATAATTAATAACGAACGTAATTATGAAAAAAACCGTCAAGCCTTCTAATACATAAGAAATGGTGCTATATATATGTCTTCATCCGTGGGGCTTTTTAAATTTTTATTTTGGAAAAACATTGCCGTTACTATAGGTTAACATTATCCTATGCTATAAGGACGTTTCACATACATAAATTTCACGTAGAGAAATATATAGATCTTAAACAACTATATGTGGGTCACACAATTACTTTCCCGCGTGGGAATCGAACCCTGGGCCCCCGGTGCCGAAGCCAATACCGTGGCAACTGCGCCACAGATTCATCAAATATTATAAAAATCGGAATATTTCGCAACTTACAAGCCAACAAAGTTGAACTCAAGGACTAAGATTTTGAAGGAACTTTCTACTAGGTAAATTTTGACTCGTCCATAACATAATATAGTACATACATTGTCACCGACAGATCGCTTTGTATAAAATGGTTTATTTCTGCATCACAGACGCTAAGTGCGCTCGTGCCGTCGTCAGATTTGCATATGTTGATAAGCCAATGTCCTGAATGCTGATCGACTGATTCACCGACCCACCCGAAACCAGCCGATGCTGGCCGCGAGAAATGTGTAATGCCTATAGTCGTTAAGACGTCCATTTTATCCCCGGTTCCTATATTGAACGAACGGCTGTTAGTTACATAGGTCCGTAACTTTCGTAACGACTTGTAGATTAAAGGAACGCTAATAACTCAATTTCCGTAGGTAATGCAACGGCTCGTAAGGAAAACCCCTCGTTTCGTTGATATAGGAACTGGCCGTACACGCCTTTTATCTACAAGTCGTTTTGAAAGTTACGAATCTAGATAACTTACGGCCGTTCGTTGATTATGGGACCCGGGCATTAGTCTTCGCTTGGTTATATAAGAATGAGCTTGTTCAAATAGGACGATGACACGACAATAGGACAAGGGTGGTCCATTGAGGTACGGACACGCAAAAGTCTTCACTGTTGCACGAATGGCAGGCTCGTCCGAGGAAGTATTGTCTCATAGAAGACCAGCGTGACGTGGAAGTATTATACTTTCGCGTTTCGCCTGGCTTTTAGGACCTCAAAGCCCGGCGACGCATTTGTGACTCCTCTGGTGTCGCGAGCGTCCATGGTCGGCTGTGAAAACTTACGCCCAAGTGGGCCCGCCTGATCGTTTGCCTCATCGTTACATAGTATAAAACAAAGCCGTCCCGCTGTCTGTTTGTCCCTATGTATGCTAAGATCTTTAAAACTACGCAACGGATCTTGATGCCGTTTTTTTTACTAGTTAGAGTGATTAAAGAGGATGGTACATATGTATAATACATTGCACCCGTGCGAAGAAGGGCGGGTCGCTTGTTTTCCATAAAGAAAAAACTTCCTGCCCGCCTTGTGTTCTATTGCGTCTGTGTGGCCGTAGATCTAGTCGACTTGAAGGGGCTCACATGTGCAACAGCAGTTGTCGCTACGCTATCAAGGTAACACCTCTTTTAGATTTATTTTGTTAGTTTATTAGTATACAGCGTGTCGTTACCATCGCGACAATAAATGAACACACGTCTAACGCTACTTGCCAATAATCATAAAAAATATTAACGTTAAACAAAACCCATAATTAAAAAAAAATATTTTTCAAACAAACTTAACTAAAAAAGAAACAAAAATTGTAACATCCTATACAACTCGCGCCACAGCGTCGTATTACAAGCCTCTCCTTCTAACAGTATGTTTTGTCTCTTTTAAATTCATTCAACCCATTCATATGCTTTGTGACCTTTACAAATGAACTTTACGTTACACTTTTATAGGTAAGGGTGTTCTAAAATTCTTTGTTTTGGAAAATTTTATAACTCTGTAAATATTGATGTTTAAAGAATTTAAATGTTTAATACAACTTTAAAAAGTTATCCCCTATATGTGTGTTCATTTATTGTCGCGATGGTACCGACACGCTGTATATCAAAACGCAGATGACCTACAACATCTCATACTGGGTCCATCCCAATAAAATATTACAAATATTTAAAATAGACCCGTCGTTATTCTCATTAGTATTATTTTAATTCCCGTTAAAGTATGCATCGGAATGAATTCACCAAAGAGTACACTGTCATAATGCGCTGTTAATTTATAATTTAATATCAGTTAAAAGGCGATCTCGTTGTGTTGTGTTCAAATTTATGTTAATTTCATTCTCGTTAACCGATGCGAATATAGTGCATAATTATAATTTAAAATTAAATTTCCGTTATAAATTGCGGTTATAGCTGGATAATTTATATATAAAGATAACACTCGATTGATTTTGATAGATAACATTGCAGTACATTTGATTTAGATAGTGCTGTTTGTTTATGATTACCACACATAGGATTGTGATAACGGGACTTGTGTGTTGAAAAAGGACACATGCCGCGTATGTTATGTATCTTGCGCTTCCATACGTCCTCGTATACTGGTTATGGTGAAGGTCGCTTATCACGAAGTAGCAAAAAAGGTTTGTAAGGATCATGGAAACTGACAAATCTGAAACCACCAACATACAGATGTGTTCGATGATATGTATCATATATATGTATCATATATATGTATCAATAATAAGGTTATTATTATCAAGGAATATTCTGGGTTTTCTATCGGGGCTTTACATATCCACAAGTGGCAGGGGAGCTGGCGGTTCACCTAATGTTAAGTGATAACCGCCGCCCATGGACATTTGCAACACCCGTGGGTTTGCAGAAGCGTTACCACTTTTTACTATAGTATGCTCAGGCTACCTCACTCACCAGACGAAACGCAGAAGTATAACACGACCACTTCACGTCACCTGCCCATTCGTCTAACAACGAATACTGTTGCCTGGCTCTATCACATTTCTCGGTTGTCAAAATACGCATCTATTTTTAACTAATTATAAATGATGCCCGCTGAAGCGTTAAGCTCTAAGGTTTAGCATGCAATCTATATAAATATAATTATAGAGGTCTGCCGTTGTGCGAGCATCACTGAAAAACTATTGGTGCAGTTGCCAAGGTATATCGGCTAGTGAGAAAATACGCAGCGTCGCGATTGCAGTTTCGCAGTACGCGGTCACGTGTCGATGCAATCGCTCGAACAAAGGGCTCCAAGCGGCGATAAGCGGATGGAACGGAATAACATGGCTTATCGGCTCAGTGGTTAGCGCTTTGTAACGCCGCGCGCTATGTTTCGACACATCCACACTGCCGACGCTAAGGCAGAGGTGAAAACAGACACTACCTTCTATCTTTCCTTCCATGATGGTATTAATGAATCTGTCATGTCTTATTAGGTGACCTGTCATCTGTCCTCTGCGGTTTTCTATTATATTCATCAGACTTCTCTTCTCGTTTATTGTTTGTAAACATCTTCATTTGTTACCATCTCGGTCCAACTTATTCTTTCCATACGCCTCCAGCACCACATTTCAAATGCTTTCAAATAACATCTTTTTGATTCCGGGTCCGGGTTTCGCTTCCATATATTGCCGTACTCCACACACATTTCTTTTTAAATTTCTTCTTGATGTTTATTGACATTTTTGATTTAAATACAAAATGGTTGCTTGTTTTGCTGTGGCTATAGCCACACTTGATTTTATGTCTAAGGTGCATCTTGCATCTGATGTAATGAAACTTCCGATTTAAAAGAACCAGCCTGTTGTAATTCTTCACCGTTGATTGCGATCCCAATTCTGATAAATTCTACTACTCTAAATGTGGCTTCACGCTTTACCATAAATTAACTGGGGCACATTGTGTAAATATTTTTTGTTCAAGAAATTTGTCAATTTGGGAAGAAAATAATAAGAAATCATTTTAATTATTTTGTATTCATTCTTTATAAAAAGTAAACTATCGATAAGGATATTCTAGGCCTTCGACATCGAGGAGACATCGTCCATATCGAGTTTTAAATATTGCATTGTATTGAAGTAATCATCTATAACGTAATCAGATAAGCCCTTAAGATTAAATCTATTGTTTACGTGATTATGATATATTTTGATAAAGGTTTATTTAAAGACTATTTTGGTTTATCTGAATATGACACTTCCGATGTTACTGAACACCACAAACATCTCCTTACCATGACCATAAAGAATGTAATATATAGGTTAAGATTGAAACGTGCGCGTGTAAGTATGAAATACTTATATTCCCTTGGTTTTAATTGAAAGAAAAAGCTAAGATTTATCTCGCGCGAAACCAGGGTGAGACATCTAGTACGATATAAATGTACGAGTTTTTAAAATTTTTCTACATACCTATTTCGAAGAGCTCCGTAAAACGTTGGTCGTATCAATTATTCCGTACGCAGAAACGCACTGCACATCTACCAACCGCATAATAGCTTTCCGGTCGCCCCGTTTCGATGGCCTCGAATTGAACTATCTCTTATTTGTATCTTATTGTTTTAAATTAATTAACAGGCGCATGTAGTCATAATTAGCTGGATCATTTTTGATCCGCTGATTGCCATTCTGTTTGATTGAAATGGTTTTGTGTAGTACGTAATTACGTATAAATATAATTATATAACGAGGGCTTTTCATATTCAGTTGTCCTTTGTTATTTTGAAACACGGAGGTTTGTGGTAAAAATACTTACACTTACAAGTGTAGATGTTTTTAATGAGAATCTGTTGTCGAATTTGGTTTTGAGATACAAAAGTTTACACATTATAATTAACCTTATTTACGTAGTTAAATAACGGTATTTTAATAAGATGTATTTATAATGTGTTAGTTACATTGGTTACAAGTGAAAAAAAAAATTAAGGATAAAGAATTTTAATGAGATCGTCATATGGTAGGGCCATTTAGTTGGCAGCAGCTCGAAGTGGTCTCGAGCTGCTGCAAGATGGTGAGGGAACCGGGGAAGCTATCCTTCTCCGGGGAGTGCTCACGCGCAGTACTGAGGGACATCGGTGCGTTCCGTGGGAGATCCCGGAGTCCCTCCATACTTACAGAGGGTGGCCACCGAGGGGGTTTTAGTGGGTAACAACCTCACAAAAACCCTGTCATATAACGTGACAGGGTATCTTTTGAAGATTTCCCCCCCCAATACCAAAAAAAGGGCCATTTAGTAGCTTATGATGTTGCAAAAATAAGCAGACTCATTCGAGAAAGTACCGCATTTTAAAGTTGAGTATCAGATTTCTCGTAATTTTCCACGAGTTTCGTCTGATGAGCGAGGCAAATAGCTCCCACTGTTCAAAGGTTGTCATCCCATCTGCACTCTTGCAGGTGTCCTGGGTGGCTATGGCTATGGCCGGCTGTAATCAGTAAACATCAGATGAATTATTTCATATCGAATATTATGATTTCACGTGACCTTCGGACAAGTCTTTCAAAACTTGAAGAAGATGCGACTGTGAACATCGTTACCAATACTTGTATAGAACTTTTCCGCCGTTCTTGAGAGAGGGGCAATTGTGAAATGGCTTACGCAAGTCGACCTGAGTTACGACACTTCCCGTAGTTTGTTTGTTTGTACTTTTCAAGGTTCAGTATTGAGGTTGAAGCTGATAAGGCGTGGGTCGGTTGTGGTTTACCGTTGCCGAACTGTACTCTATGGTTTTATGTCACCGAATGTAATTAATGTAGCGCTGACATCATGGTCCATAGCCTTGCCATCTGAAACTCATTGCGAATTCTCCGATCTTGCACCAAAACAGATTTTATTGGATCTGTTTTAAATTAGTGGTTTCATAGTGTGAAAATTAGATTTAAAATATATAAAGTAGAATAAGGTATCACTACATATCTTCTGTGAGGTCGTAGTAGTTACACGAACAGACAACCATTCGTGCAACAGCGAAGACTGTTGCGTGACACATGGAGTTTTCGTATCCGAACTTTGCATACGTATTGAGTACGTCCTAAGTGATGACTCATATTTTCATTGGGACCCGTCTTGTATAGAAGTAAATTAATTGACTAATTGGCGTTAGTTGTAATACAGGAAGCTCTTGCATTATTAACATCTTAGTAATGTGGCCAAAAGAATAGCTGCTTATTAAGAATCATCGGCGTATACTCGAGAAATCTGTTAACGCGACAGACTGATGAATACGAGTTGCTGTGATGTCATCAGGATTGAATTGTCCCAGACTTCAGAACCTTGTGTATCTTTCGCATGTTTTGGAGTTAAATAATGAGTTTAAACTCTACGAACCTTTGAGAGTGGTTCGTTTAACAACAACGTTACTTCTTAAGGTTGCACAGCCGTTGCCAGATTTCAATACGGTGGGTCCCGGTTACTTCACCGGAAGAAACGCGAAAGTATAACACGTCTACTTCACGCCGGTCTTCTGTGAGTTCGTGGTACTTCCCCGGACGGGCTGAAGTGAAGACTGTTGCGTGGCCGTACCACAGTTCGACCGTATTATGCTTCTGTAGTTGACATAATTACTAAGCGACAGCCTGAACATAAAAACACGGTGCTCGAACAATAGAAGGGCTTGTTCGTAACTGCAACTTCAAGTACCCTCAGCCTTGATACCATCCGTTCGCCAGTACCAAACGTCCGGAGCCTCTCACTTCGTACCGCGCAACCTTTACTCGGGTTTCGCAACTCGATTGTCTTCTACGTACGACTGCTAATGACCTGATTGAGATGCCTGACCCGAATCGTTGTGTCATTGTTCATGACGCTTGCATTTCTGTGTCTCCAATACTTTACCTCGTATAACGGATACCCTCCCTGTTTCAGTGTTTAATTCATTTGGATGTTTGAAAAATGGACATAGAAATAGGATGACATAGAAATGGACATAGACATAGAAACTGTATTTATGAACGTTGTACATTAAAGCACAAGCCTTGTCAATGATTCTGTTTAGAGTAAATGTCATTGTTATAATTTTTAGGATTATTTTTCGACGATAATTACTTATATGGTTGAACAAAGATTTCCACAACTTAGGAAATTAAGAAGCATACAATGTTTTTCCGCTTAAAGAAATCTGTTACACAATATGAAATATACAGCCGTTTAAATCTCTGCTTTTTCCGATTAAAGTTCCCAGACGTATCCCCATCTCCCAGCGAGTATATCAAAATCAAAGATCTCTTGAATTCGTATAAATAATACACAATTTCACACGAGTTACATTCCGAATGGTTTCAATAAGATTTCAATTTACGAACTCGAACATTTTCTATTGAGAGCTTTGTGTCTGACTAAATTATATTTACCGAGCGAAGGACGTACGATGAAGTACCTTTTAAATCGTATTCGCTTCTAGAATGTAAAGAAGCGGTCGATGAATAAAATATGGCCCAATTCAAATGAGCGATGAGTCAATTGTTTTGTCGCGATGCAGACGGCCCTTATAAGGGTGGTCCATGAGTCGACACCTCGGCGCTGATAAGCCAATTAATCGTAAAGACAGCTGATTATCAAGGTGATGAAAGCAGCCAAGAGACCTTATTTGAAAGAGGAGAGTGTGTTGTATTTATCTACGTTAGGTTGGGCATGGCTTTTTTTTCTTAAATTAAATTCAACTCATAAAAATTGATATCATCGTATTCTATAGTTATTTAATATCGGAATTAAGGTCTCTTGATCTAAGCGGACCGGATACAAGATATACTGCTTATAATCGCAAATCAATAACTTTGACCTGTCATGTAGCATTAATTTATACATGACATTTATTTATGACAATGCTTGCCTCTTAACACGTTTTGGATAAAATTATATCTGTGAAAAGTAGTCGTAAAATTTAGCAGTCCTTGTCTACACCGTTTGAGTTTAACGATACAAGGTGAAGTTTCTTTATACTATTGTTCGTCCACAGGGCAAAATTTGACTATAATCATTATTGAATATAATTAAATTTTTACATTTTTTTATTATCAGTTAAGGCAGCGATTCACGAACAAAAGAGGAAAGGATACTGTTTTGTCTATGCCTGTTTAGGTTCGATTCCAGCATGGAGCAGCACATTGAATGTGGGATGTTTTATTTCACCTAAAGCTAGTGCAATTATTGTTTGTAAAACTCTGAAAAAATTAGCGAAATATAAAATAATAGGGAAAACTATTGGAATCATAAAATCAAAAACGAAACCTGATAATTGTATGGTACTATTTGTTTTCTTATAAAATAGAAATAGCTCACACTGTGTATGTTATATTAATAGGTACATATTGGATGCGGTATAGAGATCATAGTGCAGTCAAATCCACAGCACCACTATTAAACAAAGTATTAAGTGCTTTTTACTTTGTGTAGAGTACACTTTTAATTAACTTGCCTTTATTTGCTTGTTCTATTTGTATGTATCTAACAACGAAATTATCTTTCAATTTGATTTTTCATCGACTTCCCGCAGTGCTTATGATCTGAGTGGACACATTAATTATAATTAATTTTATTTTTGTAATACTCTCTGCACTTAACAAGAAACTTGAAATGTGAAGATAAATGGCCGCGATGACGGAAGTCAATCGACGACGGCTTAGTGATTTGAGTGCTGGCGGGCATATACGAAAGGCAATTCGAATATTGGCAGAGGCGAAACATTTTGTGCAAAATTTCAATTTTTGCAACTGTATTTAATGTGCAAAGCTTAAAATTCTTACCTCTCCCAACAGCCTATATTGTTGGGAGGTGTATTGTGTCGATCCCCACCCCGAACATATTTTGTGAGATCCAAAAATAGTTTTCATTCTTGGTGGCCTTTGCGTTGGTGACTTAATAATTGTATCACCGAGTGTATTTAAAAAAAAGTTAAAATAAAGTTTATAATTGCGACATTTTCAAACATTATACAATTTTATTACATACATAATTTCATGTCAATTCGATCTATAGTCCAAAAGATAAAAGTCACTGCCACCAGCGCCATCTTTCTGGTACTAACGGAAGTATGTTCGTCGGAGTGGTCACTGTTAGCGTGTTTTTAAAATGGTGTTTCATTGGAAAATATACGTTTACCGCACTACAAAAGAAGCGTTTTAAAATACTTGTCGAAGAACAATTTTTTTACTAATTTCTAAATACTTGCGCAACGCGTTACGGAAATAGCAGTTAACTCATGCTCACGTTTTAACGTGTTTTATTGCAAACGAATACGCAAGATGACCGCAAGTAAAACTTCGACTATCACGTTTTATTGTAAATTTTATTGGTTTCATTGTGTTTTATGTCTGCATATACAGCCAGGGGCTAATGCATTCTGTAATGCACTTCTGCGTGAGTAAATGTTAGTAACATCTTAGTCACTAATCTTCATTAAAATGATACTAAAACGTAATAGTAACGATTATCATGTAAGTAATACAATATGTTTTTATGATGCAATAATTCGGAATTGGATGTAATAGGCAGTCACGCTTTAGTAACAGTGAGCGAAATGCATTTCCATTCGGCATTGCAAGGATTGTATATATATATGTGTATTGCATAATAATTAGTAAAGATGTGTTAACTTGTGATATGTATCAAATTGTAAGAAGGAGGGTGCACAGAGCTGGGATGTGTAACAATTGGCTTGCACCGAGATTTCAGATGGGGTATGCACTAAAAATCTAGGTAACTAATTTCTCCAAATGATTGATGATAACATAGCATAGCAAACAGGTCACTTAAATGATACCCAAAGTGGTCTTTAAAAATGAAAATTGTTGATAAGTTCGTTTTTTTTACTTAAAAAGTAAATCGTATAACTTTAGTGTCAATCGTGCGTTAGTGTTTTAGGGCTTGTTTGTATGAGATGTCAGGGTATGCAATGCTTTTTTGCATGTAGTGCATGTGTGTGGATTGTTGTGACTGCAGTCTAGTGGTCATTCCGCTTTCTTTTACATATATGATATACTAGCTGCTGCCCGCGACTACGTCTGCATAGAATAGGCTGAAGGTGTAACATTCAGACAGAAAGATGAGACATAGGCTATATTCAGATACATAAAATATGTATCTAGAATATAGCCTATGTCTTATTCTGATGTATAAGCTGTATTACTGTAAAGTTTAATTAAATCCATTCAGTAGTATTTGCGTGAAAGAGTAACAAACATCCATCCATACATACAAACTTTCGCGTTTATAATATTAGTAAGGATGCGTATATTCATAAAATAACAAATTATAACGGAAAACTGAATGCTTATTTATGGCTGACATTTAGTCACGATCACGACCAATGATGTTTTAATAAAGATGACGCATGTGCATTCTGGGCGGAGTTTATAAATTGTTCGGCTTTACATTATATGGCATATATAAGTGAAAGAGATAGCAGTCTATGGAATTGCAATCTAATTACACCAATTGGCGTAACTTGAGTGCCTCAGTTCCGGTGCACTAATGTCATATCTATCTCTTATCTATATAATATATGTTATATTATAATGTCATTGGTAACGAGATTAGCTGCTGATAGGTCTAGTATAAAATGTTCATATTCTAAAAGCGAAATATAGTTAAAGAACAAATACGTGTGTGTTCTGAAGAAGGCAAGTAAGAGAATATTACATTATATATATATTACATTACATATATATTATAAATACTTATTTAGCGTAACAAAATAAAAATGAACAAGAAATAAAAATGAGTTTTTAATCATTAGTGATGTTTGACACATTGCTACACAGAGATTTATGGACTAATTTAACTTCATGGTATTTCAAATCGCCGAATGACTTCATGGTTAATTAACTGTCGCTGTGTGCGCGCAAATTAAAAATTTTCTCTCCTCATTTCTTTCCTAACGCGCCCAACTATTAGGGATTAATTAAATTAATTATTAACTTTAAAGGGATTTTTTTATATCGAAAATTACTGCTACCAATCCTATAGATTTACAGATCCAACACCGACCAATGGACAGGTCCTCTAGTAAGTAAAATAAAATATCGCTGTTACAAACATATATGTATGATATATGTTTGTACATTAAATATGTATGTGTGTCTAGTATTGTGTTGTTTACAAGGAAAACGTCCCATGACTGATATGGGCAACAACGTCTCGTTTTATTTTCAGACAGCTGAATAAATATAATTACTTTAAAAAACTTTTAAGTTAAACGGTTTTATTTTATGTTTTTTTTTTTTTAATTTTTTTTTGTTAATATTGTATTGTCATCTAAATTAAATGTGTGTACCAAATTTCAGATCAATCTGACAACGGCAAGGTGCTTAAATTTCAATTTCTAATTTTGACCCAAATAAATAAACAAACAAATTCCGTACGGGTCGAGCTAAATAAAACCGTTTAAAAATACGAAGGAGCCGACTGGCTAGTGCCATTGTATATTTTTGAACTGACTTCTAAAAAGGTGGAGGTTGTATGATTTTTTTTTGTTACCTCCAAACTCGGTCATTTAGGAGCCGATTTTAAAAAATACTTTTTCTCTTGATTCGGTTCAGCTCTCATGTGGTCCCATATTCATTCCTCCCTCTAGATGAACCGACGACATTTCTATCAATCCTATCAATTTTCTCTATCCACAGCTTTGGTGGAGTTTTTAAATCTACGTTATACTCATTAACGCGTCAAAAGCAAAGGTCGCGTTTAAAGTTAACGGGACGTAATTATTACTGTAATCAGATAACCATACTGTTTGCACCTAGCAACAGCGTGTTGCTCAACGGCCGCGCATCATTGTACAATTATGTCTAACGTTTGACGCAACCTTCGGCGGTATTCCGCAGCGAGCGGTCGACGTCTGCGGACTGCCCTGGTAAACGGCGTTCAATTAAATCCATAAATAACAAGAAGCCAGATAAGCTAATTGCGAACGGCGTGAAACGAACGAAATGCTCGTATGCTAATGACGCTCGAACAAGTAAAAACCGGCCAAGTGCGAGTCGTCCCACGCGCACGAAGGGCTCCGTACCATTGTCTACAAAAACGGCTAAATAATCATGTCTGTTGTATCGGAGCCTCTCTTAAATATTTTTTGTTCGATTAATATTAACAATGAGTAAAATATTAACAATAAGTAGGTACTGTGAAAATTTCAACTGTCTAACAATCACAGTTCATGAGATACAGCCTGGTGACAGACTGATAGACGGACAGACAGCGGAGTCTTAGTAATAGGGTAGGGCCCGTTTTACCCTTTGAGTGCGTCCCAACGCTCCTAACCCAACGCTCTTAAGATATTACTCGTAATCAATTCTCACGATTTGGGTGAGTGAGAAGGTTAGTTCTCGTTTACGTGACCATCACGCCGTCACGGGGCTTCACGGGTTATCTTTAGTTTGATTGTTTTATTGGTTCGTTCGTAATTGAGAAAACTTTAAATTTGGGCCCATATCAGACGAGCTTTTGAGTCCTCCTTCAGAAGCACATTCAAACCTGACGTTTTACTTTAAAGCATTTTCTTTCAAGTCGTCAAGTTGAATTTTATGTGTTCATTTACTCTGAGAACCGGGATTCATATATTCAGAGGCTCGGCAGTCTTATGATTTGTCTAAAGACAAATTTCACGTACATATATATTTTTTATTATATATTTATTATATTTGTTATTTAATGACTCCGTAGCGCAGTTGCCAAGGCATTGGCTTCCGCGTCAGTGATCGTGAGTTCGATTCCCAGACGGGGCAGCTATTTATATGACCTACAGATAGTTGTCTCGTATCTGGGTGTTTGTCCGCGTGAAATTTATGTTTGTACGGGCTATGTTTTTAAAAAAGTAAAAAATATTATCAATATTTTTATTTACACCTCACGTTGTGAAAATAACATGTAACAATATTTAAAATGACTGTTCTTACAATCATTACCACTTGATTTACAATTTCATTATTTAGCCAATTGCGTATAAACGGTGGAACTGTTTTCACTCTCGCTATTTGTCTAGTGAAGGGGTTTAGTATTAAACACTTTCCCGCCGAACTAATTCGCCCGTCACCGCCCGAAAGTAATTAATATTCATGAGCGGAGGCCCTACAGAACTCGTTGACCCTACCGTTAGTTAAACCAGATGTCAAGGTCGCGCGGCCTTCTAGTGCATACACGCCCAAAAGCTCTACGACATTTTGGTCCCATTCGATAATTTTTCTTTTCTTATGCGAGTAGTTGACAATTGAGTAAGTTCACCTGTTAAGTGATTACCACCGCCCGTTGACACTTGCAACACCCGTAGCGTTGCGGACGCGTTGCAACCTTTTAATAAAGTGGGCCCCGGTTACCACACTCACCAGACAAAACGCGAAAGTGTTATATATACTTCCACTTCACGCCAGTCTTCTGTGAGGTCGTGGTACTTCCTCGGACGGTCGTAACCAGTAAACCAGTAAATGAGTTAAGCTACTGTGGTAGGGCCGCGCAACAGTCCGCTGTTGCACGAATGGGAAGGCTCGTCCGTGTAAGTACCACAACCTCGCAGAACACCGGCGTAAAGTGGAAGTATATATAACACTTTCGCGTTTCGTCTGGTGAGTGAGGTGGCCGGAGCCCAATTTTCAAAAGGTTGTCAACGCATATGGAACCCTCGGGTGTATAAGATGTCCATGGGTGGCGGTATTCACTTAACATCAGGTGAACCCTATGCTCGCTTCGCAACTTTTCACATTAAAAAAAATGTGTTCAGTGGCAAGAGAGACGGGAGCGTGTCCCAGAGGAAGATGGTTCATAGCGAAGAAATCTTTTCGTAAATTTTTCTACAAATTTTTAAAGTCGGAATATTGTTTGTGTAATGTTTGAAGCACCTAAGAATTCCATTAGTTTTCTTACTTTCTACAAGTCTACCGGCCAACAAGCCTACTAATAGTCTAGTAGAAAAGACTAGGTCTCAGGTCGGTGTGTAATTGGCTTTTAAATTTAACTGTATCGACGGCAAACAAGGAGGTGATTTAATGATGTTGTAACTTCCGTGGTCACCTCCAAAACTAGAGGTGTTTCTGATATTCAAATATTGGACCTCCAGTTACCTCACCCGAGCATAGCCACGGCAAACAGTGGAAATATAAAAATACAAAATAGCTGTCCAGTGGCTCTTAACTCTATTGTTTCTATAGTAATATGTTTATAGGTAAAATATATTCCTACATAGTATAAAATAAAATCGTCCCGCTGTCCCTATGTATGCTTAGATCTTTAAAACTACGCAACGGGTCTTGATGCGGTTTTTTTTTACTAGATATAGTGATTGAAGAATCGAATTGCTTATTTGTCGCTCGCTAATTACCTTAATCGCTTTGGCACGTCAAACTCCGTCATTCATGCAACATTTCGTAGCGGGGACTTCCAGCGTGGCGAAATTTCAACTCTGACCGCGTGAGCCAGTGCGAACCGGCTCAAACCGGCGTGAACTGGAGTAAGCCGGCGCGGGTGAATGACCAGGCCCGGTGCAATGGCGTGCATGCGCCGTGCTCCTGCTACTGCCACTGTGCCTCTTCTGTGTCAGAATGACTTGCTCCGTATCGACCAAGATGTACAGATATGACGGCCCTACATGTTCGATGTCGTCTACAACACGATGGTGGATTAATGAAACACGATGTTAGCCCGTGGTTTAATTTTCAGCGTTCTTAACACTACCTTTCCTTTGTAAATAAAGATATGTTATACGATTGAATTGTCTGGTGTGGCTGATAAGCCATTGCTCTAGTAAATCGAAAGCGGGCTGTCAGACAGATCAGTAGCAAAGCAATAGTCCGAGTCGTTTCAAATCATCCTGTATATAAACACAACAATAAACAAATTGTCATAGCGACCGACCGGCGCCGATTTGAGGGCGGCCGCAGAACCACTTGGGACTCTCGACGCTAAAGTGGACCGTTAATTTGAATAATTTAATTTCGGAGCAGCGGGAAGCCCCGCTACTGCAGTGGTGTGAAGTTTGCCTACACAAAGCTTTTAAGGTCCTAGAGGGCTAGTGACCGTAATCGTGTTAGTTTTGCAAACTGTGTTGTATACAGGATGATGGATTTTGTAAAGTGTGAAATTTTGACGCATAGTCCATTAACTAGAACTTAACAGAATGACTAGATGACGCGGCAAACGTTGTTTTGCCATATAAATTATTTGTAGGGTAGAAAAAAAGGTTTGGGGTGGAGCACCCTAATCACTTAGGGGTATAAAAATTAATTATAAACCAATTATCAATCCTACTGAATCTTTATATATAATTATTATATATAATTTTACTATACGTGTCACTGAACTCCTCCTAAACGGCTGGACTGATTTTAATGAAATTTTTTGTGTGTATTCGATTTTTTGTATGTTTTTTTTCTTGTTTTTTATGTGATTTGAGAATGGTTTAGATTTACAGTTAGGTCCATTACATTTTTTCTGATTTTTTATTATTACGTTGTTGTTGGATTTAAGCCATGTGTACAGGGCAACGTATGTCGGGTCCGCTAGTATACATATAAAATTTCATCAAAATCGGTCAAGCCGTTTGGGAGGACTATTAAACACTAAAACTCTGACACAAGATTTCTTCCTTATGCATTATTTATTGAATATGGACGGTGCTATCCACCCTACTTGCGTCCGGAACAAGTGCAACAATTACTTGTAAAAAACTTATAATTTATCATTTTGAATCCAAGCACACCAACGCTGCAATACGTCCATATGGTCTAAGCTTTTTTTTCTTTGAGCGGAATAAAATAAATATTTTATTTTATTTTATACATCAACTTATAACTATCATTACAGGCTGTACCTAATGTTATAGATAACTAAAACTCAAACTAAACATTGAGAACATGTAACGTAGCCTATGTGAACTCATTCAATGAGCAATGGAATAAATCTAATTCATTAGCTAATATGTATAGCTACATATTCAAAACAACTTGACCCCCGCTGGTATGTTTGAAGTTTGGGCACATTAAAAACAAAACAAAAAGGGATAAAATCCATCAAATAGCTTAATTAAACCATCTATGTGCCGTTCACAATCTTCAGTTCACTCAGCAAACACCGCAGTTTGTCCCGTTACAATCGACGTAAAATGTCAGTAACATCGAAAATTAAGAACAAAATTGAACGTGGCAAAATCCGTGATTTAATTTTCTAACAATGCTTTGATTGAGTTATCGTTAATTAGAATCCAGTTCGCTCGATTGGTGCACACGATTTCGCGAACGTTACGCGGACGAAATCGGGCGGTCGCTTAACGATTTATTTCGATAACGATTTATTATCGCCGCGCCTCGGTATCGATTCGTTTACGCCGAAACACAATTTCCCCGCGACCGATGCAAACGCAACGCACCGCTTCCGCCACATAATTGACTCGATAATCGAGAACAAATACAGTTCGAGCGGCATTTCGACATCAAAGAGCGCGTCGTCCGCGGCCTGTTTTGTAAAACTAAATTGTGTTTGTATTATAGAAGTGAGGGGGGGGGGGGGGGGGTTATTGCAGCTGCACAAATAGTACGAGCACAGAGATCGAAAACAACTGTGTGTTTTTCGCGTAGCGTATTGTTTACGCGCGGCCGTAACAGGTGTGCGATGGGCAATTAATTGTGCTCTATCCTTGTTTAATTTCGCTCTGAGGCGCCCAAGTTATGTTCGTTCGCGTCTTTTCGATGCGTATTTGTGTGACACTTTGAAGAGTAATTTATTGTCGAGGTTTCTTGAGCAGTTTATGGGATCTTATAATATACTCGATATTATTCTTTTTTATGTGAAAGGTTGCAGATGCGTTGACTGACTACCTTTTGAAAATTGGGCTCCGGCTACCTCACTCACCAGACGAAACGCGAAAGAATTATTTATTGCTCAAATACGCCACATGTACATTTAAACCATAAACAAAAAATACATACTACAAAGAAAAAAAAAAGAATAAAAAAATATAAATACATTACACATTTTACGCACACAATTGTGTGTGGCGTATACGGCAAACAGACCACACTCAGCTTAATGCTGCAGTCAATACGAGACTACAGCGCTGGTTTTCAGTGGGCCTGTGAATTAAGTGACGTACTTACACCGTCATTCAAACACTAATAATAATTAACATAAATTACATGAATGAACTAACTGGATCTAATGAATTATACTATACTCAACTTACACCGGTCTTTTGTGAGGTCGTGGTACTTACCGGGACGAGCCTGCCCAACCTGCTCGTGCAACAACCGAGGCTGCTGCGCGGTCCTACCACAGTTACTGGATATTCGAGAATGTTCTCTTGCACCGGGTCTGATGGAGGACACAGATATATTTTTGGTATTATTAGTTTTAGTGTAGTGGAGATAAGGAATATAAAACTTATATGTACGGAAATTGTTTTTAATTTCTTGTGGATTTTGATCCTATCGTGTCCGGTGTTCCGATAAAATGCATGGTTTTGGATATAAATGGTAAATATATTTTATAATGCAAAATTTCATTTAATGGACAGAGGTATTACGGGTCACGTGAAAATGAGTAACTGATAGGAAATTTATTACAAGAAGAAGAAGGAGAAGAAACGTTTATTCACGATCTGATCACAATGGATACATACAAAACTTTGAAAATAATGTAACTACACTGTACAAAATAATAACAAAACAATGTATAAAATGATATTGGAAAAATTCAACATAAAATAAAATGTAATAATATTACACTGCCTTCATTACATTCCGTAATGAGACGAATACAAACAGAGCTATCCAGTCCAGTAACAGTTACCTCAAACGATATACTTAACCGTTTACAAACTTATGCCCTCAATGGCAAACTTTCACAGGTTCTGCGTTCGATGAGACTTCTAAAGAAATAGACTACGAACTGAAAGTACAACAACCATCACAACAAAAACCCAAATCTTCCGTCATCCAAATTTAATTCTATTTTCTTATAAAGCGACCGAGCCTAACCGAATCATCTCCTAGAATAATTCATAAGTTACGCCGTATTTTAATACTCAGAAACAACAAACTTTAAGGAGCTCTGTTCACCAGAACATCAAACAACAACCTGCCCTGGGGTAATCATGTATCTGACATATTTATCACGCACTTATTTACTTATCGAAACTTTACATTACGACTTTGTTTGAAAATTCATAACTCCACCGACTTCCCGACAAGTTTCCAAGGGTTGGGGGTCGTGTATTTTATCTGGATTCTCCGCATTAAATATTCTTCGTACTGAATTTTAAAGTTTATCGGCTCGACTTAAATATGTACTGTACTTGGTTGGATAAGAACTCTTGATGATTCTTCTTTCAATTATTCTGTGGGTTCATTGTATATTCTCTTTAACGCAACTCCCACTCTTGCATAGTAAATGAATGGCTAAATAGGATATACACACGACTTAAAGAAATTCTTTGTACGTAAGTTATCTGTCTGTCCGTCTATGGCGGTGGTTTACCGCCTCTGGACCCCAAGCCCCCGCTCTATTGACATTGAACCACATGGATAGAAATTAATTAATAGAATTACTTAGTTGCCATTCGAGCGAATTCGTTACAATATCAAGTATATAATCTATGCTTAGCATAGATTATGCAACTAATATTAGTAATAACAGTATATAGAAGCAAAAGAAAAAGCTCGACTTTTGTAAACTTGTGTACTCGTCAAGGGAAATCTCCGGATCCACTCTCTTTCGACATTATCAAGGATACTATTAATATTAGACTTTATTCCGTGTACACAATACGCCTTTATGTTGTAATCATATAAATCGTGTCGCTTGTGAGATTCGAAGACATTCATTGCGTTAATCTTTAAGTCGCACGTAAATAATGTTTAAAAAAACACATGCCACTTTAGTCATTCGTGATACTGAATATGGAATTGGCGAAAAGTGATTTTCTAAGCGAATTTTCCCCTGGGAGAAGCCGAGACGGGGAGTCTTACGCGGCCAGTGAAATACAAAAGGTCATATCGATGTCCTCTATGGACATTTAAAA
Source organism: Iphiclides podalirius (assembly GCA_933534255.1). Taxonomy (NCBI): domain Eukaryota; kingdom Metazoa; phylum Arthropoda; class Insecta; order Lepidoptera; family Papilionidae; genus Iphiclides; species Iphiclides podalirius. The sequence continues at coordinate 9,052,150 of OW152834.1, forward strand.
CCTATTAGGTATTGCTGATGTGCATGGGCGGCGGTAATCAAACATCACATGATGTTAAGTCATGCTTACTTTACAACTTAAAAGATTGTTCGAGATAGTCAAACTTCGGTATTGGGTAGAGCCATGCAGCAACCTCCTCTGTTGCATCAATGGCCTGGCTCGTCCGTGGAATTACCGCTTTGTATTTTCTCTTTCAGTCTTAGCATATCATAAAAACACACTCCCTACAACATATTTATTGTAGCTAGACATTCTGACAATGGTATATCTATACAGATATGATTAAAAACGCAATATATTAATGACAGTTTCTATTCTTTGAGTCCGTACAATATGAAAATACTAAAAGGTTATTTTTATCTGCACCGTATATGTCTCGCACGACCCATTAAAAATATTACATGTAAACAAATACGGTGTTTTAAACACCTCTACTTTATGTAATGTATATTCTAGATAATATTTCAATATCGGCCAATACACACTGGTATGATGAATGAATTTATAAATAAAACCACAAACCGAAAGCTACATTTCTACTGTGAACATAGAGATCAAAATCGACCGATTTGCGTTTTTTTTTCTAACTATCGTTTCAAATCTGACCGCCGTCGCTTGTGGAATCTCGTTTGCGAAATCGGCGAAAGTGGCGAGATTAATTCGAATTCTGCCATAATTGGGTTATTTTTAGGCAGTTTTTATCTTAATTGCCTATGTTCGTATCTGCATTGCGTAATTGGAACGTTCATTGCTCTGTCCGTAAGGTAACTTTTACTCCGAGAAAATAGCTCCAGTGGACCACCGTGAAGTAAGGGTTTTTTGTATACTATGTATAGTTAGCATAGTCACAAATAGGTAGCTGTGGTCTTCGTTAGAAACAGTTATGACAAAGTAAAGTAGCGTTAGAGAGAGCGGTTTTGATTACTTATTAACTAGTTGATCCATACGAAGTTTTCTTGATCAGTTACCGAATGGGAACACAATAAGAATTATCAATGCATGGTATCTTACTTTCAAGAATACGCTGAAACAAAAACCCACTACGGATTGACGGACTTCACGTATCTTAGAAATATATATATTTTTATTATCATTTCGAAAATGAAATTATGCGGGTTTCCTCGCTATGTTTCTCCTCACCGCTGAACACATGATAAATCCACACGAATTAACAACTTCATTGGTACCAGCACCGGGATTCAAACGCGGGTTGCTCGAATTTATTGAATTAAAAGAGTGTCTGAGAGTGCCTGGCCACTGAGCTATGAGAGACCAACATTAAGATCAACACTCATTATTCCATTTTCTATCATTATTCTCTGCCCTTACTTCCAAGGCTCGGCTATATGTTTTGCAATACAATTAAACCTTAACAATTTCCGATATTACAAATTAATAATCGTATAATTAGATGAATAGAAATGTGAACAGGTCCCTCGATTGTTCTATTTTTACGTAATCACGTTCTGAGCTCAGTAAGTCGGAGTTGCCGAGTGATTAAATAGCGAGTCAAAATAAGAGTTGAATTAGCGTTTTTCTATTTTAATATTATAACCTACTCGTAAAAACCTTTTATGGAGAATATACGTACAAAGTGTGTGGTTCAGTCTAATCGTTGTTTTTTAATGTTTTGATGTTATACTGTAATCAGTTAAGAGACAAACATACGTAACGTCTGAGACATAGGTTATTTCTACAACTAAATTTCGCTACCTTGTAAGGGAAGAGTTCTCTTAAAGTCATTCGGGATTTTCATCTCGGTATATACTTTATATATACTTTTACTTTTACATAATTAATTTCTTCATAAGTTTCCAAAAGGCATGTATTTAAATTATGATCTACACAATCAAAAAAATTGTGTGTGTCAAAATATACCCCCCGCTAATTTGAATAATTGCTTATTCAAATCAGCGATATGTATTTATACTATCTAATGTGGAATTGAGGTTCCTGGGAAAGGAATTTCGCATCAATTTATAAGAAGATTAATAAATCTCTAGATAAGATGTTTACAGCGACAACTCCGGTTGTAATTGCGAAACTTCTGGGAAATTACGAAGTCGCTACGGGATCGCTAACTGAAATTGGGGTTGAATTTGCATATTTTTAGAATTGAACACCCTTGAGAGACCTTCATTCAGTTCACCGTAGCATTAACGGAACGCGTGAGAACGAATGAATGAACGGAGCGGGCGTGAGTGAATGAATTAAGGGCGTAAACTGAAACACGTATGCGGTCTTGTTACGCGATAATCTCAAATTCCAATTTGCTTTATATGACCCCGGCGAGTAGTTTCGTTTCGCTTTAGTCATTTAAAGGATTTGGGAGGATTAAACTTTATATAAATGCACATGCACATAGTCTAAATCAGCTCGAAGCATGGTTGAATGATTATTATGAAAACATGTCGACAAAAAACCATAAACGGCTGAACCTAATTTTAGAGTAAAAAGCGTTGTGACTTATTTGGCCTTCATAAGAATTTATTAAATCTAGCATATGGAGCATTTCTTAGGGACCTCAGAATCTGTGACTGTGGTGGTTAGCTGTAGCACGAAGTAGCAGATTCGTCCGGGGAAGAACCACGACCATAGAAGACTGGTGTGAAGCAGTGTCATGCTTCTGCGTTTCGTCTGATGAGTGAGGTAGCCCTATATTAAAAGTGGGCAACGCATCTACAACGACAGGTGTTGCGAATTTCGATGGGGGGCGGTTCTCATTTAACATCAAGTGAACCACCAGCTTGCTTGTTACCGGTATATTATGAGTTCACGGTTCAAACTCGTCCCGAATTGCTTCGAACTCACGATGAAGGACCTCTGGTAGCTCGATACTAGTCGGTGCATACACCGATTGTTTCAGTTTAGCAGTTCTACTATTCAATCGAAGTATTTTAAATGCAGTTGTGATTTGACTAAATAAATAATTACCGCGAAAGAACGCGTGTTAATTTGAATTGGCCCGAATTTAGTTTCTCCCAAAGTCGGGAACAAACCCCGGCCCGAATAATTAACGCCGCCCCCGCTGCCGAGCAGTTAGCTATCGTTCAGCCCGTTGATCTAGATTAGTTCCCCTTAATTTTTTTTTTTTTTTTTATGGAGAAAAGGGTCAAACGAGCAGGATGGTAAGTGATTACCGCCGCCCATGAACACCTGCAACACCCGAGGGCTCACAAATGCGTTGCTGGCCTTTTAAGAAAGAGTAATACACGTTATTGTAGTAATATCCTTAATTGGATTACACGGAGCGACATTTAGCACTCTTTCCCCCGATTTCGAAACGCCCTGTAATAAATAAAACGACCGACTTAATTGATCGTATATTAAAGTTTAATTTGAGTCGCGATTTTCGATCCATCTCTCACTTTGCGGATTTTTTTAGTAGCGTGGGAATGCTTATTTATTTTTTATGGCTCATATAACTAAATCGTTCTAAATTTTGGTAGTTAAAATATAAAGTAAATACCATAAACATGTTTAAGCTACTCCTTTAATTATTAGCTGTTGAATTATCTATTTAAGATGTCAATAAAAATATCACTACGCAATGAACATGTTGAATATCGAGTTCAGAAAGCTGGTTATTATTTTTGTTCTTTTTTTTTAATGAAAAAAAATTTAATGTAAATAATTATTATCGTTAAATGATCAGAGCAATAGAAGTAGTACAGTGGAACGAATTCGAAAAATTATTTAGAACTCAAATAGCACTGATATTAGTAAATTCCGATATCCGAATATCATAGAGTCGTGTAATAAAACTTTCTAAATTTATAAACTATCAATAAATACACGTAATCACAATAAATCGAAACAGCAAAATTACTTAAATTAATTAAAGCACCATTAAAATAAGTGAAACTATAATAACCACTACTGACTTCATCTTAATGGCCACCACATGAAAGTAGGTAAGACTTCAAAGCATATACGTAGTTCACCATTTCCCAACGGAGATATTTGACTACCTTGCTGCAAAGGCGATCTTGAACCAGCAACGCTACATAAAGACTTGTCTAACAGTTTTAGCAGGAAAAAGTATTCAAAGTCAGTTATTTAAACTTAAGCCGAGCTCTCCGAAACCTAAGGAACAACGTTTGGGAGAAAAATAAATGAGTCGCTATTAGAGACTGTCAGAAGAGGGAGCGAAGTGATGAATTGACTTCGTTACAACTTGAATTATCTCGGCACACTTTATCAACGAGAAATGTAGTTTGTTCACTTTATTCAACACGCTAAGTTAAACGATGCCTCGTTCTAGCAACACTGGATAGTTCAAGGCTACTTTGAGTACATTTTCTTTAATTTTGTGTATATAATGAACTTGTTTGAAACAAATGGGCACTAAGACATATAGAAATATTAGCTGCGCAGTGTATCGGGGCTCTATAGTTATTAGTTTGTCAAAAACTCTGTTTCTCTTTCTCTGATACAGTTTCCTCTCATGTGAATCTGGTAATGAAGCCAGTGAAGTGGAAGTGGAAAGCTCACATAGAACTACACCTGCATACCTTAATCATATATTTTTAACTTTGCACTGAAAACAGAATTTGTTTTTACTTATTTTTTTTAAATAAAAAGATTTGCCCTTACAGTGGGATGACATTATCCTGTGTTGCAAGGACGTTTTACATACATACATTTTACGTGGATAAACATGCATATCCGTAATAATTATATGTTTATCACGTAAAATAGGTCCTCCGTGCGGGAACGAACCCAAGACCTTGATCGCGCCACGGAGTCAACAAATTAGAATATCATAGAATGCCGCCCGGTTTCTGAAACACTGATCATCGCAAAATTCAACTAATCAGCTGTCAAATGGATATTCAAATGTTATCTGACTTGCCTAAAGGATTGTTAAACTCTCTGAATTGATCAGTCAGATCAGAATTATCTTCTTAATGATCGGAATGATCAATAAGAAGATCAACAATGAAGCAACTCAAATAACATTAGAAAATCCATTTGACAGCTGATTAGTTGACTTTTACGATGATCAGTGTTTCAGAAACTGGGCGTTATATTATTAGTACGTCTTACTAGTTATTTATTAGTGCGTACTAATAAATAACTTACTAGTTATTTATTAATACGCACTTACTACTAATAAATAACTTACTAGTTGTTTATTAGAACGCACTGCAACAAAATATTTTCCTGTCGGTACTCAATACGGAACCTGTAGAAATTAGACTCACTTTGTAGGTGTCGATGGTTCTGACTCTAAAATATATTCGAAATCTACTGATATTTATACATAATTAGATTTTTAAAAGTTTATTACGAAATTATTTAAGACAACGCTTTACTACTCTGATATCTCTACGATAATTTTATTTTGACTCTTCTGCTTATTAATGATTTTTCAAGCTTGTCTTATGCATTGTCACCTTATAATAAACTAGCTGCTGCCCGCGACTACGTCTGAATAAGCTGAAGGCGTAACATTCAGAAAGAAAGACAGATATACATGAGAATATGTATATAAATTATAGTCTATGTCTTAATCTGACGTATAAGCTATATTATTGTAAAGTTTCATTAAAATCCATTCAGTAGTATTTACGTGAAAGAGTAACAAACATCTATACATACAAACTTCCGCGTTTATAATATAAGTAAGGATAAAGTCGTCCCCGGTTACCTCACTCACCAGACAAAACATTTCCTCACGCCGGTCTTCTGTGAGTTCGTGGTACTTCCCCGGACGGACCTGCCCATTCGTGCAACAGCGTAGACTGTTGCAGAGATAAATCGTTGCTCTATTACTTTGATGTATATAATAAACCGCATAGCAGACCGCTTGGTTCTAGTGAATATCATTTATTATTATTAGATCCGCATCGGACGTCCGATACATAATTCGTTTAACTCATATTATGCGAAACAATTTGTCGGAGTATCGCATTAATGGAAGTGAATTAAATGCCATTCAGTTTTAAACGATACTGTCTTTAATAAAATTATCCATGCCTAAAGTGCCGTGGTAAAATTATACTTATTTATAGGTGTTTTATATTTTATGTGCATGTTTTTTTATTGTTTAAAATGAGTGTTATGAAAGTCAGTCAGTTGTTTGTCAAATCAATATCTTTCTTTCTTTCTTCTTTATAAAAGATATTACAATTATTTGATTATTTTAAAACATGTAGATGATGATAGATTTTAAAACATGATTGCTATTTTGTTTATGATTGACAAGCGAGAAAGAACTTCACCTAATAGCAAGCGATTTTATCTATATCTTTAACGCACATAGATTAGGTTTAGGTAAGAACTATTCTCATATACTCATATATGAAAGTAACACTTAGGATAAGATACTGTGATTAATAGATATGATATTGTAGACATCCTTCTTGCCACTGGCAATTAAATTTAACTAAGATGGCGTATAGTTATATAACCAAACATTAGAGGGACGGTTACCTCAATTTTCAGAAATAAATCTTACTTCGAGCTGATTTTCAGTTATATTTCTACTTCGTCTCACTTTTGAATATAGGCATGCAACTATGAAATTTACGATCAAGGACTATTCCAGGTTCGAATTGCGATTTTTACTATTATCTTATCATACAGTCGCTACGCCTGCATGCACATTGTATGTACAGAAGTGTTCTTCTTTCTGTCTCCTTTGTTCCACACTAGGGTCGGCACCATCTGTTCTTTCCTTCCACTTTCCTCTATCAGCAATCCTCTCATTAGTGATGAATCTTTCACAGACATGATGTAATTATTCATCATCATCACACCTTTCATCCAAATATGTAGCTTTACACTATCCTACATATACAGGGAGGGTTTTCTAAGTGTATCCATTAAATTCTAGACATAAATAATGTGGTATAAAAAATGATAAATATTTAAATTCACTCGTAATTAATTAAATACATTCATTTGAACTTATCTCAAAAATTGCGTGATTTATGGGCAACTCATTTATTTTACGCGCGATCATTCATAACTAACACGCACACAAGTTCGTTTCAAAAGTATATGACGACCGATACGATACGACTACCGCATTGTCAACAAGTTCTGTGTTTTAGGGAACGGGATGGCAATTTTTTTGAAAAAGAAAAGTTTGTTTTGATTTCAATAAATGATTATACTACCGAGTCTGAACCTCATGTGTGAATTTGGGCACCTTTAAAAAGCTGCCCTGTATGTATGGATGTTTGTTACTCTTTCTAGCAAAAACTACTGGATGGTATTTAATTCTAAAGTTTCAATAAAAGAAATGAAAGCTTATACATCAGAATAAAACATAGGCTATAATTTTTAAAGATATTGTACGAATTGTCCAAAATATCAGGATAAGTGTCAAGTAGGAAAAAATCCTGGTGTATAATAAATAACTCATTGTTAATTCGCTTTGATCACACAAAGCCGCGATTAACAGCTAGTACTCAAAACTTTTCCAATGACGTACATAAAGTCATTGGAAAAGTTTTTTGTACGTCATTGTGTCTAAATGTTACACAAAGTTCAATATCGCACATCTCCTTTTCAGCCTTCCACGAACCCTCTACGTTGTAACTAGTTTACCCGCTCAGCGGGCGGTCCAAAGCTTTTAGGTTCGCTTCGCGTTATCGCTCAGAGCTTCCGACATCTGATTTAATAAAGCGAAGGATATTAAATCGGCTAAATGAACCCACGGTTGCTCAGTTTCCGAGCAATGCTGCAGTTCGTCGCACTAAGCCCGAGTTCAAATCCCGCCGAGTTATGACTGCAAAGAAAAGCGCTCAATAGTTAGGAAAGAAGGTTCGTTCATACTACTCCGTAATCTTTAATTAAAAATATATTTTAAAGGCTCATATAAAAATGAAATTTGAATAACAATGAAATACCTATCTGACAGCTATGGTACTACTTATAGAAGTTGTAATTTAAAGTCGATCGGCTATCAAGCAAAATAAATCTGAAAAAAAGATATGCTTTTAGTTCAATTGAAGCGATACCAAAAAAGTTGTTGTTTATTCTTAATTTATAAAGTACGTAGGGACCATCTACTTCTAATTTGTGAAACAAATGTTGTTATATAAATATGACCGTAGGAAATGTTTTTGATTTATATCTGCGTTTCTTTCTTTACTGTCCTAAGAGATGTCGCCTTTGCTCTTTAAAATTTAGAAGTAATTTTTAGTAGCTTTTTATATTTCTAAGAAAAATTCTGTAAAAGTAACATAATGAGATAGACATAAATAAGATGTCGAGATTTTCGCACCGAGAAGTTATTGGCCGCTTTGCTTAGTTGGTTAAGCGAGTTGGTGGAAAATCGGTAGACACAGATTCGAATTCCGCAGAGCCGAAAGTTTCTATTTATTTATCTACAAAAACTCACAATTTATTATTAATATAAATTGAAAATAATGCCACTATGACATTAGGATATCTCATGACAATGAAATTAAAGTTTCATGACACAATGTGTTAGCTATACTTTGTTTTATCGAGCTAAGCAGGTAGAAATATAAATACTTTTACCAAATCACCGTAGTTTCACTTTGCACAACAATAACACTGGTATAATTACTTATTTTATCACTTTAATGTTACTAATGAAACACCACTCTAACAATTAAATTGCCGATACTGATTGGGCAGCACTATCGCGTATACTTCTTGTTGACAGCCAGAGAAAGAGGAAGATCACGATGGAGGCCATGAAATGCTCCGTGCAGCTGCATTTATTCCTCATAGAATGACACTTCTTTTAGTGTTGCCAACAACCTCAAGGAATGACTTCCTTTAGTGTTGCCAACAAATGTTACATAGTACTCGTAAAAGGCATAATAATTTACAAAATAGTACCTGGAGTGAAAAATATGAAGTGGTGTTTTTCACAAAAGAAAGAACTTTAAATAAAAGGGAAAAAAATAACAAAATCATCTGGATCGAAAAAAATAAAGAAAGCATTGATCTGGAATCGAAAAAAAGTAAAAAAATAAGTGTGTAAATGATCGTGACACGAACCGCGGCCTACTGTTTCGGGGCGACCGACAGAGCTATTATAACATTTATTTTCGGCGAAATCTACCGTCTTATTCGTATGATATTTTTATTCCCTGAAAACCGGGATAAAAGGACATTTTCTAAAAATGAAACCTAGCTAGATCGATTTTTCGCCCCCGAATCTACCCACACACTAAATTTCATGAACATCGGTGGAGCCGTTTCCCAGAATCCGATTATATATATATACAAGAATTGCTCGTTGAAAGGTGACCTACTAGCTATTAACCGCGGCTTCGCCCGTGCGGCCAAATGAAATTAACAATGTTTTTTTTATTTTACACCAGAATATCTCGCAGACGGCTCAATTTTATTCCTACTTAGTTGACACTTATCATTACCTATATTGGACAATTCACATGATATCTTTATAAATTATAGCCTATGTCTTATTCTGATGTATAAGCTATATTATTGTAAAGTTTCGTTAAAATCCATTCAGTAGAATTTGCGTGAAAGAGTAACAAACATCCATCCATACATACAAACTTTCGCCTTTATAATATTAGTAAGGATTAGTAAGGATAAGTAAGGATAAGTAAGGATATAAAAGTTGTGTATAAAATTTTAGGGCATTGCAATGTTAAATAATGTAGTTGAACGAATGATTCATGTCGAAACACTCTTTCTTTCATAGTGATATGCATGCACGTATGTGTTTTGCATGTATGTATGATGCGCGCGTCTAGTCGCAACGTAATGTTATTAGGCATGCAGCCTCCAGTGCGGAGCTTTCAAGTTGCTCCGATTTTATAGCATTATCTCGCCTCGCCCCGACTTTATTCTATCAGCGGCTCGGAATTTTAAATTGTGAAATCCCTCCGACTGCACAGTGAGCAAGAGTTGGCAATTTGTCGCTGTATATTTTGATTTCTATATATCATCAAGTTAGAGAAGAGAGCTCGGTGAGAAAAGTTTCACCGATCCGTTTTTGATACCATTTTGAGAAATATTTATGATAAAATAAAAAACGTGAAAGCTAATGATGAACGGTCAAAACCACGGATATCTACGGTTCGAAGATGCGATGCGCGTCCTGATTAATGGCTTCCGCCTAAGTCATTCACCAGATGAAAGACTTACTACATTATGCTGTTCTTCCGAGACCTTATGTTCTTTAGAAGTATGGCTTCATTTCAAGACTAAGATTTATTTATCTAGAATTTATATTATTAATAATAATAATGTAGATTTTTATATCATTATGATTATATTTATAAAATTATCTTTGACTTATATCTGTATACCTCAGCGTGTCTATATACGAGTCTCGGAAATTTAATATGGCTCTTAAAAGTAACGTATTATTATTAAAATTGTAATCGTATCGTAAAAAATTTCTTTGTAAAACACCGATTTCGAATTGACGTTTCGATTGACACGTATTACTATTTTGCTTGAACGTAAATAAAGTCTATTTTTAAAAATACACAGCTCAAATTGATCGAAACTGATCCAACAATTGAAATGTTCGTGTATCGGTTGTGTTGAGAACTATATAACAGCGAAATCATTAGTGAAATACGAACAACAACGAAACAGTTTCTTGCCGTTTCTGTTCGTAACAGTTGCGCGTGCTATTGCGAAACGGGCGTATGTTTAATTAAATAGAAACATATAAATCATAACTTCACATCCTCCGTGTTTTGTCGTACCGACTGCTTTGTTTGTTTAGGTTCGGTCTGAATATTGTGTTGTATATATTGGACTACCGATAACTAATATTTTTTCAAAAAAGAAACCTAGTACTTCTGTAGCACCAAACTTCGATGAATCCAGTAGTACAAATGTCGGACGCTGACTGTTTGCATAGCAACATCATTATACAGGATGACTTTTCTTTTCTTGTCAGTAGTGGGCATCGAAACCGTACCCCCGGGCGCCAGAGGTAGGGTCCGTACCCATTAGTCCAATGGGGTTGTTGAAGGTAAAGCGCTACTTCCTAACTCACACCGAAAGGCGCGCGAAGGAAGAACAGAACAAAACAGTTCTCACCACTTTTAATTTTGCCTTAAGAATATGGTAATCTATAGTACCCCAGGTACTCAGAATATGACGTTATTTGGCTTGATTTTTAGGGTTCCGTACTCAAATGGTGAAACGGGACCCTATTACTAAGACTCCGCGGTCGGATTTTGGTTATTCTTTCACGCAAATACTACTGAATGGATTTTAATGAAACTTTACAATAATATAGCTTACATCAGAATAACACATAGGCTATAATTTATATACATACGTTTTTGAGAGAACATTTTTAAATATATAACGATTGACATAATATGTTCTCCCTCTATTCCGTGAGATGTCGAAAGCACCGGCAGTTTTAGTTAAATAGAACAGAGCGCTTCAACAAAAAGTACATAACGTATTGATGTATGGACGGTATAAAGCATCCGGAGACATTATTACGCAGTTACGAATCCGTACCAGCTCCGGAGGTCCGTTTGACGTTATGGCCCGGTTAAGTGCAATTTGATAATTTATTCCCGCACACAAATGCATTTAAGCTTAGAACGGTTTTATTGGCACCATTAAGCGGCTGCAGGGGCTGTATTTCAGATAGGGTTGCGCGATCAGTCGTTATTTGGATTTATTCGATAGCATTTTCTATGCATTCGGAATTACTTTCGTGGGCAGAGCGTTTGGCAGCCCTGTCAGTCGGCGATACGGTTAGAAAAGTAACAGCATTGATGTTCTAAGAAATTATTGATGTTGTATGAAAACATAACCGCGGATTTAATGTCATCAACATTATCTACTAATAAATGTTGGGGTGGTTCATGAAGGTTGAGATTATAAACCAGCTAAATGCGAGGCGGACTCGCGGACGAAGGGTTCCGTACCATTATCTATAAAAGCGGCAAAAAATCAAGTCTGTTGTATGGAAGCCTCACTGAAATATTTTTTATTCTTTTTTTTTTTAGTACTTGTTGTTATAGCGACATAAGAAATACATCATCTGTGAAAACTTTAACTTCGTTTCAACTGTCTAATTATCACGTTTCATGAGATACAGCCTGGTGAAAGACAGACAGACAGACAGCGGAGTCTTAGTAAGAGGGTTCCGGTTTTCCCTTTGGGTACGGAACCCTAAAAATGATACTATACCAATTAGTGACTTCGATGAATTAATTAGGGAGAGGATAGTTTCGTAATGGTTCTAATCGCGCGGGGACAATCTCTGTGAGAATAAACGTCACTGTAACTAATCGAGGCCTACTCTTCTCATTATCCTTTAACATGAATATCCAAGAAAAATATTAATTAAGTAAATATCAGCATCATACGGGACGTAATAACATGATCAATGGGTGTTAGCTGTAATCAATAGCAGAGATGATTCGGTCGTAAATGAAGCTTTAGAGGATATCAGCGTTTGCGTCCAGATCCAATCTCGTGTGTCGCTTTGTGCGACTGCATGATTGACGTATATCGAGAGGTTGGTGTCCGATTATGTCCGGCGTAAGGGATCGCTTCTGAGATGTCAGTGTAAATTATCGGCGATGATAATTGCACGTCTATGTATCCAGTTACATTACGTAAGATTTATTTCAAATTAAAATATCTTTTTTCAATATAGAAGCATTACAATTACTTATTGATTTTCGAAAAACACTACTAGCGGTTCGGAAAAAAGCCACTGACCTCAGAAGAATCGGCGAAAGAAACTCAGCAGGACATTTTTTTATTTCTTTTAAACTTAATTTGACAGAAAAGTAAGGACAATATATATACAATATATTAAATTTCAATTGAAAGAGCCTGGAGCGATCAATTCATTTCCAGAGTTTATTAACACTAAAATTATCACTAATACTATAAATAAACTTTAACATACAAAGGTTCCTTTACAAGATTTTCGAATTTAGCAACTGATTAATTTTGAACGTTTTCTGGGATTTTGTTGTAAAAGCGTAAATATGCATTGTCCCATAAAAGATTTACTTATTCTACACAGTGTAGATGAGGGTAGAACTAACTTATGTTTGTTCCTAGTATTTATACCATGCACATTACTAAATCTTCTAATGATTTGAGAGTTCTGAGTCACTAGTTCTTAAAATTTAAGGCGGTTGCAGGTATAATGTATAAATTTAAAGGCAGCTCAAATATTATAAATAATGAAAAAAGTATTATTATTATTAGATATACTTTATTGTACACCACAAAAAGTTTTATACAGTTGATATAAAATAAATCGTAAAAGCTAGGTACAATAAAGCGGTCTTATCGCTTAAGAGCGATCTCTTCCAGACAACCTTAGGACAAGGAAAATTAAACTTATGAACAGTGGGAGGTGGTGTGCTTAGTAAACTACATAAACATAAATAAATATATAATATATATAATTAGCATACTTAAATAAATATATGAAATATTTTTAAATATATGAATATATGAAAAAGTATATTCTGAAACCGAGTCAAAGTAGTAACTTGGGGTACCTCCCCAAGTTACTACTACGGGCTCGGCGCCTGCGAAGGTTTGTTGTTCTAGTGGTCGCCTAAAAGGTAGGCTAATTCTTCTTCGTGGTTTTTGTAATTGAACACTCATACTCGCGTTAAGAAAGAATAAATTTAATTACGTCACAGTACACAGGTGTAACCATTAATACTTATAATCTGCCTTTTAACCTAACCTAAGTACCTAGAATTGTATTATTATAAATGTACCGACACGAATAACGTATATAATTCGAATTAGATTCGTTTATTTTATTTTTATTTTATTTAATTTACTTCACCACCAAGCTAGTCATATAGATACGAGATATTATCTTAATTAAAGATGAAACTACATTCAAAAGTCATTACACACAAACAGCTAAAAAAGAAAAATGTTATTAAATGCTACCAAAGAATTAGTACAATACTTGATTTATGAACGAGATTCGCTTTCATACTACTGCAATTTCTTTCGTACGTTTAAGAGTTCCGTTTTTCATCTTTACTTTTAAGGGTGCTAAAATATCGTGTCGTCAATTATATTAAACACGATATAAGATCTGAAAGGCAGCTTCGTTATAAAATGACAACAACTGCGTCAGACAATAGATAATGTAAAGAAAAATTTCAACTACTTTAAAGCACGTTCAAACTGCTGAGGCCAGACGTATCACAAAAGCGAAGAAAGACCACATAGAATTTCCTCCGCCGCCAAGATGCATATGCGATGAATGGACAACTGTGAGCATTCAGATCTTCCCCATTCACACCAGTCGGTGGCGAACCTTTTCACGTCCGCTGACCGGAATGCCGCTTTCTTTAAAGCACCTCTCCGGGTGACCTTGAATTTATTAATTTCATCGCTCCACGTTCCGCATCGCGGTTTCCGGCGCTTCAACTTTTTTTTTGGTAAACAGCTTTGTTTTTATAGCTGCAATTTATTTAAATAGGTAGGTGGTAGTTTTTTTTTTGTTGACGTTCAATAAGAGCTTAAGTTAAGCCCATATTGAATAAAGATACTTTGACTTTAGTAACTAAAATCTTTCTTTCGCGAGGAAAATATTTATTACGTATTTGTTTATACTCGAATTAGTTTACTGCATTTCATCGATTTACTGCCTCGAACGCTATAGAAGGGAATATATTGAAAAGTACTGTGAGGTATCCAGGTGAGGTCGTCTCAACATATGGATAATGTTATTTGTGGTTTAAAAAAATTTTTTTTTACAATATGACGATAATAAATAATTATTGTGATATGAGATGAGGATTTTCAGTATTATCGAAGGAGTCTATGGACGATCTATGCTGTATTCTATGATGAGTGACGATTGCTGGGGTAGCAGTCCTCACTCAAACGTAATCTAGACCTTGACAGAGTTGCGAGCAATTTTTTCGTTTCTTCAGATTTTAGTCGATATTTTTAGAGTTCCGTACGCAAAGGCAAAAACGGAACCCTCTTACTAAGACTCCGCTGTCTGTCTGTCCGTCTGTCACCAGGCTGTATCTTATGAACCGTGATAGTTAGTTGAAATTTTTATAGGTGTTTTATTCCCGTTACCGCTATAACGGCTCCCAAGCCACAGACATGATTTTTTACCGTTTTTATAGGTAATGACGTCTCCGACTCACACTTGCTTTACAACAACGAAGCTTAAATTCGCACTAAGGATCTAACATTGTTATCGAGTTATTTTTTAAATATTCCTTAAAACACAAATCATAATGCATCATCCCCAGCAATAAAGGTGCCAATGGCATTTCGAAAAAATTTAACAGCTACTTTCATCGTTAATTAAGCATAACAATCGACACAATCATTAAAATGTTCAAAAAAATTACGCAAAAGGTTTCGTAATATGAATAATCGTATGAATGTAATACACTTTTGAAAGTATTTACTTATGTTTTTAATACGGTTCCATTCACACATAAAATCGTCCTTGACTCTTTAAATGTTCAAATTTATTCAACAAAGCTCCCTATATTATACACGTGAATCATATCCCTATTTATTATAGAACTGACGTACTGTCGAGCCGAGTAGGCTTTCATTGTGTAACACTTTCTTATCTCGCCGTACACCTTAAGATCCGCAGCCTCTGTAGCTGATGAATGCCTGAATTTGCGATATAAATGGGGATGCTGTTCACAAAGGGACCCTATTTGCTTTCGACTGCAAATAACACATTTGTTTGATTAGGAACGTGACTGCGTACTTGTTTTGATATAACGAAGTTGTACGGTTTTCGGGTTACCTCGTTGTCGACTCAAGATTTCGTAAACGTGTCGCTTGGGTTGGAATAGAATGGAGCGGTCACGAGGCTTCTTATGCTTTTTATTCGCGACTAGCGACCCGCCCCGGCTGCGGACGGAAGCAATGTATTATACATGTGAACCTTCCTTTTAAATTACTCTATCTAGTAAAAAAAACCGTATCAAAATCCATTGCGTAGCTTTAAAGATCTAAGCATACATAGGGACAGACAGACAGCGGGACGACTTTGTTTTATACTATGTAGTGATTGGTTAGTGCTAGACTAAATGCTTTCTAACCGACTTCAAGAAAGGAGGAGGTTTCTCAATTCGACCGTATATATTTTTTTTTTTTTATGTGTGTTCGGGGATAACTTCGTCATTTATGAACCGATTTTGATGATTCTATTTTTGTTGGAAAGGAGATATCCCAAGGGTGGTACCATGATAAGGAAACCCAGATCTGATGATGGCATCCCAGAGAAATCGAGTGCAATCCTCAAATGTTATAGGTGATGACAATGCTTTTAGTTTCCTGTTTGAATTCCGTTTCTTTTTGTTCAAAATTATCTTATAAAAGTATTTATACAACTTATTCATCCAACATTTACAACTTTAAATCTAATTTGTCTTATAAACCTTATCTACACGGCACGGTGCCAACAACGCTAGCTGCATTTCCTCGCTGAATAGTGTTGGTTTAATGTTTAACCCTTGAGCGAGAAAAGAACCAGCTCTCTTGTCACTTACTACCAATTTTATTCGATTATTTAAATAGTTATTCCAGTCGACCACCCGATTGGCGTGGGAAGTAGTGACCCTGACTCTTGTGCCAGAGGGTGTGGGTTCGATCCCCACTACTGGAAAAATATTGTGTGATGAACATAGTGTTTTTCCAGTGTCTGGGTGTTTATATATGTATAATACGTATTTATTTACAAAAGAAAAGTATGCTTAAGTATGTTTATCAGTTTTCTAGTACTCATAGTACAAGGCGTTGCTTAGTTTGGAACTAGAGAATGTCGTGTACATGATGTGGTAAGCAAGTATGTCTAAGTTGTCATTTCGTGTGTCGAGACAAAAGTAAAATTACCTTTACACTTATCCGCATGATTCGTTACCAACTCCAATAAAAGAAGACAAATATCATTTTATTTACACTTTAATATAACAGATTTAGTCAAGCTTCCTTATCTAAGAAAGATCTCGAAAATCATTGTAGTCATTACGGCGACTAAATAACACAACAACGAATGGCACAATTTGATAGCGTTTGTCTTTTCGTCCGAATACAGCGTGGCTGGCTGTCTTCAAGGCAAAAGTGAAAACACTCCTACTGAGCTATTGTATTTTTACCGTTTACGGTCAATAACTACAGTCGACAAGTATAATTTTTAAGTAAAAAAACCGACTTCAATCACAAAATTAAAAAAACATTGTTAATACCTATAACATTTCAATGATGGCCCTCGATATCTCTGGGATGCCATCTTCAGATCCGGGTTTCCTTACCATGGTACCACCCTTGGGATATCTCCTTTCTGACAAAAAAAGAATCATCAAAATTGGCTCATAAATGACGAAGTTATCCGCGAACACACATAAAAAAAATAAAAATATATATGGTCGAATTTTGAAACCTCCTTTTTTGAAGTCGGTTAAAAAACAGAAATTTCTTAAGTTACTCGGCTAACAGTATTTATATTACCTTAATATATTTTATTTCCCTATATTATATAGAAAGATTGAATTATTTTGATACTATTTTGTTGTAATGTTTATATATTTTTTCTTACTTTTATTAAAAACAATGAGCTGTACTGTAGAATCACATGATCCTTTGTTGTAAGGACGTTTTACAAGCATAAATTTCACGTGGACAAACACCCAGATCAGAAACAATTATTTATCTGTGGGTCTCACAAATATTTGTCCTACACGGGAATCCAACCCACGACCGCCGACGCAGAAGCCAATACCTTGACAACTGCGCCACGCGGTCATCGATAGAAATACAATAATGTAATTTCTTTTCCAATTCATATCTTATCTATTTTAAACGTATTAAATGTTGTTAAGAGCATTAATTCCATGGTAGGCGATTTGTAAAATGTTATGATAGCAACCTGTACGTTTTACTAAGGAAACAAATTTTCAGACCATCGAGTATAGTTTCTGTAAATAACACAACTTAAACCTACGTCATTTAAAGTAAGGTATTGTTTTAATAAACATACCCATTTCGAATTACATTACCTTAACGCGTGCCCATAGCGATGTAATAATAGTTTGCCAAATCGTTAACCGCCATTGTAACAGCGAATCCGATACAGTTAGCAGCTCAAGTTGAATAATCGGCGAACGTTATCTCAGTAGGAACCAATCAAGCGGCACTTCAGCCGGCGCCGTATCCCGCTAATCTCCCTTTAAGATGTGCACGAGGAATCTTAATTACACGCTCAATCCGCGCTACAATGTCTCAGATTCGATTACGCGGGATCAAAGGGTGCGTTGAGTTCAGCCAATCATAACAGGGGCTTTTCAATCAAGCGGCGTGCGGGCTGCAAGGGACGGGGCGGCATTGTTATCTCAAACGCCGATAGCCGTGTAACCTGAATTGACAACACGTCCACCGCTAAATTTCCGATCCCGGACACGCTCCATTACACGTCATTGTGACGTATTGCCGCCAATAGCACCCCCTTCCCGGGGTAAATATACGACCCACCTTGAGCAGCCTATGTATATGCACCGTCATAGTGAACTTGATTCAACTAATTTTAATTAATTTGAACTTAAGATGAAACATAAAAATCCCTAATTCCTTTCGCCATCATATTATAAACGCGAAATTTCGTATGTATGGATGGATGTTTGTAACTCTTTCACGCAAAAACTACTGAATAGGCGTGAATTGTCCAAAATATAGGTAATGATAAGTGTCAACTAAGTAGGAAAAAATTCAACCATCAGCGAGATATTCTGGTGTCAAATAAAAAACTCTGTGTTAATTCCCCTTGGGCGCGCGGGCGAAACCGCTGTTAACATCTAGTTTGGAAATAACAGTGGTTGGTAAAATTAAAATAATAACAACTTCGATTGATATAATGCCTATATGTGACGTTAGTAAATATTATTATTTGATGATACTTCAGTATGTAAGCGTAAGTTTAAGGAAATGTTAACATTGAAATTCTTCAGGATGTCAAAACAGTTTAACGTTTCATATGTACGTTTGGAAGGCTAATATGAAATTCGATTCAAACAAGGTCCATTATTCGTCTTTGCTTTTTCTGCAAATATTTTTGCAAATTGTTTTTCCGCGCAGCGCACTCGCAGACCGGAAACTCCGTTTTCCTTATCGCCTTGCTTTCTCACATGACCTTGCATTTGCTTACAACGATTTATCCCCACCATTGTGTTAAAAATAAATCATGATTACGTAATATCCAATTTCAGCTGTAACTTTAACTGTGGCTGTACTTTCTTTATTCTTGTTTCAATATTATTATTTATTATAGCCATATGCCATACATACCGTATATAAATTAAACAAATCATTTTCAATTCAATTTGATAACGATTATTTTGTAATAACTATTATTGCGGCAGTAATTAATTCTACACTTTTTCGTTTGGCCCCTTTTCCAATTTTTGGCATCTCACGTTCAACATAAATACTACGTTGAGTATCCCAGGTAATCGAGCAAAGAGCCCACTATTTCTGGCATAATTCCAAGGCATTACACTAGATAGTTATAATTAACTTGATGTGGTCACATGTGTTTATAATCAAATTGCTTCTTAAAAGAGATTATCTAACCTTTATAAGACCCCAAACAATGTGATTTAATTGTTTAAATTATGATGTACTTATTGAGTTCAGCCAAATAGAGGGTTACTAAAAGTTACTACCATACTTGGCTTTCATACTCGCTTGGAATATAGTATGAGCAAGTATGGGCCTGATTTTGAAGAGTAAAATACGACCAAAAAGGTCATGGCAAAAATTGGTAGTGTTAAATTACCGCTAAGAAAGCTGTTTCAAGCGTGTTAAGCTATTGCATAGCTTTTATGGCGGACTTTGAGCGCGGCGAACAAATCAAGAAATTCCGTAACGAAAATAAAACCTAACATCCCCAACTCCGCCTACCATGTAAGAGGAAAGATTTGATTGTTTGTATGTATTGAATAGGCTCCGAAACTACTGAACCTATTTGAAAATTTCTTTCACTGTTGGGACAATTCAATAATGTAACCCAAAGTGTACAAAAATTACCTAAAATATTGTTTACATCGCGTGCGCTGCGAAAACTCTTGATGATCGAATAAAATAATGTACGGTAGTACGAATTTGCAGAACATGTCATTATTTACAAAAAGTGTCGCGACAACATATGTCTACCTATTATAGTTGTGCCACAATAAGTGTTCTTTTATTTTAAAATTTTGATTGAAATTCCGCCGCTAGTAAAGGCTCTTTATTAGTATCTTGGTATTAATCCTTATAAAAATAAATTACTTAATATTTAAGACTGTTACAATATCTTTATATAACTTTTTGAATGATTAAATTCAGACATTCCATTCCAAAGGTATCACAAGTTTAAAAATATTACCTTAATGTAATTTAACTATCCAAAAAGCGTAGTGACTGACTTAGTCGTTCTTATCATTTTTGTAAATAATGTAAATAAATTATATATAATAAATTATAATATATAGTAACAATTATGTTATTAAAAATATTATTATTTATTAATATAAATATAAATATCGCACAAAAAATACTGCATAAATAAAAAATAAATAAAAAGTAAAAAAGTAAAGTAACAGCCTATAATTGCATAAGTTGATAAAAGACCACGCGGCCCCACTGCGGATTGGCGGATTCACAATGGCTTTTTTTTTGTTACCGCGGCAGTCCCCGAGAGCCACAGTTGTTTTTTAGTATAATTAAGCCCATGGATAACAAAGCAAAACTGCACTCAAACAATAGTTATACCAAAATACTGCCCATTAAATTGAGTAAATTAATGGTATAAAGAACTCGCAAAGAAAAGAGCAAGAATAATATAATATACAGCTAAGTAACAATCATTAACAGTTGCTATTACGACAGATTTGCCTTAGAAGAACATTCACTTGAATCTTATTTTCATGACGCGGCATGTACCAATTATAATACAGATTTTGAAATGCTTGGACATTTGCTCAAACCATTAACATTTGAAAACCTTTTAAAGAAACTTACTTAAGTGCGCATCGTGAGGAAACCAGCATGAATTCGATATAATAACAAAAAAAAATCGAAACCAGGTGGAGTCGGCCAATACGCAGTGAGTTCGCGATAATGATGTCAGGTATGGTCCACCAGGTGTGGTACAGTGGAGGCCTTTACCCAGCCGTGGGAAATGTATAGGCTGTTAGTTTTTTCACTTTAAGGTTGCGAGTTCGAATGCTCTTCATATAACGAATTCTCGTTTATATTTTTAAATACGAACGCGACAGTCTCACATTACGCCCCAGTTTCGGCGGAATACTCACCGCCTGTCATCTTAAGATTAGTCCCAAAGCTTGGTTAAAAGCATGACATTATCAGTCCTGTAAGATGGTGGGATGGTGATGTCTGTCTTCTTTCTACCCTCCTGATTCGTATCCGGTATCAGGCGGACAGACACGAAACTTAACGTGGTTACTTAACTCTCGTTATCTCCGGGACAGTTCCGCGAATTGCTTATTACGCTACACCCTTGTTAGGCGAGTCGCTGGCGCAAGTCATGAGGTGGAGCGGATATAGAGCTGGGGATTAGACCTTTAGATTGTTTCAATATTTTTTAACTAAATGCTTGCTTAATTCCTCCGAAACATTAATAACATGCGTAAAATTAGGTCTCTAGAGCGCTATAAAAGATAGGTATATATACATAGGCTGATAAAAACATTTCCGCTTGTATGCGTCGCACAGTATGGTGGTATTAAGAAAATTATTAATATTGTCAGTAACACTAACAGGGTAGACGAAGCAACGTCCATTATCCGCTATACACTTTACAGCAATGTCTCTATCCACTTAGCAAAAATGGGTTGTTTTATTTGACTGTAAGAACTCATTATTGCACGTCACTTTGATATAAACACGTCAATCAATGAAACGATAAACTCTGTTTGAACAAAAATAATATTTTAATGATTGCTTGTTTTTTTTTTTTACTCAGAATTAGTTATCTTCTTTTAGGCGCTTTATTTGTAACGCTTCTCGCTTATAATTGGGGACGACAGCAATAGGGCTGCCACATTCCCGCTTATCACTAATTAGGATGTTGGTATGGTCCTCATATTTGCGACCGAGTAAGAGCGCTTTACTTAACGAATTTCTGTTCTCGTGCATTAAACTAATTAAATTTCACATATGTTTTGTAGATTTAAGTTCATGTGAAATTTCATATATGCAAGCCGTTATTTACACATTTCAATTGTAGGGCCGTTTTTTATACATGAATTCGGCTTAAAATACCACAATCACATCTGGCACCGATGCTAGGGAGTTAGTGTTGGTTTCCAATGAGCTACAGATTTAACGAACACGCAGTCACAGTTCAAAGTAGTGCGAACTAACCTACGCTGCCACAGATAAACAAACAAGCTGTAAATTTATCATGCATTCTATAGAGAAACGTTTGAAGCAACTTCATTTTACTTGTTTTTTTTTTGCTCACACACAAATTATTTAGTTAACTGGGGATTCACCAAAATCCACAAGGATACGCTCATATATTTATTCCGGTAGACTTGTGAAACAAAAAAAAAATCAATAAAAAAAAACCGCGGAAAACATGTCTTCAATTTCGCGTTATCAGGAAATCGTATATGATAACACGATATGTGATTTTCGATTGCTTGATTACTAATGAGCAAGCTCAAAATACGGATATTAATTTGATGTCTGTTCACCAGTTTATAAATGAAAATTGTTTGATGATAACTTTCATTAACATGAATAATGAGAATAATAATATAATAAATTATACTTATTTCTTTAATATTCGAATTTTGCAAGCGGCTAGCGCTTCACCTGATGATAAGCCATAAGCGCCACCCATGGACATTTGCAACACCCTTAGGGTTGCAGATGCGTTGACGCCTTTTAATAAAGTGGGCCGGTGGTAGGGCCACGCAGCAGCCTCGGCCGTTGCACGAATGGGCAGGCCCGTCCAGGTAAGTACCACGACCTCACAGAAGACCAACGTAAAGTGGAAGTATGACAAATACTTTCGCGTTTCGTCTGGTGAGTGAGGTAGCCGGAGCCCAATTTTCAAAAAGTTGTTAACGCATCTGTAACCCTCGGGGGAAGCAGATGTCCATGGGCGGCGGTATTCACTTAACATCAGGTGAACCGTCTGCTCGTTTGACAACTTTTTGCATAAAAAAAAAATGGGCCCCGGCTACCTCACTCACCAAACGAAACGCGGAGGTATAACAATCCCACTTTACGCCGTTCTTTTGTGAGTTCGTGGTACTTACCTGGACGGACCTGCCCATTCGAACAACGGCGAACACTGTTGCGTGGCCCTACCCCAGTTACCAGCAGCTGCATCAGAATATGTAATCGGTACACGACCAAAAATCGTTCAAAATATCAAGCGCTCGCAACAGGCGTTGTTCCGAATAGACTTAAAATAAACTCCTCGAGATAGCATCTGACACTTACACACAATACGGAGCCTTACCACTAAAATAATTGCGCCCGCTCGCTTTGTTAACAAATCCAACGTTTTCCATTTAGCGCGCATCGCAAAGTTGAACTTTATAAATGTTGGCGCATGGCCAAGAGTTTTATATAACAAACATTTAATGCCCCGGTGATAACATACTGATCGTCGGTTGAGACAAAAGTTTTTCATCGCTGATGGTTATTTAAAACTACGTAAGATTGATATTGTTTTGAGCCGTGATAGCTCAGTGTCCTGGCGCTCGCCTTTAATTCAATATACTCGACCTGAGTACGATCCCTCGTGCCGGCACCAATGAAATTGTTAATTTTAAGTGCTGACTTATCACGTGCTCCGCGGCAAAGGGAAACATTGTCAAGAAATCTGCATAAAATTCAGAAATCAAAAGTAAGCAAGCGGGCAGGCGGTTCCCTTGACGTTGGTTGATTACCGCCACCCATGGACATCTACAGCTCCTGTCATCAGGCAATCGTTACAATAGTTAACTCTGATTACCTCGATCAAACACACGAAACGCGTACCCACACGCCGGACGTAACGCGAAAGTATATACATACCTCCAATTGACGCCAGTCTTCTGTGAGACCGTGGCACTTCCTGGACAAGCGTGCCTATTTGTGCAACAGTAGAGCTATCACAGAGAAGTAGGAAGAGCGAAGGAAGAAGATAGTTTGATAATCGAATAATTGTATTTTTCTGATATTTCTTTTTTATTTAGAGAAGGTGGCAAACGAGCTGGCGGTTCCCTTGATATTACACCTTGTTTTGCCACGCATCTGCAATACCTGTAGGGTTGCAGATTCGTTGCTACATTTCAATAAAGTCAAGTAACGGGGGCCAGTTACCTCACCAGACGAAACGCAGAGGTGTACTTTCATTTCACACTGGTCTTCTGTGCGGTCGTGGCACTTACCCGGATGGACCAGCCCATTCGTGCAACAGCGAAGACTGTTGCGTGGTCGTACAACAGTCAATAATTATAAACATTTTGGCGTAGTGATTTACCAAACTGGAAGAACAGCAACCTACACAGAAGACTAGCGTAAAGAAGTATCGGAACACCTAAACTCCTTAGGTACGGGTACGGGGTAATCATTCAACGTTTAAGACTGAATCACTTATTTATTTTCAACCTTACTTTGTAAAAATTCAAGCTTCGCAACGTTTGTTTACTACCGTTATCGGAATAAATACCTGTAGTGTTCCCATTTATTGTAGGTTTGTTGATAATTATATGAATTACGATTATTAAATTAAATAATTTTTTTTGTTGAATTTTTAGTTAGTTTTGTAATTTTATAAAATTTTTTGTCCTAATTGGTTAAGTAAAAAATATCGACGTAAACAAGTTTACTGTAGTTTACAAAACCCTGACTTAACTATATTCCAAATTCTTGAATTCTTGAAGTTTTGTTAGCTTTTCTTTTTTTTACTTTTTTTACATAACATCTTTTTTTATTTCTTTTTATCCCTCCGCTTTTTGAGTGTTACAGCTTAGGTTTTCTGAGTTCAACATAATTTACGTAATGGTTAATAGTGTCTCATACTAAATAACTGAATACTGCATAATTCTCTGACGAGAAATCTCAATTGAATGACTTTTTTTCGAGCGTTCGTTTTGAAAAGACCGACAAAAAGGGCAAAAATATGAAATTGGCATATTTCACACTTTTTCTCCACTTTTTGCTCCGTGCCGGAAAATTCTGTTCCGGTTTCTCTGCGTTTCGCGATTTTTTTCCCGTTCAACGTTCCGTTAGCAGCATGTAACGCGCTTCCACCCATTTTTCCACCTGGCTTCTGTACATTGGAAAATTGGTATTTTTTTTATAAAATATATAGTATGATTTCGTTCCCATCTTGACATAGTATGTAAACTTTACGTACTATGTAAAACAAAGTCGTCCCCGCTGTACGTTTTGATCTTTTAAACTACGAAACGGATTTTAATGCAGTTTTCAGTAATAGGAAGAGTAATCAAAAGGAAGGTTTATATCTGGATACCAGCATAATGTTATAGTTGCGACTAGCAAAGAAATTCAAAGATTTGAAAAGTGATGTTATAACAAACATTATTTTGTCCGCTTACATTGCAAACGCTTGCTAAACCTTACATCGTCATCATCATCATTTCAGCCTGTTTGAGTCTGCTGCTAAACATAGACCTCCCCCATAGACGGCCACAAGAAAGATAAAGACAAACCTTAGAGATAGATCAAATTAATGAATGAATAAATAAACGATAATGCACACACCATAGTAGGCCATAGGCGAAGGAACAACATCGTGAGGTAACGTGCATATTATCGAAATCCTCATGATGTTTTCCTTCACCGCTGAGCATGTGATAAGTCGACACTTTAAATTAAGAATTTCATTAGTACTGGCACCGGGGATCGGACTCAGGTTGCTCGAGTATATTAAATTAAAGGCAACGCCCGGACACGGAGCTATCAAGGCTGTTGACGTGTATAGGTTGCTTTACTTTGTAGATATACACCTCCGTCTCTTCCGATTATCAGCACTGGAAAATCGTTTAGTTACAGTCAACAATTCGCCACGGGAAGCACCGAAAACGCTAGATTAAATAGAACGGTGGACGATACGAAGTTGCCAGCGGGGAGTTGTGGAATACTGGGGCTGACAACACCCCCGTCGGATCGCCCTTTGTTCCGGGATTAAAACTAAATTCACCGCGCAGCGAGCTCTGTGCGAGTTGAAAGACTTCCATCTGAGCGTAATTAAAAAATACAGTCCTTGAGCACATGTACAAGTTTTAGCGCGGTTGTTGAACGCTTGTGATCATGCTTAAAATTTATTATTTTGCCTTTGTATGATCTTATCGCTACTTCTACGATTTTAGTCAGTTGTTGATATTCTGAAAATGCATTTATATATATATTTATCCAAGTAAAGTTTCTTTACGTACGTTTGACTTGGGGAGTAAGCTGGTAAATGCGAGACGAGAGCGTTATGAAAAGTGTGATAAACGTTACAAAAATTGTGATTCTACGCGAACGGTGATTTCTTCATTATTTCGTAATTGCATCTTGTTCTTGAACAATTTTATAATTTAATATTTTGTTCAATACATTAAAAGTAAGTTTAAAATGAATAAAATTGAAAATTCATACAGATTACGTACCTATAGATGGAGCTAAAAAAAGTTTTACTTTAGTCGTGTGGTCTAAAGCACTCTCGTTTTTTATATAGTTATTTATTCTTTTTTTGAAATAATTTTTAACAAGGATTACAAAGGGCGAACTTAATGCCATTTTGCATTCTCGGCAAATGAACCCGGACATGGTGAAAAGTCGTGGTTTAAAAACATTCAATTATTTATATGTCCTGACATTATGCAATATATCACATATAAATATATATTAAGTACTTAAACACATAAGTACAAACATTAACTGTAATAAAAACATAGTTTTGTATGTTTTTAAAAGGGCAGATTTAGAATTGGTGTAACGTTTTGTTCTAATCAATCAACTGTAACATTACAAGTTGTTTTATGGAACACACAATGAAACTTGCACAAAGGGTTATAATTCACACTTTCACCAGGGAATCTAAATATGTCAATCATAATAAAGTCATCAGCAATTATTGTTAAATTACAATGTTTACAAATAGGGAAAGAAGGGATGTATAACTATATTTTGTAAATGATCATTTGATTTCGCCTCTCGTTACATGTATAAAGATACTAAAATTATTATTATTAGCACACAAATTATGAAAGTACCATAATAACTCCCGCATAAAGTGCTACAGATATTTCATAGGAGCTTATATTTTGCGACATTTGAAGAAAGCGTTGATAAGAAGATAAATGATTTTTTTTTCTCGAGGCCCTTAACAGCAAGCGACAAATGCCCTCTTAATAAATCTCCGTATTACTCAGTGACCATTTCTCGCGCCTTTTTGTTGAATTTTCCTTTATTCCGAGACGAACGAGTTTCTTTAAGTTTTTTCCTAATTAGACTTAGGTACTATATTTTTGAGAAGAAAATTACTTTACCCATAAGGGTGCTGATTTTCTTAAGTTTTTTTTTTCTATTGAAAAAGACTAATATATGTTCCGACTGACAGTGGTGATATTCAACAAGATATGTAAGGCCAGATGTATTATTCTTTTTTATTAAATAAAAAGACCCCAAAAAAAGGCTTTCAATGATGCTTCTTTTATAAATTACAGAGAAACGCAATAACATCATTGTTTAAATATAAAAACATTAAATCAAATAAAATTCTTCTATTTACATTTTATTTTATTATTCAATACTTACGGCGATTTTAAATTTAAAATGTGATTAAGGCTGCGGTTTCTTGTCAGTTTGTTTTTGGTCTGATATAAATTAGTTTTTGACAACTACAAAGGCTTGAATAAAATTAAACTGCGTTAATTACTTCATGTGTGTGGGATACTTTTAAGAGGGTAATAGTGGTAGGGCCACGCAGCAGTCTCGGCTGTTGCACAAATGGGCAGGCCCGTCCGGGTAAGTACCACGACCTCACAGAAGACCGGCGTAAAGTGGAAGTATGGCAAAAACTTTCGCGTTTCGTCTGGTGAGCGAGTTTGCCGGAGCCCAATTTTCAAAAGGTTGTCAACGCATCTGTGATGTCCACGGGCGGTGGTATTCACTTAATATCGGGTGAACCACCGGCTCGCTTCGCAAGTTTTCACATATAAAAAAAAGAGGCTGATATTGATTCTTTTATGAATATATTTCTTCACTTTCGACATTCCTACTGCGCAGATAGCTTTGTGACCCACTGCTAGCTATGATCCTCACATAACGCAAGAATTCATTTGATCGACTTATCACTTTGTTTCCGTGATTGTTATGTTTGTTAAACTACCATTGATACTCGAATTATTTCATATTGCAGGAGTCTTTTTCGAATAAACATGGACACAATAAATTTCTATTATGTAATACTTATATTTTAAACTAAAAACGATATTACAAAGTGAATCAATACTTATTTAGAAGGACAAAGGTGGTGACTACTTTTGCCCTTGCGGTTTAGCTGATTGCCATATATTTTTAATTAATATAAAACGTAGACTTTTGGACGTGACAAACATTCAACAAAAGAACGATTCTAATATTATTTCCTGCTGATTTATCTGTATATGGTTCGCCGTATGTACTGGCTTGCCTTCCTTACTTCCTTCCGCATCCTTACATTAACTAATCCAAAACAATACTCAACGCCATCTGTTGGCCTATAATTGGCCTTCAATACGCGCATTTGCTACCACCGTATATCTTAGAGTTAAGGATGCGAACCGATGTCAGGTCATTCACCACCGATTTCGAATCAAACACCCTAAACTCAATGAATGTCCAAAGACTGCTTATGAACCTAAACGGCGTTAGTCAGTCGTATAAATAGTAAGATTCTTGACATGTCACAATGAAATGTTATCCCGTAGCATCCCTTTTCTTAGATTTAACGTACTTCGAAGGGCACCTTATAAATCACGTGGAATACAGACTTTCAATTTGCCAGATAATGCTTGCAGCTCTGAGAATCAGAAGATTTATATCCCTTGGCTTTGAATTGTAACCGTACCCCGGTTTATAGGGGCTCAAGTCAAATTACGCCGTTCTGTTGTAAATCAAGTTGTGTCGGTTTTATTTTAATATTAATAACTTAACTATATAAAAAAATTGTTAATGTTGTATTATAGGGTACTTGTTCAATTAGCAAATATTACCCTTTACGTAAATAGTTAGCAAAACTAATTTTTTCTTCTTTAAAACGTTAAAGAGTACAACCTACTAATTGGAAAGAGTATGATGTTAACATTACGGGCAGAATTCTAATATCTTCCGTTTTAAACAGAGTAAATAATGACTACCTATTTGGTAAAACATAACACAGAACTATATATATACAGTAAAACATAACTATATATTCGCGTACACTTCAATCAACGAGGAGTTTTTAGTTATATGAATTTAAATGCAAGCTTTTATGCATTCGACGGCTTAATTGGTGCACTTGTAATTCGGCTAGGTTAAATGAAATTTTACCGAAAACCCATTCAAAACACCACACAAAACTCTGTAGCATAGGTACAATTTGAATGAGCATAAAACAAACTATATTTCAAAGCAAATCATGATATAACTAAAATAGCAGATATAATATATTTGTTAGAGAGAATTATCACCGTGCTGAAAAACAGTATTCTATTTTAGAAGTGTTAATCTTTGTAAAAACCTGTTAGGTGAATCTTCTAGAAACCTGTACATATTCTTCGCAAGTTTTTAGTTAGAAATGAGCAAGTTATATAAGATACTGGCTAGGCTTTCGACACTCTTGGGAATCAATTTGAGATAAAAAAAAGCCATTTATACTTTTAAAATATTTTAAGTACAAAATATTATAATAAACACTATTACTGAACGTTACTGGAGCATACACTTCATCTCTAGTAGGTTTAATTATTACTCTTTTGTTGTTCGCTCTCCGCGTTACCCACTTTATGAGAGCTTTAGTGCTTTTTCTTCACTTTTTAACCGACTGTGTTGCTTTCCGCTCGTATGAAAATTAAATTAAAGCCGATGCAAGTGTTTACTGAGCTGTAAACTTGACTCCGTGAAGTTAGCTTTGTTTGTGTGAGAGGTTCCTTTTTATTTTCGCTTTGATCCGTTGTTGTTTTGAGAAGTGTTGCTAGTTGTACGACTTTCCTATTTAAGCCCATAAAGTGTATTTCAGTTGTTTACTGCTGTTTCCTTAGTAAATTCTATAACGTTATATGTTATGTTGACTATGAATATGTTAAAACGTTATTGCTCAATTGTTCGATTTCGGTGGACAGGTACGGGCTCTGCCACGAAATTTAATGAAATTGATTAACCTTTAAATATACGTAACCGAAATTAATATGCATTTAGTTGACCGCTTTATTTATTTGTATTTTATGTGAAAATGAGGTGAGCGTGCTGGCGGTTGACCTGATGTTAAGTGATAACATGGACATGGACATTTTCAACACCCGTAGGGTTGCAAATGTGTTGCCCCTTTTAATAAAACGCGCTCCGGTCACCTAACTCACCAGACAAAACGCAGTAGTAAGTAAGTAAGTACTTTAACTTCACGCCTTCTGTGAGGTCGTGTTACTTCCCCGGATGGAGCTGCACGTCCATGCAACAGCGAAGACTACTGCGTGACCCTACCACAGTTAAACTACTTAGGCTTGTCTCTGTTATAAGTCTAACGGCCGATCTGAAGCACTGCTCGTAAAACTCTTTGAATTGATCATTCTCATCATTAAGATGATCATTCTGATCAATTCAGAGAGTTTAACTATCCTTTTGGCAACTCAAATAACATTAGAAAAGCCATTTGACAGCTGATTAGTTGACTTCTACGATGAGCAGTGCTTCAGAAACTGGAGTAAATGTAACACGTAATCGAAATATTCGAGTGAGGAAAACCGTGCCATTATTCACCGGCCGGTTACTGATTTCTGTAACATCTTTGACACCATAAGTAGAAACGTTAAGGACGACGGGCCTCCTTTATTGCGAAGTCGTTAATTCAGCAAGGGGGGCGCGGTAGTACTCGCTGAGTGATAGAGCAGATTTATTAACGACATTTGTCGTTCGCCGTCACTGTCATTCACAGTTCCGCTTATTACAACGGACATTTCTTTTCAAGGATTAAACTTTCAATGTAAGAACAGGAGCTCAAACTGACGGTAAGCGACTAGCAATGAAAGAACCTTTTTTATGTGATAAGTTGGCAAGCCAGTAGACAGTTCACTCATGTTAAGTATATACTACGTGAGAGGTTGTAGATTGTTGCCAATTTTTAGAAAGTAAGCCCCAGTTACCACTCTTACCAGACGAAAACTGTGAGGGCGTGGTACGCCTCCAAAAGGTATCGAAGCAGAAACTGCCTAATTTGTAGGGTATCGTACCACAGTCTATTGGCCCGAAAATATTAGAATGGTTCTTATGTGCCTTTACTTGATAAACTGCATACAAACAACAAAAAACATTTACGATATGTTTAAATATTGGTTCGTTAATGAATTGTCCAACTAAACTACTCTTTGTAGTATTACACTAAGAATGCTATACTAATTAAAGATATGCTATAATAAGAATGTCTTTACTAATGTTATAAACGCGAAAGTTTGAATATATGGATGGATATTTGTTACTCTTTCACGCCAACCATTCAGTATTGAATGGATTTTAATGAAACTTTACAATAATATAGCTTATACATCAGAATAAGACATAAGCTATAATTTATATACATATTCTTATGCATATCTGTCTTTCTGTCTGAATGTTTCGCCTTCAGCCTATTCTACGCAGACGTAGGCGCGGGCAGCAGCTAGTAATTTATAAAAATAAATTGGAGTATCATATGGATGCGCTATAAGTTCAGACCGAGGCTTCATTCAGTTGCTATTTAGAGCCTTTGCAACTTTCACACGTGAAAGAGATTGAGCGAAAAAAGAAAAAAATTAAAGCACCTCTCAAGGAGATGCGCATTAAAACGTATTAATAGAACGTCAGCGATGGTATCGAGAACAGGAATTTTCAACAGAAAGGATATGACACTTGCGAAAATTGAAACGGGCATACGATTTCACCAACTGGCAGACTATTGAAAACTCGAAAAAAGAAACATTTGAACGCTCACAAAAGAGCTGTGGTATTGCAAAGCCTATAGCGGACTATCACGTAAAAGTTCTGAGAAAAGATTGTTATTTATATCGTAGCTTGTATCAATGACCGAAGCGAAATTGTGATGGTTTCTAGCAAGCAGTCTCACAATTAATTACTAGTTAAAAAATAAATTTGTTTTTTTTTTGTTCCTTTTGTAGATAACTATATTTTCTTGTCATATAACCTTCCACATCCCCATTTTTTCGTAGGCTAAAATGTTATGATTATTTTACCTTTTATTATATTGTAATCTCTGTTTTTTTTTTTTGAATATTTACTTAATCAAAAAATATTTCAAGAATCTTAATTATTATCCTCAGCTAAGGTTTGAAATCACTAAACGGTAATGAATAATAGTAATAATTCTTCGTTTCTGTCTTTACAAGTGCCAAAATTGTCGCAAAGAGTTCAGCGACTCGGGATAAGTTTAAAATTATTAGCAGAGTACTAATTACATCATTTTAGTTTCGTTTTCCAACTGATGGTGGGCTATTAAATGCATCGCTATTCCAATTTTCCTCTATCGAGCCTTTGCACGGTGTGAAAAAATTTCGATTCCAATTTTTCCGCTTCGCGCCAAGCTTTCCTCTCTATTTTGTTTTTCCGCTTTCTTTTGTCTCGGCGATGTAACACATTTTCACGCGGTCCGGTGTTTCGTGATAATTTTAAACGAAAGCCTTTTATGCCCCTTTCATTATTCCGCTAGGAAATGTGTGTTTTTTTTTTAAGTTCTAAAACATGCACATCCGAGACTATAAGCGTAGAATTTAAACTGACGATTCATTTATTTATTTTTTATGGTAGTTAAGTACTTGAGTAAGGAACCAGGGTTTTCAGTTTATAACTTTTCCCGATATAAACTAACTTCTATTTCTCTAACATAGTCCCACATTTTTTATTACTTTAATAGTTTTACACGAAGATTTTCGTTTTATAAAACCTTTATATATGTCGATTTCTACCCAATCGCACGTGCCGCGAACCGCACTAAAAACTTCACTTCAATATTTATATACAAACAGTAAACCATCTTACATTAAATAACAGTAATATACCCGCTATCCGATGCTCTGAGATAACAAATCCACAAATCTCAAATGTTACCTCTAACATCTTACGCGAGAGATTGACTTGAGATAAACATGCGAAGCGGAGCGATATACATTATATATGTAAGAGATATATCTTTCGATATTCAGCATAAGCAATCAAAGGAGAGGAATCCGTTTTATTTACCCTCTGTATTTGCTCGAAGCTTCGAGATTCGCCGTGATCACGTCCCGGGTTGGACCCGCGCGCAGCCGGGCATACTGAGTGCACAATAACCTTAAAATATCACATCTGAGAGAGCGACAGCAAAATGATATTCGAGGGCGCTTGCATTTAAAATATCTCACGTGCTCTTGTCGCTGGTGTCGTTACGAGAAATGCACTTTGATGATATTGCAATGTCACGATGTTGGTATTGGTTTGGTAGTAGTATTACTATATCGGCGGTCTCTATCTATCTTAGAGGTAATTTGAGTAGCGACTGATGAATATTTGTGTATATTTTGTATAACCACGTATGTATGGACGTGTTTGTGCCATTTTTTTAAATAAAACAAAAACATTATTGGTACTGCGACGCGAAGGGTTGAAATAAGGGACATCTAATATTGTAAAAATATTAGATGTCAATAAAGATTGTCTAATGTAATTGTTTGATTTACGACTGTTTTATCTAACGCGGACTGGTCATTTATGATTATTTTTATTTCTAGTGCTAGTCACTGCGCTCATTATGAAAAAAACGTGACAAGCCAGATGTTTTAACAAACTATGATGACTCCGTGGCGCAGCTGCCAAGGTATTGGCCTCGGCGTCAGGGGCTCGTGGGTTCGATTCCCACAAGGGACAACTATTTGTGCGACCCATAGATAGATTTTGCGCATCTGGATGTTTTTCCACGTGAAATTTATGTTAGTGAAACGTCCTTACAACACAGGATAATGCTATCCTAAAGTAAGGGCAATGTCTTTTAAAAAAATGCCTACGAAGACTTAACTAGAACATTTTATTTTCCATATACATTTACTAGCCATCTCGTTCGAATAGTAAACATTCATTTGTATAATAACTTACTATATTGCCATGCCAAAAATATGGAAATAGCAAAACAGCATCGTCACATATCAAATAAGGCAGCCGCCAGCTGGTAAAAGTTAATGGAATTTTTGACTGTGAATACACTAACTTCTTAAAAACCTATTTACTCTACTATTTACTCTGTTTTTGAGGACATACAAGCCGTGACAGCTCAGTGTCCGGGCGCTCGCCTTTAATTCAATATACTCGAGCAACCTGAGTTCGATCCCCGGTGCCGGCAACACTGAAGTTTTTAACTTTAAGTGCTGACTTATCACGTGATCCGCGGTAAAGGAAAACATCGTGAGGAAACCTGCATATTTTCGAAATACTTAATAACAAAAAACATATTTCGAAGATATGTGAAGTCCGCCAATCCGCAGTGGGCCGCGTGGTGGACTATGCCCTGATACCCTCTGTATAGAGGAGGCCTTTGCCCAGAAGTGGGACATGTATAGGCTGTTATTTTGCTTACTTTAATCAACAACAGGAATGAATGTATAGGAAATTAAAATTGTTCATAAGTTTATTTTTTACACATATTTTTGTGCCCTTTTGCATTTCATATATCAATATATCAATAAATGTCACGTGTGTAAAGAAATTTTAGTTTTACGGCCTTCCTTATTCCAAGTTTCATTCCATCCGTTTCATTTTTTAAATCACTCTCGCATGCTCTTTGGTGCGCCATGAATAATATCGCATCCCAATTCGATGAACGATGCAAAGTGCAGTCTTCTCAAGTTCGAGATATCATAAAAAAATCTATAAATGTCTTTGTGCTTATGTGTACTAAAGACATGACCCAATTCGCACGTTGTATAATATTAACATATTATTTTCTCTGTTCCAGGTATGTTGCAAGCATCATTCTTGGTGAGGAAACAATAGTCGTTGGGATATAATTACGGTTGGTAAAATATTAACAATTATTTATTCAAATTATTTATTTAATTATCAAAATTGATACATCTTGAATTGTGATTTCCAACAATGTTTCTCTTTATTTAAAGCTTCGAAGTCGGGAAATTATCGATTCAGGAGAAAATATGTGTATACGTAAAGTCCGATCCGCTTGGTCGAATACGATCTCATACTGTTAAAAGGCCTTCGCGATTTATGTGTCATTTATGTTACTGTACTGTTTTCCCTAGCTAACGCCGTTCACGGCTTGACTTCAAAATCGGGTCGTCTAATGAGCCGAGCTGATGCCAATAATTTTCCAATAAACTTGGTGTGGTATCGAGCGATCCAATCACTGCGTAAGTCTTTCTCACAGTTAAGTTCTGTAGTTTCAAGTTTATGGTGTTAAAACTTTTATTTGCTTAAAAATGCCGACTCACGTAGAACCAACTCATAGACAGCCCGTAGTGCTTGATTTGGAATACAAATATTGTGTATAATGTAGAAAGTAACACGCCATGTGATACTGTGACAATGATCATAATAATGTAATTTAGCTGTTGCCTTGTCTGTTGTGTTACTGCCTGATCTAGCGTATGGAAAAGAAGGCAGCACTGAAATTCTTCGTTAATTTTTCTGCATGAACTCCCTCTTGCAATTTTGAATCAGTGCAAATTCCAAGAAAATCTGTTGAATCCTCAAAGGGTAGTGTTTTCTCTTCTTCTTGTTTTTTCTTCAATTAGATTCCTGGCTTATGAGTCAATCATATTAAATCTTATACATTTAGTGTTAGTAGAACTCTTATTTTGTTCGGTTGTTCAAGATGACGACAAAAATACTGTCGAACGACCGGAAATTTGTTTTACGGACATCAAATATAAGAAAACATAATTTTAACGTCACCAGCGTCAACGATAAAACACGTGGCATTAGCATGTCGGTTTTGCCCATCAAAATTGTTCAACGTAAATATAAATGTAGTACGTAATAAAAATGCTGATACTAATGAAATGATTACTGGTTGCCTACCTGTCTCGTGACCGTGTTATTGCTTGTCGCCCAAGTAATACAACTATAGTCATACTGTGGTAAGGGCCACGCAGTCGTCTATGCTATAGCACGAATGGGCAGGTCCGTCCGGGTAGATCATCGTAAAATGGAACTGTTATACTTCTGCGTCTGGTTAGTGAGGTAACCGGGGCCCACATTATTAGTAAAACCACAATATTAAACCACGTTATTTGAGGCATTTCAAATTCTCATTTCACGCCTACCTGTTGCAAATGTCCATGTGCGGTGGCTATCACTTAATATCAGGTGAACCACCAGCTCGTTTGACATTTTTTTACATACGAAAAAAATAATGACCGATTTAATACGTCTGCAGGCGCCATTTTAATTGTAAAAGTTGAACGTTTTTTTTTCTACGGGCAAATGGAAATAAAAGTGGGTCAATGACAGAGCAATTGTTATACTTTTACTATCCCAAGGGCTTCACGTGCAGAATGTGTCCTAAATTAAACATTATTATATAGTGAAGTGGCGTAGAAGGTTAGTACAATGCTAATTAGTACCTTGGAATAGATGCTTTTCCGTTACAATTTCATCATATATATTTTTTTTTTTTCGTTCGTACCACTCTATCCGAGATATCTCGCGTCGAGTGCCATCATGTATGTTATGAAATACGTACAAAAAAGTATTATTTATTTAAAATCGGTTATAGTTTAGTGGTTTTTTTTGTTATAGTTAGATTTGCGGTGTAAGGTCCCGGGTTGGCTACTTTACGTAAGCTGATGAGTTTTACAATTTAAAGAAAAGAAATAAAAGAAACATTTATATAAAACAACTAGCGACTCGCCCCGGCTTCGCACGGGTACATTGTATTATACATATAAAACTTCCTCTTGAATCACTCTATCTAGTAAAAAAGCCGCATCAAGATCCGTTGCGTAGTTGTAAAGATCTAAGCATATATAGGGACAGACACAGCGGGACGATGGGATGTTTTATACTATGTAGTGATGATGCACAGCAAAGAGACGTTTACATTTCAAACGACATTTTACCACAGACAATTTACATTTTAACATTGACAATTTGTTTTTGAGTAATGTTACCATCGTATAAATATTGACATTTATATTTATACGATACTAACGTCACTCAATTGTTTTGCCTCCCCGGAACCCCTTCACTAACACTAAAAACTTTATGGTACTACGTTAATACTATATTAAAGTTAAAATTGACTTTTAAGTATTATTAAGAATATTTTGTATGGGAATATAGAAAAGTGTTATTTTTAGACTTTTTCAGGCAATTTTTTTAAATTTTTCTCTCCGTAAAAACCATCCTCGTACTTCAAGGAATATTATAAAAAAAGAATTAGCGAAATCGGTACAGCTTTTCTCGAGATTTGCGCTTAGCAACACATTCAGCTATTCATTTTTATACAATAGATAGGTACTAAAAACTAAACAACTACAAATAAATTGCACCAAAATCGTCTCCACTCAGCTAAAGATTACGTAGTGTGAATACTGGTATTCAGTGGAACCGCGAGGGAGAGAGATAGATGATCCTACGTAACATATTGTAAAGAATTATCTTTATTGTGACATCCCAGTTTTAACTGGGTACGTTTTCAACGGGTTTACGGTGAGTGTGAAACCATTTCACGCGTTGAGACGGTAAAATCGGTAAAACTTAGAGCATTGACTATCTCTGTTTACCCAATAACGGTTAAAATACATGATAGTTTGTTTCTTTTAATATTTAAACAGAAAAAATTGGATGGGGAAAGAAAATATTTCACAAGTATTTTTCTTCATTAACATTACTGTTAACTTTTGAAACACGTTATCTTATTCGCGGGCCTAGTTCGAAGCGAAAACGAGATAATGAAATCGATTAATCGCTATTGCAGATGACTTTCAACCTTACGCTCTACGTCTTATGTATTAATATCGCTTTGTAGACCCTCAACGTTAGGAGTAATGTTCAGCCCTAATCGCTTACCACTACATTGTATTAAGCGGCGCCCTGCGCAATTCGCGGAACGCACGCTTCAATAGAATTACACATGAGGAAAAAACGATTGAATATACTTCTGTGGCAACAGTACGTTGTAATGAAAAATGCGCAGGATAAATGCCAGACGATTTTTTTTGTTGTCGACCCTTAATGGTTCCGTTATAGAGACTAATTTACTCTGACAGTTTATTCCAATCAACGGTTTATGGGTCATTAATACCAAGACACTAAGTATTCTGAATAAAGCTGTTTATAACGCGTGAAGGTGACGAGGACGCTGGTTGCCTTGATGTTTAGTTAATACCATAGCCCATGGACATCAAAACCACTTCCAGTGTTTCAAATGCGTTGTTACCTTTAAAAGATCTCACTTATGAAAGCCAAAAGTATATTACTCTTACATTTAACTGTTAGAAAACTATTTGTAAATAAAGGATAAGATTTACATAATATGTACCTACTCCTTTAACATTTCGATAGCCTATTGGATGAGTGAGGAGACTTGAAAACGAAAGACCTGAGTTCGAATCTCGATTTTAATAAGATAAGAAAATAGTTATCTCATGAGCTTTTTTTATTTTATTTTGTCTCATTTTTTAATCTCTTTAATATATATTTATATTTTTAACATTTTTATTTTAAAATTAAATTTCTACATGTCTATTTTAAAAGTTTTTCTTCCACTACTTGTTAAAGATTTTTCATAATAGCGAAATATGTATACTTCCAAGTCGTATATTTCCAAACGTACGCAAAAACAAAATTTTTGATATCTCCCATTCCAATGCGCAGTTTTTTTCATCTTTGAGATAGAAAGAGACAGAAGGATAACGCGTCACACGGTGCGGTTACCACGCGTGCGGAATTTGCAAACAGGATTATTCTCTATCTTAGTCTCGTTCAAGTAACAGGATTACATTGTTATAATTCATATACGGGTCCTTCACACTTACTTTCGTTTTAGAAATAAAAAGTAAGGCGTGCAGTAATAATCAATAAACGTATATTTATTATGTCGTAAAACAATTTCGATCCAAACAGGACAGTCCAAGTGAGTGTTTTTAAAAGGTCAGCCTAGCGGCTCTACATCGCGCTAACGAAGTTTTCTCACCGCCCGACTATATATAGGACGCGTTCGGTAACATTGCGGGGAGTCCGTTTCTACACAGGGGAGTAGTTAGTGGTGGGGTAAGAGCTGCCCTAAGTCTTCCCCACTAAGCATATAGCGGTTTTGTGGGTTTACGCTATAATTCAAGGTTCCGCGTCGGCCGGCAATGCGCCCGCGGTTACTGCTCAGATGCAGTTGAGTCCTCAGTCTCGGCCCAAAGTGGTCAATTCGAGTTCCAAGTCAAGCAAGCAAGCAAGCAAGCAAGCAGCCTACGGGTCTCATTAGACCCCAGTCTGAGGGCAGATCCCTCGACACCACTGATGTAGAAAATATGACTCTCTTTTTTATTGATTTTGACTTGTTTCTTTTGTTGATTGTTTGCTACTATTTGTACAATGTGCATATTTTTAAACGGTTTTATTTAGCTCGATCCGTACGGAATTTATTTGTTTATTTATTAGGTCAAAATTAGAAATTGAAATTTAAGCACCGGTTGTCAGATTGATCTGAAATTTGGTACACACATTTAATTATTTATTTATTTATTTTATGCGAAAAGTGGTCAAACGAGCAGACGGTTCACCCGATGTTAACGGAATACCGCCGCCCATGGACATCTGCCCCACCCGAGGGTTCCAGATACGTTGACAACCTTTTGAAAATTGGGCTCCGGCTACCTCGCTCACCAGACGAAACGCGAAAGTATTTGTCATACGGCCACTTTACGCTGGTCTTCTGTGAGGTCGTGGTACTTACCCGGACGGGCCTGCCATTCGTGCAACAGCCGAGGCTGATGCGTGGCCCTACCACCCTTAGATAGATTAATTTAGATGACAATACAATATTGTAGTTTTCAGTGCACATAAAATAAAACCGTTTAACTTATAAGTTTTTAAACGGTTTTATTTGACTTATTTAATTTGCTTTTTCGACTTATTTATAGTTGTGAGGACAGAATGGGGATATATATTTATAAAAAAAATAGGTATGTATTGTGATAAAACATATTTATTGGTACAAAGGTACATATTTATAAAAATAGATACTTATGAAAGATTGCATGTGCAATCTTTCATGGCATTTAGTTACTCTTGTTTAATTAACCTACTGTTAAAATAGAAACTCATAAAATGATTTGGCATTTATGTATTAGCAAATTATGAATGAATTAATTATACTAACGTATCTTTAAGAGTCAAATCCCTTGACATTGCTCAATTAAAATTTATTATTATAAAATACTAATAATTATTTTAATTAGCAATGTTATATTTATTTTAAAAGTTAAATTTAAAGCTAATATTGAAAAACATTTCTTTTTAACTAATTACTCTTGAGAGCTTTTAGAATTTGGGTTATGCGATCAACGAGTTTCTTTGTTAATTTTATTAGCATCTAAATTGAAAATTTAATTAAGTAGCTAAATATTTAATTATGTTCACTTAAATTTGAATAATTTAATCATGTACCATTTACTTACACATATTTACTGACAACATTAATAAACATCATTCGTTTCGAGATATTTTTCAATTCACGAACCAGCAAGAGCAACATAATTAGAAAACCAGGAGTATTCGTGAGTCATGAGTGGATTTATTACTAAGCTTATTTTTCCGAGCTTTTTGTTTACGCGTTTAGCTAGAAAGTCGAAGCACACCAACTCATATTATGTGAGACGAGAATTTTCCCGCATAATAAAATGATTTAAATTAATTATATAGCTTTATTACATAAATACATTAAGAGCCAAAATTATTAACTCATTAATACCTCGAATAAAAATATAACCAAAATTTCTGTAACTTTTTTATTAAATCCGTTTATATCATGATACTTTCATAGATTTTAGATTATACTTTTGTTTTATTATTTCAATGGTAGTTATAATAATTATTTAGTTATCGTAGATATTTGTCTTCATGTACATTAATCTTAGTTCCTAAGGTTAACAGTTTTACGGTGGTTGGGCCACGCAGCAGCCTCGGCTGTTGCACGAATGGGCAGGCCCGTCCAGGTAAGTACCGTGGCAGTAAGTAAGACCAAGTACGACAAATACTTTCGCGTTTCGTCTGGTGAGTGAGATAGCCCGAGCCCAATTTTCAAAAGCTTGTCAACGCATCTATAACCCTACGTTGTAGCAGATGTCCATGGGCGGCGGTATTCACTTAACATCAGGTGACCTGTCTGCTCCTTTGGCAACTTTTCGCATAAACAAAAAAAATCATATTTAATTACAACAAACATTATTCCGTTGGTTTTACAAGGAATACATAAATAAATAATTTTGTTAGTAAACCGTTTTGAGGACAACTTAGTGCAATGCGAACTTAGCAATGACCTATGGTGGTCACGCCCCAGGTGAAATTGGACTTCAACTCGTTAAACGATGTTGTTTTGGAGTCATTTTTTGCGCAGCTGCCGCGGCGTCCGCTCAAAACGTGTACCTGTCGACCCCATTTTGGCCGTCGCAAGGTCAGCCATCACACCAAGGACGACGGGTGGAGTTCGTCGAAAGGCGGTTAAATTTTAATAAGAGCGAGACAGCTATATTTAAGCGGAGAAGAATTAATCAGGAATGAAAATTCAATTATTATTTAGTTAGTTCGTTCTTGTGATCGGACTTAAATTAAAAAAAAATATTTCTTCTAATAATCTCGTGTCAAAGCAACGCATTGCAGATAAAATTCGTACGAATATTGTTGCGATGTACCTATTCGTTTTTAAGTTAGTGGTGTTCCGAAAACTTTGCACCATCCATTCGTAATTTAATTGAATTTGCAGACACGACGTTACGAGCGAATGGATTTCGAGGATATATAAAATTTATGAATATAAATAGTTAATTTGTACCATATATGAAGTGTTACGATAGTCCAGCGTAAAAGTTTTTACTAAGGAAATCTCATTCAATACTTATTACTGCACGAAAATACATAAAAGGTCGCATTTGTAACATTAGAGCGTTTAGAGCTAATTTACAAGATGACTCGGTGGGGCATTTGCTATAGTAAAGGCGTCGGAGCCGTGGGTCTTTGGTTCGATTCTTTGTGCTGTTTTATATGGTGACCTGGGTGATTAGTGTGTGATTAGTGTGTGTTGGTTTGACGTCAGACAGGTGACGACCACATCTTTGCGAGATAAAAGGACCGGAGAAAGAAGGAGAAAGAGCTACTTTTCAAAGTCTTTGATCTTATTTTCGAATCCAATGACATATAAATGAGCGTCTAATAGCACGCCATCTCACATAGTAATTTCACTTAGCGCGAAAATCGACAAAATTCATCATCATTATCATTTCAACCTGTTTGAGCCGCCATCCATCCATCATCATCCATCAGCATCCATCGAACCTTTCTTCCCCACCGGTTATCGGTTCTTCGAGCTACATGGCCAGCCCATTGCCACTTCATCTTACTATTCCTCTGAGCTAT
Organism: Iphiclides podalirius; assembly: GCA_933534255.1. Classification (NCBI taxonomy): domain Eukaryota; kingdom Metazoa; phylum Arthropoda; class Insecta; order Lepidoptera; family Papilionidae; genus Iphiclides; species Iphiclides podalirius. The sequence goes on from OW152834.1 coordinate 9,094,930, forward strand.
ATCGGTTACCTGTTTTCTTCTGCGGATGTCTTTGCGAATTATATCACGCATCCACAATATATTATAGCCGTCTTAAGATCACTATCTAGCTTTCGTATATTTTTAGGGTTCTGTCTGTCTGCCTGTCCGTCCGCCCGCCCTTCTGTCATCAGGCTTTATCTCATGAACCTCCATATTTAGAATTGATGAAAAAGAAAAATAGATGAAATTTTCACATATTATGTATTTCTGTTGCCGTTATGCCAACAAATACTAAAAAAACAGAATAAAAAATATTTAAGTGGGCCGGAGCCCATAGAGCAGACATGATTTTTTTGCCGTTTTATAGATAAGGGAACGGATCGCTTCGTGGGCAAGTCCGAAAGCAAAATATTGACTATTTCCCTCTTTATACAACTGGCGATGAAGTCGTTTATAATAACGCATTAGTTCAGCAAAGCCTACTCATGCTTATATGTTATGTATTAAACAAATTATATTTATGGTTCGGGATCCGAATACTTCTGGATGTAAGTTTGTGGTAGACCACAGGATCATATTATTTTGTTTTATGCTGAGTTTCTTACGACGGTTCTTCTCAGGTCAGTGGCTTTTCTTTTCTGAACCGGGCGGTAATAACCGGTGGCAATAAGTGTTACACTTCTATATTGACTATAGATGTTTGAATTTGAATTTAATCGGATGAAATGACTCCGTGGCGCAGCTGCCAAGGTATCGGCTTCGGCGCCGGGGGTCGTGGGTTCGATTCCCACACGGGACTACTATTTGTGTGATCCGCGGATAATTGTTTCGGATGTGTGTGATTGTTAGTAAAGTAAGTTAAAAGTTACAGCCTATACATGTCCCACTGCTGAGCAGAGGCCTCCTCTATACAGAGGGTATCAGAGAATTTTGCGCCAAGCTGTCCCACTGCGGATTGGCGGACTTCACATATCTTCGAAATATATTTTTTTTGTTATTATTTCGAAAAAATGCAGGTTTCCTCACGATGTTTTCCTTCACCGCGGAGCACGTGATAAGTTAGCACTTAAAGTTAAAAACTTCATTGGTGCCGGCACCGGGGATCGAGCTCAGGTTGCTCGAGTATATTGAATTAAAGGCGAGCGCCCGGACACTGAGCTATCACGGCTCTATATGACGGATATGTGTGTAAAATTTATGTATTTTAAACGTCCTTGCAACATAGGATAATGTTATCCTAAAGTAAGGGCAATGTTTGAAAAAACTAAAAGAAGAAACAAAATAATGTGTCGATGGCGGTGTGACGCAAGGAACCATGATTTTGAGTCCTAGTCTGTCATTTTTGTAAGCAAGTTGTGTTAACAACTTATAATAAACTAAAACGAAAACAACTGATGATTAAGGTTACATACACATACGATTTTCAGTTCTTAGTCATTTTTCGTTTTCACCCAAATCTATGGGTGCTTTGTGCATTTTTATTTCTACAATCCCATAAGGCCCTAAGTCGCGTATTTTTGTACTTGGCGCTTGTATCCTCGCTAGACTCCGCCTAGTACATAATCTATGTCCTTTCTAAATTTGTGGAAATATTTCACTTTTTGTTTGTAAAAACTGAAAAAGGAACATCGTAGAAATATTTTTTTTATTTCAACTGTATAGTAAAACTAAAATGTCACGATATTTTTTTAACATCGTCATAAATTCGTTTAAAAGAATTTTTTTTGAAGAAATTTATCGGCATGAAGTCGCATAATAATGTGCGATATTTTTAAGCGTTTTACGAGTCCAAAAAGTCGTTTTAAAACTCGAAACGCTCACGGGTCGTGAAACACGCAAGCGAAGTTTTCGCCTCGCGCAGGGTATATAGGGCGACGGAGCATCATGTTAGGGGGGGTCCGTTTCTACACAGTAAAAGAGTGATTGGGTTGGAGCTCTCCTAATTCCCACTCAACGAGCGCCGTAGCAGCATGTTGGGGACGTGCGCACGGCGGTTCGGTGATGCCTTGGGGTAAAACCCAACGAGCGCAGTTCGATTCTCGGCCAAAGGGTCATGATGTGAATCAAGTCTGATGGGCTCCTAAGAGTCGCATTCTCTCGAAAGAGGTGAGGTGTTCTGCGAGGACACCTCGACACCACTGCTGTAGAAACTACGACCCTCTTTTTTGCTCATTAATTGTACTTTTATCATAACATATAAAACACTAATCCACAATGTTCACTCTTCAAATACAGTTGTGTCAAAATTAAAGTATTTTTTATAGATTAGCATAGCATGTTGTTATTGGAGTCCCATTAACTAGTCTTGAGTATTGAACTTTACAAATATACTATTTAAAAATTAATGATTTGTTGGATCTACGCGAATATATACATGTACGTATTGCGCGGCCGCGAGATCAGGTTTTATTTAATTCTTTCGATTGGTTGACCTATAGAAAATTACCCTTAGGCAAGATATTGGACATGATAACTGGGTTCTGTTCTTTGAATCTTAAAGTATTACGTAAGAAAGTATGTCTTGAAATAATAATACCATTTGTATGTTCTATCACAATTCTTCAAGGGTAAATATGAAGCCATTTATACACCTACTATTTTTCTTGTCATCATGATTCCACTTGCAACTGATATATTAAATCAGATATAGAAAACATATCACTCAGTCAGTTAACAAATTATCCTCAGGATGGTCACCGTCAAATGATGACATACTCTCCGTAATCCGATCAGTAATTGGATTTTTGTGCCGTCGTTCTAATCATTTTTCTATGACAATAAAGACTATAAATGGAAACTTGAGCCTGTAAATTATTAAATATGCAATGAAATATCGAGATCTTTTGATTAACATAGATAAGAATAAACATTTCCGACTTCCGGTAGTGTACCTGCCTCCTGTGCAAAAGGGTGTGGGTTCGATCCCCACTACTGGAAAAATATTGTGTTATGAACATAGTGTTTTTCTAGTGTCTTTAGTTTATATATGTATAATATGTATTTATTTACAAAAGAAAAGTATGTTTATCAGTTATCTAGTATCCATAGTACATGCGTTGCTTAGTTTGGGACTAGAGAAGGTTGTGCAAAAATGTATGCTAAAATATTTATTTATTTATTAGTTATTTATTTGAACGTCTGCTGCGCTGTCTCTTTACTTAGAACCCGTTGTTAGGCAGGAGTGTGCGAGTGAATGTCTTTGTGCAGAAATAAAGCGGTCTTTATAATGTCACGTGTAGTTTTACAATCGACGTGCCTGGTTGTTCTGTTTACAACTGAGTTTTGTTTAATTTTATTAAACAAATAAAATTAAACTTTAACTTTGGTCGATAACGCGCGAAGCGAAGAGAGAAAAACCGAAAAAGGGGAAGTGGGATAGAGCGAGTTAATAAATGTAAAAAAAAACCAAAAGCTTCTTTTATAAATGAAAAAAAAATATTGGCTTTGAACGAAGCACATGTCCCGTTTAAGGGATTAAGCTGCTCTTAAAACCGATCAACCCTTTCTAAGTACAATGTTTGAACATGGGTCCGTAGTGCTTACCGTCATTCCATATTGCGATTAGGTACAATGAATTCATTCAGTACAATGAATTCATCCCATTTACCCCACTAGGGGGGTTCAAACGGTTATGATTAACATTTTTTCTGTATAATGACGGCTGCCGAAGTAATTTCGCCATTTCAAAAACTCACTCAACAAATTAATGCCCTACAATACAATACAGTTTTAATCCCGCATATGCTTCCAAAAAGGATAACTTAGTTTTAACTGTTACAGTTTTGGGATAATTTTATCTCTTTTCTTATATCTATTTTAATCTACACGCCTGATGAGAAATATTTTCGGAATTTTAATAATTTGTCGGAATTATTATTATTATATATTAGAAAAATATTATATTAATTTTCGGAATTTTAGGTAAAACGTGATCGACGGTAGACCCGGTGAGGAAGCCTTTATATCTAAGAGATGATAAGAGAAATATTTCTCAGATATGCTGAAATCGTGAAAGTTCAAATCCCGGTGTTGCTGCAATTTTATGTGATGTCTTATCTCGTTCTCAGCTTGAGGAGACAAGTGCTTGGTGGTCACAACTTCCGCTATTGCGGGATCGATCCCCACAGAAACTGCAACGATTGAAAAATGGTACTTCGGAGCCTTGTTGTACTTGGGTCTCCTTGATTCCGTGTTTGTGAGACCCATGTGAAGTAGATTTTCTCTTAGCACTGAAGCTAGTTTACAAACAAAAGTTTTTACTTTTACTGTAACTGAACATCAGTTCATTTTGAAGGCAGGCAATGGTTTCAATTCATTCTGCCACAGGTAAAATATATTTTTGTTTAACGTTTTTTTTTGTTTTGGATTGTATTAACTTTTTTTATCCTTTTATCATTGTTTTTTTTTATTTGTAGTTCATTAATAATCTAATCTTCAAATGTTTTAACTTACAATCATTTTTTTTTTGTTAATTGTAATAATAAGGATTGGCTACAACTGAAATTAATAGTGCATATTTATGTCCTTTTGTATATTTTTTGTTGTTCTTTATTTTTTTTTTTTATCATTATTATAATGTTAATTTCTTATTTGTAAACTGACAACTGTTGGGATGGTGCATAGTAGATAATAGATATAGTGTTTGTTATTGTTTTTCTGCTTTACGTAAGCTATACAGTAGTTTTTCTGTATTCTTTGTTTTAGTTTAGGTTTTTATTTATATATTGCATATTATATAAAATTTTATTTATTCAAGCAATTAATATTTATACATTCTTATTGTAGTTATGTCGGATAATGATTATTTTTATTCCGCCAATGATTTACATTCCTCGTTTGCTTCTTGTGATCTTTTGAATGAGAGCATGCTCTCTTTACGTGATAGGCTCATGAGTGCATTTACATCCTGTAGTAAATTGTTTAACGTATGCCACATCAATGCGCAAAGTATTCCTAGTAATTTTTCGGACTTTGAGGATGCATTTTCATCTGTATACGTCCATGCGATTCTAGTATCTGAGAGCTGGCTAAAACCTTCTTTGATGTCCAGTTTATATCCTCTTTCCGACTTTGTACTGATTCGGAATGACCGGACGGAGAAGGGGGGAGGCGGGGTTGCTATATACTTGAGGGCTAATATACCTTATAAGATTGTCTTTGCATCCCCCTCTCCATATTCAGCTTTGCTGAATATTTATTTCTTGAAGTTTGTGTACTGGGCGTAAGGGCGATTTTAGGGGTAGTGTACTGTCCCCCCTCTGTTGATTATTTCAGCGATTTTGAAGCTGCTCTTGATTCCGTTTGCTCTGAGTACACGCACTGTATGATAATGGGTGATTTCAACACTGATCTGTTAAAAAATACATCTCGTTCTCAAAAACTTCGATCAATTATTGATTCAGTCGACCTCCATATCCTGCCGTTAGCGGCCACTCATCATAATGTTCACACTGATGATTCATGGATTGACCTCATTATAACAGCTTCCCCTGACCGAGTTATAAAGCGCGGTCAGCTATCTGCTCCTAGCTTTTCCCACCATGACTTAATTTATTTTTCCTATAAACTTATCGCTCCTAAACCTATTCCCACATTTTTGCACTTACGAAACTTTTCAAGAATTGAGTTGGAAAAACTGAGAAGTGACGCATCGCTCATCGACTTTACCCCTTTAGCTACTGCGCCTACGATTGATGATAAAGTGGTGCTACTAAACAATATGGTACTTAACTTGTTTAATACTCATGCACCTGTACATCTCGTAAGGGTAAAGCGTCCTCCCGCTCCATGGATGTCTAGAGGCGTTAGGGTGGCAATGGCGAGACGGGATCGGGCCTTTGCGATGTTTAAACGGGAACGTACGGAGGAGAATTGGTTACATTTTAAATCTCTTAGAAACAGATGCAATCAGATGGTACGAAACGCTAAACGCCGTTATATCCATGCCAATATTAGTAATTCTTCTTCCGCTGATGTATGGAAATTTCTTAAATCTCTTGGCATCACCAAGCCGTGCCCATCAGATCATTTCTCTTCGCTCTCTTTAGATGACATTAACCAACATTTTATTTCTACTCCATCTATGGACCCTACTATCCGCTCTCAAACAATTACTTCTATTGGTTATTTGTCAACTCTTCAAATTCCACATTTTCAGTTCACACCGGTAAATCTCAATGACGTTAAAAACACTATAATAGCGATCAAATCTAAAGCTGTGGGAAGCGACGAGGTTAGTAAACAAATGATTACAATGATCCTGGACTACCTTTTACCTGCAATCACCCACATAATCAATTTTTCTTTGGACTCTGGTGTTTACCCATCCTTGTGGAAAAGAGCTTTTGTTCTGCCACTTCCCAAAACCCCCAATCCTTCTTTGCCTAACCACTTTCGTCCGATTTCTATTCTTCCATTTCTCTCTAAAGTTCTTGAGGCCTGTGTTCATAAGCAAATTTCCGTATTTATTGCTAAACATAACCTATTGAACTCTTATCAATCTGGGTTTCGTCCGGGTCACAGTACCACCACTGCACTTATTAAGGTCACCGATGACATACGAAAAGGTATGGATGTTCAAAAGCTCACAGTGGTGGCGCTTGTGGACTTTTCTAACGCTTTCAACACAGTTGACCATGAAATCCTCAGATCCTACCTTACTTACCTTAGATTTTCTACCCCAGCTTTGGATTGGTTTTCCTCCTATCTTCGCGGTCGCCAACAGTCGGTCCGCTTAGGACAGCAGTGCTCTGCCTGGTCAGACGTTGATTCTGGGGTGCCGCAAGGCGGTATACTTTCTCCTATCATGTTTTCATTGTTTATTAACTCTATAACCTCAGTTATCAATTGTTCGTATCATCTGTATGCTGACGATCTACAGCTTTACGTCCAAACAGATATTAATGATCTTAATAACAGCATAATAACCCTTAATAACAATCTGGAATCAATAAGAGATTGGTCGCACAGATTTGGAATTACCGTTAATCCTTCTAAATGCAAAGCTATTATAATTGGTGGTCCAAGGATGCTTACCAGGATTGATTACGGTAGCCTTGTCCCTGTCACTTACAATGGAACGTTAATTCCGTTCCCTGAATCTGTTAAAAATCTTGGCTTGTATTTGGACCAGTCGTTTAGTTGGGAAACACAGGTTGCTGAAGTCAGCCGGAAAGTTGTTGCCACCTTACGATCTCTCTATCGCCTTAAAAATTTTCTGCCCCATAAAACTAAGCTCTTGCTCGTCCAGTCCTTAATTTTACCCATTATTGACTATGCAGATGTGTGTTACCCGGACCTATCCCAATCTCGTCTTAATAAATTGGAGCGCCTTCTCAATAACTGCATTAGATTCATTTTCGGTTTACGTAAATATGACCACGTATCTTCTTATCGTCGCAAGCTTCACTGGCTTTCTATTCGTCAAAGGCGTTGCTCCAGAATTCTGTTGTTGTTATTGTATTCAGTATTATCTAATCCTAATTCTCCTACATATCTCAGGAATACCTTCCAATTATTTCACTCTGCTTCTGACAGAGTACCTCGTTCTTTTAACCTACATAGGATTCGCATCCCGCAACATAATACAGGATACTTTAACTCTTCTTTTACTGTTCAAGCTACACTCCTCTGGAACGCCCTTCCCGATAAGATTAAAATAGCTCCAAATAAATATACATTTAAAAAGTTAGTTCGAGAATACCTATTAAATCAGTGATTTTGTTTGGCTTATGCCATGCTCGGTTTTTATTATCCATATATGTACATCAACAATATTTATGTGTATATATATATATATATTTAGATATGTGTGTGTATATTTATGTATATATTCATCCATACATGTATGTCATTTATATGTAGTTTATGAATAATAATATTCATATACATATTCGTATATATTCACACATTATATTTAATTTGATTTTTATGTATATATTTTCCTACTTTTACTTACTCTAGTTTTAGCACCTGCCATCTACTTCTCACCATGACAAGGGTTGACTGGTAGAGAATGCCACTAGGCATTAAGTCCGCCCATTGTAGCCTTTAGCCTAAGGTGTAACAATGAAGTATAAATAAATAAATAAATAAAATATATGTTTTTGCTTTCAGTTTTTAGACCATTAAAGCTTAAATGCAGAACTCGTGGGCTCGACACGACGATTCGTGCAACAGCCGATGCTTCTGTGTAACCCTACCAAAGTAAAAACTGAGTGAGAACGTGACTAAAGTGTAGTATGTAGCGTGTAACTCATTATCATCATCATATTAGTCTGTTTGAGTCCACTACTGAACATAGCCCTCCCCCACAGACTGCAACGAAGCACGATCCTGAGCCACCTGCATCCATCGACTTCCCGCACATTTGCACAGGTACTCCATCTAGTGGGGGGTCGGCCCACACTACGATGGCCAGTACGAGGCTGCAATTGTTAGCGTTATCTGAATCGTTTATTAAGTAAAGTTGCAATTTATATAATTAACAGCCACATCGCTTATTAGTTAGCATCTACTGATTTTGTCGTGGAGGTCATTCAGACGGAAGCATTAATGGGCTATCACGTTCGAAAATGCATACTTTTGGAGGAGGACAATGGATATGCTAATTTCCTTCTCGGAAGTCGAAACAAGCTAAACTATAAAAATATCTTTTCCTTTTACTATTTGGCCTCTTTCATTTAACTATGATCGTAAAGGCAATCCTTATTATTTTGTTACGATCAATTCAATTTAGAAGTTATTAATATAAATCTATTCTGACATCTGGATTTATGTCATTGAAGGGTCGTCAAAAAGATGTAACTCTATTTTATTTATCTTTTACTCCCCAATAAATCACAAAGACATATAAGTATGGTTTGTGTAAGTGGAAGTGTAACCTATTTCGAAATTAATTCGTTAATATTTATCATTGTGTCCAAACACGATAAGCCATCACGACATTCATCGAAATAGTCCGCTTAGCATGGCCAACGACCTATTCATTAAATTATAATTTATGAACAAACGTTGCCCAGACTGGTAACACAAAAAAAAGGCAAAAGTGTAACGAGTCGCGGTCACCCGCGCGTCCTTGCTGTGACCGTTATAAAGGCGGGTACACATTGTGTTAAACTGAAAAGTTTTTATATGACGATGGTGACATACGAACAAGCGGCTTGCCTAGTGTGGCAGGGGCACGCAGCGGCATGTTATACGAAGGGGTAGGCTCGTCCGTGGAAGTACCACGGCCTCGAATATGATCAGCGTGAAATAGGAGTTTCGTGTTTCGTCTGGTTTATGAGGTTACTAAACGACCCACTTTTTTCAGTCATAGTAAGTCATCTGCAAGCTCTAAGGTGTTGTGTCCATGGGTGACGGACACTTCAACACGCAAACAAGAGGTCAACCGTCTGCTTGCTAGCCAAGTTTCACATTAAAAAAAAAACCATGCCAGATGGCGTTGTTATAAAAGCGTTGGAGTTCTTGGTCCCTCTAGTCGCATTTCTTCTCAATTACCGCTGGCGGCAACTGTCTCTAGAAAGTAGTCACGCGTGGCAGTGAAATGAAAATTAATTTAAGTAGGCATTTAACGGCTTAATTTCTAAGTTATGATTTTTGACCGGAGACAGAGAAGGCATAATTAGGCTAGTCCAAACAGTTGGATGCGTTGACTTTAGTAAAAGTATTTGTATAACAACTTTATAACACAATCGTAGGAAGCGTGATATATGTATGTGAGCATGTGATATGAACTGGTACTTTGTTTTTTATTAATATACACGCCTTCGTTTATACGCAAATTAACTCCAGACATACATAAGAACAAATTCGGCGACAAAGATACAACAGTTACCTAAAAAAAATTGTCATGTCATTAACCATAATATGTACGAAATTACTTATGCAAACACTCTGCTCCTTAGTCGACTTGCCACGTTAAAAACATTTATAAAACAATGCCTAGTGATTTATGTAAAATAAATCAAAGGAATCGTTGATGTTGACTCATCAGCTAACAGCGATTTCTTAATGTTATCGAGTTGTCATGATAAATCAAAACCGTGTCCGGCCGATTTCGTCATAATACGTCGATATTTATGTATAGTTTTTATTAATGCCGGAGTCATGCATTCTTCTGTATTTCCGAATTAAGCCATTGTATACAAATATAAATAGAGCGATTCCACGTTGTATATTACTTTCTACATGTTATTGAGACTAATAAAAATAACCCGGAGCGACATCGCTTCGATATTTCCTCCATCTTAAATTTCGCCACGAGCATATAAAAACAATGGGAGTTAGCGTAAAACTTTATTTCAACCATTGCTTGGTGAAATCGTAAAATTTTACCGACGTCAGTTCCGAGAAAACGCGGCGGTTTGTTCGGCGCCTTATTTTCCTTTGTCTCGGTAAAAAGGCCCGAATTTTGGATGCCGATACGTTCATCATTACTTACCGACCTTCACTAGTTCAATTTTTTTTATTTATTATTACGTTTCGGATTGGTCTGATAAGGTGCAAAACAATAGACGCATAAAGTAGTAAATATTATATAGCATGCTTTTAATGTCTTTTAAAAACTTTTCGTCCATTTTTCTAGTGTAAAATCTCATACTTGTATATAAAATTCTCGTGTCACGGTGCTTGCAATTGAACTCCTCCGAAACGGCTCGACCGACTTTCGTGAAATTTAGTGATATCGGACAGGGTGGAGAATCGGACAACATCTATTTTTCATCCCCCTGAATGTTAAGGGTGGCCCACCCCAAACATTTTTTTCTACCCTACAAATAATTGATATGGCAAAACAACGTGTGACGGGTCAGCTAGTACACTATAAAAATTTAATATACTGCAGACAGTTTAACTTAATGTGACTTTACTGAAAAAAAAGATTAACCCATGTTATCATTTTCTTAAGGTAATTTAAAAAAGTAAAATTGTATAGTAAACGTTTTACTGTTAACTGACAACACCCTGTGCAATCGACCAATTACAATTACATTTGTAATTGGTCGAATCTTAAATAAAACAGTTCAGTACTCAATATTGTACTATTCTTTTTATTTTATTAAGAAGGAAAATATAAACCTGAAAATTACTCTTAGTAATTCGACGACCCGAATGGCGTAGTGTGTAGTCTACCTGCCTTCTGCGTCAGAGGGTGTGGGTTCGATCCCCACAACTGGAAAAATATTGTGTGATGAACATAGTGTTTTTCTAGTGTCTGAGTGTTTATATGCATACTGTTTATTTATTTACAAAAAAAAAGTATGTTTATCACTTATTTAGTTATGGGTACTAAAAGTGGACAAAGAATTTTTAAAGATAATAGGCGATCAGAAAATTAAGCCATGAGCCTCTAAATCAGGGGTTGGCCAACCAGTCGATCGCGATCAACTGGTCGATCAGAACTATTAGTTCAGTCCATCGTGGCAAGGCAAAAAATATGAACACATAGAACAGACTGCGCAACGTAACTAATCACTAACTGCTGCATCTTCTATAATTTTTCCACATTCAAAAAAAATTCAAATGGACCAAATGGCACTTCAAAACGAAATTATTACTCTGCGCTGCGACGTACTCGTATTTCTAAAAGCAAGGTCATCGGCAAGTCTAGAATTCTGGGCATTGGTTTTGAACGATAAATATCCAAATTTGAAGAAATGTGTTGAACATTCGTGTTTTGGTTCAACATATTTGTGGGAGTCGGCATTTTCCTACTTAAAACAAACAAAAACTAAACATCGTTCGCGTGACAGACGCTCATACATTAGAATTCTTAAAGTTGGCAACTTCCAACTATGTAACTACTTAATCTAGTGAAAGATGCTCAAATGCAATGCTCACACTAATATAAATAAGTAGTGATATATATAAATATATATATATATATATTTATAGATATATATATATATATATATATATATATATATATATATATATATATATATATATATATATATATATATATATATATATATATATATATATATATATATATATATTAGTACACATTTTTACACAACGTTAGTGTAGTCCCGAACTAAGTTATTGATTAGTCTAGTCCCAAACTAAGCAACGCTTGTACTATGGATACTTTTATTTCGTAAATAAATACATATTATAAATGTTTTAACACCCAGATACTGGAAAAGCACTATGTTCATCACACAATATTTTTCCAGTAGTGGGGATTAAACCCACACCCTCTGGCGCAAGAGGCAGGGTCACTACCCACAACGCCAACCGGGTCGTCATTGTTCGTGAACTATAAATGATTATAGAAAAAGAATGTATAACTAATTTGCATATTAATATAAATAAATATATTTCTTGATAAATTTTCAAATTTCATATAGATGTTTCCTATGTAAAAAACTAGACTAATCAATAATCATCATCAGAAGTTGAGCACCGACTAACCATTGTTGTTTGCCTATTGGAGAGGTAATCTTAACTAAACCTAAAACCGATTGTCGACCATTAGTCACTTCAGCTTAGTCACGTGCAGCTGCCGTTCAAATTATTACGACGCCAAAATGTCCACAGGTTATCTTGGTTTAACGGCCTCTTCCTGCCCGCCGCGATATAAATAGTTACGACTAGTCCGTACACGTGAATTAAGCGTTTACGAGGCGGGGACACAGGCGAGTGTTTGCGCACCCAGCATCGGGGCAGGCGGAACGTTCTGGAAAGACGCATTACGTCATCGCGTAATTGTTTTTCGAAACCAATCCGAGGACAACACCGCACAAATTTTCCTCCACAAAGCGCCCCCGACCTTAGTCACAACACAGTTGGAATTAATTACATAATCAACGCAGCTGTTGTAAATAACACAACTACGCATATTAATACGAGAAATTTGTGAGTTGAAGTACTTCTTCGCTTTAGCGTCTTCAAGGCGAGTGTGAATAGGCTTTTATTAAGCTTAAGCGCTTAACATCTTTGGTTGCATCGTCACTTAACATCAATAAAATGCTGGCCTGTTTTGAAAAAAAAACCCGGCCAAGTGCGAGTCGGACTCGCACACGAAGGGTGCCGTACCATTATCTATAAAAATTTAAAAAAAAATCATGTCTGTTGTATGGAGACCCATTAAATATTTTTATTTTATTCTGGTTTTTAGTATTTTTTATTATAACAGCAAAAGAAATACATTATCTGTGAAAATTTAAACTGTCTAACTGTCACGGTTCATGAGATACATCCTGGTAACAGTCGGATAGACAGAAAGACAGACAGACAGCGGAGTCTTAGTAATATGGTGCCTTTTTACCCTTCGTGTACGGAACCCTAATAAAAAAAACTCTGGAGTATTGGTAATAAAGGGAGGGAGATTACTTTTATGTTAGGAACGTACTGACATTGAATTAGGGTGATGTTATGTTTCAGACCTAGAGACTGCGTACAGCTCGCGGCTTTAGCGAATTTACACGAATCGAGTTGACTACAAAACGAGTTACGTGTGTATGTCAGAAAAATGTAATTTCTTGTGTTTACGTGAGTCCACGCGTGTTCGTCGCGTTTTATTTGTTAAACACACCCTAAATGTTTTAATAGCGTAGTCTAATGTCATAGTTAACCCGCGCTACCGTCAGGTTTTTGAACTATTTTTCCATATGCCATAAGGAATAGTTTCATTCTTTAAAAGTTTAACAAATAAAGGTTTGTTTGTTGATAGAAATTAATAAATTAGATGCAGTGGGCAGGCTACATAGCTCGAAGAACTGATGGCCGATGGGGAGTAAAGGTTCTCGAGTGGCGACCACGAACCGGAAGACGTAGCGTTGGAAGGCCTCCCTCTAGGTGGACCGACGACGTCGTAAGAGTCGAGACAACCCGTGGATACAAATGGCAAAGTGTCGTTCGTTGTGGCGTTCTATGGAGGAGGCCTATGTTCAACAGTGGACGTCTTACGGCTGATGATGTGAAGACGATGATAGAAATTAAAGTATTTTCATAAGATCGCGTTGACCTATAAGCTGAGAAGTGTTTAATGCTGTCACATCGAAAACAAACCTGGTCTAATTCCGACCACGGAACCGCAGGCGGCACTATTGTACAAACGAACGGCACAGCAAATTCGGAACATTCCCATTGTCACACGGAAATCTTTTGTCCGTCGCGCCCAAAGATAATGCAGATACGCGGCGGAACAATAATAATATAACATATCAAATAGCGTCATTGTCTGCCGTCAAAAATAATACAATGGCCATACAGCGTGCGATAACACAAACAAACAGTTCAACACGATGTTATCAAACATTGGTGTTCAATTAAAATGTATTTAACAAGACTTATGTGTAAACTCTGACCCCGTATGATATCATGAAATCTTAGCGTTTATAAATAAGGCGGCGCGCTCATTGTTTCCGATTATGCAACGGATTTCTTTAATATTATTATGTACCTGAAGGTGTAAAAAGTGAGATCCTGCGTAAGCCATTACAGTTGGACACAGCGTTATTTTTACCAATAAAATTGATGTTACGAAAAGATATTTTTCACAGCATTGAAATTACAATTTTATTACTGCGGACAGGATATTCAAACAGTAAAACAAATAATAAAATACTCAAATTCAAACTCTCACCATCCATGACATTAGCTTTTACAAATCGTCTTAAATTAATGTGTTTTATAACTTCTCCTTTTATTAGTCTTAAGCTAATTTACCCCGAATAGATATACCGCATTTTTGTAATGAAGATTTTGTCAATTTACACTTGGACAGTTATCCAGAATCGTCTCAATCATCCATTATATTGAAAAAATTTACCGCATTCGAACTAAGAGGTTCATATTACGCACATAAAAGGAGTTGAACAAGTTACATTTGTTGGTTTTCCGCTCAATAGTTCAATGCAACAATTTTCTGCTGATTCTTATTTTCGACGCTGCAGGATTTGAATCTGTTTCTCAAACGAATCTTTTTCTCCTTTCTCCTTTCAAGTATCTTTATCTGTTATCGCTAGCCATTAATTCCTAATGATCCCTCACTGGAATCAAATCGGGATTGCCCTTCCCCAAAAAAAAGTTTCAAAAGCGATGGCATTCCGTCTTTTTTTGGGATGTTCTGTTGATGAAGAAATTACTTTCTAAAGGTCAAAAATTAATGGTTCCTGAATACTACGCTACTTCATTAAGCTTCATCAATGTTCAGCAAAAACTGACCAGGTGTGGTGAAAAAAAAATCATCTTCCATCAAGACAACTCTAGGGTTCAAAATCAAAAATCAAATATCTTTATTCAACACTCGCTTATTGATAGTCAAAATTCTAAAAAAAATTATTAAAAATGACCAGTCGGCGTTATTAGACAACAGTCGTGAATCAAACAATTACGTTTCCCGTGGGGGAACTCCACCGCGACATGGTAGCTTGACCTACGCCATCCGCGTCCATCAAATATCTAAAATCCCGTGTCAACCAGTAGCCGTCGCGTTCGGCGACCTCTTTTGACCCGGGCGATAACAGACACAAAGCGTTTATCAGAATACTCCCCTCCGGTTCGAGAGCGAGAGATTGCGAATGAAAAACATCAACTGTTCTAGGCCTAATCTCAACTCGAGTTAATATGGAGGCGAGAATTTACGTAATTATATTTTTATGTGAAAAGTTGCCAAACGAGCAGACCACCTGATGTTAAGTGAATACCGCCGCCCACGGACATCTGCTAATCCCGAGGGTTACAGATGCGTACGGTGTATTCTACCACTCTTTTTTAGGATGGCAACGCATAGACATCTTGCATGAGAATCTCATCCATGGATGACGATAATCATTTAATATCAGGCGAAACGCACGTTCAATTGTCAAATTTTCACGTAAAAAAGAAAACCATAAATTCTTTTGACTAACCAGAAACGACCGTAGGAACTATTAAGGGCAAAATGCCTTAAGTTTTTTGGTCGACTGAAGTCAATCCCGCAAATTGACTAAAATGAATAATTTTAGCGTTAACTGTGGTTTACGAGTGGAGCCCGCAAGCAGCGTTCATTAACCGTTCAAAATTAATGCTACTTGGGATACATACCTTAAATTTTTCATAACAAAATTTTAAAAGAAAGTTTTTTTCGAGGAAAAATAAACTTTATCCTATTTTTATATTTGCGCAAATCGTCGCAAACATAAGCTATAAAATGATGCTGGAATCATTAAATTCGATGAAGAATTAAGGAAGTTACGGCGTCAATGGAGATTATATGAAACGTACGAATGTCAGTTGGGTTATTAATAAATATCAGCGCAAATACCAACCAGGATTTATTGCAAAATTTAACGAGGCACATTTCGAGATCCGTAAGCGGCTTGGTCTGCGGCGTGACATTGGAAAAGTGTCTGCACAAGGACATCGGCTGCGCTCTTGAAATTGTATGACATGAGCATCATGTCGAATAGAGGGCGAAATTAACGACGCCACCGAGTGTGTTCGGTGGGCTTTGATGGCAGTCTTCCGCGAAACGGATGACAGACGTCCCTGGAACGACGCTTTATTTGGTCGCGTTGCATTCGCCCCAGCTTATATATAGAGCGCTTTGATGCAAAGCGGGCCGTTCGTTATTTCCGATGATTAGCCGGTACCCTGTACATAATTGTGGCTAAATGTCGCGACTACGACGAAAATTTCGAAATCGAAACGAAATATGTCGAAATGATTTTGGCAACTTAACATCAGGTGAACACGGGGATGTATTCTGCGATGTCAAAAGAGATCTTAGAGATGATGTGCAGATGCCAATCCTTACGCACGGCGTAATTGGCAAGCATCATAAGCAGTTAGGTCACTACATCCGGGCGCGTTATCTCGTATAATGCGTCCTATAATCGTTTTGATAGTTCAGTTATATAGAGCAATCTTTACGTTGTTCTTTTAGGTGAATCGTTCCAACATGCTAGCTATTCGTTCTTCTGTTTACTTACATGTATATAAATAACCAAGTCATTATTAAGCGCTTAACACAGTTCTTTTGCTATGGACATTGACCCTGAAGACATAATATTTCAAAATAAAACTCAAGGTGACGCCTTCGTCAACTCGGACTGGATATGAGATACAATAATATATTTAGTTGAGATGAATTTCATTTAGTGATAAAATCTCAAACTGCAAACCTGATATTCACACCTCGAAATAATAACTTAAAAACGGCTATTAAAACTCAGAATAGGATATAGATTTAAATGATGACAAAAAAGTGCCCCAAAAAGCCCGTCTTTATGCAAAAATCGAACAACACAAGAACAACACAATCACAGAAGGACAAACCGACGAACACACTTGCTTTTATAATATCAGTGCGGTAGTAAAATTGTCATGCACTTAGATTAAATGGATAAAGGCAGACCGCGCCTGGAATTAACCGCTATCTATAAAGGTCGATCATTCCGTTCGGACGGGCGGTCTCGTCGCGTGTCAAGCTAGTTTAGGTAACACGGGCGGCAATTTCTGTTGTTTTGCGACGTGACACGTGGCACGCGGCGTGCAACAAGCGATCCCCTGCGTGTAGGATGCTTAAGGTGACAGGGCTGTCGTGGCGATACACACGCGATTCTGATTGATATTTTTTTTATCTTTTTATTTTTAAAATAATTGCTCTTATGTAGGATAACATTATCCTGTGTTGTAAGGGAGTTAAGTATATTTCACGCGGACAAACCAGATCGGAAACAGTTATCTGTGGGTCACATAAATATTTGTCCCCTACCACAGTCGCCTATTAAAACAAAATCCGTTTATAATAGTTTTATACAACCTTAATTTTTAATATTGTGAAACAGGGCGCGAATACATCTGACTGTGTGGGCTCAGCTGTCATATCCAGAATTTAATTCGAAATTTAAAATGTGCTCGAGTTGATGGAATGAAAAAAAATATGCATACCCAAGGGGTGCCGCTGAAACCTAATTTTAAAACAACACTGTCGCCGTAATTTCTTTCGTAATTACTTATGAGGCATGGGTGTAGATTCCGAAACGTATTGATGTCCAAAGGGGTAAATTAACAGACAGTGCAATAGATTTCGTACATACACTAACTAACACATACCCGAATGGCGTAGTGGGTAGTGTACCTGCCTCCTGTGTCAGAGGGTGGGTTCGATCCCCTCTACTGGAAAAATATTGTATGATGAACATTGTGTTTTTCCAGTGTCTGGGTATTTATATATGTGTAATATGTATTTATTTACAAAAGAAAAGTATATTTAAGTATGTTTATTAGTTTTCTAGTACCTATAGTACAAGCGTTGCTTAGTTTGGGACTAGAGAACGTGGTGTAAAAATGTGTCGTAAAAATATTTATTTATTTATTTAAGAGGCTCCCATACAAAAGACATGATTTTTTTTTTGTTTGTTTAGATAATGGTACGGGAGACGATGCGCGAGTCCGACGCGCACTTTGTTTTTAATATTAACACGCGCTTTATTTCGAAAACGACAACGGAACCGGATATCGTCGGTTTACGATCGAAACTTTTTAATCAAGCAACTGTTTATATAACAATAAAATTTTTGGATTCAGCATCATTTATAACATTTAGAAAACGTGTCGGCAGGAGGTATAATCATTCCACTTAATGACATCTTATAAATTAAGATTGAAACATAATTTTTGAGATTACTTTCCCCGCTAATATTGAAAAATAACCGAATTTAAATTTAAATTTTTCATTATGCAATAAGAATATAAAGGCGTCATCTAGTGGCAATCTGTTTGGACTATGTGATATCGCTAGGCAAACCAAAATATTACTAATACTAGTATTATACTAAAGATGTTAAATGCGATTATTATAATAAAACCGATTTCATTTATCTTCGAAATGAATTCACTTTTATTGAAAAACTCTTGGTTTAGTTTATTTTCACATTACCATTTTTATTATTCCAACTCGATTGTCTAAAAAAACTGGCAACTAGTAATGAGGAAATCTTAGACAGTAAACGTAATGCTCATTAAACGCCTACACTCTTGCTTTGAGGACACTCACATAACACTCGAATAAGGAAAATGATACTGGCAAATTGTTCCTCTCTTTTGCTGAACCTTATTACGATTGATGCCCAAATAATTCGTATGGGTCAACTAATTTATCGTTTATTTTTATTAAGAATCTTTCTTTGTTTAATAAACATTCCAAAACCAGTGACCACAAGTGGAGGGTGTACAGATACTAGCCTTTGGCTAGTGCAAGACCGAGAAAGATTTGGAGGGACCGTGTGAAGGAGGATATATCTGTGAAGGGAGTGAGGTTGAGACGACAGCTCATAGAGAAAAATGTTCACGACATATTGTGCCGACCCCACCTGGTGCGGGTGGGTGCAGGAAAGAGTGGCCTTTTTATGATATACCTGGGACTAGAACCCTATGCTAATTTAGTTCTTTTTTATAGTTAGAATGACGCAAGGAAGCAGCTGTCGTTAAGTGTAATAAGTATCATTTTATTATCATTTAGTTATTTACGTCTATAACACATGTAAGATTGCAAAAAAAATCAAAAATAA
The DNA here is from genome assembly GCA_933534255.1 of Iphiclides podalirius. Lineage (NCBI taxonomy): Eukaryota > Metazoa > Arthropoda > Insecta > Lepidoptera > Papilionidae > Iphiclides > Iphiclides podalirius. The sequence goes on from OW152834.1 coordinate 9,114,396, forward strand.
ATATTAGTAGTAAGAAAATGACTTTCCAGGATTGACGCTAGATAGGCGGCGGTAAAAACCTAACCAATACTGTTTAGGACATGATTTATGTCGTGCCGTCTTTGCAAAGGTTCCAAATTTAATATTTTGTCATCATAGTTGCCTAAGGAATCTTGTTCGCGTAGAATTTATATAAAAATGGTTTACAAGTTATCATGAAATATGTCAAGCCCTTTCCTCATTAGCAGGAAGTCGAGCGATAAAGTTGTAACGGAAATAAGAGAAAGTTATACTTAATAAATATAAATTGTATGTAATTAATAGCACGTCGTGAACTGGTTTTAGTAGTTTTCTTCATTCCATTTAAGTACATGACCGCCTTAATTGAAAATCGCCACTTATCATACGCTACGTCATGTTAAAAGTCCTGACATGAAAGTCTAACAATGCTATATAATGTTTTATGTTATATGCACATTAAAATAAAAACCTGTAAGCCATTTATGTTTATTTATCCTTATAAATATACAAAGAAAAACATTTCCCTTAATTTATAATTATACAGTATAATATCATTCTGTTTTTGTCTGAATCTGAATTGACGCCACGACACCAATTCCAAAAGACAACGCCATCCGAGTTGCCGTTTATACTTATAGTACCCGGAGGAGGTTTGTTTTTTTTTTGGTAAATCGTGTGTTTTGGAAATTACATTTAGATACAAATTACTGATTAATGTAATATACGTATTATTTTTCGATCTTACCGATGTAATAATAAGAAAATATGAACTGATGTTTTTCATAAAAGAAAGAACTTTAAAAAAAAAGGGAAAACAATAACAAAGTAACAAATCGACAAAAGATTAAAAATAAAGAAAGCAATGATCTGCAATCGAAAAAAAAGTAAAAAAATAAATGTGTAAATGATCGTGACGGCCACCTGCCACGGCCTTCTGTTTCGTATAACATTGTTTTTCGATGAAATTTACTGTCGTATTCGAATGATATTTTTCATTCCCTGAAAACTGGGATAAAACGACATTTTCTTAAAATGAAACCTAGCCAGATCGATTTTTCGCCCCCGAATCTACGCACATACATATTTCATGCCGTTTCCGAGATTCCGATTATATATATATATATTCTTGCAATTCTTGTATATATATATATATATACACAAGAATTGCTCGTTTAAAGGAGAAGAGCGCGGAGTAATAAATATAATTAAAAACAAACAAACCATAACTTAAGATAATTAAAATAGAATAGACCCTACAGAATGTTTCTAAAAATTCAGGAATAACTAACTGCATTTTTACTTTCACTAAATAAATAATGCAAACACAAGTATGAGGTATGAAAGATAAACTTTTATCGAGATCTGGCTGGTTGCTAACAAAGCAAAAGGATTTTGTGCGAACCCACGGTGGAGATTCCATCCCCACACAGGACAAATATTTGTTTGCTCCACAAAATTTTGTATAACTCTAAAATAGTAAGTGTAAATCGCTGGTCGAGGAAAGGGGATGATTATTTTAAAACACATTCTAAGGCGATCAATTACGTAATAATTAAAAATTCACAAATTCGCCTCACGTTCCCTTGAACGAAGAAAGCGAATTTGCGGACGTCATAGTGATGGACACGTGCGGCATGCGACACACAGATATTGCGTTTGGCGAACATTTTACTTTGTATTTTTATTTTTTTTTTTATGTGAGAAGATGGCAACCGAGCTGGCGTTTCACCTGATGTTAAGTGATAACCGACGCTCATGAACATTTGCAACTCCTGCAGGATTGCAGATGCGTTGCCACTTTTTAAGAAAGTGGATTTCGCTTATTTCACTCACCAAACGAAGTGCGGAGGTATAACATTTCCACTTCACGCTTGTCTTCTGTCAGGTCGTGGTACTTCTTCGGACAGTATTGTTTTTATGACGTACAAATATTATATATATATATATATATATATATATATATATATATATATATATATATATATATATATGTATATATATATATATATATATATATATATATATATATATATATATATATATATATATATATATATATATATATATATATATATATATATATATATATATATATATATATATATATATATATATATATATATATATATATATATATATATATATATATATATATATATATATATATATATATATATATATATATATATATATATATATATATATATATATATATATATATATATATATATATATATGTGTATATATATATATATATATATATATATATATATATATATATATATATATATATATATATTTTGCAAGTTCACTGTTGTATATATATATATATATATATATATATATATACACAGAATTGCTCGTTTAAAGGAGAAGAGCGCGGAGTAATAAATATAATTAAAAACAAACAAACCATAACTTAAGATAATTAAAAATTTTTTCATGTAATAAAATGACAAGCAAGCTGGCGGTTCACCTGATGTTAAGTGATAAACGCCGATGGACATTTGCAACACCCGTAGGGTCGCAGATGAGTTTTTTTTTATTTTCTTTTTTTATAATAAAAAACATTGCCATTACTTTAGGATAATATTATGCTGTGTTGTAGGTTATGACGTTTTACAAACATAAATTTCACGCCGACAAACACCCAGATGCGAAACAACTTTCTGTGGCTCAAACAATTGTTGTCCCTTGTGCGAATCGAACCCACGACCCCTGACGCCGAAGCCAATATCTTGGCAACTACGCCACGTAGTCATCACACTTGCCACGTTAAGTTGCCACTATTTAATAAAGTGGGCTCCGGTTATCTCACTCGCCAGACGAAACGCAGAAGTATAACACTTCCACTACACACTGGTCTTTTGAGAGCTCTCATGAATGGGCAGGTCCTTCCGTACCTGTTGCGTGGCGCTACCTATGTATGTATGCTATGGCTTTTGTCTGGCGCGTGAGGTAACTGGGACCCACTTACTAAAAAGGGGCAACGCAACTACAATCCTACGGGTGTTGCATTGAGCATCAGGCGAACCGCCGTCCGCTTGCTAACTTTTCACATGAAAAAGACATCTCTAATAAGATTACTTTGTAGCCAGCGTGTTTGCAACATTTATAAAAAGGACTTTTCAAACTGTAACACTTTCAGGGTTCTTTTTCCGCAGCAGTCGCAATTCATTCCGTTTCTTTTCATACAGAATCAAGGGTGAAAATGAAAGAGTGAAAAATTCCATCTCAGGAACGTTTCACAAGATTCTTAAGAAGCTTACGCTCGTGTCTAATATTAAATATAAAATGAAGTTAAAATAAAACTTATTGAATTTTTTGAGGCGTGACACTTAACCTAATCTTTATTCACATATGGGTATTGTGTTTTTAAACCTTATTTATGTCAACGTGAACATCACACAGTGAAAACCTGGATGTAAAATTTTTACAATAATTAATTACGTTTGATTTTTTACTATTAAAACAACGGTTAGTTCTTAAGTAATGGAAACAGTTAATTCTATTAAATTGTTAAAAGACGTGGCACAAATGGAGTGGCCGTGTTATAAAGAACTAAGCGTATTCCGATCAGATGTCATTCGCGTAACCGCTGGACAAAAACTCGTGCTAGAAATTGAGAGTGAATTACTTTTTGCATTGTAATCGCGTGTCGCTGTGACGAGTTTCTTGTAACTCAATTATTACACGTAATCCGTTACGCTGATCTTGTTTTTAACCGACTTCAAAAGGAGGTTCTCAATTTGACTGTATTTTTTTTATGTTTGCTACCTCGTAACTTTTGACTGAGTCAACCGATTTTGATGATTCTTTTTTTATTTGAAAGCTGATGCTTCCTGCATGCGATCCCATATTAATTTCATTTGCTATTGGATCTTGGGCTCCGGAGATACTTAGTGAACTCCTGAAAATCAATTATAAAATGAATACACAGCGAGATATTCAAAGTCGGTTTTGTTTTTCAAAAAAAAATGGTTATTAAGCAAAATATGTTTGCTAACAATTGAAACATTCTAATGGGCCTTTTGTTAAGTTGAACTATATTTATTGATTTTTACGTACTAATAATTTTCAAATCTAGTCTGTTATGTAAGATGTAATACTTTGCCCGGGAAAAAGTTTCTTCTTATTTTACATACAAATTCTAGACCTTTTTTTTATTATATTTTATTTTACTATAGTATACAGCGTGTCGTTACCATCGCGACAATAAATGAACACACGTCTAACGCTACTTGCCAATAATCATAAAAAAATATTAACGTTAAACAAAATCCATAATTAAAAAAATATTTTGCAAACAAACTAATTAAGTAAAAAAGAAACAAAATTTGTAACATCCTATACAACTCGCGTCACAGCGTTTTATTACAAGCCTCTCCTTCTAACAGTATGTTTTGTCTCTTTTAAATTCATTCAACCCATTCATATGCTTTGTGAACTTTACAAATGAACTTTACGTTACGCTTTTATAGGTAAGGGTGTTCTAAAATTCTTTGTTTTGGAAAATTTTATAACTCTGTAAATATTAATGTTTAAAAAATATAAATGATTAATACAACTTTAAAAAATTATCCCCTATATGCGTGTTCATTTATTGTCGCGATGGTAACGACACGCTGTATATTATGTAACATTTTGTTTAATAACTTTGCCATGTTGTAGACATAAACCCGTTGCTGTAGAAGTTTTGGGACTTCTAATCAAAAAAATGCGACAAGTAGTTTTGACAGTCCTCTCTTGATGTTTACCCAACAGTGCTCAGACAATTTTGAAGAAACCGAAACAGGCGGTAATGGTTGATTAAAAAGGACGATGCTATATGGTGGATGCACCAACCAAACTGTGGGTTTTTGCTAAATGGCCAAAAATGCGTTATCGCAACGAAGGACCACACCCTTTCTCAGTTCGGACCGTTCTTTCTCAATTAAATTAAATCAATAATAATTGAAAACTGTCGGCAAATTGTTTCTTAATTCTTATTTTTCTTTTTTTTTATATTTAATGGTACTAAAGCCGGATACAAACAGAACATCCAAAGAGATTTTACTACAACTTTATACATACAAAATACCAAAAGACTTCCTCGACCTATTATAATTTCTCCATTAACCCATAGGAATGAAATTTTGAGTGATTCTCTTGGTGTTTCCTTCATTAACATAGCAAAGGCTGCTTTCTAAAATATACACGTTTCCTATCTATATGGACTGTAAATGTAGGCCCACTGATTATTAGCAAATTTTAAGTTCCTTCGAGAGTAAACACGGGCAACAAGTAGTAAAATTTATAAGTATCGTAATAATATTGTTGCAAATTATTAGAAAGACAAATTAAAAATAAAGAAAACAAAATTTTGTCCATACATTTACAAAAATTCACATTTTCGGTTTCATATCGAGTGTAAGGATTAGTACTAAAATTAAAAATAATCATACATTTCAAAAGCTAATGCGACATCTATCGCTTCAAATATTGAGGGTAAAATATTAATTGAAAGTCGTTCACTCTAGATGGCGCTAAGTTTTAATAAATATGCCGTATATAAAGTAAATAATAATTGACGAGATTTCCAAGGGGACTTTATTCTAGAATTTAAAAAAGTCTTCTTGCTTTACTTCACTATATTTCATATTAGCTGCCAATAGATGGCGATATTATACATTCTTTATAAACGATTTTTAAATGGAAATTTTTATTTCAGTGAAATATGAACTATTCTCTTTTTATCTAATTATCATCACTAGCTGGAAATCTAATCTCTAAATCTTTTATTATTATTACGGAATATTTGTAACATGAAAGTTTCCTATAAGAACTCGATCGTAGTAAGAAGACCTTCGCGGTAGGTCGTAGTTAATCCCTGTTCTATTTTTAGGCTAAAACGAAAACATGAATTATTCACGACTTAAATCTTGTGGCCGTAAGATTGATGTCTAGATTCTCAGATTTTTATCAGAGAAAATCCTTTGAAAGGTACAGAAGAATTATAGCATATAGGGATACTACGTAAGAAATGCACTGAGCTGTTTTAAGTCTTACGATCTTTATATTTTAAAACTCTTTGTAACTTAATTCTTAGTTAAGTATCCATCATAAAATTGATGAAGTAAGTTTCTACCGAACTACTGACCTATTTAGAATTATTTTTTATTCGTAATGTTAAGCACTCAAGAAATTAAAATGTAAGTTTAATAGACAAGTATTCATTGTTAGATGATATTTTAGCTTCGGCATACTGTAGTGTTGCTAATGAGCAACTTTAGAGCGTGCACATAATGAGGTGGCGCCAAACATTTCTGAGAATGCGAAATGAAAGCAAATAGTTGCCGAAAGTACGCGATGGGAAATCGCCCTATCAGTTCTGTCGGTTAAAGCATCCAGGTTTGTTAGCTAGAAGACGCAGATTTGAATTCTGGTAGAACTGCAAACGACAGTTGAACGCCTTATCGACAGTGTCTATTAAAAACACATTTTGTAATCTATTTATTTTATTTACCATACACAAAACACAAGATACAAAAGAAAACGAAAAAGGTCTACAAGACTTGTCCGAAAAAGGTAAGCTTAATTCAATATATATAAAAATCATTGAATTTGACTTATGTACCGCTTTAACGCTCCATATTTGTTTGGTATATTGAAAAAAAGTACAAGAATAGATACATATTATAACATAAAATCTAAGAAGTTATCTATTTAAAACATAATGTAAAGAAACGTGCAAATGAAAAAGCTCATGCTCGGGAATACTCATAAATGCTGTATAAAATATGAAATGCAATAAAAATACAATTTAAAGATCTGAAATATAGCGGGTGTAAGATCAGATGTGTTTTGTCACTGCACCAACTAGTGCTTGTAGAGATAATATTGCTGTTTAACCTTATCCGTGGAGCGTTTTCAATTTTTTTTATCTTGCTAAGTAATGTGTCGAAAGAGGTTTTATGTGTCCCTTTTATTGTCAGTCTAATGTAATTGAGTTGTTTCGGAGCATCGCAGGAGGCGACAAGGTGAAAAGATAATGAATGAAGACTCGACGAAACATTTTATTTTTCGCAATGGGCATTAGAGAGTCAACTTCTTTAATTACAACCTGACATACTTATTCCTGAACAATTATAATCCTGAATTCGGCTGATTGAAAGTGGATGATTTGTGTAGCTATCTTTAATTTTAATTTTTACTCCATCAACATCGTCATTTCAGCCTCTTGAGTCCTGCTGAACATAGGCCTCCCCCATAGACTACTTTTTACTTCTACTACGCATTTACTTACTCTTTCTAATCTTTATACTCGTATATGTTATTCTTCTCTACGTGTGTATATCACTGTGCTCCTCCTAGCCTCTTGAGTCCTGCTGAACATAGGCCTCCCCCATAGACTGCCATCAAGTACTTTTTACTTTTGTATTGTTATTACTATGTAGTATTTGTATTAGTATTTGTATTTACTATGAGTAGTTAATATAATCTTCCGTTTATTAACAACTAATGTTTTTGTTTTAAGAAACTCGGCCGTTACGCCGTTCTTAATATTATCTTCAAGTTTTAATGCTAATTCAAGGACTTTCGCTTTCACAGAAAAACGAATTCCACGAAAAAATCTACTATACGAATTTCACAAAAAATCTACTTAAAAGAATTATGTAATTATGATAAAGAGGAAAGTTTCATTTTTATATTCTCTTCAATGGAGATAGCTCTAGCTAGCTTCGTCAGTCTGTGAAGCAGGCGGACTGAAACAGGCTGAAATGGCGATAGTGATGATTCTCTTTAATTATTCCCAAAATAATTAAGTACAGCACAGACAATATCTAAAATTTCTTAAAATTTATTTCAACCTTCAATGTCGCTACTAGGACTTTATTACTACAGAAAACTGAAACATTTATTTAAATCAGTAGAGAAAGGATGTATATGCAGGGCAGTAAAGAACTTATATTAACTCAGACTACCAAGTTATTATTACACGTAAGTGTATTTAGAAAACAAAATGAAGCCAATAAAGTAAATTTGTTTAATTTTGAAAACCTGACAAGTAACTAATATCACCTTTAACCTTCAATGCTGCTTCCAGAACTTTCTCCGCGTCATCGCGAAATGTTCCATTCACCGTTCGAAGCGTGTTCGTTTTAATAAATATAATCCGCCCAAATCCGACTCAATCCCGTCTCATTCAGTATCTGCAGCGGAGTCTAGACTAACTTTGAGCATCTCTCCGGGGGATTTCGCCGGGATGTTGTGAATGCCGCTCTATTAGACTTTGTCGGATATGTTAAGTTGGGGATATTCGTATTGGAGGCAAGTATTTGCGTTCGACTTGTGAGTAGGGTCACCACGTCGTGTTATTCGGACGGACGGCACCCGTTTTAGTACGAATGTTAGTATACTTAGTTCACCGTGACATGTGAGAAATAAGAATATTAAGAAATAAGAAGCTATCACTAACATGTTTTATTATAATATCTTATCGCAAAAATCTTGAATATTTCCCGATATAGATGAATGTTTACATACAACCAAACTAATAATGAAAGTTCAATTATTGATATGTAAGTGATTCTCCACACCAGAAGTAAACGCAATTATTTTATTAAAGGCCGGCGAAATAAGTTAATTCAGTAGATATTAGCATTAGTAACTTATTTTATGTTTTGGGCCTTGTTCATGTTAAATAAATGAAAAAACAGTAAACCATTATTAACCATTCTGGGATAAACGGAGATCGCGATATGTTAAGGTTTAAATAACTTTATTCAAGAAGCCTGCAAATTGCTATCCAAGCCTAGCAGAACTACGCTCGTAGACATTTTCTCTTTATAATACACACAAACACTACTTATCAACACATAGATCCGAACTGGATCACAAAATAACTTGTTTTAGTTACGTTATATCATTCAAGGGTCATTTCTTTATGATCAAAACTTGTCCATATAATATGTTTTAAATAATTTTAGCGTACGCTATCAACTAAGATATATACATCAATATAATTATTCTGTTACTTGATAATACTCTATCGAAAAGATAGGGAGACTTCAGGCTTATAACAGCTCAAAATACGACAAGGTCAAGCCAAAATCTTATCAAATCGGATCATCCAAAAAATGCGCAATCCTCGAGAGTCATGGTCACCGCTCTTGCGTGCCTAAAGTGAGTTCCGTATATTCCTTGGACTGATTTTGCGCATTGTGAGCGCGTCTATTGTGATGCAGGCCGGTGCCTCGTTAAGGACGGTGTGCTTCCCCATCGAAGGGTGTCCAGAGCGTGTGTGAACAGTTTCGAGGCGAGTCAACACGGTTGGGATTGCAGTCGATATTTTGGGACTTAGTAAATGTTCCGGGGCATATTGCTACACATACAACATCATCTAAGGACTGGGTAACGGATAAACATACTTAAATATACTTTTCTTTTGTAAATAAATTATAGATTTATAAACAGCCAGACAATAAAATAATGAATGTTTATTGCACAATATTTTTCCATTAATGGGGATTGAGTCCACACCTCTGGGACAAGAGACACGGTCACTTTTTTATGGCATACTGGCCTATAACAACTTAAACTAGAAACAGATGATAGTACAAACTTTTTATTTCCTTACGATTTGGCATTATAAGCTTCTGTTTAACGTTTAACGAAGGGTGCCACTGACTGTAATTAAAACACTAAACGATTGTTCACTAATAATAGTTTCTTGATTATTTATTGAAGCGTTGTTACCCTCGTTAGTTATGTACTTTCTAACATGCCTCGGCTTCTTACAACTACATTAGTCTAACTTACGCGAAGTTTTCCATAATTTACATCAGGGTTACTTATAATTCCAGTAATACTGTTGTTTAAACATATTTCAAAGTATATTTAAGTTTATAAGTTTTATTATGAAGTGTTTTTAAAATAGGTTTAGTAATTCCAGATAATAATAAAAAAAAAAGATCATTCATTTATCTAGAAAAAATTTAAATTTTGTGTGCAGAGATTAGCACTAAAAATAAAAAATAATCCGATGATGAACAACTATACAATTAAAATAATTTTATAATCGATAGACACAATAAAAAAATTATAAATTCTTTTGCAGAATGTAAGGATTAATAGTCGGTTTTTATCTTCCTAAGGAGCCCCGTATAAACCCAAATTATAATGTTAAAGTGCTGATGAGGTTCGATAAAAAAGGCACTAGTTTCAGTTTCCAGGGACACCGTTTTAAATGAATTTTGTGAGACAATATTTGTAAATTACACAACATTAAATGTTTTGAGTCTACAAGAATAAAACAGTTTTACGACACTTTAGCGCCATTTTATTCATGTGACACAAGTAGTGATAAGTTTACGCTTCTTCTATCGGGCAGTAACGACTAACAAGTATAATTTTTAACAAAAAAAAAATCCGCCTTCAATCCGTAAACTAATAATAGACATTGCTAATACCTATGACATTGCCCCCGATTTCTCTGAGGTACCATCATCTGATCCGGGTTTCCTTAACATGGTACCACCCTTGGGATATCCCCTTTCCAGAAAAAAAAAAAGAATCATCAAAATCGGCCCATGTACGACGAAGTTATCCGCGAACACACATAAAAATATATACGGTCGAATTGAGAAAGCTCCTCCTTTTTTGAAGCCGGTTAAAAAGTGTTCTTAAACTACTAACTAGAACCAATACACGTTGATTCAATCTGTTAAAAGTATTGACATGCATTTGGTGGGTCAATTAGCGCTGACCATGACACGTACGAAACAAGCATTCCAAGAAATTGTACCGATCGCTAAAGTTAGCCGAAGTATGACCAGCGTGAAATAGCGATTTGTTTATTTACGGCCACGATTGGTATTAGGGTTGAGGAATCGGCTGTTTTCGAAAGTATCATACGATAGTTCTTTCAGTCTTGTAAAGTTTTCGTTCAGAACCTTACCAGGAAAGAAATGAAGGTATTGTTACGGTAAATCAAGATGGAATTGGAAGTACACTTAGGCAGATAAATATCATAATTATCACTTAAACTTTATATTGTAAACCATGCCATTGCAACTTTGAAGTATCTACTATTAATATATTATTAGAAATGCTCTTATGAACACGATCAATTATAAAACATATATGTGTATATATATATATATATGTGTGTGTGTGATTTTCTTCTCTCTTTATTTTATTTCATAATTATTATCTAGTATTCCGTTTTGCAATATAATTTTGACAGCCCTGCTAATGTGCCAACGAAGTAACTATAGTTTATCTGCGCCATAAATTCCCATCTGTCCGTCCATAACCGTTTCCTTTTCCTCGCGGTGACGCAACGCACATACAATGCACTTAATGGGCCGTGATGTCACACTTGCGCGAACGCAATTTAAATTGTCCACTGATTGAGTGCGACGACCTCTGGTGTGGTAACAGCTTTATCGGATAGGGAATAAAGATAATCTACATCGTAATTAAATCAAGCGGTATGTGCGGAATATTTGGTGGGAATCTATGAAGTTTATTAACACTCGTGTATTTAAAACCCTGTGTTTTAGTCTTCATTATTATCCTTACTATAGTCTATTGAATCCGTTTAGAAGATTCCTGTAAATTATACTGATGAATCTATAATTCAGTCACTCCATACACGCTAGTGTTGTCTTTTTTTCACCTGATGTCAAGTGATAATCGCCGTCCACGGAGATTTGCAAAACTCGTAGGGTTGCAGATGCGATGCCACCCTTTAACAAAGTGGGCCCCGGCTACCTCACTTCCTTCCTTCAAATGCAGAAGCGCAACACTTCTACTTCACGCCGGTCTTCTGTGAGGTCGTGGTATTAACCCTGACGGAACTGCTCATTCGGGCCACAGCGAACACTATTGCGTGGCAATACCGCAGTAACAGCGAACCCCAATTTATAACAAAACACATTACACAAATTCAGTTAATATTACGCGACTTTCAAAGTTTAATTCTGAGAAATGCTATGGCCACTCCTAAATGACCTTCACAAAGTTAAGGGTCCAAGGCTGCCCTTTCATTCGTTGTTCTCGTCGAATGCCAAATATGTACATCTCACTAATTTCGCCGACATTATAAATTAATGGCAGCCTGTGTCTTTATTTCTACAACTAAAAGAATTTAACCTAGGTTCCCGTAAAATGTATAATTTTATGTCATTTTTTTTATAACTACTGAACGAGAAAATGCAGCCAGCGTTCTTGGCACCATGCCGCGTGGATTAGGTTTATTAGATAATATGTAATTTTAGATAGATTTACTCTTGTAAATATTAAATTATCTCAAAGAATAAAATGTGTACAACCTCGTGTAACGACTAGTATATTTAGAAGAACAACTGACCGGCCCACGTGACTGGAAACCTTGTCAACGGTCACTGACAGACCGTCATAAACATAAATTACATTGCGCAACGTATAATGCCATTTGCATACATCGCGATTGTCGCCAAGTCCGTCTGTACGTTGCCATGAGTCATAACTTGTCTACGAACGCAGACTATTATAACGTATATTATTGAGGAAACAACTGTACTGATATTTATCTCCAACGTTATCATGTAAAATTATGCATAATGTCATTACATTCTTGTACCGTCTTGTATTATATCCGGTGCTTGCAGTTTTTTGAACCGCGGTACCTGGGTTTGATTCCCACCAGCGAATTTCTAGTTCTCGACAGTGGGGTAATTCAGTATTAGTTAGGAAATTGATAGAGTATCATAGTTAAATGACTCGATGGCCCCGTTGCGAAGCTATTCTTCAGCTTCAGAGGTCATGCTAACTCTCATAATATAATGAATTCGGCAGAAATAAAATAACAATATAGTTAACAAGTGTGCAGCGTTTATTTCACTGATCATTTTTGATTGGGTTCTTCGAAAAATATCCTGTCTTCTGGGTGATAGGGTTATAAGCCATACAAATTAAAACTCATTTGGTCCTTAGCACCTGTCGTCAGCTGAAGCAATACGAGAACACTCTTTGTGACTCTGATTGTCAATTAGTTATCCTGATCGCCTTTAACAACTAAATATGACGAAATACTTCTTTTTTTTTTTTGGTTTTTTTTAAAAACACTGCCCTTACTTTAGGATAACACTATCCTGTGTTGTAAGGACGTTTTACAAACATAAATTTCACGTGGACAAACACCCAGATGCGAAACAACGATCTGTGGGTCGCACAAATACTTGTCCCGTGTGGGAATCGAACCCACGACCCCGACGCCGAAGCCAATACCTTGGCAACTGCGCCACGGAGTCATGAAATATAAACAATACTTGTAGCATAAATATAATGGTTAAATATTTGAAATAAAAAAAAATATAAACTACTTGTGTATTCAGTATTTTATATCAGGCACATTACATTCGACATCCAGTAAAGGATAATTTGCTCTTAAAGTGCGTGATAAATGATAAATCATAAATAGCGATCGGAACTTCCACGGGTCAAATTATACGCGTATTAAAAAGCTATAAGTGTCAAGAATGTCAAGTGGCCTCATAAATAGGCCTCGCAAATGTCCCCTAACATTTACCGTCGCATATCTGACTAGCGTTTTGGCGTATTTGAATAATGCTCACTAATAGTTTATGTCATTAAACATGAATTTTATTGCGAAGTGATTCGAATCTATGCTGGCAAAAGCAAACGTAGCTCCTCCTTACACAGATAATTGTTTCGCATCTGGGTGTTTGTCAATGTGAAATTTATGTTTGAAAAACGTCCATACAACGCAGGATAATGTTACGTAAGGTTTTTCCAAACAAAAAAAGGAAAAAACTAAAAATTAATTATGCTATAGTTATACTCTTAAATATATAGCCGAAAACTCTCAATATTAAATTTCTGGTGTAGATTAAATATTTATGGAAAATATATTGCCTTACATTGTATAAATTTTCTTAAATGACTTGCTTGCAAATGAAATACAGCCATTTTTTCATAAAAGTATTATATATAATATTAAAGACAATTTTTAAACAGATTTTTGCAATTGTTTCTTGTTTTCAGTCTACTGACTGTTAATTCAATTTAATGATCCCCATAAATAATTACGGAGGGCTTCTGTACCGTGACAGGTACAGACAATTTGTTAAGATAGCCGTGCACTTTTCTAAGCTGAATGATATGACACATTGTATTTATTTAATTCGACGAGTATATGCGGGATAAATGTATATTAAATTAATATTGTATTAAAGTTAAATTAATATTGAATAGCAAAATAAATTAAGGAAACAATATGACGTTTTTTGCATTGCTTGGCTTAGGTTTGTAAATTAGTTTTATTGAAATATTCGATTAAATAGTTTATAAAAATATATAAATTTCTACGAGCATTCAAGAAATTTATAAAAACAGAAGTAAAATGATATCGCCATTGAAACTTCGGTTTTCGCATTAAATGACCTCGAATGACGAAATCCAATATCAATTTGGGCGTGTAGCTATAACTCTTTAACGAGCTGTCGTAATATTGCATGCAGTGATAAGCGGTAGCGGAAATAAAAGCGATACGTGTTTGTGGAAAGTTGCCCGTAATTTTTACAAACGCATAGCAAACGAAATATAAAATTATTAACTTATGTTTTTTCTTTTTTTTATGTAACCAGGTGGTAATCGAAAGGACGGTTAACCTGATGTTAAGTGATAACCGCCGCCCATGGACATTTGCAACACCTGTATCGCTGCCATCTTTTAATAAAGTTGGCCCCGGCTACCTTACTCACCAGACGAAACGCAGAAGTGTAGCAATTATTGTAAGCCTTTCCATCATCATATACAAAATTTATATTATGTTTCTTAATTTCTAACATGATAAACCACGATCCAAATTCGCTTATTTATACGGTTAACAATTACCGTATGACTGACATTCAAAACATTTTTGGCGAAAATATATTTAAGTAAATTTAATTGCCCACTTAGAGGACACGATACGAGTCGTTTATTACGAAAAAAAATGTGCAATTTAGTCTTTGAATTTTGAGTCACTATATTTTCTGTTTGATAAAAAATGATAAATCAAATTTTTTTCTAGATATGGTAACAGCGAGAAAGTTTTTTTTCTTCTATCTCATCATTCATCATTTGTATTGTGTTATATTTAACATATTATACTTATATTTAACTAGGTAAAACGCTCAGCCTATGTGTCAGCTTCAGCCTTATATGTTACGGTTTGGAACAGCGACCGGATACATTTCCGTCGTAAAAGTTATGTACTCTGATAACGCAACGTTTTTAAATAGACAGACTTTAAATGTGACCTCAGACCGTTTTCTAATGACACAGTAACACAATTTGCTACAAGGTAATTCATTAATTCTTAATCAAACAGCCCCGTAATACAACGAGCATGTACATTTGGTGCATTTGGCACTTGTAACCGTTCAAATTTATTTTTATTTAATTATTATCACTTTTTATAGCAATTAGATCACTATTTTGTTTGTCTGCAGTTGAATTTAGACACAATTTTTAAGTTCAAGTTAAAAAATAAAATCAACAAAACTAAAAAAAAAAAGTGAACCAACTGTCCAAAATATAATAAATATACGACATAATATAATACGGTAATAAATGCTGTATATAAAAGTATATATAAAATCCAAAGACTCGCTCACTCCGTCTGAGTGGTCCTAAGCACAAGACCTTCACTCTACATAGTGTGGATTGCCATACTTCACATCCCTTAAAATAATAATATTTCTATCGGTTACAGATGAGCACGTGGTAAATCAGCACCTTAATTACAGTCGGGTTGGTAGTGGCATCTGGATTCGAGTTTCTGTTGCTTTAATATAGAAAAACAACGACCGCCTGAACTGGCAATATTTGAAGCCTGCGGCCGTATTTGGCTCTTCAATTATTCTGTTCTTTTTTCATGTGAGATGTTGACAAGCGAGCTAGTACGTAGTTCGCATCTAGTAAGTGACGCCTATGGACATTTGTAACACCCGTAGCAGGCATTTTCTAAGTGGCTCTAAAGACTCAAAACTCCTTTTTAACATTGTTTAAGAGTCTTTCATCACACGCGGACGAGTTCGCCACCTAAGCGGAAACAAAGTTATTACGTCGGCAATAGGACAACTCTCACTCAACGCTTATGTTCCGTGAACGTCGGCCGAGCAACTTTTGTTTCCCTGTCCCGGCTCACGCAATTCTGATAAAGGCCCAGCGCCCCTACAACCGGTTGACTTAGGCCGCTCTTGTGCAACTGGCGCAAGTCGCTTATGCAAAACCGGCCCCCTACCGTCCAGGTATTGTGCTAACGATCGGCTCCCATAAATCAGCGGCGTCTCGTCCGCGGCGCGAGGTATGCGCGGTAGCGTTTTGTGTTGGGGAATCAGGTGTTTTTATTTTTATTCTGTGTTTAGTTTCTTACACTAGCTTTGAAATAATGGACTCCACTTATTTCAGGTCCATTAACTTCACGCGTATTCATAAATTTTTTTAGAAGTAATTGATATTGGTGTGATTGACTTTTTTCGTTGGAAAGTCGGATGGAGGTCTGATGATGACTCCGTGGCACAGTTGCCAAGGTATTGGCTGCGACGTCGGGGGTCGTGGGTTCGATTCCCACACGGGACAACTATCTGTGTGACCCACAGGTAGTTGTTTCGTATCTGGGTGTTTGTCCGCGTGAAATTTATGTTTGTAAAACGTCCTTACAACACAGGATAATGTTATCCTAAAGTAAGGCCAATGTTTTTAAAAAAGAAGTAAAAAAAAAAGATCTTGGCGAATGTTCCTATAGTTTAAACTAATATTATTTACGCTCTTAATATAGTATATAAAGTTGTCATATGTATCTGTACATATCACAGTCCTCATACACACATATTTTTTTACAATAGTCTTTTAAAACTTGTTTTGTCTTCATGAATCGAAAATTTTGTGACAATTTACGCAAATTTAAAAATAGTAAACTTTAACTATTTTAACTTTAGCAAGCACATTTTTGATACCAATCGCTCCTTTCTTAACCCTCAACGCATAGGTGACTAGGAAACAGTTGTCTGCAAAGTAACCGTTTCAACTCACTTTTTATACGCTTTGATTAATTGCACATAGCTAGGATGTATTTTAAAGGTATTTAGGTACTAATAGTTAAGAGATCCAAAGGAACGATGGCTAAGGCCCGTGTATTTTTTAAATAGTGAGTAATAAATATTAAATGGCGAAAAAGTAATTCCATGTCGATAAAATTATATGTATATGTTATATTATAATGAAAAAAGTAAAGAAAATTGCCCATACAGGACATGCTACTTACACTTATCTGAAATAGGTGTAACAATTGTTAAGTTTAACGAGAGTTAGTAGTCTGAATTAAAGGTCTACGTGTATGTAATGTAATTATTTGGTGTTCTCGGATGATTATAATTTTCTATTTTATACTAATCTTCAATTTCGGTCTATAAGGAAGGAAAAACATCGTGAAGAAACCAACACAAAAAAAAATAACTTACAAACTATTTCCTTACAAAGTTTAATTCATATCTGTCGCGACCTTCGAGAATAAAAAGGTAATATACCCAAAACCATTGGTATTTATAGTATTACGCCCATATGCTCTACGGCATGCCAGCAGTGGAAATCGGCTCTCAAGTGATCCTAGTAATCGAAGTGGTCCCGTTGGAGTGGGCAGTCATTAGGTACCGTACCTCAATAATAAATAGGCTTGGGATTACATTTTGGCATCGAAAGCAAAACTATGTGCTACAAAATTTAAGATGATGAATCAAAGAGCTTAAAGCAAAATTGTTTTCTTTATTATAATTGTCTCTTTGTTACGAATTATTGTATTTAAGAGTTCTAGATGTTTTAATTATATCCTTTTTAATAATCCATGATTATCCATGTCTTGTCTGGTTAGACGTCTAAAAAGAGTGGACAAGAGGTAATTGGATGGTTACCTAATTAGCTCTTTGTTTCCTCTTTTTATTTCAACGTGTGTTTGGTTACTTTAACAATATTGGCCCATGCTTCAATTTTATTGACATTTAAGTATTGATATTTTTATTTTTTCAGGTATCTACTGTTTGCTGTATATGAAAAACGTTTTAGAGTAAGTTAAGCAAGTTTGTTATAATCATTTTTACTTCGATTTAGTTTACTTCTCTACTATTGAAGTAAACATAATTCTCTCTTCAAAGCAAGCATTGCAGAATCTACCGTAAAAGTGATATTTAATTCAACTGATTATTTTAACTCCATTAAAACATCGTTTCAATAATACGTCAGCTAAATCCCCAGTACGGACACAAATTAACAAATTATTCGCACACACGTGCGTGCACACTCACACTAGAAAAAGGGCCTCAATACACCAAACATGTACATGAACACTCACAATATTAAAAGGGCTGTGACACACCAAAGCGAAACCGCTTGCGATAATTTGAACATGAGAACAGTCGGAAGCGGCGTAACAAGGCGACGAAAGCTCGCCAAGTATTCACATTGAAAAGCCGTCTTGCGTAATCAGTTTCAGACCATAATCTCGGGCTAGTTTCAAACGGGTTGTGCAATACCCCGATAAAGCTGCGGTCAGACTGGCAGCGGTGGCCGCGGCTGGCTTTAATTAAATATCTGTTTGTTGCACTGATAACTGCGGTCACATTTTGTTGCAATTATAACATTTGTCGGTTTCCGTGCTACCAATTTCCAATTTATCGTTGGTCCGAATTCCTAACCGACGTTTATCCCCATCGCTTTACGACTTTATATGTGGCCGGCTACAAAAGCTATCATTTTTATAACCTAAAATTTTATCGCATAAAATTTAAAGAAAAGTTATCATTTTTATAAATTATATAAACGAGGTTGCTTTCTAAATATCATTTTCGTTACTATTATAACCATCAAATTGCTTATAAGTATTTGTTTTTAGGGAACAAGACTAACTTTCTAACGATATCATTTATTGCGTAGAGTTAATGAAAAACACTAATTTTACTTCTATTTACCGTAAACTATGATATCACAAATTCGCCCAGTTCGCGCCTCGCTTGTGCACATTCGGTTGAAAACTCGTGGAGCAGGAAGGGATCGTTTGCACGTGGGCTGTCTAAGATTTACTGGTGGACAATCGACGTGGCATAGTTTGAATTTTCCTAGGCCGAATCGCCGTCTAGCGCCGGACCTAAATGAATTCTCCAGCCAATACTGTCACGTACAGTAACGATGGAAGCTTTTCGACAGTTCCATACATATTTCCATTAGTTCATACATTTCAGATGCACATAGTTCCATACATACATTTTAGATTTCACTTTTCAATTCATTCAAATCATTTATCGCAGTGATATATTAAGAAATATAAAATCGATCTTTCTAGTCAGTATAACAGATCTAGGAATAGAGAATCGACATGTGTGCAAGTTACGAATTTTAAAGTTGTGTATTCGGGATTGTATTTTATGACATAAGATGCCAGTTGGCTGACTATACACTAGAGCGGAACAGATTGTGGTCATCACATAAATTATTAACAATATACATACAAGATACAATTATTAAACAATGTCAATGAGCGTTCCCTTTTAATTCAATTTATTCGAGCAACCTGAGTTTAAATCCCGGTGCCAGGCGGTGAGTGAAAACATCTTGAGGAAACATGTATATTTTCGAAAAAGAACAAACAAACTCCGTTAATCACTCTCACGAGTTTCAATAATTTAAAAAAAAAAGGATTTCGAAGATAACTCAGTAGGATCGTGTGATGGACTGTATTACAGTTTACAGAGGTTACAGAGGAGGTCTTTGCCTAACTGTGGTTCAAGTATAGGCTAATACTAACAAAAAAATGTAATAGCATTTTCGGATAACTGCTTCTTAAGCTGGTTGAAATTAAAATAAAAAAAATTTAATTCTGTGCAAATGTGCGGGAAGTCGATGGATGTAGTTGGCTCAGGATCGTACTTCGTGGCGGTCTATGGGGGAGGCCTATCTTCAGCAGTGGACTCAAACAGGCTGAAATGGTGATGATGATGATGAAGTTTGTTGATTAGTTGGTCGTTGGACTTGAAGGTGGCGAATTAGATTGAAATTAGATTTCAATGAAGCCTGAAAAAAAAACTGATACAGCCCGCAACAAAGTGAATAAAGTACTGAAAAGGATTACACGCCGAAATACTTAATAGTAATAATAATTAGTCATAGGTACGACATTCTTAAAGGTCCAGTAGCACGTTTTCAGAAAGCTTTGCGATGCCAGTATTCTGTGTTAAAATACTGCGCTATAAAAACCTTCAACCGCTGTAGCAAAATATATTGATTTTGGTCTAGACATGAAAACTGTTTTTTGATATTGACCGTACTATATATACCGTAGTACCTATATATAATAGATGAAAACTGTTTTTGATATTGACCGTAGTATAAACTATAGAGTTTAATCATTAAAATATAAATATGAAATAAAAATTTTAAGACTCATCATCATCATCATCATCATCAGCCGCAAGACGTCCACTGCTGAACATAGGCCTCCCCCTTAGAACGCCACAACGAAAGACACTTTGCCATTGTTAATTTATTTAATTTAAATATGCCATTTAAATAATTATTAATTTATTAAAAGTAGTGATAAGTAAATAAAAATAAAATTAGAGGCCAGTGAACGGGACTGAAGATTTGGGATCTACTTACTATCTTTCGTCTGAATCTAGGTGGAATTTACAAAAGAATTTTCCGCTTGTATTTCTAACGTGTAAAATTTCGTAATTCACATTTGTTCCCACTGTACGGTGACAAGCTCACCGCCTGTTATGTTTAGTACTAAAATTAAAGTATCAAAGTGAACATACTTTGCATTCGGTAGCTTGTTTATTTCCACTCTATCCAGCTACCTTCTCTTCTTCAGGTCGCTTCGCATATGCGTTAGTGTCCTCGAGTTGCCATCGACGTTTGCTACGTGACTTAACTTACCGCCATCTATTGGTGAATGACCGAAGCCGGCGTCCTTAAGTGCCTCCCGAAACGCGGAGGCGTTTTGAGTGCCAGTAGAGCATTAGTCCTTTGGAGCATTCTAGCCAACGCTCCAATTACTTGCAGTCCTATAAAGTAGTCCGTAATCGATTTTATATAGTTTCTAAGTTATTGTTTGATAGATTAATTTATTTAGTTATTGTAAAATTATATTGCATATTGACTATTGTTTCATATATTGTGGTTCCCAGTCATTTCTGATCCTTACCATACATTACATAAACTAAAATATCTAAATGTTCCATGCATATTACTGAATGGATATCTCAGATAATATATGTTTCATTGTTATCAAAGTGCTAAAGGTTTGTGATAAGATTATTTATAACATTCTCCTATTCGGAATCCTATTAGTAGGTTGGAAATTTTTGGATGATGATTAAAATCTTATCAACTTCAAATCATTCCAAACAATCCTTTGTGCTGCCCTTATATTGGTAGGGCATTTCTAAGGTAATTGGGGCCGTAAGGTTTCTTAAGACATGTAGAGGCTGACAATTATTTCTTTTCCATCCGACGCTTCTGCCTCCCGTCTCCGATCTAGTCGAGCAAGGCAATGCACTCTTTATGAGACTTAAATTATGTTGCCTTTGTTGTTTGCTCGTATTTCGCCGTTCCCATTGTGAACCGCACGCGGGCCTTTGTGTCGGAAATAGAAATTGTGCAGTAATTGGGTTAGTTCTAATTTTATACAAATTTAATGTTTAGTGACAAGCACTAAAGATGAATTTAAAAATGTTTTGATAAAGTTATCGTAACTTTTGCCGAGGTACAGGGGTTGTAATTTAATTTTAAACGATTTTTTAGGGTTCCGTACCCAAAGGGTAAAACGGGAACCTAATACTAAGACTTCACTGTCTGTTTGTCTGTCCGTCTGTCACCAGGCTGTATCTCATGAACCGTGATAGTTAGACAATTGAAATTTTCAGAGATGGTGTATTTCTGTTGCCGCTATAACAATAAAAACAGAATTAAAAATATTAAAGTGAATCTCCCATACAATCTGTCTTTGGTACAGAACCCTTTGTGCGCGAATCCGACTCCCACTTGGGCGGTTTTTTTTTGTTTCTCGTACATCCGTATAGGTACTACACGCGGATGGCGCCATTATCCTTGACAGTTTTTCCGTCAGCCCCGTCCCTTCGTGTGAGTGTTATATCGCGTTATGTTATGTTGAAACTCTCCCGAACAAATGCAATTTACAAAGCAACGTACCGAATGTGCGAGGCACACATCCGCCAAGTTTCGCTGTACTCTCATTTATCACGAAAAAACTTCCAAGTTACTCCCCAGCACTCGTATCTCAGCGGGTGATATATTACAATTAAATAACGGAATAAAAAAACAACATTCTCGAGCATTCCATTGCGCGAGATGGATCACGTTCATTCTAGGCTTTAGCTCGCATTGTAAAAGTTTAAAATGCACCGACTGAATGCAGTGGAATCTTTAAAGAGACGGGAGAAACGAATAATGGATGGCACTAGACAAAGACGAATCGCCGATAGAAGACACAGCTAATCGATTGAACGCTCTTGGCGAATTTGATAAAGCTGAGGGTTTTTTTATGGAAAAAGGGAGCGAATGGGCAGGAGGTTCATCTTATGTAAATGATAGCTGAGCGTTTTTGTGGTTTTTTTTATGTAAAGTGATCACCGCCGCCCGTGGACATCTGCAACACCGGGATGCTTGCAAATGCGTTGACGGCCTTTTAGGGAAGAATATACTCTATTCTTCAATGTTCCCAGGTCGTTAACGGTGATCGTGATCCTAACTTTTTTATGTGAGAAGGTGGTAACAGACCTGGCGGTTCACATATAGTACGAACTGCCCATGGACATCTGTAACACCGTGGAGTTGTGGACGCGTGGCAGCTTTTAAAAAAGTGGATCCCGGCTAGCGCACTCGACAGACGGAATGCTGAAGTAATATATTTCCTCTTTATGCTGGTCTTATGTGAGGCCGTGGTATCTCCCGGACTAGACTGCCCATTTGTGCAACAGCATGTTGCTGCTTGGCCCTACCACAGTTTAAAGAAAGTTATAATGACGTTGAAAAGGCCGCCAGTCCTTTTTCCGCATCGGGAGGGAAATATTCAAATGTCCGTTCAAATGTCAACCCTGGCTACCGTCAATTATTTTATGTTAACAATGACGTTAAGACATGTAATAACTTAGTTTTTACCATGACCATTAACGCTGGAATGGGTTCGAAACGTCGGGAGGTTCAAATCAAAACATCCGTAAACTAGTTTCATTTAATATGTATAATATTTGCGTAAAATCAAAAAGTCACATTTTAGTTATTATTCTGACATAGAATTTGTATATTTAATCTCACGGCTACTTTTGTTGTATAAGAGGTCAAAGTACCCTATCCAGTTAATTACTTCTGCACTTATCGATCGCTCGTAAATTATTACGACGCGCCTTCGTCGTATCTTTAACTTGACCTTGACTGGGAGAACTGTAACAATGAATTACCTCTATGCACGACGTTATATAAGTATCACACGTACGCTAGTACTCGTCGTTATCATAATTATAATGTCTAAAACTTTCCCTTCACTTTAACATATTATATAATACTTACATGTATAAAGAGCGAGTCGATAAAACATTCTTCGCGTATACGCAATACATTACTCCCACGGTCTGGCTGGACACGGAAAGCCAACAATAAGTGTCTATCTATGCGATGTAGGTGCAGAGACTCGTCCAATTGAGCTCAGTAGCAATGATCGCGGGCTGGTCACGCTCCGGGGTCAAGATTCGCATAGAATACGTAATGAGAAAGGCCGCGCGGCTTTGATAGATGGGATTGCGGAGCCTCCCAGAGGGACGTGATCGAAGGGCTGGTTAATTGTGAAAAACGAACGATAACATTCGCACCGATTGGACGTTATAATGCCCGTTAATAGTTCATTCACATCAATTAAGAGATGTTGATTTTTATACTTTTCTCAATAAAACGAAATGATAGTAGCTAAGGCGGGCTGGTATTTATTCGTGCTTCTCATGATATAGTATTCTTTTTTGTTGAGATTTTAACTCGTCACATTAAATAATGTACCAGTGCGCAACGAATCGTAAAACGATCATTTTTATACTATTTCGTTATTAAAATTTATTATATAAATAATTTTAAGATTATTTGCATTGAATTAATGTTATACAAGATATTACTAGTAATTAAAAGTTATTCAAATGACCGAATAATAAAGTGCTTATATAACTTTTAGAACAAAATTTTATTTTATTAGTAAGTATTGTGAAAGCAAAAACTTTTTGATATTTGATATTTTAGTAAAAATTAAAGTTTTATTCACTTTCCGATTATTTTCTATAAGGGTCCTTCTAGTTATCGTTGCTTTGTTAATTAATCCAAAAATATAAACAACTGTTCAAATTAGTAGAAACAATGGAAAGATCATTGCAATGGATACTAAGTATATAAATTCAGCGAAGTATTTTGTTTGCTCTTTCTTTTGCGAATAGTAGAAAATAAACAACCCTGCATCCCCTTATGCATTGGTGAGCGTTACGTTTTTCCGAAATATTTATTTATATATATACTCCTTTAAGATAACAGTTATATAATCTGAAATCCCAACACTCTTCTCGCCCACCGTAAATTTGAGTTTTTTCTTTTCCTGAACTGCTTTCTACATATTTTGTAATGCTAGCCCTCAAAGGCACTCATCTCCGGCCCGAATGTCATGTCTTCTACTTCTTCAGTAATTCTTCCTCAAAATAATAATAATTTATGAACACAGTGTACATAAAAAGAAATGTAATAATAGGAAAAGATTTTTACAAACGCCCTGCTTATTTCTTAAGAAATCTCTAACTTGCTAATTAAATCTTTAGTTTGCCGTTTTATTAAATTTCATTGTTACATTTACTATTTCTTGTTACAACGTATATATGCGTAAAGATTTCGAAATATCGGCTCCTTCAAATTGGAATTAGGCGATTAAAAGAACCCTAAAATTGTTTAAAATAAAATAGATTACATCGGGATCTTGCTTGATTTATTTTAACTCTATGGAAATTAATAACATAATCACGATGAGGTGAAAATATGCATCGCGTCTAAAAAGTAAAGTAAAAAAGGCTTATAACTGTATGTCCCACTGCAAAAGCCTTCTCTGTACAGAGGACATTAGGGTATATTCCGTCACGTAAACCCACGATGACCTCACATATCTTCGAAACATATTATTTCAATATTACGAATACGATAAGTCACAATTTCACTGGTGCTGGCACCGGTTTCGAACTCAGGTTGCTCGAGTATGAATTAAAAACGAGCGCCCGGTCACTGAGCTGTCACGGCTGTCGTCGCGTCTACCGCAGCTTAATCTGCGGCCGCGATGCACTCCCGGCGCGTACGATGCCCTTGCCCTATCTGCGGCGCGTTGAGGCAGGCCCGAGTCGAGCCGCTCCGTGCTGTGCATTCCGGTGGGTACTTCGAAATATCGCCGATAAAATTTAGTTAACACTAAATTTCATAATTAAAAGTGTTCACATATTCTCGTTTTTTTAAGAACTGTGTTCGTTGGAAGTAATATGTAAAGATTTACTTGTAATATTTGTGACATTATTTGGAAGCCCAACCTAGATAATTGAACATATGTTATTGAATAAATTCACGAAATATGTATATAATTATTTATTTTTAATATATAAATAAAACATCAAACCTGGAATCATAGAGTTTATATAATTTATCCAAGCACTTAAAAACTGCACGACTAGAAGTTAATATAATTATAAGATCACACTACGTAAGCTATCGGTAGCCCGAACTATAACATTCTGCCTTAAATCACCCTGTCCCATAAGAATGCATGCAATATTATTGGGAACTATAAAAATAATACGCGATAAAATGCATAAATACAATTTCATTCTACAAGGCAATATTATTACATTTTAATATTAATGTTAGACATATGAGTTTTTGGTTGGCGGATAAATTAATTTGAACTTGAACATAATTGATGAGAAACAATTACAATAATGGCGTGTTCGGAAGAGCTCGATTAAATTGAACATTACATTAATGTACTTAACTTAATTAGAGTTTACGCGGTTAACTCGGAAAGTGTTGTTGCTCGCGTGCATTTACATTTTGTGGGATATTAGCGTACACCAGAACTAGTCGCTGGAACCGTGTATGTTTTTGAGATATAAAGAGACCTGTCTTCCAATCAGCTCGAAATTATAGGTACTTAAATTCGATGGAATTTCTATTAAACAACATACTTTTCTAGTCTTTGTGCTATTTGTTTAAGGAATCTGTTTTAATCACCATATAAATAAATCTACTTTTATTACAAAAAGAAACAAAGAGCCTTTTTCACAAAACAAAAAAATATTAAAGTGTAACTTAATCACAGTTCGAGGATAAGATAGATATAAATCTATCTTTAAAGTTCACTTGGAGTCGTTTGAAAATGGAGTAGAAATTTCACATTACATACGTTGACAAGCCTGATGACTTATGCAACTAAGTGCCCGCGTTAGTACAGTCGCTTGCACAGACCGTATTCAATGGATTAAAAGTAATATTTTGCGTTCATCAATTATTGTTAAACAACTAGCCTACTTCTGAATCGGGTAATTTATATACAATGCCCTGACCTAGTTCCTGTGCCCTCTACGAGATAATTAAGTCATGCATTGAAAACACACTGTTCAGAAGGGTAGGTGAAGTGAGTATTTAAAATTCTGGCGTATAATTGCTGAATTGTAGCACGCCAAGCCCATAATAACGAGAGACGTCATTCATATAGTATTAAATACTAAATGTTTCATATTTTAAGATGATAGGTAGGCACATTTGACAAGCCACTGGCTTCGGCGCTGGTGGTCGTGGGTTCGATTGCCACAAGTCTTAGTATTTGTGTAAGCCACAGATAATTGTACAATCTGTATTTGGGTGTTTATTCCCAAGGAGAGTTGACGTCAGGCTGGTGACCTGTAATAAGAACCCAGCCGGTAACATTAACAACTTGAATTAGATGTTGAGCGACCCTTTATGCGCGACTGTACTGGGTCGCTTACTGTGTTTAAATATATAACATTGCAACGTGGTTTCTCGGTCCCCTCATTACGAGGAAGTGGCCCAAGCGCCCTCAAGCCACCGCGTTGTTAATATGGAAAGCGGCTTATTCTGTAATCTGCAATCAGCCTCGTCGGTGCATCGCGAAACTTTCGTCTTAACCATAACGATTCTTTTGCACGACGTTCACCGTTTCGTTGCAATAATTGATTTTTACTTACAATTCACTACAACATTGCCAATCCAAACAATCTACTTACATGCTAGCGGACTTTCCTGCAGACTAGATACTGGAAAACATCGACAAACTAGGCGAACGTGTAATCATTAATAAAGGCGCCGAGACTGAAAGGAAACAGACAAATGTAACCTAGAAACGCGTCATGTCAGTTAACGGTAGCACAAGGACGCTTGGCGTTTTCCAGAATAGCGACACCGCGTCGGGCGGGCCTCAAGTGTTTGCATATCATTACATAGCCACTGATAAGTGTGTAGCATTCTTTGTGCTCGGCGACAATACTTTTGCGTTACAAAGAGCGCCCGGCGCTTTGTTTTTCGGTAATCTAGACTTCCGCGATGTCTCGCTCCGTGCCTTTCGCTCCATTTGTAAGCGGTACTTGCTTTGTTTATAAGGGTTACCTGATTCTAAGCAGCGTTGCAGTCGTAGACGATAAACCCTGAAGTTGAGCTGAAGAAAATGAGCCGAAGACCGGAATGCGCAATATGTATTGGCTTTTGTGTCTTTAATCTTCTGTAATAATACTAAATTAAATCTAGGAGAAATTGTTGGTCTCGTAATCGTTTCGCATCGTACAAAATTGCTTACGAGTTATCCTCTACACTTGATTACTTTACTTACATAAACTTAGCTTGAATAAATTGTATTGATTTAATTCACATACGCCCACCTAGCTTACCTAGTTTTTAAAAAAACAGTTATGTAAAAAAATACATATAACTTTATATAACAAATATAAGAATACATATAACAAATAGTTTATAATGATCTGATTATAGTATTGTCCCGCTGTGAACTATGCCTTAATACCCTCTGCAAGAGAAATCCTTTTCCAAACAATGGGACATTATAGGCTGTTATTTATTTTACTTTTAACTAGACGACGCAAACAATACTGGGAAAAAAGAAATGAAAAAAATCATTAAACTGGCGTCATACCCGTATCGTTTGTAACAGAAATAAGATTTTGAAATGAGTGCAATGGACCTACTGGTTTCTAATCTATAAAGTAGTATTTCCGAATAAACAGACCCGATGCTATTTACAAATTAACATCGCCCGGTCAACAATTAACTATTCCGTAATAGGCGTTGGTTTGTTTCGCAAGCGACGGTCATCCCGCATACCTTCGTGACTAAGCAAGCTATAGCCCGTGATCCTGCCAGAACTCACCCATTAAAGGTGAGGTCAGGTCCCAACGCTATTTTCTTAGGAAACAGCCGGACCAGAACGATTCTCGTAACGTCCATTCGATTTGCAGACGCTTAACCTTTGCGACCAGTCGAAGCTGTAAGCTATAGCTACGACATTTTTTCGTATTTTTTCTATATATTTCTCGAGGGCAGTGAATAAAAAATATATATTAATAATTTTTTTTTAAACACTATCCTCACTTTAGGATATCAATATTCTGTGTTGTAAGGAAAGTTTACAAACATAAATTTCACATGGAAAAACACCCAGAATGCGAAACAACTATCTGTGCGTCGCACAAAATAGTTGTCCCGTGTGGGAACTGAACCCACGACCGCCGACGCCGAAGCCAATACCTTGGTACCTGCGCCACGGAGCCATCACATATATATTATTCACTGCCATATATAATTGTGTACTTCGAAGAAATATTATAAATGTCTCGTAGACATCGCGTAGCTTTATGCTATCATACCCTCACTATAGAAGATTATTGTCTAGTATTATATACAGTTTGATACTTCTCCATGTGAACGATAGCTTAAAGTAGGTAATGCCTTATTTATTATTTTATTATATGAAGGGAGAAGTTCAACGTTAGGGTAATAACTTAATGTTTTTTAACATATAAAAAGCTTTTTTTTATATAAAAAGCTTCTTGTAAAATTTTTTTTTTGTTAAATCTATGATATCGTAAAATAAGGTGAAATTATGACGTAATTTATATCATTATTTCGTAATTTATACACGGAAACTGACTTGTCGTATCCTTTTTTGGTACGCGAATGAAATAAATTCGAAGCATTCAGCGACTCTTAATGTGGCGGCGCCTCAATGTTACGTTTATATTGACATTTATCTTTACGATATTACATAAAATAAAATCACCGGGGCAAAACGAGTGTCGTGAGACGTTAGTCAGTTAAAGTAAAAATATATTTACTTTAACTGTCGCTATTTTTTCAGTACGAGGGTTGTATTATTTGATGACCCAGCCGATTCTCCGCGAAGCCATGGACTTTATACCCTCATCGAACATTTCGCATTGCCTATAACCATTCACATATAATTTAGAATCGTCATTAAAGCGGTACAACGTGTTGCTGGATCGACATATATATTTAATTGTTATGAATAGCAACATGCCGTGCATACCTAACACAGAGCTTTAATTAGCACTCGACTATCTATAAGAAAGGAACGTATTTATAATTTGTTTACGAAGTGATAAAATTATCTATTAAAAATATAGTGCTTAGTAGAACTTCATACAAGACATCCGGGCTCCGTGTATCGAACTTAGTATATTTAAAAAAAAACTATTGTAATTATTTATTTTATTATGTATTTCTTTTATAAAGGTGCATTTTTATTTTCAAGTACAGTGTTTTTGTGCGTGGGTAATACACATTTTCTTTTAAAAAAATAACAACGTTTTCTTAATTTGTCCAATAGAACACATTAAGAAAATGTTAAACTACCTATAAAGCATAATAGCGTAGCGGCATATAGGTATGTCATAAACACGAGTTACTGAAATTTGCAGAAAAATAGACGGAAAGATTTTCAGCGGCTCGCTAATCGAACCTGCGACATTTTTTTTTACGTGTAAAGTTGCCAAACGAGCAGACGGTTCACCTGATGGTAAGTGAATACCGCCGCCCATGGACATCTGCTATACTCGAGGATTACAAATGCGTTGACAACCTTTTGAAAATTGGGCTTCGGTTACCTCAGTCACCAGACGAAACGCGAAAGTATTTGTCATACTTCCACTTTACGCTGGTCTTCTGTGAGGTCGTGGTACTTACCCGGACGGGCCTGCCCATTCGCGCAACAGCCGAGGCTGCTGCGTGGCCCTACCACTTCTAAATCCGTACTAACGGCCAGATTCCTGAAACGCTAATCTAAACTAATGATTGCTACTCCGACAAAAAACTCTACGTTTTATGCACTTTTTTACAAACTTAAGTTAAAGTTCAAGTTTAAGAAGTACCTACAAACAAAAGAAACTTGTCTTCTAACCCTGCAAGGTCGAAACATAACCGGTGTGTCACCTTACACCGGGCACTTATGGGAAACAGTGAGTCATGAATGTGCAAAACGTAGTACTGATGAACCGCACTCGGATTCCAACCCGCGATCGCAAGACCATGTGCTAACTACTGCGCCATCACTGGCAAAAATGGCTAAGAAGCTGGAAGACGGGCGGTATTCATAGCTGCTAAGAGCAAAGCTTCTGCTACGAATGAGAAGGCTCTTAGGGTAAACCATGGATTAATAGACTCTCGTCAAGAAGTAATACTATTAAGTATACTTTTGCGTTTCTTTCGGTGAGTGAGGTAAAAACTTGTTGCCACTTTATAAATTTGGCAATGCGTCCTTCACCCTACTGGTGTTGTATTAAGAGAACTGCGTACTCAATTGAAATGTTATGAAATAAAAGAAATTATATATATGCTACTCCGTTGACACACATATTATGCGTTGTTTAACAATACTTTATACTAGCTGCTAACCGCGACTACGTCTGCATAAAATAAGCTGAAGGCGTAACATTCAGACAGAAAGACGTATATACATAAAATATGTATATAATTTATAGCCTATGTCTCATTCTGATGTATAAGCTATAATATTGTAAAGTTTCATTAAAATCCATTCAGTAGTAATTGCATGAAAGAGTAACAAACATCCATCCATGCATACAAACTTTCGCGTTTATAATATTAGTAAGGATTATCTCACAACTTTAATATAGACGTTGCATAAGTTTCGACTACGCTCCGCGTGTAATGCTTATTATAATGTAATTCGATATCTTTATGCCCTCGAGATATAATGAAACATCATCCATGCCTTATTTTTGCTGTTATTGTTCTATGAAATTAAGTCTGCCTTATTGGTCCTCAGTCTGAAATGAAATCTGTTTTGTTCCGTTTTTGGCAAAATTTGGGCAAAATTAAAACTAAAGGTAAACGTATAAATATTTCACGTCTGTGTGTGCTAACGCACGTGTATGCGTGCGTTATCAAACTCTAGAACGTTGCATCGAGTATTACTTTAGGAACAAAAACGTAACGACTGAAATAAGCAAACCTTTAATAACAGCCCACTGTATTAAAAGGTGGCAACGTATCTGCAACCCTTCGAGTGTTGCAAATGTCATTGAGCGGTGGTTATCGCTTATCATCAGGTGAAGTGCCAGCGCGCTTACCACCTTTTCACATAAAAAAATCAAGGTTTTGATTGAAGGGATTTTTCAATTTCTTACTGTTAATAAATTTTTTTACGGACATATGAATGAATGATTCTCCAATTTTTGACAAGGAATTAAAACTTTAGTAACTTATTTCATATACTCGAGTTTGCTAACGTGTCTCCCCTGTTTCATAATAACCGTAGGCTGCACTGGTGACTTCATCGTGGCATCACCTGAATGTTACTTAAATGAACTATCCGTATTGACACAAACAACAAACATTTTAATACCTTTATAATTATTGGTACCGTATCACCTGTACTTGCATCCCACCAGGTGTCTGCTGATTTAAGGATATATATATAAATAAAAAAACAATATATCTGGTTATATTATATATATATATACATCTTAGACATAATAGATGCGAATGAATCTTCCATATTAGACATAATTTATGATTTAAGTATTCAAATAAATATATTAAACGATTGAATACGAGAAAAAATAAAACGATTAAACAATTTTCGTTTAGTTTTTTAATGATTTAGAAAATAACTTTTAATCTTCATTGACATAAACACGAATTATGGCCGGCCCATCGCTTGGGGAAGAAGGTTCTCGAGTGGCAGCCTCGTGCTGGCCATCGCAGTGTAGGACGACGCCCCACTAGTGGATGCGACGACCTGTGCAAATATGCGTGAAGTCGATGGATGTAGTTGGCTCAGGATCGTACTTCGTGGCAGTCTATGGGGGAGGCCTATGTTCAGCAGTGGACTCTAACAGGCTGAAATGATGATGACGATGTTTATCATCTTGTTTTAAACATCTTTATGACAATATGCCCAAAATAGCAAGGTTTGTATCGGACCTATCGCAGCTTATTTCGGATAACTTAACCTTTATATTTTTACACTTGCAATGGGACATTTCTTTATCGTTCTTTAAATACAACTATGCTAGAAATAGAGCTAGCGCGCTTACCATCAGGTGGGATGGCAGTCAAATGCTGGCCAGTTTTAATATTAAAAAAAAAACAACAGCGTTGTTCGACGCCGTCTTCGCCACGAAAGCTCCCGGCATCCGATAGCTGTTACTACAAATAGCTCGCCGTTATCGCGCGATAAAGTGGTCGCGGGTTCATATCTATATGACACGCGGCGTATCGATTTTTCCAGCTCTCAACCGCGCCCCGTGCAAACAATCACTTCGTTACATTCGCAATGGCGCAGGTGGGCTAATGGATCGTTCGCTGTGCACGGTATATGAAAGTGATAAAAAATTAATTGAAAACTTCGGTCATATTGTCATTTTTGTTTTTCAAATATTTTTTTTTTTGAAACTGATTGTGTTACTGATATGAGTTTAAAATGTTTTTTGTACAAGTATGATTTTTTACATTATTTGTATTTTTTCTGATAGCTTTTACACACTTGATAATAAATGGATCGCTTTAGTTATTGTAAATATAGCTAAAGACATTAATTATCAAGTGATCGTAGATTAAATATATCGTAACTTATATTACCTCTGAATTTATTTTGTGAAGAAGTTACTTATACTTAAATTGCTAATGTAAACATGCCCCAAAGTCCTACTGTTAAAAGCGCTGTTTTAATGACTTTGATCTGACTTGACTCTGTCATTTTTCACACAAGTCGATGTCGTCCAAAGATTGTGATGAGGTTTTTTTTAATTAAAGAATAGAGTGAGCTCTACGCAAAGGGTGATCAGACAAAAATATTAGACAAATGTATTAGATATAAGACTAGATGTCAAGACGACCTCCGATTAGATGGAGTGACGACCTATGCAAGTGTTGATGGTCACAGATGGCTCAGGGTCGTAATTCATGGCATGCTGTGGGGAGGCATATGTTCAGCAGTGGACTCAAACAGGCTGAAATGATGATGTTGAGAAAAAAGAACCTAAGGTCCAATTTTGACATAAAATAGTACATTGAGGCCTAAATGCGCTGCTACTCTTTACGATTATTAAACTTATTACGTACTGACATCTACATTTAGTAAACCACAATGCATTGATAGTGTTCCTATACATGCATCTTTTTTTCTTGTGATTTATATACAGACCGTGTTGCTTATACTCTGAAATAAAACTTAAAAACCTTGTTTACTGTCAACTGATTAGCTGATGACTTATAAAGGAATAGATGAAATTCTAGAAGGTTCTACGCCCGTACTAGTTGTACCAGCCTCTACAAAGCACGTTCGAAAACCGCGCCAAAAACGACCTTGAACCGGAACGTTCGCGGACCGGCAACGGTTTTTTGGCGCGAACAATGGCCGAATACTTTTCGTGACTGCGATCCCTATCGTGGCACAGCCCGGCGTAGAGTTATGTCATTTTTTACTTGTATCCAAATTAATTAAGGCTGCTATTCTTTCCGTTTTATGACCGTGGTCATCTTGTTGTTTATGTTTTATTATCCGTGACATTTGGCTGTTGACATAAAGCGTCTGTCTAAATAATTCACGGTAAAAGTGGGATAGTAAATATAATTTGCGGAATAGCTCTCTTCCCAACCGATTTAAAAAAATGAGTAAGTGAAGTCGGTTGCATTTGTTTTATTTTGTTACCCCGAAACTCGTCAATGAAGAAACCGATTTTATTTTACGGCGGTGGGGCCAAGCAACAGTGTTCGCTGTTGCACGAATGGGCAAGTACATCCAGGTTAGTACCACGACCTCAAAGAAGATCGGTGTGAAGTAGAAGTGTTGCACTTCTGCGTTTCGACTGGTGAGTGAGGTAGCCGGGCCCCGGCTATTTATTAAGAGGTGACAACGCATCTGCAACTTAACGGGTGTTGCAAATGTCCGTGGGCCGCGGTCATCACTTAAACTTTTGCCACTTTCTCACATAAAAAAACAGGTGTTTATAGCCGTCCATGGAAGTCGATAACATCTGTCTGCTGTGATTGCATTATGCTTGAGGACGTCGATGTAATTAGGAAGATTATGTTGCTTTATGGCGTTTGCTTTATGGCTTGCTTTCGTTTATTTGTGGACGTAAACTGGCTAGTGCCTGGCTACTATCTCACCTGATAGTAAGTAAGATGTAATCTTAGACGGTAAACGAACTGACTCAGTAACAGTCTCTTGGCCTTGAAGTCGCTCAAATTATTTACGAACGGGAAATCTGACGCAATAAAACTATTCCACTCCTTGGCTGTACGCGTTTAGAAAAAAAAACGGGCGAACCTCTTCGTTTGAAGGCGGGAATGTCAAAAACTAAAGGTTGCAGTTCTTTAGAGCGATAAGTTGGTCAATGATGGAATGGCGAGGACGACATTACGTTAAGCATTTCCTGTATAAATTCGCTCTGTACAAATTTTAAGTATCTCGGCTTATGGGTCCAAACGACGGCGGCATTGACTGACAAATAAGATAATAAATAAATGCGTATGTTGAGATGGATGCGTGATGTGACCAGAAAAGAAACGATACGAAATGACTATATAAGGGAAAGCTTGAAACTAGCACCAGTGATCAATCACTCAAGTAAATAAGGAGTGGTAGGTTCACATGGTTTGTGCACATTACGAAAAAGGGATGGAAGTCATGTGACTAGAAGAGTGATGAATATGAATGTAATTGGAGGGTACACAGCAATAGAAAGACCGAGAAAGATTTGGATGACTGTGTGAAGAATGACATGTCTGTGAAAGCGGTCAGTATTGAGATGACGGCTGATAGAGGAAAATGGAAGAAAAGGACATGTTGTTCCGACCCCACCTAGTGTGGGATAAGGGCAGGAGAAAGAAGAATTCCTGAATAAAAACTAAAGTTTTCACATCTCCACAGTACTCCCATATCAGACGAACGCACCATCCAGCGTTATCCAATCGTAGTGCATTTGCAATTCAGCTGTTTCGCACCGCAGGCACTCTGTACATGAAAATTCGGAGGTAGTGCATAGAGCCGTACTCAAAGCGTGATTAGTGAATTATCGTTGCGAATTAATCTCGCAGAAGAGCGAATTCGACGCGAACTGCTTTACGCCGCAGCGCAGCCCATCAAAGGCGTTAGTGACGCCCCGCTAGCTCTGAAAGTCAATCGCTCTCGGAATATCGTCCAGATATACGCTGTACTATCGGCCGCTGCACAGTTTGAATGGTCGGATATGTGACGGGCTTTTTATTCGAACGCTTCGAGTGCAAATCGAAACACGCTGAAGCGATGACAATTGTGACGGCAATACATGTAGGAAAGAAGAACACTAGGAACATTTTCGACGAGAACAAATCGTCGTCCTTGCAATTATTCTGATTCAATTGTAGAGTGATAGCTCAGCGCTAGCTTTTCTTCTTCTTCTGTGCATATCGATGAAGAACTAGATCTTTCCGGCGCAGAACTTAGCCACTTTAACTACACAATTCTTGGCGTCAGATGAAAGGGCAGGTAGGATAGAACACCAGATGAGCCTTGGACTGCACCGCTTCACTCACACAATCCAGGTCTTGGTTTTCTCTGTGTGTTTTTCCATATTTCATTTTAATAAAAGGTTACTTTTTATTTCAAAAATAGCTTTTCACCCGCGGCTTCGCTCGCGTTGAAGGCCTTAAATAAATGTCTATTACGTTTAAGAACCCTTTATAACCCTTTTTCCAATTAAAAAATAACCTATGTCCTTTCTGAGGCTCTAGACTATCTGTGTACCAAATTTCATTTAAATCGGTTCAGTAGTTTTGGCGTGAAAGTGAGACAGACAGACAGAGTTACTTTCGCATTTATAATATTAGTATGGATTAAATTGGGAATGTAGATAGCTTCCAATAATTTAAGTATAGTGAAAAACTGTGATACTTTAGTATTCTCAAAAAAGTTGGCAACCGTACTCGTAGTACCTATTCTACTTCCGTAGCTGTCGAAAAGAAGTTACGAAGTCATCGTTATCAACATCATTATAATTATTGAGTTATTTATCGTCAATATTTTATATATTTTCGTTATTAAAACGATAATCTCATTAATGAACTTGGCAATAAACTATATTTCAATGCCCCAGATTAACAAATGCAATCAAAACCCATTCAATTGTTGGGCGATATTACGCCAAATCAATTTGTTATTTGAACAATTTAATAACTAAATTAATCGGAATTGATCGAGTAATTGCTCCATAAATCGGCGAACGATTTTATCAATTAAATTACTTTATTAATATCGAATAGTGAAGTCGCGTAAAGCCGGAATGAACGACTGAATGATTTGCCATTGTGAGTGAACGGAGCCAGCGGACTGGTAATTACACTAATGGAGGAGTCATGACATGTCAATGAACTTAGTGAATTGAATGAAGACAATGCGTTCGTTCAACGCCCTTTCTTGTACCGGTAATAACGATTTAAGTATGCGTCTACGGTCCTAAAACACCAAGTTTTCTTTATTCTTTAACCTTCACACATTAGGTAACCAAAGGTAGGAAAAAAAGACCTGTTTATTGCAAACATTATAAGCGTTTACCTGGCTTCCATTATATGATAGAACTACTTCAGAATCCATTAACGAAATACACACAGTTCGTAAGATATCCGAATGATATCCGAATTGCTCTAATCTAACTATTGTGTTTTAGTGTTGTAAGCTACCGGTAATTTAGCAACGGGCTCACAACTTATGGCCGAAATCAAAAACTTATTGAACAAAAAACATTTGCGACACTAAATACTAGCTAGATTACAAGTTATGTACCAAACCTTTTCATGCGGTATTGTGGCAAGACCGCTAGCTTCATTTCGACGATGAATAGTTAGGCTTTAAGTTAATCTTTTGTCACCAGCCGCAGCAATAAGTCACGGACGTAATCTATAAAAAAATTGTTGTGCGGCCCCATGGCCCCAACAGCGAATGGCACAAATACATAATCTGAACAAAGTGATTCTAGATAAAATCCAAATTGTTCAACACCAACAAAGAGACAGTTAGCCAAATAATTCCAAATCATCAGTTGATAAACAAAATAATAGATACTTTAGGTCCGTGGGGTAGCGCACATCGAAATTTTTAAAAAGTTTATTTCCTAGGCTAAACGCCGCGGCTAGAGGGCTCGTTCTTTTCTCTGTTAAAAGTTAAGCATAACTATTCAGTGAGGAAATGCAGCTAGCGTTCTTGGCACCTTGCCGCGTGGATTATGTTTATTAGATAATATGTAATTTTAGATAGATTTAATCTTGTAAACATTAGATAAATAAATATCATTCACATAATAGAGCAATTTGAGCTACCGCTTATATTTTCAAATCACCCACGTCCGAAACGAGGACGATCGTCATCACTTCTGAAGTGCGCTGTTGCGAAGACGAGAAGCTGGTAAACGGATCAACGATATAATCCGGACGATAAATGTTATCCTCATTTGCGTAAGCATCATTTCAATTTTGGGCGTGCGACGTAAAGGGGCTGCGTAGCAATATAAGAAAAATCACAAAGGAAAATTGTACTCCGTCGGAATCTCCACGAACAAAAAACGTTATGACACAATGATTACGAGGCTATGAGCGAAAATGAGATGGGATTTTCTTTTTTGACTGTTTTATGAGATATACTATCTAATTACCTTGATGCAAGTTGAGAGTCGTTAAACAATGATTGTATTCCGATTTTTTTACTCTTATTTCTCAATTTTTTTTATTTTCAGTCCGTAGACTATAAATGCTTCATCGAACGAAGAACTCCCGGGCTATTTAGAACCCACAGATTTACTCTCCGCGTTGGGTGGGGCCGCGCATTTGCTCATGCATATTAAATGTGAGGTTTGACACACATCAAGGTTCGGTACGGACCATGACCCCAATGGCCATGACTGCCTTGGAAAAATCATACCAAAAACGTACGGTGCTTTCTTTTACAGTACCTTCTCCATAATTCTTACAGCTTTCTCTGCAGCGCTGTTTCCACTCGTAAATAACGTGATATTTTAAGTTATTAATATTGTGAACAGACCGATGTCAAAGAAAAATTAAATGGCGTGAAAGCAGACGAGTGACTAAATTCGAAACACCAATACACCCAAATTTTGAAATAAATTGGAATTTGGAATCCCTTGTCAAACGCCAATATTTGAGATCAAAGTGGCGGCCTGCGCGGCGTGACAAATGTCCAATTTCATATGTAATTACCTAATATACAAGTATGAAACATATAGCTACTGAATAGTATATTTATTAACATTAGAATGTTGGTGGCGCGACCTTGAAGTTTTTGCCGTCCGAAAAAAACAGCGCGCCTTAAGAATTCGCGCCATAAAAATGTACATACCCTTTATAAATGTAACTGATTGTACGCTTGTTACCATCTTGTGCTCTACGAAAGCTATGTGCGATTCTAATGCAATGATACAGTGTAATTCTAGTTTAATTTACAGATATTACTTCGTTTAAATTACTTTTAGACTTGTCTTTTATGCTTAAGAGTATTGTTCCGCCATTTTGTTTCATCAGAATTGTAAGCTCACGTCGCATTTTTACAGTGTCGTCGTTCAACTTTGAAGAGAAACGTCCGTCATTTCCATACGAAGCCTTCTTGTCTTTTAGATAAAAGATTAAGATATTTATAGATTAGATGGATGTGTCTAATCCAATCTAATCTATAAATGTATTAACAAAATATATTAAAGAAGATTAAAGAAAATATATGAAAGAAGAAAATATATTAAATAATTATAAAGAAGAAAATATTACACATGACTTTACGGGTAACCATCTATTAAACATGTAAGAGTCTGGATACGAGGCTGTTGGATACGAGGATGTCTGGATACGAGGCTGAATGTTGGATATTCGGGAGTGTCCATAACAATAATTAATTTATTGTTTATATTTATACATTTATGGATAAAAGTAATATAAATAAAAAACAAGAAATATCTAGAAAAAAAATGGTCCGGGACTTAAAGTAGCAAGAACTGAAGGTGCACCAAATGTGATATTCTGCCACAGCCAAACGTGGTTTGCAATAAGAACACGCAAATATTCAATAAAAAAATATTTAAAACATATAAGCCATTTTCCACTCGAGAACCTTTTTGCCCCAACGGCCATCGGTTCTTCGAGCTATGTACCCTGCCCACTGCCACTTCAGCCTGCTGACTCGCTCTGCTATGTCGGTAACTCTAGTTCTTCTACGGATCTCCTCATTTCTGATTCGATCTCGTAGAGAAACCCCAGCATTACCCTTTCCATAGCGCGCTTTGCGACCGCGAGTTTCCTTACGAGGCCCGTAGTGAGAGACCACGTCTCGGCACCATAGGTCATCGCTGGTAGCACGCACTGGTTAAAGAGAGAGACCACGTGACGGCAAACACAGCGTAGGAAGGCCTCCCACAAGGTGGACGGACGACCTAGCCAAGATCGCAGAGACGCGTTGGATGCAGGCCGCTAACGACCGGTCGAAGTGGAAGTCAATGGGAGAGGCCTATGTTCAGCAGTGGACGTCCTACGGCTGATATGATGATGATGATGATGAAGCCATCTTAGATATTTGCTTCTAAAATCGTTGAAGGAGCAGATGTTGAGTTCAGTTCAAGCTCCCATACGTTGCCAAGGCATCGTACGTTGTTAATAGCTTCACCCAAATGCCATCTTACATACTTTGACTGTTTAAAACTAGCTTATGCTGACAAATTCGTGGTGCTTTGAAGCTGAAAAACGTTTATCCATAACCTTTTTGTATTATAAGATCATTCATCATCACCATTAATTCAGTCCGTTAGAGTCCACTTGTGAACATAGGCCTCCCTAACAAACTGCTATGGAACACGACTCCGAGCCACCTATATTCATTAACTTCCCGCACATTTGCACTGGTCGTCACTCAATCTAGTGGGGGCTCGTCCTACACTGTTGATGGCCAGTACGAGACTGCCACTTGAGAACCTTTCTTCCCCATGGGTTATTGGTTCTGCGAGCTGTATGGCCGGCCCATCGCCACTTCAGCTTACTAATCTTCCTAGCTATGTCGCTTATCTTTGTTCTATTGCGGATATCTCCGTTATAGGGCTTATAAGTAGTAAACTTTTCAATGGTATACCCCAGGAGCTATCTACGTTTTTTTCATGTTATCACAAGAGTCATCTTCAAATATTTATCGTGCGCCTTAGCGTTCGGACCTTCGCATATGGTGGAATATCTCCTACGCTAATGTTTTATTCAGCGCTACAAAAACAACTGCTACAGATAAATAGAAATCGAGAGAAGTACGCGCGTGTAGGGATAAGGGCGTTTTTTTTTGTTTCGTTTATTTGAATAAGCAAATCATCGTAATGCTCCCCTTGTGCGGCGAAATGTACTTCGGCTAAAAGGGCTTTTGAACGCGGTGTAGCATTAGCATTGCTAATAATTTATTCATATAATTTCGTTCATATGTTACGTATTATTTTATGCATGTCTTGGATTGCTTTGTGATTCTATTTAAGGTCGCTGGTTTGAATTACGATAGCACTCATTAGAGCCGTGATAGCTCTTTTCAGTCGCTCGCCTTTAATTCAATATACTCGAGCAACCAAAGTTCAATCCCCGGCTTCGTCACAAATGAAATTGTTTATTTTAAGTGCTGTCTTAACATGTACTCAGCGGTAAAGAAAAATATAGTGAGGAGGATCTTCAAAAGATACCATGTCATAATATGACATGTGGGGCTTCGTACCCATTAAAACCTCGCTGGCCACCTTCTGTACGTTTGGAGAGATTTCGGGATCTCCTACGGAACGCACCGGTGTCCCTCAGTTCTGCGCATGTGCACGCCTCGGAGAAGGATAAACCTTCCCCGATTGAGAAACATTTTCTTTTTGTACTTTCATTTATCAAAGATTTCAGACATTAAACAGACAGTTAAGCAATTTCATTTTTGTTGAAATTCTGATAAATAGCGCTTATGAAGGATTCTGTTTAAGATTTACGGATCAAACCTCAACTGTGCCCGTCTGTTTATTGATTTTGTACGGTTGTTTTCAATGATGTTATATAATACGAGGTAGTTATGACACTAGCACACCGAAACTGTGGCATTCAAATTACGCCAATGGAGTAATTAGATTGCAACTCAATAGACTGCTCTCGCCGTATCATACGTTCTATGTCATCTATTACATTCACTTATGCCGAATATTCAATAACGCCGCGAAGTATGTCTTCTTTATTAAAACATCATTGGTTGTTTTTAAATTTATCGGGTCGTAACTGAATTTGTTATTCGACATCAGTCATAACTAGTCTTCACCAGCGTGAATACACAAAAGCCCCAGCGTTATTATGAAAAATGACTTCAGTAGAAAAAGTTTTCGACATTACGGCCGTGGGAAAAATTGCCTTTATCTGTGAATTTAGTAAGCCTAACTAAATTATGTCCCAACCGACAGTGATTCTGTCATTTATTTTCACATTCCGTTTAAATAAGTATGATGAAGAAATTTTAAGATTTAATAAATTTGACATTTTTAAGCATATTTTTAGGCATGCCTATTTTACTGAGATTAAACAGAAACAAAAAAGCCATGATAGCTGAGCGTCCGGGCACTCGCCTTCAATTCAATTTATTCGAACAACCCGAGTTCGATCCCAGGTGCCAGCATCAATGAAATTGTTCAATTTAAGTGCTGCCTTATCACGTGCTCAGCAGTAAGGCAAAATATTGTGAGGAAACCTGCATATTCTCGAAATAATATGTAAAAAACATTTTTCAAGAATATTTGTAATTCAAGTCCGCCAATACACGGTGGAGTCGCGTGGTGAACTATGCCCTGATACCCTCTGTACAGAGGAGGCCTTTGCCCAGCAGTGGGACATTTATAGGGTGTTACTTTACGTTTTTTTATTGCTTTTAGGTCGAAACAAAATACACATTCAAAACAATATATATCAGCAAAATTGAAAACGAATATGATAATGTGAACATCAATGTCGACACAAAACCTAAAAGATTTAGCGGAACATTTGAGAGTACCGTAATCACATCAAGAAAGTAAAATACCCCTCAAACAAATGGATATCATACACCCATGGACATTTGCTACACTCTTAGGGTTGCACATGCGTTGTCAGCTTTAAATAAAGTGGGCCCCAGTTGCCTCACTCACCAGACCCAGCAAAGACAGCTGCGTGACCCTACTGCAGTTAAATATAATAAAACTAATCACAAATAGAACTTCTCCAGCATCCAAACTAAAACCAAAGTATTAGTGAAGTGTATTATCATTTAGTAAATAACTAATATGGATTTCTTGGTTTTACATGAATATTATACATATTAAATAGAACGTAGTTTACAGATTATCCCGCGGTTTAATATTGATTTTTAATTCCCGACGTTTCAAACGCTTTCCAGCGTTCATCGTCACGGGACAGACTGTGTTTTTTAAATGAAAGAACAGGAATGTCAACAAGAAAGGGAATGTCTTCCACATTGAGGAAATTTAGTGAAAATAGATAAATTGCAATCGGCAGCCGAGTCATAAATTCCGTCTAGGCAACTTTTAGCATCGAAATAAGCTTAGACCGCGGGACTTATCAGCCGATATCGTCGCCAGTATCGATGTTGCACCCGAAACTGCTCCCAGTCCACAACAGGTGGAGCTTGGAGGCGCAATACTTCACGTCTCCTTTTTAATGTCTGCCTAAACGATCCGTGAGCCGGTTTTATGGCGAACATTAAGCTTAATCCGAATCTATTACGGCGCCGTAAATACTAGAGTTGGGGCCCCGCTTAGCAAAATGCTATCGATTAATTGGCAGACACGCGTGTTAATGGCAGCTCGAGATTGCCTTCAAACGTCCAGTTTGAATTCTATTTTTTTATGAGTAACTAGCGACCCACCCCGGCTTCGCACGGGTGCAAAACAATACAATACAATATTATACATATAAACCTTCCTTTTGAATCACTCTAACCAATAAAAAAACCGCATCAAGATCCATTGTGTAGTTTTAAGAAACTCTAAGCATACATAGGCTCAGACAGACAGCGGGACTGTACCTTTGTATGCTTAGATCTTTAAAACTAAGCAATCAGCATCTTGATGCGGTTTTTTATTAGACAGAGTGATACATTGCACCCATGCTAAGCCGGGGCGGGTTTCGCTAGTTATAAATGAAACGAAGTATATAAACAAACACGCGGATGAATGCGGTAATTACTTAATAACATTTAACATGTTAATAGCGGAATCGCATTCGCCGCTTGTTGCCTCCGCGCGCAAGTTATGTAAACCTACATCAAAGTCGGTATGAATAGGCTTCGCAACGCCGCGCCCCCATTCTAAACTAATGTAACCTCTTTACTCCGCGCAAAATGAAGGCAGTTGCGAGATTAATGGTGAGATTTCACGGGGAGTTAACTCGGATAATTTCGAGTGATTTTTTTTTATTCACGCCCCGTGGGCGGGCTTTGCGGATGACGCGTGCGTTTGACTTTTTGCCATCGTCGATTTGATTACAAGTTTTCGGTTTTATTTTTGAACAGACTGTGACTGCGAGCTGTCGACCGATACTTCTTGATTTTCTTTGGAGTACAACAGTTTTTCGGTTTGTTACGTGGGCCTACCTGAATACATGTACGCGAATACAACGCATTAAATATTAGATATTTATATCAATAAAGTTCTTTACTGACTTATGTATCCTTAAGAATCCACGGAATATGTGTAGTTGAAAATGCTAAAGTACCACCTCTTATGAATTATTACAATACAACCTTTATTAGTTTTAAGTGGTTACCTTGTAGTAGCAGTAACTGCAAAGTTGTGGAAACGGGAATAATAACAACAATCAACATCAATAAGCTGTTGAGACGAAAACATATAAATGAAGGTTTATGTACATAATACATGCGGTTAATAATACACAACACACCAATAACACACAAAGGAATTACTTAAATTGTGACTCTGTGGAAAAGAGGTGTGTTACCTTGTTTTGATGAAACAGTTGAGCTGCAGTGGATTAAAAATAAGTAACAGAGAGAATTGTTAGAACAACTTTAAAGATCCATTTATGGCGAATTTGTGATCTGGAATCCGATCACGATTTCGATCCAAATGATTCCGTAGAAAGTGATAATCTGTTTACCGATATCCGAAAATCAAATTACAAAGCGATATATAGCCATTAAAATACATTTTTCATACAA
Source organism: Iphiclides podalirius (assembly GCA_933534255.1). Taxonomy (NCBI): domain Eukaryota; kingdom Metazoa; phylum Arthropoda; class Insecta; order Lepidoptera; family Papilionidae; genus Iphiclides; species Iphiclides podalirius. The sequence goes on from OW152834.1 coordinate 9,159,259, forward strand.
ATCGACGACGAGCAACTATTATTACATGTCAGGAACTCTCAATACTGTGGGACGCGTTTCGTAAAACATCATAAACAAAGTAGTTTTGATAATTTCTAGTCATCACGCGATTACACATTATAAATGAAACTAATTTTTAGGGATTTATCGGGAATTAAAATTAAAAAAAAAACGCGATAAATCCGTACAAATTAGTTTCATTTACTTACAAAGTAACAGCAGCACAACAGCAGGGAACGGACCCACGACCTCACAGAAGACCAGCGTGTAGTGGAAGAGTTATACTCCTGCATTTCGCCCCGTGAGTGAGGTAGCCGGGGCCAATATTGTTAAAAGGCTGTTACGGCCACTAACTTCAGATGAACCGCCAGATCGCTTGCTACCTTCTTTCGTAAAAAAATATAATGTATACTGTACATAATAAGCACTTACAACATAAGGGTGTTTGGGGTATAGATGGTTAGAGCTGTTTGACAATATAGGTTTAAACAGGACCAATGTTTCAGATCAAAACACTAACGTCCTTTACTACTTAATCTGAGAGCCCAAATCTACTCCAATTTCACGGCTTTTTAAATTGAGAATCGACGTGAGATCCATCACGATAGCTCGATCACACAAAAATGATGAATACATCCGTCCACCGTAAAAACCGTATGCATAAATTCAACGCGTCCATCTCCGATCGGAATCAGGTCGAAAATTCAGTTTGTCCATTAAGCGCATTCGCACAAAGAGCGCGACAGAGGCATTGGCGCGAACTAAAAATCGCTCGCTCACTCATTCATTCATTCGTTCGTTCGTTAATGCAGATTCATTCGCCGATAACGATGATTGATCGAATTGAGGCCCTCCAATGTACATACGATTGCGTAGTTCACTTCCATTTCCAATTCTCGTTGGTTTGTTTCGTTTTTTTATTTATTACTAGCTGCTGCCCGCGACTACGTCTGCGTGAAAATTTAGGGTTGTATGTATTTTTGAAAATCGGTCTAGCCGTTTCGGAGGAGTTCAATTACAAACACCGTGACACGTGAATTTTATATATTAGATTTTTCGTGCGTCAACTTATTTTACAAATGATAACGCCTTGATAAAGCGTAATTGTTCGTAAAGTAATTGGTGACTGAGGTGAAGGTTAAATACGTGTTTTATAGTTCAGCCCAATAAGAATAGGCCGTTCATAACATGGTTTATGTAAACGTTAAATATTCACATCGTGTAATAAACTGTTATAGGAATTTTATCCCGTTTAAATATATTACCAAATTAGAATGTTATTCTCTATCACTTGAAATGCCTAAGATGATTGATTCTTCAACCACCTTCGAAGGCATAATTGTTCCCTGTAGACTCGTTTGCAACTTCTCGTAGTTACTTCGTACCTTTTACGTAGAAAAAGTAGGATATTCACGAGTGTTTATGCAAATTAAAAATGGCTTCAAATGATTAGGAACGTAAATCCCAAACGGGTGCTTTAGGGCACATTTAGAATTTATTAGAATATACCAAAGCAGCCCCGGCAAAGACTTTTTCGTAAGATGTTGCAAACACGCAAACATTCCCAAGACCAAGGAGTTTTAGATTGGCCTTTGAAGGCACACCTAATTAAATGGGAGCAAAAAATGTTTCTTATCTATACTTACTTATTAATTTAATAAATCTGAAGGTTTTGTTTATTTGTGTGTTGTTTGTTGCTGAACGCGCTAATCTTTGGAACTCCCAGTCGATATTCGGGGGCTAAGCAGAGACGTTTCTCGCGCGTGTAAATCACACGGAACGGCTGGGTATACAGACATCGTAATCCTTTCGCTGCCATATCATTACTTACACCTCTTTGTTCCAACTTCATTGGTTTAATCGGCCTACTTAATTTCGTCGTCGCTTTCGTTCGGCTGGGAATGGGGTCGAACCGGTTCCGTACAAAAACCGCATTTCCATACAAAGAGCCCTGAACGATGTTCAGATGTGGCAAAAACGCTGTGCGCCCGACACGCGCCATCTGTCTCATTCCTTTTCTATACAGGCGTTCGCCTTTCCCTTTCATTCGCGACCGGTCGGTGGGTCTTGCGCATGGTAACACTTAGTTGCTACGTCACGGAAAGTGAGCCGCTTTTTGCGCGTTCTACGGTCTATTTGCGGGCGGATTGGATTATCGCAACGAATTCCTCGCAATGTTTTCATTGTTGACATATACGTACGCAAACATGCGTTAGTTGTGTCGAGAACATAGTATATTAAGGGTCCACTAAGTTTTGACATTGCACGGTGGAGTTCAAGAAATATCCGGTTTTCGTCACCTTTTATATTCTATTAAGGAAAGTGTGAAATAGCCACGTGGTGCTTTCTACTGTCGCACGAATGGGTTGACGAGACGGGAGCAGTGCCACAGTTTTATAAATAACGACGGAAAGTAGAAGCATTTTTAAGATCAGTGCCAGTTGAAACGCAAAAACCTGGCGAGTTTCCACACTGGAGGCTTGTCCGTCCTATGAAAGCTTGGCAACATTACTGTAGCATATCTCATTGCTGTTGAGGGCGTCAATGGTAACATTGGTACACAGAGTAACTTCTAAAGTAAACATTATTGCACTGTCTCATGAAAAAACTGTAAACACGGTATATAAAGATATCCTGTAATAATGACTAATCATAATCATAATATAATTAATCACTACACACTGCCCCACATTGGTATTTCAATTGCGTACGTGCGAAACCAGGGTCGCTAATTCGGAAAAAATGTTTAGATTTAAATCGAAGTAAGCTGCGCATTTCGAATGCCAGTGTTGTGCATCGGTAAACTTAACGTGCACCGAACGCCGACAGGCTTGCCACCTGCTGGGTGATAGGTTCGCCACCTACGTTAGTAATAATAAGATCTGACGCAACTTCCAGAAGGTGTCTCAGTCAAGTGTCAGTAAAAACTGTGAGAGCAAAACTTTAAACTTGGGAATAAACAGATAACTCATGCATGAATATACTTTACTCGCAATCATATTATATAAATGGTAGGTGCACATCATATAGGACGAGTTTATTCATTCCAGTTTCAAGAATATGTTACTGGGTTATGTGTGGTTTAGGGTTGTCATTTTTGCTACAGATATTCGTTTTGCATTGAAGTGAATATTGTGTTATCAAAGGAGTTGTTTATTATATTTGGTTACTTTCTGTTTCACTCTAGAAAATCTGATTACAAAGTTGTAGGGAAAGCCCCCCTGAGTGCAGAATTCTTTTCTCTCTGTTCTTTAAAATGACTCGCTCATTAGGTAATAAGCTCTGATCGCGGAGATTAACTTTTTGGTCATGGATTAAAAAGGACATCCAAGCATTATTGAATTGTTTGCAGATTTCACACAACCTTGTCCCGTGTGAGGATCGTCTCAAAGCATGGTGCGCAATAGTACATTGTCATGTGACCATTTAAACCATTGCATCATCCGTACAGACACACAATTGAGTAACTTGGTCCACATTTGTAGTAAATAAAACCATAAGGGTTAGTAAATTACAGTCGGAAATTACCCGTGTCGAAACGGATCAAACTATTGTTAATCTATTCAAGATAACTGACTGTAAAATTATTTGTTAGTACCCCCATTCATCATTACGATTCGCCAACCCTCGCTGACTTGGAAGTGTGGAGTTTTGGAATGCAATTTGAAAGAATGCCTCATCCCATTCTACCAGAAAGTTCCAACTAGTTTTGCGATGTCGCATATTGTTCGAGCGAATTTCGCCTCTATGTTCCTACGTTTTATTATGTCTTTAGTATAAAAAAACTGCTACCAAAGGCTATTAAAAATTATGTCGTTTATCGTCGACAGTAGTTGTAATAACACATCGTTGAATAGCTTTGTATTGCACGATAAAACTGAACGGAATTACTAATTTCGGGTCTGTCTATAACTTCATTTTTTTCGTAATAGACAAGTCCAATAACTACCATATCGGCTAGATCTATTATTAGGCTGCAAATGCAGTTATTATTTATTATCAACTTCCGATCCTATCTCGTCTAAGAAGGCGACGTGTTGTGCGTTGCATTGTTCGCTTATTTCATATTTGCTTATTATAATTCTGTTTGAGTGGTCCTTTACGAAATGAATTTTTTGGGTGAAATGTTTTTTGGAAGCGAACGGATCATCTCTTTATAGAGCAACTGCTAAAGGCGAAATAAACACATGTTTTTGCGAGCCAAAAGAAAGATCACACTTACGAATTTTCTTACATGGTATATGTAAGAATGGTTGAACATGGTGTCGGTAGGTAAGTGGTAAGAAAAGAAGAATTAAAGAAAGAAAAAGTACTTTGCACGGAAGCATTATACATAGCAACCTTCCTCGTAAATCATCTTGTAAAAAAAAACCATCAAGATCCGTTGCGTAGTTTTAAAGATTTAAACATACATAGGGACGGACAGACAGCGGGACGACTTTGTTTTATACTACGTAGTGATATAATGTTGTCCTATTTTCTTTTTACAGTATATTAGGAAATAAAAAATAAACATAAAGATAATTTTTTGATCATATAAATATGCCCAATAGGTTGTATTTACTGCTGGACTTTCTCTCTATTAGAGTTACAGCCTCCAGTGCTAGTTGGGAAACGTAAAATGACTCTAAATTATTCCTCGGCCCAGACAAGCAGTTTTCTCCCACGACGTAATCTTTCAACGAGGAGTAAATAAATATCAATGGAAGTTTGAAAGCAATATGTATGTGTGTGTAAAAACATGTGAGAAGGTTTTCTTAAACCATGAGGGAGGCAAGCGGATAAACAATATAAACAATGATGGAAAGGGATAAACCCTGCCTATGGTCATTTGAAACACTATTTGATATTGAAAGTGAATCAACAATCTTTAAGGGGTTGGTCATCCAGTGCTGCCAACCTTAACGGATCACTGGCAGCAAAGATCCTGGTTGGTACAACCAACGCCTCGGCATCGGTGCTCACAGATCGCGCTAAATCCGGCGGGGTTGTGAAAGCTCTCCTCCAATATTCCGCGTACACAGCAATTGTTGGCGGCGTTCAGAGCAAAGATCCTTGAGTGCCGCTCACTTCTGCCTGGTGCCGGGCGACCGCTGTTGCCCACACAGTTTCGACATCTAGGCCAAGTACGCTTCCTTTCGTTCTGTGCTAGCCGCGCTAGAATAATGCACCGTTATCCGGCAATTTCGTATTGGGCAATACGCCCGATAGATGCTGTCGCTCGAAGGGTGTCATTTGCATTCGACAGGCTAATGTATCTTATTGCCGACATGATTTCATAATCTTATTCAGTTTGTTGCATGGTCAGTGCATTTCACTTTCGAGTCAGTTCCCTTGGGATTGGGCTCTAATACCGTGAAATCTAATAATATTTTCTGATTATTTTGAATAACTAAATGGTAATATCATCAACGTAGTAAATCACGAAAAGGTATCGTAAAGAAGCGTAATGTTGCAGCGGTATGAATAGGGAGTTACTGAAGTATAATTAGTTACTTCATTTGTCTGACAAGTTAACTTACCAACTTAACTAAATTCTAGCCCCTTCTCCTTGTAATATATATTTCTTAAAGAGTTCTGAACGTCAATTTCCACTATTATTGAGTGAACCACTCTAACAAAACTTGTAAAAAAAATATATACACACGTAGCACGGTATTACGGTCTGGAGTCTAGAACATTCGCACCCAACCTCTAAAGTACTCAATGTATACACACTAACAATGCCCTTGATTATCTAACGAAGGGGATGTTTTATTCCAATGGCACACAAAACCCTGCAAATCTTTTGGAAAGCTTATATCGTTGTTTCTTTATTGTATCAATACTTATCTCCCTTGTATTTGAAATGGTAAAAGGATCCCTGGAGCTACACTTAAACGTGATCCGACGAAAGTCAATAGACCTTTTGCTTCCCTTGATACGGCCGCGCTAGTACGACATTAATCAAAGAAAAAATACTTAAACACAAGTCTCGCGTAAAACGTATCGTTTTATTGCCCCGAGACGATTTATTTTCTTTTGTAGCTTTCGAGACATCGGGATATACTGAAAGGCATCGAGCGAAGAAAAATTATACGTTCGTTTGCCGTTCGCGATCACCCGGTAACAGCCATCCAATCTATACATCTATTAATAAAATTGGAGTTTCTGTTTGTAATATTAAAATAACCGCCTTTTACTAAATGCATAAATGTTACTTTGGTATATGTGTCGTGTATAGTTGTATACATCCAGTATACACGGTATACTGGATATCACTTTAATCACTGGATGACACCAAATTATTTTTTTTAATAATTTTCGTCTGCCTGCTTGTTCCGGCTAATCTCTGAAACGGCTTGACCGATTTTGACGGGACTTTCACTGGCAGATAGCTGATGTAATAGGGAGTAACTTAGGCTACTTTTATTTTAGAAATTTTACTTATTTTAAACACCACGCCAACGAAGTCGCGGGCACAGCTAGTATTAAATATCGATGGCACAAAAAATAGGGTTGATAAGCTATAATTATCATTTCGATCCATCTATTTTTAAGACATTCAATTTATGCAATTTTTTGATAAATTGAGGTGACGATACAACCTAGTTAAAAACTTTTACATAGTTATCCCGCGTCGCCGCAGTTAAAGTCAAAATTACCGTAATTAAAGTCAAAATTAAACTGGATAAAGTGGATTTGTTTAATAAATTTTAAATTTATTTTTTTTGTTTGTGCGTGAGTTTGTGGGCATTCTTAACTCGATATTTACCACGTTTTACAACGAAACTGCCAAGGTGTTATAAGAACGCAAGGAAATTTAGTGACACAGCGTTCTTTTTGAAAAGTCCTTGGGATAATATTGCCTATTGATGGCCAAAATGGAAGTTACATGGTTTGCCGCGTAAAAAACTTGTTCCCGGCCATTGTGAATTTATGCCTTTGAACCGCGATATTCGAATTACAATTTCTGCTCTAAGGACGTTGGATTTTCATAAAAATCCTACATGAATAGCATTCCAATGTATTATGTTTTGCTCTCACTTTTAATTAGCAAGCCAATTAAAAGTTCGTATTGTTGGCAAATTCACTCGTTATATTTACTTAAATATTCTGCTAGTAAAAATATTTAGAAATATTTTAAGAGCGAATTTATTTTCCAAGTTTTTGCATTACAAATTTCACATCCTTTGATTTGATATAAAGGAAAGGCATATACTTAATCCAAATCAATTATGTATATTTTATGTTTTGTCAATAGTCATAAAAGCAGTATTTTTCAAATTAGGCTATTAACACATTTATGACCAAGTATCAAAGTCATTTGATTTGTTCAAAGATGACGGAGCGTATTGTTGTTAATGTTGTAGTCTAAAATAAATTATAGTTGTCTATAATCCAACAGTCAAAGTACAACTTCTTGGGAATTTTATTCCTCATGATTGTGGGCAGTCAATGAATGTTTTCTCTAAACCTTCATTAAGGAACTAATTAAATTAATTTTTATCTTATTTTATCCTTAAGTCCAAAAAGACTTAACGTTGGACGACAGTATTAAGAATGGATTAAGCCCGGTGTATCGCAAGGTGGTATACTTGGTCCATATGATTTTCTCAGTTTTCATATCCTTGTCATCTAATTTCAATGAAGGAAAAACGACATAAAAAATAATAACCATGCTTGTCAAAGTCCTGGTAAGAAGTCCCCTCCGTGCAGAGGGTTATGGCCAACTGGATGAACATTTAATTTGAAAACGTCACCAGGCATTACTCACCCGACAAGATCTCGGCCGCGCACGTAACGTCCCATATCAGCTGTGACATATCTAGTTACTCGATCCGTGCGAGCCCGCACCCCGACGTTGAGGCGTTGAGCGACATTGGGGGCGATAAAAAAGGTGACCAAAGATAACCCATCCGTCGGAGTACATTCGTAAATCACTCGGTCGCCCCCGATTTGCTTGCGGCGCTTGTGTTATAACAGAATCTCGTTTCCTCAGTAAGGTAATACGAGAGTCAGAATTGACGTTTCAATTCCAATATTCATTTCGGCCATAGTAAAGGTCCGATTGCTCTTCTTCCCCTTGCAAGTTTATTTCGCATTAAAGCTCAACGCGTTCTCACTCGTAAAATAATCGTAAAGTACACTTCTTGAAATGCGTTGTGCGTACGACTTTGACGGCGTCGTTATACGTATGAATAAAATTTACTTAAATAAAAGAAGAACAACATTCTAGTATAAATGATGAAAGAACTGCAATAAGTATTGCATTAATATAATAATTATTAATTGCTAATAATTAACATCAATAAACTAAAAATTTATGGAACTTAAAACTTAACCAGTTTCAATTGGCTGGAAAGGAAAAGTCATCACTTTATATGATGACCTCTAGTTTTTTACGACCCGATTGGCGTAGTTGGCAGTGAACCTACTTCATGCGTAAAAGGGTGTGGGTTCGATCCCCTTCTACTGGGAAAAACATTGTTTGATGACCAAGGTGTTTTATCTATTTACAAAAGAAAAGTATGTTTAAGTATATTTATCAGTTATCTAGTACCCGTAGTACAAGCGTTGCTTAGTTGTGGACTAAAGAAGAACGTGTAAAAATGAGTCCTAAAATATTTATTATTTATTAATTTACTTACTATAGACCCTCCCCGGCTTCGCACGGGTGCAATGTATTATACATATGAACCTTCCTCTAGAATCACTCTATCTCGTAAAAAAACCGCATCAAGATCCGTTGTGTAGTTTTAAAGATCTAAGCATACATAGGGATAGACAGACAGCGGGTCGACTTTGTTTTATACTATGTTTATAATTTACAATGAAAGTTAATGCTTTCTTGCATTTTTTATACTATATAGCGATGCACAGCAAAGAGACGTTTACATTTCAAGTGACATTTTACCACAGTCACTTTCTTGTTTTGCCTTCCCGGAACCCCTCCACTAACACTTAATGGTAAGGTATTAAAGTTCAAATTAACTTTTAATTATTATTACAAAGCTTTTGTACGGGTATATAGAAAAGGGTTCTTTTTAGACTTTTTCAGGCAATTTATTAAATTTTTTCTTTCATAAGAACCTTCTACTGATAATAACAAACACAAAAAATGTGAAATCGGTCCAGCCGTTCACGCGTGATGGCGTGACCAGGGGAAATAGGGATTCATTTTTATATATATATATAGATTTATCTTCTAACGATTTGTATGATATCGTTAAATAGAGGCCTAAAATATTTATAATTTAATTATTTATTTACTTATTCACTGAATTCCGTTACACGTTTTCCACCTGACCGCGACATTTGTCATGGTTCCACTTAAGAATCGGAGAGGGGTGATCTGTCACCTTGATAAATGGCCCCCCCCCCTTAATACGACTCTCCAAGAGAGGAACCCCTTTTCTTTCCGATGTATAAAGTATCAAAGGCTACGTTATTAACTACAAATGTGCAGTCAAAATGTGAAAGCTTCTAAAGGAATCCTTCGTATTCTTCTCACACGATGATACATTTTTTCTCTGTTTCAGGATTGCCGCCAAGTCGAAAATCAACAGTCTTAAAAGGTACTGTAATAAATATTTACTTTATGTTTTCCTATTCTAAAAAAATACTGAATAATCTTATGTGTTTGAATATCCATAACTGACAATTGTTCTTACATGTGGTGTACGGTGGTAGGGTCACGCAGCAGCCTCGGCTGTTGCACGAATGGGCAGGCTCGTCCGGTAAGTACCACGACCTCACAGAAGAACGGATCAAAGTGGAAGTATAATACTTTCGCGTTTCGTATGGTGAGAGAGGTGGCCGAAGCCCAATTTTCAAAAAGGTTGTCAACGCATCTGGAACCCTCGGGTGTGGCAGATGTCCACGGGCGGCGGTATTCACTTACCATCAGATGAACTGTCGGCTCGTTTGGCGACTTTTCACATTAAAAAATTTATGTATATACTATGTAGAAACTGTTGTGGCGGAAAACGGTTGAGAAGTACCTCATTTTTGTCGATATTTTTAGGAGCAATTTAACTTGCGCCCCCAATTATACTCAGACTTCAAAAAATTCAAATAAAATCCTCATATTTTTGTTCTACCAAGTAAAACAATCCAATTGTTTCTGGATTTAGGCGAATCACGAAAGAGCTTATCATTTTGACTTGAAAAAAAAAACCACTTTCTTTCAACCATAGACAAAATGATCACATTTAAAATCGTCCTTCAACAAGGGCCTAAGCCGCGGGAAATGTCTTGACGAGCTGTGATCCCATCCGACCTCTTTTGATCTCTTAACTCCGTCTGACCAATATTCGGGCGTTATCGCCACCCTATCAAGGAGCCCATATATCCCCATGTCCCCTCAATTCCGAACGGACACCTCCGGAATTGTCCTTTACTGGAGCAAAAGTTTCTCCGTTCGTCTGTCAAGGCTGCCGCATTCGAACGATGATTGGTTGGTAATTTAATTTAGGAACATTTAAAATAACGAACGTACATGTGTTTTTCTTATAAACGTTAATTCTCAGGTCATTATCCTACGTTTATCTATATATATATTTTATTGGGGTATATTTCAAGTCCTTGTTCTCATCTTATTACTTCTTTGCTAGCCTTGTTTGACCTCTTATCTTCTTTATACATATATAATTCTTCTGTACGTGTGTATGTCACTGAACTCCTCCTAAATGGCTGGACCGATTTTAATGAAATTTTTGTGTGGCTTCGATTCGAAAATGGTTTAGATTCCAGTTCGTTTATTTTTTTTTATTTGCAAGTTGTCGGAATTTACAGGACGTCTGTCGGGTCCGCTAGTTTCTCCTAAATTGCTACGACAAATTCAGTTCGTATGAAAAATAATATTTTCATTTTTTTTGTTTCGATACTTTTTAATATTATCAATAACAGATCTTGTTTTGGTTTGGTTGCATTATGCTCAATTACGTCAATTGCTAGGTTGTGGAAAAATTCTAATTTTTTTCACAAATAAATATAGGAAAATGTGAATCAAGTGCTAATGAATCTTTATTACTGGTTTTTCGTTAAATGCGCTATGTCATATGGTAATAACAACATATTGATTTGTACCAAACTATTTTTCGCACGCTTTAAACAAGCTTCTAAGCAAGCTAAAAATTTCTGTAAGTAGATGTAACTCAGAAATATAACTATCATACTAACTGCATATATAACTAAAATGTACATATTCCTGTGTTTTACTTATTTTTCATCAAGTTAATATTCTAAGAATTTAATTTTGCCTAAATATTCAGAACTTTTTTGCCATCATTTTTTGGCCATATGTATCACTTATCCTTGAGATCATCAGTTATATAGGCAACTGTCATTGTATTAGTAAAATTTCACATCCTGCCATTGGATCGACGTTGAATGACTTAAAAAGTCATAAAAGAGTTAGAGCGGACTATTAACAGCTCAATTTCATTTGGACGAGTAAAAGAGTTAGCAATATAATGGAATTAATTATTATTTTGGATTTTAAGTAACAAAATATATTAATATTCTCTTGATACCCGCTGTGTTATGTTTAAAAATATCAAGATGTCATTTCCGTACTTAATTTGGGTTTAAATAAAAAAGTTTAAATAAAAAAGGTTTAATTAAAATGCAGCTATCGTACTATAATTGGCAATACAAAATTAGTTTTTGCTTAAATTATTTTTTTTATTATCTTAATACAGTCCAAAGACGTCTGAGAACCCGATTGGCGTAATCGATAGTGGACCTGTCTCTTGCGTCAGAAGATATGGGCTCGATCCCCACTACTGGGAAAATATTGGGTGATGAGCATAGTGCTTGTCTAGAGTCTAGGTGATTATTTATCTATAGCATGATTTACTTATAAAAAAAAGTATGTTTAAGTGTGTCTATCAGTTACACAGTATCCATCGTACAAGGGTTGCTTAGTTCGGTACTAGGAAATATGTCCTGATAATACATTTCATTAATGTTTAGCTTTTTTACTATTACCTTCAACTGCGTCATCTCCAACGACAGAAGCGAGAAAGCCGCGAACAAATTTTGACGGTATCACAGAATTAGCCTGGACTTCACTTCAAAGGCCCCTCACAATGTCTCGGAGGGATCCTTGTCGCCAATTTCCGAGGAACACTCGCGATCCGAGACGACGGTGAGCGGCAAATCAAAAACTGATCTATGCGCACGACATAAGGTCGATTTTGAAAATGCCTCAACGCCGAGGGTACACCGCAAAGCAATTTTCTTTTCACGTTTTGTTGAACTGCAAAAGTAATTTGTGCAATCACGTTCCTCATTGTATTCTCAGAATTCTAAGACGTCGTTTAATGTTTATATGATTGGAGAACACTATTTGCTTGGTATGCTTAGGATGGTCTTTAACAGTAGCGCATTGGATACACAGTCCGCTTATTCATAAAAATACCAAGGTTCTAAGCCAGATTTTTCATTTTAACTATCATCTCAACATCGTCACAAATCCTGGGAGTATTAAAAGAGATAATGATTAAAAACATGTTAATTTTTAAATTTATACATATTTTTATAATGATATACTTGACGACCCTATTGGCAAAGTGGGTAGTGAACGTGCTTCGAAAAATATCGTGTGTTGAACATAGTGTTATCCTAGTGTCGGGGTGTCTGTATATGTTTAATATGTATTTATTTACAAAAGCAAAGTATGTTTAAGTATGTTTATCAGTCATCTAGTGCCCATATTATAAGCATGTCTTAGTTTGGGACTAGAGAATGTTGTGTAAAAATGTGTCCTAAAATAAAAAATAAAAAAATTGATCGATTGCAACGACTCACCTAGAGCATAATTTCCTTCACATCGATAAGTTATCTACATATTGATTAAGAAAAACTTTTATCCTTCCTTTCTGTGTAAATTCACGCCGCGCTGTCTCCATTAAATAAACAAATTATCCGAACGTCCTCACTAAAATGTTGCTTCAACAGGTGTTGTTAATTCAGATTGATATAGCGGAACAGCATTCGCGAAATGAAATCTTCATACTTTCTCTTTCTTTTTATCAAATGTAAATTCATTGAGGCATATGATGCGGCTATTTTTATAAGCTTATATCAATTACTTGCAAGTACAGGTCACTTTGTTCTTCATATAGTCTCCCTCAGAAATTTTGATAAAATTAATACTCGTAAACATTAACGGTATCCATTATTATATTTACGGTAGCTAACAACAATATACCTTGATTAATAAAATTTTATCCATATTTAAAAACTGTAGTACTAGACAGCTTATTTTTAATAAAAGCATTTTATATATCAGTCCATTTTATAAGTTATCTATCTCTATTCCAAACCGTGTTCAAACTAGTATGGTGGTTGCGGTTTGCATATAAAAACACACTAATAGAGAAAGTAAGTACCTTAGTGAAATTATGGCTAAGTACATACATATTATGATAATATTTCTCTAGCAGCTGGCAATACGGGAGTATTCTCGGGGCTTCATAAAAGGGAGCAGTCGACGAAGCGGAACTGGGAGAGTTAAAAAAAATTAAACAAGCGTTTTATCGCACAACATTCAGTTACCGAAATGATTTATAGCGAGCAGTGGTCGCGGCAAATCATCACTGTTTATGGGGTTATATTAAGGCCCAAGTAAATCCCCATTGTCGACAGCGGGAAGAGGAAACGATTAAAGGACATTATCTCGGAGAATATTGAATGGGACGCTTAGTGCCCTTTGTGAGCGGCCGTCGAAAATGTGCCGGGAGACGATAAAAAAGATTCCCGACCTGCCGGATCTTAATTGCAATCTGTTGACGGATAGGACGGCTGTCTTATATTGTAATGTTAATTTGTCTGTTTTTAGCTGATTACTTTTTAACGTCGTTCTTAGGACCAATAATTATAACTAGTGAGTAAGACGGATTGTATCAAAAGTTAAAACTACCCTACTTCGCTCTCTTCCGCGTTTAATTTGTTTCATAGTATCGAACACATAACTTATTTGAATTCAAATCTACTTACTTTACGTCATCTATGATCGAAGATCAAACCGAGTGTTTAAGTCCTAATGCCATACTTACCACGGGTTACCGTCAAATTAAAAAAAATAGGTGATTTTTATGCAATGTTGAATCTTCTTGTATTTCTTTCGAATCGTTTTCTATTCAAAATTTAATAGTTGGTGCTTTTTTATATATCCATTGCTTCATTATCAGTTAAAACTAGTTTGTTTTTACTACTCATTAGTGTATAGTACTCAAGCACTAGCCAAGACTAACAGATCGAAGACTAAAGTTATAAACGACGGCGATTAAACTGATCGTAAGATTTGTAGTTTGCCACTAAATAAGTGGAGACTCTTGGTAGCGATTGCTTCTGAGCAAATCCCAAACGTTCGGCATCAATTGGCGACGAAATCGCAAACTGAATCAATCACAGTGCCACTGACAAAATGCCTTACGAAATTCGTTCCGTACACTTAAGGGAGCGCTTGTCGCGTTGTAAATCTTCTCGGTTACTGAAAATAGTATACTTTTTTAAAATAAACTGTCAAACTTCCAGTTTATTGTGACAGGCTGCACCTGATACCCTAACTAAGAAAAATACTCTGTTAAAAGTATAGTTTCTGGCTATTCCCGTCTCAATCTAAAGACTTGACAGACACATAAAGAATTGACAGATAAAGTGTTATTTATGCAATTTGTGCACAACGTTCATGAAATCTGTTTTATGGATTTTAATTTGATTTAGATTGAAATGATTTGAATTTGATAAAGTTGACCGTTCTGGTTGACAATAGGACGGCGAATTTGTAAATGTGTCCTTTCCCAGCCCATCGATATGGTGTATATCAAAGCGTTCAATGTCAAATCAAAATTAAGCGCGATAAAATCCCAAAATATTTTTACTCGACAAAATTCCGCCTCAGGGAAAATTCTTTGTGAAATAGGTATGTAATATTAAATTTACATGCGTAAACACTGCCCGCCAAAATCCCATTTCTGTGCCGTAAAAAGAAATTATAATCCATTCCTTCGGAGGGACTTATGGACGGCGATGAAAGGAAAACAAGGTGGGGAGGGTCGAACAAAATTAAGAAAGTTTAATGAAAACATTCGGGATGATAGCCCAAACAGGTGTAAGATGAGACAGCAATAACATTTAATATTAGCCAAAGTTATCCCGAGATAATGTTAACCTATCGACTGCTTTGTTACACGTAGAAGAAATAAATTTAATTTCATATATGTATAACATGATTGTAAATATTGAAGTAAATAAATATTCCAGTATACATTTTAACATAACGTTATATAGTCTCAAACTAAGAAAAGCTTGTGCTTACGTATCAGGTAACTAATAAACGTATTATTATTCCAGTAGTGGGGTTGGAACCATTGGCACAACAGACACGTCAAAATCCACATTTTTGATGACTATTTTACTGACTGTGGCTACTAAAGGAATGAAGCTTTAATAAATCAGCTATACACATATAGTAATTTAATTTGTATTTGATGACTTTATAATTAATTAATTTTGAATACTCGTATAATTAGAAAAAAGATAACAAGACCGCAGAGTTTCGTGCCAGTTCTTCTCTGGACATGTCTGGTTTTGTGAACCGGTGATAGTTTCGACTTTCAATAAAAGCTTAAAATAAACCTATATTTTGGGAAGAAATTTTGACTTTTTTGATTATTTCTTATCTATTAATAAGTTAGAATGTAGCTGGTATCTCCCACTAGTTTTAACAATGATGTGCCATTATTTGAAATTTCAGGATTAATTTTCATTCGTACGTATAGAGGCTTGTTATTGTTTTTTCGCAAATATCAATATTTAATAATGGAACACGGTAAACCGGTTGCATTCATCCACACTGTTTATTTGATCGACAAATTTCGATGTTTCTTTACTCAAATACACAAATCCCAATCCAATTTTACAGCCTAATTGGACATAGCGTTAGCAAAATTCATTTTTACCCTCGATGATATTCGTGTTTCGTGTGAATTGACCATGCATTGGCCATGTTTTAAGGACGTTTGCGTTTTTTTAATGTCGTTTTAAGTTTTCCATTTTTAAATAAGCAGAGACAGGAGTTTTTGATAAATTGACTTCATTTTTTCATGTTTCACATACTTGTCAGTTACATAAACTGAAAAACTGTATACGTTATGGTGGATATCACCTTTGTTTTTTTTATTTTATGGAAAAACCAAATTAAAAAGAAATTTATTATGAATCACTAACCATTTGTAAATTCGTAATAATTTCTTATTCATTATTCATACTTTTATGTATTGACAATAATTATGTTTCTTAACTTTATGCCTTTAGTTTAAAGTTCACAATTGGTAGTTATAACTAAATGTATCGTTATATCTTTGGCTATAATGTAAAAACTCTAGACTTGTTGAAATTTCTCCGAGCCGCGATTTTTTTCCTCTCGCATTGAAGATCTTAACGATACTTTCTTGACAGAATAACTTCTATCTTCGCTTTAATTACATAAAGCTCCCGCTTCTAGTAAAAAGAAGAAAATGAAAAATATTTCCCCTAACATTCCTATTCCTTGAAACTTAATAAAACATTCTGGAGTTATTTTTAAGTACACTGTTTACTGAAGCTCTCTTATACTCGTAATATCTCAAGATCTAATTTTATTTCCTGGAATGTTTTACTGTTACGTCATAACCTTATATTTGAGCGGAGTCTTGCAGTAACAAAAGCATATAAGATTTTAGAAAGAAATAATGTAATATTATAAAAAATCTGTTTTATTATCTACGACCTAACTAACTCGAACCATCTTCTTAATTAAAGTTTGGATGTTTCTCTATTTAAATAATAATCTATAATCTGGCGAAACATTTTTGAAAATATTGGGGATTTAATATCAAAGTAAAAGTTCGCAAATCCTGCAAAGTAGCTTTATTAAAACACTATCATTTATTCGCGGCTCCGTCTCCGTGGATCTTGTTGTTAAATTGAAATGAGAAGCAAGAGTGATATTTTCAAACAATTATTTATATTTTTATCTCCTAAATCTAACAATATGTCGAATTGTGACATTTTGTAGTTAAAGTAAGCTTAAATAAATAGTAATAGATAGCCACACACATCCATACTTCCATACTAATATTATAAATCCGAAAGTAACTCTGTCTGTCCGTCTCGCTTTCACGCTAAAACTCTGAACCGATTTAAATGAAACTTGGTACACAGATTGTCTAGGGCCTGAGAAATGACATAGGCTATTTTTAATTGGAAGTGTTGTAAAGGGTTGAAAGGTTAAATTAAGATATTTATTTAAGGGCTTTAATGCAAGCGCAGCCGCGGGCGAAAAGCTAGTATTCTATAAACGACCAATTATGATTAAGTATTGTGTGTATAGGCAGATGAACAAAAAAAACAACATTCAGTTCCCCAGTTACAACACTATAGTAATTCATCAAAATGTTGCAATATTTTGAAATGCAATGGAACAAAAGTCTATATTACACATTCGTGTACTTGAGCATAAAAGGCATTTAGGAAAGCAGTGTAAGTTCTTTGAGAATAAGATTACATATTCAATAAGTTACTTTTTTATGTGGTAAGGTGGCAAGCGAACTGGTAGTTTACCTGATGTTAACCACCGATAACCACCACCCATTGACATTTGCAACACCCTTAGTGTAGCAGATGCGTTGCCACCTTTTCATAAAGTGGGCCCCTGCCTGCTTTTTTCGTTTACCCCAGATTTAATCTAGCTTATAATACAAGATTATTTAAGAAAACCTGTATGTAATATATATTATACCACGATATAGGTAGATATATTTAATAATGGTATTGAGAGAATTATTTAAATATGAATTTATTACTAATATTCCTACATAATTAGATATACTTGCCGTAAGTAAACAAGCAGCTACTAACACTGTAGTCAGTACACAAACATTAATACTGTATGTTTTCATCTGTGTATAAAGCATTCGCTAATAGAATACGCGAGGCATCCGCCGCCACGTGGGATAACTAACTAGCAGACTAATAGTTAATCCCGGTAATCCCGGGCTCGCGTGAAAATTGCTATGCAAATATCAACGGCGGGGAGCGGTTGTTACACAAAATGGGATTCTAAATGCAATTGTTGCGAGCGATAAGGCCGGCTGCATTGTGCCAAGAAGCGCGGTTTGAAGAGCGGAAAACGTGGAGTTTATAAATATCCAGAAGACAATGATGAACCGCATGAGGATGGAACTGAACATATCTCTTAGTTAAGTTAATCTTTGTAAGTTAAGGTATATATCTTATAGCTTAACTTACAAAATTATTACTCTCTTTTTGATATATCAAATCGTGTATTTGTGCTTGTGACAATTTTGTAGTGGTTTTAACAAGTATATAGGAGTCTATAATTAGAATTCCTCCTAACGATATGCTTAATCTCTTGGGCCAAAAGGCTTATATATAACTAGACAGTGCGTGTCAGCTTGGAGTTAGGAAGTAGAGATCCGAGAGGTGTAGGAAATTTAAAAAAACTGGTTTTTAAAATAAAAGAAACGGGATCAATGAAATAAAGTAAATCAATATGTTTTTAACATATATAATTTTGTTATAAAATGAGAAACTTAAATGCTTGGCGCATTTTGCCTTTATTTGATCGTGATATAACCTACTTCCTTATATATAAAAAAAAAACTTAGGTTAATGCTCTTATTTTATTAAAAACCGTTTACTAATATTTAATGTTATAGCGTTGCAACAATATTGTAGTAATTTCCTCGCCCGTTGTTACTATGTTCACACCTTAAGCCCTCTGAGTGTTTGCCTCCCCAGTTATAGTTAACAGCGGCGCTCAGCAAACAGCTTTATTTAGTTTTAAACAGTCGCTTGGCCAGACCCAAGATTGTTATAGTTCTTGAATCTCGATGGCTTTAAAAAATCGTTCGTAACACCTCTGAATCACATACAGGCTGGTAAGAAATGAAGAGCACAGACAGGCAACCTTAAAGTTGTGCTGTGAATAATTTTAAATGACTGTTTGCAAGTTAACACGTATTTTTATCCGATCGAACTTAGACAAGTTTAATCGGAGTTGTTAGCTCAATATCTGATCGTGATATCGTTTGAGTATTTTTACTGATGTTTGATTATTGCTTACTTTAATAATATATTTTCTAAAAAGTTGGGCATACCTCCACAATATAATGCATCAGTGATATTTCTTCATTGTGATACAGTTACAAGACGTAAATGCTAAGTCATTATAAAAAATCTTTATGTAACTAATACATTCGATTCATTGCCATTAAAAATAAAACATCACCCTTCTCCAGTCTCAAGTCGCTGCGAGAAAATGCTGATGAACCTAAATTCGGAGGCTATATACGTTTTTGTTGTTGAATATTGTCTTCAAATAAAAATAAAAAAATATGTTTCTGTCCTTATTTTTATGAACAAAATCGTTGTTCGATTTGCGTACTTAAGTCCATTAATCCAGTCTGCATTTATCTTAAACTAGCGACCCGCCCCGGCTTCGCACGGGTGCAATGTATTATACATATAAACCTTCCTCTTGAATCACTCTATCTATTTAAATAACCGCATCAAGATCCGTTGTGTAGATTTAAAGATCAAAGCATACATAGGGACAGACAGACAGCGGGACGACTTTGTTTTATACTATGTAGTGAAGTGACAACCTCAACTGCACGGAATGCAGGGAAAATTTGTTCAAATATATAGGGATATTTTAACGTAATAAATAACACTGGGCCATTCAACTGTCTTGGCTGTTGGGCAGGTTCGTCCGGGAAAGTACCACGACCTCACCGAAGACGGTGTGAAGTGGAAGTGTTGTTCTTCTGCATTCCGCCTGGTGAGTGTGGTAACCTGGGTAGATTTCATGAAAAGGTTGTAATGCAACCGAAACCGGGTGTTGCAAATGTCCGTGGGCGGCAAATAGCTCTGAACATTAGATGACCTTCTAAGGTAAAAAAGAATTTATCACTACTGCACTGAGGTCATTTTATCCCAATAGTGAAAGCTAATGTGCAAAATAAAGACGTTAAGTGAAATAAACGATATAAATTCCGCGAATAGAAATAGGTTTATTGAATAGCGTTTAAATGAGATCAGGGTGTTCTCTGTTCACATTTCACCTGATTCACTACGGCCTTGAACCAGAGTTGATTGTCTTATTTTGTTATGGATCCGTTCGTCAATATATATATATATATATATATATATATATATATATATATATATATATATATATATATATATGGATTGAGACAGGTCGCCATTAGTAGAGGGGCATGGTTTTTTACTCAGCAACCCGTCAAATGTCAACTAAGGAAAGTGTATTCATAACAGAACGTGAACGAGAATTTTGTCCACGTGAAATTTATGTATTTAAAACGTTCTTACATCACATGATAATGTTGTCCACATTTATAAATGTTTAAAAAATAAAGAATAATATTGCCTATTTTATATTTCCTCAGCGAAAAGCCTATAAGTTCCGTCTGCGATCGACCAATACAAAATACAAACAAACTCATTAACAAATCGTATCTCTGTAATTCTTGTAAATATAATACTACATCCGTGCCGTACTTCTGTACCTTCAAGTACTAATACAGTTATTTGTGGTAAATATTTCGATTAATGGATTGAATAACAAAACTGTATAAATAGTTACATTATTCACTTGGTTATATCGAATCATGTGTTTCCTCGTACATAATTCAGTTTTCATCCCCTCATCAATATGTTATCAGTTTTCTTTCGCAGCGTCATACTATTTGTTATCCTAGGATTAGGGGTTTACGACTTAATTCGGTTTGTGTCGAACAATACATTTATTAATAAGCACGTAAAGTTTCCTTAAGTAGCTGTGTTAAGTGATCGCATTTTGATTTCCAGCGAATGATAATTAAGGATATCGTATTCTCGTTGCGAATGCGGTGCGATATAATTGCGATTCATCGCAGATGTTCGCTGGGTGCGGGTTGCGTGCCAATAGAGTACGCTCACACATCTCGGCTCACAAGACTACGTTCATGCGTTCGAATTTCAAATGAAGCGTCCTTAAACTGATTTGTTTTTTTTTACGTCAATGGTGACCTGTGCCAAGTATTTGAGGTAGGGCCACGCAGCAGCCTCGGCTGTTGCTTGAATGGGAAGGCTCGTCCGGGTAAACCACGACCTGAAGACCGGCGTAAAGTGGAAGTATAATACTTTTGCTTTTCGTCTGGCGAGTGACGTAGCCGGAGCCCAATTTTCAAAAAGGTTGTCAACCCCTCTGCAAACCCTCAGGGATAGCAGATGTCTATGGGCGGCGGTATTCACTTAACGACTTTTCACACAAAAATAAAAAAAAATAACGCTATTAGAGATGGTGAACATCGCAAATGGCACGATGAAAGCCTCACTCGAAATACCGTCGATGCGTTATCAATCAGTTGTCATCCGTGTTATTTCTTGACCGCTGCGTTTTAAAAATACTCCATGTTGACTTGCCAGCTCATTGTAATAAAAAACTTTTCAGACGCGGAAATAAATAAGCACTCTTTTCCGAATTCTTTACAGTTTCAGACTATGACCTATGGTTTGATGGCAAGCTTCTTAGCAACTCGTTGCTATTTGGAGCTAGCTATCACGCACGAGGACAAATACAAATTAGCAGCTGAGGCCCTTCTTAAATGTACCTAACATGTTGATGACATAATTTGTGGCACTAATGATCTCGCCCGGCTTCATTAATTTATCTCGCCAAGTTAGAGTTTCCGAATCAAAGAATCTCTCTACTTCTATCGTTTATCTTTCTTCAATGAATATCCACATCTTTTAGTCCATACAATCCATACTAATATTATAAATGCGAAAGTAACTCTGTTTGTCTGTCTCGCTTTCACGCCAATACTACTGAACCGATTTAAATTAAATTTGGCACACAGATAGTCTAGAGCGAGAAAGAACATAGGCTATTTTTAATTGGATTTTTTTTTAAAGAAAGATATTTATTTAACGGCTTCAACGCGAGCGAAGCCGCGGGCGAAAAGCCAAATAGTAATTTATAAACTGATAATATATTATATCGTAGAAACCGTCAAGAGGCGTGCGATCCTTCATCAGGCGGCACCATGGTCCTTTCGAGAACAGGCCATCGGTATTTTCCAATAAATCGACTAGCACATAAATAATGCAAAGGCCGCACTGCCCAGACGTGAGAGCCGCGAGCTTACAGGTTTAACTCAAAAACACGAGGCAGACGAATTTCCAAGAGGCGGGAACACCTGCTAAGCGAAATCGTCTTGTGGAGGTGAAATTTGCATCCTGCCATTTTAGAATTTCATCAGTGAACGAGATTTCATTGTGATGGATAGGAAACGCAGGTTGTTTCTCTAAGTCTCAGCGTGTAATGTAAGTTTCGAAGGACTTTGTCAATTGAGGCCATATTCACAACATGCTTATCTGTCGAGATATCAGTGGTCAAGTTAAAAAAGTGAAGTAAAGTGTCAGCCTATATATGTCCCACTGTTGGGCAAAGGCCTCCTCTGTACAGAGGATATCAGGGCATAGTCCACCTCACTGCGGATTGGCGGACTTCACATACCTTCGAAATATTTTTTTTGTTATTATTTCGAAAATATGCAGGTTTCCTCGGGATGTTTTCCTTTCAACGCTGAGCACCTGATAATTCAGCACTTAAAATTGACAATTTCATTGGTGCTGGCACCGGGGATCGAACTCAGATTGCTCGAGTATATTAAATTAAAGGCGAGCGCCCGGACACTGAGCTATCACGGCTAACGGGGGTTAAGTTAAAGGTTGACAAATCTATACGTGGTGAGGTAAATAAACAGTTTTATGTATATGTTCTACCGCTGAGCAAAAGATTCTTCTGTATAGACAATACGGACTAGCACACTTCACGTGCCTTTGATTAAGCCTTTTACGAGACAGGTTTCCTCACGATGTTTTTCTTTAAGGTCGACGTGGTCAATCAGTAATTTATATCGCAATTAAGCTTGGCACCAGCGCCGGGATTTGTTGAACCCGAATATATTTGCTGGCGTAAACTGAATTATTAGAAAGCTTCCAGAACTCGCAGCTTCTTATTTTTTCGTCGAAATAAAATAAACCTACCTACCGTCGGTCAATAACGGTGAATTTTTTGAAAAAAAAACTTTTTTCACTTGGAGGCAGTATCTGACCGTGACATTTATTTGGTCCTATCAAAAGAGGTGTAAGTGAACAGATCGCTGATCATTACGCTAATACCATGCGTTTCTAGTTTATCTAATTGAGACGAGAAGTTACCGTGATTGCTGCAACTCGCAAACGTATAGTTTTGAATCTTATGTCTTGCTTCATACGTGTGTGGTACATAAATACATCGAAATGAAAAGAAACGTATCCAATATAAGTGAACGTGAGTGACAACTCCCCAAAGTACAGGTAATTCCAACCGAGCAGCCGGCCGGTAAGGTTCATAATGGCGTGCAGGGCGCGGCGATTGTGACATGTGCCCTGATGCGTTTCGCCGTAACGCGTGGGAACGCATTTATGCCGTATTGCACAATCCGTGCAGCGCCCTGGCGTCATATGTAGTAACTCCCGCTTACGTAGTTTCTTTTGCTGCAACGGATTTTTCTAGCAAATCTTCTTAAGCGGTGATTTGATAGTCGGGCGGGAATTGAGGGAAAAATATCAAGGATGCATCACGTCTGTCACGTTTCGTTACATGAGAGAGAAGAAAGATATAACGTAGAGGGAGAGCGACGTATACACTGAATCCAAAGCGATACAATACGATACGATACGATCGAGCCGTGATAGCTCAGTGTCCGGGCGCTCGCCTTTAATTCAATATACTCGAGCAGCCTGAGTTCGATCCCCGGTGCCGGCACCAATGAAGTTTTTAACTTTAAGTGCTGACTTATCACGTGCTCCGCGGTGAAGGAAAACATCGTGAGGAAACCTGCATATTTTCGAAATAATAACAAAAAAAAAATATATTTCGAAAATATGTGAAGTCCGCCAATCCGCAGTGGGGCCGCGTGGTGGACTATGCCCTGATACCCTCTGTATAGAGGAGGTCTTTGCCCAACAGTGGGACATGTATAGGCTGTTACTTTACTTTACAATACGATCGTGTCGGACATGCACGCCAATCGCGGTGTGTTATTAATAATTTTTTGGATAATACAGACAAAGGCGCTGTGGATTCTGGATAAAATCGGCCCAAGTGACCCAGAGATAGTTTTTCTGGAGATCTTATTGTTTTTATACTTCACTCCATTGTAATTGTATGCAGTGTTATATTTTAAAACAATAACGTGCTTAAAATCTGTTGGTTTTGCTATTAGGAATCTGGAAAAATATAAAGCACCAATTTGTGAGTAATTACTCTCAATAGACAGTTATTATATTATTTTTTCACTAATATGAATAATAAAGACAGTTAAAGACCACACTCAAAGACGTGTATTGACTATTCGTCCATTTTGTTAGAATTAATTTCGAATAATTTTTATCCCTAAAGACTATTACAAAGTAAGGAATTTACTTTGAATTTAATTTTATTACAAGAGAACGAAATAAATTTTAATTAGACGCAAATAACTCCTACTGAGTGTCACTGTAAGAATAAGGATAGAGAATTTTAAAACACATTTTAAATTAAAATGAATGATTTTATTTTAAGATCTGACATGACTTAATCGACATAAGGTCTATGTCGATTAAGTGAAGTCAGATCTTGCTGTAGAGTATAGCTGAAATATTTAATATAGATCTTTGCCTCTATATAACGAAAATGCTTACTTACATACTTGTTTAAACTCTATAAACGCAATATTTTTTTTTATGTGAAAAGTTGCCAAACGAGCAGACGGTTCACCTGATGTTAAGTGGATACTGCCGCCCATAGATATCAGCTACACCCGAGGGTTTGCAGATGCGTTGACAACCTTTTTGGGAATTGGGCTCCGGCTACCTCACTCACCAGACGAAACGCGAAAGTATTTGTCATACTTCCACTTTACGCCAGTCTTCTGTGAGGTCGTGGTACTTAGCCGGACGAGCCTGCCCATTCGTGCAACAGCCGAGGCTGCTGCGAGGCTCTACCACCGTTATTACGCTGTAAGCAAGGTAGAGCACGATCGCGTTGTGTATATGAATATTCCCACATTATTACAAAATTGTCTAGTTGTTTTTGTGTATAAATGATCATAAAATTCGTTAATAAAAACTTCTTGTGGCATTCCCATATTTTAATATTGCGTTAGTATTACTGTATTCGTATTAGGTAAATTATTTTTTAAACTATTAATTATCAAATATTAAGACCTCGGTAATACCAAATCGACATAAAATGCAATATGCATGTTAGAAACATCGCTTGTAACGCGACAAAACGTTACATCGATAATAAGCGTCAGTAGTGAAGTGACCCCCATCGTGTAAGTATCGATAATCCTTTTCATTAATTATTATATATTATTTTCAAAATGCTTATAGTTTTAATTAGGTTTCAAACATTATTTTTTCAAACTGGACTAAAATATACTTCATACAAAATATACCTTCACATGTGTTGTGTGTTACAAATAATTACTCTAATTTCCGTTTTAAAACCGCAGACTTTTTGTACCTTTTGGAATATAAGTTACGTGTTCCGAGTTTTGATATAAATATGTACAATGCGTTGCATGGGCTAGTACACACTTTCCATTTCGATGTTTAACATCTATTTTGGTTACACTATTAGTAACTTATTTACTTGAAAATGAAAACATTTTTTTATGGATATATCGCGTTTACTTTTAATTTTTATTCCCGACGTGTAGAACCCTTTACAGCGTTCCTGGTCACAGGATAGATTGAGGCGTTGGCATAGATAGCCCGGGCTACTGTCAGTTTTTTAAATTATTAATTTGGTTTTCCGATCTATGCAGAAGGTACTAATTGTATCTTGCGTTGCAGTAGTGGTCCTTTTGTGACCTAGATATATTTTATTTCATTGATGATAGGATCCCAAGGTTATTGTAGCACCGAACCCCCTTCTCTACTGAAATTGGGGTTTTTTTTTTTTTCAATTCAATAGCGGCATAAATCATCTTCGGGACTAATCGGTGTTCTTTTGCAAGGATCTGTAGTCTACTAAAGTTGATGTAATGGTTCGGGCGATTTAAGGTGTGCGTACAAACTGCAGACTTATTTAATCTATTTAAAGTCAGCTAGGGTTGGGTTTTTATTTTTGTTCTTTTTTTCGATAAATCCGCAAAAAATTTTTCATTTATATTATGGAATCGTATAAATACTTTTTAGTGGGCAATAAAATTGTCGAACATTGTATAATAAATTGGTAACGTTATCCCGTTTAGGGATTACAATCCGGCGTCATTTTTAGTCTGGCCTGACCCGACCGGATTTCCATCGATCTGGCCTGTTCGGACTTCCGTTAATAATTTGAGGGATTTCAGAAGACTAAATTTATAAGTGTTAAAATAAAATATCAAACAAGGCTAAATTTGATATTAATTATGGCAAAGTATACTATTATTTGGGTAAAAAATTTAAGAGTAAAGAACCAACACATAGATAAACATAAAAATTCCTCTTATAATAAAAATTAAATTACAGCAAATAGAGAAAATGCTAAAAATAAATTATTTCATCTACTAAATATCATGATATATTTTCTAGATGGTCTTCTGGTTCATGTAAGAGGGTAAAACCTCAGTTGGAAATCGACTCTTCATTTATTTCTTGGTCATTCACCGAGCGGATGTTAATGTAAACACGATAAGATTGTCTATAAATTCAATAAATTCGATGTCGTTGACTCATGACTGCCAACTTGATAATTAATCGTACATCTATAATAGCCTGCGGTAAATTTGTTACATTGTTCCAAAATAAAGTTAAATCTTCTGACGAAATAAATGATTCACATATTCATTTTTATTCATAATTATGAAAACTTAATCATTAAAACTCGCTAAATATAATAGGGTTTAAATCTAATAAATCAATGATACAAATGACTTATTTATTTTCAAATGAATAAAATTATTTCAAATTTAATTTAAATAAAATCTGTTTTCAATGTAAGTCGATAAACCTGCAATATTATAAATTTGGTTTGTAATGTCAATGTACATAATTGCATTATATTATGTATATTTATGATTATCGATAGGTCACGAAAACAATGTCGCGTCCCTAGGCGTAATCGGCCTGTTATCGTAGCGTTCGATTCAGTGCAACGGAACGGGCCGGCAAACGCGCGTCCGCACCGCTGGTTCGCGCCACACTGAACTCTATGCAGTATTCGTTGGCGAGATATAGTGCTTAGTTTGAAATTGGAATAGTGTTTTTTTTTTTTTAATTTTTGTGACCAGTAAGGTTTGGAATAAACTAATCTACGTGGTTGTGTTTGTGGTTTGTGGCGGAATTTTATTCTTATAATATTGTGATTTATGTTTGTGCTGTTTCTTTTTTTTGAGAATCGATTTAAAACATCTTTATTGTATTCGCGACAGCTGTCGAACGAATACTTATCGTCGCTTCGATTCAGCAACATTATAAAGAGGTAAATGTTTGGATTATAATCATAATGGTTTTTTTTGTGCCCATAATAACTAGTGTTCGAAACGTAATGAAAGTTCGACTGGTGGGTAATTAAAAGAAATTGAAAGAGATAAATATAGACTTTAAATATATGTAATTAAGTACATAGTATGTGCTTAATTACACATATTTACGTATTTTATAAGACGTATGTAGTGGTTTAAAGAAGAAGCAGCAGTGGTATGGCCACAGAATAGCTTTAGCCGTTGCACGAATAGACAGATTAGAAAGATTCTTCTGGGGAAGTACCACAGTCTCACAGAAGACTGCCTTTGTACGGCATAATTCCTCTGGCGCAATCAAAGCCGGCTGTTATTAAAGATTTCAACACAGCAGTAGCTCCTTTGTTGTAGGTGTGCATGAATTATGGTAATAGTATATTTTTGAAGTTATATTTCTTTTGGCGCGTTTGAATAATATGAGAATCAAATTTGTACGAGGCGCGCACACAGCTTGTAAAGCGGTTGTTTATCAATCAACTTCAGTGACAACATTTTCGCACTAATCTTTAATTCTGATAAACTTAATAAACTAAACTGTTATGTAATGCATTTATTCTTTTTATCAAACACAGAGTATAAATAAATATAGGGGATAAAATTTTTAGTTATTTTTCTTTTATTACGCTAAAGAAGAATAACAAGTGCGTACATAATAAGTACACACATACTTTTTTTATTAATGTAAAAATTCCGTAAGCGAGCAGTTTTAATTTAATTTGTAAATATTACACGTGAATTAAAAAAAAATATTTTACATTTTTCCTTCTTTCCTTTGTGGTGAGAGTTTTCACTGGCTTGAAATTGAAATTGTAGTCTAAATGAAGATAGTTAAGATTCTTGCGGTGAATCAACAGATTTAACATGTTGTAGCCCGGTCTACAAACTGCAAGCCAGCTTCAACCCAATCCAATGTTGTAGTTTGGAAGAATTTTGTTGATTTGAATGACCGGAAGAGATATCTCTTTTTCTGGGGCTTAGGTGGTCTGTGCTTCAATGCATTGAGCACATAATACTTGAACAGTTTCTGATAAGATGAACATGGACAAGACGAAGATCATGTCTAATGTCCATGTCACGCCAATACCGGTTGTTGTTGGGAGCACTGAGCTCGAAGTTGTTGACGAGTACATTTACCTAGGACAGTTAGTCCGGCTAGGTAAGTCCAACTTCGACGCAGAGGTCAATCGGCGAATCCAACTCGGATGGGCAGCGTTCGGGAAACTTCGGCAAATCTTCTCGTCAAACATGCCTCAATGTTTGAAGACTAGTCTTCAATCAATGTGGGTTGCCAGTGATGACCTACGGAACCGAGACGTGGTTTTTCACTGCTGGCCGTATGAGGAAGCTCAAAGTCGCTCAGCGAGCTATGGAGCGGGCTATGCTCGGTATTTCTCTGCGTGATAGAGTTCGTAACGAAGACATCCGCAGTAGAACCAAGGTAACCGACATAGCTCAGAGGATTAGCAACCTGAAGTAGCGATGGGCCGGCCATATGGCTCGTAGAACCGATAACCGTTGGGGAAGAAAGGTTCTCGAGTGGCAACCTCGTACTGGCCATCGCAGTGTGGGACGACCCCCCACTAGATGGAGTGACGATCTGTGCAAATGTGCGGGAAGTCGATGGATGCAGGTGGCTCAGGATCGTACTTCGTGGCAGTCAGTCTATGGGGGAGGCCTATGTTCAGCAGTGGACTCAAACAGGCTGAAATGATAATGATGACATACTTCCATTTAAAAAAACGAAATAGGACTAAAAACAAGTTTAAAAACTTATGTTTAATGCGTCACTTACATGCAAAACTACAACTTGCAGGATTAACTCTATAACGATCGGAAAAAGAAGAATCAAGTTAAATTCCCTTCATTCAAGGAAACAGCTTTAAGCTTGCCCTGCCGTGGGATGGCTCCTGTCTTCATCATTCCTGTTTTAATCCCTTGCTAGATATCTGCCTTCACAGGCTTCCACGAAGTCCAACCCTGAGCCATGCATCCATCGACTTCACGCGCATTTTTACAGGTGTTTATCCATCTAGTGAGGTTTCGTCACGCACTTCCACGAATATAGGATACAGGCATTTAATTCCCGATAGGCTTTTATCAGTTACCGGTTAAATGTTTAGTTCAAATTTTACGACGTATAATTAGCACACCATTTGCATCATTATTATGTGCCCAAACCTAAATCGAGTGCCTTTTGTCCTTCTCTCCCATCCAACCCGATGTGTGGGGACGAAATATTGCAGGCGTAACGTATACATATACATAACTAGTTCAATATATACTTAATTAGTTCGTTTTCTCCAGAATGAATTGTGACATCTATAAATAATGGAAAAATAGCAAGGACGTTGTGCCCCGAACTTTGTGCACAACTGCAAATTATTCCAATGTGTCCCAACCTTTATATGTACGAAAATAAATATTCGCGACAAAAAAACGCCGGCCGGTTCCCACAATTCTGTATGCAAATTCGGAACGGAATGATGAGTTCCACGTTCGTTTTTCCGTTAACGAACATGCAAATGGCGGGAGAAATTGCTTCATTTTCGAAATTGTTCGCAGTAATTTTCCGAAATGTTCGGAATCATTTTCCGAGCTGTTCAAAATCATTTTCGGAAATGTTCGGAATCATTTTCGCCACCGCCTGTTCCGTCCAATTGCGGCAAACGTTTACAGCATAGCTCTGTAAATATCGGCAGGTAAAAAGGCCTCGATATGATACGGTCTTCTATGTTGGATCTGCTAATTCGAAGGGTCGCCACAGCACAACTTACTATAAACTATCGACAACCATAATGAAAATTGTTGTTTTTATTACGAAATTACTGTAAATGGGACTTTATCTGTTGTAAATAAGTGGAGTCCCGATAAACATATTAAGTCTCGAGTCGAACCCTTTCCGTCCAATAAAGTCACAGATAAAGTCAGCCGTTTACATCAAGCTCCCTTGTAATTTCAATCGTGGCAATTTGGTGTCGCTTTTAAATGAAATGATTTGAGCATCCTATTTGAAATTGATGAGTAATGAACAATTTGGTTTAAAATAACGCTTCTACAAACCCTCAGGTGTTGCAGATACCGACAATTGTCAATCACTTAACATTACGCGAACCGCATGCTTGCATCACAACAATTGTTTTCACATTATAAAAGCTTATAGATGGACTTAAAACTTCTTGAGGAAATCTACATAGAAATTATTTGAATTGATATACAATATAGATAATACTGGCACAGTGGATTCCCTCATTATCATCATCATGATTTCAGCCTGTTTGAGTTCACTGCTGAACATAGGTGTCTCCCACAGACTGCCACGATCCTGAGCCACCTGCATCCATCGACTGCGCGCCCACTTCCGCACACGTGGATTCCTACCTAATACTAATAAATGTACAGAGAAGTCTTTTTATACATTGTTGCTTTATCTGTGGTCTTAAATGAATAATAAAGTTAATAAACCCAAAATCGCTTGTACCCGTTACCCTTCACGTATAAAATGCAGAACATTAGATATCTTATCCTTTAAACGAGTAATTCTTGTATCTATACAGCGTGTCGTTACCACCACGACAAGAAATGAACACACATATAAAGGATAACTTTTTAAAATTGTATTAAACATTTACATTCTTTAAACATCAAAATTTACAGAGTTATAAAATTTACACACATATTTTTTTTACTTTTTTTTCTATACCAGATCATTTTCTTTATTTTTTAATTTTTTTTATTTCCAAAATACATGATTTACCAAAAAAACCAGCAAAGCTCGGTCCTCCAGGTACTATTAATTAACGTAGTACTATAGTGGAGTAATAAATAATTAACAGGTAATATCACTGCATAGTATAAAACAAAGTCGTCCCGCTGTCTGTCCCTATGTATGCTTACATCTTTAAAACTACGCAACGGATCTTCATGCGGTTTTTTTTTATTAGATAGTGTGATTCAAGGGGAAGGTTTATAGGAATAGTACATTGCACGCGTGCGAAGCCGGGGTCGCTCGTTAGTTAATAATAATTAAAAGATTTATAATTAACAGTTAATTATAAACGATTGCACGAAGCAGTCCGTTGAGGGCTGTATCGATGTTACGACTTGTCCCGCCGATCCCGAATTAAAGTCGCATCCGGATCGTCCGGAACAAATTAAACCATTAATAGCCCATTCCATTACGCCTGGAGACCCCGAGCGAATTAATTATGGCTTGGATATTCCTCGATGACTCCGTGGCGCAGTTGCCAAGGTATTGGCTTCAAGGGGTCGTGGGATCGATTCTCGCACGAGACAACAATTTTTTTGACCCACGGATAGTTGTTATAAGTTGCTCTGTTAACCTGCCTCCTGTGGTATCCTTCACCAGACGGAATGCAAAATCTTCTACTTCACTGGCATAATGCAAATGGCATCTATGTGACACCATGCTTAGTTCCACCACATAAAAAGATCTTGGCAGGTGAGGTGATGTGAATTGCTGCTGTGCATAGTATCCATAAAACACACGAGTAATTTTTTATTAAAATATTTATTTTTTATCTTTTATTAATTGTAGTATTCAAAATGTCGCCTACGTTTCATGGCATTAGGCATACCGTATGAGGAAAATGAAATTAAGCAAATAAAAAATCATCGTTGTTGTTAGTGGTTACTTTTTTATGTGAGAAGCTGGCGGTTCTCATGATGTTAAGTGATAACCGCCGCCCATTGACATATGCAACACCCGTAGAGTTGCAGATGCTTTGTCACCTTTTAACAAAGTCGGCCCCGGCTGCCTCACTCAACAGACGAAACGCAGAAGTATAACACTTCTTCTTCCACATCTGTCTTCTGTGAACCCGTGGTACTTACCCGGGGGCAGACCTGCCCATTCCTCTAAAGTGTGCCTGGATTTAATTTACTTACTTACAGACTTCCTATATGAAGATATCCTCACATTTTTATTGAAATTTAATACTCTTTTCTCCAAAGGCCTAGTGGATCATCACCATCATTGGCAGGAATATATGTATACGTATGCGTGTTTTAATTTCGGAAAATTCTTTACGTTCTAGTTATAACGTTGCGTTATTCATTACAGCGCATAACCTAATTTCGCAACGGGAACATCCAATTGGCTGACAGAAGCCAACTTTACATTTAACAGACGCATCTAGAAGTAATTCCACTTAATGGATACGCCTCGTCGGGACGTATGGCGCCTATGACTTATTACGCTCCAATCTGTAGATGAGATCTCCTTTCGTTGTATCATAATTAGTTCGCTGCTCGCAAACGAGAGTGATATTTCACAAGTGCTCATTTCGAAGAAATTAAACCTAATTTAAAATTAACGTAATTTTCCGCTACGCACAACCAAGTTGTGGAACCAGTTGTGGCGGTATTTCCGGACCGATACGATTTAGGGACCTCAAACACAGATTACTGATAAGTTACTAAGTAAACGTTGCGTTTAAGAAGAGAGCCTATTCCCTCCTCAAAGGCCTGCATCGCACTTGTGACCTTCTGGTGTTGCGAATACCCATGGGTGGGGGGAAAACTTACCATCGAATGTCCCGTTTGCCACCTTTTCCATAAAAAAAAAATATGTGTGTACTTATGTGCCCATGTAATAAGTTACCGTTAGCGTAGCAAAATATTTTCTCACCTGTGCCAGTAATATTAAATCGTAAAAGTTTTACTTAGGTACTTTCTTCCAAACGTGGCAAAAAAAGTATAACTTCAAAAAAGGAATGCGTTGGTTGGTTTACAAAGTAAAGTGATAAGTCGCAAAATAACGAAATGCAGAACGGGCCAGGTCGCACGTTCTCTTTGGTATGGCACCGAAAACATATCACAAGCTGTGAGAAGAAAACGATCTCCTAAATTTCAAAGCAGAATAAAAAGATTGTTGACCGAATAGCTAGTGACTATGTACATTAAAATATTTATATTGTTGGCCATACTCACAACGTTTGGAGGATTTATGCCCGTTTTCGAGATCGTGCCCTTACTTTTACCTGAAAAAATTAATACGTTTCGTTTTCACCGCCGCTTAGGTATGCTTAAGACTTTAGGTTCACGGTGGTAGGGCCACGCAGCAGCCTCGGCTGTTGCACGAATGGGTAGGCCCGTCCGGGTAAGTACCACGACCTCACAGAAGATCAGCGTAAAGTGGAAGTATGACAAATACTTAGTGTAGAGGTAGCCGGAGCCCAATTTTCAAAAGGTTGTCAACGCATCTGTAACCCTCGGGTGCGGCAGATGTCCATGGGCGGCGGTATTCAATTAACATCAGGTGAACCGTCCGCTCGTTTGACAACTTCTCGCATAAAATAAGAAACTTAAGCGGTGGTGAAAACGAAACAAGCACATAATTTTTTAAGTGTCCCTTAAAGTTGGGGATCGATGGTGAAAACAGGCATAAGTAGAAATTAATACACTTAATGTTCATATTGTACTAGTGTTAACGCCGGTAGTTGGATGTCGAAAAAATACGTCACAGCCCAAAGTCCATCACACCACCTCGACTACGTCCTGTACGCCATCTTAGCTTTAAATTCAGTTCTTTTTCAATTCAATTCTTTTCGCAAACAATGCAGCCCGCCGCATCACTGGCAACTGTTTCGGACGCACGCACTAATAATGAACCCATTGCACCTATTCATGTAAACAACGCGCAAATGAAACATCAATACGCGCAACGCGGTTTTGTTATCCTTTGCGCTCGTAAAAATTGCAGATTCAAGTAATAATTATCACTTAGTGTATTCCCTGCTCGATAGCGGAAGTCAGCGATCTTTTATTACAAAATCTTTATGCGATAAGCTAAATTTACCACTATTACAGTCCACTCATGAAATAAAAGGTGTTGGAAATTCGTTTACACATACTACGAATGTATGTGAAGTCGAAATAAAATCGCGCATCCACCCTTACACTACACGTTTACAATGTTTCGTTCTATCAAGTATTACGTCAACAATGCCAGCGTTGTCGGAACAAAGCGCACGGGTTATTATACCGAACGACATTCAGCAGGCCGATCCGCAATTTTATAAGTCCCATAATATAGATATATTATTAGGCGCAGACATCTTTTGGGATTTATTAAGAACGGATAGGATAAGGTTATCAAGCGGTCCTATTCTTCCAGATACGCTACTAGGTTGGATTATATCTGGTCCGATTTATTTTAATTCGCATAATAATTTTATTAACTGTAACTTTTCACAGTCCGTTGACAACCAGCTGCGTAAGTTTTGGGAGGTTGAGGAACTTCCAAAATCAGGCAAGGTTATTCGCAGTAACGAGGAGCTTGCTTGCGAGAGTTATTTCGTCAGCACCTTAACTAGAGGTGAAGATGGAAGGTTTTGCGTACGTATCCCGTTCAAATTATCCCCTGACAACTTAGGTGAGTCATTTTCTATAGCCGAACGTCGGTTCTTGGCTCTCGAAAAACGCTTAGAACGGAATCAAAATTATAAAAAAATATATTCTGAATGTATCCAAGAGTATATTCACTTAGGCCATATGACTCGTGTCGATAACGGAAATCCTCATTATTTTCTACCACATCATGGTGTGTTTCGTGAACACAGTTCTACCACAAAACTTCGAGTAGTATTTGATGCTAGTTGTCCTACTAGTTCTGGGGTCTCTTTGAACGACCTACAAATGATAGGACCACTCATACAGGGTGATTTGCTTTCGATTTTATTGCGTTTTCGGCAACATCGATACATAGCATGCGCAGATGTCGAGAAAATGTACCGTCAGTGCTTAGTTGACGAAAACCAACGCGATTTTCAACTAATACTGTGGCGCAACGATCCATGAGAACCATTAGGCGTTTATCGATTAAATACGGTCACTTACGGAACATCATCCGCGCCGTTTCTTAGTTGCAGATGTCTTAAGGAGCTTGCATCGTTAAGTACTGATCCCGAAGTCACGCGAATAATTAACGAGGATTTTTACGTCGATGACATGATCACAGGTCATGAGGATAAGGAAACATTATTAAAAAATTGCGGATTAGTTGCTAAACTACTCCAGTCGGGTTGTTTTCCTTTACGCAAGTGGCTTTATAACTTTGAATGTAACACAACAGAAGTCTTAGGCTTAAATACAAATCAATATACAAAAATTTTACTTTAGGTGAAAATGTTAATGGGAAAACATTAGGCATAATTTAAGTGATGAATTTTATTTCGATTCGCAATTTAAATATACAGCACAAAGGATTACAAAACGCTTTATTATGTCTGTTATGTCGCAGATTTTTGATCCGTTGGGATTACTCAGTCCTTTCATTATTACCGCTAAAACATTGCTTCAAAGGTTATGGTTGTCGAAATCGGATTGGGATGATGAGGTACCAAGCAATATCGCGCAGATTTGGTATCAATTCGCTAGCGAGCTACCCCTGCTCAACTTACTGAGAATACCACGGCATGTTGTAGGCACGAATCCTAACTATATAGAAATGCATATATTTACAGATGCGTCAGAAGCGGCATATGGTGCTTGTATTTATGTGCGCACGCTTAACGCTGATTCCACGGTCTCGAACTGCTTGCTCTGTTCGAAAAGTAAGGTCGCTCCACTAAAACCAGGGAGTATACCAAGACTCGAACTTTGTGGAGCGTTACTAGGAGCTAGGCTTTTCGACAAGGTGCGTGACTCACTTAAAATTCCATTTCGCAATTTCGTGTTCTGGTGTGACTCAACAATAGTTTTAGGTTGGTTACGTATGGCTCCACACCTATTAAAAACATTTGTTCAAAACAGGGTGGCGGAGATCCATGAATTAACAAATGCGCACCCGTGGCGTCCGCGTGCCGATTTAGTTTCGCGTGGAGTTCGCCCTAAAGAACTTTCTTCAACTTTCTGGTTACATGGCCCGTCTTTTCTTCACGACTATAATTTTAATATTAATAAGTTACATTCAATTTCTCACGCACGAATACCAGACGAGTCAAATTTACCGGAAATTAAATCAAAGGCAGTAATTTCTTTGTC
The DNA here is from genome assembly GCA_933534255.1 of Iphiclides podalirius. Classification (NCBI taxonomy): domain Eukaryota; kingdom Metazoa; phylum Arthropoda; class Insecta; order Lepidoptera; family Papilionidae; genus Iphiclides; species Iphiclides podalirius. Next base: position 9,195,867 of record OW152834.1, read on the forward strand.
TACTAAAACAACGCTTGTGCTTTCTCTATTTCCTTTCGATAGGTTTTCTCAATACCATCGTATGAGACGGGCAGGAGTTTACGTACTGCGCTTTGTTTTTAATACGCGCAATAGGAATAACCGTACGTGCGGGCCTCTGTCTGTCGACGAAATAAAATATTCCGAGTTAATGCTTATAAGATTTATGCAATTAGAATCATTTGGGGAACAATACAATTTAATTATAAATAATATACAGATTAAAAATAGACATAAACTATCAAACTTAAATTTATTTATGGATAACAATAAGGTACTACGATTGGTGGACGTTTAAATAATTCGACTGATTTCGCATATAATAAAAGGCATCCTATTTTTATCTCTTCCAAACATTGATTTTCAGTGCTTTTGTTTCGGTACGAGCATAGACGGTTGCAGCACGCGGGACCGCAAGCGCTTTTGTATAGCTTGCGCGAAATGTACTGGCCGGTCGCAGGCAGGAACCTCGCCAGACAAGTGGTGCATAGCTGCGTCACCTGTCGAAGGTTACGAGCTAAAACGCTCAGTCCAATAATGGGCAATCTACCGCAGGAAAGGATCACGCCTAGTTTTCCGTTTTTACGATGTGGTCTCGATTACGCTGGGCCAGTGCTCACTTTGAACCGCAAAAGGTAGAGGCTCAAAGCTTATTAAAAGTTACGTTTGCTTATTTATCTGCTTTGTCACGCGCGCTGTTCATCTAGAACTAGTCAGTGATCTCTCTACAGATGCATATTTACTAGCTCTTAAAAGATTTATATCCCGCCGCGGTAAACCTTCAGACATATTTTCGGACAATGGCAAAAATTTCGTAGGGCTTATGAACGAATTTGCCAAATTTCTCTCTAATTGCTCTGAACATATAATTGAATACGCAACAAGCCAAAGCATTAATTTTAGATTTATTCCACCATATTCACCCCATTTTGGTGGCCTCTGGGAGGCCGGCATAAAAACGTGCAAACATCATTTATTACGTTCAGTGGGTAACGCGCATCTTACCTATGAAGAACTTAGCACATCACTCGCGCAAATAGAGGCAATCCTCAACTCACGTCCTCTTAGCCCAATGTCCGCAGATCCGCAAGACTATCAGCCGTTGAGTCCTGGTCACTTTCTTAGTTAACGCCGGTAGTTGGATGTCGAAAAAATACGTCACAGCCCAAAGTCCATCACACCACCTCGACTACGTCTTGTACGCCATCTTAGCTTTAAATTCAGTTCTTTTTCAATTCAATTCTTTTCGCAAACAATGCCGCCCGCCGCATCACTGCCAACTGTTTCGGACGCACGCACTAATAATGAACCCATTGCACCCATTCAGGTAAACAACGCGCAAATGAAACATCAATACGCGCAACCGGTTTTGTTATCCTTTGCGCTCGTAAAAATAGCAGATTCAAGTAATAATTATCACTTAGTGTATTCCCTGCTCGATAGCGGAAGTCAGCGATCTTTTATTACAAAATCTTTATGCGATAAGCTAAATTTACCACTATTACAGTCCACTCATGAAATAAAAGGTGTTGGAAATTCGTTTACACATACTACGAATGTATGTGAAGTCGAAATAAAATCGCGCATCCACCCTTACACTACACGTTTACAATGTTTCGTTCTATCAAGTATTACGTCAACAATGCCAGCGTTGTCGGAACAAAGCGCACGGGTTATTATACCGAACGACATTCAGCAGGCCGATCCGCAATTTTATAAGTCCCATAATATAGATATATTATTAGGCGCAGACATCTTTTGGGATTTATTAAGAACGGATAGGATAAGGTTATCAAGCGGTCCTATTCTTCCAGATACGCTACTAGGTTGGATTATATCTGGTCCGATTTATTTTAATTCGCATAATAATTTTATTAACTGTAACTTTTCACAGTCCGTTGACAACCAGCTGCGTAAGTTTTGGGAGGTTGAGGAACTTCCAAAATCAGGCAAGGTTATTCGCAGTAACGAGGAGCTTGCTTGCGAGAGTTATTTCGTCAGCACCTTAACTAGAGGTGAAGATGGAAGGTTTTGCGTACGTATCCCGTTCAAATTATCCCCTGACAACTTAGGTGAGTCATTTTCTATAGCCGAACGTCGGTTCTTGGCTCTCGAAAAACGCTTAGAACGGAATCAAAATTATAAAAAAATATATTCTGAATGTATCCAAGAGTATATTCACTTAGGCCATATGACTCGTGTCGATAACGGAAATCCTCATTATTTTCTACCACATCATGTGTGTGTTTCGTGAACACAGTTCTACCACAAAACTTCGAGTAGTATTTGATGCTAGTTGTCCTACTAGTTCTGGGGTCTCTTTGAACGACCTACAAATGATAGGACCACTCATACAGGGTGATTTGCTTTCGATTTTATTGCGTTTTCGGCAACATCGATACATAGCATGCGCAGATGTCGAGAAAATGTACCGTCAGTGCTTAGTTGACGAAAACCAACGCGATTTTCAACTAATACTGTGGCGCAACGATCCATGAGAACCATTAGGCGTTTATCGATTAAATACGGTCACTTACGGAACATCATCCGCGCCGTTTTCTTAGTTGCAGATGTCTTAAGGAGCTTGCATCGTTAAGTACTGATCCCGAAGTCACGCGAATAATTAACGAGGATTTTTACGTCGATGACATGATCACAGGTCATGAGGATAAGGAAACATTATTAAAAAATTGCGGATTAGTTGCTAAACTACTCCAGTCGGGTTGTTTTCCTTTACGCAAGTGGCTTTATAACTTTGAATGTAACACAACAGAAGTCTTAGGCTTAAATACAAATCAATATACAAAAATTTTACTTTAGGTGAAAATGTTAATGGGAAAACATTAGGCATAATTTAAGTGATGAATTTTATTTCGATTCGCAATTTAAATATACAGCACAAAGGATTACAAAACGCTTTATTATGTCTGTTATGTCGCAGATTTTTGATCCGTTGGGATTACTCAGTCCTTTCATTATTACCGCTAAAACATTGCTTCAAAGGTTATGGTTGTCGAAATCGGATTGGGATGATGAGGTACCAAGCAATATCGCGCAGATTTGGTATCAATTCGCTAGCGAGCTACCCCTGCTCAACTTACTGAGAATACCACGGCATGTTGTAGGCACGAATCCTAACTATATAGAAATGCATATATTTACAGATGCGTCAGAAGCGGCATATGGTGCTTGTATTTATGTGCGCACGCTTAACGCTGATTCCACGGTCTCGAACTGCTTGCTCTGTTCGAAAAGTAAGGTCGCTCCACTAAAACCAGGGAGTATACCAAGACTCGAACTTTGTGGAGCGTTACTAGGAGCTAGGCTTTTCGACAAGGTGCGTGACTCACTTAAAATTCCATTTCGCAATTTCGTGTTCTGGTGTGACTCAACAATAGTTTTAGGTTGGTTACGTATGGCTCCACACCTATTAAAAACATTTGTTCAAAACAGGGTGGCGGAGATCCATGAATTAACAAATGCGCACCCGTGGCGTCCGCGTGCCGATTTAGTTTCGCGTGGAGTTCGCCCTAAAGAACTTTCTTCAACTTTCTGGTTACATGGCCCGTCTTTTCTTCACGACTATAATTTTAATATTAATAAGTTACATTCAATTTCTCACGCACGAATACCAGACGAGTCAAATTTACCGGAAATTAAATCAAAGGCAGTAATTTCTTTGTCTACTAAAACAACGCTTGTGCTTTCTCTATTTCCTTTCGATAGGTTTTCTCAATACCATCGTATGAGACGGGCAGGAGTTTACGTACTGCGCTTTGTTTTTAATACGCGCAATAGGAATAACCGTACGTGCGGGCCTCTGTCTGTCGACGAAATAAAATATTCCGAGTTAATGCTTATAAGATTTATGCAATTAGAATCATTTGGGGAACAATACAATTTAATTATAAATAATATACAGATTAAAAATAGACATAAACTATCAAACTTAAATTTATTTATGGATAACAATAAGGTACTACGATTTGGTGGACGTTTAAATAATTCGACTGATTTCGCATATAATAAAAGGCATCCTATTTTTATCTCTTCCAAACATTGATTTTCAGTGCTTTTGTTTCGGTACGAGCATAGACGGTTGCAGCACGCGGGACCGCAAGCGCTTTTGTATAGCTTGCGCGAAATGTACTGGCCGGTCGCAGGCAGGAACCTCGCCAGACAAGTGGTGCATAGCTGCGTCACCTGTCGAAGGTTACGAGCTAAAACGCTCAGTCCAATAATGGGCAATCTACCGCAGGAAAGGATCACGCCTAGTTTTCCGTTTTTACGATGTGGTCTCGATTACGCTGGGCCAGTGCTCACTTTGAACCGCAAAGGTAGAGGCTCAAAGCTTATTAAAAGTTACGTTTGCTTATTTATCTGCTTTGTCACGCGCGCTGTTCATCTAGAACTAGTCAGTGATCTCTCTACAGATGCATATTTACTAGCTCTTAAAAGATTTATATCCCGCCGCGGTAAACCTTCAGACATATTTTCGGACAATGGCAAAAATTTCGTAGGGCTTATGAACGAATTTGCCAAATTTCTCTCTAATTGCTCTGAACATATAATTGAATACGCAACAAGCCAAAGCATTAATTTTAGATTTATTCCACCATATTCACCCCATTTTGGTGGCCTCTGGGAGGCCGGCATAAAAACGTGCAAACATCATTTATTACGTTCAGTGGGTAACGCGCATCTTACCTATGAAGAACTTAGCACATCACTCGCGCAAATAGAGGCAATCCTCAACTCACGTCCTCTTAGCCCAATGTCCGCAGATCCGCAAGACTATCAGCCGTTGAGTCCTGGTCACTTTCTTATCGGACGATTACTGACGGCGCCAGCGAGCTCAAATCTCACTGATATTCCTATGGAGAGGCTAGACCGTTACAAGAAGGTCGAAAAGGCTCGACAGTACTTATGGTCACGATGGAGTAAGGAGTATATTTCCGAACTACAGTTAAGAACAAAATGGAAGCAGAATAAGACTGACCTCGAACCAAACCAAACACGCTGGTTCTCATAAAGGACGACAATTCTACGCCACTTAAATGGAATTCGGGTCGGATAATATCTACTGTTCCAGGTCGAGACGGGATTAGCCGTGTTGCAGACATTAGGACGGCTTCAGGAGTTATCCGAAGATCTTTCGCAAAGTTCTGTCCACTTTTAGACGCTTCATCGTTGGAAGATGGAGCTGCCAAGGCCGGGGGCATGTTAACGCCGGTAGTTGGATGTCGAAAAAATACGTCACCGCCCAAAGTCCATCACACCACCTCGACTACGTCTTGTACGCCATCTTAGCTTTCGGCCATTCTCTGTTAGCTACCACCGCTGTAACACCTACCTTTAAGATGTAAATTATACGCTACATTCAATTTCGCTATTTATTTTCAAATCCTTAAACTTCAACCGAGGGAATCCATCACGCAAGGGCCCTCACAACTAGACTTAATACATAGTATGACTTAATAGATATCGTAGCACAATGTTCAGCAGGAACTGTTATGGAATGGTTATAATAAATTACCAAATAGATTCAATACTTTAAATTTAAAATTGTTTAAGCGAAGTATGTTTAACTTTCTGATAAGTTAATGCTATTATCCCACAGGGGATTATATAAATGAGAAAAATTTATAATATTAACTTAATTATATTTTCTTTTGTTTTGTTTTGTTTTCTTAAATGTAAAATGTAAAATGTAAAATTTGTACACCAGAAACGGTAGAACATAAGGGACGATACAACTTTAAAGACCTATATTGTACCATGTTCTAACAAATAAACGTATCTTTCTTTCTTTCTTACTGCGTATCTATAAAAGAAATATTTTCACTTTTAGTAACGCACGAGGACTCAAAAGTTATCCATCATCTAATCAATCAAAGATTAGATTTTCTGCCATTTAATTTTAAAACAAGAGACAGGAAACTACTTTATGGATGTTTACCAAAGCTGTCATGCTCGTAATTTAAAATTTAAGAGGAGTAGCTGTCCACTGAGACGTTTTTCCGGTGGTGATGAGGTATGTAGGATCGTGTCGACATAACTAATGGTTTCCTTTTTTAAACATTAGCTGGTGACCTATAATTTATATTGTTTCATACATACATACATAAAAATAAAATTGAAATATCTGTTTGTTATGTTAAAATAACCGTTTTTTACTAAATTCATATGGATACACGGTAAACATACCAAAATAACATTTTTCACAATATTAGTCTGTCTGTCCGTCTGTTATTTCGGGCTAATCTCTAAAACGGCTAGATCGATTTTGACGGGACTTTCACTGGCAGACAGCTGGTGTAAGGAGTAACTTAGGCTGTAGAGTAAATTCTATATTATGGTTCGTTATACTTTTCGACCAACGGACTGAGCTAACATAAAAGGCACAGAAGTTGGTCACTCCGTTAATTTCTGTTCGTATCAAAAGCTACTTTTTAATACAGATCCTCGCGGAAATTTGAAATTCTTTATGAGTTGTACGATAAATACCTTTTATTTAAAAGTAACATTGAAATAATATTTTAGAGTATATTAAGTAAATCGCATGGTTCATTTAAACAAGAAACTTAACACAAGAATTCTATTCTCCGATGGCGTGTATGAATTTTCATTTTGTTGCATATAGTATTCCGGTTTTAGGTAGTCCGAGGAAATACCACGACTTCACAGAAGACCGGCGCGTTAATTCAAACTATTACTTTTTCACTTCGTCTGGTGTGTGAGGTAACTAGGTTGCACTTTTTAAAAGGTTGGCAATCCATTTACGACTCTTCAGGCGATAAAGATGGAGTCAATAATTTTTTTTTATTAATATTTTTTTTATTTATCTAATATTTACAAAATTAAATCTATCTAAAATTACATATTATCTAGTAAACCTAATCCACGCGGTATGGTGCCGAGAACGCTAGCTGCATTTCCTCGCTGAATAGTTATGCTTAACCCTTGAGCGAGAAAAGATTGCGGCGATCAAATAAAACCGGGTTAACCACCAGATCGCTGCCCAATATATAACGTAAAATATCTGTACTGTCTGTGAAATGTTATACTGTGATATTAAGAAATAGAGAGCTTTGAATTTGTGTAAAAAAAGTTTACCCATGACATAATATTTTAAGTATTAAATTACAGATTGGTCGAACCTCACTACGCAGAAACTTGTACACTGAGTGACGTTGGAATTAAAACCACGAATTGAGGTCTGGTTTGATATCTACGGACAGCACATGCGAGGCGGACAATTGCGAGTCGAAATATATCGATACCGGTCGTATCTGTATACGAAAGGCTCTCTAGCCGAAAGAAAAACACGTGATTGACCGAAATCCGGTCCAAAGTGGGCAATATATCTTATTCCACCCAAATCCAAGTCACTCGTACCCTTTCTACCACCGGCTCTAATTAAAAGCGAAGGCTGGGAGCACTCCAGTACGATCGCTAAAACCTTTTCCCCGCCCCCGAGCTAAGAGAAAGAAGGCGAAGACAATTAGGGCGCACCGATTACTGCCCGCAAGTGTCTCCTTTGAGCTTTCGATAAGCTTTGCGTATCGTACCGCCAGTTTTTATTGAGTGTTAAACCTCGGTAAGGTTTACTTCGTTAAATCTCCCTTGTTGTGGAATAAATTAGTGAATCGTAAAGAATTAAGAACACAAGATTTTTTTGTTCAGTTCTGCAAGTAATTGTGGCAAAGTGTAAAGACTTATTTCTGGGGATTCCAATGCTTAATTGAAGACGTTTAATTTTAATTTCTGTCTAATCTATCTATGAAAAGATTAAATATTCTAGCATTATTTTAAAAAAAAGTTCACAATGATCAGGTTAATGTGATAACACTATTGGTCTACGAAAAAACAAGTAAAGAAATTGTTTTCACTCTCCTTTTTTCTTCCAGAAACCTATGCAAGAGAGCCTTTTGAATTTTTGCCATAAGATGTATTGTACAAAGTTCTGGAAAATCACTCAAAATGTATTTCACGCACTCTGGAGTCAATTAAGTTAATTAAAGCATCAAAGACTTCTAACAGAAAACGGCTTTCAAATTGGTGACTTCAGGTTTATTTCCAGTTCCCACTTTAATTTTATCTCTGATTGTTTTCAGAGACTTTATATCGTTATTGGAAATGAAAAGAGCTTCAAAAGCGCCCCTTTCTTTATGCTATAATTATAAATTGCTTAGATTGATTACTTTCCGATTCGGTGATCCTTGCTTGCGTTTGTTTCACTTTTGCTCGATTCAAATTATTTATTATTTCTATTAGTATTAAATGTAATAATAAAATTTATATTTTATGTTAAAAAAACTTAAAGAAAATGTATGTTTTTCATTTTCTTTAAGTTTTTTTGAAGCTTCGCTTTTAAAGAAAACTGGTCTTTAGTTTTATTTAAAAGGTTCTAAAATATCTACTTTTACTTTCTATCTGTAGGGTTGTGCGTAATGCCCAAAAAACACACTGAATGAAACAAAATTTTTGAGTCAAGTCACATAGTGTGCTGCTGTGCAGGCGTGGCCCAATAGGTTCTACACACAACTTTATAATAATTTATTTACCTGATGTCTGCTGTACGAACATACAGTCTTTCTTTACTTGGATCTAATTTTACGTATAGAATCCGAAAGTGTTAATAACACTATCTCTTCTATTTAAATTTGGATGTTTTTTTTATAGCCTTGAATTATTCTTAAAAAGAGCTGATGTTCCTTTGAGAGGATTTTTGATTTGTCAAAACTTATATAATAGCTGAAGTGGTCTTTAAGGTGGTCACAAAATGTAAGCCTCTTTAACGTCAGCACAAATGGATCCCGTTGTCTTCTTCGATGCTGGATTTATTAAGTGTTTTTAACCCATTCTCACGGGCCAACTTGTACGTTTCTGGATCTTGAAAGGACATGTTATACTTAACGGATGGTAAATAATTAGTAGTCTTTTCAGCGACTCGAAAAATTTCAATCGACTTCAAAAAAGGTACTCAATTCCATTCCTTTCTGACCACTGAATTTAATTGATCCCACACACTCTTTCTCTCTATCACACACACACACACACACACACCACATTCTTTAATTATTATATACCGTTTTATATGTTAGTATTTGTTACTCTTGTTTTCCAATTAATGATACTATGGGGTGGTGAACTGGTGTCCTGTATTTACGGGTTTTTTCAATACCTACTGCAGGCACCAGCGATCCACAACTAATAAATTAATATATCCTTCGAAGTGGAACGAAAGTGTAAACAAATAATATATTATTTTAAGCTATTAGTTGTGGTGAGAAATAAATATTTTATTATTTATTATTATTATTTTATTTTTTATGTACGTTACCTCAGAACCTTTAGCGGACCCATTATGATGATTCTTTTTTTTATTTGAAAGCTTCACATGTGTTCGCATAATAATTTGAGTTTGGATCTCCGGGGAACTCCTGAAAATCAATTATAAAATGAATACAGATCGAGATATTTGAGGTCGGTTTTGTTTTTCGTTAATAAAGATTTGGACTTGTTTAAATTAAAGCAAGATGTAGCTAATATTCTCTGTGCTGTTCTAACATATGGTACGGCAAGCTGGCTGGCAGTGGTTGGCTTCACTCGGTTACTGAGCAGGCGTTGGACTTGGGGGCATGAATTGAAACCCTAATTAAACGCCGTATATACCGTAAAGTCGTATTTATACTACAAAGTTTTCTTTACTAAGTAAAAGTGTCTGTCTCATAAAATCTACTTCACTTTCTAGCTCTTATATCTCCAACGAGGTTGCTCACGCGAAAAAACGTCCATCTTCACGGCTGCTTAATTTTTCTTTTAAATCTTTCATATGAAAAAGAAAAACCTGTTTCGAAAATCTATTTGAGTTAAGTCTCGTTCCCTTTTTATCTCTGTTAAAGAGACTCTTTATGCCAAAAAAACTTTCGACCGAGGAGCATTCTACATCCGTTCAAGAGGAAAAGTAGGTTAATAAAAGCCTCACATTTGGAGAACGCGGCGTAATGGCACTCTAGAAGCAATACTGTTGGGTAAACTGTTCCGCGCCCTCTTACCTGGTGGGCCAAAGCAGCTGTTGAAGCGGATTCTTCTTTGTCTGTATTATTAAGAGGAAGAAAAAACTAATCAATTCATAAACACCGTTTTCGTCCATTTTTTTATAAACATAAATTTTTCATAAACATCGGTTAAAAAAGTACTTAATCTAAATCAAAAAGTCTGCCGTTGTGCGCCCATCACGAAAATATCTACTGGATGGTGTATCCAGAAAAACTTTCAATTAATCCTTCAAAAGTTTTACTTCTTACACAATTGGCCCTTATTTAAAAATATTGTGATATTCTTCATTTAATGTACTTGTTGAAGTTTTAAGAGACATCTATTAGTGTAATGTTTAAATAAATAGTAAGCAACACATATGAAGTCGTGGGTGTCAGCCAGTTATAAATTACGCTTCTTTCTATAGCCATACATTTTTAATCTTGATTATGACAGCTATCAGCGAATTATCTTGAATTCATATTGTAATGGTGTATAATAAAGTATCTTTTTAATTTTTAAGCTTCAGTTCGTCTATGTGTAGACTTGAATGGTCAAAAAAGCATGGTTTCACAGATGCCAAAATAGTTGCATTTAGCAATAGGTGAGAAACTATTCCAAAGAACTGCAGCCGTTTTACCATTAGCAGGTGCCGTGCGCCCTTCTTTATACACTACTCTTAAAAAAATATTTTTACGTATGTTAATGTGTGTTATATGCACATAATTTAACCTTATACGGTACATCGCCTTGAATTGAACGAAGTGTGAAACGTCTAGCCGCCTGTATTTTATAAATTGTACCAAAAATTTTGGAATTATTTCGCAGTCGTTCTAATGCCTTTTGGTTTTAGTGTGTGGATAACGTCATAAGTTCAGGACTTTCTTTCGTTACTTGTGGAGTTTGATGAATAAATTGAACATCAAAATATAATATTAATTTTTAAATTTATTATACATATTACAAATGTGTATTACGTGAGTAAAACCTTTAGAGATATAGCATCTCTAATAGAGTTGTGCTCAACCGACTAGAAAACGAAGCAATGATTACTAGATGCTATTAGATGTCTCTATTATTCCGTTAACATTTAAGACATAAGAGATCATTAAATTTTAACTGTAAGGTGTTTCATACTATAAATCATGTACAATAGATGGCGCCAAGCATTGTTAAAAATGAAATAAAGAACGTAGATAAATGTCGAGCGTTACGCAGAAGACGCTGGTTCAATCCCCGCAGTGACGAAAGTATTTGTTTATTTATCTAAAAAAATCACATAGTAACAGTTCGTTTTAAACACCATTTCGTAAATACTTGTGTTATCTGTCAAAAAAATAACGTATATTGTTAGCCCCATATAATTTTGTATAGCTCCTTATTGGGGTCCTCCAGAGCTCGGCCTCCGATGTATTGGCATCCCACCGATGTCTCAATCAAAAACGTATTGGTGGCAGTGATGATAACATAACTGATTTAACTGGACCGCCAACTTGTCCCACCAAAAGTATTTGTTATTGACGCCGCGCCTTTCAGCTTTGTGCCCCTACCATGGCAAATGTGAATGAACGCTGTGTGTGCCCGCCCGTTAGCGGCGCTCTAATAAGTCCGGCCAACGTGTTTGCTCTGTCTGTTTGCTCTTCACACACGCATTTTAACGCCTCAACAACGGTTAAGATAACAGAAATAGGTACGGATATTGCCGCTCTCGAAACACTCGCACTGAGATTGCTGAAATATCACGGAACTTCTGTTGTAGTTTTTTTTTTTACCTTCAGTGTTCAAAGTCGAAATGTTAGTCAAGTCTCTACTCAATTTATGCTTCTTCTGAGCTCTTTCGAACGTAAAACGGTTCAGTAAATTATACTACTGTTTAGGGATGGACCGGCAGATAACTGATTTTCAATTCAAATAAAAAAAACATCAAATATATATAGATAATTAGTTGATGATATCATATGTACTTTCAATCATTTTTGTTTGAACGCGTATGTTTTTTCATGACTTAATCTTTAATCAAGATAATTAAAACAGCCATTTAATTAATTATGGAGACGGTATATAGGATTGTCATTCACTATATCAAATGTTTATTATAAAATTATTATTATAAAAGACCTGCGTCTGTAATATCCAATAGGTTAAATATTCATCTCAGTTTGACTCGCGCTCGTTTTTCTGGTTTATGGAGCATTGAATATATTATTCGTTTTTGTCTATTACTAAATACGTACTTATATTATTTTTATAGGCTACTTTCTTTTTGGCGACAAAGACAGTAACAATGAAGCACGTTATTGAAGAGATTTGGAGAGAAACACTTTATCCTTTAGTTATGCTTATTTTTTTTTCATACGTAGATCCAAATACCTCAGACTGTAAGAACATTTTAATTCTCACTAAAGAAAATTTTTCTACACATTTTTACGCTAGAGATAAAAAGCACAGTTATGGAGTTATGTTTACGTACATGAAGTCCACTAATCCTTATTGGAATGGATTATATCCTATCTTCTATCGGAAGAAAGCACAGAATTTGGAGAAATAACTGGAGTAAGTATTCATGTAAGCCTTGTCCTATATACAATAAACGTATAAGAAGCAAACAAGATACGTATTTGTATTTTCTTCCTAGCGGAAGTTCAAATTTCCAGTAAATTACGTTATTGTTATACCTAGATGTGTTCGTTGCTGGGTCACTGTGGCAGGTTTAAATTCCAAAAAGCTTGCTTCGATGTGAACGATCACAAAGTTCTAATTTGCAATAAACTTTTAACAACTCATCAATAGGTCAATTTTGCATCTACATCATCTGAAAAAGAGTTAAAAACAGAAGATTTCATGATGCGAAAATATTACTTAGGTTATTAAAGTATAGCACACTACGTGATTCTAATTTTACACTTAAACTAATGTACCTTATTTGCATTAGATAACTAGATAGAATATTATTTTTGTGCACTTCTCTTCCTTTACTAGACAATTTACTGATGTTTTTTATACAAAAAGTTATGTGCTCTTTCCTCTTATCGCTGACCGTTAACACTAGCAATACTTTTTATCGAATGAAAATGAATTATTAATTTTGATATAAAACAAGGTAGAATATTAGATTAAATTTAGTACAAAATCTCGGAAATATAGTAAACATTACTTAACTGAATATTTACACAATATATACGACTTTGCCCAATTCGACTTCCTTCCGTAGCGGATGGCGGGAAACGCTGTGCCGAGCCAATATGGCGGGTAAAGATGGCCGACCCCAACTGCGACACTCGGATTTCAACCAATTTATTATATCACCGAATAACCTTTGTCTTGAAGTGGGAAATTTATAATCACTTTTAGAGAGTTTTCGACTTAAGGGAATTTTTTATCTTTCTGTTATAATGGAGAATTATTATTATAATTATGCGCCAAAAATTGATACACAAATTGAATGTTTCGTCCGATGTTTAACTTTGTTGCTATATATTATTACCCCGAAAAAAATAATTAATTAAAACGGATACATTGGAAAATGATGGCATACCACAGAAACATTTCACTGAAAATTTTGAAAATTTCAACGAAAACTTTTCTTGAGGCTTATATAGAAGCATTCAAATAGGTTATCTCCCCGTAGCAGTCCTTTAGACAAAAGGCCGTGCCGAGGGCATCCAAACGCGGACGAGCCGCACCGGACAATGGAATGGTAGCCAGTGATGTGAGATTAAGCCATTAATATGCAAACGGCGACACGGAGCTCGATCATCGACGCAACTCCCCGATTGTGCGGTATGGCCGCCGGGAGTTTGACCGCTGTGGTTAGTGCACTGCGCCGCGTTTTACGAGGGCCTTGTGATTACAGGGATGAGTTTCGGTTGGAATATGAGGATTATTGGTTTGCTTACCAAATTATGCAGGATGTAAAATTGACAAATTCATCGGTTGCACCGGGCAACGGGATTTGAACTCAGGTTTATTTCAATATACGCGAGAGTACATTGAATTAAAAGCGAGCAAAATAATTAAAAATAATATATTGAAGCTATGTGAAGTCTGCCAATCCGCAATAGGATCGCGTGATCAGCCATACCCTCTGTGTAGAGTTTTTCCATCCAGCCTGTTTACCTAGGATTACTACAACCCAGGATATTTATGTCCATCTTCAACGAAGATTCAAGAAACGCAAGCGATACTCGAACGGACCGAGATTGAATGTCTTGTTAGCAGTAATTGGGATTCGGACTTTGAGCTACATCGGTTGGATTAATTCATATTGCTAGAAACGAACACTCATATGCCGCTGTAAAATTCTGTACAGCTTGATGTTAGGTTAAGGAGCTGCTACCCTGAAGTTTTTTTGTCTCTTCTTTCTCCAGCTCTTTTCCCACTTTAAATCGGGTTGGCACAATATGTCAATCATGTTGTAAATTGTGTTGACTAGGAATTTACGATCTACGCGTCACAGAAATACTTTCCCCATGTGGATATCGAACCCATAACCCGCAAGACCGGAAACAATGGCTTAGCAAGTGTGCAACGGAGTCATCATTTTTTATACTGTATTAAAAAGTGTTAAGTTGTTAATGTAGTGGTTAAAAAATGTTTTAGACACCTCTTTGACAATGAAGTTTTGAGTTTCATAAAAAAAACGATGCAATTAATTATTCTGCTGCAGCGTAATTCGCCTGGTTGATGTCTAAATTGCGTTGCAGTCATGAAAAATTTATGTATCTAATGTCAGCTGAGGTCTATTCACTTGTTCTTGTTTTGTAACTTTGGTCTCATGTCCATCGTTTTCTTTATTTATTATTACATTAAAATTGTTGTTATAAACCGCCAATCAGGAGTGTTACAAATCTAGCATTGGCTGGATTTCGTTGAGGTTTTGCAAATTTGATACCCATAATCGCGCATCTGCATTACAAACCAACCATCTCCGGTTGTAAGTGACAATGCACATACGAAATAGTCTCAGACTTGGCACCGTTCCATGCGCAAGTGAATCTTCAATGAACCTTCAAGTGGTAATGCCAACTCTGCTCGGTTCAAAACGGGCTCTGTCGACTGCGAGCTGGATTCACCTATCCATTTTGAATAAAATAAACACAGGCAGATATGCAGCGGAATATAAGATAAAGGTTACGCCGATTCGAAAATGTCTTTTTTCGGTTTGTTAATAATACTTCATATCATAATGTATATAAAACATTATTTTGTGAAGTATAAATAAAAGCAGGTAGAAGATTGAACTGAATTTTTCAATTTAGGTTTTATTCAATATTTTTTTGTTATTTCCTAGCAGATGCGAAATCAGGAATGTTACTAGTATTATATTCCCCATAACAAATAGGAGAGAAAGTAAAGCAAACAAATTAAATATTGATAAATCACATGTGCATATTTGCCTTCGACTTAGATTAAAAAAAGTAAAACAGGTAGGCACATAATGCATAGCAACAAATGCATCTTATAACTCGTAGAACACGCCGGAGCCAATATGCGGTTCAACAAGCGTAGGCGATGCCCCCTGCATGAGCAAGTGCCCGCTGCCCTTGTCTGGTCGTTGTCATCTGGGAGTCGTTCGCACTGCCTGGAATGCAATGTCACGACACTGCCGTGACATTTCCACCGACAACGCCCCCGTATAACAAATCTTATTGCCCACTCGTTAAGACTCATATTACAATGTGTGCGCTGGCACGCTTTATATCCTTTTGTCTCTAAGCCTCAAAAGCGGCACAGGCGATAGTGAGCTATATTGTTGAGGTCAGTGGGTCGAAATTCGAAAACCTTGAATAGGAAAGAAGGGGCATTATCCAGACTCCACTGACTCCTTTACTTGCATTCCGATAGATACATTCCAAATTATCCATTATTTATATAGAATTAGAGCTTGGAATTGTGTTACGCGCTGTGAACGTTATTGCGTTCTTTCATGTGGCATGTGTTGAATGGATATCGTATTCTATTTTCGAAAGGACTTCGGAGGCGTGGATTGGTTATAGAAAAGAGAATTTTAATGTGTTCCGTCAAGATTTATATTCGTCTGTGAGTTTATGAGGTCGCCTGTACACTCGGGTGCATCGACATTATAATTTTAGCCCGGATGGTTTCATGTAGTTTTTATTGCGGTAGGGTCATAGGCGTTCGTTGTTTTATTGTATCGAAAGATTCAGCGTTATGATTTTGTTGCAATATTTTTATTCAATGTTGGTTATGGAGCTAAGATAACGACGTTGACCGGTTAATGTTTACAAAAAAATTACTCCTCGTAATATTTTTCATTATAACTACGTACAAACGTAGTAAAATCGACCGTCTAGACCTAACGCTCTGCGTTTCGTCGAGTGATGAAGGGCGAATACTTTAACGTAAACAAAAAACATTGCGAGTAAAACTGCAGATCTTTTAAATAATTTAAAAAAAAACAATGATGACTCCGGTGCCAAGGTATTGGCTTCGGCGTCGGGGGTCGTAGGTTCCATTCCCAAACGGGATAACTATTTGTACGACCCAGAGATAGTTGTTTCGCATCTGGGTGTTCGTCCATGTGAAATTTATGTTTGTAAAACGTCCTTACAACACAGGATAATGTTATCCTAAAGTGAGGGCAATGTTTTAATAAGAACAAAAAAAATGATATCCGTACTTTAACAATCCCCAGCGGGGTTGCTGCGACTTTGCCCTAAAGCAATATCTTGAAGAGGGCATTATCTAACCGTGGGACATAATATAATAAATAAGCAGTATGTACATAAGTATTATCAAGATGATGATCAGTGAGCATACGTATGATGTAGCACTATTATTTTTCCTCCTCGACAATTTACTTTGTGTGTGTTATCAGATCCGTAATATCCTAGTGAATATCTATCCGTAGAATCCTAGTGTCCCCGGCACTAGGATTCGAACTGAGGTCAAACTCGAGTAAGCTGAATTAAAAAATAGCGCTTCGACACTAGATCATGATTATGATCATCATCTTGATAATACTAATGTTCATGCTGATTATTTATTATATGTCGCACGGCTAGATAAAGGCCTTGTCATATTATGGCCCAATATTAAATAGTACTTTGATGACTCCGTGGCGCAGTTGCCAAGGTATTGGCTTCGGCGTCGGGGGTCGTGGGTTCGATTCCCACACGGGACAACTATTTGACCCATAGATAGTTGTTTCGCATCTGGGTGTTTGTCCTCGTGTCAATTTATGTTTGTAAAACGTCCTTACAACAAAGGATAATGTTATCCTAAAGTGAGGGCAATGTTTTTATTAAAAAAATAAAAAAAAATCTTTGATACGTTGTTTCTATAAGCCATATGGAGTCAGCCAATCCGCAAAGGTATCCCGTGTGGGCACCCTAACATTGTTCATACAGAAACAATGGGACATATGCGTAATTTATATTTCTTTTGTGTGGCAAACGAGCTGGCTGTTCCCCTGATGTTTAGTGATAACCGCCGCCAAATGACATTTGCAACACCCCTATGGTTGCAGATGCGTTGTCACCATTTTAAAATTGGCCCCGGCTACCTCACTCACCAGACGAAACGCTGAAGTACAACATTTCCACTTCACGCCGGCCTACATATGATTTCACTTACAATGTTACTTATATTGTTAGTTTCGACGTTAAAGTCTAAAAATAAACCACACCACAGTAAAGCTATAATTGAAAGACGATCACGTGGTATATACCAACGTACTTATAACTTCGGAGTGACCCAAATAGCTTAGCGTCGTGGGTGGCTAATTGCAGTAAATTTCAGTTAATTATATGGCCATGCTTGCTGTAGCCGCGATTAAGTAACTACAGCAGTTCTATTATAAAAACATGAACGCAATCGTATCGGCCAACGGGCGTGGAAGCCAAAACATGAATGCTGTAATGGCTTACTTATTTTTAACAAGCTTTTGGTAGGCAGGCCATGTATTCAAAATTTATTTGAAAACAATTTTTTTCCGAATTTTGGACGGTTTAAAGTTTTGCGAACATTTAAAGTACTAACCATTAGTTTAGTGTCTGTTTCTATTTAGAACGAGGCAAAGACAAAACAGGATAGCACCTCTTTCTACACTCTTCTCACACATTTTTTTTCTTTATATTTTACTCAAAGCTTTAGTGAGCTTTAGTGTTATCTAAATAAAATAAAAATATAAATCCCTACCTTTATTATGATATTAACCTAGCTTATAGGTCAAGTTTGTAGATCATGTATATATTCGATATAAAGGTAGAAAAACATATGTTGGAAATACGAAGTTCACATATATAGTTTTCACCAAATTTTCAGTAATGATAATGGTCGTATTTTTCTACTTAGCGAACACTGACAAACATAAATATATTTGATTGTGTTTCATAACAAATCTAGAAAGACTCGAATAGACTATTTGCACTGGACAGAAAGAAGATCGACGCCTTCGAAATGTGGTGCTGGAGTTCTCATGTTACGCACAGTGTATACGTTAATAAGTAATTATATATCGATTCCCAACCAGCTTATGATTGATGACCCGAATGGTGTAGTGGGTAGTGTACCTGCCTCCTGCGCCAGAGAGTGTGGATTCGATCCCCCTACTGGAAAAATATTGTGTGATGAACATAGTGTCTGGGTGGTTATATATGTGTAATATGTATTTATTTACAAAAAGAAAAGTATGATTATCAATTACCTAGTATACATAGTACAAGCGTTGCTTAGTTTGGGACTAGAGAACGTTGTATAAAAATGTGGCCTAAAATATAAAATATATATAAACCTACTTTCGCAATATGCTACCAGGGAATACTCTCCTATTATGACTTAAAAAGCACGGTGATATTTAATTTTGTGACATTATAAGCTGATAGTGGCTTGCTAGACCGCGCGAACGTTCTGTCCGCCTAGATGTCAGATTCGTATTTATACCAACTTCAAAAAAGGAAGGAAAGGTTCTCAATTCGGTTGTGTTTTATTGTCTTTTTTATGTGAGAAGATTGCAAGCGAGCTGGCGGTTCACCTGATGTTAAGTAAGGGTTGTCACATTTTAATAAAGTGGATCCGACTACTCACCAGGCGTAACGCAGAAGTATTACGCTTCCATTTCACGCCGGTCTTCAGTGACCGGTCTTTCGTTACCAGTGTCGTGGTTCTTACCCGGACGGACCTGCCCATTCGATTTAAAAATTATTTTTGCATTGGCTTAGATTTAACTCCTATGTAGTGCCGTACCTACTAATTGTTAGCTTCGGACCTATAACTCCGGAGATATATGAGGGAACTCCTCAATGTCACGTAGTAAATGTTTGTAGCGAGCCGAAAAACAAAACCTAATATTTGAATTCGGTTTTGTTTCTCCTTAATAAAAACGCACTAGTTCCCGAGAAACTAAAATCTCAGCGTGGTGTTGCGTCATCGATGCGAATGCATGAATTGAATGCGAAAACGGTTTACCTGTTTCGAATAGTCTAATAAACATGAGCGGACGCGAATAGCTCGTCCTGATGCCAGAAGGTCGGGAGCCGTTCACCCCGCGACCATGAGCCGTCTTTTCTCGGAACCGGGTGCTGTTGCCCGCGATAATCTCGTTATATTCCCTTTTTGTTTATTAATCGAGTTCGCGTGTCCGAACACGCGCGGACGTGACTACACGGGCGCAAGTCGAAGTGAATTGTGACGGGCAGATTATAAAAATTATGTTTTTTTTTTAATAGATCAACTACGATGGCCAGTGTTGACAAACATTTAATTTCGATTATTATTATTTTTTATAATTCATTCATTCCTCATATGTGTAAGAGAAAATTTGTTGTGTTTTTTTTAATGGTAAAAGTCTGCAGGAACATCATCATTCATCTGATGTTAAGTTATTACCACCGCCCATGAATGCTTACTACATCTGGCGGGTTGTAGATATATTGTAACATTGAAAAAGTGGGATTATTTTCCCTGGATTACCTTGCTCTTACGTGCAACCAAAGCTGCTGCCAATTAATGATAATAAAGGATGGGCTAGTGATAAAGTGATAGTAAAGGATTTGACTCTATAGTACTACGTAGCTGTGCATTAATCCATATAAGCAGAAATCTGACCGTAATAATATACAAGCACTTTTTTTTTATTTGTTAACTTCAAGGCTGCTTTCTTCATATGCTATCATTACTCATAAAAGGCAATGACGGACCGCATTTCTTTGTTTCGTTAAGGGAAAGCTATTCAATAATTATGTTGCACCAATAGTTACAGATTAAAATATCTTTTGGCGGACCTTGATGAGACCATAAATGGTCTCTTGTTAACGAAGTAGGGGCCCGCATTGCTATGGTAATTAGTGATATATTCGGAGCCGTCGAATGTTTTATCGTGTGTAATTAGGTAAACTTGTAATTGGCAAATGCACACGCATGTAGAGAGAGAAAGGGAGATAGATGCACAGAAGATACGGTAGCGAGAAAGAGGTGATTTGTAACCAAATGAAATTCATGATTCTGACTTTCTAGATAACAATACATAATATCATATAAACATAGCATGTATAAAATAGTATATTATATCTACATAACATTTATTGACTACCTGTTTGAAGTAATGGAATGCACTCCGAGGCTAATGCAGTTTTTATTACGAAACGGTTAGTGCTCGCTACTAACCTTCTTGATGGTTACTTTGATTGATACGATGGAGCGTAGGTGGCCTACGTGCCAGCTCAGCAAACTATTCAGTTTCTGCTTGATTTTATGAAAGTAAGTCTGAATACGTACGTGATACCAACCACGCAATGTTGGCATTGGTGCATTGTGTTTTGTGGGATTTAGTTTTCACTAATAACACTTACTTGACCATTATTGTAACTGACAGTAAGTGCCGATATGTGCCGGTAGATCGTCTTCTACCTACCGGCACATATCGTTGCGGCTCCTTTCTCTCGCGCAAATGGAATAGGGCTAAGGTATTAGAAGAATCATGCTTCGTGGCGGTCTGTGGGGAGGCCAATGTTAGCAGTGGACACAAGAAGGCTGAAATAATGATGATAACGATGGGCCCCCACTCGTATGATCATTGTAATGAACATTTATTCAACGTGAACGACAATTTGTTCGACCACTTTCTCAGACCTAGTAGCAACGTTTAACAGAAACATAATGTAGTCTCGTGTTGCCACAGAAACAGCGCGGGAATTGAGGTTGCTCATGGAACACACACGGAAATAATACCAGGGCCTCAGAAAAACGAGCCGTGAAAAATATGTTTATAACTAGCTGCTGCCCGCGACTACGTCTGCGTAGAGTAGGCTGAAGCTGTAACATTCAGACAGAAAGATAGATATACATAAAATATGTATATAAATTATAGCCTATGTCTTATTCTGATGTATAAGCTACATTATTGTAAAGTTTCATTTAAATCCATAGAGTAGTTTGCGTGAAAGAGTAACAAACATCCATCCATACAAACAAACTTTCGCGTTTATAATATTAGTAAGGATATTAGTAAGTATTTTCGCCAGGTGAGTGCGGAGCTACATTGTGAGATGAGACCCGAACTAAGTTGTATCTTATTCAATGAGCTGATAGTATATGTAGTAAATCCATTGTCGCTTTTAAATCACCGCCGTTTACAACATACGGTGAACGTTAATGATGCTCACAGTAAGTGGACCTTGCGTAATACCGACGTCGCAATCTATCCCCCAGCGCGGCATCCCACCATAATGAGCTAATATTTAATGGACTCCGTGACGTCGAATTTCGCCTTGGACGAAATAGGAAACCGTGCTGCGGAAAAGTTACGGCGCGTACAAGCCGGCCACCAAAGGCCGTCCCTAATTGCGTAACTGCACTCGAGTGGCATCCGATAACGACTTCTATCCCGTCGTGATTAGGGCGCTTTTGAATCGACCCCACATCCTACTTACGGCCTTGTTCGACCGCGGCGCTCTGTCCGTGGGCTATTTTTTTGGCAATGGTAAACACGACTCGGGAATGACATTAAATCTTGTAGATTATGGCAGATTAGTGTCGATCTATTTACGCAGTTGAATAGAAATAACAACGCTGTTTGCGAGTTTCATTCAAACATATCTCGGTTCACGGGAATCGGTGTGATCTCTCGTCTGGTTTGGAAAACAGGCGGTCTGATTTTCATGTAAGAAGGTGGCAACCGAGCTTGCTGTTCACCTGATGTTAAACGAAAACCGCCGCCCATGGTCATCTATTACACCCGTAGGATTGCAGATACATTGCCAGCTTCTAATAAAGAGAGCCCTGGTTATGCCACTTAACAGATGAATGGCAGAAGTATAACACTTTCAATGCATGCTGATCTTCTGTGATGTTGTGGTACTTCCCGCAGCCGCCTATTGGTGCAACAGCGAAGATTATTGCGTGACTTTGTTTTGCCATCAGTTTTATGTTGTTGAATATTTTCCTGCCCAATACGGGGACGCGATATGTCATGGATTTTTACTCCAAGTCTCGGCTAACTGCAAAAGAAAATGAAGTTCTGTCTAGCAGAGTGCCTATAAGTACTGAAGGCAATGCATTCAACCAGTAGCCCGACTCTTCCTCCACACTCGCCAGAATACAAGGCCGCTCTGTAAAGCTTCCGCAGTTTTCAAGAAAATTTTCTTGTACATACTTGTATTTAGAGCGGCACGTCCCAAAGCCTCTGCGAAGCTGAATATATCGGGTAATCTTGGTCCAACGCAACTTTAGCACGCCAAGCGTCCTTGGCCTCATTCAAATAAGAAACCTCTTCAACAATTAATGGGCTAATAATATCACTAACGAGTTTTAATTTTATTTTAACGCCAGTACTTTTATTTGTTTTATAGTAATATTTTATCACCTATTTACTCGTAGTTTTAATTAGGTTAAATTTTCAAGTTATTTTAGTAAACGGTTGTCAATTAATGAGATAAACGAAATTTTTCAAAATCTCATCTCCAGACCTGACAGTACAGTTTATGTAAAGAATTGAGTATTGTTTAATAAAACTGGGTTTTTTAGATGTTGAAAATTTTCACTAGTATGGAATTTTTGATTCCAAAAAAAAATAAAATAACACATATTTTAATGCTAATTTTATGTTATTTTTGTTAGTGAATAATTATAAAAATATCTTGTTTCAGGTATGTGGATTGAAATGTCTATGGTGCCTTTTTTGTGAATATCTCTAAAGGTATACACACACGCGTATCATTTCATGTCATATATGAAAGAAAATTTCATTAATAGTAAATTAATATTATTTGTAACAGGAAATAAATTAATCGTTATGAAAGATATCATTCTGTGACAATACTACCTCAAGGAAAGGTGTTTAAACTACGATAGTCCGAAACAAAGGACGTCGACATGTAGAAATGAGACTGAATTAATAACGCTAAAGTTTGAGCGGTTGTCATGAAATTGTGGAAGAGATTTACGACAGACTGTTTCTGGGGAACGGACTAAGTTAATAAACTCTTCGTTGAGTTGAGATTTATGCATTGTACAAAATTTTAATTTAAAGTGTTGTTTAAAACTTTTAAGTTTTAGTTTTAATGTGTAGCAAATGATCTTAAAATTTTTTTCAAATTAATAGCAACTGATAACAATTTAAAATTCAATGGCAGTTTTACTCATATACAAAATCAAAATATTTAAATGTAATTTTTTTTTAATTAAAGCATTTTATCGGGGCGTAAATTAATGTCAATAAGCCACCTAACAAAACATTTTATATGATAGAGGTAATAAAAAATTATAAATCAAAAATAAATATAATAAGTATTAATTTAATGTGAATGTTATGCGGTCAGATATCATGAATATGTATTAAAAAAACAAATATACAACTAATTTTTCCGAATAGTTTTGAAGAGAACTTCCATAAGTACATATGTAATATATGTATTTTTTGTATATTTTTTAAATAGTACAAACGAATTTCTATTGAAAAGAAAATTTCTCGGCATTTTCGTTCCGTCAAATTCCAAGAGAAATTCTTATAAACGCTATCGCGAAAGGGCACGCAGAGGCTTATCGCAAAATTACAACAGATACATTTACGTACCCCACATAGAGAAATAATTTACGCAACAAATCCTATGCTTGCGCTCTGAGTCGTAAGAGATAAGCGATTTTAAATAAGGCTTCATTTTATTTGAATATTTATTACGCACTGATTATATTACGAGTATTCCTAAAATTTTCAAAGGAATAAATTATTGACAGCCCGTAGAATAAAGTTTTCATTGGTTGTAGTTCAAGTAATAAAATTTCGTTGAAGAAGAAGAGAATAAGACAATTCAATACGTTACAAGAAAATAAATACTTACATTATTAATGTTGGAGAAAAATTTTCTATGTACAAAGGGTATTAGGGCATAGTTCACCATATGACACGGATTGGCAGACATTTTTTTTATTATTGTTTTGAAAATAGACAAGATTCCTCCCGATGTATGAACGCATCGGGTCCCTCGAATATAATATATTAAAAGCGAAACTGAGCTCTCACGGCTCGGTTATGCCATAGTTATCAACATTTGTTTGGCAAATTTCATTTTTCGTAATTCAGTGCTGGGATAGGTCGTTCTGGATATGCCATGTACTTGAATGACGAGCTCCAGGCCTGCTCATCTTGCTCTCGAATGACCGTTTTCCTGTTCCAGTCCTAATTCTGTGCTCAATAGACTAAATACAATAAAATCACGCTAACCGCTCCTCAGCGCCCACTTGGATCAAACGCCAAAGATGCCCCCGAAAAAGAATTACACAGTTACCGTCGACAGCCCGTTAGGTGAGATGTGATAGAGTGCCATGACTGGCGACTTCCACCCCACTGGGTGAAGTAAAACAGGGAAAGGAAAGTACTACCAAGCGTGAGCGGGCAGCGGTTAAAAAACGGCGGAATATTAAAACAGATGATCCAGGGGACGAACAGATGTTTGGATAAATTAAAAGACTCCTAAAGTATTTACGTCACAGCAATAAATTAGAGAGCATTGTTAGAGTTATTTAGATTAAAGGACATTTTTGCTAACAAAAAAAATCTGAATTATATATTAATCTATATAATAAAGAAAAATAATGGTACCAAAAATATCTGTCTCACTATACATTTTTTATTTGTTTTGAGGTGTTCTCCGATGCGTCTCTGGAGTCCATGGTCTAATAACAATTAAATTAACCTCACGGGAGCTAAAGTGAACCCAATACAAAAGGAATTTTTAAAATTGATTCATAAATGATGGAGTTATAAGGTAATCAATATAAAAAAATAGTTCTTTTCTCGCTCAAAGGTTAAGCATAACTATTCGGCGAAGAAATGCAGCTAGCGTTTTTGGCATCATGCCGCGCGGACTAGGTTTACTATTACAGATTATAATTTAGTTTAGTTGGACTTATATAATTTAGTTAGATTTAATTTTATAAATATTGGATATAATAAATTGTGTAATTATAAAATAATATATTGAGAATATATTGAAAACCTCCTTTTCTGAAATCAGTTGAAAATATGAAGTTCTGTTATTTTAAATTTGAACATGTTTTTAAGAAAGATGGTATCATTTGAAATACATTATTAAACGACCAGCTTCCATCTTTTAAACCATTATTATTAATATTACTGTAAAGATATTTAAAAGACTAACGTTAACTGAGAAAAAGCCGCCTTCTTTTCAATTGACTTGACCCTTTAGTGTTTAACCGCTTCCTCTTATGAGCCCGCTGTTACTATCGTGCACCCTTATACACACGATAGTGATACGTGGCCATTACAAGCAACAAGGTAAGGATATTACAAACATTTTTCAAATTGGGATGGAAGGGCCCGTCTTACGCGAGTACACTAATTTTATTTGAGTTATGGCGTAATCTGAAAACATTCACTCCGACTTATATATCTTGATGTCTTGTGATATTCGTTTGCTCTGTCGATCTTCTCGGCTTTTGTCGGTAAAGTTGGGCTCTTAAACTACTGCAAGTTATTCATAAATCCATACTAATTTGCTACGTAATTATTTATTATGTTAAGGAAAAGGAAACAAATATATCGACGCCACTATTAACACACTTCGCATGTGTTTCCGCTATGACACTTTGATTCAACGCGATTAATAATACCGTATGGACGCCACGACATCTCGTAACTGAACAACATCGAAACCGACCTCTAAATTAAGGAGCATACAAAGCTTGTTATTTCGCTCAATTAGGTCACCCGATATGAGCAAAACAGGCAAGCATACACGGATTGCCCTGTCGACACTGCGACATAGAAATAAAAGAACGACGACAATGTCACAACTGTGTTACGGTATAGAAATTGTTATTAAAATCTTTACGTTAAGTTATTACCCCTCTTGACATAATTACTTTTCCCGATTAATTAAACTCTCAACATTGAAATAAACTCTTATCATATTTTTGATGACTCCGTGGCGTTTGATTACGACCCACAGATAATTTTGGATCTGTACATTTGTCCACGAGAAATATATGTTTGTAAAAGACTTCCTCACCAGGCAGAAAAATGTTATCATGCAGTAAAGGCAGTAGACAATAAAAAAAAAATAATCCGAAAAATAATATTTTTATGGTCATGGCTTGGTATTTTTTGTATTTACATAATTACGTAAAAAAAGCTATGTTACGGATTTTGTAGTTGCATTTTATTTTATTTCTTAAATTGCCAACGTTTCAAACACTCAACAGCGTTTATAGTCACGGAGACAGACTAAATAAATCAGTGACAGTATCATTTAACCATTTCATATAGTCCTCTCATCGGATTTCGATGACGGCGACAAAATATAAAAGCGCCCGCGGTTCAGGGGATAGGTGAGACGGATTATGTTTGTGCCACCTTTTCTAGGCCCCTCCTCGATGCAGAGGAAAGCAGAGCGATCCTAAAGAGGGCTGCTTTGTCGCCAGTTGTGCCGCCGAACCCAGAGTCCCGCCCCGGTCGACCCCGGGAGCGACCACTCTTCTGGCCGCCTACGTGCAGGGTGTCAACTGAAGCCTTGGTACATCGATACCTCAACCCCACCGCCAACACCCCATCGTCGCAGGACTTTATAATGCTCAAATCCTAAGACATTAGCTAGAGTCATCTGCGCGTGACCGGTGAACCGGTACGACGGGCAAAGGTCGGGATGCAGTGAGGCCGCAGGTCACAAAATGGATTCTGACAAGCGCCCTTTAGGTTTTTAACGTTACCGTACTACATCGGTACTTGAAAATTATGATTTATACCGATATAGACTTTTTTAATGGGAATCATCCATTAACTACTCTACAGATGTTCGTAGATGTAGTCCCCTTCTTTAGGTTTAGCCCACTGATGTGGTTGCCCAGGGTGTGGCCGCTGTGTCTACAGCTTCTTGGAGCCACTAAAGAAGATATTGTGGAGGTTGTCGTAAAGTCAGAACACTCCACTACACCCCAACCATTTCATAAGATGTGGTTAAATAAAACTGTATTGTGGAGTCAAGTAATCGTTACAGTTTGAGTTAATTGGGGCTGAATAAAATATATAAGAGTGAAACATTTTTATGAATAAAAAAAACACAAAATGGAGTTCAAATATTTCACTCGCTATATGTTTTCTTTTTGATTTGTTGGAATTCCCTGAGGTAGAGGTTCAACACCGATACATGGGAGCGAAGCCGAACTCAATTCAAAAATTTTTGTACATCGATTTATAAAAGACGTAGTTCTGTTAAAAAAATTCGAGATCGAACAACCTCCTCCTTTTTCGAAGTCGGCTGAATAACTGGTGGCGCTTTTGTTTTATTTTTAATCCGACATAAATATTTATCCCGGCAAACCCTCATTAATACCTTTTTATGCTATTTGGGCATTCAAAATACATTCGTTTACGTAAGCCTAATTTATTTTATTTAGTAAATGAATTTTGCACGACTCACCTTGCTTAAGGATACACTAATTAATAGCGAAACAGATTTATTCTATGAGACTTAAGCGACGCAATTCAATAATATAATATATTCATGAATGGCGATCATATAGCTGATTAAAGTAATCAGGTTACAATGAGAAAAACAATATTGCAGACGGAGACGCAGAGATAACTAATGCTGTTTACTTTCAACTGAACTTCTTGAAGTTATACTTCTTTGGGAGCATTGGAAAAAATGATGAGAGTAAATTACGATGCGCGAAACATAAGGCGACTGCAAATTAATGGTGTTACTATGGCGACCAATTACAACTTTTTTATATTTACCTACAACTCCATTAAGCCGTTATCAATTGCACACGGGATTAATCTTTAGTTTTTTTTATGTGTGAACGTGGCAAGCGAACAGGCGGTTCACCTGATTGTGTTGTAGATGCGTTGTCTCCCTTTAATAAAGATGGTCCCAGCTACCTCACTCAATTTGTGGTAAGTAAGTACGATGCAGCCGTAGAAGCTTACTAAGCTCACTAGATAATTAAAAACCTATTCACTCTTGCACCCACGTTATATTACGACGGTGAGATAGACGCCGGCAAAAAGGAGATCTTGTATTAAAACATGTAGAAAAACAGAGATTAGCACTATAAAAAAAACTTTAAAATTTAGGCTCATGTCATCAATTTGTTTTCATGGTAAAAACTGGCAAATTACCAGGCGGTCCGCCTGACGGTAGCAATTACCGCCGTCCACAGACATCTTAAACTTCCTAGGGCTTGCAGGACGCTACCAACCCTTTATAGAGACCGCCTTGTCAACTCACTGAGTCAATGTAAACTGCAATTGTTCCTACTTTCCGTCGATCTACTGCGAGGTCGTTCCTGCCCCTTCGAGAAACTGCAGAAGATTCTTCGTTATTCTATCTTAACAAACCGTTTAGTGATGGACGACCGGAATGTTAAATGTATTCAGTATATCGGTTGTATAATTAATATGAGAATCACCACGAAGAAAGTTTGCTTCATTTAATCCCATCAAGAAGAAGAAGAAGTAGAATAAAGAAATGTTTATTCGGCGCATTACATTACAGGGGAAAAAAAGGAACCAGAATAACACTATGATCGTAAAAAAGTATGCACCAAAAAGGTCTCCGCTTAGTATATAGCCGTGGCAGTAGCTCATAGATGTATCTCATAGATAAACGCGTATCTCATAGACTCATGAGATACGCGTTCGCTCCATGCATCACATTGTATTACCTCATATATATATATACATAAGCTTTAAAGATATAAAGCCAATATGACTTCGTTGAGTGCGATCGGTGTCATATTTCAACTTCGTATTAATAATCCACCATTTGCTTAGCACAATGTACACTTTATAATAACTGGGTCAGCGTGCAAATGTCGCTTAGCAAGTTTGTTATTTAATTAATATCGTCCATTGTTCTCGAGTCGATATGTCCTTGTTATTGTTTCACGCACCTGACCTGTTGTCCGGACACCTGCTTCGTGGGTGCTCCTCGATTCGATATTAAATGATTCAGCTTAATAAATAGCGTATTTGCCTTCGCACTCTTACGTGTTGCTATTTTAAAACCAATAAAATTTTAGAAGTAACTTCTGCCTTTGCAATAATGGCCCTGCCGTGGACTTAGATTCAAGGAATGAATGAATTAAGCCCTTCCAGAAGTCTGACCTAAATTAGCCTCATAGACCTATTAGACCTCTTGCGCCTGAGGGTGTGGATTCAATCCCCACTACTGGTTATAAAGTATGTTTATCAGTTATCTAGTACCCATAGCACAAGCGTTGCTTAGTTTGGGACTAGAGAACGTTGTGTAAAAATGTGTCCTAAAATATTTTTTACATTTATTTATTAACTTTTATTTATTTAACTAAATCTCTGTGTCTCTTTATGTCAATTGGCATTCAGTCGAACACCTAATCGTTTAGCTGTCCGTGTGTAACACCTGTGATTTACAAGAATGAAGATCCCGGCGTCTTGACAGTTCGTAGTGACGACGCGTTCCTGGCTCGCCGCCAACCCCGGTCCCATTCAGAAACCGCGAACCACACATGCGTTCTATTCGCCCTTGTGTCACCGATCCCAATGGTCGGCTTGCTAGTAAACATTTCGGCTCTGATTTAAGTTTGTTGCTCCTTAAAAGAAGTTTTTATTTAATATATGAGGCATTAAAATCTTTATCGTTATAATTATAACATGGGTTTTTACTGTGATAGAAACACGCAGTAAATTCGTGAATAGAAATTCGACTTATTCGACTTATTAATTCGACTTATCTATTATTATGTATCTGCCTCACTGCATTGGTATTCGCGACATATCTCCTTCAAAGTTGTCAACGCTACAAAACATTTGCTTTTATTGAACTTTACCAGGGCTTAGACTACCTTTCCTCCCATTCAAATGCTTTGTCTTCGACTTTTTACCTAGAAACAGCTGCGGCAGTAAAATGAAGTTCTGAAAGTTAAATAACATAGAATTATGATAAGAAGGTCGAAAGTCAATTTGAGTGTATGTTTTTAGATGACTGTCTTACTCTTGTATGATGGTGCGCGATGTGCTCATACATACACACCTAATCTCTCAAAAAGTTGTCGAACATTAAATCTCACTAATGGTTTCTTAAAAGATTTAGTAACTATTTATGAAGCGATGTGTCGAACCCGAATTTAGTACAAGAACATTCAAAGTCAATATTTATCGTGAAATAAACCGCCAGCCTATGCTATATAATATAAGATATTATTGTTAAGATTATAATTCCTTATTTGTAACAACTGTGTAATTATTATAAAGTACTTTGTAATGACGGCTATAATAGTGATTTATATGATTCCGTACCCTAAGGGTAAAACGGGACCATACTACTAAAACTCCGCTTTCCATCTATCGCCAGGCTGTATCACATGGACCGTGATAGTTAAACAGTTGAAATTTAAAATTCCGTTGTAAATTGGTTGGAAGGTAATGGCCTATGCCCTAACTTATTTAAAACAAAATACATGTCCTTTGGTACTTATCACACACGAACACCTATAATTAAAGTTATTAATAATAATCAAGAAATAGAAAATGTTAATGACATTAAATTCTTAGGATTAGTACTAGATCAACACTGTTGTTGGAAGAATCACATAGATATTATATGCAGAAAATTAAACAAATATGTCTACGCCTTAAGAAGACTTAGCAGTTTTATAAGTAAAGAAACAGCGATGATTGCCTACCATGGTTACGTGGTATCTGTATTGAGATATGGACTTTTGTTATGGGGAAACTCGGTCGCCGCCAAAAAAGCATTCCTAGTGCAAAAAAAATGTATTAGAGCAGTATGTGGGTGTGGACCTCTAGACTCATGTAGACCTTTATTCAAAAAATTAAAAATCATGACATTGTGTTGCTTGTATATATATGAAATCGGTTCATTTGTAAGAAAACATCCTCACCTGTTTGAAACATTATTTGATAATGACAATGACAAAAGACTTCGTCTAAGAGATAAAACACTCTTAAGAATACCTAAATGTAGAACAACATTGTTTAAAAAAAATAGTCATTTCATGTGTATTAAAATATATAACAAAATACCAAGAGAATTTCGAGAACTAAAATTTAATTTATTGTGTTGTGTTTTTAAAATTACTTTGTATCTGCTATATTTGTAATGGGACATTGAATTATGTTATTATTATATAAAACACATAAAATACTACATATTAATACTTTTTTTTTTTTCAATTACTGTAATTATGATTATATTGAATTATGACATTATATTCTATTTATTTTTGTGATTGATATCATTTGTTATTGCTTAAAATTTCGACAATTTTTGTTCATTTTGTTTTAATTTAGGTAATTAATAGTATTTGATTGACTTAGATTGTGTTTGTATTAATTATATTATTTATTTGTGAAATATTTGCATGCCAATGAGGCGAAATATGTCTGTACTTTTGTCTATACTGAAAATCTTTATCTACCATATTTCTGCAAATAAAGATGATTATGATTATGATTTCACAGATGATGTATTTCTGTTGTCGCTATAACAAACAATACTAAAAACCAGAAAAATGATTTAAGAGGGCCTCCCAAACAACAGACATGTTTTTTTTTTGCCTTTTTTATATATATAAGGGTCCATTTTTATATATAAGGGTACGGAACCTTGCGTGCGCGAGTCCGACTCGCACTTGACCGATTTTAATTTTCATAATGGACCCGTTTTTGTAGCACGGCAATAAACCTGTCGCGTCTCGTTTCGCTTGGAGGTGCGAAGTTCGTTCGCATAACGATCGCTCGAACTACAAACGAATCGATAGACCTCGACCTTGCTTATCGCGGGCCGTTAACCCGCGGTGTAACAGCAAAAAGACTTCTAGGCGGAGGAACGAGAATTATCGTCATACATGTATAAAAAAAGGCCTTATCTCACACCGTTACGTAATTGGAGCAGTTTTTATCAGCTCTCCGGGACCGTGCAAATTGCGTAATTCGCCGCGATAGAATAATTCGTCGACCTTTTACCTTTATCGCCTACTATTCGACAAATTATTACTTATGTTATCGTATCGCAGTGTAGTAAGACCCCCCCAATATATGTAGTGGCGACCTGTGCAAATATACGGGAAGTCGATGGATGCAGGTGGCCTAGGATCGTGCTACGAAGCAGTCTGTCGGCGAGGCCAATGTTCAGCAGTGGACTCGAACAGGCCGAAATGATGAAGATGATTGCGCGTTTTCAACACTACAAGTGTATGTTTATCCATAAAATACAGGTTAGGTGCAACAGTTATGATACAATTAACGAGGATAATAATTAAATAACTATCAGCTTTTTAGTAAATTTACAGTTAGCTTGAGCAATCATTAATTCAAAATTATTATAAGTTTTGTCTTGCTCCCAGAATAAACTTATGATAAATAAAACATACTAGCCAATGTTAATTTCGGCTATAGTGACGTATATTATTTTGATATATCCAGAAACGGTTTTTGTGGTATGCCGTTTTAAGAAGTATTCGTTTGAAATTTAAGAGTTGGTGGCAAGGTGGCTTAAACACTTATCATAATCAATGTTTGACCGGCAGATTTTTTTATATAGGACTAGATAGAAGATATAGGTCAAATAAAATTATAAAAGATAACTTCTTTATTTATTACTTTTGACTTGTCGCTTACTTGCGGGGGTCTTTTCGAAACTTAACGTAGAGAAAACGTTATCAAATGAAAATATTAATATTTTTAACCATTTCTGTGGGGCGCAACAATCTCCTCAACCATAATATGCCCAATACAGACATAAGTACAATGCACATAAGCACAGCCTCTTCCAGGTAAAGAATGACCAAAAAATCTAATACAAAACTATTAGCGTGTATATTAAATGAAGAATATTCGCGTAAAATCAAGGAGTCAATTTAGCGTGTATGTTTAGTTTTCTCCCGTTATATGATAAATTCTTTGTGACGCCATATTATATATTAAATATCTTTTCGGCTTAATTGCAAGTCGATATCACACTCCACGTATACGACCTCGGGGCTAGAGATCTCCCCTAGGACCTAGGGGAAGTCTCTAGCCTAGGGTCTAATCGTGAGGGTCCTAGGACGCTAGGACCCTCACGATAAACGCATTCGAAGATTCGATACTTTTTTCTTACACGCAGACAAACCAATTTATTTGAGTCTGATCATTAATATCATATGCATATAAAATTACAGTGATTAGAAATAAACGCTTGTGTTTCAACATCTAAGAGGTTGTCCTATTCGCCACTGAGATTATAAGTCTCAATAACGATAGAGAAAATGCCGATAAATAATCGACATGCCCACATGCTGGCCTTCTGTTGTGTCGCCTCTGCTTCGTCGTGGGTGTCACGATTATAATTTACGACGACAAGACATTGACCCACGCAGAAGGAATAACCAGCCTAACGCGTAAGTAGTAGAGAGTGTATTTATTTATTAAGACCACAAATAACTTACAATATGTCATAAACATAAAAGGTGCCATCGTTATTGTAAACCTAACAACGTTCGCCACAGCTATTATTCACAATCAGGAATTTTAAATTTAATTAAATGACATAAAATATAACGAAATATAAAATATAAATAAAAACCTTAATTTCTCAGACAAGAAAAACTTTTGTTTCGCTCTTAATTCTTTATAAAAGTTAATGATGTGGACATTATTTTAGACCCTATGTTCCGGGCTTTTAACGAAAATAACTTAAAATACACAAGTTTTTACAGTTCAAACTAATTGTTGCTAACTCACATAACACGATTCCGTTTAATGCAAATATATTATGCATTGTTCTCTTATTTTGGTGGTTGTATGCACTTGGCAGAAAACGTTCGTTCGATCATAAACAATGGGCATTGTGAAACGATTCCCGAAACTCTCCATAAATAACGAAACACTCGATTTGAAGTATTCGCGAGTAAATTGACAAGGCAGGGGTGTATGAATAAAACAGACCCGGCGCAAACACGAAAGGGTCGAAAATTCCCAATTGCTATCTGAATGCTTGATTGCGCGGGAAGCAAGTATTCAATCTTCGACGCTCTCGCAATAGAAGGACGGAATAGGGAGAGGATTTAGTTACGCTGATCCCATTCACAAAGCCCTGTCTTACTTACTTATTTATAGAAATTTTCTATTCCTTTTGTCTTAACTCAAAGTCACTTATCCTCAACATTTTCCATCGAATATACAATCCTTGTATCAGGCCACGTTTGAGTCGACTGCTGCACATAGGGTGCCAAGGGTCCTAGCGGTCTACTAGGAAACATAATCCCGAGCCATCTGCATCGTTTTCCCGTATATTGCATAGATCGTCACTTTATCTAGAGGCCTTCCGTTCTACAATGAGATGCTTAACACAAGGCCGTCATTCTAGAACCTTTCATTAAAATTGTCACGCTGAGTTTCTTTCGACGGTTCTTCTCAGGTCAGTGGCTTTTTTTCCGATCTAGTACCGGACTATTATTTTTTACTATCAAAAAGGAATTGTAATTATATATTGTATAAAGATATTTGAATTTGAACTTCTTCCCCAACTCATAGTAGTAGCTGTCTTCATTTGTTCCCGTTATAATTGCAGCAGCAGCAGTGCCTCCCATCGAAATACTTATCAATAAATTTTTTTTATAATAAAACTGAGCTACATATTAGAAATAGCTACGAAGTACGTTACGTTAGCGTAACCTCAACGTTTATACTTGCTACTGCAATTAATTCGATTCGACGTCAATAATGGAAGTTGGTTAATCAATAAGGTTCATGTCATAAACCACTTTTGCGGTATAAAGAGATAATTATGTACAGTTAGTTGGGAAAGTTTTTCGTTAATGAGCTACCCTGTTGCCAACTTACTTATGCTGAATTAAAGTTAAAATCATCCTTTCGCACAAAGCGAGATTCTCGAGAGAAATTTGCTGCAACTTCCCTACAACTATTTCGCCTTAACCCAACATATAACTTACCGTAAATGTTAAACAAAAGCGTCTTATATATAATAAAACAGTGAACTGCACAACTCGTTACCGGCATCTGTGAGCGACTTTTGTGATTTATTGCTGTTAGGACTTAGATGATTCAGATGCAAAGTACTCGTCTATACGACACGTGTGCCTGATCGGAGTCGCGTGTTTAAGAATTTATACTAAGCACAAAATAGCGATGTTCCGAGTTTTGTTTATTTTTAAGCGGCAATATTAGGACTTTGCATCAAAGATTCAGCCAAACTCATCTAGACGTGTATGTGTCATGACTATATATCAAGAAGGAAACAGTGATATAGGTTGACAAAGCATGTACAAGAAGATGTTGAAGATGACTATCACATAACATCAGACGAGTCAATAACAAACATAAACAGAGTTTGACAGAATAATATAAGTACGAATTTCTCAAGATAATTCTATATCACCTTTTGATTAAGTGGAGAAGTATAACACTTCCACTTCACGCCGTCCTGTGAGCTTTGCCCTTCTGTGGCTGCCCATTAGTGCAACAGATAGGACTGCTGCGTGGCCCTACCACAGTTGGAATACTAAATAATTAGCGTCCATGTTATCAGATCTCATGCACGCCGAACACGTCATGACCTACGGGCGTATTCGTGTCGTGATTCTGACGAGCGCACACGATAATTATGTATTAATTGGACCGCGGCGCGTGCGTCACGATGCTCTTTTGTTATGCTCTATTGTTCCAACTCCATCGGTTGTCGCATCCGGCGGCGGGCGAGTCGAGTTCAACGAGTAGTGTCTCGACGTAAAAGATTCATGCTTGTTTTGTGTTCACCTGATTTTAAGTGATATCCACCGCCCATGGAGATGTACGACCGTGATGGGTTGCAGATGCGTTGCCTATAATATAATATCTGTTTTTCGTCAAGGTTCTAATGATTTTTTCCTTGTACGTCACTAATATAATCGTTAGATACAGATAAAACGCAAAATTACATGTTTATACGTTGCCGTATCTACGAACCTATTATATATTATAGTATTGGAAATGTAATGGACGGCGGTTATCATTTATCATCAGGTGAACCGCCAGCTCTCTCTCTCAGTATTGGAAACCACACCTAGTCTATAGTCAACTATCCCGATGTTTTCTTACAGTAAGCAAATAAAAAATGTCCGTCGTTAATCCGTCGTTATAGACATGAAGAGACGTTATAAATATCACTTCATCAATCTGAAAACTCAGTCTTCACTATTTCTGGCGCACCGACCTCCCATTCCACGAGTTCGTAATACATGAAATGTTTTGCCAATATTTTCCATGTTATTCTGGGAAGTATAAGCAACGCACCATTGACGTTTTCATATTTACGCCAATATGTTAATGTTTTAAGACGGTTTTAAGACTATAACGTTTTTAGTAAGTATTAATTTTTATTTTTATTGCTACTCTCTGCACTCCAGAATAAATGTTTGTAGATAAATGAACAAAAAATTTCGGCGCTGTGGGATTCAACATTAATCGAACGATGAATGTGCATGTGGTCCATAGTACTGAAGTCTATTCGGAAAGCTGGAAATCATCGAGTTGATTCAAGGTGACTTTCGAAAACGAACATAGAAGCGGATGATAAGGGATATCGGTATACAGTTCTTTCTGGAGAGCGTTGCCACCTTTCTTGGAGAACAGCACCACCACATTTTGTTTCTACGATTCTGGTGTCACATCCTGAAGGTCGGAGTTAAGTGGCTTCTGAAGGTCCAGTTCTACAAGTACCAGGTCTCCTCCCGCTTTCTGAAGCTCGGCTGTAATTTCGTCTACTCCTGGTTCTTTTTTGGAAGGACGAATAACCGATGGGAAAGAAAGATTCTCGAGTGGCAGCCTCGAACTAGTCATCGCAGTGTAGGACGACCCCCCACTAGATGGAGTGACGACCAATGGAAGTCGATGGATGCAAATGGCTTTGGATTGTGCTTCGTTGCAGTCTGACGATGACGATGATTGTCAACAGTTCTTCGTGTATAAGGAATTTACATATTTCATCCCGCATAAGGAGGGTTAAATCTTAAACATTATTTATAACACAGCGGGTTTTGAACGTGCAACCTCGACAAATGACATTCTAACCACTGACTCATTCAGTAACCCCATATCGTTTAGTGGTAAATATATCAACAGTTGTGAACTTTAATGGAACACGAACTCATAATGTGTAAACCTTAAGTAGTGTTTCTGTTCGTTTAGATTTTAGGACAAACCTTTCAAATTGATAATCACAAAAAAAAATAACTCAAAAAACATGGTTACATCCATACATAGGTTTTCATACATTACACGCGTAAGTCGTTTTCATAATGTCGGCCTTACAGGCTTAATACGTTAAGCCACGTCGCAGGCTTTGCTCCGATGTAAACCGGTACGAGTTGAACCGGGAGCAGGCCATAAATAATCCGTTGTAACGCGAAAATATCGCGTACAATTTGCGACGGAAAAAACCCGCGCATCCATTTAAATTCGTTTAACAATAAGTTATAGAGGTAGCGGGGCTTCCTCGTCGAATTTTTAATGAATATTAACAGTGGATTTGTTCTTGTTTCGGGTACCGTTGACGCGGTCGTTAATTTGACCTAATGGGGGTCGTTTTCGCGGATGTACCGCGAATCGCACCCTTGGGGTTGGTTTATTGCCTGCTGGCGTGTTCCGCCCGTGTTCGCTTTGAATTTCTTGTAATTATTTACTTATACGCTTGTGGCAAGGAAACTCCTTGAGTGTTACGAATCACATAAAATTGTACATGGCTAGTTTGTGTGCCCTAATTTATACATATAAATAAATTTGGAGTGTCTGTTTGTAATATTAAAATAACCGCTTTTTATTGAATGCATTTGGATTTATACACGATACATTTACCAAAATAACATTTTTTACAATTTTTGTCTGTCTGTCTGTTTGTTTGTTCCGGCTAATCTCTGAAAAGGCTGAACCGATTTGGACGGGACTTTCACTGGTAGATAGCTGATGTAGTAAGGAGTGACTTAGGCTACTTTTATTTTATATGTTTTTTATATTAAATACCACGCGGACGAAGTCGCGGGCACAGCTAGTTTTAAATAAATTAAGAGTATCTGCACGAATATCTAGTACTGGGTTGATTGTTTCAATTATTTATAATTGGTGGTTAAGCTAGTATTTAAAAAGCGGCGATAAACTTTCGTATAGTGTGTCGTACTATAAAAATTAAAAAAAAAACGATCAGTTTGAGCTAAATAAACTACTTCCTAACTGAAGATAAGTTATCGACAAATTATCATATACCTAAAAAAAATTGATAACATTATCTTGGGATATAAATATTTTTGTTAAATAATATATTACTATTAACAGTAAAGGCAAACAGAACACTTTCAACTTTGAATTAATGATAAAAGTTCTGTAATTATCCTTATAGGTACATACGTTGTTGGCGAATTATTTTATGCATCACATTAAAGATCGAATATTAAAATAAACAATAAAGATCGAAGTATTTTTACATACTTTATTTTTGTGCAAAATTATAAAGTATATCTTCTAAAAATAAGTAACCGTAAACAAGCCATATAGTTTACATTTTGAAAAATATTTTATAAACGACACTGTCACTAAACAACTAGACTATAAAAGCTGATGTTTTTTTCCATATAAGAGATAACGG
This sequence comes from Iphiclides podalirius, assembly GCA_933534255.1. Classification (NCBI taxonomy): domain Eukaryota; kingdom Metazoa; phylum Arthropoda; class Insecta; order Lepidoptera; family Papilionidae; genus Iphiclides; species Iphiclides podalirius. Next base: position 9,235,025 of record OW152834.1, read on the forward strand.
ATTAACGTGCGTTTAGATATATTTAAACATAGCAAAAAACATAATTGATTAAAAAGGGTCGCGAAGTTCAGCCTAATTTATACGTCGGAATCAAGGACGCCCCCATCCCTAGGGACAGAAATAAATTGAAGGATGTCCTTCTCCCACACGAAGTAAAGGGGCGTCGTAAAAATAAGGACAGTATTAATATCGAAACATAGCAATACATTATATTGGATAAGTATACTGGATTAAGGTCTATAGTCGACGATAAAAAATTCTAATGGTATTGAAGACGAAGAAGTTTTAGGACATATTTTTTGTTCTTCTGTTCAGGATGTACAACACTACAGATTTGAGAATTATGGTTCACCTTAAATGTGGTAGGGCGGTAGCAGTCTTCGCTGTTGCACGAATGGGCAGATCCGTCCGAAGAAGTACCACGACCGCACATAAGATAGGCGTGAAGTGGAAGTTTTATACCTATGCGTTTCGCCTGGTTAGTGAGGTTGCCCACTTTATTGAAAGGCGGCAACGCGTCTGCAACCCTACGGGTGTTGCAAATGTCCATGGGAGGTGGTAAATAAATAATTAAGCGCCTAATTTAAGGCGTTTAATTAATTAATTCAGGTGAACCGCTACCTACTTCTACCTTCTAACATAAAAAAAAAACATTTGATACGGCAACTCGATTCGTGTTTTGATTTAGGCTTTTGCTAATTATGTTAGATCAAAAATGTTAGATTAAGCGCGGATATGTTTTGTCCATTTAGTAAAATACCACTTTTCTCCGCGGGATATTGACGCGTAAAAACATTAAACTACTTTGGCTATTATCACGTTTAGGTTATGTTTAAATTCCCGAAGTTCCGAATACTTTGCGGTATTCATTGCGTTGGCATAAAAACAGCTTATTTATTATATTATATAATTGCGCTATTGCATCCTTCGAATCTCCCACACAATCAAGTTACAGCCGTACCATGCTCTGTTTAGTATCGTGTGCTCAATGGACGCTAGACAAATATAGGTCTGTTCTTCGTCGGACCCACTTATCAGCAGATCCTTACACAAACACGCCCGAATCCCTGAGATTAACCCCAACGGCGAGCGAGGCGTTTTCACGTAGACATCGGAAAACAATCACACGGTGGCCGGCAACTGAGATTTTCCATAAATCCAAAAATAAACACAGCCCGCGCTAAGTTGGGGGGTGAATGTGCCGTGCGAATATTCTCGAAAGTTTTCCGCCTCGCTTATGCCCCTTCCGAACGCGATATTGGCGCTTAACGCTACGGCATAAGTGCGAAATTGGCACGAATTTCTCCACGCCGATCGGAGTGGTTCTGACGAGGAAATGAGTACGTTGCCACGATGCTTTAATCGGTAGTTCGTCGATGTTTCCCGGTCAATGCCTCGAATTGTCAAAATTCTCTCCACAAGATGTAAAATACGAAACATACCTCGACTTGTAGCATCGTTGTTAATTGAATTCCATTAAAAATTAATTGGGAATAAAATAATTCCTAAATTAGCGGTGAAAATATCATCGATTGTAAAAATATTTTAATTTTTAATGACAGTCGTACTCCATGTGATGTCAATAGCCTTTACTTTCAGTAAAAGAATAAACAATTTAGTCACATCTAAAGAATAATTACAATGTTGGCTCAAACATGTTAGCTTCTATCATCCATAAGAAAACCCTACATATATCTGGGATTACAGATTATGTTTGGTTTATTCACAATTTGTTCTTTGGTTTTTTTACCAGGATTGTGTTAGTCACAATCCAGGTTGGATACCTTCTTCATCTTTCTTCTGCCCTTATCCCACGTAAGGTGGGGTCATCATAACATGTCCTATCCTGATACTAAGGAGCCAAAATCCCCTTGTGGTTCTAAAATTTCTGGTGAGAAAACAAATTCTGTTTGCCTTGAACCAAATAGCGGAAGATTGTATTTTACCAACATTACCACTCCGATGTCTTAACGCAGGGAAGTATTAAAAAGGCTTACGTCTACTCGATATAGGAACAGATTTTTGGTGAAAAAACACGACAGCGGTCAAAGGACGCGCTAACCACGTCCGACGGCGGAACTAAACGCTGTGTCAATAACATTTCGGCTTGTTTTTTGTGTGGATTTTTTTGCCGACGGCAATTGTTTCCGAAGATGAGTTTCCAAGATTGGAAACGGAACATTCTGAGTTGCAGCCTTTGTATATACAGCATGTCGTTACCAACGCGACAATAAATGAACACACATATAGAGGATACCTTTTTAAAATTGTATCAAAAATTTACATTCTTTAAACATCAATATTTACAGAGTTATAAAATTTTCCAAAACAAAGAATTTTAGAACACCCTTAAGTATAAAACTGTAACGCAAAGTTCATTTGTAAAGGTCACAAAGCGTATGAATGGGTTGAATGAATTTAAAAGAGACAAAACATACTGTTAGAAACAGTATGTTTTGTTTAGTTTTTTTTTAATTATGGATATTTTTTAACGTTAATATGTTTTTATTATTATTGGCAAGTAGCGTTAGATGTGTGTTCATATATTGTCGCGGTGGTAACGACACGCTGTATATATTTTTATGTAAGAAAAAGGCACGTGAGCTGACGGTTCGCCGGTCGTTAAGTGACAACCTCTGCCCATAGACATTTGCAACACCCGTATATGCAGATGCATATCTAAAGCTGTGGTATAAATAAACTTGTATGTCTACTAAACTTTATAAACTGTTTCATGTAAGTATAACCTGCTATGAGACATTATTTGTGTTAAAACATCATTTGCCAGTTCTATGACACGTAAAACTAACGTTAAAACACTTATCACTATTGGCTTATAATAAGTCAAATGGAACACAATTGTGTCATAACTTGAATAAAACTTATTTAGAAGTTTCGCGGCTTTTTATTAAATATATTGGCTTCCCTATGTTTCGAATACTTTACACCATTATGAATATGGGATGGACTGACTATATTTTACGTCTGGATGCTGTAGCTTGCTTTGAAATTATATATTTTATTCTGATGCATAAAGAAGACCTTGACCGTATCTTGATGTCTTGCAGTCATTGTGTGCCGTGTTTGTAAATTTACTTCTCTAAGTTGTTCTACCAACATCTTCTATATTAAAATTCGGATGTATTTATTGCAACAGCACCGTAAATATAAATTATGCATAAAATTTACTCAAGCTTGTACATACGGACAAAGTAACTTGCATATTGTACTCGGTGGCCGAGACTACAGGCGCGGAATACTATCAGGAGTTGACTCCCAAACTAGTGGTGCGGTGATTGTTGCGCTATATACAGAGACAATTGAGCGAACGTCCGCGCGGAATATAGAACAAACCTCTACGGACCTCGTTTGAGACGTACGAGTTCACAAATTTGAAACGCGGGGTCGTTGACCTGCTGTGGTGTAGGATTATTGCCTCTCACACGAGACCACAGAGCAGGCGTAAACCGTAAAACTTTTCCATTATTACGTGAATTAAGTAAGTTAAGAGTGTTTTTAGAGAGCTTCATTTCAGCCTTTGATTATAATAAAAAACGCTACAACAAGAACGCTCCTTATTTAGATGAGCGCTGTTTTATTTAACTAAAAAGATAAATTACATCTCACCAATGATTATCATACAAAAAGCTGTTATTTTTATCTTATTCAAGTCATCAAAATTTCATATTTTATTTGTATGTACAACAGGCGAACTTACCATTTTATTAAGTTTAAAAATATGTAACAAAATTGGTAATTATTAGTTAAATAAATCGTTATGAAACAAACGAAGAAAATATAAACTTATATGTAAATTTATAAATTATAAACTTATATGTTAATTAGTACATCTGTTCATATTTGCATCAACAGCGTCCTAATGTGAAAACCCCATGACACTAACATACTTTCTTTTACAACCTGTTGTTTTCTCTCGAATAAAATTATTTGTCTCGTGTTTTATCCTCCAGCGTATGGTTTTATTTATTCATCGACTACCCGTAGTAAACCTGCCTCTTGCGCCAGAGGGTGTGGGTTCGATACCCACTACTGAAAAAATATTGTGTGATGCATATAGCGTTTTTCCAGTGTTTGGGTGTTTATATATTTATAATATGTATATATTTACAAAAGAAAAGTATGTTTAATTATATTTATACCCTCTACCTATTACCCATAGTACAAGCGGTTCTTAGTATGGGACTAAAAAAAGTTGTGTACAATATAAAAATGTGTCCTAAAATATACATTGTTATAATTTTTTATTATTTTTCCATTATATTCAACACCGACACGACTTCTCGATTCCGTCCCACCGGGATACGTTTCTTGCACCGGCATTGTTCGCTCTGCATATGCAATGTAGCCGATAGTGTTTCTAGGCAATAAGGCCGATAATTTCTAACCACCTGTTTTGCCATTCGCGTCGTTTACGTAACAAGCCACTTGCGCGAACAGTACACGCGTAAGAAACTCGCTTGTACCGTTCGCGTGAGGCCCGAACGTTGCGGATCGATGGGAAATCGATTTTGAATGTCGTAACTCTAATTGTTTCGGATCGATGACGTTAATCGCTTTGATGCGTTTGACGGTTCGTAGGTAATAGGTGCCCAAGGGGTTGACGTCAGTTAAGTCTAACGTTAAATCCTAAGCAATTACATTACATTGTGCATTAAAAACCTGGCCTCCGCATAAAAACGGTCAAGTTTTATACGGAAACACGCCATCTAAATAAATCTGCGTTTAAATAAAATAACGCAACGTTAAATTTATTGACTGTTATAAGAAAAATCACCAAGCCACAGAACTTTTGACACCGCCCGAACTTAACTCGTACCGAAGTTTAATCAAACCGAGCATTTGTTTTATACGTGACATCACCGAGAGTAAAATAGAGAAATAAAACCTGACCGCTGTGGCTAGTGACACACTATCCGAATCGAAAGATTTTGAGACGTATCGTCTTCGGTTTACAGTTCATTTTGAAGCGTACGCCAAGAGTACTTTCACTAAGTAATGCCAATGTCAGCTCTCAACTATTTTCTCCGATATTATACAATCTGTTACGCAGCATTGATTGCATGACGCAATCTCGCAGACGACATGCGGTGTTTGAATTGAACCGGTTTTACAGCGAGTTTTGTTCATATTTTTATTTTTTTTTGATTGCAATATCGTTAAGTAGTTGATGTTTAACAATTACATTAAAAAGAAAATCACACTCTACTTAAAACATTAATATTAAAAACCCGCTTTTTTTTCACAGTCAAAGTTAAAATTTCTTTATTCAATAAAAGATTGTTTTAAAGCTCTTACTGAACGTCAACCTATATATTCGTAAAAATGTTTATGCTTTTAATTCAAAATCTTATTTTACTATCACCAATACCAATACAAATATTGGTCAAACATTAGGAAGACTCATATTCCAGAAATTTCTGACAAATCAGAAACTTCATACCAAAAAACTTTCGTATAGGTATGGGCCGTGATAGCTCAGTGTCCGAGCGTTCGCCTTTTATTCAATATACTCGAGCAACCTGAGTTCGATCCCCGGTGCCGGCACCAATGAAGTTTTTAACTTTAAGTGCTGTCTTATCACGTGCTCCGCGGTGAAGGAAAACATCGTGAGGAAACCTGCATATTTTTGAAATAATAACAAAAAATATATATTTTTCGAAGATAATATGTGAAGCCCGCCAATCCGCAGTGGGGCCGCGTGGTGGACTATGCCCTGATACCGTCTGTATACCGCTTGTCCGATTTACAACATTCTTATTTTAGTATGAAACTGTTCAACTGCACAGGTTTAACTACACGTTTTATGCTTAATCTAAATACGTAGTAAATAAATAAATATTTTCGGACACATTTATTACACAATGTTTTCCAGTCCCAAACTAAGCAATGCGTGTTCTATGGGTACTAGAAAAGTTATAAACAAACTTAAACATACTTTTTTTTAATAAATAATTACATATTAAAAATACATAAACACCCAGACACTGGAAAAACGCTATGTTAATCACACAAAACTTTTCCAGCAGTGGGGATTGAACCCGCAGCCTCTTGCGTAAGACACAGGTTCACTACTCTCCACGCCAATCAGTAGTAGGTCCTGGTAATTGAGTGTTCAAAATTTGAACAATGCATTAGCTTACTTATTATACTCTAACGATTTAATTTGTGATACCGATTGGGCAGCACTATCGCGTATACTTCTTGTTGACAGCCAGAGAAAGACGAAGACCACGAAATGCTCCCTGCAGCTTCATTTATACCTCACAGAATGACACTTCTTTTAGTGCTGCCAACAACCTCAAGGAATGACTTCCTTTAGTGTTGCCAACAAATGTAAGTATAACCATTTACGTGTGATCAGAAAATATTTAGTACGTAGACGTTACAAAGCTCGGGCCACACTTTGTACCGCCCAATATAGCTTCCTAAGCTTTTGACTCGGCGGTGGAGGTCGTGGCTTCGATTGCCACACGGAACAAGTATTTGTGTGATCCACAAATAATCGTTCCGGATCTGGGTGTTTGTTCCCAAAGAGGGTGACGGCAGCCAGGCCTAAGCCTAGCCAAAACCACTTACAGCATGGTTCACATGTTGTGCCGACTGGGATAAGGATAAGGGCAGGAAGATGATGATTATGAGTAACTAGAACGACAGCGCAACAAAATTTCAAATTTAAATATTTTCATGGTGGCACGGAGACGCAGTTACTAATCCATTGGCATCGGCACCGGTGGTTCTGGGTTCAGTATACAAGTATATATGTGACACAGCGATAATTTTACGGTTTTAGATATTTTTTCCTAAGGCCTCCTTTTGCCAACCCCATTTACGTGCGATGAAGGCAGGAAAAAGAAAGAAAATTCTGGAATTAGATGATAACTAAGCAATCTTGTTGATTGTTCTGTCATCATCTAAATACTGTTGCAGAGTACCAGGGAATAGGTTCTGCTCCAGCCGCTGATAAAAACACTCACAAATAAACCGCTTGGTTCGTCACTTCAAAATCAAAATACTACTCTACCAAGCTTATAACGTACATGATACAAATAATTTTAACCTGACTTTGAAATGTAGCTAAAAAAAGGAACCTTTAGTATCACAAATAGAAGAATAATTGATCTTCTTGAAACAAAATATCTCTATGTCTTTACACGAATTTACACGTTTATTTTATTAGGGCTTACCTTGCTCCCGACATGTACGTGTTCACTGTTAAAAGTTCGAAGCTACTGGTCAGTGTTATGTTTGATATCCAAAGTTTTTGCAGCTTCATTACTTAGCTTCAGTGTTCGCGTCCTGTTTAGAATCTAATTGCCTTAAATATCATATTATATCCTTAATCGCATAATTGTATCTTCTTATTAATTATACACATATTAAATACACAAAATGGAAATAAGATTTACGTACGGTAATTATGCGTCGCTAATTATTTACTATTAAAAGGAAGCAAATGAATGAAGTAAACCAATTACTTGCATTTGATATAACGTAAATTCGGGCACGTTCTGACAGTTTTAAAAATTCGAATAAAAGGAAAGCTGGTAAGTGAAACTGTATCCTTTAGCTGTTAATCAAAATGAAACTAAAAAATATAAAGCGTTTTTTTCTCACATAGCTACTTCATTTTACTACTAGATATATTTTTTTCTGTGATTTAAATGTATATTATTTAGCAAACCAATTTTTATTTTGGCGCTCGCCGAGTTCAAATCTTTTCTAATCCCGATGGCAGCATCAATGAAATTGTTAAATTTAAGTTTAAATTGTAATTTTAAAGGCCGGCAACGCCTTTGTGAGCCCTCGGGTGTTGCAGGTGTTCATGGGCGGCGGTAATCACTTACCATCAGGTGAGCCTCCTGCTCGTTTGCCCCTTTTCTCCATAAAAAAAAAAGTGCTGGATTCACCGCTAAGCATGTGATACATGCTTAGCGGTGAAGGAAAACCTCGTAAGGAAACCTGCATATTATTGAAATAAAAACAAAAAATATTTATTTCGTAGATATGTGAAGATCGCCAATCCGCAGTGGTGGACTAATATCCCCTGAACACAAAAGGCCTTTGCCCTGAATTGGTACAGATATAGCCTGTTACTTTACTTTACTTTTTACTTTAACCTTTGAGCGGGCAAAGAACCAGCCCTCTTATCACCAGCCGCGGCGATTCGATGTGCCACGGACCTAAAGTTTTAACAGCAAATGGCACAAATACATAATCTGATCAAAGAGACTCAAATTTTGATTAAACAGAAATTGGTATACGTATTGATACAAAAATAAATCGATCTATTGTGAATTCACATGCATAATTTTAATGCGCAATAGATATATTTATAACAATAATGCAATTAATACAAACACATTACGCATGGAGTGTATCTTACATCCACCGACGATATAATGAAACCATAAAGCTCTGGAAGAGACACGAATTAACACAACAAGCGGCCATAAAGCCCTTTAATTACGTAAATAAGACGCGCGTGGAGTGCAAAGCGAACGATCTAATTAAATACCCATTACGTCGTCGCCAACCCAGCGAAGCAGCTTCAAACGCGCAAGGGATTTGGAAAAAGGGCGGTTATGCTTTCAGTGTAATTCTTATTCACAATTAACGGAGACACAATTTTAAGAGCTACCTTATGTTTGTAATAAGTGACTGGAAAAATTTAGACGCGACAACAGGACAAAACAACACTTTTTTACAATTAAAAAATAGCCTATGTCCTTTCTCGTGCTCTAGACTATCTGTGTACGAAATTTCATTTAAATCGGTATAGTAGTTTTGGCGTGAAAGCGAGACAGACAAACAGAGTCACTTTCACATTTATAATATTAGTATGGATAAGTGAAAGTTGTACTTATATATATGTACATTTCAAATTGAATGATGTAACTATCGCAAACATTTTATAATATTATAAGCTTAGGCTTAACTCGTATTCAAATTCTCTCCAAAAACAATTAAACGCTCTTAAAGTTTTATCAACATTTAATTTAATTTATTTATTTAATAGTTCCTCTACATAGCATCCTACCAACGGCACCAATTTTTCCAGCCCTCTTAAGTGTTGATCTAAGGTTTTTTTTATTCATTTAATCTCCTACACAGACATAGATATACATCCTATATATACAACCAAGTCAGGGAATCAGTTATCACCAGTGCCATTACCGGACCTTCAAGAGACCTAAGACCTAAGACCCTCACTTGTGAGCCCATTCCTTCCTCAAAGGTCGGCAACCAATTTGTGACTCCTCTGGTGTTGCGAGTGTTCAGGTTGGTGGTGAACACTTACCTTCAGGTAACCCTGCTCCTTTGCCCTTTTTCCACAAAAAAAAAACATTGACATAACTATTATATTTTCAATTTACATTGCTTCCGTGTCAATTTTGTAGGCCCTTTTTGCGTTCGGATATTATTCTATTTCTCCAGTGTTTACGGGACGTGTTCTTTGTTTATTGGCGTCACGCTCGCGCCTAACTCGCTCTCCTATCATGGACGTGTTTATCGGACGGGGTGACGCGTACTAGGCTTTATTGAATTAGAAATATGGGATGAGATTCGCGATCCCACTAAGGTTTTATACGGATAAGCGGGAATAAACACGGGCGTATTTTTCGAAAACCTTCGACGCGATGCCACATTCGAGTTGATACAAGATATTGTGCACCCTTTGTGCGATGACACAGATATTGTTACTTAAGTGAACACGGGGTTGGAGTGTTTACTTCCTTCAATACATTTAGGCTCAGAAAATATTTCGCACTCGATAGCTGTGCTGTCGAATTGTGTTCCAGTTGCCTGAATTATGGGTTACACGAAATAGGCATACGCCTTTTTTTGGGTTTCGCCGTATCTCTTCGTGAGTCTCTTTTCATTTACTCTTTTAATTTACACGATTAATTTGAGACATAAAAATTTGTAGAATAACTCTTTGACCAATTGCATTGTATAGTGCAGGGATTAACAGTATAAAAAATAAAAAATTTTAATCGAACTATTTTTCCTTTCAAATTTAACCACGGCAATCCGCCGTGGTTTGGAGTGCACAATGCCCTAATACCCTCTTTACAATGGAGCTCTTTGCCCACCAGTGGGATACATGTACTTACTTGTATGTTTTACTTAACTTTTATCTCTTCATTGGCTACGAGTCGTCATTAAACAAACCAAATAGATGACAGTTAAAAATTAATAGTCTATGCATTCAACTAAAACCCGAACAATGCGACTCTGAATCACGATAAATAGTTCACTGAAAACTAAATTGCCGCGGCAGATTTATGAAGCAACTTAACGTGTTATTGTTTGAAACTGTCTACAGATTGTAACGTTGAATGATGTGAGGAAAAGTAATAAGAGAATGTGCTAAGCACAATATATTTTTCACCTAGAACATTTTCCTAAGGTTTTATTAAATTTTTGGAAAGAAGTTCCTTATCGCGCGTTGTGAAAGGGGGCTAGACGGAAAAGTTGTAACGACACTTTTTATGAAAGAATAGACAGACTATACTGTGCTATAGTAAGCTAATATATATATATATATTAGCTTACTATAGCAAAGTATAGTCTGTCTATTTTTTCATACACGTCATAGATGCGCTGGACTTTGTAAACACAATAATCGAAAGGAACTTCGTTCCATCCGGGTGTCCCTTGACACCTCTCAAATTTTTTATAGTTTCAGAATAGTTTGACTGCGAAAATAATAAATATATACTATGTGAGTTGTCATTAAAAAAAATTGATAACTAAAAGGAAACGCATCGCTGCGTATACTGAAAGAGATGACCAATTCTAACTCTCAGCGGACTCAAACAAGTATAGAGTTTTGAATATAGATAATAATTGTTTTATTTTAATGGCCGAAATCTGAAAACCAGCCAAGTACGAGTCGAACTTGCGCACAAGGGATTCCGTTTCATTATCTATAAAAACCGCAATAAAAACATATCTGTTGAATGAAAGCCCCATTTAAATATGTTTATATTCTGTTTTTTAGTATTTATTGTTATAGCAGCAACAGAAATACATTATCTGTGAAAACTCCAACTGTCTATGTTCCTGAGATACAACCTGGTGAAAGTTGGACAGACAGATAGAGAGACAGCGGAGTCTTAGTAATAGGGTCCCGTTTTACCCTTTGGGTACGGAGCCCTAAAAATGAGAAATGAACTCGGGGCGTTATCGTCCATGACGGCCACTATTACAACATTATGGCGGCATAAAACCGCCTCAGACGTAACGTCGATAGGAGGAAAGGGACGTCCGCGACATAGCTTTTATTACAACTGCAAACTTAACGACGCGCGACAGTCAATGTAGTTTACAGCACTGATAACGCCTTCAGCTGCTGCTATTAAAGGGACGATTTATTATGTTACGATTAACTGTTGAGTTATTTAGCGACAACGTAAATACTTTTAGAGCCAAAATTATCAATTATCCTCTTTGGGTTTAATTGGTTTCATGGAATTTATTTCAGCTTTTATTTTTATTTTTTTGTTTCGACTATTTTATAATATTTGGCTACACTATCGCATTGGGTCAGCCTGTAATGAAAGTTGTATGCGTGGGTGTGATATATAAATTAAAAAAAAATGTTTAATACTTCGAAGTTAAAATACTACAAAAATTTTGTACAACTCAATTGCTAATCTTATGGTATTATTATAAATTTTTTAATTTAGTTTTTATCTGTTGCGTTTTTTGTTTTTTAGTACCTAGTTATGTAGCTCGTACTTTTTAATTATTAAATTATATACCTCGTGGAATCCTGTAAATGTTAGCTCCTAAGACTATTGTTATACTTATTACAATACAACAAGTTATTCCGTTGGTGGTTCATAACAATAAATAAATAAATAAACTAGTAACAATTCTCTTAGCAACTCGGAGACGAGCCTCCGAAGCGGTTCGTTTTCGTTCTTTAATTGTAAAATTAAAATACTCGAAGTATTTTATTTTAAAGTTAAAGCTATCAACGTTGCATGAAGGTTTGTGGTACCTTACGAACCTATACACATAATCTTTGATGTAAAATTTGACGATTCATAAGAGCGCGCAAGCGTCTATTTGAATAAATATATTTTGATTTTGATTTTGATTTTTCATTGTAATGTCATAAAGGTCGATGTTAATTGCAAGTGCTATCAAAACACTTTTCAATAACCTCGTTTCTCAAAAATATCAACAAATTTCGCAATGCTCTCTTTTTAAATTCCACTTTTCGTAATATTTTGAGCAGATTCTTCGAGTTATTCAAGCGTTATTGAAGGGTTTTCCTTAGGGGCAGTAAAAATTTTTGAAATACGCTTTAGGAATAGCATGATGATGTCGAAACAGCAGCCTGTGATGAAATTTTTTTTTCGACGTTTACGAAAAATCCAACACCTTTTGTTAAATGTCTTCCGAGTAAAAAACCCATGATTGTTACAGTCTCCGAAGCGTTGGGAATGAGCGATGACATCAAACGCGATTAAAGGGTAAAAATAGTTCTTTCAATTCACAAAATAACGTTTTAATAATCTATTGTCGGACGAAACTATTTCAAAGTCATCAATAACGCGGCGGCTAGGGCTGCGCTAGACACAGGAATACTATCGATAGCTTTGCCCCGTTTACGACTATCGTAAAACCAGGTAATATATCGAGGTGCCGCGCCCCTAGCGCCCCTTATTGGGCCTCCCCGCCCCGTATTACACGTGATCAGGTATTACGGGCCTTATTTTGTCAGGGGCGACGTTATTACATATTATTGCGGCGAAAGTTTTACTGTCATCCGGAAAATAGGTGCGAATGTGCGTTCGTTTTGTTCCCCTTACACGCGGCTCGAGGGCTTTTGTAACGTAAATTGACAGTTCCGAATTCAATAAAAGCTATAAAAGTAAGTGTTTGAATATCTCCGTGACCCTTTGTTTAAAGCACGTCTTTTATATTTTTGTGAAAACAACTCATGACGTTAATATGATAGAATTTGCTGTATTTGCACGATAACTTCACAATGTTAAATAACTTCCTTTTTTCTTTTCTTTTTTTTATTAAAAACATTGCACTTACTTTAGGAACATTATCCTGTGTTGTAAGGACGTTTTACAAACATAAATTTCACGTGGATAAACACCCAGATACGAATCACTATCTGTGGGTCACACAAATAGCTGTCCCGTGTGGGAATCGAACCCACGACCCCCGACGCCGAAGCCGATACCTTAGCAACTGCGCCACGGAGTCATCAGACAATAAAATCAGTCAAATAAAACCACAATATGATTACTGATGAAAATAAAGTGCAATTTATTTTGATTTAAATTCAAACAGTCTATCCCTTGACATGTACCCTAGATAATAAACGAAAAGATACGAGATAAAATTTATTATTAAAATGTGCTCAACAATGATTCTATTACAACTAAAACTGTTATATAATCTTGTAACGATTACAAACGATATTGTATTATTTTTTTGTTTACTCTTTGTATGATTTAAAGAAAGAAAGAAAGAAAGAAAGAAAGAAAAGTTTATTTGGTACATATATAAATCGTTTACAAAAAATTATTTACAATAAAAAGAAAATACAATGTACATGCACCAAATAGGTTTCCACTCAGCATGAGTTCACGGAGTTAGTAAACTTCGTGAATGCTGGTTTTCAGTGGAACCATAGGACGATGATAGATGGCGTAACAAAACAGTGGTTAATATGTAGCCTCATATAACAAACACAAAAAGCCTCATATAACAAAAACAGAAAGCAAAATAAAACAAAATTAAAAAACAACAAAAATAGAAATTAAATAAAAAGTAATATTAAAAAATCTGAATTACAAAAACGAAAGAAAGAATAAAATAAGACAATAGAATTGGTTACAAATACATGCTTGAGCTGTATGTAAATATTAGTGAGTTATTTGTGGTCACTACAGTTATGCCTTAATTGTGCTTGTTTATTTTTCCAATTATACGGAAACTTAGGTGCTGGACTTTTGTGTTGAAAGGAGATACTTTTTTAAGTTGTTTTTAAAAGACTTAGCAGATGTTGAGTTCCTGATTGGTGGAGGGAGGTCATTCCAGCACTTAGTAGCAGCAAATCGGAAACTTCCACGGAAAGCAGCTGTACGATACCGGGGACAAATGAGCCGCGACGTTGATCTAACAGAACGATATGAAAATGTTAACTTTTCGAATAAATACGAAGGTTCTTTGTTCCGTATAACCCCAAAAAGCAATGTGGCGAGATGAAGTGTACGTCGAGTAGTCATATTCATCAAGTCGTGCCGGTTAAGAAATGGAGTTATGTGTGATCGTCTCGGGATTATAAAGCAGAAAACGTGCGCATGCGTTTTGTATCCTCTGTATCGCTTTTTTTGTCCTTGCATACAGACATTCCCCATAAACAGTGTCAGTGTAGGATAATTTAGACAAAATAAGCGTTTCACATAACTTAATTCGCATGTCTACCGTTAAAAATTCACGAATCCTATACAAAACCTTAAGTCTGTAGAAACAGTTACGCATAGTTTCTAATATATGACCCTCAAACCGTAACTTTCCATCCATCACTAAGCCAAGGTTACTAACTTCCAATACACGTTCAAGTAAACAACCATCGATAAATATTTGCGGATTTAAAGCAAGGATAAAATCCGTTTGATTTCGACTTCCCACGATCATATATTTTGATTTGTCTGGGTTGAGGACAAGATTGTTGAGATTACTCCAAATATTAATAACATTCAAGTCTGCGTTAACATTCTTAGTAGCATTATTGGTGTCATTAGGCTTGAAAGAAATATATAATTGAAGGTCATCAGCATATAAGTGGTATTTACAATATTTAATAGCATTAACGATATCTGCAATGTATATGATAAACAACATTGGTCCCAAGATGGAACCCTGTGGTACCCCTCTGGCAAGTGGCATTGTAGCCGATTTCATTTCAAACCCGTAGTAATTGTCAATTTTGACGTATTGCTTACGATTAGAAAGATAGCTCGCAAACCATTTTATTGTAGTGGTCTCGAAACCGTAGTAGGCAAGTTTTGAAAGAAGTAGCGTCGGGTTTAAGGTGTCAAAAGCGCGTGAGAAATCGAGCATAACCAATAAAGTACTTCCTCCTACATCTTGTGCTGTTAAAATGTCGTCTACTACATCTATCAAAGCAGTCGCGGTGCTTCGATGTTTTCTAAAGCCTGACTGTTTTGCAGGTAAGATTTTATTTGTTTCTAAATATTCGGTCATCTGTGTACAGACAATTCTCTCTAGAATCTTTGACATAAAAGGAAGGATACTTATGGGACGAAGATTTTTATAATCACTCGGATTTGGTTTTTTCGCAATTGGCCTTACTGAAGCTACTTTCCATTGCTATTTTTACTATTTTTGCTACTACTGTTAGGGTTCGTGGGAGTGTCAGCAGTACCATATTTAAGGTGATACCATCATCATCAAGTGCATTCGAATTAAATGACTTTATTACTTTTAAAATCGTTAAGTCATCGACTGTTTTAAGTTCAAAAGTATTACATCCAAATCTATCGAATTCGTAGCGACTTAAAATTGACAAATTTATATTTTTTTCGCTGTTTTTTGGGAAGTTTGAGAAAATAATTATTAATTTCATTAGGTTTACAAAATTGATGGGCTAGATGATTGTCATTTTTCTTAAAATTTGCTACGCTCTGTTTAATATTTTTCCATAGTAGCTTAGAATCTTTTTCCGAATTAATGTATTGATTAAAATAAGCCGATTTTTCAGCCTGAATTGCCATTTTTACGATGTTTTTTAATTCTTTATAATACTTTTTATGGGTGTCTAGATTAGTTATTCTACTCCTAGCATATGATTTATCACGTAGCTTCATCATTTGTGTTATAGTGTACGTGATCCATGGATGTGATTTTTTTTTTCAAGTAAACTGAACGGAATGGTGCATATGCATTAAATAAAACCAGCATTGTCTTATTGAAACTATCCACCATACTGTTTACATCACCAATTATAAGGCTTTCCCAGGCTATTGTGTTTAAATCGATGTTAAAATTTACCATATTTATGTCCTTAAGCGGTCTATAACTGAAGGGTTTAGGAACTTGTTTAATCTTTTTAATATTCAATTGACGGGTCAAAAATGCGTGGCTGCTAAGCTCAGGAATGTAATTCACAGATACTTCACAAACATTCATAGTGGCACATATAATATCTATTAAAGATTCGCTGTGTTCTGTGAAATGTGTAGATTTGTTTACAAATTGTGTAAGATTCATGTAACTGAAAAAATTATTTAGCTTTATAGTGTTTGAATCCTGAGAATGTAAAAGATTAATGTTAAAATCGCCAAGCAATACAGTTTGGTCATAACTGCCTAAGGAAGACATAGCGATGACATAGCGATGATTTAGAAATAGCGATGCTCCACTTTGCTATTACAAACATTCGTTCTTTTATATTTCACGATATTTCATTATTTTTTAATTTGCCTGCTGTATGACATAGAAATAGCGATGTCCGCATTTTCTTTCAGTAAGGTCCGTACACAACTTAAATATATGTATTTCAAGCTTCGCATAACTTATGAGAGATCAAATTTTCGCTCGCAAGCAAGCCTTATTAACAGATTGTTGACTTTGGTAATCCCTCTAATCGCGTAATGAAATAATGAATCTTCGTTATAATTAAGTAAAAAGTGTTCGCCATGGCTTGCTAATGAGGTAGCTGTACTATCTGATAATTAGGGTGGGCCGTCCTCAGTAACGACACTAAGTGACCGTTATCACGGTAATTACGCAAACCTTCCGGGCTCTCGTGTTGTAGGGCGTATCTATTATGCTATTACTCATCGAATATCATTTGTACGAGTGATTAGGCCTAAAGCACCTCGCTAATGGCCTGTCTGAGCTATATGCTAAATGTATGTAGAGTATCGGAAACTTCAAGTCGTTTAGGTTCTAAATCGATAACATTTGTAAAATCTTTACTGGAATTTTAGACTGTTTAATCAGCCAACTGACCGTTTAGTAAGAATTTTGTATTGTAGTTATAGACTCTAAGGGATGCGGCGTTATAATGCGATATTTTCACTTGCTATAAAAAAGCTTAAGAAAAATTTTCCTATTCTTTCGTTTTTGCCGTTGGCAGTATTTAAACATGCACCGTCCAGATCTCTTTCTTTACCGAGCGAAAATCTCGACGTCTACTTTGTTTACCCGACTGCGCCAGAAAGAGGGTTATGTTTTTCGAGAGTATTTCGGCTTGATGGATTGATGCTTGAGAGGTGTCGTTAGATTCGTATTTACTGTGAGAGTGACACTAAGTACATCAAATTAAAAAATTATATAGAAATTCAGTCGGGGTATTTACTTTTTAAATTATATTTTGTTTATTTGCAATTTTAGCAACGCTTGTCGCCAATTCTTGAATTCCTCAGGGCTCTAACGCTAGACTGGCACATTTCTACCGATGACATAATTTACTAATAGATAGTTATCTAAATATGTTATCACCATGTTTCAACAGTAGCGTCTAATAACAGCGTTTCAACGATAACATTTTGTGTCTTTAGATATTTCTTCTGTACAATTTAAAAGGTCAGCTAATTTCTTATGTTTAAACGATTACTACATAATATTACTAAATGCAACAGTTTTCACGGATTTATCGCGTTTTTTTTTAATTTCAACTCTCGACGTATCGAATGCTTGATTAATAAATAAAATCTAGGCCCAAACGAATCGCCACTACAAGAAAAGGACTTGATTAGCACATGCGTAGTCCGGTTACAAAACTAAATTTCGTAAGAAACTGGCGGTAGCCTGGATTAACGAAGAAGTTTAGACTTTCTAGTCTCAGTCTGTCCTGTTACCTTGAATACTGCAAAGCATTTAAAACGTCGAGAAATCAGGTAGATCAAGCTTGGAAATACAGCTCGAACTGTTTCGAGAAGCGGGAGCCAGTGAAGTCTGTTCGGTACATTCTCGTACCTTCCGGTTGGAGGGTAGTCGGCGGCGCGGGGTGTGAGTGGGGGTCGTTTTACGAGGGCAATAAAAGTGGTTAATATACTTAGTGGAAGTGCTCCACGCGTGATCGAAATATGGCTGTTGTATTGTCTATTTCTTTGAACACCGATCGTATACGAGAGGGCGTATGCAATAACGGCGGCTATGGACATCGTGTTAAGGCCTACGTTACCTTGCAGATCGTGGTCATAAGCTGCAGGGAGTAAATTTCTTGTTTTTTCATTGGTAAAATATAAGGTATTCAAACATATGTTAAGCATTTGATGTTTTTATCGTTAAACAAAAAATCATTATATTTCTTACTGTATAGACTCGACAAAAAGCTGAAAACCAGCACTGAGAAATTCTCAGAAATCGCCGAGCTTATTACCTTTTTGCCAAAATGTTATTTATATAGTTTTTTTTTTTTTGTGTATCATAGTTTTTTTTATATCTTTTTTTTGTTCATATTTTTCTATGTAATTTTCTTTTTGTTTTTGGGTTATGGCAAATAAATTATTATTGTTATTATTAAAAAGCGAGTTTAGGATACAATATTTATTTCTTTATTATATTTATTTAAAAAAAAGAACAATGTCCTTACTCTAGGATGACATTATACGTTGTAAGAGCGTTTTAAAAAATAAATTTGACGTGGAAAAACAACCAGATGGGAAACAATTATCTGTGGGTCACTAAAGTGCTCGTCCCGTGTAGGAATTGAACCAAGCGCCGAAGTCAATATCTTGACAACAGCGCTACGAAGTCATGGTTTAATATACGCCGTAAAATATATACCGGCCATAAACAACAAATAAAAGTGTAACACTTTGATCATATTCTTTCCCCTTACATTCAACTTATACTCTTGAAATATGCTCCTGTGTAAAACCTTTAGAATTATTTGATAGAAATAAGTTATAAAACATAGCTTTTACCAATTTATACAACTGTAACTCAATAATTGGATAACAATAATACATAGCTTTTCCAGCAGAGGAACAGCCTTAACTTTCAATAACCAAAAACTAACGTACACGGGGTACGTTGGAAGAGTTGTATTTATATTCCTCAAAAACAAGTACCAACATCCCCTCACTCTAGGGTGGAGGAAATATCACGACTTAATAGGTGTCAAACCAACAACTTTTAAATAAATCACAATAAACTGTTCTAATAAAATATTATTTAGATTAATTAATATGTACAATAATTATAACACATTGTAAAGCTCACAAAAATTGTAAAGGTCTATAATTTAACATCTAATAATTCCACAATAATATTAAGTATTATTAAATAAAGTAATGAGTAAGTAAATAATTAAGTTGTATGCTGTGAAGACTAGAAGTTTTACTGCTAAATACCGTTCAGAAAATCCGTACTTAACGTCGTAATTAACATTGTGTAATGGCACACGCATCAGGAATGAAACTGGTTTCTCGATTACTATAAAGATCCCAGTGTCGTCATCTGAATTATGATGATTTAATGGACATTATACGTGATTTATCTTTGGCCCGCTCACTGGCACACAATTCAAACGACAGGTTGGCAATCTGACAGGATCATTTGATAAAGAAAAACTTAATAATCTGTAGACCTCTGCTTTTCCGTCTGAATATATTCCCGAGTGCTATTAGGGCATGATTAAGTAGGCTTTAACTAATTTGAAATTCCTTTGTGTATATACATAATAGTTCGAAAAAAAAAAACTCTACTAAAAACTAGTAGTACAGACGTAAGTGTCGTCCAAAGAACAGTGCCGCAAATTCGTTTTAATTTAATTTATAGAAAATTAAAAATGTACTTACGACATTTATCCTTTGGACGGAGTGGATCTCAATGTCGCCGCGTGTCTCAGTCAGTCTTTCATAGAGGCCTCACAAAAGTGCCCGCATACAATCGGAAGGGTCGCACGGGGCCCAGCAAATTGGACGATTCATCGCATGAATGGTGAAATCAGAACGCGACAGCTTACTTGTTTACGGTGACACGAGACAGAAACCAATTATCTATATGTACCCGCGCTTGACGAGCGTAGGGCAGTGCGTGAGTTATGTCTTAAAGACACGATATGCACAAGAGACCAGAGACAAACTTAAGACTGTGTTTTTTTTTATGTGAGAAAGTGTCAAACGAGCTGGCGGTTCAGCTGATGTTAAGTGATATCCGCCTGCCCATGGACATTTGCAACAGCCGCAGGGTTGCAGATGCGTTGCCACCTTTTAATAAAGTCAGCCCCAATTTATTTTAGAGAACCCAGTATCTTCCAGAGATGTTTCGTATGCTTTAAAGACCAAAGAGAAGCCCAAGATTGGGCAGGACAGTTGTGTTGATCTTCAAGGGCGGTCCTTAAGCATAATTGACCAGAATAAGGTTGCATCCGGGTGCTGTATCCTCACTAGATGAAACTGTGTTTACGGATTTATCGCGTTTATTTTTAGTTTTATTTATCGACACGTTTCGCAACCTTTACAGCGTCCATGGTCACGAGAAAGACTGAGACGATGGACGTCTGAATGTCACAATTAATCTGGGCTACCGTCAGCTTTCAACCTACGTCGAAAACGGAGGATGTTCTCAATTCGACTGTATTTTTTTATGTTTGTTACCTCAGAACCTTCGACTGAGTGAATCGACTTGGATGATTCTTTTTTATTTGATAGCTGGTGCCTTCCATGTGGGCCCACACTAATTTTATTGGCATTGGATCTTGGGCTTCGGAGGTACTTAGGGAACTCCTAAAAATCAATTATTAAATGAATACAGCGCGAGATATTTGTAGTCGGTTTTGTTTTTCTATAGTAAAAGATGGACTCGTTTGCATAATACACACGCTTGGTCACATTGTTTACAAAGAAACACACGCTACGCTGAAGATTCACCGCTACGCTAATCGATTCATCAAGTTCTAAGTCATTTATTAAATTACATGTAAATTATCTGTTGAATGTAATTTTCTTTTTATAATCCAACCTTTATAGAAGCTTTACGATAAAGTTATCCCATCACTATCTAATTGAACGGATGTCGCCTCCCATGATTATTAAGTTACGTGCATCGCGCCATAATTGCTTTATACGCGAATGTTTTATGGTTCTCGCAATTTCCTCCCGTCTGCTCGAGTTTTGTCGGATTTATCATGTCATCTCGCCATTGCGAGAGTTGTGAAACAAAGATTTTCCCTAATCTAATAACTTAACACGTAATTCTTTCACTCCACACGTACGTCTATTGTGCTCGAAGAGATTTTAATCTCGTGAAATTTGCAGCTGAAAAAACCTACTCTGAACGTGTGACTCGATATATAGGCTGAAGACATTATTTATTTAACTTTCTCTTTTTAATGGTGTAGCAATGGTTTCGCACAAATGTAAATAAAAAAATCAGTTAAGCTATCAAGGAATAGTGTGCCGTTGCTCACTTCTTTAAATTCTAGTAGAGTAGAAAAACTTTCAGGACTTATAGGTGTAATGAGGATACTGATTTACTATCCAAGTTTTAAGTTATCATGTTTGTTTTATAACAAATTCCAATGGGCGTCGAGTAACTTTCGTAAAATACTATTTCAATATCCCAGTCCATCTGTCCAGCGCTATGTGGTAAGAGTCACTGTAACTATAAGTCTTGTACATACATATGTTTCTTTTTCCTTTCGCCTACCTCTTTCTCTTAATGGTATTGGCCACGTTTGTTACGATTGGCTGCCTGTCTGACGTGAACCCTCCTTGAGAACGAACACTCAGTCTCGGAAAAACTACATGTCCGTCACACAAATAATTGTCGCGTGTGGGAGTCAAACCCACAATCCTCGACACTGCGCCACTGAATCGTTTAATAATACTCGTTAAAATAATTTTCGGATTTTGTAGCATTCTTACTTATGTTCGACTATATCCAGTAATTGTGTACAGAGATAAACATTGGAAATGCTTATGGTACTTAAATATAGTAGTAATGTTAAAAGGGCCGCGCTATTCTATCTTCATCAACAGTTCCCGAGTTTATATTCCTTCATTACGGCTCACGGAGCTTATTCCCTATCTTTAAAGTGATTGTAAAAGATTTTACGGTGAGAGCAGTAAACGCGGTCGTAAAACTCTGCCTGCGAATGCGGCCATCGTAGGCACCATTAGCAATCTCGCTAGGATGCCGGTGTCTAGCAGACGTCTAGCCGCATGGCGCTATTTAGATAGCAATAATTCATCCACACCACCTCGAAGTCAAGCGTTCCACAACAGCGATAGATATTTTCTGCCTCGCACAACCACCCTGCGGAACCGGCGCCTGCAGTCTTTCAGGATTTTAAGGACCTGGAAACCTTCAAGAAGAGATCATTCCTTTCATGAAAGGCCATCAAAGCACATGCAAACCCACCGGTGTTGCAAGTACGAGGGCGGGATGATAAGTAACTAGCCTAATAAGAAAACACTTAACTTTCCGTGATAAAATTAATTTTATTTTTCGACATACTCTCCGTGAACCGCTACACACTTATCCATCTTCGTTCTAAAGCAGTAATGCCTTCCAGAAAATGATTTCTTTCGAGGCCTGCAAAATACTCCTCTACGGCGGCTATGACTTCATCATTTGTGGCAAATTTCTTTCCGCCCAAAAAAGTTTTGAGCTTAGGGAATAAGTGGAGGTCTGATGGCGCTAGATCAGGCGAATAAGGTGGGTGAGGCAGCAAATCATACTTCAATTCGTTGATTTTTGCCATAGCTTTAACACATGTGTGAACCCAACGTTGTCTTGGTGGAAGATGATTTTTTTTTTTTCACCAAACCTGGTCGTTTTTGCTGAATACATTGATGAAGCTTATCAAGAAGATTAGCGTACATTAATAGTTTGACCTTTAGCAAGGTAATCTATCATCAAACTCCCATCTGCATTCCAAAAGACGGAAGCCATCACTTTTCAGCCGGCTTTACAGCCATGGCTTTTTTTGGAGCCGGGCATCCCGATTGAGTCCACTGTTTTGATTGATTTTTGATTCTGGCGTGCGTGTAATGATGAACCCATTTTCATCTGTTGTTACAAGACGTAAAAAATCGGCATTATTACTCTGAAAACGGTCCAGACATTCTTTTGAGTTTTGCACCCGAATCCTTTTTTGATCGTGCGTAAGCATTCGCGGCACCCAACGTAATATTTAATTCCTCACTTAGCCCGTTTGCCTAATTTTTATTTCAGATAAGATCAAAAAACCATATCATGACTTTCACGCCTTTTAAGTCTTTTTTGGACGAGGGGCGGGCTTCATCTTGACACATACCGCGTTTAAACTAACGTCGTGTGAAAGAGTATCCTTCTTTAGTCATAGACTTTTTAGGATTTATCACCGCTCTCTGTTCATTTTTCGGCTAAAATCCGAAATGACGTTTAAATTTAGAACGGTTCAGAGATTTATGACGATGACTTTTTAAATAGACTAGTTACTTATCATCCCGCCTACGTAATATGCCTCCTGCCCGTTTGCCTAGGAAGCCTAAGCCTTTACGGCTTCGGCGTCGGGGTGTATCGTAGGTTCGGTTCATTTATCGATGACTCATACGGTTGCCAAGGTAAAACGGGGGTCGTAGGTATTTATTTGTGTGACTGATAATTGTTTCACCCAGATGCGATTTGAGTTTGTAGAGAGAGAGTTTGTAGGTGTGAAATTTATGTATGTAAAACGTCCTTACACAAGATAATGTTATTCTAAAGTAAGGGCAATATTTTTAAAAGAAAAAAAAAATACGAAGGTTCTCGCAGAGGCGAAAATATTTTCGACATTAAAGTTTTTGGCTTTAGTTAATCCTTATTGCAGCTAAAAATGAACGAACACTAAACGATTTAAAATAAAATACGTAGAACAGACAAAAGATTGAACTCAGGGGGAAATTAAATTAATTTGCGCGTTCATTATAAATTGTCCTCAACAGACTTACGCTGCGATAATAGAGCGAAGTGCATTCTACATTCTGTCTGCGAACACAAAGAAACTAGCACAGAGTACTTCGTTTTTACACTCGCAAACACGAGGGCAATCCATTTTGAGCGTAAACATTTGTGACGGAGATAAAACGCCCCGTAATTCAATTTCATATTGCTCTGTGCAACTACAAACAGAGACGAAACAAGATTACGATGTGAAAAAAATTGATTTATCGCTTTGCTGGCACACTCGGATTTCATTATTGAAATTGATTGATATTGAAAGAGGAAGGGCGTTGAGGAACGTGGGTCGAGTAGGTTCATAAGGTTCCAAGGCATAAGCAAAAGCGTTCCTTATTGCAGTGTTTTGTTCGGGTCACAGATTACACACTTGTACGATTAACGACATATTATATGTAATGTAACTGTTATAAAGTGATGTGACGGAGTTAAAAAGTGATTCCAGATTGATCTGAGCCAAGATCATACATTACACAGATAAATTGTTCGGGGTGTTTTTTTTTTTGTTTCATTTTGTAAAAGTGTATTTGTATAATGCCTCTATAATTGGGTTGTCTTTTTTGTTCCATAACCAAAGGGTAAAATGGAATCCTATTACTAAGGCTCCGCTGTCTGTCTGTCTGTCCCTCTGTCACCAGGCTGTATGTATCTCATGAACCGTGATAGTTAGACAGTTGAAATTTTCACAGATGATTTATTTCTGTTGCCGCAACAAATATTAAAAAACAGAATAAAAAATATATAATTGGCGCTCCCATACAACAGACATGATTTTTTTTACCGTTTTTATAGATGGATTTTATAGATGGTACGGAACTATTCGTGCGCCAGTCTGACTCGCGCTTGGCCGGTTTTGTTCATTTATAGACGGGACATAAAAGAAAAGGAAATAAATTAAAGTCGATTCTTATATCGAAGATTTAAGATATTAATTACTATTTAAATACTATCGAAAATGTATCTATCTAATCTACCTGCATCATTACATGCTAACTATACTTTTATAAAAGGATAGGTAGCAAAAACTGAACTTGCAGTGCAAAAGTGGTGCTGTTCCCCAAACCATGGATTTTTTTTATAAATATTTAGGACACATTTTTACGCAACGTTCTCTAGTCCCAAACTAAGCAACGCTTGTACTATAGGTACTAGATAACTGATAAACATACTTAGACATACTTTTCTTTTGTAAATAAATACATATTATACTGTAAGCAAAACTAAACAACTTTCTTTAAATAAATGACTTTAATGAACAAAACTAAAGCGAATTCACATTTATTTTATTGATTTCTGTAAATAACACTATGCCACTATATATGTGATGCGCCCGTTCGCGATGCTGTCGCGAGCAAGAGTATGTAGGTGTCGCATGGTCTCCAATGCCGCAGAACGACTTATCCAACGTGAAGTTCGAACTAATAGCTCTGCTAACTTCACTCTCGATAGTCTCTGGTGCTGCCTTATAATAATACTATAATATATATAAACCAGACACTAGAAAAACACAATGTTCATCACACAATCTTTTTCCAGTAGTGGGGATCGAACCCCCACCCTCTGGCACAGGAGGCATTTGGGTCGTCATTATTTGATATCGTGCCCTACATGCCCGACCAACTGCACGCAGGAGGATCTGATGAATGCAGTGGACAGTGCAGTTCTTATTGCCTGAATATGTCTTGCTATCGACACGAAAAGGAGAAGGAACAAATCCACAAAGCAAATTATTTGAGCTAAAGCAGATCTCAAAACGCCAATTCTTAACCCGCTGCCATCAGTAACTCGGACCGCACGTAAAAAGCGCGACTATATTAAACGCTGCGTGTAACATGACTGCGTTAGGGCCACGCAACGAGTACCATGACTTCACAGAACATCGGCGTGAAGTAGAAAGTGTTACACTTCTGCGTTTATCTACTAGGGGTGTTGCAAATATCAATGGGCGGCGGTTATCACTTAACATCAGGTGAACTGCCAGCTCGTTTGCCACCTTCTCTCATAGAAAAGCGACACGTGAAACGCCGTTCTGCGAGCCTTTAACCACCTACAACAATGTAGAAGCGCCTGTCCTACAATAATGACCAATTATGCCACTGAGCTTATCCGCTATCGTATCCAGGTGGCAGGGTCTTTGTGGTAAACTTAAAAGGAGTTCACGAGTCTGACGAAATGTAAGCTTCGGTTTAGAAGCGGCAGTGGCCAGTGCCCAATCGTTTTCACTGGGATGCACCTTAGTGTCGTCGTAAATTCTCATTTGAACTTCGATTGAGGGTAACAGAGTAAACAGCGAGACGGATATATTTGAAAAGATGGCAAGATGTTAAATGATAACGTCACCCGACGTTAAGGACATCTGCAGCACACACATTGCGAACCTTTAAAACAGCAATAATGTCACAATATTTTTTACGTGAAAAGTTGCCAAGCGAGCAGGCGGTTCACCTGATGTTAAGTGAATACCGCCCATGGAGCTCTGCTATCCCCGAAGGTTGCAGATGCGTTGACAACCTTTTTAAAATTGGGCTCCAGCTACCTCACTCACCAGACGAAACGAGAAAGTATTATAACTTCCACTTTACGCCGGTCTTCTGTGAGGTCGTGGTACCTACCCGGACGAGCCTGCCCATTCGTTCCACAGCCAAGGCTGCTGCGTCGCCCTACCACAGTTGCACAGTGTACTTTTACTTCACGCTGGTCTTCACTAAGGCCATGATACTTCCCGGCGTATGTTTTTCTACGGCCGTACCACAGAAAACAGAGTATATCTTTGACAGACTGCCGGCTCATGCTCTTCACTTCGCAACATTATACCTAGTCTTCAAAAACGTAAGACACATTACATGTACACTAGGATAATGTGTTGTACAATCCAAAAAAACTAAGTACAAACGCACCGTTATTATTACAGTTCATGACCTCGTAATTGGACTCGAGTTCACGAAAGGACGTCCTCTCCATTGGTCAACAAAGTCAGTGAAATAATGCATAAAATATAGAGTTTTGATATTGAAACAATTTCTCGTATAAGAGTGCTGGTAAAGCAAAATATCATTAAATATGACTTTCTCTTGAAAGCGAATAGATACGAACATTTTGTTTACACACGCCTTCTAGATATGATTTATTCATTACGCAAATTAAACACTGTTAGGTATCATCTCACGACATGTAATTCTGCGCCCGACTCGAATAAAAGGTTTGCGATTTAAATTAAAACACTAGAGAGTCATCAACAAAAGGGCCCTCATTAGAAGGGGCTGGAAGGGCCATTAACCCTATACGTGCGGATGGAATGGAAACATAAAAAAAAATCCCACTTCCGACATCCGTATTAAGAGGCGAAATTAGCATTGCTTGTTAAAATTAATGAAGCGAGCGGGCCCCGGTTATACATCCAGTTGAAAGTGACCCCCGACGGTGAGGGTTAGATGGGTTGTGGCGATTCGAATAAAAGTCCACACTCTCGTCTATCGTTAATGACATTAACTTAGCCAATCTAACGTTACATCGGTAAAGAGCACATTACCTTAGGGTAAAAACGTTCTGAAACTAAGCATTTTTGCGGATGGCATCAGCTCAGACAGTTTTGGTTGTGTAACACAAAGCTACAGCAGGACAATTTTTTTTATGCTTACTTATATTATAAACGCGAAAGTTTGTATGTATGGATGGATGTTTGTTACTCTTTCACGCAAATACTACTGAATGGATTTTAATGAAACTTTACAATAATATAGCTTATATATCAGAATAAGACATAGGCAATAATTAAATAAATATTTTATGTATATCTTTCTGTCTGAATGTTACGCCTTTAGTCTATTCTACGCAGACGTAGTCGCGGGCAGCAGCTAGTAGTAAAAATCTAGGGAGAACATTGTTTTGTGGACAGTCACCGAGCAGTGATTATTGATAATATAATTTTGTAGAGTGAAATAATAATAATGCTTTGTTTATGTATATTTCAGATTTATTCACTTACTTTTAGAAGAGTAATGACTATTAAACATTTGCTTTTTCCCCAGTCTTTTTTCACTTTGAAATTAAACACAATAACCTTGTTGCCTATTTTTAGATATAATAAGAAATTATTGTAATGGACAATCGACCGTAAATGAGCCCCACGTACAGTTTTATTGAGTATCCTATATAATGCTATTAAAATGATTAAGTAAATCAGAATAAAACAGGCACGTAAAGGTCTAAAATTTCGATAGATTCTTATCCGTAACGGGTTTACCGTCCCAAAGGTAATTTCGCGGGAACTCCACCGCCTATCTTGTTTACCCAAAACCGCCGAACAATTAAACATTCGAAACTCGCAATTGGTGACCATAATCTCTATGAAATTGAAGCGCTGCATAGGATCGTTCGGGGGATCATTTCAAGTTGGGTTATATTCAATTAAGGGCCTCTGATATGGAACTAGGTCCGGATGATTGAAGGATAACGTATTCTATAAACAAGGGCCGAAGTTTAAATCGTCCTCAAACTGATATTAGGAAGGTGCCCGCTGAAATCCGGTCCAATAGATTGTAGTACTGTAATATATAACAATATTATTATGTTATACTGTGATATAAAACAATATTGTTAAAGTTATACTTTTGGCTGTTTTTACGACGCGTACATGAAGTTAGCGCCGTGATAGCTCAGTGTCCGGGCGCTCGCCTTTAATTCAATATACTCCAG
Organism: Iphiclides podalirius; assembly: GCA_933534255.1. NCBI lineage: Eukaryota > Metazoa > Arthropoda > Insecta > Lepidoptera > Papilionidae > Iphiclides > Iphiclides podalirius. Next base: position 9,263,681 of record OW152834.1, read on the forward strand.
CAACCTGAGTTCGATCCCCGGTGCCGGCACCAATGAAGTTTTTAACTTTAAGTGCTGACTTATCACGTGCTCTGCGGTGAAGGACAACATCGTGAGGAATCCTGCATATTTTCGAAATAATAACAATAAAAATATATCCAAGATATGTGAAGTCCGCCAATCCCCAGTGGGGCCGCGTGGTGGACTATGCCCTGAAACCCTGTGTATAGAGAAGGCCTTTGCCCAGCAGTGGGACATGTATAGGCTGTTACTTTACTTTTTAAATGGAGTTGGTTGCAAAGCGACCCACTTCGACCAACTTCACGGGATTATAATGGCGACCAATAACAACTTAAGACATTTACATTTGCCTTTTTCACAAAAAAAGTACAAGAACACAGGTATAGTAATTAAATTATTTTCCTTTTATACGCTGAAGGAGTGTAACTTCTTACGTGCGTACATAAGTACACACACGTATTTTTATGTTATAGGGTTGACGTTCTTGTTATGCAATTCGACCTTCACTTGGTAGGCTGGTCCGAGGAAGTACCACATACTCACAGACGACCGGACTGAAATGAAAGTATTTAACATTCATGTTTCGTCTTACGCGTGAGGTAACCGGGGCACATTTTTGAGCACGACTTGATGCTTCATTTAACATTACATTCACATTTATGGAAGCTAATACTCGTATTTTGTTATTTTTTTTTTTTTATACTTTATTTTTGATTTTATTGCACTTAACTTTTTATATTCCTTATTTATTGTTTATTTCAATTTTATTTTTGTTGGCTGTATGCATGGAGCTGAACGCCAATCTTACAAGGTATGCGCAGAAAACCAGTGCCGTGGTATTTATTGTCTGCCAGGGCTATATACTGAGCGGAGACCTTTTTGGTGCATACATTTTTACAATTCTAATGTTGTTTCTTTTTTTTTTTCCTATAATGTAATGCGCCGAATAAATATTTCTTTCTTTCTTTTTTTCTATCTCTTAAAAGAATAAAAAATCGTAAATATTCAAATTTCTCTTCAACCAGTTCTAAACTTTAATTTCTTTTTAAAGTATTTAATGCGTTATCTAACAAAACAAAATATGATTTATTGAGCAATTTGTCCGAAACATCGGGCATTTATAACAAAAGTTCAACGTTAGAAACACTTATTCTTTCTTTTCAAAGCTAAATAATACCTTATTTTCGTTTAAACATTACTGACTTTTGTATTAATAGTCCTTTGAATAACGGTAATTGATTACTCTATTTTATTTTATATGAAATTAATGCTAACTAATACAATTCCGTTCTTAGGATTGTAGGCCGAATAGAACAATGATTATTATTTTGTTGCTGTACAATTATCTTCTTTGTAATTCATTCTTGCGACATATGGGTACCTTTAAATATTTTTTAAGAAAGTTAAAAGATCCTTTTGGATTTAAATTTCTTACATTCCCAACATTGCCAACTTCAACGGGACTTATGCAAATGTAAGCACTTAGTATTGTAATCGGGACCCATTCAGATAGCAATGTCGTAGCCCGATGGAATCTATAGCGATTTGACGTCATTCTCGTTTTTTTTTTTTCATTTTCATTGCTACGACTGCATTAAATATACAATAACTTATTAAAATAATATGACCTATGTCACTCTCACGATTGAAACGAATCTAATGACAATCCATATGTTGAAATCCGTCAAAAGATTTATGCTGCAGCTCGTACCAAAGAATTATACGTTTAAACACACACATTCTACATACCTTATTAAATACATACATACATATGCACGAAAAACATAACGCTTCTTCACCAGTCGGGTGAGTACGGTAAGAAGGCCACATAAATACGTAAATAAATGCATACATAGTACATACATATCCTCTAAAAACATTACCCTCCTTCAGCAGTCGGGTAGCAAGGCAACGAAATGAGCCCCAACATAGGGTCCATTAAATAACGATACTACGTTACCAGCCTCGATGATTAAAATCCGCGACGCGTGCCCGATCAGACATTTGTCGTGTTTGTACCGAATTAATGACGTTGTCGCAAAACTCCGGTTTGTTCGCTCGCTAACCGAGCGCCAATAAAGGGGTTTTGGGACCCTTGTTAATCAATGGCTCTGCATTAACTACGATTCGCAAATTGTTTTGACCCCTTTTTTGCTGCCGACTTTGTAGTCTTTTAAAAAACTGAAACTGCTGTATCGGCTGCACAGTGGAGTCAAATCATTCTGTACAGTTTCTTTAAAAATCGTTAAAATTGTTTAGAGTTTTGGGTTATCTCTGTGACTAATTAACGATCGGTGTAACAGGGATTTCAGAGGTCCTTTTTCACTTTTAAAAGATATCTTTGCACATAGTAATCGATGTTTCGTATTTTTGCTTAACTTCCATTTTACTAGATTCACGCTGAAATTACGTTTCATTGTTAATTGTATTATCGTTAAGATCTTTATGTAGGTACTTTTAATATTTTTTGCTAATGTGTTATGTTATTTGGTTTCAGGTAAAATATACATTTGCAGCTCGAGTAAGGTATATTTTATAACAGATTTTGTTGTGCATGAATGGAACGGTTTTACCGAGGAAACTCGTACTCGAAAATTTTTAATGAAAATGAAAAGGAATATAAGTTCTCATTGGGATTGGATAATGAATAATATTCATCTTTAAAGGGGATATTCAAGCTGGATATAATTAATGTCATGAAATTTTATCAATAGCTTTTATTAATTCCATTCCTCGAATCATGATCGTTTAATAAAGCCTGTACTTTAAATTAATTTCCATTTTTATTACCGAACTTGAGTGAGACTTCGTCGGTTTGTTAAATGGCATTCTTTGTAGGACATGGAATTACGATTGCAACTTAATTATGAATGGGAATCGAGCCGGAAATAGTTTTTGTTTTGACACAAATGAGCCGATAGTTCCAACAAAGGTAAAAGGACTATTTGCGGAAATTGCACTCGAATTGTACGAGTAACGTAAATTCAAAGCACTTAAAAACAAACGCCATGAAGCAATTGAAAGTTTCGATAACTTTTAAGGTTAAGCTGAGGTTAACGTTAAAACTTACAGACGTCGTTAAGCGTTTATTATAGCATCTAGAAAATAAACAATCCTTTTTAAGATAGACACACACGAACAAAGGTAATACGCTAAACATTCAGAACATCTCTCAGTGTAGCATTGAAATTCTACAGATTCCATCAATTGCTGGCGACGCGACCTCGCATTGTCTGAGTTCTAACGACAGATGCTAATACTATTGAAATTCTTGCATATACTAAGGCACTTAAAGTAAAAGCTCGTACATTATGGATCAAAGACTATCATATCTTAATGGTGAAGATACAAACACCGTTTTGCAAGATATATTTTGACTTTGAACCATGTCTAAACTTATGGCATTCTAATAACTTTTATAATTATCATCAACACGTTATCCCTAAAAGTAGCAGTAAATAACCGTCACTAATGTTTGCTTAATTTATCTTTTAAAAAGTAATGAAATAATAGGAAATATTAAAGCTTGATTTCTAATGTTCCATGTTTGATATTGATTTTATAGCGATACAAAATGAAAAATATATGTCACAACGTCGAGATAAATTTTCTATCCAATTCCATTTTCTTTATATTAGAAACAGGCTTAATGATGATTGACAAATTCAAGGGATTGAAGAGAAACGCTCAATCCATCCTGTTATTTGTTATTTTGAAGGAGACTTTTAGGCTTTTCGGGTGCTTTATGTCAAATTTACGTATCACTGCCCTAAAGACATTTTCTTTTACGTGTAAACGAGGTTCCATTAGGCGTATTTGAATATGAATCTGAGTACATATTGCCGAGTTTTCGGAAACGATTCTAAGGTGGGAAAACATGGAACGGGTAAACTGCTCAATATTCTCGCCGATAAAAAGGCACTGGGCCGCTGGGTTCGAGTGAAAAATGAATATATTTAATGTCGAGTATTATGAATGAGAATGCCTGTGTGTTACTGCGTGTGGTCCTGCATCCTTCACACCGAAAGGATCTTTAAAATTTATAATACAGAGAGAGATCTTATTTACAACTACAAAAGAACTATGTAGGCAAGCAAAGGTATACGTCATTTGTGGCATATGTATTGCGATATTAAGAATGCGAGGGCGTATGAATAAATACAGAGTTTTTGAGAATACGCCTAATTTATTCAATGAAACTATTTTCAGGAATTTGTTCGCGTCTAACTTAAACGCACTTTACAACGTATTTTTTTTTACGGTGGTAGAGCCACGCAGCAGCCTCGGCTGTTGCACGAATGGGCAGGCTCGTCCGGGTAAGTACCACGACCTCACGGAAGACCGGCGTAAAGTGAAAGTATGACAAATACTTTCGCGTTTCGTCTGGTGAGTGAGGTAGCCGGAGCCCAATTTCCAAAAAGGTTGTCAACGTATCTGCAAACCATCGGGTGTAGCAGATGTCCATGGGCGGCGGTATTCACTTAACATCAGGTGAACCGTTTGCTCGTTTGGCAACTTTTCACATAAAAAAAAAGAAACACTCATGGTCACAAGATTGGCTGAGCTTATTTTGTAATTTGTTGTAAATAAAAGACAGTATGCTTCTCATATGACTATTATGATTATGTCTCGTCTAATACTTGAACAAAAAAGTAATTTACATACACAAGAATACCATTGTTTTTTTTATATTAAATGAAGTCTTTTATAATATGAATCTTTTTATTGATGTCTTATGCGTCAACCTGAATCTCGCCCGTCATTTAGTCTGTGCTATGTGTGCCACTGTTAGGTGGTGGTGGTGGTGGTGGTGGTGGTGGTGGTGGTGGTGGTGGTGGTGGGATCCATTTTACTTTTCAAATTATTTGATACGTTTGTTGCTCATCTAAGGAGCTGTGTCGTGGAGCTTATAGTTTACTTAGCTTAAGACCACGAAAATATTACTGTAATTTTTACTAAAAGTAAAAATTTAATGCAACAATATTGAAGCGTGAAATATTTTTCTGACAGCAAGCACAGGCGTTATTGAAAAAATATTTCGGATTCTGAGTATGATGATTTTATTGATGTCATTATTATATCGATTCCATTTTTCATTTGGGTAAATTATAAATGTTTAAAACGCGATAGTGTCATAACGACCACATCATTTGTAAAATTATTTACTCAAGATATGTATATATTATGCACATTCTTCTTTATTTTTTGTCGATCCAGACGATTTTGTTATTTTTCTCTTTTTTTTAAAGTTCTTTTTTTTGTGAAAGTCACCAGTTCATATTTTTTTATTATTACGTCGGTAAGATCGAAAAATATTATGCATATTTCATTACTCAATAATTTGTATATAAATTGAATTTCCAAAATACACGATTTACTGTACTGTATATATTATGCACATTCTTTTTGTGGGCAATACCAATTAATATTTTTCTAAGTAATATATTTTTTATCTTGCAAACGCAAATGTATTCTCTTCTTCATTTTATGTTCAACTTTGAATGATCACTTGCATACTGGTTATGAAATCAAAAGTTTTATATATTCTTCGGACTGTAAATATAACTTCCGATAAAATAAGTTATGAAATAGATACTAAAAGTTTAAGCATCATTCAACAAATGGAAAGAATAGTAAGCAGCTTTTTCACAAAATCTGTGTATTTTCTTTAATGTTGCTCAATATTTGTTTGTAAAAGTAATTAAAAATTATAATTTTACAAGCTCGATAAAGACAATTACCTTGAATAACACATATTTAAGACCCCACCCTTAATTCTTATTCGCTGAAAAAAGTGGAATAGTCTTTGCATTATAATAACGTTTTATTTGGAGCTTCCACGGTTCATTCTCCCTTGTACAGTTTAATGAAATACGATGTGATTAATATGTAGGCGGGCAGAGCGGCTACAAACCGTTTTACCTCTGAAATATTAATAAATTATTTCAGTAAGTAAAACTCAATTTGCATTTCGGATCCGATCCGATCACGTAATTTGCATTAATTTCATAATGAGCCTCTTAAATCCGCTTAGCGAATTATTTGTTGAAGTTGAAATTATTTGAGCGCTTGCGAATTATCGAATTGTATAGTTAACGCCTTGTAATTATTTGACAATTTTCAAGATTTAATTGTGATTCCGTTATAAAATTAGTCGTAACAAATGAAATCCTTGTTTTGTTTTTTTTTTTTTCAAGCAAATTATATAAAGTCGTTTTTATTATTAAAGTGTTGTTATTATTGCAAAATATTAACAAAGACAGAGAGACAAAGTTTCGAAACGAATGCAAATATACTAATAAGCCCGCCCGAAAGTTCTGTTTGCTGTTTACCAAAAAGTCTTGTGATTCATTGCAAAACGGAGCAGTACAGGCTACCAAAGATAAGTAGTTTCGTCTGTACCCGTAGAGCTTGTATCCATATAATTTAATCACGGTTGTTATCATGGTTTAGTTCTTGCAATGGGGATTAGTACATGTGACCAAGAATAGAAAAGAAATTCTTCGGCACTTGGCCCACCTACACACAGACTGCACCAAAGTTTATACCTCGATCTTTTCAGCGTTTAAGTTTCCTTGGTTATGTTTTAGGCTTTAGCGACCAGATTTTCTTTAGAACCAGCGACTCCCAGAAGATTGGACAGGAGGTGACAGGGACAAGGAATTTCATATACAAATATTCTGACTATCAATTGCTACTCATTGACTCTATCAATAATAAAGCACCATTTTTTACTAATTAAAAAAATTATCCTTAATGTAGATTAAGATGATCATGTGTTTACAGCATAGCGGTTTATCTTCACAAAGTCCATGTAGACAAACGCCAAGATCCGAAGCAGTTATCTGTGGCTTCTGCAAGTCTCAATCAATACTTGTCTCATGTGGGAATTGAACCGACAACCCACGGTGACCTAGTCGACCACACCTCCAAGCCCCAAGTGTGGACACATATTGCTATTAAATTTTGACGATTTCGCAACAAATTTCTCACATTACCTACAAGGCTTCTCGCTATATTTATTAAGAGAAAGAATGTACAGAATAACTTCGTAGATTTCTCGAGTCTGTTTAACATCATTAATACTGTACCCTGAAGTTTCAAAGCATTAAGCGTAAAGTTTACTGTATATTTACTGCTAAATTGCTTTGAGCGAAAGAAATTATGAACAAAGTCGCTCAAAAGGAAATACATTGCCGTTTCGCTTAAATAGATTTTATCTTAATTTGTATTGTTGTCACAATAAACCGTACGTAAAACAATCACGGAATCTTAATTTAGAGGCCATTCGTTTCCATTAAAGTGCTTTGTGGTATTAAATGGTGATGAAGTGTATATTGTTTCTTAACATCGTGACATAATCGTACATAATTCCAATTTATTAGTTATGAGATCTAAAGCTTTGACGGCCAAACCAGAAATATTTATTGATTACTAGCTGACTCGGCAAACGTTGTTTTGCCATATAAATTATTTCTAGAGGAATCGGAACGCACGCATAAAGTGTTTGACAGGTTACACAGACATAGATGACAGGTACAGTTTGTATGGGAAAATAAAATTGTTGCTATTTCATGCAATTTTTTCATAATTTCTCATCGTTTAAACCTTCCCTGGACTGCCACAAATGATTGAAAACCAAAATTAGCCAAATCGGTCCAGCCGTTCTCGAGTTTTAGCGAGACTAACGAACAGCAAACCATTTTTATATATAAAGAAGATTAAACATAAGGATGAATTATAGATTTCAAATTTGCCTCTTTTCCTTATTCAAAACGATTATTAAATTTTCAAAACCAATGTAGCACAAATACATTTAATGGGGTGGGGTACCGCAGGGCCGTGTGTAATCGCCGAAACGTGACGGCCTGATTGTGATCCGCGTTTTGACATTTTTCGTGTTTGCCCCAAATTAATCGGTTTGTCGGGAAAACTCCGACGTTTATTGACTCGTCCGCCGGATTTCGCGGTCGTGAGGGACCTGGGAAATCATGTTAATCATACAGGCCTCTGAAAATTTGGAAGCGCTTTATTGTTTCGACAAATCGATTGGTCGGCAGGAATCCTGTGAGCGTATTTAGCAAAATGAACTTCGAGATTTGGTATTTTGTCATTATTTCTATTTTATCGCTGAATAGCAGCTCAATATTTAAATGTGTATTTGGACTTTGTAAGTAAATATAATAATAATAATGGTGGTTAAATTACAAAAGTATGGACTGTTGCGCATTTAACTTGAAAGTCTTCCTTTGCATACATACATGTCAGCTTCTATTCGTCATTGCATATAACCTCCTCGGTTATATTCCCGTATGATCAAAAGCCGCTACTTTAAAAAAGTTATGGTATATTTTTGTGAGGAAATTGCATTTCTGAAATTTAATGATTGTGATTGGGATTCACATCCATGATTTGAACGAGGGTTCAACAGAGAAAGAAAGCATCTAGTGTTTTGATATGAATTTAAAAAAATATGTAAAAATGACAATGTACATAAGCACACTAACTAAATGGCAGGTCACATTTTAGACGAATGTGCAGTAAGACCAGTTTATCACTGTTCCTTGTAAATGGTGAACAGAATGCCCTCATCGTGATCGTCATTTCATAGGCATTATAGGCTTTCTGAACATAGGCGTCTCTCACAGACTGTCAACGTGCACACCTGCACAGGACGTGACTCCATCTAATGGGTGGTCGTTCTAAACTACGATGGCCAATACGAGGCTGCCACTTGAGAACCTTTCTTCACCGGCTATAGGTTCTTGATCGGCCGGCCCACTTCAGCTTACTAAGCATATGAGTTTTGTCGGTAACATTTCTTCTACTGCCGATGTCTTAATTACGAACTCTATGACGCAGACCAATAAAAAGTATGCCCTATTGTATGCTCTTTTAACTGCTGCTCTTTTCGTGGATAAAATCACTCAATTTCCTTGCCAGTGTTGTATTTATAGGTTTAAAAGAATCCATATTAAAGGTACACAATCCGATCAAGTTTTCCCGCCGTCCGATTTCTTTCTAACTCACTGTTTGTTAATAGTTGTTTTTTCCCATTAAAAGTTGGGAGGCGGCGTTCGTTATTGAAGATACGGACTTTTCCCTCCTCCCTTTCAAGTTATTTGTCTTTGCATTGTTGTATGCCTTGTCGTGTTTTGTTGTTTTCGACTTTTTACTTTGACGTATCTTATCAGTTTATCGTATTTGAAAATATTTTATTACAGAATGAGGTCACTGGGTAAAAATTGATCTTTAAAACTAGTCTTAATAGAATAATCGAATCTGTCACAGGCGCAGTTTTAGAAGTCACACTGATGTGATTACAGTTTTTAGAAGATTCTATAAATATTGTTTAGAATTTTTCCTTTTTATGACGCTAATTCTTACAAAATTTTCATCGACTCTCAACATTCAAACAATTGAAAATTTGTATAAAACTCCAATATCCTGAAAATTGTAGATAAAAAATTTTATTTTGATATTAAAAAAAGTATCTTCTTCTAAGCTAAAAATGCAATATGTTGTTTCAATTTTGACCCATTTATAACTTTCATATACTAATTCCCATTACATTCCTTCAGTATTTAATACAAAATGAATATGTTAAATTTAAATTAATTCATGGGTGAAAAATAACTACACGTTATATGTAACTGATAATTCGAATTCATGTAGTGAAAAATTAATATCGTTATAAATAACAAAACAAAGAAAATCGATTACAAATATCGCACAGTATTTATTTTAAATGACGTTCAATGTAATTAATTACAACGTTCCCATTGAATAATCGGTTGTTTTCACAAATATATCCCCTCGAAATCTCGTATATGATAATTTAATTAACGTTACTGTATTGATAACCCTTTTCCGATCCATCCACATCATAAATTATATTATTGAATTTGGTGATTTCACATTTAAAATAACGTCGATGAGTTTTTACACAAGAACGTTGTTTTTTGAATTATTTTTTTTTTTTAAATTTTATTTGAAATAACACAAAAAAGGGTAAATACTAGTACATAAAGCGGTACGCATTAAAACTTCTTATAAAAATACCGTATAAATATAATAAAACACTTAGCGGGATTTACATAAAATATCAATTTATTTAAACTATTCTTGCTGTTTTGTGATGACACTCAAACTGCAAAAGCATAGGCAAGATTACATTAAATACATTAAAAGGGACACAATGGCAAAGTAAAATCTAACTGTGACATGAATATTAATATAATTAACATAGGATTGAATACAATTACGTTCAAAAGTTCTGAACGCTTTCTTTCATATCATTTTAAAACTTATCGATGGTCAATTTACTTATTGTCCAACTTCCACTCGATTTAATTAAACAATTATTTTTTTATAAGAACAATTGATGTTAGAAGTAAATGAACGGACTGGCTATGGTTTGGATTGACATGAGTCACTGCAAACATTTTAACGTTCCCGTAACTATACATGTTCCAGTACACCATATATTATGTAATAACATCCATGTTTTAACAAAAAGACACACATCACATATCATCAGGGCCTTTATGACATTCTGGATGAACCGATGTTTAGACTGCTAAAACTAAAACAGTTTTTTTAGATTATCATAAGTGATAAAATTTGTGACTTCCACAAACAAATCGTAAACTATTTGTTAATGTTGGAGAATACATTGAGGACAAGGATGTGCGGAAAGAACCCTTGCCCTGCAATGATTTTCGTGCTTATAAAATTTTGCCTTTGAAATGGAGATAACAAGATAACAGAGTTTCTTGCCAGGTCTTCTCTAGACAGGCCTACATTAGTGAAACGGTGATACTTTTTTTGAAGTTTAATAAGAACTTAAAAGAAGCGTACATATTGAATAATGAAAATTTTCCTTTGACTTAACTTTTAAATTTGTATATGAATCTATATAGAAAAAGTGTAACAGCTGTTTTGTAATATTACATTTTCATGCGTAAGACGGATACTAAAGTAACTTCATTTGTTACTTTTCAAAGGACAAATTTCGTTTAATACACAGCAAAAGGTAAATTTGTTTGAATTACGCCTCGGGTCTACGACTTTGCCTGCACGGTCCCCTTTTCGGCGAGTGGAAATTTTTCTTCATTTTATTTTTCTGAATATCGAACGCTGGGGAGTGGGGTGAAGGAAGTGTTGTGTAACAGATAAGAAGCGACGCACCTCAGCCCCTTAGATACTTAATGTACTGAAGCACAAAATCGCGTTCAATGCTGATTTGACGGAAGCTTCTTTTTGAAATGGCAAATAATAAGTATTATAAAGAATAAACGAAACTTTTTAGACGTTAATTTACATATCGCAGCACTGGTCGGTTCCCATTAAAAGCGTGGCAACTATGACAATCATAACTTTGGGCGTTTAAAGTAGTGCTGTAAAAACCTTTGCCCCAACTCCAGAGTAGCGTCTCCCATCAAAAGAATCAGAAGGCATAAACAGAAATCCATTTAGTTTAATAAAGCTAGATAAATAGGTCAGTTACAATATGATAAATATATAAAAAAGTTTCCTTTTCAATGGACACATGAAAAAATTGGAATCCTTGATCCCTCCTTTAGCCGAACCCTCTTTAGATAACGCGCCACGGGTGTTGGAAAGTCGGTACGTTTAACCACACAAGGGTATGTTATCAAATGGCGTGTATCTACGACGTAATCGCTTTCACTTATCAATACCAAGCAATGACGTCACTCCGTGCGCTCAAGACATTCCAAGTTACGTATCACCTATACGTGATTTAGGATACCATTCATTTGACAGGTGTCAATCATAAAGAATTATGCCGTCGTGTTGTTTTTGTCATCACAGAATAAAAGGTGCTTATTTACTGATAAAAATAATTTTACTTTATTCAAGTCCTTCACACCTCTATTTTATACTGCTTTCATACTTCAATAGTCAAAATGTATTATACTCTGTTCACATTTTCAGTGCCCGTTTACAGTTTAATATTCCTAAATACATCACGAGGATTACCAGCAAAAGGCTTTTGTGAGTAAGAGGCATACATCTTTTAAAAACAATCGCAATAAGAAGGATGTAATTTAATCGTGATGTAGTTTTAAAGCTTATTAAAAAGCTATTATCTAATTTGCATACAATCAATCTAGATGATTTAATGTGGGTTTAGCAAACATTTTACTATGTAAGTATATGTTTTATTGAAAGGCAACGTCCGCCTAAGCAGATGTGCTCAATCGATTGGAATATTCACAAAGGATTTCAGCATCTATTATGTAGTTGCAGCAGCGTCTTGATCAATATAAACGTTCCCGTTTTATTGGAAGTATTTTATTTATAAGATCTTAAGTCATTTAACACAGCTATAACAACCGCTTGCTGCTGGCATAGACAAGAAAATTTTACTTTATACTCCATGTTATTATCTAATCTTTATCTCTGCCGGTCTAACTATACGAGTGACGCCCGATTGTTTACGTGTGAGGTTATATAAAAGTTATTGGGTTATTAGACAGAAGTTTCTATGAGCTCGACGAATTATTGCTTCAAGGTCGAATCTCAGCTGTCACTGGCAAAACCTCTGATTCGAATTTGTGACTGGTTTACAATGACAGGCTCATCAGCCGACACATAGGGCTTAATAAAGTCAATGAAACTTACACTTACTATCTCTAATAAGGGTTGTGGGCTTGTATTTTAAGTTACAAAACGTTACGTCACGTAACATCAACATAGTTGTTTCGCTCAGTACGTGTCACGGGCAGACGTTGAAGTTTACGTAAGCGATTGAGCTGCGGTTACACAAAAGTCCGCCCGCCCGGCAAACTATAACACACGAAATTAACCCTTACCTGCTAGCAGATAAGCGGCATAATTCCGAAGAGCTGTACCTCGGTTAGCTTTTTAATTAATTTACCCCACACACGCGTGACACGTTATCGAGCATTGTTTCGATTTCGACTTGCGCTGTGCTCGTGTGTTTTTATTTAAAAATGGAACTTTTCGGCTTTGACCTCGTTTTGTCGTTATTAGAATTACTTATATACAACTTGTACAGAGTACCTTATTCGAAGGCAATATTTTTTACTACTGTACGAAAAATGTGTTACTTGTCTATATTTTAATATTTAATAATCACAATGAATGTCGCGGAAAGCGGCGACATTATCGTCGAAGCGTTAATTAAGATAATTACTTTAAAAAACTTTTAAGTTAAACAGTTTTATTTTATGTTTTTTTTTTTTGTTAATATTGTATTGTCATCTAAATTAAATGTGTGTACCAAATTTCAGATCAATCTGACAACGGCAAGGTGCTTAAATTTCAATTTTTAATTTTGACCCAAATAAATAAACAAACAAATTCCGTACGGGTCGAGCTAAATAAAACCGTTTAAAAATATTATATATTTCTGTATTAATCATTGTTGGATAGATTCTCGTAAATTGGGATTTTATATATCATTTCGATTATAACAATAAAGCTCCTGCCTCGAGTAGGTACTGCATCGCACTGTAAATTTTTTTAGTCTATATTTATAATTTTGTGAGTACTTAATTAAATAAAAATTTGGCTAATATATTGAAGCATATTGTGCCAAATTAAAATATTATGCCAATATGTAAAGTACCCAAAGTTTAAAATACGGACAACTTGAATGTGAGTGTAATTGACCACATTCGGCATTTCGTGTTCGCCATAGGAAATCAAGCTTTATATGTAATAGAATACAGCTCACAATACAAAAGGGCACGGCTATTTTGACATGAAAAATGCTCCCTCCCGCAAAATTAACCCGTAACAAGGCCGTCCAACTCCAACGCCGGAGTGTTCATACCAATTTGTCGAACTGCAGCTAAGTAAGCGAATCTGTACAGGCGGGCCGTGCATCAAAGTTGGACGCAAGTCCGGAGTGGGTCTTGATTAGTTGGCCCAAGTTCCAGGGCGGTTACGTGAGATCGATTAGAGTTCTCTGCTTCGCAAACTACTCCGGATACGCTTGAACCTCGTTCGGCTATCGTACTCTCACCATCTCTTGGCTCTGACCGCCATCTGTCTGGAATAATGAGTGATGACTCAGTGACGCAGTTGCTAAGCTATCGGCTTCAGCGCCAGCGGTCGTGGGTTCGATTCCCACATGGGACAAGTATTTCTGTGATCCACAGATAGTGTTTGTTCCAAAGGAGGGTTCTCCGGTCGTAAAAACGTAGCCGAAACCACTTACAACATGGTTGACATGTTACGGCACCCCAACTAGGTGGGATAAGGGCGGGAGGATGATGGTTTCTGGAATAATAAAACGGCTGAACTCACGTCCAATCGGTGTATGCATCGTGGTCCTATCATGGAGGACCTATCTGAAGTCCTTTATTAGGGTGAGTGGTATGAGTTTTCGGTTGCGGACTTACAGTACGACGTAAGTCCAGCCGTTATATTATTCAGGTGTCTCATGAAAGTTTTAATAACTTTACCATCTGTCTGATTTGTTGTTCTCGTTTTACCTGCGTGAGTATGTTTAGTTCCATCCGAGTTTACTCCCACTTCCTGTTTACCTCCTGTTACCTCCCACATACTGTTTAGCCGAAGTTATATATATATAGTATAGTATAGTATTAAACTCAATGATATAATCAGATACGAACCGTAACTTGCATACAAAGCCGACAGCAACTGAGATATGCCACTGCTAACTTAAATGTAACAAACTGATCCGTTCAATTTAATTTGGAAATTCGCGGCAATTAATCCAGGAAGCAGGTAACTTAACTGCAAGTTAAAGCTACAGACGGGACGGAAACTTTAATTATTAGCGTACAATCGCATCAATTCGGAGCAGTTTTAGCCGTCCCGGAACTTTGGTTTGTGTTTCCTCGCATCCGGTTGTAGAATCTTGCTATATTGGGGAAGTCTGCGGAGCAGCGATCGTCAGTAGATTGAACGACTTAAGAGGTTTCAATAACAGAGTTAGTTGCACGTTTGATTTTGATATGGGATTGTCTCGTCGTACATCCATTAATATTAAATTGATTGTATCTTATGTTAAAAGACTGGCCGTTCTGTGTGTTAGGCTTATATATCAGCAGTGGACTAGAACAGGCTGAAATGATGATGGTGATGTTAAAGTTAATCGCTCTGAAGGTTGATAAAGAAGCGGGAGAGAGGCCGTTGTCTGACAGCGAATTTTTTTTTTTTTTTTTTATGCGAAAAGTTGTCAAACGAGCAGACGGTTCACCTGATGTTAGTGAATACCGCCGCCCATGGACATCTGCTACACTCGAGGGTTACAGATGCGTTGACAACCTTTTGAAAATTGGGCTCCGGCTACCTCACTCACAGATGATCTTCTGTGAGGTCGTGGTACTTACCCGGACGGGCCTGCCCATTCGTGCAACAGCCGAGGCTGCTGCGTGGCCCTACCACCGTAGGCTGATGACAATTCACAGTAAAGTTGGGCGTATGTAACCTCACGCACCAGACGAAACACGAAAGTATTGTTCCACCTCAAGCTGGTCTCCTGTGAGGCCGTAGTACTTTTATGGATCTGCCCATTCGTGCAACAGCAGAAACTTTGTGGTCCCACTACAGACGGAACAACCAGTATGCTACAGCGATGAATGTTATCTACATCAGTTCACGGACGAAATTATAATAAAAAATAAAAAATACAATTGTATCATTCGATTTCAATCCTAATAGCAACGTGAAAAAACCGTCTCACGAATTTAATCTCGCTTGAAGTTTACATTTTCCGTTCCACTGGCAAATCTCATCTCGTAAAATTATCCAACAGAGGTCCCGGCGGCAAAATTACTCGGGAAAACAATATCCCCTAATTTGATCAGCTTAAAAGGCGCAAACAGTGCAATAAGCTGCATCTTATGATGGCCAGAGACGTTACCCTGACTGTTAACGAGTTTGGGTCGCATTGCTACTGCCAGCGACTTATCTACATAAATAAAATAATAGAGGTCGGCCGTTGTGCGTACATCACGGAAAAACTACTGGATATATTTCAAATGTACTGAAAATCAGTAAATCGTGCCGAGTACACACCCAATTTGTTTCATGTCTTAGTTATATATTCTGTTAATTGTTAAAAAAAACTGTGTTTAAACTAAATAAAATATTCATTCATTCATTCAAATGAATTCTTCTAAGTATTATTTCTTCGAAACTTGGCCCTTATCAAAAAGTTTATTTTGGTTGCCATGGTTGGCAACCGCAGTTTTCACAAACACCTCGCACCTTAAACGCTGTTACTAACACCTAATATATATTCTGCATTCAACTCCTGACGTATCTTGACCACAAGCGATGGGGTAGTGGAAAACGGAACAGTGAATGCGAAGTAATTAAGCCGACTCGCGCACGACACAGCAAACACATTACTTAATTAGCTAAACTCCAGTCCCGGGTCATAAGCTGACCCTAAGTTGCTTAAGTGTCACTAGCGTTTGCGGGGACAGAGTAGGTTAATTAGTATCTACTCCTATGATATGTTTTAGGGAAAGTTTTGAAACGTATTGCTTGAGTCTGAGTCATTAGCATAACATATTTTGCTTTGCTTGTAATGTTAACTGTGGTAGGGCCACGCAACAGCTTTGGCTGTTGCACGAATGGGCAGGCCCGTCCGGGGAAGTACCACGACCTTACAGAAGACCGGCGTGTGAAATGGACTTCTGCGTTTCGTCTAATGAGTTAGGTAGCCTCGCCTCTTTATTAAAAGATGGCAACGCATCTGCAACCCTACGGGTGTTGCAAAAGTCCATGGGCGGCGGTTATAATTAACATCAGGTGAACCGCCAGTTCGCTTGCCACAATCTCACATAAAACAAATTGTAATCTAATTTTCGACCTTGTAGAAGACCGGCGTGAAGTGGACTTGTGCGTTTCGTCTGATGAGTGAGGTAGCCGGGCACCACTTTATCGGCAACGCATTTGCAACCCTACGGGTATTGCAAATATCCATGGGCGTGGGTTATAATTAACATCAGGTGAACCGCCAGTTCGCTTGCTACAATCTCGCATAAAAAATGTTCATCTAATCTTAAATTTATGTTCCTTAAAATTTATCGTATTAATTTGTCATAAAGAAAGTGGATAGATGTCAAGATTTTTACGCTGTGACGTCCTCCCACTAGATGGAGTGAGCTGTGCAAATGCGTGGAAGTCATTGGATGGTGGATAGGATCGTGCTTCGTGGCAGTCTGCGGGTGACCTGTGTTCAGCAGTGGTCTCAAATAGTTGAAATGATGATGATGAGGTCATCGGCCACTTTACTTAGGTAAAGCATTTGTGGACCTAAGCTGGAAGGGGCAAATTCGAATGCCGCAGCGCTGAAAGTTTTTGTCCGTTTATCTACAAAATCTCACATATTAAGTTTTATCTTGCTGTCACTGCACCGCAAAAAAATAAATTTTTAATAAAATATTGATACATTTTCACGGTTACTTTTGTCATAGGTAAATTTAAAATCGCCAGCAAATCCAAGCTCGCATAAAAATGTCTATTCGCCCCTTATTCTGTTTTCCGTTCTCTAAACATCGAACACCTAGCGCATATTTTCCGTAAACGCTTCTAACGAGCCTCGGGTTGCGCAAATTCCCGTAATACACGAGGGGGCGTCAATAAATCCGCGGTATCTAAATCGCCCCCGCTTCCGCCTGCAGTCGGGCCACACAAGCCTGCGCGGCTTCAATATTTCAACGGAACGCGAGCGGAGCTGCGGGGAATTTCCTTTATGCAACACTCGAGAGCAACGCTAATATTTAAAGGCGCTTTTTTCGGAGATGAGACCTCTCAATTCCGTTAATGTAAGTTGAAACGAAGCTCATGGAAATTGGATTAGTTGCGCCTCCAGCGCTGTAGTGCTCGGGGAGGCACTTAAACAGCTTACGGAGTTAATACTCCTTAGGGCCTAATTTAATAATTAGGCTTCATTTTATTTATCACTAGCCGATACCCGCGACTTCGTCTGCGTTGCTTATTATGTTAACAACTACACCGCTTGCCCTACCTCTCCACAGCAAGGCAGTACACAACACTAAATACGCAGTGTTTATGAAAAAATGGGTGCGTGGACTTATGCCTTCATCATTCTTCTTTGGCATCATTAAAATAGTTTTTTAATTGCATGTAAATAACTAATTACAATAAAATAATAAAAATACTGGAAAAGGATATAAACAATAATAATAATAAAATTATGAAAGCATCTACATTCTTTATTGAGAACTTTAACGGGCGAATTTGCTGCCATCTATAAAAAATAGCGGGCAGTTTCAGCTTCAAAGATGTGACTTTTGTGTTACATCTTAAAATTTCAAATAATTTTTTCATAACGCGCCCAAAGAAGTATAATATCAAAAAGTTGTTTCTTAGAACATAAACAACTTCTTTTATTCTATAACAATTATTTTTTCAGACAAGGGTCAAATGTCTAAGAAATAGAACTTAGAGAAAAATCATTGAGATCTATCCAGTAGCTTTTGCGTGATGCACGCACAACGGCGGACCTACATCATATTATTTAAACAGACGATTGTCATCGTTATTGACTTTTACGAATTGGCGGGTCAGTCCGGGTAAGACCACGGCCTCACAGAAGACCAAGGCGTGAAGTGGAAATGTTGTACTTCAACGTTTCGTCTGGTGAGTGAGGTAGCCGGGGACCACTTTAATAAAGGCAACGCATCTGCAACTACGGCTGTTGCAAATTTCAATGAGCGATATCACTTAACATGAGGCGAAACGCCGGCTCGTTTGCCACTTTCCCACCTAAAAAAAATCTGTAGTTTTCGTTTGTTTATTAGTTTTTTTTAAAAGACGAACCTTGCACTAAAGGTAGGTTTTCCTTGTATAATCACACCCACAAACTACACTATCCCAGATACGAAAGTTTTCTAACTCGTTTGGGGATCAAATCCGAAAGAACACGCAACGACCAATGTCAAGGTTAACCTAAGCTATTGCGCCATTCGTAACTTTTATCGCTTGTTTAGTTTCTTATTGTCAAAATCGTAGTTTAGTTTCTTAAACGTTTATTGTTAAAATCGTGATCAAATGTATTTATTCAATATTATGGCATTACACTTACTTATTGATAGTGAAATTACTAATATCGATAAAAATTAAATGGAATTTTCATTTTTTTTAATAATAATGGTACTATAGTTTTGGCTTTGATAACATAAATTGCCGTTTCTTTGTCTAAACTGTCGCCAACGGGGTGTTATGTAGCTAATAGCTTGCTTTACCAGACGTCGCCATCTCGCTCTTACAATCGCTTCGTCTCTCTCCAGTATGTTTTGCAACGCGCCCGTTGCAGATTTACTCCATCATCTTGTAGACAGGTGTGGATTACAAACGAAAGTAAAAGACTATATCATTAATATTAAATTAAATTATTTTTTGAAAGTATTTCCGTAAGCTGGTTCCATTTATTAAGTATAATATTCGCATAAAACCAAGAAATGGACTATATCGTTAAATTTAACGTTGACATTTTATTATTATACCTCATGGAACTATTTTACGCATTTATCATGGCGTGATAATAATTTATTTTATTAATTTACCCATTTAGGAATTAGATTATCATTTGCTACTTAGTACGCATATATCACTCATCGTACTCGTAGAACCATGATACAACTTTTATTTCTTCATATCTAACTTTAACTCCTTTACTAACTGTGTTATAAAAATTTGTTTGTTTTGGATTTCGAATTGTTCAATGTTTAATCTTTTAGTTATTATTTATTATTATTAAACAACATAGTCGTTCCAAACTTCTGACTTAACCAAGAACAACGTTTTTATTTACTAATATAACTGAAGACTTAAATTTAATTTATTTCAAAATTCTTCTAAATGCTTACTGTTAGTTCCCGTTGAATTTGGTTACGTTATATATATTTTTTATTGAACTCATTTAATAACGTACATAAAGACAGTAACATTATCTTTAAATACGCACAAAATTTAGGATTCTTAATAAAACATAACATTTTCACATTAAACCTTATTTGAATATAACGCACTGTACATTTTTATTTAACAAAAATAATTTCAAAAGAGAAAAAATCCTTTTTTCGGTAGAACAATGCTCTGATCCATTTATCGTTGTGAGACAGTTGAGCTTAAATAAATGTACAATTTTATGAAACAAGTTGGGAATATTTTAAAAGTATTTTCGGTGATCCAGCGCTGTGTTATTGTTGTCTGTTTTATGTTTTTTTTTTAAATTGAAACAGGTTAATTTAAAATAATTATATTTCTGATGCATTCTTGATCGAAAATATATAATTTGTTTTACATTTATTTACATTTAAACACACACACATGTACAGATACATGGTAGCGGAAGGAACATATAGGTGACGTAAACATACCAGATTACATAAATCTGCAGCCTATGAGCACATTTTAAATCCTTGACCCACACAGATCCTTGCAAAAAATACCGATTCCTCCAAAGTATGATTCGCGAGGCTACTGAAATTTAAAAAACAACCTTATTTCAATATAGAAGTGGGTTGGTTGCTAGTTGCTACCATCAACTTTGGATCCTATCATCAATAAAATTAAATCTAGGAGATCCCGTAGTTCCCGAAAATTACAAACACAACACTATAAAACAAACTTGAATTAGAGAACAGAAACATACTTAACTAAAAAAATTGCTTTTAAAGCAAAATAAGAAAATTATAAATTAGAACTTACCAATAGATAAAGGTTAACATATTATCTCCAAATATAATATGTATAATGTACTAAATAATACTACAATATTGTTTTTTAAATTTAAAATTAAACTGATAAATAAGTACATGAATTAGAAAAATTAAAAACAATATATTTTAATAGTCTTTCATGATTTCACTCTCTTGTATGTTCTGTGCGTTCGTGTTCAATTCGCATTAACAAAATTAATTCTTTAGTTGCTGCAGCAGTAAGCTTCAAAGCGTAACAAGGGCTTAAAGCCAGCGCTTTACGTGGATGGGGCTGCATTTCGTAGTATGTGAGTTACAGCTCCTTAAAAAGCACTTAGTTGGTTTGGGACTAGGTAAGTCCCGCTCATCCGGCTGTAGGGCCATAGCGCACGATTGCAGCGGAGCGGGTAGCGGCAACGGGATTCTTGTATTATACCCAAATAATTTAATATATAAAAGTTTTATCTTTGTGTACTTCTTTCTCAAACTATAGTTCATAGGTAGTAATTTTATTTAATTAGGATTTTTAATTTTATTTAATTAACTTACGAACATAGGCATTCCCCGCCTATGTTCAGCACCGGCTGTAACGATGATTATGATGATAAGTTTTTTTTATGTGAAAAGTTGCCAAGCGAGCAGATGGTTCACCTGATGTTAAGTGAATACCGCCGCCCATGGACATCTGCTACACCCGAGTGTTGCAGATGAGTTGACAACCTTATAGAAATTGGGCTCCAGCCACCTGATTCACAGACGAAACGCGAAAGTATTATACTTCACTTTACGCCGGTCGGTCTTCTGTGAGGTCGTGGTACGGGTAAGTACCCGGACGAGCCTGCCCAATCGTGCAACAGCCGTGGCTGCTGCGTGGCCCTACCACCGAATAATATGTTTGTTTTGAGTTTGATAAGTTTGTTTTGAGCGCTGAGTACAATTATAATTGTTGGGTTTTTTTCTTTTTACTTACTAATTAAATTGCTTACCAATGTATCCAATGTTACCTTACAAATAAATCAATAATAAAATTGTTTTCTTCCTCGTCGAAGTTGAAAAGTGAAAGAATGAATTTCTACTCGCAATATCATTTATATCTCACCACAGTTACTTCCATTTAGTTTTTACTACCTAGAAGTTCTCAGCCCACATTTATTTGTGGGGTGTAAAATAAGCTCACCGCCACGCACGGCTCCTTAAAATATTCTCAGCACTGAGTCCTTTTGAAATTCACCCGAATTTCTCTACAGACCAACATAACATGAGCTTCCTTGTCGGTGCTGACCGCTCCTTGGAAGTCCTTTTCCCACAAGACTCGCTCAGGACCGGCGTGTGCATAGCCGATGTAATATCCGCGCTGCGGCTTGTATTACACCGCGTCGATGGGAATCCATTAGCGCAGACAACATCAAACAAGACGTCGGCGGAAGTTGGGCCGACCCGGGATCGAACTGGCGCGGCGAAGTTTCAGCGAGTCTTGGATTATGCCCAAAGAGCGGCTCTTGAATACGTTAAATCAAACATTATCTTCGTCATGATTATATTGATTAAATGTGCCAAAGTTTCGGCCTTTATCCTATACATGTCCCTCTATCTATGTATAATTAAAATTTGTAGAAAAATTACGAAAAGATTGAGCCAAGAATTGCTTCAAATTAATCAAATTAATTAATTAATCAAATTAATCAAATTGCGTTAAGATTTTCGGCTAAAGCGTCAGGCCGCGAACGCCGAAGATGTGGGTTCGATTCCCACATCTTTTTCTTTTTTTTTATACAAATTTTAATGTTTAATCTTAAGTGCAGAGATTAGCACTATAAAAAATATAAATATCTATGTATGAAATAAAACAAAATAAGTATTCGACTGCCTACCGCTCGCAGTTTTTCCATTCACTTGACGTATACACCTATATATAACACTTCTGTTCCATTTCATTCGAAGTTGAACAATTTCAAAGCGTTTAATTGTAATCTAAATTCACTTACCATACGAGTATTGGTATCCGCGTGACAAACTTACCCTAAACTCTATACGATTGCCGTAAAAGATGCAGCTGTCGGCAATAATGCAACGAATGTTTTGAGCCCAGGGGAAATTTGCTTTCGCGAGATAGAAATCGCTAGGGCAGGGGGATCACCTGCCGCCGGAGACCCCTGGCAGACGAGCCGACGACGCAGGGGCAATGCTCGGAATATAAATTGCCGAACATTCTCGTAAGATGCGGGTAGTCGAATTTACGGGGTCAATATTGCTGACGGTGAATATCTAATGATCTTGGTCTTTTTTTTTACACAGAAAATCGAGAAGCACCCCTTTTTCGTAGGGGTAGAGTTTTTTCTATCAACCTATCCAATTACTGTAGAAATTTGTTATGTTTAAACTGTGGCATTTTATCACGTATCATGTTATTTTCAAATATTTATAGTTATAATCTATGACACATTGAAATTTGGAAAAAGGAATAAATCGTTTTTGCCGCTGCGAGAATCGAACCCACGACTCCTTGTTTGTATGATTTAAAAGATATGACATCAGATGCGCCAAACGCTGCTTAAAATGGGAAAAAAAAAAAAGTACCTTAAAGACGTTATTAGATTTTGTTCAGGGTGGTAATCTGCCGTTTAGCTTAGTGGTTAAAGCGTCTGGGCGCGAATTCGGAACACGTGGGTTCGAATCCCGCAAAGGCGAAAAACTTTTCATCCTTTTTAGTACAAACTTTTATTAAAGTCAGCTTTTCCCCTTTTTCATTGGTTATATTCCATATTCCACATATATTGAGATTTGTTGTTGAAATTTATCTTTTATTCCTAATTAAAATACTCGGAAATAAATGGAGTTTTCCATAAGCAAAACAGTTTTTTTTTTAATCAGTCATTTGTTTCGGGAATTATCCATTTACATTAAAGCTTTACATCGTCAAAACTTATATCACTAAGGGAGTGTAGTCTCATTGCCGAGGTTACGGTAATGATGATTTGTTTTTCGGCTTTTTTACTTATAAAAAATATCACAGCTAACATGTTTTATATATCATTAGTATACAACTCGGAGGAAGACAATAAAACATGTCTGTCTGTCTGTCCGTATGTCACCCGGCTGTCTCATCAACCGTGATTGTCAGTTGAAATTTTCACAAATAAAGTATATCTGTTGCCCTTATAACAACAAATAATAAAAATTATTTTTATTATTATATATTTAGTTAGTCTCCCATACAACAGACGTTTTTAAAGATAATTATTATTAACCATTCATGGAGGAACAAATAAAAAAAACCGTTTAAAAGTTTTTTATTCTTTTATTATTTCGAAAATATGCAGGTTTCCTCACGATGTTTTCCTTCACCGTTGAGCCCGTGATTAGTCAGCACTTAAAATAAACAATATCATTTGCTGGCAGTAGGCACTGAATTCAGGTTGCTCGCGTATAATGAATTATTAAAAGCGTACTTACACTGAGCTATCACGGCTCCTATATATACGAGTATAATACGTGCACATACGTGCAAGTTAATTCCACCACAACGAATACGAGCGTCCCACGACAATCGCTCTAGGAAATGTGCAGCAAGAAATAGAAGAAAATAACTGAATTCCTATAAATACGCGGCTCGCCTCATATTCGCAGCGCAATAACCGGCCGCGTTTCGTACAAAAGAGCTTCTTAGAAAATGTCAGGATTCCTCATACGGGCGGTCTGGCTGTTTAAATTGAATACGGCAAGAATAAAACGGTGAAGTGTATTTAATAATAAAATAGTATTTTTCAAACGTTACCAATACCAACGTAAGCATAATTATTTTATGGCAAGTTGTAAATATGATGTTTAATGCCATGTTTTTTTTTTTTTTTTCTTTTTTATGTGATAAGGTGGCAAGCGAGATGGGCGGATGTTGGACATTTGCAACACCCTTGGGGTAGCAGATGCGTTGCTACCTTTTAATTGTGGTTCCCGACTACCTCACATATAAAATCTAATATATAAAATTCTCGTGTTTGTAATTGAACCCTCAGAAACGGCTAGACCAATTTTCGTGAAATTTTGTGTGCATATCGGGCAGGGTAGAGAATCGGACAACATCTATTTTTCATCCCCCTAAATGTTAAGGGTGTTTCACCCCAAACATTTTTTCTACCCTACAAATAATTTATATGGCAAAACAACGTTTACCGGGTCAGCTAGTAATTTATAATAATAATACCTGTAGGTCACACAATTAGTTGTCCCGTGTGGGAATCGAACCCACAACCCCCGACGTCGATACCAATATCTTGGTGATTGCACCACGGAATACACAGGTTCTGTAATGTAATTAGTATGTAATGTATATGTATGTAATTCAAGGCTTTTTTATTTTACATATATGATCAACGACCTTATTTCATCAAAGGCGTGGGCAGTTGTTTAAATAGAAATACCTCCTGTTAAAATACCTCCTGTTTAATTATTAACGGTGGTAGGGCCACGCAGCAGCCTCGGCTGTTGCACGAATGGGCAGGCCCGTCCGGGTAAGTACCTCACAGAAGACCAGCGTAAAGTGGAAGTATGACAAATACTTTCGCGTTTCGTCTGGTGAGTGAGGTAGCCGGAGCTCAATTTTCAAAAGGTTGTCAACGCATCCGTAACCCTCGGATGTGGCAGATGTCCATGGGCGGCGGTATTCACTTAACATCAGGTGAACCGTGTGCTCGTTTGACAACTTTTCGCATAAAATAAATTAAATTAAATTAAAATCCTTAATTTATACTGTCTCAACCTTTCGATGCAACTCATCTGACGAAGCTGTTGGCCGGTGGACTAACATGAGACTACTCTACAAAAAAATACCTCTTGGTACATATACTATTAAATCTTCACCGTCTAAGGCAGTCAGAACAGACTTTTACGCCTCTACATCAAGTAAATAAACATATTAACCGTAAGTGGAAACGCGGCTGGCCTCAAGCATGGTCCAGCTAACATACTGAAGCGATTCGAGGAGCTTCCATTTGAATAGTGGTATTCGTTTCCCGGTTAGTTTCTGTCTCAGTTCTTTTTCATTTCCTTAATTAACATTGTTCTGCAAAGTATCTTGATTGTTCGCGATTCGAATTAAATTTTTCCAAGTTTAACGAAGGGTATACGGGGAAGAAAGGAATATTAGGAAATAACTAAGCTTTTATGAAGTCTGTAACATTAAATTATTTTACAAATTTAATCAATTCAACTTACGAAATAACGCGTGTCTTGAAAAAAGCTTACTGAATGGAATTTTTGTACATAAAACTAGTAGTAGTATGAATTTATTTATTTCAAATATATTTTGCAATAAAATTTTGCAACGTAACATTGGGACAATTGACAATGTCGCGCTGAAGCTAAAAACGCTACCGACTGTCGCATAGCACGTGACGTTTGCCAAGCTACTCCCTGCACGCTTCTTGAATGTTTAATTTTATTGAATTTCGATCGATCCCACTTGTGTGAAGCCTTCGGGTGGGCCAGATGTTTGCGAGCGGTGGCTTTTAGCCCATCTTTTCGTCTGTTAGCAACGAGATATTTCCCGCTCTCCCGATCTGTTTAACCTTAGAGTTTTATTTGAACGTCTCTACGTCGCTCATCATAGAATATACTATGCGTATTGAAGTCGAATTGAGACTGTTGTTAAACTGGCTTTCGAACTCCGGTCGCGAATGAGGCATTGTATTTTTGTCAAATCCATATATCAATACGTTGCTTATATTCTTAAGTAGAGTTATGAGACAAAACATATCGTGTGGTGAGTAAGGTTATCGGCGGCCACTTTATCGAAAGGTGGCAACGCATCTACAACCACACTGGTGTTGTAAATTTTCGTCGTAGGCAGTTATTAATCAACCACCAGGCGAACCGCAAACTCATCTGTCACCTTATCACATAAAAAACCTACCTGCAATTCCCTTATGTTTGATTTCAGCCGTTTCAACTTTCGCTTACATCATCATTAGCCAGAATTTTGTATGGCATCGAGATCGATTTTGTTAGTTATATCATTTCTTATATGAATTAGGTAATAGTTGTGGTGTAATAAGTGATTGGTTCAATGTTACCGATTGTATTCTACTTCAGCTATTTAAAAATCAATTATATTAAGTTGTTGGAGTTCAACTTAAATACGTCAATACATTTTTTTATATTAAAATCAGTGATTAGCCCAAAATATTGTATATTTTAACGTTTCATGTTAACCGACCCGCGGCTCCTTTGAATGTTTTTTCTCATCCATATAAACATGCATTTTAGCATTTATACTCATATGAAAGATTGTATTTACAAATTTGAAACTTAATCACACATACTATTCATTTCACCTATAAGCCCGTTGTTTTTTGACTCCCAATACCTTTTTAAATAATAGTGAAGGGGGTGGTAATTTGGAACCCCACTTGGTTTTTTGAGTATTTTAAGAAAACTAGTTGACTAATCGTCACAAAACTGACTCTTTATATTTAAAAACAGATTTGCTTCTATATTAGAAACTAATTAATAAAATAAAATCACGCATTATAGGACAAAAATTGCTTTCGTGGAAATATAAAAAAAATGTTTTCAAAGCTCTGGTGTTGGTATTATGGAACACTGGTTCCAAAATACAATATGAAATAATCACAAAAATGACAAATATAATACTCAGTCACATCCTGAGCATTCAATATGTGTCCACAACCTACATGATAAGCACTGAATCCAAGTTTCACCCTGTTGATCGTTAGATTAATTTTAGAGCAAAAAATGCAACAAGCATCATCATGATTTGTGGGCTGGACATGCGCGGTAACATTTTCTGACATTACAGAGTCACCTGAAGAAACAGAAGATTCAGAATCCGAAGAGATCGAATACTCGCTGTTTAGAGGAGTTCTAGAAGACTTTGCAACAGTCTGTCCCACCACTACGCCCACGAGCTCTTCCCCGACTTCTTTCTCTCTGCGCTATAGACTTGATTGACTACTCAAGTCGCTGTTTGTAAGGAGACCCGGTCAATAAAATAATGCGGGTAATTTTGAATTCGGTTCCATATTACCTGCACCTATCGAGTTCCAAAATTAAAACCTTATTTGATACCAAATAATCAAGATAATAAAAAATAATTCAAATAAATCTTAAAACTTACCCCTGACAGTGTAAACTTATATACTTCGTGTAATACCTACTGTATTTACTTTTTAAGACAGAAGCTAAAGTTTTAAGTCACTATGTTTTCCATGGCCATGTAAAGTGGAGGGGGTAATGTGACATGTGTACACGTAATTTGCCCGGCGAAATCGCTGAGCCGTTAATGAGGTCGCGTCTTAAGTTCACCGGATAACGCCTTGTGCGACACCGTCAACATTATACTTAGTTTGAACCAAGAAAATTAAAAGTGACGTATCAGCCTGTATAAGTTCCACTGCCGGGCAAAGGCCTTCTCTTTTTTTTTATGTGAAAAGTTGCCAAGCTAGCAGACGGTTCACCTGATGTTAAGTGGAAACCGCCGCCCATGGACATCTGCTACACCCGAAGGTTTGTAGATGCGTTGACAACCTCTTTGAAAATTCCGGCTCCGGCCAACTCAATCAAAAGACGAAACTCGAAAGTATTATACTTTCCCTTTACGCCGGTCTTCTGTGAGGTCGTGGTACTTACCCGGACGAGTCTGCCCATTCGTGCAACAGCCGAAGCTGTTGCGTGGCCCTACCACCGTAAACCGTCTCTGTACCGAGGGTATCTGCGGTCCAACACCTGCGGATTGGCAAATTGCACATATTTCGAAAATATGCACGTTTCCTTAGGATGTTTTACTTCACCGCTAAGCACGCGATAACCATTTCATTGATGCCGGCACCAGGGGAATGAACTCAGTTTGCTCGAGTATAAAAGTTAGCGCCCAAAAACTGAGCTATCACGGCGCTAACACTAGTTAATTAATCCAAATATGGTTTTCAGTTTCGGTTTTTTTATTCCAATTGTTTCATTTGAAATTTTCGTTTGCCAACCACCTGGTTCATCTGATGTTAAGTGATTACCGCCGCACATAGGGGTCTACAACACCACACGGGTGTTGCAGTTAACTTGCCAACCTTTAAAAACATGGCATCGATGACTTCACTCACTCAAATGAGAAAACTCGTAAGTATAGTCTAACTCCTAACCCTGTATACGTTTTTTTTACCTCTTTAAAAACATTGCCCTTACTTTAGGAGAACATTATACTGTGTTGTAAGGACGTTTTACAAACACATATTGCACGTGGACAAACATCCAGTCAATAACAACAAGACAATATTGATCGAAGGCATCAAAATCCATTAAAATCGTTGTAATTCATTTATAATTCGTGTCATTATCGAAAACATTAAATTTACGCCTGGTAAAGGTTTTATTTAATGGGGGTTTAAAATTAACGCCCAAATAATCCGTCTATCAAACGCTCATTATTTATCGACTGTTTGTCAGGCCGACGGAAGTGATGCGTTTGCTCCATTAAAGATTCAAAATACGTGAACCGATTTATTACGCCGACCGGTTATGATTTAACGTCCATTGTTGCGGAGTTGATTATGACCTACGTATCGCATTTACCGAACCAATTTTCTGCGTTATACTATTCCTCGAATTTACCGAACCAATTTTCTGCGTTATAGCGACTAACAAAACTAAACAAATGTGTCCTGAAGAATGTGACTTGTGGACAAATTTTCAAGTTACGAAACAAATCGATCGTGATTGATCTTAAATGAAAACAAGCCAATGTTATTATTATGTGATCATTGGTCTCATTGCATTTATATTATAAATGAATATTAATTTATATTAACACAATATTAGGATAGCATTAATATTAAGTTGTATTATAATATACAAACGAGCAGACGGTTCACCTGATGTTAAGTGAATACCGCCGCCCATGGACATCTGCCACACCCGAGGGTTACAGATGCGTTGACAACCTTTTGAAAATTGTATGAAGGACATTTGCAATTTCGTCACACCACAATAAAGGATTTGAATGTAATTTCGGACACAAATGGATTATAGGGCGTGACACGTGGGACATTTAGTTACCCTGAAAATAAGCTAAAGTAACACACACACACACACACACACAGCCTATACATGTACATGTCCCACTGATGGGAAAAGGCCATTTCTGTACTGGAGGTTTTAGGGCATATAGTCCACCACGCGACCGCACTCTGACGGGCAGACGTCACATAACTTGGGAATATTACTTTTGTTGTTATTTATAAAATATGGCGGTTTCCTCGCGATATTTTCTTTTATCGCTGAACATGTGTAAGTCGGCACTTAATACTAACAATTTCATTGGTTTCGACACCAGAATTTGAACTCAGGCTCGATAATAATGAATTAAAAGCGAACGCCCGTACACTGCGCCTATCAAGCAAGCTACATTATTTCAATATGTTTTCATTAACGCTAATCTTGTTTTATAACCATAAGTATAAATCTCGTTAACTGTTCCCATCTTCTTATTCTCTACTAACGTACTACGTCGCCAGAGATTGAGTTAAACGTGAAGACAAGAAACAATACCATCTATCAGTGTACAGGTATAAGTAATTTAACGCCATCAGCGTATGTAATTTTTAACGAAATACCAAATTGTCGCCATTTCCAGCGCATTAAAATTGAACGCCGAATAACCCATCAGAGTCGAATAATTCATCCGTTAAGAATATTTATGGGCTGGCTGCCGCGCCGCCTCTGGCTGGTTGCCCCTGCGCCATCCGTTGATACGTTATCGTCAACAGATGCAACGATAACTGTGCAGGTCTGTTGCGTTGCCAATTGTTTCAACAGCCGTCTTCATTCGTTAATCAACGGTGGGCAAATATCTAAAGTAACCTATGTCATTATATTCGAGCGATCTGTCGACTGTGCCTACTAAATATACAAGAAGTTATCAGGTGCTTACGTATTTTGTTTACTCTCACGTAGTCCTGGGTAGATTTTATTTCTGTATGCTGTAAAAGATGTCAACAATGGATGCGCCAAGCATTGCTTCAAATGCTAAAAAACAATAGAGATAAAAGACGTTGAGATTTTCGTCGGTGTGGCAATCAGCCGTTTAGCTTATTGCGTTTAGCTTAGTGGCTAGGGTCAGGACGCGTATCGCGATGACGTGGGTTCGATTCCCACAACGGAGAAAAACTTTTCGCACTTTTTCTACACATTTTAATAGACTTTCCTCGTTGCGTTTTCAGAGCACCGATCAATTCGGATTTTGGTTGAATTTTTGTATTTGCATAGTTTTGAAAAGTAATAGATCGCCTAGCGAATGGTAAACATATTTTTGGACTACCAAGGATTACAATTACAAAGATAATGCGACTTGACTTTTATCGATAACATCAACTAAGAAAAATTACGATATCTTCTCAATGCAGTTCCTGCTGTGAAGCCATAAATACATAGAGAAGATGAATACTAGGAGGACTCGGATTTTTAAGATCACACAGCTGTCTGTATAAGTTATTTGATTATAACCGGTGTTTTATGGTCGTCAAAATGGTTGTTTTGTAAATTCAGAGCTATGCAAAATATATATTTATTAATATTGAAATAGTTTCATACGATTAAATTAACGTAAAATCATATAAGCCTTATAATGTGGGGTTACACAACAGTTATTGCAACTTCCATATAGGCAATGTATATTTATTTTAAAATATATTCAGGCATTTATAACTGCACATTTTCTTCTTTCTTCTGCATTTATCCCACCTTGGTGGTTTGGGTTTTGCGACTGGCCTAACGTCAACCCTCCCAGATCCCGAACAATATCTGTTTCACAAATGCTTGTCCCGTATGGGAATCGAACCCATAACCCATAACCTCGCCACCGAAGCCAATAATCTTATCAACTGCGCCATAGAGTCGTTTCGTCCGTCTATACATTCACATACATATTTAATACACGCCCCACTTTAATAATTAAAATCACTCGCGCCTCATCGAACACGACAACGTTAGCGATTCGTTAGAAATGTCGGTCAGCCGTTCATCCAAACAAGCAGAATTAATTAACCACCCAAATTGCTTATTACGCTTCGTAACAATTAATTTTGTTGACTACGGATTTCTTTTTGTTTGTTTGTTCACAGTTAATTCGCCGCCCAATTTCCACGGGCGCCAATTTAAAGGTACATTTTTTTTACTATCAATTTATTTTTTATCGACGGATTCGAACGGGTGACTAATTTAAGTTATATTATGTTTTCCAATCTCCTTGAACAGCTTATTAAGTTTATCAATACAAGAGACAGACAGATCCTTATTTCAACTTATTATCCTGTCATATGAATTTTGTATCAGTTATTTTATTAATTAATATAAATTATTTTAATATGGCTTTAGTTAAGTGCAAATCATTCTAGAATCAGTTCAATAATACCAGACATTTATCCCTTACATATAAAGCCCTTGACAGCAAAATGTCCATAAAATTTGGTATTCTATTAATAACTTAATGTGTATTAAAATAATACGTTTAAACTGATGTTGTTTAACAAGGATGCATTAAAATGTTTATTTATTTAAAATGGTGCCCTTTTAAGCTTAAAATAAAACCAATTACCGCATAACTTTTATTTTATCACAGGCCAACGTAATCGAACTGGTTGCCCATAAGCCCTCATCCGCTTTAAACACGTTGTGGCGAACGCGGCCGGATTAAAAAGCGCTATAATGTTACACAACCTTTCACTTTTCATAACCTACTTAACGCCGTCGACTTGCCATGTGGCCGTCCCGTCCACTTCAAAGAGGTTCTACAATCTCAGAAATGGACGCGCTAAGCATTTGCTGGCATAAAGTGGGTCTTATCTCTAAGCTCAAACACACTATACAGTGTTTTCGTGAACTGTTTAGCGAAATTTGTGATCGGAAGCATGTTCTCGATCGAAATTGGATTGCATTGCATGACGCGAAAGTTGATTTTCGTTTGCGGCAAAATCCTCACCGTCAAACGCATTGGCTGATGCGTCGAGATGCAGTGCGGTCTCCATTGGGGCCGTTGACTCTTCGTGTTTTATTAGATTATCGTTTATGTTACAATTCGAACTCAAAGACTTGTTTACAGATACCAATAGATGTGCAAAGTATTAATTTTAATAGTTATCGCTTCTACACAGAAACATATTGACCAAAATAGAATAAAAATGTGTTTTGATGATGTATTTCTGTCGCCGCTGTAACAACAAATACTAAAATTTATATTAAAAAATATTTAAGTGGGGCTCCCATACAACAGACACGATTTTTTTGCCGTTTTTATAGATAACTAGTAGACCCGGCAAAAGTTGTTTTGCCATATCAAATATTTCTATGGAATTTGTGAATCTGAACACATAGAAAAAGAATTTTCGGCATAAATAGTTTGATCGGTTTCACAGAGACAGTTGACACACGTTGACAGGTACAGCTTGTAGGTTAAAATAAAATTGTAGCTATTTCAATTTTTCATGCAATTTTTCTATAATATCCCAACGTTCAAGCCTTCCCTAGACTGCGACAAATATTTCAAAACCAAAAGTAGCCAAATCGGTCCAGCCGTTCTCGAGTTTTAGCGAGACTAACGAACAGCAATCCATTTTTATATATAAGATAGAAGACTAGCGACCCGCCCCGGCTTCGCACGGGTACAATGTATTATACATATAAACCTTCCTCTTGAAATCTAGTAAAAAAACCGCATCAAGATAAGTTGCGTAGTTTTACAGATCTAAGCATACATAGGGACAGACCGACAGCGGAAACTGATGGTACGGAAACCTTCGTGCTCAAGTCCGACTCGCGCTTGACCGGCGTCTTTTCGAGGTCACTACTGAACAAAGGCCTCCCCGATAGACTGCCACGAAGCACGATCCTCAGCCGCTCCCGACGCCGACGAAGGAGGTTTGTTCACCGAAGTGGTGAACAAAAAGAAGCGCAAGAAGCGCACCTCCCAGCCGTCTTCAACGGCCACGTCCCCCGTACCGCCAGTTAAGGCGCCAAGGCCGACCGAATCGGCCGTAGCCGGGCCCTCAGTGCCCACCCAACCAATAACATCGCCTTCAGCGATCCCAACCCCATCGCCTTCAGCGAAGCCAACCCCATCGCCTTCAGCGATCTCAACCCCGGTTGCTACTCAAGCAGCCCCCGCGCATCCCGCCGCCCCACGCGCGCCGCAGGATAAACGCCCGCCGCCGTTATTTATTCAGGACACCGAAAAGTGGCCTATGATCGCGTCCGCCCTGTCAAATAGGGTAAAATTCGTTGCGACTGTCACCACCCAGGGCATCAAGCTGCAGCTTGAAACAGCTGATGCTCATCGCAACGTGTCCCAATTCCTCCGCGAAAAGGAGGTCTTCTATCATACCTACACGCTCGCGGAAGACAGAATCCTCCGCGTCGTTATTAAGATGATCCCTAGGAACATCGCCACCGAAGAGGTTTTGGAATCCCTTAAGGAACAAAACCTCCCTGTACACTCAGTCCACCGCATGAAAAGCAAGCGGATGAAAAGACCGATTGACATGGTCCTTGTCCATCTGGATCTCACCCCAGAAGGTAAGGCCATTTTCGACCTCAAATCGGTGCTCGGCCTCACCAACATCATAGTCGAACCCCCTCACAAGGGATCTCTCCCAGGACAGTGCCACAAGTGCCAATTGTATGGACACGCGGCACGCAACTGCTTCGCCAAGCCCAGGTGCGTCAAGTGCCTAGGCGATCATGGCACTCCCGATTGTCCCAGACCAAGGGACAAAGCACTCCTCACCAATTTCGGCCCACCCGCCTGCGTACTCTGCCAGTCGGAAGGACACACGGCCAACTACCTAGGTTGCCCCAAAGCGCCAAAGCGCAAACCCTTTAAACCTGCCACTCAGGCAGTTAGAAGGCCGCCGGTTCCTACGGCTGCCTCTTTTCCCCCATTGCGCCCCGCGTGGCAGAACCCTATGGCCCCCGCATGGGCCAAACCAAACCCGCGCATTGCAGAAGCAATGTTTCCACAACCCACCGCGCAACCAACACTCGTCCCGCCCAGCCCTGCGGCCGGAGGTAACCCCTTCGAGTCACTAACAAGGCTCGCCCGTACCGTCAATATGACGGAATTCATGACTTTTGCGGAACAATACGCAAAAGCAGACGTACATACTAGGATCGAACTCGTGTGTAGGTATGCGCACATCGTGTGTGCACTCTCCTCTTAGGCTCCTCAATGGCTACTACAACTAAAAGTAATACCACCGCGAATGTCAGTCCCTCTGCTACGCGTAATAACGGCAGAGCTAAACCGCGATCGATTAACGTAGCCTTCTACAACGCGAACGGGTTAAAAGAACAGCGCGACGAAATACGTATTTTCTTACGCGACCACCAAATCGATATACTTCTTATTCAGGAGACGCTCCTGAAAGCCGCGACAAGGGATCCGAACATCCCCAATTATCGAATAGTTAGGAACGATCGTGTCGGCGCCCCGGGCGGCGGCACACTTATTTACTATAAAAAATCTCTCCACTGCGTACCGGTAGACACGCCCGCGCTCACGCATCTCGAGGCCTCCGTCTGTCAGCTGGCTTTAACCGGCCACTCTCCTATCACCATAGCATCAGTTTACCTCCCTTGTAGACCAACCGCATTAATATTGCAATCAGATTTTGAGGCCCTCTTCTCCATAGGAGGAGCCACCATCCTAGCTGGCGACTTCAACAGCAAGCACACCCGATGGAACTCGACACGTACCAACAGTCGAGGCACCGCACTCGACTCGCTATCCGACAGGCTCGACTTTGAAGTCGCTGCCCCCGTCGAACATACGCGCTTTCCATACGTAGAGGGACACACATCGGATGTGCTTGACATTGCACTCGTCAAAAACATCAGTCTCTCCTTATGCGAACCGGAAGTGATACACGAGCTTCACTCCGATCACCGACCAGTTCTCCTCCGGCTAGGGCCTTCAGCAACAGCCGCTCCCTTAACCAAAACCGTCATCAGCTGGCATAAAATCAGATCTAAATTTAACGAACCTAATCCTCCACAACTAGAGTCAATCCCTAGAGAATTAAATACCAAACAGGACACGGAAACCGCAATTCGAGCCCTCACAAGCCACGTCAACACCGTCGTCGAGCAATGCTCGAGACAGGTTCCAGCGATGGAAGACCATCGCTGGGCCCTGCCAGACGATGTGCGAGACTTGCTGAGACGCAAGAATGCGGCCACCCGAGCCTATGATAGATATCCCACCGACTCGAATCGTAGACTGCTACGTAAATTGCAGCGTGAGGTCAAAACACGCATAGCAGACTCACGAAACGAACGTTGGGATTCCACCCTAGCTTCAGTAAAACCATCCCATGTAGCCTTCTGGAAACTTCCCAAATCCCTCAAGGGTAACGGCATAACAACCATGCCGCCACTAATCCGTCCGATAGGTACGCCAGCAATGCTGGACGAAGAGAAGGCCGAATGCCTGGCTGACAGCTTAGAGTCTCAATGCTCCCCCAGTCTGCTTCCGATCGACCCCGAACACCTCCGCAAGGTGAACGAAGAGGTAGAAAGGAAAGCCTTAGAGCCACTTCGCGATCCCGTTCCCCCAGTCACGTGCTCCGAACTAATAGACACCATCAATAAACTACGCCCGCGTAAAGCACCAGGCTCAGATGGTATCACCAATAAGGTGACCAAGCTCCTCCCTACTAGCATCCTTCAGATACTAGTATTAATTTACAACGCGGCCTTAACCGAAGGCTTCTTCCCATCCGAGTGGAAGGAAGCCGATGTCATAGGGTTCCTCAAACCCTCTAAACCCGCCACTCTCCCAACCTCATATCGTCCAATAAGTCTTCTCAAAACATTTGGGAAGATCTTTGAAAGACTAATTTTAGCCCGCTTAAGATCCCTTATGGACACCAAAGGGCTCCCCATCCTAGAGCAGTTTGGATTTAGAGCCAAACACTCATGTACCCATCAAGTGCACCGCATCACGGAGCACATTCTAACTAAACGTCAACGTGGACTCAACACCGGTGCGCTCTTCCTGGACGTGGCAAAAGCGTTCGACAAAGTCTGGCACAACGGGCTCGTATACAAGCTATACGGGTACGGAGTGTCCGACCGTCTCGTATGCATAATACGAGACTTCCTAAGTGATCGAACCTTTCGCTATCGCGTCGAGGGCGTGTGTTCGACTACGCATCCCGTTCGAGCCGGGGTGCCCCAAGGGTCGGTGTTGGGACCAGTCTTGTTCACTCTCTACACCAATGACATGCCGCGTGTCAAAGATGTAGAACTTGCTCTTTTTGCCGACGACACCTGTATTTATACCACAGGCAGAACACCCGAATTGATCCATCGACGCCTCCAAGCTGCGGCCATCACCATCGGTGACTGGTTTCGGCAATGGAGGATCGAAATCAATCCCGCCAAAAGCGCGGCAGTCCTTTTCGCGCATAAAAAGAACACACCCATTCCTCCCCCCGTTAAACTCTTGGACAGCCCAGTACCATGGGTTAACAAAGTCAAATATCTAGGCGTCGTCCTCGACTCCCAGCTTAAATTCACCCAGCACGTGACCCAGGTCAGGAACCGGGCGGCCTTCGTACTCGGTCGCCTCTACCCGCTCCTCAATAAAACGTCAAAAATGTCCCTTCGGAACAAGGTGACCTTATATAAGGCAGTAGTTCGCCCTATCATGACGTACGCGAGCCCCGTCTTCGCTCACATTGCTCCGAAGCAAATACACCGGCTTCAGGTGATTCAAAATCGATTCTTGCGCAGAGCCACGGGAGCACCCTGGTTCATGCGCAATATCGACCTACATGTCGACCTAGAATTGCCCACCATCGCGCAATTCCTGAAGTCGGCGTCGCGCCGATATTTCGATTCCGCCGCCGCGCATCCCAACCCACTTATCGTAGGTGCCGTCACCTACAGGCCCTTGCCGCTAAACATTTTCCGCCGCGATTACCGAAGACCGCGTCACGTTCTCGACTTCCCTGACGATGAGACGACTATCGCCATCGAAAGGATCAAAAAACTCAAGAAACACACCAACACACACCGCACTCGCCGGCGAGTGCGGCAAACATATACTAGGTTCCGCCACGTACCTGGCAGGTTTTCCCCTATCAATGATAGAAGCGTTGCTGGAGTTTCTTCCGCCACTTCTTCTCCCAGCGCCAACGCTCTCCGAAGTGGTAGTAATGTTAGCTCTAGGAATTCCCCCAGTCAGATAATAGCTACCGATCGAGCCGAGGTCCGGCCCTCTCGGGCACCCTCGAATCGGAATGCTAAACGCGTGCTGAGTGACAGTCCAAGCCGAGGTCCCCTCTCGGGGACCCTTGAGCCTGATCACTCCATGGAGCGCCCGCCAAAGCGCCCTAAGAGCTTGGCGGCCTCCCAAACCGGTAACAATAATAGCGTGACGGCCCGAGCCGAGGCTCCCCCGGGAGCCCTCGAGCTTAGTCACCATAACGCGTAATAATAGTACGCCGAGGTTCAGGCTAGGCGCCTCGTGCGCCAGGCCACCTCAAGTCCGTCGGATCTGTGAAGGCCCCTAAGGCCAACAGTGGCTCATCCAGCCAAAAAAAAAAAAAAAAATCCTCAGCCGCCTGCATCCATCGACTTCCTGCCCATTTACGCAGGCCATCAATCCATTTAAAGTGGTCGTTTCAACGTAACTGATCACAAAGACGAAACCCGTGATCTCGGACGTGTCCGCAAAACCGTCATATGGACAATTAACGCGGTATCGCAATATCGCCTGCGCAGCGGATTTCTCACGACCCACTCGGCTTGCGAAACTCGAGCTGAACCACATGGCCGGTAGGAATTTCGCATCGTCGGCCCAATCGCGCCGGGTTCCGATCCGCTGACTTCGCGTATGCAGTGGCACCTTGTCGGTCGCTAATTGCAACGGGGTAAACAGAGGTGACAATGTCCGATGAATCTAAACTCGAATACAACACACAACAACCAAGAAGCGTTGACAATCCAATGAAGGGATTAGAAGAATCAGGTGGATCGCCGTAACTCTTCAAATATATATAAATAGTAAAACAACAGTAAATATATATATTATTAGAAAAAATCGACTCGTAACATAAGCTTAGTTTTTTTGCGTGCGATACCAGAGCCTCAATATCGCAAGCGGCAATGTAAAAAGAAAACTTTTTACTACTAATAGTAGCGTGAAGAGACGTATATTTAATAACATATAACATTTAAGTTTTTTTTTTTTTTTTTTTTTTTTATGCGAAAAGTTGTCAAGCGAGCAGACGGTTCACCTGATGTTAAGTGAATACCGCCGCCCATGGACATCTGCTACACTCGAGGGTTACAGATGCGTTGACAACCTTTTGAAAATTGGGCTCCGGCCACCTCGCTCACCAGACGAAACGCGAAAGTATTTGTCATACTTCCACTTTACGCCGGTCTTCTGTGAGGTCGTGGTACTTACCCGGACGGGCCTGCCCATTTGTGCAACAGCCGAGGCTGCTGCGTGGCCCTACCACCGTAGAAACCGTAAGTAAACAGTATGGTATCTATGGTGATAATTTAATGTAGTAATTCACTCCAGTCTATTTTATTTTAAAATAATTGTTTGTGATATTTAAATGTAAATTATTATTGTTTAAGACTGCACACCGTGATCGTATCCAAAATTAATAAATAAGTAATTTCCCAATTCCGGGTCAAAATACGCTCATATTATGTTTTCTTGGTTTTTACAAAGCATAATGTAGAGGTCTTAATTTTTATTACATGGTATTAAGCAGCGAACTTTTGAATAGAGAAAAATGAAAAGCATATCAGTAAATATTGCCCAAGAAATTTGGTTACAAAACTCTTTACCTGTGGAAAATTTACGTTTCGTTTTAAAATCGGTATTTATACAAGAATCCAATCCAACTTACTAAAAGAACTAAGTACTAATCAGTCTAGCACCGCTGAATATAGCCTTCTCGGTCTAACCTGCCTTTCCGTAGGTAGTAATTATTATACATTATAGTAGCAGTTCCCAAAGCATTTCAAAAGTACAGGAGACTACTAACACGCCCTCTATGACTGGGTAACTTTTGAAGACCATACGAAACCAAAAAAAGGTATTAATTATTTCAAAACAAAACCACGTAAGCGGAACAACCTCCACGCAAACTCATTTAAGCACTGTATCTAAATAAAACCGTTTAAAAACTTTTAAGTTAAACGGTTTTATTTTATGTGCACTGAAAACTACAATATTGTATTGTCATCTAAATTAAATGTGTGTACCAAATTTCAGATCAATCTGACAACGGGAAGGTGCTTAAATTTCAATTTCTAATTTTGACCCAAATAAATAAACAAATTCCGTACGGGTCGAGCTAAATAAAACCGTTTAATAAAGCAACTGCAACTGTCTCTATAAACACAACACTAAAGCGACGTCATAATCAATGCACGCACGTACATGCGCGGCCCTACCCACAGAGGAGAGCATCAAACCCGTGGGTTCTAGCTAGTTCACCGGTTCTGCGTTCGATGAAGCTTTAATAGTCTAAAGACTGAAAGCATGACATCAGTTATAGAAAAATACTAAGGCGATGTCGCTCGAACAAGACCTCTCGCAGACGTCACTAAAAGATTAAAAGTTGCGCTGACCACCGGATGAGCGCACGCGGCTCCTAAGTGCACTTCCTCCTAGCTGAGACACTCAAGACACTTACCGGTCCTCTCTAAGCCCACTCGTCACGGACGCGGCTCCCAGTCCTTAAGCCGGGACTGTTTTCATTGCGGAAATTCTTGCATTATCTTTTAGAGACATTTGTAATTTTATGAATATCCCCAGTTATTCTTTCGCCGCTGATGTTTGTAGTGCTGATAGTAGACAGTTGTATCAACCCATTTTATCTCGTAAGAGCTTTGTGTTAAATAAACTAAAGAGTCATTGCGGAACCCACGTACTTGGTTCAGATCGTCTGACAGGTCTAGTTTCTTTGCTCGATTACCTAATTCATAATTATATATAGGCTGTAAACAGTCTTTTTAGTGAGGGTTTCCGATAGGGTAAGTCTTTGTCTGCTTTTTTTCATAACAACGATTGTCTTATTGTAATAAAAACGAGCAGACGGTTCATTTTACGTGTATTTTACCTCTTGGTAACAGTTTCGAGGCCAATTTTTAACAGCTTCAGCCCCCTTTTACTTTATTAAATAAAGGAAGTGCAAAAGCATTTACACTCCTACGTTACGTCTGTCCTTGCGAGTATTGATTCAGCTAATGTAACAAATTAAAAATATTTTGCAGATATATTGGAAAGAAGTTTCTTATCGCGCGTTATGAAGGACGGAAAAAATTTTTCGGACACTTTTTGCTATAGTAAGCTATTGTAAGCTGTGCGGCGTGCGCATGTTTCTCTGTCTGTTGTTTGTCTGTCAGACAGACAAACATGACAGTTTCTAGAGGAAGAATTTGATTTAAGAATTAACAATAATCCAGCAGAATCAACAACAAAATATAATACTACCATTGATGCAGTTTTTGCAAGACATTTAAATAAAATATAATCCGAAACATATGTTTCCTACTTAAGTTACCACAAGCCAATTATTACCTACTGATTAAGTTTATATTACATTATATTTGTTAATAATAAAAAAAAAATATTATTATAACTTAAAAGAAATAAAATTTATTACAATTCCTTCACTAATTAATCGAAAGGAACTTCATTCCATCCGGGTGTCCTTTGACACCTCTCAATGTTTTTTTAAACTATATCGTTAACCTGTTATCTAGTCGCAAACGAAGCAAAGATAGAACTTATGGTACTAAGTACCTGACAACATATTTTATTTTGTAAATTATTACACATTACCGATACATATACTTTGATATTATTCTTACTGGTGCTTCGTACGGCCGTCTCATCATAGGTGTCTCGAAAAATTATTGTTGCGAATTGTTTCGTCGCTGGTTACGTAAGCGCCACCGGGTGTCGAAGCACCCGAGGAGAGGAGATCTCGGAGACTCGCCGTTGACGGCATCTTCGTGTTCCCGAACGATGCGAAAGAAACAGATTCAACGTGGGTTATTTAGCGGATATATCTGACTGGGAACCACGCCATTTCCGAACAATTCGAAAGAGACTGGTGCAACGTGGGCTATTTAGCGTGTCCATATTGGGATTCCTACCCCCGCCACTCGCTGGAGCCGTTGACAGGGATCCATAAAGAATCTCACGAAGAAAAGATCAAATTAAAAAGGCACTCGAGAGCCAGTCGCAAAATCGAGCGGTGCGCGTGACGCGGAAATTTTCCGAGCGGTTCGCACGGCGCGCTGGTGACCTCCGGCGGGCGACGACCTTAGCGTGGCCGTGACGGGTTTCCGTTCGGTCGCCCCGCGCCGACGCCGTTTTCCGATCGTTGGTTCGGCGCGTGCAACTCGTTTGTCGACACAGGACACGCCAGCCCGATAGTCCTGGACCACAAGCACAAACCGCTCTAGACTTAACCGTCGGGTGATTATCCGTCAAACTTCCTACGCGATAGGCGTAGACACGTATTGGGCAGACCCAACTCACTAGTCCTGGACATATTAGACCGCAAGGGTCGACTCGTAAACCTCCCACGTCACAGCCCTACAAGAACACGGGCAAACAAAACAGAACGAAAATGCTTGTTTGCTTTTTAAAAACCAAATGTTTGGGATAAAGATTGCAAAAGCATTAGATAAGTTATGTAACTATTCTTCAATCTTTGTTTAACCGAGCTTATCAAGGCTGAAAATGTATAGTATGAAAATATGTACCTTA
This sequence comes from Iphiclides podalirius, assembly GCA_933534255.1. NCBI lineage: Eukaryota > Metazoa > Arthropoda > Insecta > Lepidoptera > Papilionidae > Iphiclides > Iphiclides podalirius. The sequence goes on from OW152834.1 coordinate 9,306,191, forward strand.
TAATGTGTGCCTTTCCTGCCATTTCTCTCTACCATCGTCATGCCAATTTCACTTCTTTATCACAACTTCCTTTTCTTAGTTTGTCATCATTGTCGTGTCGATATTATCGGTAGGAAGATTCGTCGCACGGAAGCCTTCAAAATCGTCCATTGAACTCTAGCAGAACTCGGCTTGTGCCATATTAATTAGCCTATTACAATGGACGGTGCGTTCACCTCAACGTGCGTCTAGCTAATCGTTTGACCCTGACGAGGTCGTACACCATGGTTTTTTTTCCGGTGTTTTTCATCGTGGCCTCCGAGCGTTATTGTTGTCAAGAGGTAGAAGTTACGGACGGATTCCTTGGCCTCTCGTTACCGTGTTGATTGCACGGATAGCGCATTGGTTAAATGGCCACCTTGCTTACTGCCTTTGCGCGCATTGTAAGTCCATTCCATACTGAACCATTTGTGTTTCGCTGTTTATTCTTACTTAGGATGTACTTGGCATTCATGTTAAACCTATAATAGGGACTTCACCGCATTGATGAATTCTTTCTAAGAAGACAAATAAAAAGTAATGAATGGAGAAAAAGGAACGAAGAAGCAATTGCGACCCTGTATGGCTCAGTAGCGCAGACGCTTAGCTATCTGCTTCGGCGCTGCGGTACATGGGTTCGATTCCCGTATGGAACAAATACTTGTGCGACCCACATATGATTATCGTGGTTATGGTTTGGTTGGTTCCGAAGGAGTGTGACGGGCTACCGGTGGGAAATTTCAACCAATATCACTGACAAACTAATACTTACCGATCCTACCAAAGTGAAAGGGGAAGGGAATGATAATATCCTATGGAAATGTTATCAACTCTTGACAAGTTTAAAACAAACATTTTCTTACATTTGGATTATTATTCTTCTATCCCATTTGGAACAAATAGTGTAATAGCCTGTTTTGATATCTGTATTTTCCTGTATGTCTTTGCTTTCATATATGTATTTAGCACACATTAATAATTGTCGCTGTGGAAGGTCATACCGATGTTGTGATGACGTCACAATTACTAAGCTATTTCCTGGCAGTTATCTTGCATGTTGTATAGATGTACAATATTAATTATTGTTCCTTGTTCAGCAGTTTCTCAAAATAGTTTAACGTTTCTGAATCTTTTTCACTAATTAAAATTAACTTTATACTTTTAGAAGATACGCTACATTTCATATGCTAAGCTATGCATTATTTAGGCAGTAATATTACCTAAACTGTGAAATAAATAATACTTAAACGTGTACATACAATCGCCCCCTTTACAAAATTAAAATGAGCAAAATAGTTTTATATAATACGTAACTCGTAAGCGTGAATTGGTTGTGGTTAATTTTTTGCATTTTTTCTCAAAAATTGGCATTCCGTTATACCGGACGCTGCTTACGAGTATTTTACAAGAAATCAAGCAACTTTGAAATTCCTTAATGTATCACGTATTTATTGATTTGTTTTCATTAAATCGAAACTAACGTTAGTACAAACAAGGTTTGAGTATAACATGTTACGCAAATATATTCTCACATCCTATTGCTGATTTGCAATTTAATGAACTAATTAAACTAACATAATGATTTCCATTAATCGAGGATTTAACGTTTGAAATTTTTTAGATACGTCCTATTTTCGAAAAGGGCGTTCAGCACCGTCGTCTAGTACATAAAAGTCCTCATTCAGAGACCGTTATTGACGCGGGCCGGCACTACATATGAACGTGCATGACGTAACCACGCACTTACGAGCGATAGTCCTCCGGGGTGCTTGATAACGCTGTATCGGAGACGAGAAACGGACCGATCCAACGCAAGTCTCGCCGCGGTAATAACGCGATAAAACTTTATGGGCCATCCTCGAACCGCGGACCGCCGTTATGACGTCACCAGACGGACTAAGCAATGCAAAGTGCGGATTACATCACCCGTGAAAGGGCATCGCTATGTAACAGGATTTGTAAGGCTCACAATAGCCTTTCTACTCAACGATTTCTTGTTTTTATTTCAGTTAAAGAAGGTTACGCGTCTCATTAAATATGAATACCACAATAAGTAAAAATTTACAGTAGGTACAAAAGCAAAGTATAGTATCAGCCTATACAGGGTGGCTTTTCTAAGTGTATCCATTTTTTTTATTAAATTCTAGACATAAATAATGTTATATAAAAAATGATAAATATTTAATCAGTCGTAATTAATTAATTAAATTCATTTGAACTTATCTCAAAAAGAATACCTAGATAGAATACACATATCTTCGAAATATTAATTTTGTTATTATTTCCAAAAGGTGCAGGTTTCTCAAAGTGTTTTCGTTCGCCGCTGAGCACGTGATAAGTCAGCACTTAAAATTAACAAATTCATTGGTGCCGGTAAACGGATTTGAACTCCACTTACTCGAGTAAATTGACTTTAATGCGAGCGTCTGTACGCTGAGCTGTCACGACTAATTTACAAAAATATGATAAATAACAAAATATGATAAATAACAGTTAATGCTAAATACTTGTAAATCGCTTTAGTTTTGAATATTACACGCTAATTCTGAACAGCGGGTCCTGAAACTCCAATGAAATAAACGCATTATTCAATTTGTGATAATAACCTATAAATATATAAGTGTAGACGGTAAAATAACCTGAATATAACAAAATTTCTTTAATTAAAATAATAAAGCAGCCTTGAAATATTATTTATAATGTTTCCATTAAAAATAAATTTAGCCATGTGTCGAAAAACGCGAAAACAGAATAAGACTCGTATTATATATTTTAACATTGAATCTTTTATACCTTGAAAATATACAGAATGAAACCTTTCGCGCGTCACTGCTCCCCTCTCACCTACATTCTGTTATTTATTTCACTCGTCTTCGCCTACATCGAACAAAAGAGATAGGAAAAACTATTATAAGCTCAAGAAAAACATACATGTGGCCCAAATCACGAGAAAAGGCCGACCTTACTTATTTTCGCATGACATTTTTTGTACGTAAAGCAATAATCAATGATATTTTATACTATAGATATGTTGTTAACGAGCTAAAGTGGCGATGGGACGTTTTCATGGCAAGCAAAGAAAGAGGCAGCAAATAAGTTTACTAATTATTTTTAAAAAATACGGGGACGATAAAGACCGATGCACCTCGAGATTTAAAGCTATAGTAACAAACACTTGCCTTCCACTTTTTCTTATTGCTTTAATTACTCTATCCGTTTTATAACCTTCGAACGAAACGTGAACGCGTGGTATCACTCAGTTTGAAAATGGGAACACTCAACCGGTGATTTTGCATATGCATATAATACATCTATGCATACAAAATATAATTGCTCGTAAAATATTATTGGCGCTAATGAATATTTAGAATTTATTTACTTTTAGAAATTATATTCATTGTAAAACACTGTCCGTCTTAGTCACCCTTCCAAAAAATGATAACGTAACAAAATTTAAACCAAACCCTGAGTAATATTTTATTACCACAAACAAGATTATAAAAATTACCATTTTTATGTTATCATAACTTTATGTTCCAATGTTTTAATAAGGACAATAAAGAGTCGCTGATATGCTTTTCGATAAACAATATAAAAAGTCAATTGAATTTCAATCATCTTACCTGATGGTAATCGATCAGTCCATAGACACTGCCTAACTTTAGACAGTGCAAGCTCTACTATGGATTACAGGCTACATTATTATCATTACTAGACACAATCTGAATGTTAATAGTATAACGTTTCGTTCTTCACTTGCACCTCGTCGGTTGGTCGGCGGAAAAGTCCCCTGGCTTACCTCGGGGGCTTTATCTCTTCGGGGGTCGACGGGGCCAGTTTCGCCTGTTTTGATTTGTAGCCGCGCCATGGGACTGACGCTGGAAGGCTTCCGATTGGACCCAACGTAAGGGAATGCCAAATAAATTCGAAACTTTTCCCGTGCGATCATCAAAGAGGCCGAGTTCGTGACATTGGGGGATTTCTCGGGATTAGTTGGAGTTATCTTTAAAGGCATCCAACTGATTGTCAAACGTCTCTTTATTGCCGTTTTATATTACTTTGTTTTGGCTACCCGATTGGCCTAGTGGGTAGTAGCTGCCTCTTGCGCCAGTGGCTGCGGGTTCGATCCCACTATTGGAAGATTATTGTATGATGAATATAGTAGTATTTTCCAGTGTCCGGGTGTATACATGTGATTATTTACAAAAGAAAGTATATTATCATACATTTATTGTAATATTTCGTATACATATACGTCATAAAAATATGTAGAAAAAGTACGAAAAGATTGGCGCCGCTGTGGGAATCGAACCCACGTCTTCCGCATCCATTGTTATATCCTTTCATATGGATGCGCCAAGCATTGCTTCAAATGCAAAAAACCAATGTAGATAAAGGACGTTAAGATTTTCGTCGGTGTGGCAATCAGCCGTTTAGCTTAGTGGTTAAAGCGTCAGGCCGCGAATGCCGAATACGTGGGTTCGATTCCCATAGCGGCGACAATCTTTTCGTACTTTTTCTACATATTTTAATGTTCAATAGTAAGTGCAAAGATTATCACTATAAACAATTTAAATTTATACGTCATGACCTTAATTATTACCTAAAGAATAGTGACAGACATAAAATAAACACTAGAAATAAGGACAAACTTACTACGCCATTGTTTCGTCTACAAAAAGTAAATAGGTCGTTCATGGGGCAAAATGTGTGCATGTATAATAAAATTCCACAGTCGATATTAAGTCTGCCGCTTGACCAATTTAAACGTAAAATTAGAAGTTAACTTATGGTTAAAGCATATTATACCATTACTGAATATCTAGACGACACCAATGTGTGGAGTTAGTACTGTTGATACTCACGTAGGCTAGAATAAGATTATTATACCTGTATGTTATATTGTAAACTGATACTTTTGAAAAAGAGCAAGTGTTGAGTTTCTTGCCGGTTTTTTCTCAACAGAAACTGCTTTCCGAACCGGTAGTACCTTACGAACCCTATATACATAATTTTTGATATAAAATTTGACGATTCATAAGAGCGCGCAAGCGCCTATTTGAATAAATAAAATGTTGATTTGATTTGATTTGATCAGATCTGGTACCAATAATACAATCGTTAATATTGTAATAGAGAAGTAACGAAATTATAAGCCTTGGCTTTTACTGTTGCATTATAAGTATTTGATAACAATGCTCTAGCAAAAAATAATAACAGTATAAGTATTTTCATGTAAGGTTACAAACGAGCAGAAGGCTCACCTGTTGGAAAGTGATAACATCTGCCCATGAAAATCTGGAGTGCTTGCAAATGCGTTGTAATGCAGGGAATTATGTATATTGTACTGTAAAAAAGTTGTAATTCGGTCAAATGTCACAAGTGTCGAAAAATAAATTGCCATTAAATTTGTAGTAATTGAAATTTTGATTACGAGTCTTGGTCGTACAAAATTTTCGATTTCAATATTTCCGATTTCAACACGGAAATTGAACGAGTTGCGTCCAGTAAGCTCGTATAAGCACTGTACGGCTGAAATGTCGCCACCCGTCGTGTTAAAGACCCGTAAAGATGATTTAGAATGAAAAATCGAGTAGAAAAATCCTCTTAAGAGGAGTGTCTCTATTAATGTAACCTCATACAGATTTTTAGTGGTATTAGTGTATAAATTATTGAAAATTTTTGCCGCTGCTAGAATTCGAACCAGTACCATCCGGGTCGGTATCATCACCGCACGAAAAACGACACTTTATCTATCGTTTATTTTTATTTCTTCTTTGGCAATGCTTGACGGCAACGAATATGAAGTACATGAGATAAACAGCATGTACATGACAGTATGTATATGACAGGATGTGCATGACAGCGAACACAAAGAGTTGAAAACATTAGCCAATGCATTTTAATCTAGCCATGTTTATGGGCAATGTGTATTCGCCATTTCATCTTTAGCAATGCTTGGCGCCAATTAAAATGAAGTACATGAGATGGGCAGCATGTACATGACAGTATGTACATGACAACATGTACATGACAACATGTACATGACAACATGTACATGACAGGATGTGCATGACAGCGAATACAAAGAGTTGAAAATATTAGCCAATCCATTTTAATCTAGCCATGTTTATGGACGAAGTGCATTCGCCTCAGTAATTCTCCTCGACTCAATTGGTGTAAGTAGAAAACGTAACTCAGCAAGACATTTGGGATAGCGTGACGCATCTATTCGAGTGAAATAGGGACGAGATACCGCCCGCATCTACGCCAGCCGTTACAAGGCCACTCTGTGACTTTTCCAAGGGCGATGGCAACACGTAACCTTGTTCAAAATCATACAGAACAAGCTTCTTTGTTGGAGATAGTTTGTTAACTAATAGTTTTCGAGATAGAACTACGATAATACCTACGGGTTGACATGTTACTAAATGAAGCCATGTTTACGGATTTATTGCGTTTATTTTTAGTCTGTCCGTACGTCGGGTATTAAAACATTTAACATTAATTAGTAAGGTGTAAATCGCGTAAATATAAGAAATTATTATTGGTTGCCATGTTTCGGCTAAATCAATGTTGTGATCGCAAAATATAATTATACTTTAATTTAACCATGTACTACAATCTAGGTTTCATTTTGTGCATTGTAATTCATTCTCTATTTACGTAAAATTTACTTCCGCCCGCCCTTTTTATTTTAAATTGACTAACTAGTCTAAGGTACGTACTTTGTTTAAATAATATAATGAATGAAACCGGCGTTTTCAGTTTGCATGTGAAACTTGTTTCGAAATTTGCAATCACATATAAGCTAACATGGCAAAGAACGAAACAATTTGTTTCCTTTTCTACTGAGTATACCTTCTTCACCGCACTTATATATTATATACAGTTCACTTCACAAAATATCTTGTTACAACTCTCAAGGAGATCCCATGGACCGTTGATAAATGTTTAGAAACGAAGGGGGAGTCAACTTGAGCGATTGCTCGGTTGACATTACGTATCAGGATGCGCGCTCGGATCAAAATAAAGCACACAGTGCTCACGTAAAATATAGTTATACCGCTCATACGCTTGCAGACGAAACGTGCTCCGTAAACGGGAACGGTTAGGATACAGTTGAGTGATTGCCTCTCCTTGACATTGCGCAATAGCGCAAGTTCTTTTTTTTTTTGAAGATTTTATGGCCTAGTAACGAGGCCTTTAAGCCAAATAGCACGAGTGTACGCGGGCTCCGTTCTGTTACATCTAATGTTCTATCGTTTTTTTTTTTTTACGATTGAATGAACAATGTCTGATAAAACAATAATTTGCTTACTTCGGTTAACTAACATTTTATTCTAATGTATCAATTTATTTCCATGTTAATTTGAGAATGTTTATTTTGTATTCCTTACTATTGATGTTGTCTTAACTGTACTATACGTCTCATACTACGGAACAGGCATCAGAAATTATTATCCTTGGTTCATAGGTTTAAATGTACAATGTAATATAATTAAAATAACTTTCTTTAAAACGGCGTTAAAATAGGGTAACATTATTCTGTTTTGTAAGATCGTTTTAAATATTAACATTTCACGTGAGTAACCATTTGGCACGGTATATTAACTAACACAAAAATACTAGTCCCGTATAGGAATCGAAGCAATGACCTCCGTTGCTGAAACCAATACCGTAGCAACTGCGCAGTCGTCAACAATTTGTCGGGCTCTCGTTTTGTCAAAAATGCCTTTTTTATTTCAGTATGCATAAGCAGTGCTCAAAATTCGTGCAACCGCAAAATGGCATTATTGAGATTTACGACTTTCATGGTCGTGGAAGATAGCATTTCGAAGGAACGCCATCTGGCTGCCTTTGACTCAATGGAAAGACTTGCGGAAAGGCTTATTGGTGACCGTAACTTGGTTAAAATCATCCTTACTAGCCTTGAGCACAGGCGCAGAGTAGCCAGCCTCTCGGTCTTCTACAGGATGCATTTTAGAGAGTGTGTGTTGGAGTTGCATGATTTGATTCCTCCTGCCCCTTTCCATCATCGGACAACTAGGCGTTCTGCGAGACTCCACCCTTATGCTGTCGACGTTCCCAGACCAAGAACCAAGCGATTTGTTTCGTCATTCATCATCCGTACAGCTATGGAATGGAACAACCTGCCGGCGTCCGTCTTTCCGTCCGATTACAACGTAGGCAAGTCTTCAAGGCAAGAGTGAATAGGTTTCTACTGAGCTAGCGCACTTATCATCAAAGGCCCCATCGCCACTTACCATCAGGTGGGATGATTGTCAAGTGCTGGCCAGTTCTAAATAAAAGAACGCTAAAGGGATAACTGAGAAATATGATATAAACAGTACGCACGGGGGCCGTGTGGTGGACTATGGTCTAATACTCTCATCTGTCCAGAAGGAGCCTTCACGTTACTGTGGGACATAAATATAGATAAGGATTGCTTTACTACTATAATGCACCCAGAAATGTATCTTCATATTATTCGTGTCGATGGATAACTTTTTTTTATGTGAGAAGCTGACAAGCGAGCTGGCGAATTGCAAATGCGTTGCCACCTTTTACAAAAGACGGCCCCGGCTACCTCACTCACCAGACGAAACGCAGAAGTGTAAACTTCTACTTCACGCCGGTCTTCTGTGAGATCGTGGTAGTTACCCGCATGGACCTGCCCATTCGTGCAACAGCCGAATGTAGTCTCCTAAAGCCTGTAATCCCGCCCCAGTACGAATGAATGTTTATAATTAGTTTTCCGATAGACAGCTTTTAGCTTTGACGTCGAAATTTATGACGTTAAGCCGTGACGCATAGGCAGAGGGATAAATTGTAAACCACTAAATTTTCCATTTGACATGACACTAACAGGAATGGAAGCAGTATGAATTTTTAATAATATTTCCAACGACGAATTATGCGGTCAACATTTTTGGGAAAGCACGTTCTTTGACCTTGCGAAATAAGGGGAATAATCCACGTAAATCGTCGTAAGAATACTAAAGAAATTTTTATATTTTATAAACAGTTTATAGAAATACACTACGTGCACTATATAATTAATAGTGCAATGTTACTCTGTAATCCCTTTTCACAAACTTCTATTAATAATGTAGTGGAGTTATCGTTCGCTTTATTGTACATTAATTTCTTACAAAGCCTTTAAATCGCGATGGCTTAGTTCTTATTATAAAGTTTTTTTTAAATATTTGCTATATTATTCATCATTAAATGTTGTTACAAAATTATAATATATTCTATTAAAAATATTATTAATCTATAAACTCAACTTTTAATTAACTTTTACGGCAGCATCCTCGGCTGTTGCATGAATAGGCAGGCTCGTCCGGGTAAGTACCACGATCTCACAGGAAACCGGCGTAAAGTGGAAGTACAATACTTTCGCGTTTCGTCTGGTGAGTGAGGTGTCCGGAGCCCAATTTTCAAAAGGTTGTCTACGCATCTGGAACCCTCAGGTGTAATAGATGTCCATGGGCGGCGGTATTCACTTAACGTCAGGTGAACCTCGCTTGGCAACTTTTCACATTAAAAAAAAACTAATAAAAGAAGTTCCATCGACCTTAACAATCAAGCATTTTATCTGAAACATAAAGCACATTTTCTCTCAAACATCGATGACTTGGCGAGCTGAGTAAACAGTTGAGAACATTTTATAGACGTGTTGATTCACCGCGAAGTTCTAAGACCGGGGTCGCGGCGTCCTTAAGAAGGTTAACAAGTTATTAACCTGCGTTTTAGTTACGTGAAAATATATTGCGTTACACTTTAGTTAATGTGCTCGTAATTTATGACGTCGCCCAGAGTGAGTGGGGTGCTTAGACGGTTTCGCGCGGAGCGGACCGTCTTCAAACGTTTCACGATAAAAGTCTTCTAGACAATGCTTCCATTAAACGTAATTGCAATTTGAATAATAAAGCTATTGAATATTTTTATTCTCGTAGAAGTAATTGATTATTATGAGTTTTTACTAGTACTGCTCTCCTTTTGGCATTGTAAGCGACTTTAAATATGCAAAGTTGTCAGGATAACATATTAAACCTAGAAAGATAAGGCTAATTTTATTAATAATAATAATTAATACATACACTGCTTTTAGTCTAACCAGTTGACCCACGCAAATTTTTATCACATTATTCGGTAAAAATATCATTATGATTGTAAAAAATCTTACCTATTTATTTAAGTGCTTAGATTGTTTTCATAAATTTTTTAAGATAGATTAAATAAAGATTGGCTACATCAGGTGCGATTTTTTTTTTTAAAGTATTTTGATATGATCATCATTTTGTTTTTGACCGTAAATGTCTTGAGCATAAATTTCACAATATCAGAACAGATTTTCAATAAATAGAGCCTTTTATATTCTTCATGCTTTTAAATGTTTCATTTTTACATAGCTCTTATTAAAGACCGTGGTAACTTAGCTTCAGCAGTCGTTGACTCAAGATCACAACTTGCAGATTTTTATATAAAATAATTATTAATTTTAAAACAAAATAATCATCAAAAGCAATCGCTACTGATCATCCTTACTAATATTATAAAGGCGAAAGTTTGTATGTTTGGATGGATGTGTGTTACTCTTTCACGCAAATACTACTGAATGGATTTTAATAAAACTTTACAATAGTATAGCTTACTCATCAGAATAACACATAAGCTATAATTTATATACATATTTTATGTATATCTGTCTTTCTGTCTGAATGTAACGTCTTCAGTCTATTCTACGCAAACGTAGTCGCGGGCAGCAGCTACACTTAAATAAAATAAGAAAGATATCTTTCGTTGTTTAAGACATTTTGTTTAACTTTTAAAATAAAATTAAATTAATTTTAAAACAAAATCTCGACAAAAATTATTAGAATAACGTCTGTTCATTCGCGTGATAAAAAAATTCTATTGGCGATGTTTTATCAAATCTGTGATCTGAAACGTTCATGAAAATCCAAAATCGATTTGAGCGTAGTCCGTAAAAATTAATCGGCGTCGCCCCATCTTAATCGATTATGATACTCGTTTAGTATCGAGTTAGCTGTTTTCATTCCATTAACGTTATGGTAATGCTCGTGAATGGGTTTAATATATCGCGGTTCAACTTTACGCAATTTATCTGTGCTGCTGATTGGAAAATTAAGATAAAACTTCTTTAACACAAACCTTACAAAATAAAGTTTGTCAAACTAAAGTTATTAAGTTTACCCATGGGTGCTTTCTCTCAAACGGCAACACTGAATTATGATACAATAAAATAAACAGCCTATATATGTCCCACTGCTGGGCAAAGGCCTTCTCTGTACAGAGGGTATTGACACATAATCCACCACGTGACCCCACTGCGAATTAGTGTACTGCACATATTTTAAAAATATTTTTTCGTTATTATTCCGAAAAGGGCCAGGTCTCCTCACGCTGTTTTTTCTTCACCGCTGAGCACGTGATAAGTCAGCACTTAAAATTGATAATTTCATTGGTGCCGGCACCGGCGGTCGAACTCCGGTTGATCGAGTATTGAATTAAAAGCAAGCGCCCTGACAATGAAATATCACGGCTAGTGGTTGCTGTGATACAGAACAATTTTCTTAATTGCAAACTATTTTGATACTATTTAAGAGATATCACTGGCGAAATTGTGGTCACTGATTAAGAACCGAGATGTTCGGCAAATAGAGTACGTAAATGGTCTTCACAAAACAATCCAAGAATAAATTGGGTACAACACGCAGCCTCTTTGTTTTTAGTCTGCTTTATAGCGAACGGCGCCTTTAATGATATGATTCGTATTCAAAACACGATCCATGCGTCATGTAATATGCACGCCTCCGAATATAGGGTCCCTTATACGACCGTTTTCATAGCATACGCAATTCACTAAATAGTCCGTCTTCTATCAAGCCCTTACTAGACCTCGTGGTGAATAAGTAAGCTTACTGTGTCTACAGAGTTCGAACTTGTTGAGATATACATGAGAGACTTTTCATCGACGCGGTGGCAAACGAGAAAAGCGTTTACGACAGCCAAACTCGACTGATAGTCAGCGCATACATCCCAACCCACATATTTGCAAACGTCGATTTAAGCAAGACAAGGCGGATGAAGTGTTCTAGAAGTAGAGGATGTTATATCGAAATTTAACTCAATAAAATCCTTACTATAAACATTCTCAAACTTCATGTCCTCTGCATTGAAAACAACTCTTTATACAGGAATACAGGCAAAACACAACAGGGTAAAATTTAAATTACTTTTAATTGTACTCAAGATCGATATTAAACTAGACCTATTTTATCTGTCGTAATAGAGTTTTTTATGTTCGATGTATTTTACGCTACGAAGCGTTTTTTACAATGCCAGCTATTGTTTTAATATTTTACCGTGGTCTGCGTCCGTCTATGCCATGTCCGGGGTCGTTCAACTTTATGTCATATCTATTCTACGTATTCGTTAATCGTCGCTTCCATCGCCTCTACTTTATAATAGCGTATTGTTCACATTTGCAAAACGTTTAGGAAAACTCTTTGGTACACGAGTAGTTGAAGTAAGTAAGTAGAACAAAGAAGACCACTTTGCATGCATATGTTTTGGAGGCATTTCAACCACTATTTCACTCAAGGAAAGTTCATCTTATCTGGCAGGTCTAAGCGGCAGCGTTCTTAAGAACAGCCTTTGTACTAGTTGTTATAAATCGACCTTAACAGATTAGAAGCTACAAAATAATTTAAAACTCCAACTCCACATATACGCACTTAATAATTCCTTTATACCTTAATAATTTATTATGTATTAACAGACATGCGGAAATTTCTAACTTCTATATAAAATAACCAACGACAGCGTTTACTCAACGTTACTTCAACAGTACCAATTAAATAAGCCACACCAATCTACATATAAAAAAAGAAACGAAAGTAACCGTTTTGTCAACACGTTATAAGAGTCGATCTAATTTCCATTAAACCGCTACGGAATTCCTAAACAACCTATATAAACGCGTGGCACGCAACCACTAAAGGTACACCCCCTATTAGAATACACCCAATAACTGATCCGGACTTCATTACAGGCTTTTGTACAGTGACTTGCGCTAGCCCGTTTGTTATTATGGTTTTTATCACAAACCACCAAGGTTCAAAGTTATTAAAAGTGAACACATTATTTTGCACTCGACTGTACGCGGGACTTAATCGGGTGTAACAACACGTGGTGGAGGCGTGACCGGAGTTACAAATGCGACGCGACTTGAACACCATGTGCAGCTTTGTAGTCGACTCGTGTTAGACTTTAACCTTACATAATGTAGTGCAGTCCAGTTTTCTTGACATGTGGAACGTGACCTGTAATATTTTTGTCATCTCAAAACTTTTAAATATTTACGCCTGATTGAATACCTATTTCAGGATGAGGTTGGAACTCTTTTGCATTAGCTGAATAATCTTTTTGTGTCCCTAAATTTAAACTTTTAATAACCGTTTTGTGATAATTGTTAAAAACTAGCTTTTAATTTGTTAATTACACAAATTTGCTTAAGAGGAAATCTTATTGGGAATACTTTAAAAATCCCTTCTACAGTCTTACGTTACGTTACTTGTATAATCCAAAGGCTGAAACGAGTTCCTAGAAAATTGAAACACCGATTAATGAAATTACTTGATGGAAACAAATGCGATAATACGTATTCAATTATTCGTATCAGCGACATCTGAACGGTAATAACGGCCGTAAACATGTGCCAAAACCATTGGAGCACAAGAAACATCCCGAGGGAATCTGGCAGGCGTTGCACGGATGTCTTTAACTGCAGGCGAAGGTCGCTCCATTAGTTTTTATTGCGAGCCCGACCTGATTATGAAGTTCGGGCCTCATGATAGAAGCGAATGAGACGACCTGGAATTTTACCCGGGATTTTAATATCGCCGTGTAATTCTACCTTAGTGCGAGTACGTGTGGCCATCTCAAAGAGACACCATAGGGACTTGGTTCATCAATAATTTATTAAAATAGTCGCAACTTGCCATATTTTTTGTAAATGGTAAAAATAATCTGTGTTACCAGGTGAACATTTATTTGCTACCTCTTTTATTTTATTCTTTATACATAAGAAGGATATATTTTATCCAAGACACTACCACAATTGTTCCCGTTGATCTTTATATATCTCGTCCACTAGTTCGATCACCAGCTATCCATCGATTTGTCACATTCTTGCATATCTGTCGGTATGGGAAGCGGTAATCAATTACCATCAGGTAACCTTCTCGCCTTCTTTTTCTTTACAAAAATTAAAACTAATTAATTGTTAATTAATTGTTTTTGGTATCGGGAAAATCTTCATATGATAACATGTCTTCTGCAGGATGGTTATATGGGGGACCACTACACATACACTTTAAACTATTGGAAAGGATAAAGCTTCGCGTCTTTCTCCGCTTCTATCACTGCTTAGGTTGCTTCGTATTACTGTCCATGCCAGGTCCACTAAAGTGAGCGATCAAGTCCGTGATTGTCAGTGCTAAAGGCACTGACAATCACGGACTTGATCGCGACAAAAAAATACCTTGCGCATATTCTGTATGCCCTATACTAGAAAGCTGTAAACAACTCACCATCTGAGACTAAGAAGGCTGCAAACGAGATGGGAGAAAATTCAACATATGGAATAAAAAACTTACTGTATATGGGAGAACTTTTCATCTACACAGATTATTATTCTTGCACTCCACTTCCTTGTAAATTTAAGTAAGGTAATGAATGTGTACTGTAAATTTTCAATTATTTTATTAAAATGAAACAATAGATTTGATACTAATAAGTCTGATTAATTAAAACTAAGGTAAATACAATATATCATGATACCTTTTGAATTGATAAAAAACTCTGGACCACAATATTTCACTTAAAGGTTTTGTGTCTGTTTTTCTTTTTTCCAGAGTTAAATCATAAGTGTCAACAGGCCTAAATAAAAAAAAATGTTTTGACATCGACTCACTTTTCTATTGATTTTGGATTCCACGATTCTACAATATTGATATGGCCACGTAGCAGGCCAAGTATTTCAATTTCATGTTTCATCAAAAATAAATGCGGCGAGTGTTGAGGAAATCGTGATGAGTGAAAGGCATTTGAAAACCCATATGCATTTCTATTCAAGACAGCCTGAAAGTCATTAAAATATATATGCATTTCGCTAACGTACTCTTTCTGTTATTCATATTTTAAAACTTCCCTATTTTTGCTCACGGTCTAAAGTTTGAACACAGGCCCCGCCTCAACTAAAGCTGCCCTGAGATAAAGTTATTCCATTGTTCTGAGAATCAGGGAAATGATAAACAGTTGGAAACACTGTTAGTGATGTGCTAATTTTCTGCAAACAGACTTCTCGCTGCGTTGTCTTATTTAAAACTAGTATCCAACTCATACGAGTCGCAATTTATTTTATTTGACTGTCATGTTTTCGCTTTGAATATGCTAAAAGTTTGACTTACTGTTCACGTTGCTACACATTTCGCGATAGTATATTTGGACCTTTTAGAAGCATTCGACTCAAACTTTCGGGGTAAACGGAATATTTCGACAAAGCTTTCTTGTAATTAGAACGGCGGTTTACGCTTCGAGAATTATCAAAGACGATTCAAAAGGAGAACAATAGGCAAATACGGGTGGGGAGTTGTCCCAAAAATATCCCAAATGTGAGTACACGTTTCCTATTCCGTTTTCGTTGCAGTCGCGTGTACTGCAAAGATTTGCCGCACGATAGGTTAGCCAAAGTTTTTAAATTAAAAAGTTTTTGAAGTAAACGCTCAATATGTTGTTTACTTCATCATTGTCGTTTACAACTAAGGCTCACGGAAATCTTTGTTCTAACCTAATCTAAAATTGAAAATTAAAAAAATATATACTTCAACAATATAAAAAGAGTATGTTTAAACGGTGGTAGGGCCTCGCAACAGCCTCAGCTGTTGCACGAATGGGCAGGCCCGTCCGGGTAAGTACCACGACCTCACAGAAGACCAGCGTAAAGTGGAAGTATGACAAATACTTTCGCGTTTCTTCTGGTGAGTGAGGTAGCCGGAGCCCAATTTTCAAAAGGTTATCAACGCATCTGTAACCCTCGGGTGTAGCAGATGTCCATGGGCGGCGGTATTCACTTACCATCAGGTGAACCGTCTGCTCGTTTGGCAACTTTTCACATTAAAAAAAATGTAAGTAGGAGAAACAAGAATAACGAAGTCTTATGGCAAACGCATGGAATATTGTTTCAAAGGTGGCGATACGATGAGATTTCCATTCCGCATCAGATTCGAAGATAACTAGATTTTTCTATTTGCAATCGTAAAGGCGCTTCTTATAGAAAAATGCCGTAACGATATTAATGGTCTATATCTCATATTGTCTACAGTAAAAAGAAGTGAGTTAATTTTACTTTATTTTTCACCTTAAAAAATCATAAACCTACATAACATAATTAGGCTTACAATAGGCCATATTATAGTTTTCAACGCTGACTGTATTGATGGCTAAGCGAAAGGCTTGGTTCTGGGTGTGTTTCTAAAAGTTTTGCATATAAATAAGTTCAAAACGACTCAACATACAGAGTAATGTAATAATAGGGGATTACCGTTTTTTAAAAACAATTTGTAAAACGAAACGATTTTTCAGGTTTTTACACGATGTACACACATACATACGTGTACATACATGTTACACGTGAACATTTTGCAACATCTACCATATGGACGGGTCGGGTTCTATGAAATATAGAACGTCAAAATTTCATTGTTAACCCAGGCCACGAACGATACAGAGGTAATGGCCCTGAATTTATATTAGCGCTTAATTTCAGAAGAAAAAAAAGAATTAAGAAAAAAATAAGCGCCCCAAAGCTCATCTGATTCATCGTGCGGGGGCAACACTCAACCGAACAGATCATTCCAGAGATGTCTTAAATAGTCCCGAAAAGCGATGACTAAAACCGTGGCCACACCAAGCCGCGGCGCTCGCCGCCGTACCGTTTAAGTTTTCATCGTAGCTTGTGCCAGTGGAAATTTCCCCGGCCCGTCGCTTTGCAATAAATCGCGCGGTATTCCGAGCGGCCCAGACGTTGTCGACTCAAATCGTCGGCCGGGGAACGGGCCCTTTGTGTCGCGGACCGCGCGGATTGTATACGACGTGCACCCCCGACTTTTTGCCGTTCGCACCGCTACAGTGTTCACTTTGAATTATTCGTTGTATTTAGGCCGGAAAGAATCTTAACAGGTTTACGGCGCGAGATTATTCTTTATGTCGTCGTATTGTTGCCGCGCGCCGTCTTATTTTCGTGGTCTTTCATTTTATCCAAAAAAACCTTGAATAGTTTGTGATCCTCTTAAATTTCTAACTTTCACGATATGTTAAACATGATTTTTCTGTAGAAAGTGGGTACAATCTTGTGCCTTTAAGTTTTCGAGGTGTGTATTGATTTCTTAAGATTGACGGTCGCGATCTCCAGGTTTTTATTGGTAGATAATCTTTTTATGTTCAACCCAAGACATTAAAGTTCATCTTTATTTTAACCAGATCGTCTCACTGTTTATCAAAAAGATTTATTGGGGCCGCACTTAAGTTTATGTTGAGTAATACCTTGTAAAACATAGTATTACCATCAGAATGTTAGCAATGAACATTAGCACTATATGTGAACTTTTGAAATATTGCATGAACGTTTTTAAGTAGATACATGAGAATAAACAATATCAATTTATTTTATGAAATATAAAGAATACAAAGTCAATTATCATGTATACCGAATAAAATAAAATTCCGATCATTCCGTCCCTTGTAATCTAAAAATCGAACGCGTATTATTCCAATTATTAAACTCCGATACTCTAATTTTCGTACAGAAACCCGAACTATTGGTTGGTACACTACCTTCCGTTCGCAATCTTGCAATCTTCCCCACGTCTTGATAAAGCGTCTCGATTGAGTTAATGTCGCTCACTTGCTCGGCGATTAGCGGAACAGCAAGTGCTGGCGCCGTTCATTAACGAACACCACACCGACATCATTAGCCGACTGTTGTGTGTATCGCGAGTCGCAAACAGTCATTATAGACACAGAGTATCGCTCAGTAGGATCATTGCGAATATCAGACTATAACTACCTCGTTAACAGATTTCGAGTAACAATTTAAACCTTATTCATCGACTGATTTTTGTTAGACATAAGGCTGTAGCGTGGTTTTGATTTTGCCTTCTTAACGCACCTCGTTAAGGATTTGTAATTGCACTGGCAGACGATTCTCGATATCAAAATAGTCTTATTCTCTTGTATTTCAAAATTTATTAGCCTAATTTATGAGACCTGCTGACTCAGCTGACATCCGAGCATCCACCTCCTCACATTCATGCAATACAGCTGCTAAAATAACAGCTCACATTAGATCAGTTTTTACATCGGTGAGTGAGGTAATCGGAGACCCACACTCTTAACCGATGGTGGGATGATTTCTACATCTTTGATGTTGTGAGGATCCAAGGCACGGTCTAGACTTATCGTCTGGTGAACTTCTTGTTCATTTGCCATTAGTTTAATAGAAAAATGCTATTTCATATAATGCATTAACTTTAAATCTTCAATTTCTTTATGAACTTTAATTAAGGATAATATTAATCTAATAAATATAATTTATTGGTTATTTTGAATTAGCTCTTTTATCAATATTTCCCGGAGCTTTTGAGAATACTTTTAATTTATTAAAGTCTTCTGTATTGAGAGGATAAACTCATTTTCTTGAAGCTAACAAAATAACACCGATTGCTAAAGTGACACTGGAGTATATAGAATGTTATCAACTGAAAATCGGTAAATACATCCGTATATATTCATTAATCCAATTAATATGACCCAAAAACTACTTATTTGATAACGCGGACTAAGTTATATGTCCATGGAAAGTGCCAGAGGCACCCCGTTTCACTTATGAGGCGGTAGAGATAAATGGGGGATGCTATGGTAATGGTGCCTACCCTCTTTAATATCCCTCATTTACACAGCGTACAGAGTCCACGGCTACAATAGCGAAATGATTATTAACGTTATAATTATTGACAGGATATTATGGAGTTCAATTTTAGCTTTAATAATCTACACCGTCTATATCCCCTGTCCATTAAAATGTATCTTTTATCACATCGCAGAAGTTATAAAATTGTATATTAGATATTAAGTTTCTGTATTAAGATGTTTGACATACAGACATAACAGATAGATCCTTTTTATTTTCTTTCTTATTTGTCTTGTGTTTAATAATACTCGTTTCTTTCATAAATGGCAATATTATTAGAGTATTATTACTCTACATGTTAAAATGCGTTTTGACACGACGTCACTTTAAATCAAAACCATTAACCGCAGGATCAACGAATTCCAATATTATATAAAAAAATATTAAAATTACTTATTAGTCTACGAATTTACCATTTTCCAACTTCAATGCTTAAATCGATTTCGATTCTACAAATTGAAATCGACAACAACATATCTTTACAGTAGTTTGCACAACTTTCCCGTCGAGCAAGCGTCTTGAATTGGTTTATCCATTTAGCTGATAACGCGTTTTCGTCTTTACCATTCGTCTAAGTATTCATTCGATCGCTCGATTCGATCTTTTATAGCTAATACATCTTTCTAGTTTCGTTAACTTAATCTGTCTGCAACTTGTTTACTGATGTTACTCTATTAAAATGCTATCGCAGCATTTATGTGTAATGTAGACTCTGTTATTTATAACCTGTGTCATTACCATCCCGATATAACTGCTCGGCTCCCGAGACTGGTGCTTAGGCAACTTAAGATGACAACTTGGTTATTAAGATACTGTAGTGCCTTATCTAAATAATTACGGCGCGTCTTTATTACGTGTTAACTTTAAGGACTAGTTTACACGTTTTTTATTATCTGCTATTAACATATAATATTTTATGTACCTATTTTATCTTTGTCTTTAAATATTTCGCTGTTATTTATTTGCATCTCTGTGCAGTTGGCTTTATACAAGTTTTAAAGGATGTCCGGTTATTTACCATGATCAATATCAGTCCTATGTATCTCTACCAAAACATTGTTATACGTATTATATTACCAAATAAATAAAAAGTTGCGGTCAATGTAGATTTAATTAGATATAACGTTTGGTGCTAGATTTTGCTGCATAATTTCCTTGCTGTGGTTTTGTTTTTATTTTATTTAAGTTTGTAATACTTAATGCATAATCATTCCAGTTTTGAAGTATGCTATGCAAAGAGTTGAAAAGTTTTCTTACAACTCATCAAACAACATTCTAGATGCATCCATCAGCATCCACGTACATGTCTTCAATATTATACATGTATTTATTTAAGTACCTCTACCAAATTCTAAGGCACTATGACAAATCCGTATTAGTTCGAGACAACTTGGCAACATAAATTAGAGAAGACGATAGTACTAATATTGAACTATCATCAAACGTATTTTATAACAAGCACCATTGTACTGTATAATAAACGTCTGTAACGACTGCATTTTGCGACTTGTGTATTCCTTGTAGGCTTATATAAAGCTTACTAAACTATTGATTATAAGACTTATGGCCGACATATCAGTATTAACAATGTTTAATTCAGTTCTTGGGATTATTTTTTTATTTTTACTGCAAGTTTCTACACTCAAGGACATACAACTTAAATTTATTTCCCGGGCAACGCGCCCAGTAGAGGAAGGGTCTAAATTTTTTGACAATTTGTCTACAAAAAAAAATCATGTTTAAAGTAGATTTTATTAGTAATATAGGGTATATTACTGTCTATCAATATACGATATAACCCCGTCTTTGCTTTCACGATCTTCAAAGATATGTTAGCAGTATAAACGGGTCCTTATTTAAGGGCTGCCGAAACCGCCTCGTAAGTGTAAGCACCGAGCCGGAAAGTTACGCAATCAAGCGCAGCCCTATCCGTTTATAAATCTAAATCTTAAACGGCCGGGCTTAGTTTGGCGTCGCAAGTTCCAGGTCGCAGTTATTCATAGTGAAAGTTCGCGATAATATCACGAGTTTAGATTCAATATTGGAGAGGGATTCTGCTCGGGAATTGCCCCTGCGTGGCTCGAGTCGCTTACTCCGAGGGCTTACGTAATCGGTACCTGCATCATTCGGATAATACGGCGCTCCTATTACGAGAAGTTTCGATACTTGTTCGGGATTAATTTTGATTGTTGTAAATAATTTTCGAAAGTGATCAATCCACAATTCCACATCGTGTTGGGTGTTTTGTATCTTTCGGTTATGGCGGTTTATGTTTGATGCTCAGTTTAGATTCATATTTTTTTATTAATCAATAACAAGGCTTATCGCATTAAACTTCATGCCGTGAGGTAAAATGTGTGAAATTTATATTGAATTATTCTTAAATGATTAAAAAAAAAAAATAGTTCAGCTGGAATACTGCTTTTCCAATAGCGGGGAGCGTTTGCTTTCTTACTACTTCTTTATTATCAAAAATTGTGGGTTATTTAATGTTTATACAGACTCAAGAAACATATGTAGTTAATGCCATAATCACATACATAGGCTTAAAATACATTTTACGTTCACCTTTTCAAAGAAATATTTAAAAACACACATATCTTTACAGGCAGATTTGTAATAAAGTTCCCTAATAGTAGTAAAAAAACCACTACATACCTTCGAACGCATAGAAAGCAGCTTAATTCATTCGCGTAACTACGATCAAAAACCAATTGAAACGTCAATCAAAGTGGATCGGTGTCTAAAGTGTCGATAATCCTTTAACGGGACTAAAGTTATCGATAACTAAGTCCTTTATCGGTATGTTAAACCCGAATTGATGACCTTCCTAGAGCGGCGCTATTCGCCGGGCGGCATTAATCCGTTATGTTATTGATATCGGATCTTTGGAGGCTTCAATGGATATACCTGAGTTGTTATGGGGTCCTTTACGGGCGAGCGCTGTGATTAATTTGTAAACGGAATCTATGAGGACCCATCAAGGCCTAAAGGAATGAATAGAATGATTAGATAACCTATTATACGGTCGTTGATGTTGTAAATGATTTTGATGTTAAGGGGACCACACTTTAAATCTTCAACCTCACATATTTCGGATTTATTTTTAAATTTAACTTTATCATAAGAAGTACATTCAATAACACTAACCTTACCCTATTTCCTTTTCACCGCACTATTCTTAATACCTCTGACTACCGTTTTATAGGGAAACGATGTAAGAGGAATTTTGTGGTTCCACGTTATTATCTGTCCTCGGAAATAATGTGCATAAAGCTTAAAGTCACATGTTATACCGTTAACATTTTTTTCTAAAACATTTAGCATCCACCATTAAATCTGATTCCTTAGTCGACGATCATTGACATCGTTCCAGTGAAGTTGCGGAATCTCAATGAAATCAATCAATTAGCTTTGATCATTAAATGTTTTTACGCGAACATTTGTGACATTCATTTCTGGCGATGGATGATCGTAACGTGTTGTAAAATGGTAATGTAATAATTAGTAATCATGTACAAACAAGTTTTGGGTGTAAAAATAAAACAGGAACCGGATGTTTTCCAAAAAAGGACCTAACCAAGCGGCAGAGGTGCAATAACAACTAGTTGTGTTGATTTCTTTTACTTTGCAACCCATATTCACAGTGAGCGCACAAATATTAATAAGCGTTCGATCTCGTCAGATGCAGACGGCATTGCAGACCACTGTCATAATATTAGGTGATACGATTACGCAAGGCCTTTTTAAAACTCGGCCGCTGGCAAGGTCGCGGTAATAGGGTCATAAAAGCGAAAGTGCCTCGGTCCGAATCGCGGCCGAGGACAAGAAAGTGCGCGTCAGGCCACCGTTACAAGGTCCGCGGCATTGTCAACAAATTCCACTGGAATTGGGCTGGTGCGGGGGCACGGCTTACACGTGTTCGGAATTGGCGTATTGACAAGAACTGACAGGCTGCAACTAACATATGCAGTAATAATGAAGTCCATCGGACAAGGAAACAATCTTCATTGCTTGATATGTTCTTGTATTTACGCGATTACATATAACTAGATGAAACTAAATAGATGATTAAGCAGAAGATTGTCTAGATCGATAATCCACATTTCCTTGTCAACCGTATAAGCATTTGAAAGGGGAAATCGATAAACTGTAAACATACGCAACGAGAAAACATTTCCGCATTCATATTTCATCTTTTTTTATTATTATCATCGAGTAAATGTGCCATAGGGAATCTTAGTCGCCTTTATTTGCGTTGTCTTCAAACCGTATACGGTTAGCGCATAATTTTAATAGTCATCGTTATAATATTGCGACATTTTCCAACTAGACATTACACATTCATTTCTCATTAAGATTCTACTTAAACTAGCTTTTCGCCCGCGGCTTCGCTCGCGTTGAAGCCCTTAAATAAATATCTTTCTTTTAAATATACATATATTTTAAAGTTTTTTCCAATTAAATAGCCTATGTCCTTTCTCAGGCTCTAGACTATCTTCGTACCAGAATTTATTTAAATTAGTTCAGTAGTTTTGGCGTGAAAGCGAGACAGATAGACAGTTACTTTCGCTTTTACTTTCGCTTAGATAGAAAAGCTAAGATAAATTCATCATTATTGGGCTTTACATCCCGCAGCTTAGGGTAAAAATGAAATATTTTTCATCATAATTTGTCATAAAATGGACATTCTTTTTTTATATTCCAGCAGTTAGCTGATACTATTTTTGATGATAAAGTATTTCGCTTTTAGATATAAAATAGCGTATTCTTTATTAAAATTTCTTGTAACGAAGCGAATATTCATTTTAAATCGCAAGTGCAAACAAAATATTTAATTATTTAAAATCTATAACGACGCTGTTAAGGTATACAATCATGTGCGGATGTAAAAAAAAATCAAAGGAGACATAATTCGTAAAATAGCTTTATGCTCAATGACAGTGGAAATTATATGAGAAATAAATTAAGAAGATAAGAACATACAACGTTAATAGACTTAATATATTACAATTCAATAAAAGGCGTTGCGAGACCATATTAGGAGGGTAGAATCATCAAAGCAATGGCAGCTGTCACGCCATAAGAGTCATGGATGTTAACGACACGTTCAGGACATTTTATGCGCTATTTTTATTGCTGTTATAATTGCTTGCTGTAACACTTACTGCCCGTTAATATAACTGGTTTAATGAGGTATCTGCTGTAGACGGAAACGCTGGGGTGTTGAAGTCCTCTCAGCCTTTTAAGTTCATAACTCGGCCGGCTAATCTGTGTCTTATTTCGAGGTTCAATATCGAATTTCTTCTATTTTTAAATATTCGTGTGGTCTTTGTCGATCCGCATCTATCTGATGGACCGAGATATTTTTTTTTTTTAATTTTCTAATCCATGCAATTTAGAGCGACATATTATGTATCTAAATCCACAAACTAGCGCTATCAGCTATAACTTTGAACAGAGATTAGTTATGTTTACTTCGTTATTTGTTAAGTTTACTGTCTTTTTGCACCAGACACAAATTGTGCCGCCAATTGCACGGGAATCCGAAAAACGGAAGAACATTTCATTGAAATGCAAACCCGAACATACTAATCAAAAAAGCAAAATCTCCAGAGGACAGACCATTTGCCGTATCTTAAACAACTCGTTCGCTTCGTATTAGTTCAAAAATATGCGTCGTCCGCGCAAATATCTGAAAGTCGAATCGAAAACAAATATTTATTACTTTGCACAACCAAAGCGCTTAATCCCAGTTCTAAACGCTCTCCCGAGGATCCGTTCGAAGAAGCCGTAAGATGTTGTCTTTGAGCAAAGCATGTGTTCTTTCAATATTACCAGACACATACTTTTCTCAAAGTACGTTAGTTATCAAAGAACTTGACATTTTCTATGAGCTACAACTAAAGCTTATTTATTTTAAACATAGCATGTGCAATGCTAATGAATTTCGAGGAGATTGTCGATAAATTCATGTATGAGCTTGAGGAAAAGAAGCTACGATGGCGAGTATCTATCTGTCTACTCTTTTTTCTGACAGGTTTATGTCAGTTTATAACAATCAATAAGTCATCTTGATTTCTAATTGCTTAAAAAGATATACATATGTTTTTACGTTAGTAAGTGACATACGAGATACAAACATAAAACGCTTCACTCATCACATGTAACGAAAACGTATAAGACTTTCAGTTTACGCCTGTCTTCTGGAAGTACGTTGTACATCCCCGTCTTTAGTGCATTTTGACCTTCAAGAAGAGACTGAAGAAGATAATGTTATCTTTAAGGACAGCAATGCTTTTGTACTGCTATTATCACTTACCATTAGATAAGACGCTTACTCGTTTGCAACTTCGTCTATAAAGTCGTGAATCGTTACTATTAGATCCGAATTCCCATTAAACTATAAGACATAAGACACTTTACAGACGTGCACAAACAAATATCGAGTTACGCTTACACATTCGACGTTAAATAAAAGGCCAAGATATTAACCGAAAGTGATAGGATTTGTCCCATCCGTCTTCTTAAAGCAAAAATAATACAGAAATATTACTACGTCTCCCGAAAGATTTGTCACCATCTATCCCTCTTACTGTCACATCGCGTTTCATATTTAGAGTCGACACTACGCAGGATATTGTTTACAAATTATCTAGAGCGGCCATCTTGGATTCTTGCCGCGTATTTCGTCGGAAGACTAATTATTTCTCGCTCCACGCCATTTGTTCTTCCATTCTGCCGCGTTTTTTTCTTTTCGATGCGGCTGTATTTTTGCGGAGTTAATATTCTTGATAAACTTTTCTCGCCCTCCTGGTAATTAACGGTTGTTCCGACGGTTCTATTTTTTTTTAATTTGGTTAAAAATCACAGAGCTCTCGTATACTGATGGGCTTAACGAAGCGGAGTCAAAAGTTGAGAATTATGTAAAGGTGCAACATAATGAATATTCTTCCTAGATAATTTTTAAAGCGATCGTGAGAATTCTTAATTATTTTTTATGTTAGAATGTGGCAAGCGAGCTGGAGGTTAACCTGATGTTAAGTGATAACCGCTGCCCGTGGAAATTTGCAACACCCGCAGTGTTGCAGATACGTTGCTAACTATTAATAATGTGCCCCGACCTCCTCACCTACCAGACGTATTGCAGAGGTATAACACTTCATGCTCTTCTTCTGTGGGATCGTGGTACTCTCCCGGATGGGCCTACCCATTCATGCAGCACCGCAGACTGTTTCGTTTGCCTACCAAATTTTTATTAAAGATGAGCAAGTTAAGGGCAGACTTAGTGTCTGGCTGATGTTTTTGAGTTAATGCAGTATTAGCTACTATTACGTTGCTTGTCACATAAGATGAGGTAGCTGCGGGATATTAGTTTATAGCATATTACTTGAATTTAATTTACCAGATGTAAAATTGCTCTAGTAACGGCATAGAAGCGATTCGGACTAACTCAAAGCTAGCAAATAAAATCGTCAAACTATGAACTGTAAGTACATCTTTTTATTTATGTACTTATTTATTATTAACTTTTTTCATCAATCCATTGTAATCCGCACACGAAAGAAAAATCCGAGTTGAGGTGAGGACCGTATCGCCTGATAGAATTTTTGTTTACAGCGGTACCTCATGAATACAAATTGGTAGTGCAACTGCATCAAAGTTCCGCTGCGTGATGGAACACTGGCAACTTTTGAAATATACACAACTTTTTATTATGTTTCGTAGTTGGATAGTGCTAAACTTGCATTCCGTATTTTTTAATTTATTTCTTCAAGTTAGGTATTTTAGGATTTATTACCACTTTTGACTATAATTCCTACGTTACTTTTAACGTTTTTATCATCAAGTTTTCCATTTTACTACACTTGGTAAATTACTGATAAATCAATAACTCACAATAATTTTTGTTTCATCTCAATCTTTACTAATATTATAAAGGCGAAAATTTGTATGTATGGATGGATGTTTGTTACTCTTTCACGCAAATACTACTAAATTGATTCTAATTAAACTTTACAAGCTATAATTTATATACATATTTTATGTATATCTGTCTTTCTGTCTGAACATTAACGCCTTCAGCCTATTCTACGCAGACATAGTCGCGGGCAGCAGCTAGTTATATGAGAGGAATAAGACACTTCCCTTTCGAAGGTTTTTGATTATTTTCTCGTCACCTGGTATATTTAATATTAATATAAAGGGTGAAGCTAATTCATCTAAGTTAGATAGGATATTGTAAGAAATTATGGGTTACTTACTTGACGGATTGGCAGGCTTCACATCTCAATTTCTTTTCTTATTACTATTTAGAACGACGTTTACCTTCATCGCTAAGCACGGGATAAGTCAGAACGCAATTAACAATTTCATCGATACCGGTGCCGGTACTGGCATCCATGAAATATTCAATTTCTAGACGAGCGCCAGGGCTTAGTTACAACTCTTCATATAATAAAGAATCCCCCCCATTGAGTCATTCTTTTAGAGAATCAATCAGAATGAACGTAGCCCTTAGCATGAGGCCTATAATTGTTATTAAAATTCCCTAACGGCCATTAAATTTTCTCTGCTGTCACACCGTCGCGTAATGGCTCGCCTTTTGTCTCATTGGGACGTCACTCCCGCGGGACTGCGGTGTCTCGCTTAAAAGTTATCCGGGCTTTTAACGGATAACGCGTTTTCCTGTTGCGAATTTATTAATTTACTTTTTATGCAGCGGTCTCGCGAAAATTCAAAACATCCAAGCGCATGCTTAGATCGGTGTCGACACATTATGGGCTCTACGACACATTATTCATCATGTATCAGTTTCCATTAACTATCGACAGGCTTAATCGACGTGAACGTAATGAACAACCACAAAAATTTGACTTCTGAGATGAGAAAATTTTGAATTTTGAATTTGATTCCACGATTTTTGTTCAAGAAAAGTTTTATATCTTTTTGTAGAAGAGCCGTAATAGCTCAGTGCCAAGGCGCTCGCTTTCAATTTAGTATACTCGAGAAACCTGAGTACAAATACCGGTGTCTGCAGAGAAATTGTTAATTGCTGACTTATCAACTGCTCAGCGGTAAAGGAATATCGTAAGGACATCTGCACATTTTAGAAAAAAAAATATTTTCAAGTAGTGTGAAATCTACTAATTTGCTATAGGGTCGCATGGTGGACGATGCTATTATCATTCTAATAGCTATTTCGCCCATTAAATAGTCTAATACATTCTGCCTCCTCATATGTAGTCTTCTACCTCTTCGTATATAGGCCATTTACTTTTTTTACTGTATCTTATTAAAGTTATTATGAAAAAACAATTGGACAAATTAAAAAGTATTTATTACCTTTTACTATTGTAGACCCATAGAAGCTTCCGTTTTGCTTAAATGTAGATGCTCGTATGAGGAAGTATCATGACATTGTAGGAGGTCGGCCTTAAGTGAGTCTTTCTATTTTTGGGATTTCGCCCACTTTTTACTCTGTGGTAGTGGGAAAAGTGTGGAAGCTGACACGTTGCTAAAAGGATCAACGAAGGAAACGTCAGAATTAGTATATAAAATACTTTTCAAAAGTATAAAAAGTAAATAAATAACGTTCCAAAACAGGATAAACTTTACAAGATTTACCACTAACAACGTATTTCGCCAATTATTACCTTAAAAGATAACGTTAAGATAAAGTTTTATTCGATTCGGTGTAAAATGTGGCCTATTCTTTTAATATAAGCTGTTTAGGATGACACTCGATTTGTTCCTTTGATGTTTCAAGACGCCCTTGAGTAGTCATAAAGCCGAAGTTCAGCGCCTTTTTCCTAATTTAAGCCACGATGAAATAATGATTGCAATTATAAGTTTTAAACTTTTTTACGTTAAGAGCTGGCACGGGGACATCTAAAACAAATGAGACGTTACAGATACGTGAAAATCTTAGGGTTCTGTACCCAAAGGGTAAACCGTCCCGTTTTGTTAAGACTCCACTGTCTGTCTTCATAAAAAGTATTTAAGTGGGGCTCCCACAACAGACATGGTTTTCTTGCCGCTTTTATGGATAATGACGGAACCTTCGTGCGCGAGTCCGACTCGCACTTGGCTAGTTTTTTCAAGTGGCCTCCTACCATCCGTACTAGACGAAATGCAAAAGTATAATACTTCCACATCACACCAGTCTCCCGTGGGGCCATACTCGCCCTCGCTCTAACATCCCGAAAATGCAGTGACCTATTTCGATCTTAAATTAAGTTATATTAAAAAAAAACCTTCAGCAATAAACTTTCGAAAAATATTATTACTTAAGGAATGTGCAAATATACTTTCCTTTTCAAGCTTTAAAACATAAAGCTTGTTTTATTTTATTGCTTTTATTTACAACACAAATGACTAAACATAATATTTAAACTCATTTAACAATAAGACATTTATTAAGTATTAACTACTTACTATACATACATAGATTTACTATAGTTTTATAAACGTGTGATATTTCATTATTTTGTTCTTGTTTCAGGTACAAAATTAAGATATTCGAGCGGATTTAACGGGTAACTAGTTTATTATGTACTAAAATTCGAAGAAAATGTTTTCGTTTAAAGTGAATAGACTCGTTTTTTTCTTTTTTTTTATGTGCTCGTTTGACAGCGAGCGATGATAGTCGAGTAGACGATAGAGTCTAGACTAAATCATTGAATTGAACACCATAGACGTTGAGAAGGGCGTTGAAAGACCCCTGCTGCATTACGAGAAGTTTTACCCATGGTTGAGTTTAGTTTATGTTGAATTGTGTTTTTGTTAAATTTAATAAATAAATTAATAGATGCTCCTTCACTATAATACCTACCTGCCTTCTTATACTATTAATACGACAACTATAACACTGTCTAACTTTCAAACCACGATTAAAACATACATAATCTATACAGATAAATAAAATTGGAGTGTCTGTTTGTCATATTAAAATAACCGCTTTTTACTAAATGCATATGGATGTATACACGGTACATATACCAAAATAATTTTTTTTACAATTTTTGTCTGTCTGTCTGTTTGCTCCGGCTAATCTCTATAACGGCTGGACCGATTTGGACGGGACTTTCACTAACAGATAGCTGATGTAATTAACGAGTAACTTTGGCTACTTTTATTTTAGAATTTTTTTTAATTCCACGCAGACGAAGTCGCGGGCACAGCTATTATAATAAGTTAATAAATTTACCTCGGCGCAAGACTAATATCCATTACTAGCGATCCGCCCCGGCTTCGCACGGGTGCAATGCTGATACTAAATATACTCTACTATATTTTGCTATTATACATATAGACCTTCTTCCGGAATCACTCTATCTAGTAAAAAACCTCAAGATCCGCTGCACAGTTTTAAAGATCTTAAGCATACATACATGGGGACAGACAGACAGCGGGATGACTTTGTTTTATACTATGTAGTGGTATCGGAGAAAGAAAAAAGGCATATAATTATAATTTTTTTTATTTTTTATTTTTGGTTCTCACAATTTCGGTTTCCGCAAACTAACCTTTTTCACCTTACTTTACTTAACTACAAGTTAAAACAAAGTTTACGAGTAAAACAAGTCTGATTGAAAAATCTACAAATTTATTTAAGTTACGTATACTTCCTTTATGTTATTAAAATACATTGTTTTATAGCCTGCTATTGAATTTTATTCTTAAGAAAATTGGATACAACTTTGATGGAAATTTTCTTTCGTCATTTTATACACTTGAAATATGGCCTGTGCAAAATTTACTTTATTCCGTTACATGTAGGTTGATTTTGCCTAGTATTTTTTGCTAAGATAAACTTTTTAATATGAAGATGGATCCAAATTGGATATAATATTAAAACGCTTTGTTTTCTAGTCAACGCGTGTTTTAGATTCACAGTATCGAGGTTACTTTCTGGATGCTGTAGATTATTGGCTACCTCAATGAAATGATATTAATAGAAACGTCTATATCAATAGTTTTATGAAAAAATCTTTGAAATCGCCAAAAATAACAGTACTAATGGTTTTTATTTACAATTTTCGCTGTTCAGCGAAATTTTGGAGACCTATTTGTATTTGGTTAGTCGACGATGTCATTAAAATTTTTATCTGTATAGCGAGTTGACGGTTCACGTAATGTTGAGATTAGTTATCACCTTTTAGAAAAGTGGGGCCCGGCTACCTCACTCACAGGACGAATCGCAGAATTATAATAATTCCAACGCATCCTCGATAAGGCTAAGGTCGTCCCCGTACGAGCCTGCAATCAAACTCAACCTCTTATTGAATTATATGAAATAATCACTGTGGTACGAAGGATTTGGTGTTTCTGTCGTTATTATTATCATAACTTTTTATAACCAGACGTTATCGAGATAAAATAAACACATTCAGACCGTAATATGCAAAGGGTTACTAGCTGGTATCGTTGACTCTGATTTTAATTCCTCCTCATAATCATCGGAGTGCTGGAAACATCGCAAAAGAAACAAAATAAAATGCTATACAATCAGTAAAATAGTTATCCATTTGTAGTAATCGTCTAATTACAAACAATCATTAATCATTCATACACGAGGTGTGACACAAGTGTAAAATTAGTACCTTTAGTAAGTGTAAAATTAGTACCAATTAGTACTTTCGCCGACGATGGTGCTAGGCTTTGACTTAAGACGTTATCTTCTATGAAATACGATTAATGAGATTCCCGTTTCCTTAGGCCTTTTAATTAATATCTTGGTTCTATAGCGAATGCAACTTATTTTGGGGTCGACGCGACATTTTGATTGTGTCCGTTCTTAATTTATTATTTTATTTCTACTGCCATCTTCGCCATTAGTATTAGTATTTGTCACTACATGTCACTTATCCCCTAGACATACATAAGGTAAAACGAACACTAGACAAGTTGTTTTCTGGGTAAGACCCTTTAATTAATACAATTGTAGGTACAAAACAGAATGGAATACTAATATCGTATATTAATATAAGTACCTGGAGGACCGAGCTTAGCTCGGTTTGCGTTTTTTTTTTTGGTAAATCGTGTATTTTGGAAATTACATTTAGATACAAATTACTGAGTAATGAAATATGCATAATATTTTTCAATCTTACCGACGTAATAATAAGAAAATATGAACTGGTGTTTTTCACAAAAGAAAGAATTTTAAAAAAAGGGAAAAAAGAACAAAATCATCTAGATGGAAAAAAAATGAAGAAAGCAATGATCTGGAATCGAAAAAAAGTAAAAAAATAAGTAAGTTAATGATCGTGACACGAACCACGGCCTAATAGCGTGACGGCCCGAGCCGAGGCTCCCCCGGGAGCCCTCGAGCTTAGTCACCATAACGCGTAATAATAATACGCCGAGGTTCAGGCTAGGCGCCTCGTGCGCCAGGCCACCTCAAGCCCGTCGGAACTGCCACGGCCTTCTGTTTCGGGGGCGCCCGATTACCGACCGAGCTATTATAACATCTTTATTTTCGCCGAAATTTACCATCATATTCGAATGATATTTTTCATTCCCTGAAAAAAAGGATAAAAGGACATTGTCTAAAAATGAAACCTAGCTAGATCGATTTTTCGCCCCCCAATCTACGCACATACTAAATTCATGAAAATCGCTGGAGCCGTTTCCGAGATTCCGATTATATATATATATATATCTATATCAATATCAACATCAATAAGTCCTTTAAAAAAACCATGGATAACCGTTGGCCCAGTTACAATTAAGAAACCTTCAAAAGTTCTTTAGAAAGTCGTTCCATCCGAACTACTCCCGTATTATACTCCGAATAATCTCAAGAACCCCACCGTGTCAATTAAACTAAGACGCCGGGTTCGAACTTTTAATTCGAAAGTTTACACTTCCGTTGAGAAATTAAATTTTTCTGTTTCGCTGTTTGTGTTTTAGCAACTTTGTAGCGGGGAGGCCGAATGCTAAAAAAGCACGCCCGTTTGCTAATTAGAAGCCGAGGTGGGGCGAACTTTTATTCTACGCGCGGCCAGCTTGTTTAAATACGGCTGAAAGTAGATCACAGTTTTTCTTGAGAGCGGCCAAGGAATATAATTTGCATAACAAATGAATGCAATCGTACAGTATTATGCTCCAGTAAATATATAACTAGATAGTATTCTAAAATAAAGAGGAATCCAGTAGGTACCTAATGGTACTTCGAGAAAATACAGTCTTTAAAACTAAATTCAACAATTCGCCGTCATTGTTTAACTTTGCTGAAACATTTAAATTTAAAAAAAATATTAAAATATTAAGAAACGTTGAAATCCATTAAAACTTTCTGAACAGTACTTTTATTATATTTCACGTTTATTCAATACACCGTACCACCGTCTCTCTCGCAGAACTCTGATACCAAGCCGTGACGTCACCGCCCGTGCCTCAAACACGTCCAAACGAACACCCCAACATAATTTATTACAGGTAACTATCCTGCCTTTGTCCGCAGTGTACACGTTGCGAAATAAAAAATGAAAACAATGGCGTCAGAACAATCAAGTCGTTTGATTGATTACCACCGGGGGCGGAGGATGATGTGTTTAGGGGCGCGAGCATTTTTCATGTGGCATCGTTGCATTGTATTGTCTAGTTGAAATTACGCGAATTAGTTTACGCGTTTAGCCTGTGCACTTCTGTGAATCGTGTGACTAACGTTTAATTTTTTTTATGTGAAAAGTTGCCAGACGGTTCACCTGATGTTAAGTGAATACCGCCGCCCATGGACATCTGCTACACTCGAGGGTTTCAGGTGTGTTGACAACCTTTTCAAAATTGGGCTCCGGCCTCCTCACTCACCGAACGGAACGCGAAAGTATTATACTTCCACTTTACGCCGGTCTTGGTACATACTCTCTCGTGGTACATACCCGGACGAGCCTGCCCATTCGTGCAACAGCTGAGGCTGCTGCGTGGCCCTACCACCGCTTTAACGTTTAACACTAACATTAAAGCTTAAGTGCTTTAAAACCAGTGCTAGGGCCACGCAACTATCTTCTCTGTATACACGAATAGGCAGGTCCGTCAGAGTAAGCAAATGTCAATGGGCGACGGATATGAGTTTAACCTACAGCCAGTTTGCCACCTCCTCACATTAAAAAAGAATTTCGATGACTCCGTGGCGCAGTTGCCAAGGTATTGGCTTCGGCGTCGGGGGTCGATTATTTGTGTGACCCACAGATAGTTGTTTCGCAACTGGGTGTTTGTCCGCGTGAAATTTATGTTTGTAAAACGTCTTTTACAACACAGGATAATATTATCCTAAAGTAAGGGCAGTGTTTTTTACAAAAATAAATTGTTTAACCACTTATGATGGGTTTTATTATTAGGACCCGTTTTACGCGAATTAATTTTACATTTCTTTAATATATTTCATTTAATTTTACATTTATTTAATATATTTAAATTTTATTTAAAAAAAAACTGTGAATAAACAAAGCTAAATAATATGCTCCAAACGCAGTGACGCAATGGTACATCCATTTGGTAATACATTATTTTCAAATTCTACATTACACATAATGGTCATTTTAGCATGAATTTGATGCGAATTTACGACCCATTATATTAAGTACTTGATATGTTCATACATTACTGTGCCACGCAACAGTCTTCGCTGTTGCACTAATGGGCAGGTCCGTCCGGGAAAGTACCACGACCTCGCAGAAGACCAGCGTGAAGTGAGTGTCACACTGCTGCGTTTCGTCTAGTAAGGTAACCGGAGCCCATTTCCGCCAGCCAACCGCTATATCGCTTGCCATCTTATTATATGATAAAAAAATAACCTAAATACTCAAACGTTATACAGCGTGTCTTTACAATCGCGACAATAAATGAACACACATATAAAGGATAACTTTTTAAAATTGTATTAAACATTTAGTTTATTTAAACATCAATATTTACCGAGTTATAAAATTTTCCAAAACAAACAATTTTTTGGACATCCTTACGTATAAAACTGTAACGAAAAGTTCATTTGTAAAGGTCACAAAGCATGAATGAATTTAAAAGAGGCAAAACATACTGTTAAAAGGAGAGGTTTGTAATGCGACGCTGTGGCAACGAATGAAAAAGTCTCTGAATGTATGAATCAGTCAGTTGTAGTTGTATACGATGTTATAAATTTTGTTTCTTTTTTACTTAATTAGTTTGTTTTTTTTTTCATTATGGATTTTTTTAACGTTAATATTTTTTTTATGATTATTGGCAAGTAGCGTTAGATGTGTGTTCATTTATTGTCGCGATGGTAACGACACGCTGTATACATTCCTGTCAAATAGATACAATTAAGAAAGCAATACAAAAGACACGTGTGGAAGAGACGAAAGACTATCACGTCTTTCGTCTCTTCCACATCCATAAATCTGCGTAGCGACTCTGGTTGAATTGTTATAATAATATTATATTACTTTTTCATGTTTCTAACTTATTAATCTGTTACGTTTTCCCTTTAATAGCACCCGAGACCTCGTTAATTCCGCCATCGTTTATAATCAAAGTTTCCTTAGTAATCGAGTTTTTAAGATCGTTAACACTAAGCAGGAGCGGACTCTTATCGCGGGGCAAGTCGTTCGACTTCATCTGTTTCGCTCATAATCGAGTGCTCTATAATAATCAGAGGAAATCGACTGAAAGAAACAGTTTCTTCTAAATTATCTCATAAAATCGTAATATCGAGAACTTATGTTTTAAATGGGAATGAAATAGAAATACAAGGCACACATTATTAAATGTATATTGGAAAGATTTTATTTAGAAAATGGCGAGCAAGAGTTGAATGTATTTGGAAAGTAAATAAGGTACTCTACTTGTGATCGTAGTTTTGGATAATCTTAAAGTGGAATAGATTGGATAATCTTGGAAGTGTTCCACTTCTGCGTTTCGACCGGTAAGCGAGCTGGCCGGGGCCACTTTATTAAAAGGTGACAACGCATCTGCAACACTAATAAATATCCATGGGCGGAGGTTATCACTTAATATCAGGAGAATCGCCGGCTAGCTCGCCAAAATCACTACATAGTCTAAAATAAAGTCGTCCCGCTGTCTGTCTGCTGTGTATATATGCTTAGATCTTTAAAACTACGCAACGGATCTTTATGCTCGGCTGCTGCTGATTTTATACCTAAATAAATTTATATAATTGCATAAAAAAAAATAACAAAAAGAACAACACCGCAGAGTTTCTTGCCGGTTCTTCTCCGTGCAGGTCTAGTTTAGTGAACCGGTGGTAGATTTTTTGTTGACGTTCAATAAGAGCTTAAGTTAAGCCTATATTGAATAAATAAACTTTGACTTTGACTTTGATGCGGTTTTTTTTTACTTGGAGTGATTCAAGAGGAAGGTTTATAATGTATAATACATTTTACCCGTGCGAAGCCGGGGCGGGTCGCTAATCTTACATAAAAAAACTCCACCTTCAATCCGAAGTTTAAACATGGACAAGAACAAACTTACGCATATATATGATATGTTCTACCATTGCGTGTAATAGAAACATTATAAATAAGACAAAATTATAAAGGAACTTAATAAAATACGAGATACATTGCTTACATTCTCTCGTATTATATGTTTCAAATTAAACATATGGCGTTCTCGTATAAGACCAACTTCAAATTACGAATACAACTCCGTCAATCATCCGTTGAATACCCTAAATAAACAACGAAACAAGCTCACAACTTTGACCGGAACGGAATAAACAGCGGAACCTTTTGCCGGAAACAATGTCCGAAAGCCTTTAACACATTTCATTTGTCAACAATAACAACTCTGAGGAATATAATGCAGGTATGAAATTAATGCGTAATTGATTGATTATTTGCTTGAAAATTATGAATTGCACGAGAAAGTTTGTACAAAGGCGAACTTAATGCTAAATGGAATTTTCTCATCAGTTAACCTTTGTTGGTTGGGAGCAAGTTACAGGTTGTAACGCTAATGTAGCATTCATGATTTTAAGTAGAGTAAAAAATGTGCGGAAAAATAAATAACTACTTAACATAGATGTCCCTAATAGATACATTAATATACTTCAACATAAAATGAAATATATAAATAGTTATACATACATTCAGAATGGATATGTAAAACTGTATATGCTTGCATGTATATATAATATTATAATACAAATACCCCAGTAGTTACATGTATTCAGAATATCCTTACTTCTTTACTATCCTTACTTAATATTATAAAGGCGAAAGTTTGTATGTATGGATGGATGTTTGTTACTCTTTCACGCTAACACTACTGAATGGATTTTTATGAAACTTTACAATAATATAGCTTATACATCAGAATAAGACATGTATATCTGTCTTTCTGTCAGAAACTGTTACGCCTTCACCCTATTCTACGCCTACGTAGTCGCGGATAGCAGCTAGTATTCTATACAAATACGAGACTAGCACTAACTAACACTACTAACACCGAAACTTTGCCTCAGTTTACGCCATTTGGTGTAACTAAATTGCAATACCATAGTATTCTTTTTAGAATATCTCTTTCCGTACAATACGTTCTATATCTTAAATCCTCATTCCCTTATTTAAAATGTATGTGTCGTATAATGTAAAGCGGAACAATATTCAAACTCCACGCAGTATGGACATGCGTCATCTTTATTAAAACATCATTGCGTATACCTACTAACACTAATTGTCATCTGATAACCCCGAAAACGCCCCGACCGGATGTTTGAGCGACGCACACGCCCAGTGTGTTCCAAGCTTTACAGCGTACGAATGCCGAGGTTAATTAAGGAATTAAATGTGAAAGGGTACTCGCTTTGTATGGCGGAAGGGAAATTTATTGGAGCGGGCGTTTTAATAATTAGAACATAAAATTTACCCGTTTTTATGTATACATATTGTCACCGATATAAGCGCATGTGTGTAAATGTTCATAAAAACCATAGCCCACATTTTATATACGATGTACTCTTTTGGGACAGAGAATAATAATGAAACAAAAACACATTTGAAAATACGATGATAACATTTCAACTTATCTACATTTTATTTATACATATCGCATAAAGATAAAGAAACGACAACTACAGCTCTCACTTATTTATACATTATCCTTGTGACGCGAGTTCTAAATTAAAACACAACCTTCTCCACAAGGAATGTAACTGTTACGTGAACATATATAAGCGGTGGACTATAAATTTTATTAATTCACGAACGGGCAACCAATTGGCGCACCACATTATTATGCAGTTACCTTTTGGTGTAAATGATTCCCTTTCCGTTTCCAACGCTTAAAAGGCATCGTGTTCATGTCTTGCAAATGACATTTGCAGTCTTTGGGAAAAAAAGGCTGTCGCGCTAGTTTCTCCCCTCATTAGCAATATTTCTACCGGAGCTCTTGAAAAATACATTAATGCAACGCTGCTCCCGTATCTCGTTTTAGTCCACCCAATTGAATTTACAGTATTTATTGCCGCAGCCTTTTCAGATCGCTCCTTCGCCACGTTTTCCATCTTAAGGTTTTATTTCAATTCCATTCAACGAAGTAAACACCTTTTTATCATTAAATTCGTGGTAGTACGTTTCTGAGTTTAAGAAATAAGTTAAAATAAATTTGTATAGAAGTTGGTTCGAAAATATTTGATAGATTTTAAACTTGCTTCTAGTCTAGGTACGAACCGTATTGTAAAATAAATATACTTTACAAAGACTAGACTTAATCGATTCAACTGGTTGTTCGGCTTATTTTTTAATCTATACAGATAAATAAAATTGGAGTGCCTGTTTGTAATATTAAAATAACCCCATTTTACTAAATGCATATGGATGTATACACGGTATATATGTTGGCGCTGGCAACACTGTATACCGGATATGACGTTATCTACTCGACAAGGGACATGGTCGCATGGAGCAACGGTCACTTGGATTTCGGCTGCGTTTCTGGACGGTGATAAGACCACTAGTGATACTTGTCGTTATAATAGTTGTTAATATTAAAGTTCAGTAATAGTTATAATACTAGGATGAAGGTAAAGACGTTAGAGCTCTTATATATACCAAATTTTTTTTTTTCATGTTTTGTCTGTCTGTTTGTTCCGGCTAATCTCTGAAACGGCTGGACCGATTTGGACGGGATTTTCACTAGCAGGTAGCTGATGTAATAAGGGGTAACTGAGGCTACTTTTATTTTAGATTTTTTTTTATTTTGAATTCCGAACTAGCTGTGCCCGCGGACGAAGTCGCGGGCACAGCTAGTTCTAAATAAAATCATATATTTAATTATAATAAATATAAGTATCCTCTACATTAGGAATCAATTCTGAAGCACTTACTTATTTTAAATATAACTTATTCTTTGACTTATTTTACAAAATTATTGGCTTTTAATCAAAAGCAATCGGTCGCGCAAAGATATCATATAAAGTTTATTTATAAAGCCTAATTGAATTAGGACCGCAAAATTCGAAATTGGAAATAGTCAATATTAGTCTAATAGTATTGAATCTTGGCGCTTTCGCCCTCGGGAATATTTATCAAAGAGCTTCATAAAATAATCACAGATTCTATGTACGTGTGATAAAGGCGGCAAAATTTTTTTGTTCCACAAAAGATTCTCTATTTGGATGTCGGATTTGTGAAGGTCGTACGTAGGTTTTGGGAATGAAAATAAGGGGTCGTGTTTGCGTTCAATAAAACTTGCTTTATAGTCAAAGCTTATTACATATATTATGTATTAAGTCAAATAGAAAGGCTTACAAAAATGGATATTACATATTTTCTTTTTGGACTTGTGTTTTATTCTGAATATACCTGATCCATAAGACTAAAGTAAGAAAGAGACATTGTTTTGTGTAAATGAAACTAGCTTACGGATTTTATCGCGTTTTAATTCTCGATGTCGTAACCTTTCTACTGCTACCGTCAAAATTGACTTTAATTTCAGGTAAAAAATCAAGAAATCAATAATTATTTGGTGTTTTAACCGACGCCAGGGCTATTTGAATTAAATTAATTAGCCGAATTGAGACGAGAGGATGTCGAAAGGATATAAATCTTAAATGAATGTAACCGCAAGGTCATATTCTCTTTATTATGTTATTAAGCACTTTGAACAGCTTTATCCTTGCTTTTAGTCAGCTTTACTGCTATAAAGACGAAATTATCCTCCCGTTCGAATTATCGTTGTAAAACGATATTCGAAATTGTTTGTATGCTGGAAAGGATATAACAATGGATTCGCAAAGCAATGCTAAAAAACAATGTAGATAAAAGACGTTAAGATCTTCATCGGTGTGGCAATCAGCCGTTTAGCTTAGTGGCTAAGGCGTCAGGCCGCGAATGCCGAAGACGTGGTTTCGATTCCCACAGCGTCGACAAATTTTTCGTACTTATGTTAGCTTTACTTTGTTTTATCGAACTAAGAAGGTAGAAATGTAAATACTTTTACCGAATCACCGTAGCTTCACTTCGCACAACAATGACACTGCTATAATTACTAATTAATTATTTTATCACTTTTAGATCATTAATGAAATATCAATCTACCGATTTAATTTGTGATACCGATTGGGCAGCACTATCGCTAATACTTCTTGTTGACAGCCAAAGAAGAAGACCATGATGCTTGGTGCAGCTTCATTTATACCCCCATGGAATGACACTTCTTTTATATTGACTTGTTTTAATGTTGCCAACGCTTTTTCTACAAATTTTAACGAAATTATCCGTAAAGGTCGTAAGACCCTGTGGAGATAAAGTACCCGCCACATAATTTCTCCGTTCGAGTTATGTGCAAAGAAATAGCTTACGTATTTCACCACACGCGACCGCTATATTGCGAGTTCATGCAAAATTAACTCGACTTGTTTGCATTACATCCGAAGGAAGGAATTTATATTTCTTTGTTTCGGATGTCGACTATGTTATGCACACTTTTACAGAACACTAGTGTACGAATGAATTTACTACGTTCATTAAAATGAAAACTAGTTGACATCGTCCACACAAAGTGGTATTATTATGTTACAATGAGTTCTGAAATTTCAACTCAAAATACATTAATTAGTAGTTATTAAAATAAACGCAATAAATCCGTAAATATAGTTTAATTTAGTAACGTGTAATTGTGTAAATGCAAGGAATTATCGCAGTACGTTTCTTTTTCTGTTTCAAGCGATAATGTAGGTTTTTAATGACTCCGTGGCGCAGTTGCCAAGGCATTGGCTTCTGCGCTGGCGGTCATTGCTTCTATTCCCAGACGGCACAATATTTGTGTGACCCACGTATAATTGTTTCGGTTCTGGGTCCTGAAATTCATGTATGTAAAACATCCCTACAACAGAGGACATTACCTGTGTTGTAAATTGTCTTTTGAGAGCCCTTGATAATTTACCGGACTAGCAGACCTATCGTAAGTCGCCTATCACTGGAGTGTTAGTAATTGATTAAGTTATAGGTTGTGGCTGCACTATATTATTTGAGTCAGGTGTAGTAATACCGTAATTACAATGAATTCAGTTTGAATATCTCAATAATCGATTACAGTATGTAAGTACGGATTACAATAATCACCTGTTATGTATTGAGCAATATAAGGGGGACACGGAGGAAAAAATTCACCCAAACATTGTTCTGTTGATGGATGAGGATAGATGGATTCGTTTTAACTTTGCAACAATGGCTAATTATTCATACTGTTTCGGAGTAAAGTTTTCAAAAGTAATATTTAAAGTGGTTCATTTTGTTTTGCGATTATGGTATTAATTTTGTCAAACTCCTTCTCGGTGATGGCTCGGTGATGAATTACTTGCTATCATATGGTATTCACAATTTTGCTGTTTTCCATTGTTATATAAGACATTGATTTAAAAAAAATCATGTCTCAAATAAAGGAAAACGCGAATGTAGAATGAGTTTGAAC
Organism: Iphiclides podalirius; assembly: GCA_933534255.1. Lineage (NCBI taxonomy): Eukaryota > Metazoa > Arthropoda > Insecta > Lepidoptera > Papilionidae > Iphiclides > Iphiclides podalirius. The sequence continues at coordinate 9,348,192 of OW152834.1, forward strand.
ACACACACATACCCATATCCATTGAATACTCTGCTTCATTCAGAGCGATTTCTAGGGAATAATTGTCTGTTTCTCTTTGCGGAATCCAATAAAGAGATGTCAACGGAACAGCGATTCTGACGAAGCCGACGCCACAGGCGCTACAGACTTTTATTTAACACGGAGCTCACGCGGGTTGCCATTTTGTATTTACAAACGGACTTTATTTCCCCTTTGACAGCCTAAACGGTGGAATGTGCAATCGTCGAAAAACTCGCGCGTCGAAATGTTCGGCCAGCATTCGTCGCGACGCCGGCGGCAGAGTGCCGAAAAAAAATTGCAAAACACTCAATTTAACTTAAATCCGAGTAGAGGGGAGCGTGTGGAAATTCCCGGATAAAGTACGGCCGGGGACGCAGGGCTGCCACGCTAAGTTTAAGTTATTTTCTACGTTCCAAACATTCATTCAACATTTATGTTAAGTCGAACAACATTTGAGATACGGGGATAAACAACATGGGCGGTTCACCACCTAAAGTATGCGCAATAGTAAAGTCTGTAACGTGGCCCTACCACATTTAAAATCAAGTAAATTATATACACATATAGTAAATAACATTATGGCGAAAGTATAAATACTTTTAATATACGCGGGTGTTCTATTGCTTGATAATAATTTGCAGTAAATGCCACATATTTTTATCTTTAAAACTTAAAGCAACGCTAAAATTTGTTTAGTCAATCGGAAACACGAGGTTTTTATGAGAGGGTTGCTTTTAAACTATTTATTTACTATACTTTAACGAAGCCCCCAAAATTGACTATTGAGGAAATTCCTTCCGATATTCCTTTCTTATCTTTCTTACTCAAGCGGATGTGCTATTTACTATTAAATTCACTTAGGTAATAATAATACAATAATAATAGTTTTGATGAGCCGTGACAGCTCATAGTCCGGAGCTCGCTTTTAATTCGATATACAGGCGCAAATTAATTTGAATCCTTGTGCCAGCACCAATGAAATTGTTTGCTTTGAGTGACTGGCCACGTGCACAGCGATGAAGGAAAACCTTGTGCGGAAACCTGCATATTATCAAAATAATAACAAAAAATATTTAAAAGATTACGAAGTCCGTCGATCTGCCGAGTTGTTGCGTGTTTATGACTTAATAATCTATACAAGGGAATGCCTTTGCCCAGCAGAGTGACATATGTAGGCTGTTACTTGTAGGCTGTAACATTACTTCTTTTACGCGGTTTCGACAGCCCTAAGTTCGCTAAATCTGCACAGAGTTAATGGCGACAGTTATCCCGAATAGCCGGACCGAGCGCGGACTCTAAAATTTTGGGCGCACATTACGCCGGCGAGAGAATTTCATTACCGCATGAGCATAGTTTTTTCTCCTTCGTGGACCACGGCTTTTTAATTCGTCACCACGGTAGGTATTTAAATTCAAGTTCGAAATAGTGTACTGTAGTGTCCGAAATTGATACACAACGTTTAAATTTCAAACATCAAAAATCGATACACAGCGTATCAATTTAAAATATCCAAAATTAATACACAACGTATCAGTTTAAAATATCCAAAATTAATACACAACGTATCAATTAAAAATAACCAAAATTAATACGCAACGTATCAATTTAAAATATCCAAAATTAATACACAACGTATCAATTTAAAATAACCAAAATTAATACGCAACGTATCAATTTAAAATATCCAAAATTAATACACAACGTATCAATTTAAAACATCCAAAATTAATACACAACGTATCAATTTAAAATATCCAAAATTAATACACAACGTATCAATTTAAAATATCCAAAATTAATACACAACGTATCAATTTAAAATATCCAAAATTAATACACAACGTATAAATTTAGGAACAAACTATTGGCATGGTGAAGTTTTTCTTCTTATCAACCGACTTCAAAAAAGGAGGAGGTTCTTAATTCGACTGTATTTTTTTCAATTTTTATTTTTTTTACCTCATAACTTTCGACTGAGTGGACCGATTTTGATGATTCCTTTTTTAATTTGAAAGTTGGTGCTTCCCACGTGGCCCCATTAATTTCATTGGTATTGGGCTCCGGAGATACTTAGTTAACTCCTGAAAATCAATTATAAAATGAATACAAAGCGAGATTTGAACTCGGTTTTGTTTTCTGTACTTTTATGAGTTGTTATTGTTTCTTGAACAATTAACTGCATCGTGATTTTGCACATTTGAAGTAACTGATATTTTTGTTGCTACATTTTAAATTTATTTGACAATTTTATGATTATCCATATAGTATATTAGTTAACGTTCTTAAAATTTACAATTTACATAGTGATGACAAAACGCATTGTATTTTTATGCAATTAAATAGTAGTTTTAAAAAAAAAATCTTTGGCAACTGGATTGATTGATTTGAATCAAAGTTTTAACATAATTAATGTTAGTTGTTTAATCATATCAGTACGGTTATAAAAATTAAATAAGTATTCCAATCGATTCATATTATACGTACCAACTAATATTTTTATTAAATATAACAAGTATTCAAAATGGACAATACTTGTGTAATAAATAGTTGCAAAGCAATAAAACAATCAAAAAATTGATAAAACAAATATGAACAACAAAGAACGAAACAAGAGCCAATAATATAAAGAATAACTAAAACGTAAAACAGAACATAAATACTATAGAACACTGAAATTAAACACACACATAAGTCAACGGCGAAATGGGACCCGGGAAATTACCTTAATTTTTCCCCTGTCCCCGGCGCACGCTCGATGACGTTGCACCCGCTGGGGGACTTGCTTAATATTAATATTGCCCACATAATATCGCACTGGCTAATATTACTAATATTCAACTTGCAGCTTGCCGTGCGCCAGCATGTTATGTACAAACTGCGATGTGATTATACTGGAAGTACCATTCATTTGTTTCTTTCTATTTATTTGTCAAGATTTTGCATCGCCCGATAACAGCATCGCAGTACCCCCGGAACGTTAAAAATATGTTATCTTTTAGGGTTCCGTACCCAAAGCGTAAAACGGGACCCTTTAACTATAAGACTCCGCTGTCTGTCTGTTAATCTGGCTGTCTTTCCGTCTGTCACCAGGCTGTATCTGATGAACCGTGATAGTTAGTTGAAATCTTAATATTTGTATTTCATACATGATTTATTTCTATTGCCTCTATAACAACAAATGCTAAAACACAAAATAAAAAATAAAATATTTAAGTGGGGCTTCCATATAACAGATTTAATATTTTTTGCTGTTTTTTATTTATATTCCGTACATATACCCTTGGTGCGCGAGTCCGACTCGCACTTAGCCTTTTTTTTTTAAACTAAACATTATTTATTACCATATTTTTTTGACTCTGATGCTGCGATTCGATGTTAGTTGGCGATAGTTATAATAACATATCATGAGATTATTTAGTTTTGAATGTCTCGTACTGAACTTTAAACGGGGCACAAATTAATAATATCGATGTCCTAAATGAGAGTAAAAAACTCCGTTTAAAGCTTTTTTACGTACAAAGGGTTTTATTTTTTACGTCATGATAACTTACAATCGTCCCGCCGCGGGTAAGAGCTATAATCGGAAAATTCGTCATGCACGCTTTGCAAAAGTTAACTGAGGAATTTCTAGTGCCTATCACGTGTTACTGTTTTACTGTCAATAAGCGTATACTCGTGATTTGTTCCATAGAAATATTAGCAAGCCACATCCAGTCGCCGTGTATCTTGATTAAAACGTTATAATTAGTATGCTGCGCCAAACGCGGGCTCCGCTTCCGCCTCTTGTGTGGAGGTAATTGATTTCGAGCCGGGAGTTGATATCTTGACGTTTCTAGAAATTTCCCCGATGCATCTCACTGATTACACAATTATCAGAAATTAATTGAATCCCGCTCTAACCGGAAGCCCCGTGAGAACTTCATTATAAATAAATAACTCCTCTTCAAAAACATATGATTTATTATAAACACATATATATATATACAAACACTTTCGCGTTTCGTCTGGTGAGTGAGGTAGCCGGAGCCCAATTTTCAAAAGGTTGTCAACGCATCTGTAACCCTCGGGTGTGGCAGATGTCCATGGGCGGTGGTATTCACTTAACATCAGGTGAACCGTCCGCTAGTTTGACAACTTTTCACATAAAATAAATAAATAAATAAAACATACTTCAATAGATTCCAGATAGAATCAAATACCATTCTGTTACGTCACCATGGACGCTGTAAGGTGTTTTGATGACTCGGTGACGCAGTTGCCAAGTTAAGGCTTCGCGGCGGGGTCGTGGGTTCGATTCCCACACGAGTCCCAACGTTTGATATACGTAACAAGATAACTTCTGCTACACGCTGATTACTTATCGAGTACTTTATTTTTATTTTCTCCATGTTAATCTCTAACATTGTTTGTGACTGCAACAAAACTTCAACTAACTGATCTTAATAAATTTGAAATCCCAAGACTTCTGCAACATATCTCATTTGGTAATTACAATAAATAAATACAGATTTTGTAATTGTTCCATAAAAACAACATATATGTTATAACATAATAAAAATACCATAAACGTACTTACAATATATTTGGAGTGAAAATACAATGTTTCTTTTTAACAATTTCTATTTATAAAGCATTTGCTTTCTGTGAGAATTACAGTATAAATATTTCTAAATACCGTCATCAGGCTTTAATTTCTCAGCATCTTATATAATATCTCGAAGTCGACGCCTCTGTAATTGTTTTTGGTAACTTAACTTTGGTAAAATTTATTAAATCATCACATCATCACATTAAATCGGTCCTTTGCAGCAAACAGAAGTAAGGAGGAAGTTTATAAAACATTCTTAAAACATCTGAAGCTGTAATCTACTGCCTAAGGTCTGTAAACTGTACTCGTAAACCAGGCCACTCCATTTACTAACTTTATTAATTTGGTTGAAAAATTTCAATAAGCATTGCATTAAATTTATCAAATCAATACATTCAGTTGCTGTTTTTAAAAGTACATTAATTTAAGAAGAAGTAATAAATAATTCAAAAAAAAACCGGCCAAGCGCGAGTCGAACTCGCGTACGAAGGTAGAACCAGTATCTATAAAAACAGCAAAAAAAATATCATGTCTATTGTATGGGGGGCTCCCATCGTATAGAGAGAGCTTATTCTTAGTTGTGCATAAACCCGCGGAAAATGGTAATGGTACGAATATAAGATAGTTTCAATTTTGCTTTTATTAACTTAACTATAGTGATTAAATAAGGAGTTTCTGGGTGCTCTAACGTTCAAATCCATTAGAATGTTAAGGCAGGCCTAAAGAGATTTAGTACTTCATATTGTAAATATTTTTCTTTAACATCGCGCACTTAAGGCACCTAAATAGTATCAATTATATCTTTAAACTTATTTGCTTTTTCTATTCTTCAATCTATAACGAATTGTTTCAAAACCATAGAAGTACCGAAAAAAATACTCGATTGGCGTAGTGGGTCTGCCTTGCTTCTTGCGATGGAGGGTTCGATCCTCACTACTGGAAAATTATTGTGTGATGAACATAGTGTTTTTCCAGTGTCTAGATGGTTATATATTTATAATAAGCATTTATTTTCAAAAGAAAATTACTTCTAAGTATATTTATCAGTTATCAAGTACCCATAGTACAAGCGTTGCTTAGTTTGGGACTAGAAAACATTGTATAAAAAGTCCTGTTCTGAAATATTTTATTTATTTATTTTCTCATTTAATAAGATCTTTACGGTGGTGGAGCCACGCAGCAGTCTCGGCTGTTGCACGAATGGACAGGCTCGTCCGGGTAAGTACCACGACCTCACAAAAGACCGGCGTCAAGTAGAAGTATAATACTTTCGCGTTTCGTCTGGTGAGTGAGGTGGCCGAAGCCCAATTTTCAAAAGTTTGTCAACACACCTGCAACCCTAGGGTGTAGCAGATGTCGAGCGGCGGTATTCACTTAACATCGGCTGAACGGCCTGCTCGCTTGGCAACTTTTCACAAAAAAAATAAAAAAAAGTTTCTGTTTCAAGAAATTAAAAAGGTACCGAGACAAATATGAATTTATTTAGAATTCATCAAACGAGAAACTCGGAACACCTTTTCCCTACCTACGTTCTAAACTGCGAAGGCAATTTCTCCCAGCCTTTCGGTGTAACCCTATCAGGTGAACTCACTATAAATTAACTCGTCGCTGAGGCACCAACACTTAAATAGCATCCATTCATCTCGCACACCATCCGAAACTTCATTATGAACCGGTGCAGACTGCTTTAAAAATTCCTGAAAATTCTCACGTAATATCCGAGCACCTAACCTAACAAAGTTGTTTATGGTTATTTATATAATTCATAACGTGACATTGTCGGTTTATGGTAACGAGATTCTCGTGAAAGGCATAAGTTATGTTAAGTGCAAATTTTACAGCGTGTTTAGTTACATAGTGGGGCTTAAAACACATTGCGACTTCAGCTTTGATCGCTTACGTATTTAAATTAGGTTTTTTGAGTTTCTCTGATTTGTTTATGTGATAATGCATTCATATCTTTCGTATAAATTTTTAAAAAACTTTTACCTTTATGCTTTTTAACCGACTTAAAGGAGGAGGTTCTAAATTCGACTGTTTTTTTTTTGTTTGTTACCTCAGAACGATCGAATGAGTGGGCCGATTTTGATGATTCTTTTTCTTATTTGAAAGCCGGTGCTTCCCATGTGGTCCCATATTAATTCCATTGGTATTGGATATTTGGCTCCGGAGATACTTAGGGAACTTCTAAAAATCAATTATAAAACGAATACGGAGACAGATATTTGAAGTCGGTTTTAGTTTTTCGTTAATAAAAATAGACTTGTTGACTGTTGACTGTCTAATAATACAAGTTAAGCTGTTCTTTAATAACTTCTAAGAGCCAATTCGCTTTATATTGTCATCACCAGATGTTATCGACGGGTATATTTCAATTCCCAATTGAATACCGAAATGCCTGACTTTATCACGTATAAAATGGTAGGGAAATGTCCAGAAAATATGTTTTACAGATACCATCGCCTCAACCGTATCAATTCTTTATTTTCTCTACCAAGCCAGCGTTTGTATAACATATATTTTTTTTGAATTCGATACTACTTGAAATATATTATTCCAACAATGATACAGGTAGTACGGTGCAATTTTTCACATTAACCTATCGCGCGAGTTTCCGAGCCAATTCACCGTGCATTTGTCATTGAGTGTCTGATGTTTTTGCTTTCACTGTATTATATTGTTTGTGATTATTCTCCCAGCTGCGTTATATTCCCTGTTATTTTATCCGCTTTGCGAAATTGAATTGTTTTTTCCTTTGAATCGCGACGTACTTTATTATTTTATTATTTTACCGTTGAATTTTTAATATTTCAAAAATTTTTGAGCACTAGGTCATGTTTTGTACTTTATATTAACAATAGATAAAGTATTAAAACTCTTTCCCTATGTACAAAGGTCTCTTTTCTCTTTATATATTTACTTGTAGACTGTCTCATCTGATAAGTCTTATTCCTTGAGATAGTATTATAATATTTCTGTATTCGCAACTGAAACTGTAACAAGTATCGAATGTGTTGTAACTGAACCAGTCAGAGCATAATGAGGAAGTCTGTTAAGACGACCCAATTGTTGTAGTGGCTAGTGACCCTGTCTCTTGCGCTAGAGAGTGTGGGTTCGATCCCCACGACTGGAAAGATGTTGGGTGACGAACATAGTGTTTCTCTAGTGTCTGGGTGTTTACATATCTATTTATTCATTTTGTTTTACTATGTTTATCAGTTACCTAGTATCCATATAACAAGCTTTGCTTAGTTTGCAACTAGATAACGTTGTGTAAAAACATGTCCCGAAATATTTATTTATTGATTGTTAGAAATAAAAAGGTGTTTATTCCTGCCTTTGGCTACCGACTGAAAGTTAAGGATGTATCCCCGAAGCGAACAAATCCCGCCTGGGGCTCTTCCCTTTCTCGGCTTTCGTTTGTTCCTGTAAAGTTGGGAAGTGCAAGCGGCTAAGCTTTGTGCTTTTTGTGAAGCGTACACAATTCGTAAATTAAATACCTCCTACGTTTCAACGAATTTTCGTTTTTAGGGGATGCGTACTCAAAGGATAAAACGGGACGCTATTGCTACTCGGCTGTCCGTCTGTCTGTCCGTCTGTCACCAGGCTGTATCTCATGAACCGTGATAGTTAGAAATTTTCACAGATGATGTATTTCTGTTGTCGCCGTAACAACAAATATTGGAAAGCAGAATAAAAAAATATTTCAGTGCGGTCTCCCATGCAACAGACATGATTTTTTTTATATAATGGTACGGAACCCTTAGTGCGCGAGTCCGACTCGCACTTTGCCGGGTTTTTCAAACGTCGAACGAAGCTTTCCACCAATTGCGAGCACTTTGGGAGGGAGCACTTAAAGTTGCCATTAGCAGTTTAATTGACGCCACCTGCGCTTGAACTTAAAGATCGCCTCTGATGAAATTAAAGCGAGCGCCCGGCCGCCGAGTTGTGAACTTCGATATTTAAAGCATATAAATTTTCATATTGCATGTGTATTATATTATATTCCATACTTGCTGTGCCCGCAACTTCGTCCGCGGGGATTTTAAAATTAAGAAATGTCTAAAATAAAAGTATCTATTTATATTATAGTATGTGGACAAAAATGTTTTCGAAGTAAATTCGTCCAGCAACTACCTTAGAAAGTTTTCAAGAAGATTATTTAAGATAATTTAATAATGCTGATTGGATGTAATTGAATCAATCATTACATTATTAATAAAATAAATGTTTTGTTAACAAATCTAAACGTTACTATTGTAATAATTCCGCTGACGTAATTTTCTTAGTAACGCTTCGCTAGATATTTTTGAAAACCCAAAATTATTGAGATACATACTTGATTTATCACATCCCACGACTCTATGAATGCTGTGATATATCTCAAGTATTTTTGAAGTAAGCGTAAAAATCCTTTAAATAATCATGCCATAGTGCATATTGCGTAGTGTTCAGATAAATACAGGGTAACATTATCACTACATAATACAAAACAAAGTCGTCTCGCTGTCTGCCTGTCTGTCCTTATATATGCTTAGATCTTTAAAACTACGCAACGGATTTTGATGCGGTTTTCTCTAATAGATAGAGTGATTCAAGAGGAAGGTTTGTTGTATAATTCATGCATAAAACAGTAGAGAAACACTAATAATGTTAGACGTTTCTAATGCGATGTCGAAAACATACATTCAGCATTGCACCCGTGCGAAGCCGGGGCGGGTCGCTAGTTGGTGTACAAAATTGTAAATAAATAATAATACTATTTATTCCATGAATGATGTTACGTTTGACATACATACAGACATCTGCTCACGTAACCGTTGAAGAGCACCGGAGAGATATATCGTCGGGGTACATTCGCTGGCAGTAGGAACGGGATAAATTGGCGCAGTCAATTTCTCCGACCCCCGTTTACAGGGGGAATATAGCGCGGGTGAAAAAACGAAACCGCTGGGAATGTTTTCAGACGAGAAGGACTTTCCTTCGTGTTACATGATATAGTTACACCGTAATAGCGACCGTTAGAATTTGTTTTATATGTGAGAAAGTGGCAAATAAGCTGGCGTTTCACTCGGTTATAAGTGATATCCGCCGCCCGTGGACATTTGCAACACGTGTAGGGTTCCGGACACGTTGCAGACTTTCAATAAAGTGACTCCGGTTACATCTAGTATACTACTGAAGTATTACACTTCTACTTCACGCCGACCTTGGTACTTCCCCGAACGGACCTGCCCATTCCAGCAACAGCCAAGACTGTTGCTTGACTCTACCACAGTAATTAGTTTGTACTGGGTTTTATCTATTTCGACCGCAGACCGTTAGTGTAACCATCATATTGCATCAATGGCTTCTCTCGCTTGGACTTAGACCGCGTGGATTTTAAATGCAATTAAAGATTTTGTTATTGTATATTTGCATTTGTACTTTGCTTGTTATTCTTTAGTTTTTTCTTAATTTTACTGGAATTACTTGCTATTAAATATATTTACATTTATCGTTCTCGATTATTCTTGTATTTACGATAATTCTAGTTTTAGCTTTAACATCAGAATTTTTTTTTGTAATCTTTTTGTTTAAACGTGGAATTTATGTACTGCTGGTGTCCTTAAAACCTTAACTATAAATAAATAGTTACGCTGTAGATCTTTGTTACACGAACAGCGCATTTCCTGGATAAATAGTAACCCGTGTCATCCTCCATAGAAAATAGTAATGTCAAAGACAATGGAACAATTAAAACACTCGGTATTCTTAATATTAATACGCTTGAAATTCATAATAATTTATGGATAAAGAAGTCTGTGAAATAATGTAATATATCTAATATGTAAAACGTTATTCAAAAGAAAAATTTTCGACATGGTTCTTTGTAATCGGAAGTTCTTTGTATGACACAAACCTCTCATTTGTTATTTATCTCATTCTGCTCTAGGATATCAATTTGTTAGCATAACAAGAAACAGCATTTTTCTTTGATTATATTTTCTCAACCAGAAATGCTGTCGGGTTAAATTGATGTCGCCAATTGGTTATTAAAATACAATTTGAAATAATTTTTACTCTTTTCAACTTCAGCATATTACAGTGTGGATAAGGGTATTACAGTAAATTTACTCAGGATATTACAGTAGGAATAAGGAGTAGAGAAAGATATTATAGTAAATTTAAACATTTAGCCACGGCCTACCTCACCTCCTACCTGGAATTGAGTGCGGTGACCACTTACTCGTACATAATTGTGCTTGGCGTTTACCACTTCGTAGATGAGAGAAAATTAATTTCTTCAAATCAGTATGACGAACAAAACATTTATAAAATATAATAAGTCTTATAACAATTCATTGGTACGTTCCCTTCCAGAAGTAAATACTCCATCTGCTAAATAACACGGCTTGAATAAACACGAAGATTCAATAATCAGAATACCATTTTTGTGACTTTGAATAATCGCGTTAAAAACACACAGTAACTAGAATTATTGCATTATTAGCAAAATTTACTTTTTGAATTAAAGAAGAGCACTGTTCTTTTCTCGCACAAACATTAAGCGTAACTAAGAAAGATTAAGTTTATATAGGAAAGTCAGCTAACGTTCTTGGCACCACGCCACTTGGTGTAAGTATATTAGATAATATGCTAGTTAGTGAATGTTATAAAATATTGTAAGATTTAACTATTTTGTAAAATGTGTCTAATTTAAATGTATGCATCGCTTACAATTATCGTTCAAATTGCTAAGTATCACTCTGTTAGGTATATTCTTCTATATATCTTGATCTATGAAATTGCCATTTTGTTTGAAATAAATTATTTTATTTTTAAAAGTATTTTTTGTTCAAACTTTTTTAATTTCTGTTATTCAAAGTAATCACTCATGCAATAGATGCATCTTTGCCAACGCAGTGGTAGTTTATTGATGCCCTTCTCGTAAAAATCCTTTCAAGATTAAACATTCTTCAAAGGCATTTTGCACTGTCTCTGTCTCTGGGGTTTTCCCGCTAAAAAGTTGAATTATGGAAAAGTAATTGTAATTTAAATTTGATACGTTTATATAACTACATACAATATGTAATCGATGGTTGGCTTACCTTGGTCAAAACATGAGAGTTTAAAACTAAAGTCAAAATGCAAAACCCTAGCATCAAAATGGAATTTTCGACCACAGTCTGCAAATTAAAATTCCCATCAATAACTTGGGCTTTTGCGAATTTTCAGATGCACTTATTTCCGCTTATTGCTTCCTGTACTTCGGTCTGTGAACGTATAAAATGCTAGCGAAATCGGTTTGCAGTTGCTTGAAATTTTCGCTTCTCCCAAAGCAATAAATCATAACTCTCGTGTATTTAAGTAACGTTTGCAGTGCCCTCGAGAGGGAAGCTAACGACACATTCTATATAAGCTTCTGTCCCAGGGCTGCAGTCTCTCTTTGAAATAAAAACACGTAGGGTTGAAAATTTTCATGTAAAGATTGATGTCGTGGACCGTTGTAATTGCTTATTTATTTTCTTAATAATATTGTAGTTTTCTTCAGGGAATTTAAACACGTATACATAGTCTTGCTAATTGCATCATTGCTTTGATAAACGGTGCTTTGTTAGCCGACTTCGAAAAAGAATGAGCTTTTCGAATTTGCTATTCGACCGTAGTTTGAAGTCGGTTTTTTTTTTGTTAACAATTATTTATTATTGTTAGACCAGATGACCATTGTCCCCACTTATCAACTATGAGAAATAGAAAGGATGGTTAAAGTGAATAAAATTAAACTGACAGCCTATAAATTGGCGTTGGCGTCTTCAAGGCAAGAGTGAATAGGTTTCTACTGAGCTAGCGCGCTTACCATCAACGGCTGCATCGCCACTTACCATCAGGTGGGATGGCAGTCAAGTGCTAGCCAGTTTTTGAATTAAAAAAAAATCCACTGCCGGGAAAAGGCCTCCTTTGAACAGAGGGTATTAGGGAGTAGTCCAACTCGCGGCCCCACTGCCGATTAGCGGACTTAACATATCTTTGAAATATTTGCATTTTATTTCCAAAATATGCAGAGTTCCCTCACGAAATTTTCCTGCATCGCTGAACACGTGATTAGTAAACACTTTGTCTTTGTCTTTGTCTTTTTTATAAAACACTGCCCTTACTTTAGGATAATATTATCCTGTGTTGTAAAGGACGTTTTACAAACATAAATTTCACGCGGACAAACACCCAGATGCGAAACAACGATCTGTGGATCACACAAATAGTTGTCCCGTGTGGGAATCGAACCCACGACCCCCGACGCCGAAGCCAATAGCTTGGCAACTGCGCCACGGAGTCATCGAAAGTAAATTTTCGAAATAATAACAAAAAAAATCATTTCAAAGATATGTGAAGTCCGCCAATCCGCAGTGGGGCAGCGTGGTGGACTATGGGTATCGGGGCCCTCTGTACAGAGGAGGCCTTTGCCCAGCAGTGGGACATGTATAGGCTGATACTTTACCTCATAGCGGCAGCTTCCGCATGCGAATTTGCTATAACGGAAGACGAGACGAACTCCCTACTCCGGTAACGTATCCGCGCGCCCCAATACCTTGACCCCGAAAGATCACCCCCACGGCGCTCCCAATATGTTTTCAATAACAACGCTCCCACAAGTAATTCCGATATCAGGCGATTTAAGCATCACAGTCTGCGGTAACGGCCCCTTTAACATAAATCGAAAGCAGCTTGCGAGTACTTTTTGCGAGATCTGGATGCGAGGGAGGGTTTTCGCGATGAAATTGCTTCGTATCGCAGAAATTCTGTAGGCTTTTTGGTGTTAATCAGTTTTTTTGCGTGAGTTTGGAATAAAGCGACGAAGCTGTCTATTGAGCATTTTAGAAATGTGTTTGTTTTAACAGCCAGTTATATGTTAAAAACTTTATGTATTTTCCACTCATCTCGCTCGTACAACGTCAATAATAAGTCGATACCTAAATCAACATATTTTTGATATATAAAGAAATTTTAAAAATCTGATTTAAACAAGGGCTTTTTATAATACATAATTATGTACTTTTAACAAAATAAAACTTTAGTAGTTATAGAGTTATCTAAAGTTAAATTATCTTTTTTTTTCTAAGTTTTTTTTCTCTGATATGTTATCAGAGAAAAAAAACAGAAAAAAAATTGTCAAGAGTAAGAAATGTATTGATATATAAAAATTTAAACTTAGGTATTTAAATTAATTAAAAAAACCATGAAACTAACATAACAGTAGTTTAACAAATGGTTTATGTAATCTTCCTTTTCCTATCATTTTACTTATTGCCATTGAACACAATTACGATACTTTAATAGGGACTGGCAAGTTACAATTAAGTTACTTCTATTCGCCAACGTATAGAATTTAACTGAATTATTCCTTCCTTGTATTTCTGTGTCAAGTTGTGTTCGTGTGATAACTAAAGACCAGACGGAGGCGCCTCAAGTAAGTGAATTTAAGAAAGAGACATCGCAAAACTTTTACAAGTGTTTTCACAGCGGTTTTATTCGTTTATTGTATTAAACAGAAGGTGTGAACACGTACTCCATATATTTTAAAATCTATATATTTATGTAGAAGATAAGAAGTTCAAAATCATTGAAATTTTAAATTTTGAACATGAACACATTCAGGGTCTAGTAGCTGTGTCCCACTTGCGTGGCTATAACGCTTATAACTTTAACCACTTATGCTATGGCTTATAACGTTTACCACTTTAACTTTTTAGGGTTCCGTGCGAAAAGGGTAAAACGAGACCCTATTACCAAGACTCCACTGTCTCTCTGTCTGTCTGTCCTTCCGTCTGTCACCAGGCTGTATCTGGCGAACCGTGATAGTTACAGTTGGAATTTTCACAGATGATGTAATTCTGTTACCGCTTTAACAACAATTACTAAAAACAGAACAAAAAATATTTAAGTGGGTCTATCATACAACATACACGATTTTTGTCGTTTTTCCAAGCAACCTGAAACTAAACCCACCCATGACTCTCATTAATTAAAGATCAGAAAAACGTAGAAATGCATTATATAAAATTAGTAAAATAGAATAAATTAGTACAATCTCCTAATTTAAGTTGCGACTGAAAGGTACGCTGCGTGAATGACGCAGAACTGATTTTCGAATAAAGTTGGTATTGGTAGTTTCTGGTACTTTTTCCGGCGTAACTTTCGCTTAACAATGAGGCTTTTGACTGGCATACATCAATTCAAATGCAAATATCTTTAATCAATATAGAAGCATTACTCTTACTTTTTGAAAATTCATTCTTATTTTTATGGACGTACATATAAATATTTTCAATTATGTAATGAGAAGCTATAGTCAATATTTTTATTTCTTTGAATAAATTTCTTAGTGATTCTCTGGGGCTCAGGTTATAAACTGCTCAGACAGCTAATCTATGAAGAAAGATCTCTCAAATATGAGATAAGTTTGACCTTTTCTCCACTCTGCGCCTTTGAGAATAACTTTGACCTTTCCACAGTAGCAACAGACCTTAGGAAAGAGAAACTCAATTCGATCGCACTGTACGAGTTGAGTTCGAGAACGAGTTAGAATTTCGCCCCTAACCTGACCCGTATTGTTGGAAATAGCTGAAGATTTTCATAGTTCATCCGGTATTTTTTGCTGTACATTGGAATATACAGGGAAAAATATCGGATGGAAGTACACGCAGACTACACTCGCCCGAGAGCTGTCATGTTTGGATTGAAATGATATAAATTGAATAATCTCGACGCAGCGCAAAGAGAAATGACGCTTGCGTCATTGTGACGGATTGCGCAATAGCTGTGTTTGCGGTTTCAGAATGAACTGTATCTTTACTCTTTTAGTAAGCCGTTATTGATGTCTGATTTTTTAAATCTTACTACGTGAACGGTGGTACAATTTCGTACGGCCAGAAGAACAGTGTTTGATTGAATTAAATTTGTCACGATGAACATTTAATTGTACAGTGACAGTTTAACGGCGTAATGAACTAACACTAAATAGGGGATAGCCTTGATCAAAGTGAAATTATTATATTCTACTTTTGTTACTGTCGCGAATCTTTGCAGCAGGCAGCTACCACACATCTGAAAATCGCCAGTCGCCTTGAAGAATAAAATAGGGTTCAAATCAATGATGTAACGATCGCTCACCGGGTTCCTACAGTTTTGTCAGCCGTTGTAGCGTACTGAAACTCTACCCGGATTGATAACGATTGTGTCGGTTATTTAGAACTGTAATTAAACTCTACGTAGTTTGGCTTACTGGCCAATAAGTCCTTTTAAAAAATCAGTTATCGTTTCTATTTCTAACAATGACATAATTATATTATACATAAACTTCTCGAGTCACGGTGTTAGTAATTGAACTCGACCGATTTTCGTGAAATTTTGTGTGAATATCGGTCAGGGAATCGGAAAACACCTATTTTTCGTCCCCCTAAATGTTAAGGGTGGTTGGTCCACCTCAAACATTGTTTTCTACCCTACAAATAATTTATATGGCAAAACAACGTTTGCCGGGTCAGCTAGTAATTATATAAATGAATATGACCGATGATATGGAATGTATGACACGGAAAGAGATAGCAGTCTGTAGAATTGCAATCAAATTACACCAATTGGCGTATTTGTGTATAGTATGAATTTGTTCAATTTGCATAAACCGTGAGCTCGATCCCGTCTACAGGAAAAATATTGTGTGATGAACGCATTATTAAAGAAGAGAGCATACTCTTTCCTAAAAGGCCGGCAACGCATTTGTAAGCCCTCAGGTGTTGCAGGTGTTCGTGAGAGGCGGTAGTCACTTACCATCAGATGAGCCCCCTGCTCGTTTGCCCCTTCTTCTCCTTAAAAAAATATTTCAGTATATTCAATTCATTTGGTTCAAATCTCGATGTGCGCCAATGTATTTCGTTGGATTTGTTTCGTACGGAAATCAGTGTCTTTGATGAAACGGCGACGAACTCAGATCCGCGACTGTGTCTACACCATTTTACGGAGCAAACATATCGGCTACGTTCATGTTCATATTACACATATTTCGAAGTAGAGGAGTGCAAAAATCGAGGATGAATCTTATCGGAACAAAGAAATAGTCGCGTAGCGACTTCTCACATTAAAAACCGGCCAAGTGCGAGTAGGACTCGCGCACGAAGTGTTCCGTTCCATTATTTTTAAAAATGACATAAAAAGTCATGTCTGTTGTATGGGAGCCCCACTTAAATATCTTTTTATTCAGTTTTTTAGTATCTTTTGTTATAGCGACAACTGAAATAGATCATCTGTGAAAACTTTAACTGTCTAACTATCGCGGTTCATGAGGTACATTCTGGTGACATACGGACAGAGAGACAGCGGAGTCTTATAAAAAGGGTCCCGTTCTACCCTTTGTGTACGGAACCCTAAAAACGGCAAGGCCAGTTTTATTTATACCTCGGGTGGTGGTACAACTCAATAAATGTTCCGCAGTTCACTGCAATATGAAGTTTTTTCATAGAGGCCTCCATCGATTCGCGTTCCGCCACCAAGACCGATGCTTACGCAACGAGGGGTGTTAAAGCAAAATTTGGTAGCGGTATCATTAGTGTAGATTCTTCCCGCTCCCGGCGGGCGCTTCCGAGTGTCGTTTAATTGAAATACTTCGAGATTCCCTAATATTGCGAAACTTCGCATCTTGATAGGGAATTCGGTACGTCGGTGTAATGACTCCGCGTGGTTGAAGCGTTACATTAAACAACACGTAGCATATATAGTTACAGTTCATGATTATTTAGTAGTAGTCTGCACTCGAGGTAAGATGATAATGTGAGTTAAATACTGATTGGCTAGTGTCTGGGTGCATTCTCAAAAATACGCAGGTTTGAATCCTCGCGGCGAGTAATTTTTGAAGTTATGCTTCTTTTGGGAGTAAAATTTTTACGATACGACATCACGAAGTTTATTGGGAAGCAACTAACTTCACTGTATTACCGTGGCAACCAATAACAACTTTTTGACATTTACCAATGTTTCCTAGTTATTTAAATAAACCGTTATCAATTGCATTTACTGTCTTCACGCTAAAGAAGTATAACTTCTTACGTGCGTACATAAGTACAAAATATTCTTTCCTATAGTATTGATTCTGATCTTGGGTAAATGCACAAGGTAATGTGATTCAATATTCGAACAGAACTCTGTTCCACTGTAATCTTGAAAATAAATATAATAGCGCCAGTTATTTCAGATTATATATTTTATAAATATCAATATACCGATACAGAACTCTTGCCTGAAAGGCGAAATATGATAAAATTAATTTCCAATTTAAAAATCGGGACTCTTGGTACGACTAGATTGTGGTCTTTAGAACTATACATAGTTTCAAAGGACATAAGACTGGCAGATTAGCTACAACTGTGGTATGGCCACGCAACAGTCTTCACTGGAGTGTGTGGACGTGTTTTACTTTCGCGTTTCGTCTAGTGAGGTAGGTAGCCAGGGCCCACTTTATTAAAACGTGGCAACGCATCTGCAACACTACGAGCGTTGCAAATTTAAATGGACAGCGGTTATCCAGCTCGGTCAGCTCGGTTGCCACCTTCTCATAAAAAAAACCGCTGGTACAACCCAATGTCAATTGAGAGTCAATTGCTTCACATATATACGTACTTTTTTATGGGGAAAAAAGCGGCAAACGAGCAGGAGATGACTTGATGATGGCCCGAGCAGGAATTGATGGTACATCACTTAAAACGATTCGAAAACTTGCGAAAGGATTAGCACTAAACGCAGCTTGTACTTGCGATCGCTTTAAAGCGCTCGCAATCATTTTATGAGAAACGAGGTTTAAATGAGAATTAAGCGACACCGGCCCTCAATGAGTTGCAAGCCGATGCCGCCCGCTTGTTCCGCTGACGAAATTATAGCGGGTCCCCCAGGGGACAGTTTTCGACTGCGCTCCTAATGGATTTTAAAAGTGTCGGAACTATACTGAATATACCACGCACTGAGATATTCACGCGTCTGTGTAGTTGTATAACTAGTCCGTTAACTCATTCCGCCTTTAAATACGCGCTAGCTATATTGTACACCTGCGACCCACCCTGGCGTCACACGGATGCAATGTATTATACATATAAACCTTCCTCTTGAATCACTCTATCTAGTAAAACAACTGCATCAAGATCAGTTGCGTTGTTTTAAAGATCTAAGCATACATAGGAACAGACAGACAGCTTTATACTTGCTTGCTTTATATTTGTTTTATACTTTGTAGTGATAACACATTACATAGTCGCTGCGCTTGGCTCTCATTACATAATTGGAAGAATATTAAATTTTTTTATAGTGCTTATCGCTACGATTAAGGTGAAACATTAAAATTTGTAGAAAAACTTTTCGACCTACTTTCTACGAACTTTAATGTAAAAATTTGTTTGTCCTCAATCCGTTTGAAATAGGGATATGGTAGAATCATTTTTTATAGTATAACGTTTTAAACGGCAAGGTATGCCGTCTCAACCCGAAGATTGATTGAACAGATCTTATTTAAATAGTCATATAAACATTTTGTACAGTTCAGTTATATATATCTCACACTGATCTTGTAAAAATTGGAGATTTAACTTGGACAGTGTGCTTGTCTCAGTTAAAATAAACACTCTTTGAATAAAATATATTATCACTTTACAACCCGTCTTATTAGACACGTAATAGTTATAAGATTTTCCTTAACGTCGTATTGGAAATATTGATTCGATTAATGGAATTACAAAATACAAGATTACATGTAAATACAATAAACTGTACGATAATTTTAAAAATTTCGTGATTTTAATTATGTTCCCAAGATATATATGCAACATTTTAGTGGAAACACTTATCAATTCAGTAAATTGATGTTAATCCTTGGCTACGTTTTCTTTTTTACTTTTTGCCCCATAAAACATTGCCAGTAAAATGGCCGTTTGATCAATTTATAATAAACAAAGTGCGATCTTTATTCGTTCAGATGAGAAAATCTCATTCAATCAAATATAGAGCCTTTCTACTTAGCAACGAAACGGCTGTGACGGACGTCCCTTCCAATTAAAGCGGATATAATTTATCGAAATAAACTATTCCCGGGAACGATGTGAAATTCTTGCCTTCGTAATTTGAAATTTTCGATTGAGCCTCCATTTCGTGCTTCCGTTGAATCTGACAACAGTTTTTTTTTTTTTTTGAATTTCCGTTAAACGTTAATCAGAATGATTGATACGCATACAGCGATAGATGGATTCAATTAAAATAACTAGAAAATTTTAAAAACGAACTCTCTGATATTCGCGTCTGTTGAAGTAATGTAATAGACTGAAGTTTTACGATGCGAATTAATTCATAGATTGAATTGGTAATTGAAATTCATATTGAAAATTTGAATATTTTACTTCCTTTGCTTATTTTATTGCCATGAAAATAAGTCACACTAAGTCATACTTTTTGTTCATTTGTCACGATTGTCTTGTTAATAAATATTAGTTCTGAAAATGTGTTTTTTTAAGCCGGTCGATAAAATTTTCATCCGATTATTATTTACTGATGATTTAATTCGATAATGTTTATATCTTGTATAAAATATATCAGTACCCTTCCTTACTTCGTTGGCAACCTGTTCCAGATTCTGTTTTATCACTATCTTTGCCGCAATAAAGTCCGTTATTCAGACTTCTTTATTCGCCATCTTTTATATATATCGTTGGATTCATTACGCGAGGACAAAATTTAATTCGCTGTAATAATCACGTCATGATCACGCGTTGTAGAATGGCCGACTGTTGAGAACTCCCGTAGCAAATAACCAACTTCGAAACGCCCCGAACAGATAATAAATGCACCAAGAACGACATCCGCCTTTAGCATAACCCATCTGAGTTACGGCGCACAACTTTCCCGCTGAAACTTGGAATATGAATCCATTTCCCACTTTCAGCCGCAGGTATCGGAGTTTCGCGGGATTTTTCGTCTGCCGATTGCCTTTTATAGCTATTCCTCTACTACCTTCTGTGTAACTTCTGATGTGGAATGATTGCATTACACGCGTTAGCGCATTACTTTGCTGCAATTTTCCTTATTTTCCTGCATAAGTTTTAGTTACTCCAATATATGCAAGAAAATATGCAAATAGTCGAATATCCACTACGCCAATCGACGACAGCCATTGGTGTAGCGAATAGTGGACTTGTCTCCAGCGCCAGAGAGTATGGTCTCCAGATGCGCCAAGCATTGCTTCAAATGCTAAATAACAATGTAGAAAGAACGCGTTAAGATTTTCGTCGCTGTGGCTATCGTGTAGCTCAGTGGCTAGAGCATCAGGCCGCGAATGCCGAAGACGTGGGTTCGATTCCCACAGCGGCGACAATCTTTTCGTACTTTTTCTACATGTTTTAATGTTCAAATGAATGTATTTAATTAATTACGAGTGATTGTAAATATTTATCATTATTATATAACATTATTTATGTCTAGAATCTAATAAAAAAATTGATACACCTAAAAAGCCTTCCTGTATAATCGTTTACAACTTGGGAGAGGGCTATTCCTTGTTGGAGAATTTGTATGTTATGTGCACCTGTTTAAGTGTATACAGATGAATATAAAAGAACAAAAGTTCTTTGTGTACTCAAGGAAGGCATTCGATGAGCACCGAAAAACCCCTCGCTTCGTATCGATTTCGCATTACCGTAATAAAACGGCCACTTCCGTAAACCTAATCTCGGGTTTCGCCCACTGAATAATGTAAGCGTGCTGTGCACTGTGCATCTTGCGATTCCGACGCTAGCAAAGCTCAACTCAATCTGGAGCTAGCCGGTTGCCTGCCCTGCGCTGAAACAGATTTCATCCGTTTTGCATTGCAGCGGCTGCCATCAAATAAACTGAAATAGGCGAGGGGGGCCTTTGTGGCAACCGCTTTGGGTAACGCATCTTGTGGCGAGACTGCAAGCGATACTGATAAAGCCTAAATTATTTCCAAGTAAGGCTTTGAACAAAACCCTTACAAAAATCGTCCAGAGAAATCTCGATGGAAGACTGTAGTAAAGCTTTGTTTCTAAACGCTTTACTTTTTTATGTATAATAAATAATACTTTTAGTATAAAGATTTCCGTGTCTGATACAATTAGAAACAAAATCTCATGGTTATTTGACATACTCACTGTTGTCACCTGAGGCTTGGAGCTCTAAGAAACATGGATTAATGCTTTTAGTTATTGCTGTCTACCTAGATAGATTTAAATAAATAAATAAGACATATAATGTGAGTAGGATAACATAAGTAAATAGGCTTTACTGAGCTAATATGGTGACAATCAACGGCTGCATCGCTATTTAAAAAAAGATATGCGATGATGATTTATAATGCGTGCGCAAATTTTAATCACTTATTCCAAAAGAGATCGTGTCGGTTGCAATAGAAATTTCTAATTATGACTGTGGTAGGGCCAACAAACAGTCTTCACTGTTCTGTTCCACGAATGGGCAGGTCCGTTCGGGTAAGTACCACAGACCTCACAGAAGATCGGCGTAAAGTGTAAGTGCTATACTGCTGCGTTTCGTCTGGTGAGTTAGGTAGATGTTACCCACTTTATTGAAAGGTGGCAACGCATCTGCAAACCTGCGGGCGTTGCAAATGTCAATGGGCGATAGTTATCACTTAACATCAGGTGAACCGCCAGCTCGTTTGTCACCTACTCCCATAAAAAATATCAATTTCCCAACTACCTATCACAATTTTTTGCACACGCAAACCGCAAGCGCTTCCGCTGCTTCCGCTCCGCGCTTACAGTCGAGACCAACCCTGTCAGCAGCAATCTCCTTGGTCGGTTAGGCTAATGCAAGCCTGCAAGCTGGCTAAGATTCAACTTTTGAAAATATAGAGAGCACTTAAGATTTGCACAAGCATTTCGCGTGGCGTAGACGGAATCGCTAAGTACTCGGTGCGATGGATTAACTTGGCGAACTTAATCTTTGAACGTAAATTGTCTTAATTTGTGGGTACTACGAGTAAGTAAAATTTGTACCGGCTAACAGAATTTCCACCATAACGTAATTAGTACCTTGCTAAGCTAGTAGCAGTGCTGCTAGTTAAACTCAAATATCGTTAGCATACAAGTATCTACTATGCCCTCGCATGTAGGTATTGTCATGGCGGAGCGAATTAGCAAATGTGGCTAGTCAAGAAAAGAAAAGAAGTCAAGGGAACGCCACATAGTGGTTCCTGACAGAAGGCCGCTCCGAGTGGATTCATTAAGGCCAGTTTTCGTAATTGAAAGACGATTGGATAGTGGTAAAAAAAACACTTTCCCTGTCCTCTGCAACCAGAATAGACTAGTATGGACAGAGAAGACTTGGTGTTGCGTATTCCACACCTTCCTGACATGGCAGCTGTAGTTCCTTGAGGTGAGGAGAGAGTTGATATGAGAGAGAGAGAGAGTAGGATGGACAGAGAAGACTTGGTGTTGCGTATTCCACACCTTCCTGACATGGCAGCTGTAGTTCCTTGAGGTGAGGAGAGAGTTGATATGAGAGAGAGAGAGAGAGTAGTTACTTAAAATAAAAAAAACCGCCCAAGTGCGGATCGGAGTCGCGCACAAAGAGTTCCGTATAATAAAAACGGCAACAAGCCTTGTAACAGACGGACAGACAGACAGACATACCCGTTTTACCCTTTAGGTACAGAACCTTAAAAAGAAGCGTTAAGTACCATTGAAAGATTAAATAATATATATTTAAACTTAAAAATTGCCACAAAACAATTACTCAATGTCTAATTTTTTTTTATTCTTTACAGGTAATTCCGAAGTCCGGTCTCATTTTTTTTTTACTGGAGTGAGTACATTCATAAGGTATATAAAGAGATGCATACAAAATAGATTTTCGGTTTTCAAATAAGTCTGTTTTATTATTTATGCTATCTGTGCGCTCATTCCTTTCTTCTTCCTTATCATGCCCGTATCCCACCTTGTGGTGTCGCGTAAAGCATGTGAATCATTTGAATGGTATTGGCTAGGTTTATCACGACAGTGTGTGAACTGAACCCACGAACCTCGGCAACGAAGCCAAAAGTTTAACAAATACGCCACCGAGATGTTTCTTCCGTAGTCATACAGTCGTTTTTAAACCTATCAATGATTTTAAATACCATATTTGGCAATAACTTTAAGCGTGTTAATAGTTACACAAACTGCTGTTCTGAATTATTCTCGACGCTCCGTGTAAAAATGTCCGTAATAAAATATTAAAACGTTTTAGTAGGATAGGGTATCCACATTAGTTTTTGTAATATGGGATACATCTCCATTATTTTTGGTATTGAATGATATTATGTCAATAATACCTGTCCATAACATAATATGATATATGCTATGACGCGAACAGAAAATACATACAAAGTATCATATTTATTAATCAATTAATTTCTTGTAGTTAACTATACTTCGATATACCTCAATTAAAATTATATAAATTCCGAAAAGCCTATTGTATTCATAGCGGTATTTACGTCAACATTTCTGTTTATTCACATCCTATATACTAAGAAAAGTATACATAATAGGAGTTACTGCTAGTCTTATACAACGGCACGAGGTCACAGAAGACCATCGTGAGTTATGTTATGTTTTGACTGCTGTTAGCGCTACACCAGCGTAAAGTATAAGTATTTTCTTTCGCGTTTCGTATGGTGAGTGAAGTAGCCGGAGCTAATTGTTATTAAAAGTTGGCACCTCGTCTGGAAACCATCTGGTGTTATGGATGTCCATGGGCGGCGGTAGTCATTTAACATCACGTGAGCCACCTGCTCGCTTGGCAACTTTTGTAAATAAGAAAATAAACAAATAACAATAAAAAACTATTGTAGATAAGTGCGCTCCACTACTACTTTAATATTAAAATACCTTTGACCAAACACAGTAATTTTAAAAAGCATGAATTCTTATTTCTGTAATGTGAAGCCTCGTCGCTTTGTTCGTTCGCATTATTTGTCTTCATTACTACTGTTAATACGAAAACGGTACGAATCTCGTCTAGTTTCAATCGCGCGGCCATCCTAACTCAACGGCACAGATAAAATATTTCTTTGTGTTTTGTTCTATATTTTATTCACCGCTCCTGCTTTCGCTGTGTTCACCGAGCTTCGAAAAAAATAGCAATGAGACATTTTCATGTCTTTCTTTTGCATTTTATAGCTTCCACCGGCACTTTATAATGAATTGTTTGCGAATTTTCACCGTATCGATGATGTCTTACGGTAGTGTATTTTTTTAATAACAAACTGGCAATTTCTTGGCCACTTGATCACAAATCTGACAGCTTGGTCTTAGTAAGCCTGCTAGCTCAGGCATATACACTTGCTTTGAATACACACATTTTGAACAGCAATACCTGCAAATATCTCTCCGATGACCGTGGAGAGTCCGTTCACATGTAAAGTGTCCGAGAGGTCGAGAATTGAAAAAAACGGCAAAACTAAACACAATGAAATTTTTATTTAACAATAAATAGATGTATCGAATATACGGTTCGTTGGACTCAGACAAGGTCGTCCAAATAGCAGCTACGTGCTCGAATGGCATTCCGTTTTACAAAATTCACTGTTTGTTCAATTCATTTGAAGTAATCACTGTTTTACGATTATACCTGGTATGATGACGGGCATATCACCTTTAACGTTTGGGCTTGACATTATGAAATGGACATTAACCTCGGTGAAACCTGGGTAGCACATGCTATCTATGTCTACCCTGCAAGGTTCAGAAGACTTAAGAGTGTTTTTGTCGAATAGTGTTAGTTGTACTAGTTAATCACCAGAATAACTTATCAATATTGTCTCTCTGTACTTAGACCTTGAAATGAAATGGAGAGGCATTTTAGTAAGTTAACTCGGTATTTTTACTGTATAAAACTATTTTAGGACCATTTGGACACCGTGACACTGCGAAATAGCAGGTGATCAGGATATTCCACACACGAAATGAGACATGAATCTCCATTCTGTATTTTTGACAACTACTTTCAAATGTTTGACAATTTGACAACGCGACAAATACGTCCTTTAATTTCATCTTGCCTTTCTTTGACATGACAATTATAAAAAAAAGAGTCACGCACAGTCAGAGAGTATTAAAATTTTTTACGTTACTCATTCGAAGTGGCTTGAAATTGTTGTATCTTTGGCTCCGCTAAGCGGATTAATGACTAACTCTGTCATTACGTAGCTAATTTGTACCCAATTGACTCTTATGACAATGAAATAGGGTTCAAATAGGGTTGACCCCGTCACGTCACACAAGAGGCATCCTTCAAACGCGTAACGAACGTAGCACTGAACTTGAACCGACTGTTGCTAGTTGCTTTGGTTCTTGTTGGTTATAATGTGGATAAGCCATGTCGCTCACTATATTATATTATATGGTACTGAATTAATTCGAAAAATAGAATCTTATGGGCAAAAGTGTACTAGTAGAGTACTAGATGTTTTTCAAGAGTAGGGCATCAACTTTTGATTTTGACATGAGTTTGCACGGAATAGCTATTTTTTTATGATAATAAAGTATATTTTAACTAACCAACTGGTATGAACATTCATAGTTCAACGTTTTACAAATTACATTTTATTTTAATGAGTTTTGTTCTTTTATGATCAGTAGTAAAAGCTTTTCGCTAAGTTTCTATTATTATATTAATTTCAGAGAGTTTTCAGGGCTCTACCTCTGCCGGCTGGGATTGTTAAGAAATAAATTAATTTCTTTTCATGAAATACATTAGCTCCTAATAAGTGTTGTTTGGGTTACGAAGCTATATTCCAAATTTCATTAAAAATGGCTTGAACGCTATAATATTGACTTTTTGAATAGATTAAAGGGACCTTCATATTTACAATCTTCATGATCTTTTTGTTTGACGTTGTTTTGTTATAAAACTGTGGTACGGCCACGCAATAGTTTTCGCTGTTGCCCGGTTGGGCAGGTCCGTCTGGGGAAGTACCACGACCTCACAGAAGACATGTCTGTGTTTGTTTTTGTTTTGTTTTTTTTTGCAACGCATCTTAAAACCCTACGGCTGTTGCCAATGTCCACCAATGTCAATGGGCGGCAGATATAACTTAACATCAGGCGAACCGCCAGCACGCATAAAATAGGGGAAAGCATCTTTTGAATATTAAATTAAAACTATCAACATTCCCCTCAAAATTTTGGTAAAAAATAAATTGGCGCATCCATGCTAATCGAGAACGTGGGTCACAACGCTACGATCTAAGGGCACCGAACCGCGGCCCCTCGGCTCCATTAATTGCACGGGCATTCGTACGCGACGCACCTTCCTGTGTCCTCTCCAATTTCAATCGGGCACCCTCGAGACAACTTTAATAACCGAATAAATCATACATACGCCATTACCTCGGCTAACGTACCGATTAGCCGTTCCGGCAATTCAGTTTCTTCAATCGATTTTAGGGAGCTTATCGGTTCTTCGTCGCCTTTACGATTGAGCCTACGTAGTTGTTTGTTTTTCAACCGACTTCGAAAAAGGTGGAGGTTCTCGATTCGGCTGTATTTTTTTATGTTCGTTACCTCAGAACTTTCGACTGAGTGAGACGATTTTGATGATTCCTTTTTTATTTGAAAGCTGGTGCTTCCCACGTGGTCCCATATTAATTTCATTGCTATTGGATCTTGGGCTCCGGAGATGCTTAGGTAACTCCTGAAAATTAATTATAAAATGAATACAGAGCGAGATATTTGAAGTCGGTTTTGGTTTTCGTTAATAAAAAAATGGACTTGTTTAAAGGTCGATCTTAGGAAGCAGCTTACTAATACAACTGATGTTAAATTATTACAGCCGCGCCATGGACATCTACAATACCAGAAGGATTCCACATACGTTGCCAATATTTAAAATGTGGGCCCCGGCTACCTCACTCAACAGACGAAACGCGAAAGTATAATACTCTCAATTCACGCCGGTCTTCTGAGAGGTCGTGGTACTTACTTCCCCGGACGGACATGCCTTTTCGGTGAAATTATAAATAAGTAAATTGTTTCATTTCAATCAAAATTAGACCGTGTATAAAGTGATGACTCGGGGGCGCCGTTGCCGAGTGGCTTCGGCGTCGGGGGTCGTGGGTTCGATTCACACACGGGACAAATATTTGTGTGACCCAAGGGTAGTTGTTCCGGATCTGGGTGTTTGTTTCCCAAAGACGGTTGACGTCAGATAGAAGGCCGAAAAGAAATAGCCAAAACCGCTTACAACATGATTCACATTCTACTGGACCCAACCTAGGTAGGACAAGGGCAGGAAGATCATGACGATGATGGTAAAAAGTGATTATCAAACTCACTTATAAGGCTTGAGTATTCGTGTGTTTTTATTTACTGGTTAGGTGAAGAACGATCAGATTCACCCCTGTAGTCACGAGCTCATAGAATAGGGCTAAGGTAACCCCTGCCTGTCGTAAAACGCGATTAAAATGGGACACGGATGGGCAGCAGCACGAAGTGGTCTTGTGCCGCTGCAAGAGGGTGAGGGAATCGGAATAGGTTTATCCTTCTCCGAGGCATGCTCAGGCGTAGTACCGAGGGACACCGGTGCGTTCCATGGGAGATCCCGGAGTCCCTCCAAACGTACGGAAGGCGACCACCGAGGGGGTTTGAGTGGGTAAGAACCCCACATAACCCTGTAAAGTAAAGTCATGTAAAGTATCTTTCGAACATTTCCCCCCCGATACAAAAAAAAAAGGTGAAGAACGATCAATTACCGACGGAAAAGCACACCTGAATGCGATGCACAAATGGGTTAAGGCGTTAAGCATTCCATTTTTGCACAGCACTCTAAAATGGAAAATCCCTTAATACGAACTTTGGCCGATTCATAAATGGGCTCGGGCACTGAGCGCACGCTCGTTTTTTTCCGCCGCGCTCAAAAATGGAAAAATCCCTTAATGCGGCACGCGGGGCGCTGGAAATTTGAGCGGAAAAATTTCCGAGGGAAATATCCGACGTCCGCTTCGCGTTCCGCCCCGCCGCGTATCGATGCATGCGCAGCCGTGTATGCTTTGCACGTTCCAGCGAGCCGTGCGACTATAGGGGCATTTCGCTTACGTATGCCAAAGTAATGGCCGATGTGCATCCCATATGCCTGAGCCTACTCGCACTAGACATACACACCATTAAGTTCCATTCAGGATTTAGGGACCTCCTCAGAGGGTAATGAGATATATATTCCTCGGTTTGGAATACTTTACATATCGTCGAAATATTTTAACTGTGGTAGGACCACACAACATTGTTTGCTGTTGCACGAATGGGCAGGTCCCACGTGCCCATTCGTGCACCTGGGTTAGTACCACGACCTCACAGAAGACTGGCGTAAAGTAGAAGTGTAACAACTTCTGCGTTTCGTCTGGTGAGTGAGTGAGCTCGTTTGCCACTTCGTCACATAAAAAAAAAATATTTTTTAACTATTTACAAAATATGCACTTTTCCTCACGACCTTTTGGATAACAGATGAGCACGGAATAAGTCATCACTTAGAATTGCTAATAACTATCTAATAATTTCGTTGATAACGACATCAACATTTGAACTCAAGTTGTCCGAGTATATTGAATTAAAAGCGAGCGACCGGGAACTCAGCTATCACGGCTTGTTATAAGAAGTAAGATTAATTTGTGATGGATAATCTCTGGAACTAATGATATCATTTTTTTATATAAAGATCACTAGATACATTAACCCCGGGTATAAATGAATTATAAATGAATTCAATCAATCCCGGGTATAATCAATTGGAGAATTTTCATTGGTCGAGAGACACGAGACTGTTTACAATGTTACACTTGCGGTAGGCGAATGAAAATCTATAGTGACTTTTGGTAGATATAAGATTTATATATATAAATTTTACGTGTTTTAGATCAATCAACCAAAATACAGACGGATACGATAGAAGCTGTTTATTAAGAAAATATTTGTCTATTCCCACAGCTCACAAATTGTTTGTAATCGGCTTATATTCGCGGCTTTAGCTCCGATTTTATCAAGAGAAATCCGAAGTAGGAATATTTATTTTCTTACATTTACTATTGTTACTTTATTGTATAGATAAACAGATCTTTTTTTCACAAGTTGTGGCAGTACTGCTATTCAAATGGCCTGATATTGGAATTTCCACAAAGCAATGTGCTATTTTAATAGCTTCTAGTATTTTTATGTCAGTGACAAGATTTCGTTAGACGAAACGGAAGTACTAACTTCCACTTCACGCTGGTCTTCTGAGCAGTGTGTTGTGTGTCTGCTTTTGACACTCTAAGAAAGCACTGCGCCGGACGATGGGATCAATGAAACGCCTGTCTGCTAACTTCAGTAGACACGTCTGTGTACAGGGCGACCGTTTGGGGCGAGTTAAATTTTTATGCGGGCACCGCTATAATGGGGAGGTTGTATTGACGCCAGCGTTAATGAATGGGGGGAGGCATTAGTATTAAGTAGCACGCCGCTATAGAGCTTCGTAGGGATGGGCGGCTATCGATAGATTGGCGGAGTGTTGGCCCGTAATAGTGTTTGTTCGGTTTAATTAAACCGCGCTAAGTTTGTCGCGACGCGGGGCGCTCGATTTAGATAGCCATGCGCCGGTTGTAAATTGATTTTCCGCCCTCGGTTTTCACTTAGTTTCCCAATTAACATGAAAATGATACGCCCATATATTGCCTGCTGCTATCATTTTACATGTTAAATAAGTAAACTGATTTAAAAATTGTGTCGCAAGATTTTACGCACACATTATCTATAATTAGTAATCGTGAAATGCTTCTAGCTGTTCAATATTAATCCGCAATCGTCTAATCGTGAATACTGTAATATCCGACCTCTTTGAAAGTTTTATCGATATCACAATTCAAGACACCACTCTTACTTTGCGGTAAAGTAAACACACTGCAGGTCGGACAGATGTTCAGTCTATTCGTAAACATGACGGATGCTTAATGTCAATATTATATTAAACTATGAACAGCTGACACACTGAAGATCGAGAACTATTAATCAAATATCGATCTCTCTATATATCGCGTATACAATAACAATAGGACGTTGAAAACATCAAACTATTACAATTTGTCTGTATAAATACATACACAAAACTGGACAACCATTAGTTTAGTATTTGAAAAATATGTATTGAAACTATAGGTACTGTGAAAGATTATCAAAACTTGACGTCGCTTTAGGTTAGAGTACCTGGAGGAGGTTTTTTTTGTAAATCGTGTATTTTGGAAATTAAAAAAAATAAAAAAATAAAGAAATCAATGATCTGGTATAGAAAAGAATTAAAAAAAAAATAAGTGTGTAAATGATCGTGACACGAACCACGGCCTTCTGTTACGGGGCCGCCCGATTACCGACCGAGCTATTATAACGTTTTTTTCGGCGAAATTTACCGTCATAATCGAATAATATTTTTCATTCCCTGAAAACAGGGATAAAAGGACATTTTCTAAAAATGAATTTTCATATGTCTGTTTGTTCAGGCTAATATTGTCTGTCTGTCTGTCTGTTTGTTCCGGCTAATCTCTGAAACGGCCTGATTTTGGACTGTAAGATAGCTGATGTAATAAGGAGTAACTAGACTAGAGTAGGGTAGTATAGGATTAAACAATGATGTTTAATAATTATAGACGACGGATTTTTACACTGCGCGCCGTTTAAAATTAGTTCCGCTTTACATTATCTATACAGAAAAATAAAATTGGAGTGTCTGTTTGTAATATTAAAATAACCGCTTTTTACTAAATGCATATGGACATCCATATATATTTAGTAAATACCGTGTATACATATACACGGTACATATACCAAAATAACATTTTTTTACAATTTTTGTCTGTCTGTCTGAATCCGCTGGACCGATTTGGACGGGAGTTTCACTGACAGATAGCTCATGTAATAAGGAGTAACTTTTATTAAGATTTTTTTTATTTTAAGTTCCACGCAGACGAAGTCGCGAGCTTAGCTAGTTTGTAATATAATCTCAGTTATTGGGACTAAATGTAAAACTGGAGAAATAAATTAGTAACATTCTATAGAAGAATAATGATTAATTATTATAAACTTGTACTTACCCTTCGGATGGGATGCATTTAATTATAGACCAATATAAATATAGACGGATCATTGGTGAAGCAAGAAAATAAAACATTTTTTATTATTGATTTATTGATCCCTTCATAATCCATATTATGTTTTTTAATAAAATTCACTTAACCCGACAGCATTAACACAAATTGTAAAAGTTAATATGGTATTAGCTCTGCTAACGTCAATGTACCTTTCATTGAAATAGTATACTTTTTTACATCATAGTGCGCTTATCTCAGCTGGGCGCGAAACCAGAAGACTCAGGTTCGAATCCCGCAGCGGCGAAATTATCTGTTCATTTATCTACAAAAATAAACAATATAAAAACATATGCAATTAGATTTTCAATAGAAATATCATAAAATTCGAACACCTTAAATGTTACTAAGTGTGAATTTTTGATCAAATCACATAACTAAGAACTTACATATACGCGTAAACATTCAAGAATGTCAACTCGGTAGTCCTCCACCTCATAATAAGAATATAAGAGAGACAGACAGACGGAATGACTTGATGACTCCGTGGCGCAGTTGCCAAGGTATTGGCTTCGGCGTCGGGGGTCGTGGGTTCGATTCCCACACGGGACAACTATTTGTGTGACCCACACATAGTTGTTTCGCATCTGGGTGTTCGTCCGCGTGAAATTTATGTTTGTAAAACGTCCTTACAACACAGGATTATGTTATCCTAAAGTAAGGGCAAGGTTAAAAAAAAAAGAAAAAAAAAAAAATAAGCTTCCGCCTGTTACTTACTTATTTTGCTTCTTCCACGAATAAATATCTACTTATGCTCGCTTGCAGATTACCTGTATTTTAAGACTCTATACGTTAGTCAACATACTCTTTACTGTGGCCATGCAAGTCTTCTCTGTTGCACGAATGGGCAGGTCACACAGGGGAATATACCACGACCTCACAGAAGACCGGCTTAATTTGGAAGTGCTATACTTCTGCGTTTTGCCTAGCGAATAAAGTAATAGTTATTAAAATTGGCCCACTTTCCTAAAAGGTGGCAACAAATTTGCTGCCCTACGGGTGTTGCAAATGTCAATGGGCGGGTTATTGCTTAATGTGAAACGCCAGCACGCTTGCTAAGGAAAAAAAAACATAAGCTCGTCCTCAAGATTTTCGATTAACTTTTCCACCATAAATTTAGTAGTAGCTTTTGCATTCGTTTTTCTCTATACTTTATATTGCAAAAGAACAAAACGAATTTTTCCAGAAAAAGTAATTGCATACTTGCCATGTCTGTTCGTTTACTCGCTCTGTCGAAGAAATAAAACTCGACTCGTTTGTGTCTCGATTATGTTAATAGTGGATCGGTATGCGGGGTCGCCGGTTCGATGTCTGCCCCGGTCCGAATGCGTGGAATGCTTCGGGTAACTTTTTTTTCAATGAGTCATCGCCTGCAGCTATAAGTTGGGTGTTCAGGTATATTTCGGATGCGTGAGTAAGCTAATATTTAGGCGGTCGGTAGTTTCGTAATTGACGACCGCGGATGGTTTGCGGCACACTTTTAGGTGAATCATACTTTATAGTTTAGCCAATGTTTTATTTATTTTTAAAACAAAATAGCATCGCTTTTTAATGCGATCTTCACTCGGTGATTCAATAGAATGAAGATTGCAATTGTTGACTTCTTTATTAAAATGAACAATGTAAAACTAATTAAGTTAAATGTGAAGTTTCAGAAGAATGTTCTAACTCGGTAGAGTGTAAAGATGTTTGTGTTGTCTCATTTTGTAGCCGTGAAAAATTTTTCAACGTTTTTGATCAGTTCAAGAATCTAATAACTGTTGATGTGCGATTTGATATATTGGATATTTTGACTTCATTTTATAAAAACCAAGATATATAATTATATCGCCAAATTATTCTGAGGCTTGATACTGTAAGTTCTTACTTACTGCGTCGATCGATCAAAACAAATTATTAAAAAGTTGACGGTAGCCCGGACTAACTATGACTTCAACGCAACCTACGGTGGTAGGGCCACGCAGCAGCCTCGGCTGTTGCACGAATGGGCAGGCCCGTCCGGGTAGGTACCACGACCTCACAGAAGACCTGCGTAAAGTGAAAGTATGACAAATACTTTCGCGTTTCGTCTGGTGAGTGAGGTAGCCGGAGCCCAATTTTCAAAAGGTTGTCAACGCCTCTGTAATCCTCGGGTGTGGCAGATGTCCATGGGCGGCGGTATTCACTTAACATCAGGTGAACCGTCTGCTCGTTGACAACTTTTCGCATAAAAAAAAAAACATCTTTGTCTTTAACTTGTTACCATTAACTTTGTAAATTTACGATTTACGACTGACCTTCCCTTACGTATAATGGCTAATCACTTGAAGTTGACGGAAGAACTGGAATGAATCACTTGAAAAACTGGAATTGAAATAATAATTGTGTGAAAAGAAGTGGAGTAAAGTGAACTCTGTAAAGTTTTCGTAACCGTGAGAATGAACACAAAAGTTAAACGCGAACATTTTATAACTTAATGTCATTCAAACATACCTAAACAATCATTGTGGATATTTAAGGCCGTGTTTTATCTAAAGCTACTTAAAAAGGACGGTAGGATTAGGACATTGAATCGTTATAGTGAAATTAATACATGAATTAATTACGAATTTGTCGTTTCCGAGCAAAACCACCTACGCCGTTAAATTGACTGTATATTGCACTAGTGAAATCGACATGTCTAGGGCATCTATGGTTTGATGCTTGGTGAAACGGCACAAATACACATATATATATCACAACATATCCCAGCAAACCCTGTTGGCATTTAGAAAGGTATACGGCTGTATACCAGACGGCTGGTCCCCAGACTAGGGAGAGGGGAAAATCTAGTAATTATATTAAGGCTATACCTATAGACGCGTCTGAACGTCTGTCTAGTATCGAGCGCTAAGCTAGTCTGTGAACTTGATTGATTCGAATTCATAATTAATCTTTGCATGTCCGCTTGGCGTGGGAGACAGTTCTGAAGCGTTTTAGTGACAATTATCCCGTTCCATTGTTTAATTACGATTCTTTCCGTCGAGAAAAGTAATTCCTGTTCACAAAGAAGAGAGCACTTTCCCTCCGTTATTTCTTAGCGTTAGTTTAAACGTTAAAATTGCATTAGGAGCTAGGATGATGGAGACTTTGATGCTTAATACAAAAGGTGAAGTGGCACTTAGGTCTTCATATTGGATGGAAATAAATAATCGCCCCTCTTAAACGCTTAACGTGGAAAAGTAGTCACTTGTAGGTACTTGAATTGCATAGCAGTTATTATAAGCAAAGACAATGTTTCATTTGAATCTACATAGATATTTATCATAGGGCTGTTGTGAAGTGACGATCGTGTTTCTTGGCAGTCTGGGAAAGAACTTTGTTCAGCAGAGGCATCACTGCCGGCGCGGGCCAGACGATTATGATGATAGGATTTTATTTTGTTTTTTAAATAAAAAGAAACAAAAATAATTGATTTCGGTTATAATTTGCATATGCATCTCTCCGTATATATTGCTAGCTGTATATACGAAGGAAGTACATCTGGAATAATTTACTTTTAAAACTGTGATCAAAACTTTCGTAGTTTACAAGCATATGATGGACATAGACAGAAAATCACATAATTCATTCGGTATCCTTATACTATTTCAGGATTAAGTTCGTTTATAAGGTAGGTTGCAATACACGTATTGCTTAATAAAGATGTTAATACATAGGATATTATATGTTCATCGAATAGAACTAACACGTGGGAGATAGCGTGAACCTCAGAAAATTTATCTATTGTACTTTTTTATGCTATATTTGTGTATCTCTATCACTACATAGTATAAAACAAAGTCGCCCCGCTGTCTGTCTGTCCCTATATATGCTTAGATCCTTAAAACTACGCAACGGATTTTGATGCAGTTTTCTTTGATAGATAGAGTGATTCAAGAGGAAGGTTTGTTGTATAATTCATGCATAATATAGTAGAGAATCACTTTTAACGGTTTCTAATGCGATGTCGAAAACAAACATTCAGCATTGCACCCGTGCGAAGCCGGTGCGAGGCGCTAGTAATAAATGTAGTATGAAAAAAGTAATATATAAAATAAATAAGTGTAATTCATACATAATTTAACATAGGTACTAGAATTAAAAAAGGAACGGAGCAACGAAGAGATAGTGAGAGACAAAAGTTTAGACATTAAAAATATGCTTCAGAGTTATAACAGACGTTACCTCGTTATAACCGAGACGGAACAGAATTAATCGTACCTTGGGAATATTCCCGTGTTATGCAGATCCCGCCCGATTTCAACCCTTCGCGAGAGGCCTAAATTTAAATTCCGAATTTCCGAAATTCAACGTCTGCGCTCGGGATTGAACCCGCATCCATATGTATGAAAAGGAAATCCGTTTCTATAGTGAAATATCAAACGATGTACCCGCTCCACTCTAAATTTTAACGACCGCTTTTTTTTTAATTCTTCGTACAAATCGTAACGAACGTTTTTTTTTAAACAGTATTCCTATTTAGGTAATGCAGATAAAGTAACGAACGTTTTTTTTTTTTAAATAGTATTACTATTTAGGTTACTTAGATAAAAGGGTAACCGTTGTAGGTCTATGCAATAGTGTTCGCTGTTGCACGAGCCGGCAGGTCCGTCCGGGTAAGTACCACGACCGCAAAAGACCGGCGTAATGTGGGAGTATTATACTTCAGCGTTTCGTCTGGTGAGGGAGGTAGCCGGGGCCCTTATGAGAGGCCGTTATTAAAGGGCGGCGATTATCACTTAAAATTAGGTGATCCGCCAGCTCGTTTGCCACATTCTCACATTAAAAAAGGTGAAAGTTGTCAAATTTTAAGAAAACCTTTGGAAGGGTATATGTTTCTGCGCGGCCGGGGAACTTACTACCTCGGTCGAGTCTATCCGAACATTATCGTCTACGTACTACCTCTGGCTAGATCTAAATGACTTGGTAGGTGTTTTATTTTTACTTACGTAAGTTCTGACTAACCTTTAACCTCCAGCTGTTTGTATCTACCTAGAACGAAGCCGAATATTATGAATTTGTTTTTAGGATAGTAAGATTCCCGACAGAGTGGAGTCGTCCACAAGATTTACTAAGCTTCAAAAGCCACCCGCTATTTATGTTTATAAAACATAAATAGCTGGTTATAGGCCGAAGGTGTAACATTAAGACAGAAAGACAGATAACATAAAGTATGTATATAAATTGTAGCCTGTCTTATTCTGATGTATAAGCAATTTTATTGTAAAGTTTCATTAAAATCCATTCAGTAGTATGTGCGTGAAAGAGTAACAAACATCCATCCATACATACAGACTTTCGTCTTTATAATATTAGTAAGGATTTTAGTCGCTTGGGGTCGCATAAACAATTCAGGGCCCTGAGGGAATGACGTGAAACACTGAGGCTTCTATTTTTCAATATCATATCTCCTATATTTGCATTTACTACTGCCTGGGGATTGCAAATGCGCAGTAAGATTTATTTTCACATTAAATCTCTTACAATCGCCGGTAGCAACTACAATATAACACGGTATCCGTATATAATAACTATGTATTTACATAATTATATAAAACATGTTATGATTTTCATATATTTGTACTTGTATACATTCATTTTGAATCTGATTTAAGCATCGCTTTATTATCGGCCACTAGAGCAGAGAAATTGAATTAAAACCGGCCAAGTGCGTGTTGGACTCGCGCACGAGAAGGGCTCCGTACCATTATCTATAAAAACGGCAAAAAAAGTCATGTCTGTTGTATGGGAGCCCCACTTAAATATTTTTTTATTCTGTGTTTTAGTATTTGTTATTAAAACGGTAACAGAAATACATCATCTGTGAAAATTCCAACTGTATAACTATCACAGTTCATGATATACAGCATGGTGACAGACGGTCAGACAGACAGCGGAGTCTTAGTAATAGAGTCCCGTTTTACCCTTTGGGGACGGAACCCTAAAAATGATATTACATTTATATAATGAATATTATAGATGAGAAAAGTAATGAATTCCTAGTAAAAAAGATTTCTCTAACATTATTTCGCAATGATCATAAAGGCTAAATTAACGTATCTTACAAAACAATATTGATAAAAGATATCCGAAGCTATGCCAACAGGATCTGACGGTTCACCTGATGTTGATTGATAACCGCCGCCCATTGACATTTGCAACATCCGAAGTGTTAGACTCGTTTCTATTTTTCGCTAAAGTGGGCCCCACCTACCTCTTTTACGAGACTAAACACAAAAGGATAAAATTTCCAATTCACGACGGTCTTCCGTGAAGTCGTGTTGCTTCCCCGGATAGACCTGCCAATTCCTGCAACAGCGAAGACTGCTGCGGGGCCCTACCACAGTAGTGAAATCTCCACACACCGTTATTCTGTCAGGCTGGGTACTTCTGGCTACTCCACTTAGTAGTAAGCTATTCGCGCTGTACATAGTGCAAAGCAACGTTTGAAATAGTTCACCGAAAATGTGCCTTTATACCTCGTCTCTTCATTTGGTAGCGTAATAGCCCTTTGTAAATAATTTATTAACGAAATGATGCCGCTCGAAACGCCAAGCGCATAAACAACGTCAAAACGCTACCTAGGGACCTGGAAGATTTACAACTTTCAGAACATTCCTAGATAGAGGAATTTTCCTCAGCCTCCTTATGAAATAAGGGGCTTATAGGAACGCTTGAACGTCCTGCATTTAGATGGGAGTCTCAGTCCCTAATGAGCGAAGCGATTGTACCGGTCGTTTGTAGGGATTTAGCGAAGAAAAATTTAGAGAAATTTTTGTAATGCCGTTCTCAAAGAGGTTTTTGACTTGGAGATACTATTATTCGAAAATGATAGAGACTCTTGACGAAAGGCGCTCAATCAGGAAAGCTCTCTTAAGGGACCCCAGTTGTTACGATGTTAAGTTAAAGATCAATTTAAACGCAAAATTAAAAGTGAACTTATGGCTAAGGCGTATGGGGTTAATACTGTTGATACTCACGTACGCTAAAGTAAGGTTTATACCTATCCTATGACATTGTAAACTAATTGTTTTAAAAAAAAGAGCATCTGTTGAGTTTCTTGCCGATTTACGAACGTATTAATTTTTATGTAAAATGTTGACATTTCATAAGAACGCGCAAGCGTCTATGTGAATAAAGATATTTTTGATTTTGATTTTTGATTTAAGCAGATTCTAAGCGCTATTTCGATGATGGAGTAACGAGAAGAAACTAAGGGAGAATTATAGATTTGCGTTGAGTCGTGACACCTGATAAGTTGAGATATGTATTTATAGTTATTTACATCACATAAGCACCCAGGTTTCTTAACAAGATCAGACTTTGTACAGAACTCGACAGGATACGCTAAAAATACCACCCTTTTAGATTTTGAATCGGACTCCTTAATTTTTAATTAAAAATTTATATTTCAATGAATTCAGAATTGTAAAGTGTTATTCACTGGTTTTGTAAATTCTCCACGGTGGTTATTTGTACTCGATTATTCCAATCAAAGAGTACTTTTATATATCTGAAACATATTTTATATATCTGATTCCCATCATGTAGGTATGACAATGCTCTGAGCATATCATTTACCTAAGCTACAGTCTCCCATTTCTTTCTGGTATAATATAGACTAAACTGTCTGCAACAGTTTAGTCTACATTTTATGTAGAAAAGCTAACAAACGAACAGAGAGGGTATTTTTTTTAAAAACGGGCCGACAACAGTGCCTATTATATACGGGCGGTGACAACCACTGACACGCACGCACTTATATGGTGGTAAAGCCACGCAGCAGCCTCGGCTGTTGCACGAAAGGGCAGGCTCGTCCGGGTAAGTACCACCACCTCGCAGAAGACCGGCGTAAAGTGGAAATATGAGAAATACTTTCGCGTTTCGTCTGGTGAGTGAGGTAGCCGGAGCCCAATTTTCAAAAGGTTGTCAACGCATCTGTAACCCTCGGGTGTAGCAGAGGTCCATGGGCGGCGGTATTCACTTAACATCAGGTGAACCGTCTGCTCGTTTGGCAACTTTTCACGTAAAAAAAACGCTACTGAAGAGAGGCACACATATCTTCAATCATAAACGAGTCTATACCTCTTACTTCACACTGGATTTCGGTGAGCTCGTGTTATTCCGGTTGAGATGGCCTATTACTACAATTCTTTGCAATCACAATGTACAAAATTTGTCACTTTTATTGTTTTTATTAAATACATACATAGCTTACTGTCGTCGCATACTTCAACTGACTGTTGTAACAGTGACTTTGTATTAATTTTTAAATAGGCTTTGAGATGCTATTAATAAATATTGTACCACAAAAGACCCATGACCACTTGCACCAACAGGGAGTGAAATTAAACAAAATTCATAAACACATGTACAATAAGCATCCCATGTTATAATTCTACTTTTTCCGTGGTTCATTCAAATCAAATCAAAAATTCAATCAATCATTCGAACCACTTGAACGTACGAAGCAAACATTTGCCCGCGAACTGTCGCATTTTTGATATCAGTGCGACTTTCCAATCGACCATTTGAATTGGAAATGTCGCTATTGTAAATTCAGTGAAACAGCTTTTTTTTCCGGCGCTCCGTTTATCTTGATCTCCGAACGAAATTCGGTGTCTTGGCAATTTCAGAAATAACAGTCGCGCTCTTGATTGCCCCGATGTTTGCGAAGGGCCCTTAAGGAATAACAACTCGGTTCTTTATTCCGGGCCCGTTGATAAAAGTCTCTCTTTCGTTTGCGAATCTCTGAGCGGGTAATAAGTCGCTAATCGTCGGTTCAATTTCGACGTTTATCAGCTACGATCGTTGATTTTTTTTAAATAAACGGACTGGGAGCGAAAATTTGGTCGTGAAAAGCTATTTATAATAGAATATTTGCGATATCATAATCAAATCTACTATTTAGCCGCAACACAAATCATTGAGGAATCTTGGGTTGCGTTATGGTTTACTTAAAACATTTAGGTAACCATAACGCAACAATGCAATTCATTCAATTCGAAACATCGTTTTAATGGGATTGTAGCCCATGGAGTCTTTTGTGAGATTTAAAATTTCTGTTTCAGTTGTTTTCTTTATTTTTCAAATTTGTTTCATCATTTCATCCTTCAATTTTAGTGACGAAGCCAGTAGTGAATAAGCCAGCAATATTGATGGACAAAAAAGCATGGATATAGAAAGCCAATAATATCTTCCTTTTATATACAGGGAGATTTTTTGAGAGATGCCCAAATTTACACAGGAGGTTTAGACTCGGTAGTATAATCGTTTATTGAAATAAAAAACAAAGCTTTTTTCCAAAAAAAAATGCCATTCTATTAAAAACAGAACGTGTTGATAAGTTAGTTGCGGTAGTCATCCATAAATACCTAAATTTTACTGTGCACGAACTTGTGTGCGTGTTAGTTACGAATGATCGCGCGTAAAATAAAAGAGTTGCGTATAAATCATGCACTTTTTGAGATAAGTTTAAATGAATGTAATTAATTACTTACGAGTGATTTTAAATATTTATCATTTTTATATAACATTACTTATGGCTAGAATGTAATAAAAAAATGGATACACTTAGAAAAGCCACCCTGTATATAACCGAAAACGAAGGCAAAACGAACGAAATATTGCTCAGGTTAGGTACCTTATTTAGCGTGAGCGCGTACTTAAAAAGGTTATAGGAAATTCATTCTCGTGATTTTCTTCTAATCTGAGGGGAAAAAATTGATAGTTCACAACAAATCAATAACACTTTATGGACAACACATCCATAACAATACATACATATACATATAAGAAATATGTTCAAATCTGGCGAAGTGAAGTCATTCCAAAGATCTTTTTAGAAGTCCGCACGTGAGGTTATACGATCCACTAAGTTAAGAGGTATAGGTACGTCATTGCTGACGCTCGGCCATATCGTATTGT
Organism: Iphiclides podalirius; assembly: GCA_933534255.1. Taxonomy (NCBI): domain Eukaryota; kingdom Metazoa; phylum Arthropoda; class Insecta; order Lepidoptera; family Papilionidae; genus Iphiclides; species Iphiclides podalirius. The sequence goes on from OW152834.1 coordinate 9,389,918, forward strand.
GCCGCCCACATGGACACGATTCCGCGAAAAGCACCGCAGCTGACATACTACATACGAAAACCGGCCGAGGTATATTGCTGCTATTACAAAATCCAAGGCCAGATCTAAGGTTCTGAAATATTAAGCTTAAAGAAAGACCTACCCGTATTTATAAGTTTTACGCTTACCACGTAAAACGCTATTTATTATGACTAAAAATGTCGGTTAAAACCCGAACTGCAGAACTGCTACCTAGTTTAAATACTGATATTTTTTTAGTATCGTCATAGTTCGTCATTTCAGCCTGTTTGAGTCCACTGCTGAACATAGGCCTCCGCCATAGACTGCCACAAAGTACGATCCTGAGCCACCTGCAGGCACCTTTAGTATAGCAGGCAACAAATATTTAGTTATATTATGCACCTCAAACAGTTTGTAAATGATTTCAAATGCGCTTTCTGTATTCTATAGCATTATCGTGAAAAAATCTGAAACACTATTACATTTGAAGCCAATTAATTAGGTTGTGTTCTTAAAGGGCTTTTCAATTAGTTTTAATACGCGAAAAATTGGGTTCAACAGCCAGCCATATTTGAATTTATGGACTATGAATACCTACCTATTTCAAAAACTTACTGCATCTTTGAAATAATAATAATAATTTAAATTTAAATAATAATATGTCTATAAATTATTTAAATTATGGGGGTATGTTATTATTATAGATACCATTTAAATAAATATTTAAATAATATGCTGGCAATGTTTTCCTTCATCGATTAGCGACTGCTAATAAGAAAATTGAATTTGATTTTATAAATTTAAGGTTCGATTTTACTGCTTGCAATGACTGGTACCAGGATTTGAGCTCAGGCTGCTTGAGTATATTGAATTGAAAGAGAGCATACGGACACGGAGTTCATCTATCACGGCTCTCTTGTTCGGGTTAAACACTCGAAATTTCTCATTAAGCGTCATCCGCCATTCAATCAAGCGATAAAGCCGCGAAATTAATATTTCTGAATGGAGAACCGCTGAGGTACGGCTGCGATATTTCATGAATTGACGCCCGAAACGAATTCCAATAGAGCTATTGGAATTCCTCGCAACGGAAAAACACACACAGCATTCGCCCTTGGGTCTTCGTTTGATAGTTAATTAGTTTAAGTAAAAATTCTTGAACCAACAAACGACAATCCACTTGATGATAAGCTAACCAATCGACACCAATGGGGTATCAGATGCGTTGCCAACCTTAAAAAGTAAAAGTGAAATGTATTTCAGAGTCTAAAAATTTTAGTACCCAGTATTAAAAATCTGAGTTATTATAAATTTAGAGCAGCCAAATAGTACGCCAGTGCAGAGCGGACACTTAGAACAATCTTACCTTTCATATATATTGGCTATCTGTGGAACATGAGCCTGTACTGTATGTCGAAAACCGAAATGATGTTGCTAAAAATTATGAAAGTATTACACTAATATTGTTTTAAAAATACTACAGATAGAACTTGGGATCGGATCTGATCGCTTATAATATTTCGCAATCGCATAAACTCCGAACAAAATGATAACATTGCCAAAAATATTGAATGAGGTCTTTACTCCTCTGTGTGACATTGTGGTAGGACTTTAAATAATAATTTAGGTATAATTTAATGTTCTACCACAATATCACACAGGGGACTAGAGTGAATATTTATAAAAAACAATTTGAAGGTGATTGTAACCTTAATGCTGAGTTCGAAGAATTTTAGACCGTTTCATGCGTCCAATTAATTGTTTTGTAAAAATTATTTTGGCAACGATGAAATATATTTAATTAGTTGATGTTGAATAATAATTGGTTTCTTCGAAAACCCGAGCGAACTAGACAGAGTCGAAAATGACTACTGAATACATTTTTTTATCCCAGCTTTATTAATCAAAATTCTTATTAAAAGCTTTCGCAGTTTGAAGGACAAATTACGGCATAAAGTAATCGCGTTAAAATTTGAATAATAGCATTGTGTTATTAGTTGCTCGTATTAAGTATTTTTTATGGGAAAATGAAATTCAATGGAGAGCCCCTTGAGGTGACCTAGTCCTTCAAGGCACAATCCGCTTGCCAAATTCCCAGGCGACTCCGAAACAAATCAAATGTAAAATTGCCGCTACATACAGCTGTGAATTTTCTACGCGGATAGTAAGCGAACACTCTTCAGACGTATGACACATCCACTAGACGCCGGTCTTCTGTGAGGTCGTGGTACTTATCCGGACGGACCTGCCCATTTGTACAACAACCGGGGATGTTGCGTGGCCCTAACAAAGTAAGATTTTTCTTTTATACCTCATGCAGCTGCCCGCTGATAAAACCGCTTATATGAATAATAGAGCAACGATAAACCTGTACACGGTCATCATCTTCTATTATTCGCATTGGACGAAATTTTTGAAAGCCGATATCAGATTCGACAAAGTGGTGCAATTCTGAATTGGATCTCTGCAGCCGCAATGAAAATGTCTTCTGTCTCCAAGAGATGTTTTCAATTTTCGCAATTAATAAAACTCCTATAAAGATAAAAATGTTAATCGCTTGTAAACTTTGAAGAATTTTGTCTTTATTCTTGCATATTTGTTTATATATGCCAGAATTAATAAAAACTGTGGTACGAACAAGCAGCAAGCTACTTTCTTTGGTGCTTGTCTTTGGTGCTTGTGTTAGGCAATATCATGTCATTTATTTTTCTAATATTACCAAACCATTCTAGCAGACTTTCGCACTACATCTTCTTTTAGCTCACATTATTTTTCGACGCATTCATCCGTTACACAAATGCCCAAATTGAAAACCCTGGCGACAGCGCCGTCTGACTGCTACCGTTTGTCGATAAATTAAAACAAAGCATTCCGGAGCCGGGCGGACGATAAATTTTCATAATCCGCCTCCAAATTTGACTTGCGATAAATCTTTATAATGAATTAGTCACTCATGAAAATTCAATGGAAAGCCCCTTGAGGTGACCTAGTCCTTCAAGGCACAATCCGCTTGCCAAATTCCCAGGCGACGCCGAAACAAATCAAATATAAAATTGCCGCTACATACAGCTGTGAATTTTCTACGTGGGTCGTCCCCACACGGCGAGACTTTACGCCAGTAAGCAATAGTCATTTATTACATTTAAGCGAGTTCGCACACTTTATTTCTCAACAGCTATATTGCATTATTTTAAATAGAAAAAAATAACATTGCTCCACCCTTGGGGATGGAAATGGTCACATTCGATAAATTTTTACCGCCTTTGGTCGTTTTCTGGCGGCGGGTCAGGGCAAATTACTCGCGAAAAAATTCAAAAACTAAAATTCAAGAGGCCACGCTAATAGGATTAGAACTCATCTATTATGTTCAAGTCCGCCCCCAGCGAAACCCGAAGCACCACTGTCTAACCTAACCTAACTGTATGGCAACTGCTAGGCAGTGGCTGACCAGTGTAAATGCCATCCTAAAAAGTCAGTTTTGTTCCATAGTTAGGTAAAGCCACGTCTACCTCAAAGCTATCTATATCCTCAAAATAAGTCAAAGTCGTAATTTCTTCATTCAATTGATCGTCAAAAAACTACAATCAGTTCGCTAATTTAGACCGGTCCGGAGAAGTAACTGCAAGGAAGTCTTCAGTTTTGTTCTCTTTTTTTAAATCCATACTATATCCTTACTAATATTATAAAGGCGAAAGTTTGTATGTATGGATGGATATTTGTTACTCTTTCACGCAAATACTATTGAACGGATTTTAATGAAACTTTACAATAATATAGCTTATACATCAGCTATATTGCATTATTTTAAAGTAACTCTATTAAAGTAACTCCGTCTGTCTGTCTCGCTTTGACTCCAAAACTACTGAACCGATTTAATTGAAATTTGGTACACAGATAGTCTGGGGCCTGAGAAAGGACATAGGCTAATTGGAAAAAAGAAATTAATTTAATTGGAATAAAAAGGGTTGAAAGATATTTATTTAAGGGATTCAATGCGAGCGAAGCCGCGGGCGAAAAGCTAATGATATACTTTGCAAAGTACAAAATTAGCAGCAACCAGGGGACTTGCATGATATATACATACACCGCAAAGTACAAAATTGGCGGCAACCAAGCGGAGCGAGATTCATTTTAGTATTATTTCGAAGATATGCAGTATTACCCCACTACGTTTGTTATCTCACCTTCACCGCCGAGAACGTGATCGGCGCTTAAAATTGCAATCAACAATTTCGCCGGTTTCGAGCTCAGGTTGCTCGGGTAAATAATTAAAAGCGATCGTACGATAATTGCGCTATCACGGCTATAAATAAAACAATATGCTTTCGTGTTTAGTCCTTATTGAATATCCCTTTTCTTTCAGCCATAACAATAAAGCTTCGGTACGAAATCGACTCCGGTCGCGGAAATTTTAGTTCAGTCTCGAACCATTATTGAGACCCTAACGGCCTTGAACTCTTAACTGTCTATTGCGTCACAGTTTACCATTGGTCGAGCAAAAGGCTTTTAATGCTTTTAAAAATCTATTTCCATTTAATTTTGCATCACATACTACATCAGTGGCTTGCGACACGTCTTGTTATCGTGACGTATGAAATCTGAAAACGTGCAAATTCCGTGAAGACGTCGCATTGGAATTATATAGATTAAGCAAGAAACAGCTGTTAGGTATATTATATTGTAATAAACCGATTTCGTTCTTGCGGCTTGTGCGTTAATCAAATCAACGGTGAATCTTACTACATCTTTTGATTTGCCATTTTGTTTATTATTTTGTATACATGTAAAAGCCGTGGTTTTTAGGGTTCGGCACCCCAAGGGAACACGGAACCTTATGACTAAGACTGCGCTGTCTGTCTGTCTGTCTGACTGTCTGTCCGTCTGTCACCAGGCTGTATCTCATTAACCGAGATAGTTAGACAGTTGAAATTTTCACAGATGATGTAGGTTCTTCTGTTGCCGTTATAACAAACAAATACTAAAAAATTGAATAAGAAATATTTAAGTGGGGCTCCCATACGTTTTACGGATAAAGGTCCGGAACCGTTGGTGCGCGAGCCCGACTCACACTTGGCTGGTTTTTTTTTTCTATAATTGTGCCACTACAACAATTTTGTTTGTTTCGTCAGTAATAGGTATACGCTTACATACTTACTATTGAAATAATTACACGCTATTTACTTTATTTTTTTATCTACACATTAATTAATACGCTTACATACTTACTATTGAATTTATTACACGTATTGTAGAAATTAATATTAAGATCAGTGAAGGTACAAGAAAATTGACATTTGTTTAACTATTCTGCTTACGTTTGTGTTAAAACTAACTACTCACTTTAAAATTAAACGCCGCGCATTAAGTGTCTGCGAGTTTGTGAATATAGTCGGGCAAAATTATGCGCTGATTTCCTCCTTGTTACGAATGTCATAAACTGCCACTAGCATTTAATGAATAATTATGTTATAGTCGAGTATCTGACGGCAAATTTAAATTAGTTCACGTGACGAAATAACCAAACGACCGCCAAAACATTGAACGTTTCGTCATTCCGCCAAAAGCAAACGAATTTTACAAGCAAACAAAAACTATATATCTTATAGGACGCCATGCGGCAGTTTCCGCCGTTACACGAATGAGACACGCGTCGGAAGCACCACATTCTCACCGAAGAACATATAGAAGTTTTTTTTTTATGTGAAAACTTGCCAAACGAGCAGACGGTTCACCTGATGTTAAGTGAATGCCGCCCATGGACATTTGCTACACCCGAGGGTTACAGATGTGTTGACAACCTTTTGGAAATTGGACTCCGCCTACCTCACTCACCAGACGAAACGCGAAAGTATTTGTACTTCCACTTTACGCTGGCCTTATGTGAGGTCGTGGTACTTACCCGGACGGGCCTGCCCATTCGTGCAACAGCCGAGGCCGCTGCGTGGCCCTACCATCGTACTTTTACTTTTGCATTATATGGGGACCACTCTCGAAGAGGTTGGCAACCCAACTGCAACTCCGCAAACTCCTTAAGTACCATGGAAATTATCCAAATCACATGAAATCTCTGCCCGTGAGTCTACTTATCCCATAAAATTACTACGTGCGTAGTATTAGCTACAAACCAGCAATATTGTAGTCAAAACCATCATAAGGATTGACCCGTTCCAATGTGAATTAACAAACACAACGAAACAAACGCGCACGCTTCGAATATACAACCTTTTTGGAGCCGAGTTAAGAGACTCATTTTACACGGATAATAGAACGCAAAAGACGCGGTGACGTATTTTTATACGGACGCCCGTGGCAATGACCGCCGGCGGCTTGTCGGTTCACGGCCGTTTGGAGCAAACCGCGGCCTCCGTCCGACGGCCGGCCTATACCCCGTCCGTTGGCCCACGGCGAGCCCGCTGCCGATGTTTGACAAAATGCACTCTCCCGATTCACCCTGCGCCGTGCCGCGTAATAAATAAAAGTCCATGACGGGGCGTAGGGCGCACCCTCACACGCGCGCTGACGCACACCAACGCGCCGGGGCGGACGGGAGGGCGCTCCAAACACTCGCTCAGTCTCGCGCCGACCGCTGCCGAGGCCGGACGTCCGCTGTGCGACGCGATCGGGAGAATAAACTAGTTGCACACCGAAGACCGCCGTACTAACAGTGCGTTCGTTTATTGTTTCGAAATCACACGTGCGTTTGTGGACTGGCTACAACTGTGGAATTGCGCCGCCGGTTGGTATCAATTGTTGTGCTTGTAGAGATTAGTGTTGTTTACGTTCGCCGCGCGTTGTTTTCGGTTATTTGTGTTTTTTGTCGTTACATCTTATTCGGCTTCCCCTCTCCCGGAGTATAAATACGTTCGGACAGTTGACTTGACGCGCCTTATGATTCACAGGGCGGCACATTAATAAAGGTTCGTTTCTATTTTCAGATAAACCGTACGATTCGATCGGGAGCCGTTGACTTTAGTAAAACAAAGGCATAGTTTGTGTCGAGGTGAACGCGCTGCGGTAAATCATATTCTACAGGTACGTATTTGAATTTGTGCGTTGCAACCGTCCTAAAATTATGATTGTTCCACGCGTGTGTCTCGTTGTGTGTGAATAATTGCGTCCGTGTGTCTGATGTCTTGCTGTGGCATTAACGATTGTGTATTTCCCTATTTTGGGTCGGTGACCTCGTTGCGTTGTATTCTATGTAGGTAGGTAGGTAGGTCTATACTTTTTCGATTTGCCAACGTCTTACGTAAGCCGGCCCGGTCATTGTAATTAATAATTGTGCCGCATATAAAGCCGCGAATAGGAGCGCGCTTTGCGCCTTATATAATTTTGTAACCTTTTGTTTGACATTTGATCAGGCCTTCGGCAAGCCGATTGTGTTACCTGTTGCTCCAACACGTCTAAACGCACGCATCGACTCTTGCCGTTCGTGTATGCAGGCCTTATTAAATTTGTAATTCTTAAGTAATCACAAATTGTAACATGCAAGTGATTGCGATGGAATGTACGAGTACTACTAATTTTCTTGTAACGTATTTTATATTTGTCGAGTTAGTTGAATCATTTAAAGTTTATAAATGTAGTTAGTTGAATCAAATAAAACGTTAAAAAGTATTTTGTTTGATCCATAAAGAAAATGTATAGAAAAGGCAAGAGTTGTCAGATAAAAAGAGGGTAGATTTGATCTGGGATAAGTGATTACTTTAAAACTTAGTTTTATAAAACACTGGTATTGTTTCTTTTCTATTTTCTGTTTTATTTAGAGGTTATTTATATGCGACAGCAAAGGCTTAAGCCCGGATAAATGGTTTGTAGCCTTTTAGTAACACGTTCCATTGCTCTTATTGTCTTAATAACTTAATTGACATTATTGTTTCTTGCGTGTACTATTTCGGGTCTATTAATATTAATACATACCCACATCGTCAGCAGCCATTTTGTATACAAAATGTCACATAAACCCTCCAAATTTTCAAAGCTGTCATCTATTGTATAATGTTAACCTCAAATGTACTATCATCTATTGTAATGGAAGTAACAGTCATTGTGATAACAGTTTGCTGGCAAGCAGACAGGCTTAGTAATGGTTTGTTCCGAAATAACTAAACATTGTTTTCGTGGCCGATTTCAAACGGTAGCATGGTAATGGAAGCAATTTTCGTTTGGAAGTATCACTTCTAGAGTGTCACCTCTTTTTGATTCTTTCTTTGTCACACGTTTTAACTGTCTATAATCTCAAAGCGGCATCGCACTGTAAGCGGAAGTAATCGTTTAAGACGTTAATTCTTGTTGATTTAAAAACAGCACCGCAACCATAGTTCAACGACATCATTTTAGCAATATAAGTGATAAACTGTACATTAACAATACAACACTAACTAGCATCATTTAAAATTTCATTAAAAAAATCCATGTGATCTCAAGACGTTTGAACGAAATGAGTAGATGTTTCTTTCGGATGTTATAAGTCAAGATTTAGGGTTCCGTACCCAAAAGGTTAAATCGGACCCTATTACTAAGACTCCGCTGTCTGTTTGTTTGTCTGTCTGTCCCTGTCCGTATATCTGTCTGTCCTTCTGTCTCCAGGCTGTATCTCATGAACCGTGATAATTAGACAGTTGAAATTTCCACAGATGATGTATTTCTGTTGCCGCTATAACAATAAATCGTGGGCGTAGAAGGAAAACCCGCTTAGTCCATTTTTGGCTAAAAATGCGTTTTTTGCGTCCACATAATGTTTGGGGGGTTCTGCTGTAGAGTACCGGGTCTCCATTAAAAAAAATCGTTGTCCATATTTCAGGCTAAGTCATTCAGCTAAGTCCTGAAGGAATAATGCGATTTTTCACGACTTATTAAATTTTCAAACCCATTTATCTCCAAATGACGAATTTTGGACTTAGCGGGTTTTCCTTCTACGCCCACGAAATATTAAAAAATAGAATAAAAGATATTTAAATGGGACTCCTATACAACAGACAAATTTTTTTGTTGTTTCTATAGATAATTGTTCGGAACCTTGCGTGCGCTAGTCCGATTCACACTTGGCCGGATTTTTTTTTCAATTCACTTTAGGCGTTTATGCCCAAACTTAGGTCTCTTTAGAATTGCGGTCAAATAAAATAACCTTGGACCGTCAAGAGGTTTTGTTGTTCCCCAGCAGAGCTTTTGTGAGGAGATGTGGGTTGACTTTTATCTTTTTTTGAAATGATCTAAGTCTAAGATCTTTGTATAAATATAGATGAGCTGTCGTAGTTGACAGCGTTACATAACATTTACTTTCATCTCTTTCTAATAACAGGGATAACATAATATGATGGCGATAATGTTATCTGTTTCTTCGCTCCGGTATAAAAGTATGCATTAGTTAATGATTTAAGCTTTTTTGTGCTTGTGTTGGCTCATGAAAAAAATGTCATTGGTCTTACCTACCTCACTTTTTAGGCACCAGCGCACCCTTTCACCGTCTGCGCTATTATTGTATACGATCGTTCCGTCTATTAAAATGCAATTAACATTTTCGTCGGCCCCGACTCCGCGCGAGATTATAACGTTGCAATAAATATAATGATATCGATTTATGTAATTGCATTTGCAATGTAATGGATGTTTTCGAAACGTATGCAGTTTGCATCAGTGCTGGCCGGTGTCGAAAACCCGATATATATTATGTCTCGCATTGATAAATAATCGAATGTAACGAATGTTGCGTTGTGGCTAGGGTGGGGACACAAGTGTTCGATCAAGTCATAACCTGTGTTAGTGAGTTGCCGTTTTCTTTTAGGAAATACCTTACCGCCGCCGACCGCCTTTTACTTACGTCCTTTCTTAAAAAAAACCTGCCAAGTGCGAGTCGGACTCGCGCACAACGGTTCCGTATCAGTCATTATCTAGAAAAACGACAAAAAAATTATGTTCGCTGTATGGGAGCCTGGCCTAAATATTAATTATTCGGTTATTTAGTGTTATTCGCCTTTGTACATGTTTTGTGTCATTTGTTCCAACAGTTTATTTTATATTGTGTGTACATTAAAGAAATCAAACAAACAAACAAAACACGGTTCGTGAGATACAGCCTGATGACAGGCGGACAGGCGGAAAGACAAATAGACAGCGAAGTCATAGTATAGGGTCCCATTTTACCCTTTGGGTACGGAACCCGAAATAAAGGCTAAATGCGGCCAATTTTAATTCCTCCTTAAAGCAAATTGTCTCAAATTTGACTGCGTCCTTGCTTTCGTTAATAAACCAAAAAGAGGTTATCGGTGAGATTTGAAAATCGGCCCGGAATTCGGTCTGGCCGAAAAAAGTAGGCATTACCTAGAGGTCATATTGAAGTTCGATACTAGAATGTTAGCATGACGTCTGAAATTGCCAAATGACTTGCAACGCGTCGAAAGAACACGGATTTTCAAGTGCAAACCGTGGTTGTCCTGCGAATATAGAACTTATATAGATAAAGACTTTCAGAGGCATCAAGGCAAAACTAATTGTAAAAATTATATCTATTTCAAACTAGATGCATCGCAAATAAACTCTGTGGATATTTTTACTGAATTTATTAATGATGCTCTTGATATTCTTAATTTAAAAGCAAATAACTTAAATAAGCAATATTATCCTACTATTATGTTCCATTATTGGGCAAAGGCCTCTTTCTGAGGGTATTTGGACTACGCCCTACTCTTATGTAACAGCCTCAAGCACCATTGTGACTCAGTTATAGCCCTTTCTCTAGCTTAGAGGCCAACCGCCGTCTACAGTTTCCGCCCTCTATTGGCTATTCAGTGATTGTTGACTGCTAAGTTCCTTATGAGCGAGAACGTTTCTAGGATTCGAGGCTGGGCTTTGAACCCGGTCACTTCCCGACATTCCTAGATAATGGTAACGACACACTTGTTCCATAACCTAAACTCACGGGATCTTGAAACAGGTCCAAATTAAATATTACTAAGATGGCTATGGCTTACTAGAGACGGCTAGGCGATTCTCCTGTTTTTAAGTAATTCATTAGGTTGCTTTTGACTCTCACTCATCGGCAGAAATTCATAGATATAATTACTTTCCATGTAATTATTTTACGGTACATAATTCTCATCCTCCTGCCTTTGTCCCAACTAAGTGGGGTCGCCGCAACATGTGAATAATTTTGTTGAAGCCGGGAATAATACAAATGTACAATGAAAATACTACTGTGTTAGAAATACTTGTCCCGTGTGGAAATGAACATACGCCCGCAGCCGCCAGAGCCATTGGCTTAACAACTGCGCCTCCGTACAAAAGGCCAAATGAAAGTTAATTTCTAACAGTGACTCGAAGATATTCACACAACATCGTCTTGACGGCTACATGACGAGCCCGTTACTCGCACAATCGTTCCACTATTTGCTGTGACGTGCGCCGATGAGGTGGTCATCTGGCAGGCTGGGAGTAGGAACCGTCTAGCAATCGGAGGCTATGTCGTCCCATCGCTGGTCACCAACCACGAATGGCGGCAGACGTAACAGTTCATCGCGTTTAGGAAACACCGTTAGTTAAAGCTGAACAGAAAAAAATATCAAAAGCTCCCATTAAACCGTAATTAGTGTTTCGGAACTGGAATACGAACGCGCGGCACAAAATAAACACGCGAGACTAAACAAAAGAACATATTTTAATGTTAAGTGCCGCACCGCTGAAAAGTAACTGGGGCGCTAGGTTTTTAATTGGAACGCTTTATATAACAGATAGGGGGGCAATAAAACAACGGATAAAGTTAAAAACATATTATCCATATTAAGTGGCTGTCATTAAGTTAAAGGTTCAAGGCAATTTTGTTAGAACTAGGTAATACTTTTTTAAGAAACAAGACAAGACATATTACTTTTTTAGGAAACAAGACAAGAACAAGAGCACACTGCGTGGTTAGACGGGCCCTTGAAGTAGCATAGACCAACGGAATACTGAATTTATTATCTTTAATGCTCTCGCTTTTCATCTGGTGAGGTATCCGGATGTTACCTCACCCGATCAAATGTGAAGACGTGAAAGGAATAAAGCTGCTTGGCAAATTTACAGAGTACCGTCCTATTGAATGTCTGCAAGGCAACTGTTGTCAAGATTCGCTACTCGATTAACTTAGAGTGAACCGCCGCACAACCTTTTCCCATAAGTTATGACATCAGAAGCGAAATCCTGTTTAGGACGTATACGTAAAGACGTATGGTACGGACGTCATGTGTGCGGGAAGATAGCCGAGAAGTCTCAGCGGCTACTTCCAACTTCATGGTAGATTCTTAAATAGCTAGCCCAATTATAATATAAGCCAAATTTTCAAAAGGTTGTCAACGAATCTGGAACATTCGGACCGTCTCGCTTGGCAACTCAATAAAAAAAGCAATCCGGGTTTGGTGCCCGTTAAGCCCGGCCACTGCAATTACGTTTAAATTCAAATTAAAATTCAAAATTTATTTATTCAAATAGACGCCTGCGCTTATGAACCGTCGAATTTTATATGAAAATTGATACATAAGTTCGTGAGTTACCGACGATTGAGAAAGCAGTTTCTGTTGAGAACAGACCGCTAAGAAACTCAACAAAAATTTGTTTATTTTATGTAAATGTCTATGAACCCATATAACATATGTACAAACAATACAACCATGTGTCAGATTATATAAATAACTATTATTTTGCTCCCTCCGGCCTCACACTGGCAGTCTTATCAATTCCGAACCTAAAGTGGGCAGTAAAACTATTCAATATAAGTCTCGGTAATTATAATGTTTACACGGTGACTACTCTATATATAGTTATATATTATTCAGCTACAGTGCTACCCAAACAATTAAAACACGTCATATGTCAGCGTGTGAACCGATCTCGGTTTTATTCTTCGTAGTTGATGTACATATCTTGTGATTTATATTATAAGATCTTATTTTTCATTGAATAAAATATAGCAATCATAACTGTAATTTTAAAGATCAACCATTACGCGCAAACAAACGAGCAATGTAATTTTTTTTTCGTTATGTTTTTATTATATGTACGTAAAAATAACATGAGACAAAATGTAAGACGTAATAAAGCTATATAAGTATAGATAACATGTGACAAGTAGTGAGAGGTTGCAAGACGTAATAAATAAAGCGACGTCACAACGCTATACGCGCAGAAATGCTTCAATCGTACCCAGTGGTTATTCGTATGAGTGATTCAGTTATCAGATTCGCGGGTTGTAATCAATTCATTTGGGTCAATTACTCATAAACGCGACAAACGTTTTACGGCAGCAGGCGAAGCGTACTAAAGGAAATGGTATTAAGATAAATATCCTCGCATTCTGTCACAGTTTTATAACCTTAAATGGCCATTAGAAAGTTTGCGTTATGTTAAACATTTTGTATTGATATAGAATATCAGTAATATCAATACTGATATAAAATACGAATGAATATTATTGTGCTAAAATGAGTTGGTCACTGAAGAGGTACCAAGAAAGAGAGGCTGGCTACCAGGGCTCAGCTCGTTTGCGAGAAACCACTCGCACGGCTGCGAGAAGGGGTATTAAATATTTAGCCTTTTTTGGTTAGCGGGTTAACTCAGAATAACCTCTTAAAAGGTCAACAGTGCTGTTGTAACTTCAGATATTGTGGTGAACTCCATCGGGTCAACGAAAATAGTAATATTTGCCTACCATTCTACATTACGTGTGTAGTTTTAACTTGAACATGTAACTTGACACATAAAAATATGTGTTAAGTTACTATTTCCGGACTGGTGTATATAAATGAAATATGAAAGGAAAAGATGTAGGAAAAGAGTGCATTTTTTATAAATTTTCCCGATACAGCGACGCTAAACCAACAACTTGTTAACTAGCTGACAGCTAGCGCTTGGTAAGGTCAGTAATAACGTGACCGGATTGAATATCCGGATTGCTGAACCCCAATCACTTCAACATCTAGCTCAGATGGTGGTCGACACGTCATTCGTTACCTAGTTCACGTCACGCGCAGTGTCGGCAATATTAAATAATCCTTACTAATATTATAAAGGCGAAAGTTTGTACGTATGGATGGATGTTTGTTACCCTTTCAGGTAAATACTACTGAATGAATTTTAATGAAACTTTACAATAATATAGCTTATACATCAGAATAAGACATGTATATCTGTCTTTCTGTCAGAAACTACTTACGCCTGACCCTATTTACGCCTACGTTTACGCGGATAATACAGCTTATATCAGAATATGATATAGGCTATAATTTATATACATATTTTTATGTATATCTGTCTTTCTATCTTAATGTTACGCCTTAAGCCCATTCTACGCAGACGTAGTCGCGGGCAGCAGCTAATTAAAAATATATGACGACTCGTTCCGGAGGAACAAATCCAATATAATTATAACTGAATCGCTCAGAATTATTGTTTAGGTATTTATAATGAATTTAATACGCGCTCAACCGCACGTCGACAGAGTCGTTTCCTAGAATATAAAAGAGACATCACTTGCTACTTATTTTCCCGTCATCATTCACGCCACATGTGTATATCGGATGACATTTCAGTTAAAATTGCGGTACTTAATTATTTTAAAAGTAAAGCGTGTAAAGAATAGTGTTACTACTTTATTTGTCACTAGATACCGGCCCCAGCTTCGTTCGGGTAGCATAGCTAAAATGCGAACATGGTTCTCTATCCTCAAAGTTTTATCCACGCGGCATGATACTCCGACATATTCTACTATCGTCGTTCTATTTCAGCCAATTTACACAAAACCTTAGTGAGTAATGCACCTTCACCTTCCAGTTTTTCCATGAACCACTCCGTCTACTGGTGAAAAGTGCTTTTGAGTTTATTGGTGAATTATACACCTTTCTCATCTATAACTGGATGTATTGGTGAAAAACGTTCAGTGCAATTATTATAATATGTATTGTGATATATTCACAAGGAACATATTTAGTGTAAAAGTTATTTGATCTAGTTTAAAAAGCTCTCGTGATAAACGACACGCCAATTGAGAGATTTGCTTTTCCCTATCGCCCCGAGATTGTAATTTGGTCTACTGATCGAAATCTAATCGTCTATGCATCCGATATGTAAATTTGCGGCTTGATCACAGAAGTGGAGGGGATACCGTCAATATTTGGACTCCGCCAGGGCCTAAATTGAATTATACATCTTGTCTGATTTGCGGCGTATTTGTGTTTGAGTGCGAAGATTTAGACATTCAAAGGCGCCACCAAATAGGCTGTTGCGTTAATTTGATTGCTGCCATGTTTGCTTAATTGAATTAGAAATGTGTGTAAATTGGGAAATGAGATAATCTATATCTTTATGTATAAGGTATATGATTCTTCTGTTCGTGTGAATATAACTGAACTTGTAAAAGGCTGGACCAACATTGATGATTTTTTTCCGTGTGTTCAAGTGATTTCGAGAATTTTTAAGAAGTTTAGATTCACAATTCGGTCTATAAAAATGCTGTTTTTTTTTTACTAAATTTTCAACTTTATTACTAATTTACTACTACTTTACTAAACTTTTACTATTTTCATAAGCATTACGTGTTCGGAGATGTTTGTTCCTCTGCACATTAAACACATTGTTAATATAATGAGCGACAAATGAAGTCGCGGATATCAGCCAGTTCGTAATAAAATAAAATGTAATATAAATATTAGGTTTACGAACAATTATCTGTATGTTCAGATGATAAAATATCTGTTGCAGTATTGTATTAATTATCTGTGGTGGCAAAAGCGATATGAAATAAACAATACTGATTTTATTTTCATTATCTATTCGTCTTTCGCTTTTGTAACGGTGCCTCGTCTTAAATGAAGAAAAAAAGAAACACGTTTTTCCTCGAAGGCTTCCTTCCAAGTAGTAATCAGCTCAATGCTCATTTAACACGTCAAATTCTCGTGATTGTTGTTATATGGATTTTATTAGTAAAGTAACAGTCCATATATGTCCCACTGCTGGGCAAAGGCTTTGCACTGAGGATTGGCAGATTTATCTTCGAAATACATTTTTTTTTACGTTATTATTTAGAAAACATTCAGGTCCTCAAGGTGTTTTCCTTCACCGCCGAGCGCGTGATAAGTCAGCACTTAAAATTAACAATTTCATTGGTGCCGGCACCGGGGATCGAACTCAGGTTGCTCGTGGTAAAAGCGAACGCCCGGACAAATTAGCTATTTTATTAAGATGAAAAAAATGCGAATAGCTTGCTTCAAAATTGAGTATTTGACTTATTTTGATTATTAAATTAAAATTTACCAGACGCTTGTAAATCACTGAAAATTTCGCAACCCTTTGTGTTCATTATTTTTAGTACACGGCACGTAATTTTACAATTTTCGTTAATAATTATGGTAGTGTAAGATACTATTTCTAATTAAGAAATATAATGCTGCATTGATGACGTTATTATGACAAAAAAACAACGCACTTTTCCGTTATTAATAATGTAATCCAGTATTAATGTCTTTCGATATATTTTTCAATCTGTACCTTTTAAGTAACTTCAATCTTAAACATTATAACATTAGTTGCGTTACCTTTTCATTAGGTTGCATTCGCACATTCTTGGTCAGCAATGGATTATAGCTATGCCAGGACACACTGACCTCTAAATTGTATCGTAAAAAGTCGAATTTATATCGCACTAGCGTCAAAAGCAAAAAAGCGGCTCTATGTCTTGTCGCTTTCGCCAAAGCTACGTTGATGCTTTCGCCAAAAGAGGATTTCGGCAGGCACTACATTTGGCCTTACGTACGCTCGTCCAATTTATTCTATCTGACAACTACAGATACGTTTACGTTGTCGACTAGGCTGTATCGGAATTTATTTCGGGGTTCTTGACGCCACATTAACTCTTGTGAAATATTTGTTAGCCCGTGTCGTATGATTTCATTTTTTATGTGAGAAGGTGGCAAGTGTGCTGGCAGTTCACCTGATGTTAAGTGATAACTGCCACCAATGGATATTTGCAACACCTGTAGGGTTTAAAGTGCGTAATATAAAAACTACACACATGGCAGCATGCATTTTCAATTCTTAGATTTGGTTCCCGATTATTGTGAACTTTTTCCTATCTAAACCGCATTGGCAGATTGTGCACTAATTAAAACGCCTCGTATGGGCAGGTTTTTGTCCAGCTTCGGGACACATCCATATTTAATCGGATTACATTATTACCTTTATTTTATGCGAAAAGTTGCCAAGTCAGCAGAAGGCTCACCTGATGCTAAGTGAATACCGCCGCCCATGGACATCTGCTACACCCGAGGGTTGCAGATACGTTGACAACCTTTTTAAAAGTGGGCTCCGGCCACCTCACCCACGCGAAAGTATTATACTTCCACTTTACGCCGGTCTTCTGTGAGGTCGTGATACTCACCCGGACGAGCCTGCCCATTCGTGCAACAGCCGAGGCTTCTGCGTGGCCCTACCACCGTAAAAAAGATTAATGATGCGGCGCGGTTTGACGATAAATTACAACTATATTAGCCGGCTATTTCAGCACCATTACGAAGTAATGGTGCTGAAATAGCCTAACCTAACCACAACACTATGACGTAAAATAACAAAAGCATAGGTCATGTCTAATAAGTCGCGTGAATATTTGATAACCCTCATGTTTCAACTTAATATTTTGGACTTTTATTTTTAAACGTACACGCCATATCACTTGTAATTTCGTTAAAACAGTACACCATTAAGCTGTCGATAAAAGCGGGAAGTTTATCTTGGAGTACCTACTACGTTGATAGCGCTTTGCCAAACGAAATTTAACTTTATGACCGACCGTTAGGAGCTATTTTCGACGTCCATTTTCAGAGCTCGGCTCCTTGCCAGTTCCGAATTCTGTCTATGTAACTGACCTTACTCAACGTTTTATTGTTAACAAGCCATTGTCCGCGGCTTTGCTTGCGGGGAATTTTTTAATTAAAGTTTCGCTTACCGCCCAAGTTTCCCTCCGTACTGTTCTTTAAGAATAGCCGATAAAAATGTGTATAAAGTTTAGCGTTATAACGGATTAATTTAGCGAACTTTATTAGATATTTTCTGGTCTGTGCCTTTAGGATAGCTTCTTCATATATTTTAAATATTTCCGTACCTAGTTTTAGATGTAAAATATCAACGAATAGGTACTCACCACTTTAGAATAGATTATTCAAAACTATTTTTTGTCCCCTCTATCCATAAACGCTTTTCTGTCGACTTGACGCACATTACACATAAGGGCCATATTCGATTGACGTCCACATTGCCACGCGTGTTAACTTTCTCTTCATTTTTTTTATACAAACCCCCTCCCCCCCTTGCCGCAACTGCCGAGTGCGACGGTTCGACCACATCCTCGGACCCCCAACAAAAGGCCTGGAACGTTCCACAATTAAGTGCAATCATTCAATTACGCTATGCGTTGGGGTGCGCAGTTGTTAACTTGACCGTTGCCATGGCGACCGTCAAAACAAGTCATTCCGTTGACTCGTCGAGTGGTTTTACCATTAACTGTGTTGGGGGCCCGAATTGAATGTTGAACTGAAAGTTGATTATTATAATAACATTGCGATTCGGAGTATATTAATGCGTGAATAATTTGTAGACAAGTTTAAAAGTTAGTAGGTATCTATATAACATTTGGAGATATGCGACATTTTCTTCAATGTCACATAGTTGAACTGTCCGTTTATATGTAATGTGTCGTAACCGCTACAAATTTGCAGACGCAGGACAATGGAAGGCGTTGGAAATATTTGTTGAGGTATAAAAACACTCTAGAACACCACAACTTTTTCGTATAAACACCACCAGTTAAACAGGAATTACTTTTACATCTGCAAAACAAGACTGGAAAAATAGTATAGTTTAACAAATCGATATTGTCATGCGTCTACCTCGTATATTCAAAAAGAATAAAAAAAGACTGTGATGTCCTCACAATAGTCTTCGCTGTTGCACGAATGGGCAGGTCCGGGAAAGTACCGCGACCTCACAGAAGACCGACATGAAGTGGCAGTTATACTTCTGCGTTTAGTCTGACGTGTGAGGTAACCGGGTCCCACTTCATTAAAAGGTGGCAACGCATCTGCAACCGGCTATCACTTCAGATGAATCACCAACTCGCTTGCTGTTTTAAATTAAAAAAGAGTAAAATTGAACAAAATAGCTTAGTCTTGCGTAGCCGACTGTGTATTATCTTATTCGACTGCCAAAGCAGGGTAATGTTTCTCGAGCATAGTATGTATGTTTGTCGATAAATGTATTTCTATTTTTGGACACATTATAGCCTTAACCTTACCACGGTTTTCAACAGCTTCGGCGTGGAGGTTCGTGGGTTCGATTCCCACACGGGACAACTATTTGTGTGACCCACAGATAGTTGTTTCGCATCTGGGTGTTTGTCCGCGTGAAATTTATGTTTGTAAAACGTCCTTACAACACAGGATTATGTTATCCTAAGTAAGGGCAATGTTTAAAAGGAATGAGATGTCATTAGATTCGTCAGAGCTTAAAATCATCGTGACAAAATGGTCGTCCTGAAATAATAATAGTGAAATAGTTAGTACATTAAATATTGGGTTTTTGTTCCATTTTATAATTTAATTTTTCCCTTGTATTCCTCGGAGTCTGGTCATATGTTTAAAAACTGGGATGAAATTGAGGAATGTCTCTCCAAGTGTCTCTTCGATCGTTTGTTCGACCGTTAATTCTGCACGGACGGACGGGCTGACTCATTAATCTTGTTCGCTAACTGCACCCGCAATCCTAGATGTGACTCCGTCCCCAAGGAGCGGAACGGTTAAGGAAATGATAAATCCGCTCGGACAGCTCTAGTTCTGAATAATGAATATGCTCTAACCGCGCACAACCCCAGCGGTACGGTTAGTTTGCGACTAATTAAAATGCGAATTAAGATTGCTCGTAAAATAAAGCTTTGCCTCTGATGCCTTCTGTTTTAAAGTAGTTTGCAGGCGGATTACAGACGGTTCACCTGATGTTAAGTGAATACCGCTGCCCATGGACATCTGCTACACCCAAGGGTTCCAGATGCGTTGACAACCTTTTGAAAATTGGGCGTGAAGATGCTGGTCTTCTGTGAATCGTGTTACTCTTTAAGTAGCGGTCCAACTGAAGCTATCTTACATATACTGGTGCCTAACACACCCAGGCTACTAAGTGTCCAGATTTCTACTATCGTACGTGTTTTGTCGTGCGTAAGTCTACGCATGCTCCTTTTATTTTTTTTTATGTAAGAAGATGACAAACGAGCTGTCGTTTCACCTGATGTCAAGTGATAACCGCCGCCCATGAACATTTGCAACACCCGTAGGATTGCAACCTTTTAATAAAATGGGCACCGGCTACCGCACTCACCAGACGAACCGAAGAAGTATAACGCATCCGTTCGTGCCGGTCTTTTGTAAGGGCGTGGTACTTCCCCGGACGGACCTGCCCATTCGTGCAACAGTGAACACTATTGCGTGGCCCTACCACGGTAACCCTTTTACCTAAATTACACCTTTTACCTAATGACGATACTATGAAAAAAAAAACGTTAGTTAAGATTTTTACGAAGAATTAAAAAAAAGCGGTCGTTAAAATTTAGAGTGGAGCGGCTTTGATTATGATTTTTTTTCCTTCGATTTTCTAAAATTATTCTGTTCTAGCATTCGTTGTCTAGGGTGTCGGTAGTTTTAATTAACAGTTCATCCACCCATGCGTGTAAACGTCCTACAAGCCTATCATTTAAGGCACATGGGAACTGTACTTGTTATTGAATGACTCAGACCTTTTTCTGTCCTACCCACCTTCCCCTCCCGATTCGCCGTACTTTGCTACCGATTAACCTAGACCCCTCCGCGTTGGTTTTAACGAGACGGCCAGTGTCGGGCGGCGCGTCTAATTAAGCTGGACAATCGGAAATTCTCATAGTCGTAGTATAAAGTCATCGCTCGTGGAGCCACGTCCCTTTTTTCTTTGTTCAGGGAGCGGAACGTCACGCAAGTGTGTGCTCAGGCCGGTGCCTCGTTCACACCGATTTAGTACTCGGCTGAATCACTCGACCGAAGTTAGTCACCGGCCCTTTGTCAGATGCCCGAGCTGGTAATGACAAAGAAAACTGAACTGAACTGTTGTTCTATTAATTAGTATGCCAAAGGCATACTAATTTTTAGAATTAATGTTTTTCTTTGTATCAAGAAGTAACGTGTGTAATTTGTATTATAATCGAGAAATGGCAGTGACAAAAGAATCTAGTTTGCGGTGTAGGTTGCGTTTTATGGGTAGTTATATCGAAGCCTATTCTTTACAGTCCCTACGTCTGATCTTAACTAAAGCCATGGCATCGTACAATGCCTACGTCAGATCTGTTCAGATTCATGGCTCTCGTTTTCTTATTTTTATCCTTTTTCGTATATTACTCTTGCAGTAGGATAAGATAATCCTTCTTTGTAGGGGCCTCTTACAAACAAATATATCAAGGATAAACCCTGATCATTTCTGTATGTCAGATAAATACTACTTTTTATTTGACAATTAGATTCTTACTATTCGCAAGTCTAAAAATTTGCAAACGAAATCCTTTACAATTGTTTTATTGTGCAGTTGTAAAAGCGTAAATTCGTACATTTTGAACTTGGTTTGTATTAAAACTTGTAACGTCCAGTTAATTACTATAATAGCCTATTTGCCACTCGATCGTTTCTTCAAAATTTATCCCTAGTATAAAATACAAAAATATATAAAATACTGATAGATAAATAGTTATACTGATTATGAACAAGTGCCTATTAGTGAAGATTAACTTTTTGCAACTGCGTACACACTGTCCGCTGCTGTATTTATTAGTACCGTTCACTTTCATAGCAAAATGCTATACCGTCTTTATTAAATTCCAAGTAACTTCATAATGCCACATAAATCTTCTAGTCATTGTTGGTAATATAAAATCGTGATCAAGTTTTTGGTTAGCATTCCGTAAACGTCTGTAAATTTTATACTGTGCAAAACTCTTTAGAGTTCATGTGTATAAAATTATCACAAATCTGCCTAAATTGAGAAATTTGTTTTCGCTTTCCAATTTCAGTCTCTACATCATTTCGGCGACACCTGTTTGTAAAAACACTCGCGCTCGGAGGAGATTCATTTTTAGCATGAATGAACTTTTGCTTTTATCGGGCCCCCGCGCCGTGTGCGTAGAAAATCTGCGGAGCGTTGCCAAAAATCCGATTTTTATTTGGCAACAGGCGATCAAATGCCCCATTCTTAAGGTCCGTTAGCGTTTTGAAGGAGGCACATGCCTCTGCCCACTGCACGAGGTCGCGGAATCGTTGCGAAACGAACGCACGGTTGCCAATTAAATTATTGACCCACATATTTATGCAGTTTTTACGCCTAGCCATTTCATAAGGCGGCGCGAGGTCGAATTTGCAATGTCAAACGGGGCATATCTCGTGGTGATGTGTTCCTGCTTTGAACGTGGCACAGCAATGAGAGCTATTTTCTGTGTATGCGAATCACCTTCACTATTAACCTTGACTATATCAACTATGGGCATTTCCTAGTTGGTGACTCCGCTATAGTTATTACGTCCTTACCGGGGTGTCATACGTATTTTCTCTGTTTATAGAGTTCGAGGTCTAATGCTCTGAATACCGCGTAACTTTTGTAAATAGCGATGTGTAGGGTTTGAGTTGGTTTTATTAAGTAAATAGAACACAACATTTGTCACTAGAGCAACATAGTTGTGATATGTATTCTTTTTACAAATTTGTTCTAAATTAATTTCTAATTATTCATAAAGATTTTGTATTGAGTTGGTTTCCATTCAATTCACATGAATTTAGAATGCTTATCGACAGGATTGCAGATTTAGAAGTGGGTTTTTGAAAATTTTGCAACAGCGTTGTTGACAAGTGTCAGCCGGAGTTAAGACTTCGGGTCGATTCTGTTTGATTCGTACAGCTAAGACTACGCGTTCTGAACAAAGCATTCGCTCGTCGTAGGCCAGTGACATGCTCGCGTCACGACCCGATGCGTCAGTTAAACACCGAGCTAATACGCGTTGAATGCGCAGCTCGCGATCTGTTCCGGTCGCCGTCCGCGACACGACTACGTCAGGGCCGGCGCAGAGCTATTCCGCGCGAGCGTAGCAACGGCCAGCTCGCGAACGTCGAGAGCGGTCCGCTCCGCGCGAGGTATCGCACAAGCAGCGCGGAGTTGACGACCGCGCGCGAAGGCCGCACAATCGGTCGGCCGACAAATGTCACGGCCACGCGGCCACACGGCCGCGGCGGGCGACGGGGAAACGCGCCGTGTCGCGGATGAAAAAAAAACGTGACTCACCACGCTCGCCGCGCCCGCTCCGACGCGACGTGCCTCTGACACGAAATGTGACACGAAATCTCAATCGCAATGGCGACACTGTCTTCAAGCGAGTCGCGGCGCAATACTCTGACACGAAATGTGACACGAAATCTGTCGGGCAATGTTGGTAACATTGCCCCGCTGTCTTCAATCGACTTCATTACGGTGCAACCTTCGTCGATTTTTTTTAAATATTAGAATATTTGCCGCGTATATTTATTTGTTTTTAATTATTTTCGCAGACTGGCGCTGTTTTAAGCCAGTTTTCATTTCAATAAATGTGATATTTGTCCTAAATTTTCAATTTACTTTTTGTTATATTTTAAAGTAGGTTAACAAATATTGTTTACGAAATATTGAGTCGATTTCAATGTAAAGGCTTTCAATGTAAACTTTTTAAAACAACAATTTGACTCATTAATATTTTACGAACTTGTTTGAACTTATTTCGTGTGTTTTGTAAGGTTTCAGTTTTGAAATATGGCCGTAAATGACACGATAAAACTCGTAATGCGTAAGCCCAATAGCATTAAGTTAGAAAACCGTTATTTTAAAATAAACGGTTGACAATTCATAATCTGATAATCTGTACAGAACAATGAACCCACAGCGTATATGTGTTTAAGCAATTTAAACAGAATTATACGCGATGTATTCGCAAGGATCGCACTACAGCCGAACGTTTCTCAGACCCGCTAAATTGCAAAATCAACTCCGGCGTTTCGCCTAAGGTCAATACTAGAGAGATCGATGGACCGATTTATAATATTAATCTTTAAATATTGACCGATTCGATCGCATCAAGAGGGTTCAAAAACACGTCGTAGACATTGGGTCGAACTCAAAATATGGGTGGGCAGAATAAGAAACCAACCTTAATGAGCATCCTAAAAGTTAAGTATAAAATGTACCTTTACTGTTAGAAATACTCAGATACTAAAATTTCTTTCCGCTATTTGCGATATTTTCAAATAAAGACAATAAAGCGTTAAACGCTCTTCGCGACCAAATTATTTCGTCTCTATTCTTATACATACCGTATTGTTCCGTCTATGAAGCCGAAACAATATCTTCGGGGGCCGACTTTTATGACCGTAATCGTATTTCTAATAATAAAATGTCTCAATTCAGGAGGCCAATGTTTTATCGCGGGCATAAAGAGTCGATATTAAAGATTTTTTACGCCCCTCACCCCCACGCCGTTGTCATTGTGCAATGGGTGTTATTCTAACGTTCGCGTTGAGAAACGGACCTCTTAGTGGGTCCCCATCTTTTCGTATAACCAGCGCTATCTCACCGGAGGCGCGGCCACCGACGTTTTTTTGTTTACACGCATTATACAAACCATTTTTTGTCAGTCACTCGCCGGCCACGGACAATGTGAAGCGAACGAAGGTTTATTATAATTTCCATTGAATTTATATTCGTTCGTTTTTTTCCATCCACCACTTAGTCGAGACGTTTTTGTCGGAGATATTTCATATTGTTGCGCTTCACGTAACTTGTGGTTTTGGATCGTGACGTACATTTGGGTTATGGCGTTGAATATTTGGTAAGTGTCCACAACATACTAAGCCATGTTCTGTTCAATGTGGAAAGTTAAAACGAGAGGACAGGTGAGGATAATACCATATTTATCGTATATAAACATATGAAATCACATTATGTTTTGTGATATTTCAATTTGTTACGTACTATACTATATATGTAGACGTAAAGGTTATGTTAATAAATATGCTCTACATTAAATTTAATTTCCTTAACGTTTCGTTTTAAATAGAATATATCAACGGGTAGGTAAATATGATGTAAATTATACACACCAGTGGTCCGGAAAATACCTTTGCCTACAGAGGAACTAAAAAGTCCACGAGTTCCGACTATTCTCCGTAAGCCGTGTCGAGTTTATTTACATGCGAACTTTAGTTCTACTGATGGACAATTTATTAACCCAGACACAATAAAACCTGTTAACGGTTTTTGCACTTATAACATACGAGTATGCTTACCCGTTTAAACCAAATAAAGCGTTCAATTATTTTATTTCTATTTGCTTCACTATTTAAATGTGCGTTCGAACATTAAGACCACCGGTCTCATTTACGTGTTTTTTTTTTGTAAGGAAAAAAGGATAAGTACGATAGTATACGATAAAATCGAAAGACGTCTAGGACACTCAGAGCAATTATCATTATTTACCCACTGGTTATCTATTAACTCGCGTTGAGGTTGCACGCGGTGATACAATGCCTTCTGAACAATTTGGTTCGTCCTAAGAAATTGCTGTGGAAGTTACTACTTATACAAAAAGTAGCACAATATTTTTTTAAACACAATACATTACAGTACAGTTGTACTCTTTAAGTCTTGAACCTTATCTGGATAGAACTGTTTTCATTTCTTTTTTCTATTCGAACTTTGAACGAAACTTTAAGTCTTAAACCATAGTATGAAGTCCATATTTATCTCATAAACCTACTTTATCTCATATACTTACCTACTAGCAGTATCGAATCTAAGTCACACACTCAACACCGTTTCAGCTGCGTTATTTCTCTTTTTGATGTTATACCGAAGGAAGACGCCAAAGGAAGACACCGATAGCCAAAAAGCGACATGATAACGTTGGTTGCAGAGCGAGCAACTTCGACCAAATTCACGGTATTACCCTTTGCAACCTGTACTAACTTGTTGACATTTACTTATAAATACAACAGTTAATTAAACCGTTGTTTGCATTGCACAGGGAATACATTTTTTGTTTCTTTTGTTACGCTAAGTAAAGATGTAAACTTTTTACGTGAGTATACGCGTATATTTTTTTTATTTATGTCAGTGTCACCAAGTAAACAATCGTGAGCGATTGTTTACTATGTTTATTGTCAACGTTCAACACCCGCAAATGTCAACGGCCTTCGTATTTCGCAGTAACGAATGACGCATCCCAGTGAGTGTTCGTGATTTTTCATTTGGAAAAGTTTCTGACTACGGTTAACTCACTATAGCGTAGGAGGTTGTTATGTTTAAAATGTAGTCAGTCACGTGTATTTCAGTTGGGATGAGTGAGTCTGGTTTTTCCCGATTTCGCGGGAACTCAATTTGTTTTACTTAAATAAGCTGGATAATTTTAATAGTCGTTATGGTTTTGTGAAGCGTTTGTATTAAGAGAAACCTTTTAAAACAACGGTGCAAAACTATTTATTACGAGAATACACTTATAATATCATATATGCAAAGTTTTGGTTTGGTCTGATATTAACCGATAACACTATATTATGCCATGTGCGAGAGTTTCTGTCGGATCTAAAAATATCGTTCGTCTTATATCTTTCTAATATGCATAAGTTATTTTGGGAAGATTCTAGGGACGACGTAGATATCAGCAGTATTATAATAAATTAAATATAATTATAATTATTATAAATTAAAAAAATAATTATAAAAAGTTCTTGAAACCACGCAACAACCACTTCATTGATTCCAAAACAGATTGTTTGGTATGTTTTTATGTCACAGACAACTATTTTAAGCTCTTTTTCCTCTCGATTATATATTCTCTATTGTAAGAAGTGATCAATTCATTACACAAAATACAAATTCTTGGCCTTGATTTCTTTACATAAATTGTTTCTTCAACATTTCAACCGTTTCATTTGTATAGTAATAATCATTAGATAAAACTCATTAGAAACGACGATATAAAGGCCCATTTACACGATTTTTCTTGACCCTAATAATGCGTAGACCATTTGTTGTTTAATTTATTGTACTAGAAACAACAGGCACGATACTAACACGACAAAGCAATACCACATATTCCTAAACTAATTTAAAAAATAATCTGCTCGGTAATAGAGTAAACTCTAAGTTATACACAAATGTTAATTATGTAAAAAGTGCAGACTTCACGCTCTAAAAACACGTAAGTATTTTATTCTAAGGGGTAAGTATGTAAGGGGACGTCATCAGTTATAAATTTTGCAAAGTGCTTTATGTATTAAACACATTTAAAAGCATTTGCGGTCAGTATGTCGTGTTTTTTTAGTATGTTATACTTTATGAGATTAAGTAGGTAATGGTCCATACAGTAGCGTACACAGAAATTTCAGAACGGGTATGCACTAAAGAAAACTAATTCCTCTAATCAATTGATGATAGCATAACACGTCACTTAAATGATATCCAAAGAGGCCTTTGAAAAGGCTTGTTAAGTTTGTTTTCTTTAATTAAAAAAAATGGTAGCCTTACTACACCTCGTGGGTTTCAGTATTTGGAGGCGTTTGGATGGGACGACAGGGTGTGTGAAGCATTTTAGCATGTATGGAGTGGACGCATGCGTTCAGTTACTACTTGTCTTTAGTATCTTGTATCTTGTATTAACTGATGTTTTTGCTTTCAGTCCCGAGACTATTAAAGCTTCATCTGACGCAGAACCGATGGGCTAGCCAGAACCCATAGGTTTGGGCCCTCCGCTGTGGGTAGGGCCACGCATGTGCTCATGCGTGCGTTTAACTATGGTGTGTCATCTAAGGGCCATCGAGGTCGTGGTTCGGACCGAAACCCCGATGGCCGTCGACTGTGCAATTAGCTAGTCGGTGGCTGGGGGCGGTGAGAACCGCCCTGGAACGCGGGTGTACCTTGTGTACTAGTGTGTTTGTTGTTGCACTAACTGTGGGTGTAGTGTTGTCCGGCGGGACCCCCGGCAGTGGGTCCGGCGTGTCTAAGTCCCTTCTTGTCTTTAGTGTAACAAGTAGTGAGTAGTAAGCTCCGGAATCGTTAGTCTTAATGCGATTCTTGAATGAAAGACGTATTTGTACCTAAGGTTTTCAGTGCATCTTCATACAATAACACAGTATGAAGTGATGTTTATTTAAGTAACAGAAAATAGTTTCCAAAGGTTGAATGACAAGAGCGCTGTCGCGGTATTACACTAGTCGTGCTAAACGGCGCGCGTCGTTACGTGACATTGCCTCTGCGACATCGATGGCCCGATGCTCTGGGAATGTCTTTGTTTACGGAAAATTGAGTTCTTAAGTCTTCACTTGCTTGGAATAAACTCGCTCGCTCAAACACGAGCTCGGATCGTCTTTAATACTCGCAGGGTAACGGTAGTACAGATAGTTTCTATGCGAGTTTTATGAGGGCCCGATGATTGATTCCAATCTAGATGTCGGTCCAACTTGTGAACATAAAATGTTTCTACAGTGCACCATAAGGATATTTTCAGATTGAAGTTTTAAATGTTAAAAATTATATTTTGGTAACTGCCTTCCTCTGTGTGATATTAGACTTATTTGTAGATATTAGCTGTGTCCAAATAGTCAGTGATTATTAAACGGGTTCTATTCTCAGTTGCGTGTAACTCAATTGTCCGTGTATTATTTACACTGAAACGCTGTCCCTGTCTTTTTGCACTGTATCCATGAAACAAACGATGTACGTCAAGTAAAGGTCACGGGACAAAATTTTGTAAGAACTTGTCAACTTCAGATCTGTTTCGAGCATAATCTTTATTCTTACTGTAATCACTAAGTCGTATGTTTCTCAACAGTCTCTCTCTGTACTTTCACGACTTTGATGTCGTACATCTTCAACACGTCTTAGTTTGTGATATTGAAGTAACCGCTTTTTACTAAATACATATGGATGTATACAAGCTGGGCGCAGCTACTCAGGAATTGCTTATTTTTTTATATTGCTTCAAAACGTGTCTGTTTACTCTTCCTCCTAGGATCGTGGGGAAACTCCTTTCTCAGGACTCTAGATCGGTTTAACGTGGAATGCACCGGATTTTCCCATCAAAAGACAACGCACGTATAGAGCGGGCACAATTACACCATCTCTGCCCGCTCGCCGCGGTTCATTGACCCCGCCTTCCGCACTGGCTTGCACGGGGTGTTTGTCTTTTGTTCATTGCCCATTTCCTCCGAGATGCATCGCATCGCTACGACGTCGTATCACTTCGATTGCTAATCCATCGCGGCTCCGTTATTTATGTGGTCGTGACGGTCCACCTGATGTTAGGTGATAACCGCCACCATTGATCTTTGCAACACCCGTAGGGTTGCAGATGCGTTGCCAGCCTTCAATGAAGTGGGCCCCACTTACCAGACAAAACGCAGAAGTATGGCATTTCCCCTTCTAACTGGTCTTCTGTGAGGTCGTGGTACTTACCCGGACCAACTTACCCAACCGTGCAACAGAAGATTGTTGCGTACCGCAGTTAAAAATCGAATAAAAAGATCGATCGTTTCGTTTCAAATCGACAATTCCGAAGAAACGTTCGGTATTACTCATGCTGTTAACTATATTTGTATAACAAGGTTGTGACTGTCAATATAACTACTGCATTAAATTTCGAATATAAATTCAGAAAGTTTTAATCACCATCATTTATTACCAGTTAGTTTTGAGTTAAAATTTAAAATCATTAAACGTACTCGTACTATTGCCAAATTATAATTAATTATTATCAATGAACCTATTAACCTCACTTTATTCTCGATAAAATAAATAAATAGCATGTTTTTCGTAAGTTGTTATCGGAATAAGAATTCGACGAAATAGATTAGCAGTCTGCATTCCGTTCATATATTTTTGGAGTATGACTTCCGCCTGAGAGATGTTCCACTCTGAACATTGTTTTCTAACGTATTTATTATTGCGTCATTGCTTCGAGCGCGCCTTATGAATTTTAACTTTAATACAAAGGTCTTAGAGCACGTTATGGAGCGTTGCCCATATTGTCAGGTTCCGCTCAAAAAGATTGATGGCACGTTGGTAGAACGCATTCTTAACCCCAGCGGCTTTATTTTACGCGCGCGAGCGGGTCGGCGTGTCATCGTCCGTCTCGCTCGCTCGCTACCTGTTCTAACAGGTACAGAATTGTACAGATGATTATTCATCTTCTTCCCCTTTGTCAATTGTTCCCCGGCTTTGCCCGCGGTTCGACTTGACTCGCTTAAGCCAGTTACGGAGACGGTTAAAAATCACTCACCGTATCTGTCAACGTCCACGAAGCACTTCTATGTTTTAAGGTCGGTCGAACATGCTCTTTGTGTTTTTGACTTTACTATCTTTTTATTAGTGTAACTAACTGTGTGCTCTTCTTACATTTGTTTGGTTTTGTTAGAAGCTAGGGTACTTTTTAGCGTAATGCGGTTAGTTATTAGCTGTGTCTAATTATTGAAAATCAAACTGAAGTTAATGTTATTTACAGTTCTATTAAGATCAACGATATCACTACATAGTATATAACAATTTTATTGGAAAACAATTCGATTGGAATAACAGGTTCTTCAACGAACAGTTACCCTACATTACTGGGGGAGTTATAAGCCTCTGTAATTCCCGATCTTGGATTACGCAGTTTTATTTACGTGCTCAAATCCAGTGTAACGCGAACAAATTAGCTTAACACTATATTGCTTACTGTTGCTGTCGTTACGAGCTGCGACATAAATACAGTTAATTCGATTATAATAACATCAAACACTGTTACAATGTTACCTACCTGTTGACTGAGTGGTGCATTTTTGATTCGATGCCGCGTAGTATTTTACATCACAGGGCTTTGCCATAAATTTTGCAAGCTTCGAACAGTACAAATTCTAAAATAGTTTAATGCAGGCTGTCGCACGATTGGGCAGGTCCGTCCGGATAAGTACCGCGACCTCACACGAGACCGGCTTGTAGTGGAAGAGTTATACATCTGCGTTTCGTCTGATGAGTGAGGTGACCGGGTGTTTTATTAAAAGTTGGCAACGCATCTGCAACCCTACATCTCGTGAACTGCCAGCTCGCTTGCCACCTTCCCACATAAAAAATATACTATTAGAGCAACCTTCTAGAAAGGCCGTCAAGACGGTACAAAGGGTTAAAAGACTTTCGTCCTAATTGGGAAATGTTGTAGAATTGTTTTTTTTTTTTTCTGGTGAAATCTGAACCGCAGTAGTGGCTTGTGCGTTCAACTCGTAATTTTCTCGAAATACCCAAGTCCGACAGTAGGAGCGCATGTTGACTCATTAAGTTACGACGCAACACCAGAAACGACGCCGCTTAAATAACTTTGTCCGCGAAGAAATTATCTCGGATCGGTCCTCTGGCAATTATTTCCGAGAGGCCGTTGACCAGCGGTAAAATGAAACGGGTTCGTCCGCGTGCGAAAATCGTTTTTGCGTTATGATTTTAAACTTTGACACGACAATATTATCGCTTGTGAATTAGTAGAAACTGGAAATTCAATATTCTCAGTCAGCCGCGGCTTTGACCGCGCGGTTCGTTTCGTTGTAAGAATTCTCTGAGGGAATTAAAAAAGGTTGCATTGTTAATATGTAGTGGATATAGTGAATAAGTAGTTTTCTTTATAGTATTGATTGCCGCACTAATTAGGTTAAGTACATGTAATGATAGTATAAGGTTTTGATAATAAATAAATAAAATACTTTGCCTGCATATGGCTGCTGGGTAAAGGCCTCCTCTGTACAATGGGTATTAGGGCACAGTATAGTCAACGGTTAGAAGTTATATATATTACTAGCAGACCGACAGACGTTATTTTGTAAACACGATTGAAATCCGAAAACAACTTATAAATAAATAAAAAACAATTCTCGAATCGACCTGAAGACCCACACAAAATTTCATTAAAATCCGTCCGGCCGTTTAGGAGGAGGTACGGTGACATACACACGAACAGAAGGATTATATATGTATAGTAGCGACCCGCCCCGGCTTCGTCATATACATATGAATCTTCCTCTTGAATCACTTATCTAGTAAAAAAAACCGCATCAAGATCCGTTGCATAGTTTTAAAGATCTAAGCATACATAGGGGCAGACAGACAGCAGGACGACTTTGTTTTATAATATGTAGTGATATAGGATAGATAATAATAGATATATCCAATCACGCAACACCATTGCGCAGCTGACATAACATTGTTTTTTTAGTATAATTAATTAATTTTAATATGCATGTTTCCTCACGTCGTTTTCCCCGAACGAAACGCTGAACATTCAGCACTTTAATAGAAAGTAACTGTTTTATTGGTGCCTATCGGAATAGGTTTTTATATAATTCAATACAATGTTATGTAAAACACAACCCGGTGGTTGCCTGAATGTAAGGAATTGTAAGCGAGGGCCCGGACAATTAGCTATCATGGCTCTTACCCCCAACTTAAACTCAGAAATTATTCTATTTCAGTCCACCCCGTCACCATGAATGCTGGAAAGGGTTCGAAATGTCGGGAATTAAAAATCGAAATTAAAACTCGATAAAATCCGTAAACTGGTTTCGTTTAAGTAAATCAATATTATTCAGTTTTGTTTTATTTCAGTTTACTTTATGGAGCTTGCAAGATTGATTTAGGTAATTTAGGAATACTTAACAAGATTTCAAGTTTAACATTCTCGCTGTATGGGAGACAGCTTAACTGATTGCTTTTAAGAATGATATTACGATAATTTAATACATTATTTGAAAGACTAAAACACTTTTTTTCGCGTCTCTACAGACAAATCTCAACAAAACGCAGTTTCAAAATGGAAGCAATTGTCCAGACCCCGGTTGGATCAACCGAGTACTCTTAGTTGGGTCCAATCACACGTTGCCATAGAATAAATCGGGCGTCTTTGGAATCGTAATATTGCGTGAGGAGGACTATGATCGAGACACGCAACAGTCTTTG
This sequence comes from Iphiclides podalirius, assembly GCA_933534255.1. Lineage (NCBI taxonomy): Eukaryota > Metazoa > Arthropoda > Insecta > Lepidoptera > Papilionidae > Iphiclides > Iphiclides podalirius. Next base: position 9,422,987 of record OW152834.1, read on the forward strand.
CTGTAGCAAGAACGTTCCGTGCAAGTATCACGACCTCACAGAAGACCGGCGTGAAGTGGGAATGTTTTACTTCTGCGCTTCATCGGGCGAGTGAGGTAACCGGGGCACACTTATTAAAAGTTGGCAACGCATCTGCAACCCTGTTCTGTTATCACTTGATACCAGGTCAACCGCAAGCACGCCCGCCATCTTCACTATATAGTATAAAACAAAGTCGTCCTGCTGTCTGTCTGTCCCTATGTATGTTCAGATCTTTAAAACTACGTAACGGATCTTGATGCGGTTTTTTTACTAGATAGGGAGATTCTAGGGGAAGGTTTATATGTATAATACATTGGACCCGTGCGAAGCCGGGGCTGGTCGCTAGTCTTAAATAAAAAAGTGAGGATACGTTATTCGAAATGAGAGGCGGTTTATCTTATTTTTTTAGACGGATTCGCACTTCGGCATGTTTTCATATTCCGGGTCAATCACCCGCGACGTTCCCATGCCGGTCGGCGGCCCGCAAACACATTTTAAATGGGTTTCATACTTTATTCCGAACAAACGACACGCGGCATTGATGGCGGCAATATACGAGCGCCAGCCGGGGTCAAGGAACGCGCATTTTACACTAATACGCGAAGTAAGCTTTAATTCGTTAATACAACATCTCCAAGCGGGGGCATCCGTGTCGTGAACTTACCTGTAGTATGGTTTTATACAAAGTTAGCGTGACCCGACCAGCGGATAGTCCATTTTTGACGTGATGCAGTCAGACCGACTATATGATAGAGTGGCAATGCGTCGCCACTCTATATTCTATCTACGTAGTACGAACTTGAATATTTCACACTCTTTCCATACCGGCGTGATAGCTCATTGTCCGGGCGCTCGCTTTTAATTCCATATACTCGAGCTACCTGAGTTCGATCCCTGGTGCCGGCACCAATGAAATTGTTAATTGCAAGTGCTGAATAATCACGTGCTCAAAAAACATCCAGGAGCATCCATCCACAAATACGAGGAAAACTACTTTCATTAAAAATATTTTCGTAATAATAACATAAAAAAATATTCCGAATATATGTGAATTCTGCCTATCCGCAGTGGGGTCGCGTGGTGGACTATGCCCTGTTACCCTCTATATAGAAGGAGGCCTTTGCCCAGCAGTGGGACATTTATCGGTAAGTAAAAGTAACAGTACTTTTACCTTACTTTTGTTTATAATTCCATACCGATTATTATTTATTGATGAAACCCATAATTCTCCAGCATTTACTTGCCTCATTTTGACGCGACACTCTCCAACTTACCGGCAACTTAGAGGACGGCGGTTTAATATCGTGATTTAAGTCCGCGGTGTAAGTCCGTGCCTCGTAGACCTATTTCATCAGACAACGTTAGATTCGCCGAGTTGGTCGGATTTAATTCGTATTAATTGCGAAAGTTCACTTGATAAACCGTCGACGTACACGAAACGGAGTCGTAAAAGCCTCTGAAGTGAGTGCGACATCAATTTACATCAATTATGTATGACTGAAGACTCATTTATATCGTCACTAGTGTCACCACCCGACCCTCTTTCCTACCTCTATAGGGAGCCATTTTGTTACTGGAATATACGACTAAAAACTTGGAAACCGTCAAAATTAAATTTTTAAACCATGTTGCAGAGCAGTGTAAGATTGCTTATTTTTAGCTAATTATTTTTTTCTTTATCCGCTAAATTAGTTATATCAGCCGATGTCATGAACCGATATAAAAAATAAGCACCCCCGATTAATATATACACACCGGCACAATTAGCGGAACACAAAAAAAAGCAGGATTTTAAAATCTTTTACTTGAGGAACTGGCCAGTTATGATATTTTTTTTAATTTATTGTCAAATTTGAAAATAGAAAATTAGATGACATACACTTTTTTCATTCATTTGTTTTATTTTCCCGAACAATACGTTTTGTCAACTTGTTCGAGTAATAACTACGTAATTGTAATTTTTTTGAAAAATTGCACTTAATGGTTTTTTATAAATTTGTTATTCTATAGGCAATTTTGTTTATTAAAAGCTCTTTATTATGCCTGACTTAACATCACTGGAAATCATTAGGGCTGATGAAATGAGAAGAAATGGCCATACCTACAGATCGATTGCCTCAAGGCTTCGTCGACCAGTATAAACGATTCATCGCAGCATCCAGCGGTACAGATCGTCTAATTCTCTTGTGAGGAGGAGGGGTCAAGGTAGAAAAAGATGTACATCGAGGCGAGATGACAGTTTTTTACAACTTGGAGTTCGTAGGAATACGCGATTAACGGCTGTACAAGCTCGAAATGAACTGGAAGACGTTCGAGGAGTACGAGTAAGTGAGCATACAGTTCGCAGGCGATTTGAAGAAGTTGGTTTAGGGTCGTATATACCTGCCAAAGGCCCAAAACTTGAGACGTCACCGCGTAAACCGATTAAGCTATGCGCGAGAACATCGTCATTGGGATTTGAACGAATGGCAGCAGGTTCTCTTTACTGATGAGTGCAGAGTTCTTTTAAAACAGATCCATGGGAGACAGCGAATATGGAGACGCAAAGGAGAACGCCACATTCAGTCTAATTTTGAACACACAGTGGCTTATGGTGGCGGCTCGATTATGGTTTGGGGAGAGATATGTTTGGGAGCTCGCACGGAGTTAGTGATAGTCACAGGAGGGACCATGACAGCAGATCGACACATCAGAGACATTTTAGAAGAACATGTTGTACCATTTGCCCCATTTATTGGTGACGACTTTATTCTAATGCAAGATAATGCTCGTGCTCATAGTGCACAATCGGTACAGGCATATCTGAGCCACGTAGCTATACCGGTGATGCAGTGGCCAGCAAATTCCCCCGATATGAATCCGATAGAGCATGTCTGGGACTTGCTAATTAGAAGGGTTAAATCCAGAATGCCACCCCCCAACAATCTGAATGAACTTGGAAACGCATTAATTGAGGAGTGGGAGCGGTTGCCTCAAGAAATCATCGATAACATAATCTGTAGCATGCCCAGACGAATGGAAACCGTAATCAGAGCACGAGGGGGAAACACTCGTTATTAATTTTGCTTTAATTTTATTGTTAAATCATTTAATGCTTACTTTTTTTATTTTTTGTGACGGTTCATAATCATCTAAAAATTTCACTTATTTCCAATTTCTTTATTTTTCAATAAAAAATAACGAAGACTTTTCAAAGTCGTTGTTAAAAGATGTTAATCAATTTGTTATTTTGTGTCTAATTACATTTTCGTCAAATATATGCGTTATTGTCTCACTTTTTTTCTGTTCCGCTAATTGTGCCGGTGTGTATATAATAACACACTAAAGCCAATAAATAAAACGTAAAATCTCGGTAGGTATACTAAAAATCATATTTTACATTTGGACCAGTTTTGTTTGTAACATATCTTTTGCTGGAGGATAAAAAAATGTGGTAAAGTAGCTGTCATGTATTATAGAAACATAAAACAATAAGTTCTACGTCATCCATATTCTAGTCCCGTCCAGTATTATAGTTCCAAAGTAAGGCCACAAAATACTGTAACTGTTCAATCATAATTTAAACCGTGGCTGAGCCACAGTCTTCGCTGTTGCACGAATGGGCAGGTCCGTCCGGGAAAGTACCACTACCTCACAGAAGACCGGCGTGAAGTGGGAGTGTTATACTTCTGCGTTTCGTCTGGTGGTGTGTGAGTAAAAATTAAGCCAATTTATTGTCCTCAAAATTTCGGTTGTATCATGGTGACCGCACTACGGCTAGGGTCTCAAACACGGAGCCCGTACATAAAGTGCGATATCTTTTCGACGCTCTAATTACAGGCGGAGTATGCGGATGGAATAATCATTTTCGAATTATCACGCGTCTCGTTCACACGTGTTCCGAATCGTTGGCTTTCTTGCGAAGCGTTCTGCGGACATCGTGTTTGAGGGAAGATTTCGGTTATGATGTAACACGCCTGTAGGGTGGCTACAAACCGATCTTAGTGACGCTGTTTTGAGGACAGTCCTTTCTGCTGTTTGCGTCGTACAACCAATCAATTGGCCAATTACAATGCTAATTACAAGTGTGTGTATGTACGATTTTAGTGTTTCTCCTCATCAAGAGGTATTTATACTTTGCACATTGAATGAGGTGACCGGAGACAATCATCTATTAAACTTTGTCAAAGTGACTGTGGTCATAAAGGTAGCGTAGTTGTTGATTGAATTGATTGAAAATTCGCTTGGTTCCCACCTTCTGTCAATAAAAAGGGGGTAGATATTTAAAAATGAGTAGAAAAGCTGTCGTAAAATTTTTTACAGCTGAAAGCATTAAAACTTGCATCTTTTGGATTTTTCCATTTAAGGAGCCGTGAAAGCTATGTTGTTAATTATGTCGTTGACAAATTGGCGTTGCTACTACGTTTAACGTTCAATCCTATATATTGGTTACATATATAATACATATTATTCACTCGTAGTTTACAAGACTAACATTTACCCTTTAACCCTTTTTGGGCTTTCGTTCGAGGAAACGTATCTATCCTCCTATCTAGGACGATGACGGCGAACGCTGCTTATCAACAACGGCTGCGTTGACTGTTAAACTAATAGTAGTACTGTTAAGTTAAATGTGTTGCTCAATTTTACGCTAAAAGGAGAAGGATTCTATGGTTGTATAGTCTCTATAGAAAGTGCTTTACCCATTTATGCAATAAAGAATTCTATGCGTAATTGTAAATATAAAATTTCCCCAGAGTAACTTATTAAAAAATGTAAAATGTTAATAAGTGATATAAAGTTATACAACAGAGTTAGCAAATAAACTGTGTCTTACCGCAAAATTGTGTACGAATGCTACGTAAGACTCGGGCTGCCGGACCAGCAGTAGGAATGTCGTCTTTATTCCTATGTGCTCTAGAATTCACTATTCCGCGCAGGATTATCGTGACGCCCCGCCACCTAATTACGGCACATCCAAGACGGGGTCGGGGGAAACAATTTGCAATAACGCAATATTATTTCAACGTAATAATGTACTGGCAGGCGGATGCTCCAAAATTTGTTCGGGCGGAGCAGGTGTTCCGAGCAACCGTGCCTACTCCGCGTTTGGCTTCCTCCCTAGTATTTACTGTTTTATATTCACATACACACGTCGGAGGAACTTGCATTTATTTAATGGCACGCGATCCGAGTACGACCTGCGTTAGTGCCTACTTCTCTAACCATATCCGCAATGCAACACTTTGCGAAACCAGGAATTTTGTACGAAATACAGTGGTATCTGGCTGTCTCTATGATGGTTACCGCTCTTTCTGATCGTCGCTTTCTATCATGTTTGCCTTTATATGTATTGATGTATATTAAACCTTTCTAAATTAGCCTTAATCTTTTTCGGAAATAAAACAGCCACGTTCTGCGGCCGAAATAAATATTTCACTATATATTTTTACACAGCGTTATCTAGTCCCAAACTACAGCGTTATCTAGTCCCAAACTAAGCACAGCTTGTAATATGGATACTAGACAGCTGATAAACATACTTACATACTTTTTTATCCCACAATATTTTTCCAATTGTGGAGATCGAACCCTCACCCTCTGGCGCATGAGACATTTCCTCTAGCCGCTACGCCAATCGGACATGGAACATAATAAAATTCTTTAAAAAAGCGATTCTTTCCACGAACAATATACCGCGTTTGATTTTTATTCATTGGTACAGAAGCGCCTCCTGTATCGCTTCGAGATAAATCGAAGGTTGTAGTATTCGGGTTAGATGAGCGTAATGCCATTGCGCCCTCAATGTTATACATTTCCCAAAAGAATATTGTTCCGCACCATCCCCGGCCAGTCCGCGCGTGCCGTAAAAACCTATGACCACCGAATAGTCGTAAATTTGAATTACATACTACTAGGGTTGTAACTGAGAAGTGGTCGGCCTCTACTAAACATTAGCGTTCAGTACACGATAATGTTGGTCGTTTGTTAACCCGGGGAAGATCTTTTTGAATGAACCCCTCCGCTTTTTGTTATCTGTTTCTCCGATGTGGTTTCGTTGTTTTTTTGTACGTTGTAATGCATCAAAGTCGCTCTAGTGGAAAGGTGCGCGGTGGATATCTTTTCGTTTCCGATAGAATGTCGGCGTGATAAGATCGACGGAAGGCTCTAGTGCAGTGTAAGCGACACGGAGTGTGCACAATACAAGATAATACGTGGGACGCATAAAAAAGTTGTTCTGTGATCGGAATAAAATTTACATTGTGTGTAGTTACACACAGGCACTGTACATCTACTTTGTATATAGGTATATTTTATTAAAACTTAATAGCACAAACTGACAATGTCATAAGTCATAGTATCAAATATACGGATTTTGACAAATACTTGTCTTAAGTTAGAAATATTAATTTTTAGCTTAAACATTTTATGCAAGGAACTATCCAAGTTCCATCTGATGAATAAATCCTGTCACCAATCATTCTCGATGCACTCCTTAGTCCTTTACTCTTCCAGTCAAAGCGGAATGCTAAGATATTTGATGGACACATGATCAAGGTATCTTTGGTCACACTTGGAGAACGTTCAAGCCGATGCCATTAACGATTATTATCGGTGACTTCATAGTTTCTGTTTGGTATGAATCCGTCTTCGGATAGTCCTTGGCTAGACTTTGTCGCATCGTTGAGGAGTCTTTATGTACTGTTGAGAGATGAAGTGGTCTGGAAATTATTTTGATGCGGTCATTCGATCGTTGTCTTGTCTTGACTAGAGCAATGTAGGTTAATTTCCACACTGTTGACGATATGTATTAATTATTAATGAAAATAATGGTGTTTTGAGACTTGGGTAAAATGTAATGTAAATAATAGTGTCATTACGAAATAAAAATCTAATATGAAAAAAGTCTAAGGTAAGACAGTTCACACAATGAATCTTGAGTGTCATATAAAAACCACATTTACCATTTTATACACTACAATAAATATTTCTATCTAGTGTATGTGTTTTAAATTCACTAATATAAACTATTATGACTTTATATGGAAACAACAAAGAAATGATTAGCTAAAATGAAATAAATTCAAACCAAAAGCTAGTACCTAGTACGTTTTGCATCTCATCAAATCTTTCATTTAATATCTATCCCTCATAATATTTTCTCGTGTATTGCAAAAAGAAGAATTATTGTAAACAGATGGGACTGCGTTGTCGCCTCCCATAAGACAGTTCGAGCTATTTCTTAATTTACTAGTGAATCGTTAAACACGCGACGGGCTTTGTAGGAACCCGATAACATCGTTTTTTCCGTCCGCGACTGCGTGGTGCGTCTAGTGATGCCCCATTGGTGGCTTAGGTTAATTTAAATTTATCGACATTTTTTACTAAACCAATAGGATATGAATCATTATTACTTGTTCTTTTTATGTAATCATTCAAGCGGGTATTACCTACTGTCAGCAATAGCCACCTGGAGCACCGACCAATAAAAAGTAGGATGATTACGTGCAAGTACTGGTCTGACATATTATAGATACTTTCAAAGTATCATTAGGTATACACAGTGAGGGTGGGAACAAATTTGATTGGAGTCAATAGCCACCACTACCTATTGGAGAATTATAAAGAAACTCTTTAGTAAACTATTGCTGATGGGATAGAGGTATCATGATACAAAACTTGGATAGCCTTTTCGATCTCCGTCAATCGTTCATCGGCCCGTTTATATCTATAGTTTGGTGTGTCTTAGACAATTCGATACTAACTAAAGGGTCTCGGTACATCACTATCGCTCGGTTGCTCCCGCGATGAGACGGCCTGCGACCTTTTTTTCTACACCATCTGCAGGTAACCGGAGAGATGGCGTGACGTCGCATCGACGCCGCTAATGCGCCCCGGAGAGCGACGTCCCCGGACACTGGAGTTTTTGTGCGCCCGCTCCGTAATGGAATAGTAAACACGGTCGAATTGGTTGCCTCTCTATTCATTGAACGCCAGGCTTTTAGGATTTGCATGTGCGCAGAAATATGTCTCGGTGGCGCCGAAATAAGCTTTTGGCTACTGATCGTGGTAAGCTATTCGGGTTCGGTGTCGGTGGTCGTGGATTCGATTCTTACAAGGACTTTCTACTTAGGGACGGAAGTATTTGTGTGAGCCACAGATAATTGAGACGTCAGGCATGCGGGCCCGTCGTAAAAACAAAACCGCTTGTAACATGGTTTACATGTTGTATCGATCCCATATACGATAAATTAGCTCAAAACGATGATGTGTGTGGAAATAATTATGTCACCCAGTCGTGGGTCAAGATTTGTACTTTTCAACTTTGGTTAGGCTCATCATGCTCGCGCCCGATGTATTCCTGATATGTTGAAGGATTTTCTATGTTTGGTGAATTAGATAACGGGCATATCAATCTTAGATGTTAGAGAAAAAACATTACCGAGCTTTTATGTCAGCTTTTATGCTGTTAAATCATTCTAAGTTTAAACTGGACTTGATCACAATTTTGAACTGGTTAGGGTTATATCAAGCTTGTTGTAATCTATATTTAATATCAAATTATTTCTTTGGCGGTACTTACTGAGATTTGATCAATAATGTCTCCCGGGAAATGCCAGTCGACATCTCATAATTGTGACTCTGAATTATTTTTATATTATTTAGACGAAGCCTTCATCGCACAACCGACTCGATATGTTGTTTATCCCATAAAATTTAGTGGAATCTCCGCCGCGGCATAATATAACCGGGCGAAAAGAGAAGAAACGGTCTGCACCAGGAGCGAGAGGGACACTCGGTCTTTGTCAGCGCACTAAATATAATCAGCGCTTGTTTATCCAAACGCAAGCCCTTAACCCTCGGCGCGGCGGAAACAGCGCAGCTATTTTAGTTAGTTAAAATAAATCCAACGAGTCTTTGGCCCCGGGTTTACTTTACTTCATATTTTATTACCGCTTCCGCTCCCTCGTCTATGTAAGTTCTATCGCCGGGACGTCTGTTAGCGACGCAACGTTCTGCTCTATCTCCGGGCTCCAGTCGGAATATTCGTGGTGTTGATTTAGCGATGTTAGCTCGACTCCCGCTCGATTTTAGTTTCGCTTCGCACGTGCATTCTAGTGGTGGAAGTAGATTCGCCTGTGTCAAATTAACTGAATAATTGTAACGTTAGGCGCTTTACTTGCTCGGGTACGAGCACGTCCAGCTATGTAAAATGTAAACCATTCCTAAATAGTTTTTTTTATGTTCAGTGCTTTAAAAATAATGGTTAAACTATTCTTTCTAGTCTAACCATATCTACTATATAGGAGAACATAGCAGTGTCTATTATTATAAAGGCTATATTTGTCTCCTTCACAACTGAAAATACGTTTAAATATCACAAGCCTCCAAGGCAACCTCGACATCAGATACCAAAGGATTGAACCACATTTCCTTTTGATGTTGGAAAATTGGAAATAATTGACATTCGGGGCGTATTAATTTCGTTTCTACTAACAATGTGTTCGTAATACTTGACGCCAACGCGAAATTATCCCGTATAAGGCACTCCGTCGTGATTAACAACACTTTGGACGCCCAACCCTTATAATACCTTTATAAATTCACCAAGAAAGGATTTAAATCACAATGCGTCAAGTGGGCCCGATAGGACGTGTGTATGACGGGCTTCTCGGATCCGACATCCCCGTTAATAGGGTCTGGTTTTGTTTTTACCCTTCGTATTTGTGTTGTCGTTTCTTCTTTATTCCTAATTCTCTTTTATGCTTTAGATCCAGTGTTGTCGTTTGGTGAAATTGCAAGTCAAATTTTGAATAAGAAGTTCATTCTTATGAACCGTTATTATTAATTTTATTGATTTAACCTCGGTGCTCATTAGCCCCTGAAGATGGGATGAAACAAAACAGTTTCGATCATCAACATTATACATTTAAAAGTATGTGCATCATCACTTGACACCTTCTGGTTCAAAATCTGTGTACTGGGCTCAAAGAATGACATAGTTAAAGATCAAAATGCCCACTTTTGGGTGTTGCAAATGTTCATGGGCGGTGGTTATCACTTAATATCAGGTGAAGCGCTGCGTCGATCGGCACTTGATCACATAAAAAAAATCGACCTTACTCCCGTTTTTGCATGGAACATATCCTAGTTCGATAAGTATTGCCTAGCCATAGCCTCGATTAGTTATTCTCGTCTTTCGAAATGGGGTCTCCTCAACTTCGAGCATAGAATAAACTTTGTGGCAGAAAAAATATTCAGGCGCGCAATATTTTCGCGTTATAAGATGCTCGTATCTTTTATGCAGTTTTCCAATACCGTAAACCCCTTTAGGTCTTGTAGTTTTATTATGCTCAAATATTGGTTCCAACTGACCACTGAGTCACCCCTCCGTTACCGTACGTTCACGCGTGATGGGGACAAGTTGAATATAATATACGACGGAGTGTGTAAACATTTGGAACACGCAATTCCTGGAAACGCAGCACGTGTCATAACTTCTTTGTGCAAGTATAAATATCGGAGGCGGAACAATGGAATGAGTCTGCAGTTGCTGAACGCTTTGTTTTATTAGTGTTGTGCTGATGTATGTGTAACATCGATATTGATCTTTGTGTGACCGTAAGTCATAGTTACGCACCTGTTGCTTGGTGTGGTATATTTTCTGTCTCATAGGGACTTTCGCTTGACAAGCAGGTTATTGTAATGGATCGGTATCTTACATTAAAACGTTGACGCGTCAAATTAGTTTTAATAAATAAAAAAGTCTAGATAAAAAATGATGATATTATTCATTACTCTTTATGTGAAACTCTTTTTATTGCTTAACGTTTCTTTTGCTAATGATGTAATGAATAGTATGATTCTAATAAAAAATTTCAAAGGAATGATTTTAACAAAGTTCCTGTAATATTTCATTTATACATAATTTGACGATCACATTTCGAACTCGGAAAAACTTCATATCTAATATGGTGTCCACTAATTGTCTAAAGGACAAAAATAAATTCAAATACGCCGCAACAGAGTTGAAAGTATCCGATTGGGCAATTTCCCAAAAGGAAAACGGCGGGATGAACCCAAATCCTCCCATATTAATGTTTCAATGCACGTCGCGGACTGCGTCAGATTTGGTACAAAAAGAGAAAAGGGCGGGGTGAAAAAGGAACATTGAAAAAACGTCGGCAGACGAGTCGCCGTCGTCGGTCCCGGCGGAGTGTTTAAATAACGTCTGGCCTCAAACAATGGGCCCCGTCCGACCCTCCGCTTTGTTATGCTAAAATTAAGGCTCCAATTCGACAAACCGGTATCGATACGCCGCGACCGTGTCTCATCCTTGCTTACGCCGCACCGATGGTTATGACGTTAAAATCTCGGAAGATTGGCCAATGCTTTGTCCGTATCGTATGGTTTGCTTTAGGCCTCTCGGTTTATACACTTTAACGGACTCGCTGCATATGGAACTTCTTGCTGACGATCTAATTTAGATACCTTGTTATTCTTGTCTGCGTAAGAAACTATTTTACTCCAAGACCAATATATGTTGCTGTTAAGGCCTCTGTGCGTTGGGAATTTCGTTTCAGAGGTTGTGAAATATCGTAAGTTTATTTATGTACTATTGTATATAATTTGATACAATGTTCATACCACCAGTATAAGTGAAAGTACAACTCAAACTAAAGAGCTCCGTAATCGCCATTGAATTGTTTGTCAAGCAATGTCACACTTAAAAAGGACTTTTGCTAGCCAGTAATCAAATTGAAAACGCATATTGCGGGCTGGTATTAAACCTCATAGTAACCATAATTTTTTTAACAAACATGTTTAAAAAGCTTGTCAGTAATAGAAATAAAACGTTAATCTTATTTTTATTCCATCACAATTCCGCATGAAATTATCATTTACAGTATCATTTGTATTCAAGATATAATTTTCTCTGTGTATACTGGATTTACATACTACTTTTGACATAATTGGCTTTTCAATTTTAACCTTCCCAAATTTCGCTACTGGATCGTCGCCTGTTTCTCGTAAGCAGTGCTCCACTGCTCATTGCGTCGTTAGCGTCTAATGCGAAATTTGCGCCGAGTAATTAATCATTTTCCTAATAATAATTAATACGTTGTTCGTCGTGTACTTACTTAATGGCTGATGTGAAACTTGGCATCTCGAAGTTATCAAGCCGAATTAGGCGGTGTTATCTAATAAATTTAATAGGGAATAATGGCTTCTTAAAACTTCGGCTATGGTTTTGCGAAGCACGAGTTCTTACTTAATTATGTTCATATAAACCTATAACCAATAATTAGTACTGTAGTCGTGTTTCAAATTTTTGCTGTCAATGAGGCGGTAAACGCTAGACTTGTTGTTACCAAAGTATCTAGGAAGACACTGTCTATAATTAAATCGTCTTATAAATATTCGAAATACTCCACATCTGACATCTCTCGGTGGTTAATCCATGTTAATATTGATCTACAGCCTACATTATTTTTCTTTATAAAAATTACGATCAATGAATGATATACGAAATGCATAGCAATTTTTTTAATTACGTAATTACAAAATAAAAAAAAATTACAATTGATTACAGATAATGTTATTTTTGACACTCTCGTTTCGGAATTCATTGCACGTGTACAGTTCGAAAAAACCTATATATAGATTTGTCTCATCGAATCTCGTCTTGTTAACATCTAATACGCGTGAGGTGATAACGGCAAGCGGAGAACTCGTGGTCCGCGCGTTTCCATGTTGTCACGTTATAAACCGTAGTGTGGCCCAGCTTAAACCGAGATTAGCTCGGCTTATACGTGTGACGCGCGGCCGTTGCTTGTGTGTTTAGGGCCTAAATTGTTGCTTGTTAATCTTTGCCCTGTGCTCGGTAAAAGGGAAGCAGCTACGTGATAATCGGAGGGATCTTCGGTGGAGTTCATGAGGTCGCTCCTAGATGTACATATATATTTTGGATTAATTGACGAATGTTAATTACGATGTCGAACAATAAGTACGTTTTCGTATGTAAACGGAAATGCAATTGATCAAATTTGCTCGAATAAAAATGTTCTAAAAACGTTATATAAAACACTCAATATGTAGGTATGTAAGTATGTTTGTCTGATGCTTTCGCACACTGTACAGCATTAAACCTTAAGATGGATGTCAACATATGTGGTCGTTTCGTCATCAGATTCCTTTCAGTTGATGCCACTGATAATGTTATTATGGCAATGTGGTTTCCGCAAAAATTAAAATAGATATTCCTAGTTAGCAGTTTTAAAGCTTACCGTTTATTGTTTCATTTTAATCACTTTCTTAATGTCTTCATTTTTCTATTTTCAGGTACGTTATTCAATGTAGCATCCATACATAACGCGGTAAATATATTTTAATTGTAAACCGAATTAGGAATTGTCGTGATAGTTTTTAGTTTGGTGTTTTTCCATGGACTAAGGTCTATTAAAATTTCTCCTAACCTCTTTACCACGTACCCGAGAAGCATTTGGATTATTTTCAAATGGTGTCGAAGAATATTTTTTCCGAGAAGAAATTAATTTCGAACAAAAAGTCGGTTGATAACCTTTACCTTGCCATTTATAAATACCGCTTTAAAATTCTCCCCGAGATTTATCCAGGATTATCTTCAACAATATCCGCTCTTATATTGCTTAGAAGTTTTAACGTAAACGTTTATTCGTAAATAAATGTTCTTTACGACAATAATAATTTAGTTATTTCCATATTCAAGTTTTGAATTACTTATTTTGTGGGAGCCCGAATATTAAAATCTATTTTCGACAATAAAGAGAATTGTAATAAGGCCGAGAGATAATTTATCTAAATTTTACTTTCGATATCTGTATATTATTGTTTATAAAGCTTGTAACTTTAATAAATCTGTTACTCAATTAAATGATAAATTTTCTAAACAGGACCAAATCAAGTTAGTTTGTTTTTTGTCTTGTGTCTGGGAGGCTCGCCTTTCATTCAATATACTCCAGCAACCTGAGTTCGATCCCCGGTGCCGGCATTTTTAAGTGCTGATATATCATGTGCTCCGCTGTGAAGGAAAACATCGTGAGCAAACCTGCATATTTTCGAAATAATAACAAAAAAACCTGAGATATGTTACTTTGTTTAGAGGAGCCCATACATGGGAGGAGTCTATACATGTCCCAGCAGTGGGACATGTATAGACTGTTACGTTACTTTACCTTACTTATATATGAGTATTATTCCAACTTCAAACAGTTCTTTATACCATAGGAAATTAATCAATACGAGCTAATTCATTATAATTTAATCAAATAACTTTTGAGTGTTAAAACAATTGTCTCTATTTTTCCGGGCATTTGTTCAAATATGTATGACATAGTTACTTATTTACCGGTGTGATTTCACAGTTCACAAATTATTGATTAGTACACCGCGTACGCACGTGTGACCATACTAATATTAGAACTCTCAAAACATTGGAAAATCCAAGTTACAATAGAATTTAGGACTATAGTAATAATAATTTCTTATATTTACGGGTATATTTTTCATTCTTCATTCTTTACTGTAGGTACACAAAATTAAATCAAGAACAAAGTTAAGGTTACAAATAAACGTACAAAATGTATACAACTAGATATACTTATACTCTAAACCAGTGATTCACAACCACTGTGCCGCGGCACTTTTGTGTGCCGCCAAATTTCAAAAGTGTGCCGCCAAATTTTTCAAATATAATTATAATAATGTTAATATTATTAAATTATATCATTTAAAAAAATTTTTTTTGGCATTAGCCAACATTAAAACTAAAAAATGATCAAGATTATTAAATGTAGAAGACGATATGAGAGTAGCATAGTCATTTTTACGACCAAATATAAATGAAATTATCAAAAAACATCAAGCTCAAATTTCGCATTATTAGCTTGTAATTAATCCCTTAATAAACGTTTAGTTATTATTGTAGTATATATTAGTTTATTTCGTATATTTAAAAGTTTTGTCATAAACTATTTATGCAGTGTGTTGTAGTAAGTAAATAATTTGTATCTTTTTCTTTGTGTGCCGCCAAATTTTGAAATCGTTAAATATGTGCCGCAACAAAAAAAAGGTTGAGAATCACTGCTCTAAACTATAAATATATTAAAATTAATTTTATGGTTTAATTTAAGTAAATAAAACATATATTACTATAAAATAATATAATTCAGTATAACAAATAATAGTATTAAGTATATAAATACAAGTATATAAACATTCTAACATAAAATAACATACATTACATTTGGAATTATCAAATGAGACTGTTAATACGGAATTTATCATCGCGTTTATCTGATTTTAATTTAACGGTGTCTTTACGGTAAAGTATTCAACTTTACAATTTTATAGTTATTGGATAAGATGTTTGATTCCCTAATGTAGGGACTTTAGGGACTCTCACACTCCCGTTGTTTAACCGGAACTACGGTCAGTTTCTAAAATCTTGTTAAACTTATTCAATATTTACGAATCATTCATCTTCTTACACCGAATTGAACGTATGCAAGTGTTTCGTACGTCATTCCGGCTGGAGATAGCCCCTTTATTGTGTTAAAGCATCGTATTCCAATTAATATTACGACAGGCGACTGGAATATTACGGCCATCTCAAACTTCAAGAGCGTCTCGTGTTCTGCGATTGGCAGCACATATGATTACCTGACGCGTACACGCAATATCCGCCCTTAATAGCAAGCGATACGATTTATTATCCGATGAGGGGCGGGATCTAATGTATTCGAGTGGGGTAGGTAAAAGGCGAACGTAATCCGCCCGGTGCGTGCGGTTTTAGTCCTTATTCGAGGGCTAATTAGAGCGATATTTTAAATACGCGCTCACACGCTAAAGGTGGCTGAGGAACCTTTTGAAAGGCGTATAAAGGACGCCTCTACATCTATAACGATAGCTTTTTTAATCATTTCGGAGTCTCGATTTGTATCAACGAAACTGTTATTTCAAAGGTAACGTCGTACTCCATTTTATTATAGACTTTAAATATTTTATTATAGCCTTTATAAAACTATTGCATTAACGTTTACTTAGAGAACCCACTCACTGGAGACAAGATTCGTTTATTGCAAACATAATCGTTCGTCACACTTGAAGCAGTCAATCTATGAGTGACAGAGTATTAACTTTAATTATAATGTTATTAATAAACATTTAGTCACTTTAGACTAACAATGTCAACACAATAATTATTAAAAAAAAGCCTACTGCCATTTAATTAGCTTTATCGTTGCAAAGCAGTTTTATGAAAACGAATATGAAGACATTCCCCCTAATACGGTTTATTTTTAGCCCGTATTATTACTCTTACTGGATGGAAGTAGAACCCGCGACCAGCGGTAGCCAAGTCATTACCTGATCAACTGCGTCAACCGACCTTAACGTTCATAATGTAAGCAATTCTCATGCAACGAATAAGTGCGGGAAGTAATTAACCGTATAACATATAGCAGTCACATACAAGCGACTTCCTTTCACTGTACGCTTGGAAACTCGATTTTATATTTATCTTATCGCTGCTACGGTTTACAATGAAACGTTCGATAGCTTTAATTAGTATATCTTGAATTATCAGCGCCGTCGGCACCTCAAATGGTGTGATGATTACAAAAGCAAGAATTTTATAACAATAAACACACAATAATTTTAATAAAATATTTCGAACTTAACGGCAAACTGTTCGTATTAAATCTGACAGTAGACCGGTGTGCAGTGACAACAATACTTGAAACTCCTCGATCCTTTTCATGACCATGAGAGTCGAGTTATGGAGATACAAAATTTGAAGTGACCCTAAATGTTGAAAAACTGTTTAGCGATTATATATTACTAGAAAAGGAAGATAAACAATAAGAAGGCGGTTCTACATACACTGACAATTTTGAATAAAATCATCTGCCATACTTCTTACTACTACTACAAGCCATACTTTGGGACTTCAGGTCTGGATGTTATGAGAGGAATGATATAAGTACATTAATTTGTTTTCCAGTTGAGTACTAAGGCTGAATTCCAGAGGAATACGCGACGGCTTCCAGAAGTACTTGAGCATTTAGTACACCTTTCTCGCTTATTAAGCGCTATCTTTTGGCAGTACTGATAAATCTAGGCGTCACTTGGCCGCGACTGGACGGGAAATGGGTTCAAGCCTCAAATCAATGTAACATTTCCCATATGACCGTGTTATGGGCACATTAGGCACTGGAACAAGTCGCGCGACCGCCCACGCGCATCGAACCGTAATTTTTTTATACCCCAACGCATCCTTTCTTCGACGCCATATTGGAATTCCGTCCGCCACCTGCGCACACAAAAATGCACTCCATCCCGAGCGAGCAGAGGTCAGAATCGAAGGGCGGCCGCGCAATTGGCGCCCGCATTGTGGACCCTAAGCTCCGGTAATAAAGGCCTACCCATAACGCTGCGCTCCGTTCAAAATCCCATTGTAGCGATGAATAGACCCTGATTTGGGTCTCGGATGATGCGACGTGTCGACGTTTTTTTTTTTAACCCAACGGGTCTATAAACCTTTTGGGATATTAATCAAGAGTGGCGTTACTTTATCATTTTTCTTTTTTTTTTTGCCCCGCCGTCATTCTATTTTCTGTCATTTTAGGTGCAGACCAGTGTACTTGGATGAGATATGATAAAACGGTGTTGATGATTTAGTTTACAAATTTCCGATGAGGAAAAGAAAATCAGCAATAGAACAGAATACAGCTTGTAACATTTTTGCAAAAGTGGTGCGTGCTAAGCTTTAGTGAATTAAAAAGGGACTATAATGATGGCGTATAAAATGAACGCTTCTCCAAGCGCGTTGTATCTTAATATCGAAGAGCCGTAGGGTTGAAACAGTGGAGTTTTCGATTTTGTAAACATTTTACGTATATGTAGATTTTAGTCTTATCCGAACCCTTTATATACAACATGAAATAAATGTTTACTGTTATTACACTCTTTTACTGTCGTTGTATGATCAAAATAAATACAAATTAATACTCAGTTCAGTTCTATTATTTGATTTTTTTTAATTTGATAATTGGAAATGCTTATATTTAAATGTATATTTTTACTTTGGACAATAATAAACTTTATTATTATTTTACTGCACAGTACAATCTTTATGATACGAGTTTGTGTCCACAAAACTCCAAAACTAGGCGATGGATTGACTTGATATTTGTTCACAACATAGCTATTAAACAGGAGAGTGTTTTTGTATATTTTATTACCATAAGTCTACTATAAGTCCCAACGGATATGAACAAGAAATTGACGTGAAAATCATTTCTCAAACCGCAGGTTGACAGCCCTGCGCGGGTCGCGTACCGCCTAATCGTAATTATTTTAAAAGGAGACGTTTCCCGATTTATTATTAAGCGTTCGCTATCCAGGCACCGGCGGCTTCGGTGGCGAGGCTCAAGAATTCATAAAACGATCTCGGAGCCACCCTAAATTATTCAGCTGCGAATGCTCTGATGTAGATTTATTTCGATAAATAGAGACTGTGGCAGAAACGTCCTAGTGTTAGCGGTTGGTTGCTAAGCTTAGTGTCTTAGGTTGACTGGAAAAAATGCTACCTTAGAGATAAAGCCGCCTGTATGTACACTTTGTTTCCTATATTTTCCTTTTATGTTTTACTACCTACTTGTCTCAAACGTTCGTTCGACCATTCGTGCGACCTATGCTGTCGCCCCAGACTGTTGTGACCCTACCAAAGTTAAACCACTACTAGAAGAACATTATTGTATCATGAACCTAGTCTTCCAATGTCCCAGACATGCTTATGTCTATTATCTTTATTTATTCACAAAATAAAAGTGTGTTAAGTATATTTACTAGTTATCTAGTACTATGATTATATTATAGAACTAGCGATCCGCCCCGGCTTCGCACGAGGGCAATGTTTTATACATACAAACCTTCCCTTTTTTATTCACTCTATCCACGTCAAACCGCATCCAGATCTGTTGCGTAGTTTTAAAGATCTAAGCATACATAGGGAGAGGCAGACAGTGGGACGACTTCGTTTCATACTATGTAGTGATTGCTCAGTTTGGGACTAGAGATCGTTGTGAAAAAGGCGCTTGTTAGTGCGCGAGCCGAGCCTGTCGCCTCCTCCCATAAAACTATTACCTTCCTGTTTGTCCGGACGCCGAAATTTCGAGGAAGCCATTACGGACCGCGTAAAACAGCGGTGTCCGCCAGTTGATTCATCCCAGCTTTGTGTTCATGCAAATGTTTCGTGTTTTTTTCTCCGTTTCAACGGAAACCATCGCGCCGCATAGTAATTTTGATTTCGGCCCGTCGCATCTACGAGCGGTTGCGTCATTCAGAATGACTTCCTTCTAACGCCATTGCGATATTTAAATACGATGTATTGAAGACGTTGAAGTGACATATTGTGTTTCCGTCAGTTGGTTTGTCTCCTCAAAACCTCGATTAGGTATGTTCGATGTTCGATGACTTTAAGAAACCCAATGTTAGGAGTGAGCTATACTAGGTAAAATCGAGTACCTGTCACGCCTGTTCCTGTTATTTCATACTATGTTGCTAAGTAACAACTGTTACAGTATGTTACTGTATGTAATGTTCTTCTTCCCTTTCTAACAAAGCTATAAGACCGATGCAAGAAAAAGATAGAGCTTGTGACAGTGACAGTGTTCAGTAACAACTGTGACAAGAAGTAACAATTTTTATCGCTTTCTATGTAACAGTCGTAAGCATGTATGAAGAAAAGCTTGTTACAGCGTGTTAAGAAGAATTTGTGTGGAACAGGAACCGTTATTTAAGTTTGTTCGTAACTGGTAAAGTCCGTTATCTCAAAATACATGTTATAAATGTAACAACTAAATACCTGTTACGATAAATTTTCCTCCCTCCCCAGTATACTAAAACCGGGACATGCTTTCATGCATGACGGTGTTGACCAAACAATAGACTTCTTCGCATTCCGTCATTCGTAAGTTGGTAATGTCACGTGTTTCCTATCGAAATGAAACTATGTAGGAAAGCTATAAATTATTTTACCGAAATCATTGAATTTTAAATTAATCATTCAATTGTAATATACAACAGTAACAACACCCATTTTAATACTAATAAAAATGTTGATAGACCTATCAACTTGAGAAACCTAGCTTTTAGAATTACCCTCATCACCGCCTTTTTCGAGCAATTGTAGGCACTTGATTAAAACTTCCCAGCGCTAATTAGACCTCTTAAATGGTCTTGGCAAAAAGCCACAATGTCTTACTGACGATAGAGGAGAGATCCCGCTGCCTATTGGGTTCAAAAGCAATCTCGAAGTTTATTACCGAGATAAATGAAAATACGCTCTTTCATTGAAAGACTCATCCGTCGTTGATGTATAATTCTCAATTTAAAAAGTGGGATTGAATATACAGCAAATGTAACTTTTTTTTAAACTTTTCTTTATTTCGGAATACAGCTGGTAGACTGCTGTGCGATTTCTACTTATGGTTTAAGGGAGAAGACTCAAATAACAGTGTCCATTATAAGCTAAGCAGGCTTATCCTAATTCCTTTTATTTACTCGAATACGACGCATTAATGGTATAGACTTATTAAGGGATTATTTGTCGAAATACGATCGTAAATCATTCAATTTTATAAATAAATTATTATTCAATGTTATTCATTTAAAAATTTTTTGGCTATACTTCACTCCGTACAACTCTTTTACAGCAGGTTATTACGTGTTTATAGTTGACCGTAAACAATGAATATAATATTTTATTTCATATCTTGTATATAAATTTTAGATTTCATCACTTAAATCTCTCTCTTCCCAAAGTTTAATTATGTCGAAACTCATATAAATCGATACACGCAGTATTGTGAAAAAGGGATCCAAAGTTTACAGGTGGCAACGCATCCACGGGTGTTGCAGAGACCAATGGACGGCTTTTCTTAACATCAGGTGAACCGCCAACTCGTTTGCTATCTTCTGATATAAAAATAAGATTTCATGATTTATAGATGATTGACAAACTATCATTTTAATAATTATATAACTTTTTAAAAACTCGTTTCATAAGGTCTGCTATCCTGGTACATCTCTTATAATCATTCTAACATATTTTACCGATTTCCTCTCCACCGAACTCTTATTAAGATATTATGATAACACGAAGATTATACGTGTTTGAGATAAGACATGCAAGATCAGGCACAAACGGTTAGAAAGTCCCAGTCAGTATCTTGAGATCCGTCGTAATAAAAAGGTCTTTCCTTACAGTAATGTACACAATAGATCCAGAGATTGAGCAAATGCTTTAGCACTATTTGGCCAGACGTTTGCTTATATTATACAGTAATTTTCAATTTGTGTTTCCTGTTTATTCCGTAGTTTTATGACATGACACATGTGTTTGCAGAAACACAACTACATATTCAATACCAATCGAACCAAAATATTGTAAACACGACATGACAACAGAGGCAACACGAATGATGGTTCAGGTTAATAAGGATTTGTTGCTACCGAGCCAAAACAAGGACGCTAACTTTAAGACCTTTGATTGTTTTCTATGTAATTACTCGTTGTTTATTAATTTAAATCTAACAGTATCATCTCCGTTGTCTACATTAAGACGAGAACCTTACACGAATTTATGTTCTGATTTCGTTGATTTCCTCAATTGTTAATTCTTCATTTATTTCTTCGTTGTTGTCTCTCTCTCCCCCCCTCTCCCCCCCCCCCCCCCCCCCCCCTCTTCCCCCCCCCCCCCTCTCTCTCTCTCTCTCCCCCCTCTCTCTCTATCCCTCCCCAATACGTAAATCTTTCAAGTACATAGTGAATGCAATTGTTCATTGTCTCAGTTTTTTTTCTCAGCCTGGGTGTGTATAAAGTTAAGTTAAGCTAAGTACAAAGCGAGTTTCGTTTATATAGTCTGATTCAACGTATTATTTTATACCGCAAGATGTCACGTGCCATTTGATATTACACACACTTATTTTTAGGATAGTTGCTTATTGCTTCCTAAACAATTAACGCCATAAATTATATTAAAAGATTTATATTTCTGTCGATCAAGTTTCCAGAAAGGCCAACAATGTTTTGGAACTTCATTACTGTTAGACGTTCGCTCATTTATTTACTCTTAAATTTGCCTTCTGTTAGTTTCTTTTGCACCAGTTCTTTTAGAAGTTACATTCCTCCGTTCCTTTGAAGATAATTATTACAGCCGCATACAATGTAAACCGGCGTCGTCGTGTTATTAGTTCTCTTTACAAATATAGTTCGACGCGAAGGGAGATTTCGAGGTTATTACCATCACTCAGCGGTAACAGCACAGAAACATCACAAAGTAAGCTTTTAAGTATTGCGTATAAATGAAGATTTATCGTCCGGCGGCAATGCGGAGCGTGCTCAAGTGTAAGTGCGCCTTAAATTCGTCGCGCCGTCAAACATGTCGTAAAGCAAAATTAAACCGGGCACAAAAATACCACGTTTCCTCCGTATAAATCTCGGCGCGACAAGTCCGGGTTAATTTCGTCCGGGCGGTAAATCCACTTTGACGTCAGGTGGCCGTTCGCGCCGAGCCAACCCGAAACCTTGCAACGCACCCTTGTACTTCGCAAGTTAGTCCCTCGTGTCGTAACAATGCCTTCGATTTCGAATTAAAATTGGCTACGTTGTTCTACCGCCGATAGCTTAGGGTCCGGGCGCTCGCATTTAATTTAGCCTACTCGAGTAGCCCCAGTTCAGACCCCGTTGCCGGCACTACTGAAATTATTGATTGCAATTTTACGTGCTGGCTTATCACGTGGTCAGCGGCGAAGGAAAACGTCGTGAAGAAACCTGTATATTATCGAAATAATAACAACAAAAACATTTCGAAGATATGTATACGGGTTGGCAAATTGTTAGTTGGGCATATATACCGAATATATCTGTTTCATGTTCCATAAAAGTATTCTGTATATGTCAGAAAAGATAGGCATTCTTAGACGTGATTAGTGTCAATCGACAATTCGCCGTAAGATTTCGTATTACTGTTAAGTCCTCTAATGCGGCCCTACCCGCTGAGGAGGGCCTCAAACCAGCGGGTTCTAGCTAGCCCACCGGTTCTGCGTTCGATGAAGCGTTAATATTCTCGGGAATGAAAGCGTTAACATCAGTTAATACAAGATACAAAATCTTTTTGTTCCAAACTTTAAAATTAAAAGAAAGAAGAGTTTCGAACAAACCTTGACCGTTGCATATCTTTTGATAAAAGTAGAAAATCGTACAATGCCCAATTCGTTTTCTTTAGTATGATTGTTGTTGCTATTTCTAATGTTATTTATAACTATAGGAAAGCTACTTCTGGGGCCGTTGTATTTGCTCTGTAAATTTCCGAAGGGCGTTGCGCTTAATTTCGCTTGAACGTTACTGCTCCCCTACAGTGCCGGCGTAAACCCTCCATTGTTCCGGTCCTTGGTGTAACGACCCTAATGGCCCCGATGTAAATTTGCAAATAATAATGATGGCGATCCATAAACATTCCTTACCATAGGCCTCTTCCTAAGTGGATTGCACGGAGAATTGAAAGTAAATTCGGGGAGCGGCTCAGATCTCGCCGAACGATAACAAACAGACTTGAAAAAGGAAGAGATTTTATGTTCGACGGGAAGATGTTTTTAAATTTTATATACAGCTATATTCCAGCTGCAAATCGGATGCATTTTGATGGATGGATGATGGTAACGTAGTATGTTCATTCAAAATTAAAGTATCCACTATTTCAATATAAATAGTCTCGTTACTACAATTAGTATTGAGTTAATAGAGGTACGGTGATGCCAGGATAATAAGAGTGTATTTTCTTGCCTCGCTTGGGATTTCTACACTCTATTAGTGAATTCTTCAAGGATACCCTAATAGTGGGAGGACATAAAAGTAACTGTGTGTGGCTTTCACGAGTGCCTGTTGGCTTAGGTCGTCTGGAGGGCAACTGACAGCTGATAAGGGCGAATTACGGCCTGCGTATAATCTTAAACCCCACGGCAAAGCTTCTGTTCCCTTACAGGTTATTAGATAATCTTTTAATCTACTTGAGTGCCACACTCGCGTACGCCTTCGCTCAAGGAAATGGAATCGCTTTAAAACTGAATTCAAACTGAGATTCTTTCTGCCCTCTCGCTTAATGCATTTGGTTCGTTGACCTAACTTACGTTCGGAACGACGTTTTCCTTATGAATTAAAAATAAATCTCGTTAGGTTCTCCAGTGCAGATCCATTGCTGAGATATCTATGGCGACCAATAAAGGCCACGATTTTACATCATTAATGTTCATATCGTGTTACAGCAAGCCGCCGTGAGCCGATCGAAAAATTCCCATCGGTTCTCACTTTATGCCTCGGTTTCTAAGTATCACAAGTTGCCGTACATGGACGGGGTACAGGGATAATGCGCTTGATGAAAAAAGTCCACTTTTACACGAGGCATACGGGTCGTGACGTCACCGCCGTATGCGCAGAGGCCAGGTACTCACGCGCTATTCTCGTCTTTGGTCACTGACCACAAGGGACCTTTTCTTGGGGTGACTGTACCGCAATCTCGCCGAGACCTCGCCTCGCGTCCGCGCGCGCTAACAAAATAAACCAAATCGAAAGGACGCGACGGATCAACTTACGCCGGGCCTCGTTCGCCGTCGTAACTTGATCCCACAGAGACCTTGCGCTCCTATTGCGATCGGTGCAATGAAGGAAGCCTGCTGTTTTCAAGGGTTCACTTTAAAATGGCCGCGTTGTCGGTGTCTCTCGTTTCTTTTTGCGTCCATATGTTCTCTGGTTCGTGCTGGCCTTGAGGAGGAATTTCTGGTTAGTGCACCGCGGTGCATGCGCAGTTATTTATAGGAAAGATATTTTTCTCGACTCCCGTAATGGACATTTTCAAACATAGACGCGTTCGTTAGTCGCCGTTGAAATTGTATAACGCTTTTAGTGTGCCGCGTTTGTGAGGCAAAAGCTGATTTATTACCTACACGCGTCGTGGAAAACGCTGCCCTATGTCGTAGCAGTAAGGACGCTTTTACGCTTCGCCGTGTGTTTGATCATTTGGTAGGATCTAATCACGTTTGACATTGAAACAGGATCTATTCGTGGGCACGTTCACCACGTGTCGTTTATGTGTTCGAAAAAGTCCTGGAACTTACTGTCGACCTATCGAAAATTCTGGGATCGTATTATTAGAGCAGTAAAACGAATGGTTGATACAGAAAATTTTTTTTTTCTTTATTTATATTTACAACTCTATTGGCGTTTTATCTGTCTCTTACGTTAGATGTGGGTTCGATCCCCATTACTGCTAAAATTGTGTGTTGAACATACCGCATTATACGCCCACTCATTAGGTCTGAGCGCTTACATATCTTTAATATATATCTATTAATTAAAGAAAAATACGTTGTACGTGTAAAAAAATGTTAAAATACGTTTCTCTCCTACCTAATAATGCTATGCTATTATATGACTATTACTATTTCTTGACTAGATAACGTTGTGTTAAATATTCTCTGTCCTGAGAGAAGGTGCTGAAACAGCAGCTGGTTTACAGGATGTTACGACCACCGCTTGTGGTTGCATTTGTGTTGCCATCCTTTATGATAGATGAACTGTGTTTCCCTCTCTAGTGTACTGAAGAAAGCTTTTAGAAGGTTGATGCATTTTTAAGTATTGTATATGAAAGTGATATGTTTGTTTTGTACGTCGTCCTGTGCCTATCAGATTGCGATAGCGCTGTTAGAGCAGTTATTGGCAAATCCGAGAAAGTATCTGGTCAAGGGGTTGATGAAAAAAAAAAAAAAAAAAAATGAAGCGAAAACAAAAACGGCACGAATACTACGCGTTGTTAAGTGAAACTGTTGCACCAAAATATATTACATTACCGAATGTATTCTAAAAAGTGTGTGCGTTTTAAATTTCTTATGTCACGTCGGGATTAAAAAAATTATCGGGATATTTTATCCATGGAATTTATGAAAAACGGCCAAAATTACTGAGTCGTTATCTAGTCTATGAGAGTTACAAGAAATAGATCTATGTAATTTTCATAACAATAAGTATTTTCTTTAGCAAAATGAGGCCAGCTTTTCTCCGTAAGTCTTTGTGCTCTGTATATATTTAAAGGTAAGTCATCCGTGCAGGTCGAGTTAAAACTGAATTTGGGCAACTACAATCCGTTGTAAATACACTCATCGATATAATGTTTCGGGCACTAATTGTTAGATATAGTTCATATTCATTAAGTAATAGACTTAATGCGGTTTAAAATACCAAAGATTTCGGAGCAAGTGTCGGGCAGACCGTCCATCCAACCGTGGATTCCTAAAGAAATCGAAATGTCTTTAAATCATGCTCGGTTCGTCGGCGGCTTAAAAAAGCTCCGAAGGCGCGTTACACTCGTTTTGACTTTTATTCTGTTCGTGTTACGGTTTAAATTGGATCGGCGGGCAGCGAGCGGCGGGACGGGATCGGTAAAGTGGTCAAAAGCGGTGGAACGGGTTCCAACAGGCGCGACCTGTTTCCTCCCGTTCGTTTTGTCTTTATTTTCGTTTCGCGCGAGGCACTGACCACCACAACAAAGGTCTACGGGCTGCGCGCGTCCGTTTCTTTTTTTTTAATGTTTTCGACGGAGGCAATGTACCGAGCCGCTCGGCCCGAGACATTTTAAACTGAATCCAGATTACTTTTTATCGGACGATTTTGCCGTGGATGCAGTCCTTGTGATCCAATTGATTTCTTTAGTTTTTATTTTTGTATCTGTATCTATTTTGTGTGAGTAACGTGTATAATCTATGTGCTCTGTCAACTTATTTGATTCTTATTAATAATCGACTTTTGTATTCACTTAAAAGTTTAAAATCTGACATTGTATTTCCATTTAACATTTATAATACGGGATTTCAATTTATTACAAATTAACTTGTTTTCGATGGTCTTAGGTCAACGCCCCACGCGTCTTTTTATTTATTTTTCTCACACTTGACCTAAGAATTCTTAATAAGATACATCGTGCGCTTCTTACATTGATTTTAACATCAATATGTTTAAATATACAAGCCAAACAAAGTAAAAAAACAATTATATCAACGCAAAACAAGCGACGCTATCTTGAGACATAGAGTTTTAAACCAAATGGAACTTGACGAGTACTTACAACAGACATTCCAATAAGACACAGAAACACTCGAAAAATTTCCACTTAGCTGATCTAATACAAACGGAGTCGCGAAGAGTTTCGCGATGTAAACATCAAATCGCATTAACCCAAGAGCTGCCTGTGACGTTGATTGGGGTCTGCGGGAACCCAAATCAAACTGCTCGGTCCCGAATATCTATTCTCCCACCGGTAGCTGCCCTCCGAACTAAACAGTAACCTCACTATAACTAGAGTTGTGTGCCTCTATTCATAAAGAAAAATGATTCACTCCAGATATTACTGAATCGTTGAAGTTAAGACATTTTGAGTTAACCACTCTTACTTAAAGAGTCTGAAAATTTTATGTCGTAGTAAAAAAGTGGGGTCGCGTGTTGAACTATGCCCTAATACTCTCTGTACAGAGGCCCTTGCCCAGCGATGGGACATATATAAGCTATTACTTTAGTTTTGTTTTAGTAGAATGCCCAGTAGTGGGACATATATCGACTTTACCATATTTTTCTATTAGAAAAGTATGAAAATTGTCTGCTCTTGTTTTTAAGGGTAGAACCACCCAGGGTCTTCTGCTGTTATACCAATGAGTGAGCCAGATCTGTTTGCTTATTTACATTTGTCAAATATAGATGAATCAATTCACAATTCATGTGATCTTCGGTTTATGTGAGATGCTTTTAGGCGAGGAATTGCGGATGCTAAGGCATATTTTATGATGGTTTTTCATTGAGGCATATGTTTCAAGTCATTTATATTGACTTTCCGTACGATCAGAAATATCGACATTTTAATATACGTTCACGTTAAAGGGTCTAGGGACGGCGAAATAATGTCATCTGCCTTTTAAAAAGTTTGTTACCAACTTTATGCGTATTTCAAAAAACGATAATGTTATACTATTTATGTCACTTACGTAAATACTATTCTATCCAAAGATTTTGTTTTAACCCCCGAGAGTATAAAAGATTCGCAGAATGGTTGCTGTAAATCGTTAAGGGAAATTTATAACAGAACAAACCTTGTTAAATTCTGGTGTAAATTTGCGCGTATTGCAATGACTAAGAATTCTTACCTCGAACTATTATTATCCCTTTACACAGTTACTTGGAAATTTTCTATTACTATTCAAATAACAAAAATAATGAATTCGTAATTTAAAAGTCGTACGGATTTGACATTATAATATTGTCATTTTTCGGACCGTTTCAAAAATCGAACGCGGTTGCCGCCGAAACCGCGGCGATGTATTTTTTTATCTATTTTTAAACCAGGCCGAGTGTTCTTTACATTACTTGTGAACATATTGCGTTGTTTACGTTGTGTATTTCTGGAGCTCGACGTGTGTTCGACCACGTGTGGGGCTCGGCGCGCCGCGGTCGTGGCTCTACGCGCCGGATCTTTGCCTCTGCGTCTTTTTTTCACTGCGGCCTTTCGTTTTTTGTCTGTGGCGGATACGCGGGCGATGTGATTTCTATGTCTGCCATTATTCTGTTTGTTATTCCTGTCGAATTCTACGTAAACGATTGGATATTTCTATTACGCATCGAGGGCTGCAGAAACTAAAACTGCTAGAATATTTAAAGTTTGTATAGATTATTTGTTATTTTTTTTTATAAAAGTAATTTCTATAACCTAATTTAGTACTTTATTATTTGCTTCTTTTTTCTTTTTATTTAAAAAACGTTGCCCTTACTTTAGGATAACGTTATCCTGTGTTGTAAGGACGTTTTACAAACATAAACTTTGCGTGGACAAACACCCAGATACGAAATAATTATCTGTGGGTCGCACAAATAGTTGTCCCGTGTGGGAATAGAACCCACGACCCCCGACGCCGAAGCCAATACCTTGGCAACTGCGCCACGGAGTCCTCAAAATCCTTATGCTTGTAACTAGAAACAGAAGACTCGACAGGCTTTAATTATGATGAAATTTGGTTTCGATCTCCTGGTCTTATTGTACACATTGTAGTTTTAGTGTTTTTTTATTATTATACACATATGTTGACCTGTTTGAACTGATTTCTATAAGAGAACTTAATCTTTTAAAACAGGTGATTTCTTTGAAACATACATCTGTTTTATATTATATTATCATATAATATCCAGTTGCTTAATTTTCGACTCTGTTCGGGATGGAATTATTTTACGAGATTTTTAAAGGAATATAATGGATCAATCTTTTTCCGAACTTCAAAGGAGCATCTCTATCTGCATTATTATTTATTCAATCTTTTGTACGTTACCGTTTCACTCAGATCTATCTATAACTTTTACTATTCCATAACTTTAGTTATTCTTCTTGAAGTTATAAAATCTGTAGAATTTTTATCGAAAATGCACCATTGTATTTTAACTACGCGGAAGCGTTGCCTTTGGGATAGAGATTACTTAAATCCGAGCTTACGCTCCATAACTTAGGCAACTTATTTGCCGCTCATTGTAAGTTAATGCTCTGTAGGTATCTTCCGTCTTCCTAGTACATTCGACCGTTATTCCATCATATGTTAGATTTTATTAGAGCAATGTATATAGCATATCTCCGATACATGTTTCGACGATTTCTACACACCTATATGTAGAAGCGAAGAAATTTCATACCGTTCGGTAAACTCCAAGACGCTGTGATTTAATAAACATTCATCAAGAGTATTCAATATAGGAACAAAATAAAACAATGTAACATAAAAAGCTGTACAGTACGTTAATGATTCATTATTTTCCTTAGATGCTGTACATGTTTGTTGTATTTATAACAAAGGAAAAGTTTTCTATTAATATGAAATGACGTATATAATTTAGTAGCTGACCCGGCAAACGTTGTTTTGCCATATAAATTATTTGTAGGGTAGAAAAAAATGCTTGGGGTGGACCACCCTTAACATTGAATTAAAATCCCTTAAAATTGACTTAGGGATGAAAAATAGATCTTCTCCACCCTGGTCGATATACATACAAAATTTCACGAAAATTGGTCGAGCCGTTTCGGAGGAGAAACACCGTGACACGACAATTTTATATATGAGATTTAGATGTAGATGGTATTCAATTTGAATTGTATCGCATCTGCTACCCTTTATGTGTTATAGATCTCCACGTGCGGTAATCAGGAATTCATTTAACATCAGGCGAACCGCGTGGTCGCTTGTCATTTTTAACATAAAAAATATCAATGACTTATAAATATTTATGGTGTACAGAGAGTCCACGACAATTCCTAACCTTTATACTTTTAAAATCAAAAATCACTTAACTATTTTGTTAGTAACGATCACGAATGACAAATCATGGGAGCGTCCCAATTTCATACAGAAACTGGACTACGGGGCTTCTATTAACCCAAAACCCAACCATTGCATGATTACTATGTTACACATCAAATCTGGACGCGTTCGGATATTTTCCGAACAGTGTAACGTCATTCCCGAATTTCCGTTCGCTCAACTAACACAGTAATATAATTTTCAGGTAAACACCGCGGCGTTGCGCGCGGAGTGAGTGAACTCCCAATCTATTCCTGAACTTGTGTGCCTTCGCCGTCCGCGCCACAAGTTTGTAATAAGCGCATGATCTTTGTTGTGCCGCGGGACGCTTTGAATTATGGTATTATTACTCTCGGCGCGAGGATGAACGCTCTCGGTCGCGACTCGGTGAATACTGTATCAAAATTGAGGCACATGCTTACATCTTAAAACAAACTGATATAAGAAGTGAGATAATAATACGCTAACTACCAGTCCTACAGTTGGGAAAAAGAGTCTTTTGTACTGAAGGTAGTCAGGATAAGAAGTGATATAATAATAGGCTACCAGTACCACAGTTGAGAAAAAGAGTCCTTTGTAATGAAAGTAGTCAGGATAAGAAGTGATATAATAATAGGCTACCAGTCCTACAGTTGGGAAAAAGAGTCTTTTGTACTGAAGGTAGTCAGGATAAGAAGTGATATAATAATAGGCTACCAGTCCCACAGTTGGGAAAAAGAGTCTTTTGTCCTGAAGGTAGTCAGGATAAGAAGTGATATAATAATAGGCTACCAGTCCCACAGTTGGGAAAAAGAGTCTTTTGTACTGAAGGCAGTCAGGAAATCTTTTGTAACTGATGTTACGCTTTCAATCCTTAGACTATTAAAGCTTCATCTAACGCAGAACCGGTGAACTATCTAGAACCCACAGGTTTGAGGCCCTCCTCTGTGGGTAGGGCCGCGCATGCGTTAGTTGTGATATGCCGCCAACGGGCCATCGAGGTTGCGTGAGGACCGTGACCCCGCTGGCCGTTGACTGTACGCGTTTAATCAGTGGCTGCGGGCAGTGAGAACCGCCCTGGAACGCGGGTCGTAATCTTCTAGGTGGCTCCAGTATGGGCTAACCTTCGCGTATCCCTAAAATGAATTCTTGAACTATCTTACGTGCTATGTAGATTTTTTCACGTTTTTCTCTAACGTATACTATATACGTAAAATCATTACTTTAACTCGTAATCAACTAATCCATTGATCAGATTCGAAGCAGATTGGAACTTAGTTCGATCTGTGTACACTGATTTAAAAGAGCCGCCGGGACGAACTTGAGCGACTCATCTCTTCTCAGAGACCGTGAATGCTTGTTCGCAACTAGGTTATGAATGAATCACAGGGACAATGATTTTGTCAATAAGAATTCAGGGTAACGGGTAAATTTTGTACGGAATTGTACGGACCCGTTATTTCAAATCAAAAACTGCCATCATCTCGTACTATATTATGATAATAATGTGCGGTTTTTTTAAGTGATTGTAAATCCGTAAGAAGAAAAAGAGGAAATCCTAAAGTGAAATACAATGATCACATCCACAAAATCGCTTTATCTAAACCAACACTAGTTAAGAATGGCTTCAAACTACATGAAAGCATATAAATAGCTTTTTTTCATAATATTCCCATCCCATTAGTATGTATAAACTTTAAGAATTTCGCTCTCGTGACAAATTAACGCGCATCCTAATTCTGGGACGCGCGGCGCTCAAATATTTGCCCAATCCGCGTCGGGCCCGGAAGCAGATGGTTTCGGACGAAATTTCAGACGAAAAAAACCTCCGACGCCCTTGTTTGTACTACCGAGCCGCGGTAATGAGACGCCGCCCTTATTTTCCACGATATTTCCATCCAAAGTTAAGACTGTTTTTATTAATATCTGTTAGGGACGAGTGCAACTTATACGATAGGGAATGCCATTAATTTTCGCAGTTCACGTTGTGTTTTCGGAGTTAAAAGCGTTCTGCGTTTCGTCTGGTAAGTGAGGTAGCTGGGGTCCACGCATCGGGTGGCAACGCAACTGCAACCCTTCAGGTCTTACAAAGACTGCTTTGTAACGTTCCGTTTGTAGAGACGGTTATCACTCTAACGGAACCTGCAGCAATTTTGCACACTTCCAAAGTTGGGCATCCCTTATGTGAATACCGTACGAAACTTTTGTAAGAGCGCAAGGTCGAAATCATTGCAGTTCAATTTTAAGGCCTTTATAGACCTCCGCTTTAAATTAAACGCTATTGTTGTTTCCATAATATCTTTGAAATCCACTTCACGTTTCCGCTGCAGTAGAGTTTTCAATTCGACATACTACGAGTATCAATGAATCATTCGGTTGTAGGAAATCCTTCGAGCCTTTTCCATGACGGATGTGTCGGACACTCAATTGACCCGCGTTACGACCCTATATCTCTCGGTTGTGTTTCCGGAAAATATCAAACGCGTGTCATTTCCAAGTGCAACGCTAGAGGGACCTCTCATAACCCAAGAGCCTCGATTGAGTACTCGAACTACATTTTCGGGGTGACCAAAAGTCTTGTCCATCCGGGATCTCGTATTTCACCCGTTTTATACGTTTATATTTCCCTTTTCAATTAATTATGCAATAAAATTATATAACATAAAATTACAATGCAACCGTTTATAATTAATTGACATTTGTTAATAGTTACGTTTGCATATTTTAACTCAAATATCGAAAAGTTTGTCTGAAAATGCGATACTGATGGTTGCAAATTTTACAGATGTAATCATAAATACATTGTGAGTTTATACTAAACACAGTATTGCGTTTTGTATTTTGTGTGGAAGGGGCTGGGTCATTAGTCCCAGAGACCACAGGGACTAAAAAGATCTATTGTAGTTTCCGCTTCGAAATCATTGCCCCCTTAATGCAGAATTATACTGTGTTGTAAAGACTTTTTACGTACATAAATGTGACGTGGACAAACACCCAGATCCGAAACAATTATCTTTAGATCACACAAATTAGTTGTCTCGTGTAAAAAAACTGGCTTATTTACAAATATTACAAGAAAGCCGGTGTATACTTAGCGACCGATTGAACCTGATATATGTTCTATACAGGACATGTCCTTAAATTCTCATGGTCACTAGCCTTCGAGTTCACAGTCGTAGAGTATACAGGCGGTGGATTGTCTCGTGAAGCACATTTCGGACCCCACCGCCGACTTGGGGGACTAGGGGTGAATTATTAATGTGGGATTTAACGTGAAAACCTGGCCTTTTTTCTATACCGCACCGCCGTTTACTGCGCTTCTGACGCCAACGCCTACCGGGCCCTGGCCCTTTTTCTGAAAGGGCCATAAACACCGCACGCAAAGTATGGGCCCGAGCAAAATAAACACGGTAGTCGTAAAAATTGGGCGCGTCCTTTGGAAGCGGCCGTAAACATATGTACATCCCAATTTGGATGCACACATTGTAATAATAATAATAATAACAATGCATAATAAGTCTTTTCAAGAGGTATATGAACATTTCACTTTGATTTTTAGGGTTAAGACTCGCCGTCAGTCTGTTTGTCTGTCTCTCTGTCTGTCCGTCTGTCACCAGACGACCGCTCACGAACCGTGATAGTTAGAAAGTTGAAATTTTCACAAATGACGTATTTCTGTTGACGCTATAACATCAAATATCTACTAAAAACCGAATTCTTTCTTGTGAAAAAAAAAATACGTCAAATGTATTTGATAACGGTTTCATCACACAATTATAGGTGAATTAAAAAAAATGTTATAATTGGTTGCTATGGTTACACCATAAAGTCGGTCACGCGTATCGTAACATCTCTCTCCTCATTTTCCCCAAACGCAATGCAAATAACTCATAACTCTAAAAATTTGCCATCCTTCAAATCCATTATTAAGTTAATCGATAATTTCCAAAACTAATAACGGTTTCTTATCCGTTTGTTAACGGTTCGTGCACATGCAAAATGCCACTATTAACATAACAACCCATTATTGAAACTAGCATACATGCGATTCGAGCACATTGTTACATTCTTATCTGCGAAATATTCCCTATTGATTGAATATTGAACATTTTACGGCATCCATGCCAACGATACATGCTGATCGTCCATCCGTTGAACGCAGTAAATTTCTTAAAACATTTATATTTAACAATCGGCTAGTTTCAATATTCTATATATATGTAGACGTTATGAAGCCAATGTCAAAATACCTATCGCTAATAACCAAATCTACTGATGGATAGGATATTGAAACCGGCCAAAACGTCTAATTTATATGATCTAAGTATCTACATTGTGGGCAAAGGTTTTCTGCAATACAGAGTAAGTCATGCAAACGGCCCCATTGCGCGCCTCAGGGTTGCAGAATATTATTTTTTAATACTTCTCAGAAATGCATCTTCCCTGAGATGTTTTCTTTCACCTCCAAGCTTATGAATAGTAACAACTGCTCTTATAAATTTAAACAAAATAACTTTTACACTCCTAGGTAATTCGCCCGTTGGCTGAAATTCGACCATAATTCAGTAAATTATATGGTTTGAAATGATTGTTTTTCTCAAACTCATTAAATTCAATTGAAATTCAGTTTTAACTCTGTGCAACTGAGAGTTGATTATTACGTGTTGGTTTACAGTACCAACGTTACCAATGATTTTTTTTTTATTTTATATGTCACATATCTGCACATCTTCGCTATAAAAGTTTAACTATGCTAAATCTAACATTCCTCCGTGAGCGCAAATATTCTTAAAAAGGGATCCTCCAATTTTCGCTTCACGTAATATATAGTCGATTACCGACTATGACTTAATCGAAGGTTACATCATTGTTCTTATTTTAAATATGCAGAAATTGGGATTTAAATAAAAAAAAATATTACCTCATCAGATATAGAACGCGGCTGTTAGTATCAGCGTAATTTTTTTTAAAACTTTGCCCTTTCTTTAC
The DNA here is from genome assembly GCA_933534255.1 of Iphiclides podalirius. Classification (NCBI taxonomy): domain Eukaryota; kingdom Metazoa; phylum Arthropoda; class Insecta; order Lepidoptera; family Papilionidae; genus Iphiclides; species Iphiclides podalirius. The sequence goes on from OW152834.1 coordinate 9,458,434, forward strand.
GATAACATTATCCTGTGTTGCAAGGACGTTTTACACACATAAACAAAAGGACAAACAACCACATGCGAACCAACTGTCTGTGGGCTACACAAATAGTTGTCCCGTGCGGGAATCGAACCCACGACCCCCGACGCCGAAGCCGACACCTTGGCAACTGCGCCACGGAGCGATGAAACTTTTAAAACTCGTCTTTAATATAAATAAAGACGCCATTTATCTTCGCACCGGACCAATTCCCATGTAAGCATTGCACCATCCCTGCGCTAATGCCTAAATATATTAAGCCTGATTAGATTCCATTACATTACTAATGCAATAAAGGACCCATTGTATCTCAAGCGTGGAGAGTACACGCAAAACCTCTCAAGTACTGGTCCCGAGGGCTGTTGGTTAGTGCCTAAGAGAATCGATGCGTGTAATTGTTCACGTAATCAACTATCTGCCACTATGCAAGCACAAATCAGTCCTTGTGGAATCTGAACGCAATCCTGTCTAGTATATCTCACTAGCTTTATTATGAAGTAATGATTAATATCGAATACAAACTTAGATGATCAGGATCACCTATGTTATATTAAGGTTAAGGCAAAGTTTGTTTTGCCTATTAAACAATTAGTTTTTTTTTTAATGAAAACATCAACTTTATTTTGAACGCAAATTTGATTGGCAATTTTGAATGGCAAACATCAGCATTAAAATGGTGTTTGAATCGTTCAATATCACGAAGAATTATGGATTTTGGTTCTGATAAAAAATACATTTGAGAAGAAATACAAAGAGATAGTTTCGTATAATCAAATTTTCTATTTCTTTGATCTTTATTAAACAAATGAGAGCATAAGAGCCCTTTGGCTCTATGTGGACGTACATATACTGTACATATATCGTCACAGGTCGACTCGCATCGTTAAATACGAGGATTTCAAGCCGATCCAAATTAAGAGGCGTTCAGCCGTTTGAAATGCAAATTAACCTCTGTGACGTATATGGTGTCTATCTTAGATTTTGCCTTACTTTCCTCTTTATATATATAATTCTGTGACGTATAAGGTGTCAATCTTAGATTTTGCCTCACTTTCATCTTATATATATAATGTGTATGTCACTGAACTCGTCCTTAACGACTGGACCGATTCTAATGAAATTTTTTGTGTGTCTTCAGGTCGATGCCAGAATGGTTTTAGATTCACAATTCGTTGTATTTTTTTGTTCTTTTTTTATTTAAAAGGAGTCGTCGGATTTAAGTAGCGTATACAGGACAAAAAGGTTCTGGAGTGGAGACCACGCGACGGCAAACGCAGCGTAGGAAGGCCTCCCACAAGGTGGACGGACGACCTAGCCAAGATCGCAGGGACGCGTTGGATGCAGGCCGCTAACGACCGGTCGAAGTGGAAGTCAATGGGGGACGCCTATGTTCAGCAGTGGACGTCCTACGGCTGATATGATGATGATGATGATGATGATGATTCAGGACAACGTCTGTTGGGTCCGCTAGTTTATTCAGAAAATTTAGCTGTCAGGATGTATTGTTACTGTGCAATTTTCTTAAATTCACGGAAAGTGTTCTATGCTATGCGCTTTCAGTTATGATCAAATAAACCACAAGCTAACTATAATATTTAAATGTTTATCACAGTGCATCTCGTTACTGTCCTTGTTGTGACGTATCGAAATTTGAATTTTTTTTATGTAAAAGTTGTCAAGCGAGATGACGGTCCACCTGATGTTAAGGGAATACCGCCGCCCATAGTCATCTACTACACCCGAGCGTTGCAGATGCGTTGATTTGGAAATTGGGCTCCGGCCACCTCACTCACCAGACGAAACGCGAAAGTATTTGTCATACTTCCACTTTACGCCGGTCTTCTGTGAGGTCGTGGTACTTACCGGGCGAGCCTGCCCATTCGTGCAACAGCCGAGGCTGCCCTACCACCAAAATTTTCCACCAGAATCGAAATTTGAAAATTTTACGTAGCCATCTACTTCCAGACGCATTTTGAATTATACGTAAGAGGTCATCCGTTAATCAGCTTTTCAAGTCCTTTCTTTATTGAGTGACCCTTAACGTGTAATCTTGCAAATATGCATTCGCCTAATAGTATCAGTGACCGTCACAGGGTCGTTTGTCGCGCCCCTCTGTAAAACAGCATATATAGTAGCACCGCAACAATTCCTTTTATCTTGTAGAATAACACCTATCAATCAAACTATCGTACAGCCCCATCCCGCTTCGCGTGGAGGCTTATTCAAAACGGATGCCTTTTTAATCGACCCATCCGTCGTTAACACGCCCATAGTAAATTCATCAATGTCAACATAATTCCGCACCATATTTACCGGTAAAGAGCATTTTGATATAATTACATACGAAAGCGTTAACGCTAAGCACTATAAAACATCACCCAAGTTAACTCTAGTTTGGCGCAAATCGAATTTTAATTACAACGTTCCATGCTAGATCGGTCATGTTGTAGTCTAATGAAAATAAAATTAATAAATGGCTTTTAAGTGCTACTATAAAGCACTGGTGGCTCTGTAGTGCAGTATAGTAAAGCAACCCGAGTTTAAACGATTCGCTTCCTAATATTCCAAATTCGCTTTTAGTTTTAGTAATAAGATTTATATATATATAACAAAGTGCTGTGGATTATGTTACAAGAATAAAATAAATAAATATTGTACACCAACGTATTCTTCCAGTTTCATCTTCACTACAACACAACGGTCCTCTTAAAACTCTATCCAATCACCTCTACCTCTACCACTTGTCTCAATCATTGACCTTGCTACAGATTAATATATAACGCAGCTACATGTTAATAATATTAACCCCTTCATAGCGGGCAAGTCGATCTCCTGCATGTTATAGACGGAATACGTAAACGTTAGTCCGCTTAATTACATGACTTTAATTACTCACGACATGCCTAGGAGGTTTATTTAACACGAACTAAATACCTTTACACTGAAAGCGTGAGTGATGTCATGTTTATGTAAATAGTATTATGTATCTACGTAACAGTGCACATGGGATATTATTACTTTTTGTGGACTTTAAAGCTTCTGACTTCAGATTGTTTGCGTTTTGATGGTTTGTGTCAGTAACATTTTGTGTACAGACACATTATACCGTACACGCCATCATTGCACTAAATACGTGTCGTGAATACTTCTAAAGCATACAACGATGCAGTGAAATTTTGACGAACGCGAAGAAATATAACATTAAAGCCATCGTGCACTGGATGCTCCTAAAACAAAGGTCGAACTTTGCATCAATAGTCATTTGCACAATGATTTAAGCAAAAAGTAGGATTATTTGTTTCACTGAAAAGTTTATAATAAAAACATCTTTAGCGTTACTTACGCATTAAGTTCGATTGTATTCTGCCAGTTGTTATAACGCCGCAGGGCGCAGTTGCCGAGGCGAAAATCCATTACATAATCTTGTTTTTCCAATAAAACCCTCAAAGCCCGGAGTGTTTCGAAGCCCGTAGGAAATTATCACATCGAATACACTACACACTTGACCCTTTATTTCCATAATGAATACCCTTCATTCGAGATGTCCCCGTCTTTATCGCGTATCGCGGAGCCATCTGTTGATTTTCTTTGTTCAACTCGCCCTTTGTTCGTTCGGATTAAGGGAGTTACCAGCTTGGCGCCATAATAATAGAGTCGAATGTTGTTTTTCTACGGCATTGCATAATGAAGGCATTGTTTGGGGGTAGAGGGCGCCCCTATCACATGTGCGCTGCTCGTTAAAGTTTCCCAAGAACATCCCCGCCCGTATGTTCATTTCAAGGGTTCTGGAGGTTATTTTTGGAAACGTTACTCGTTCACGGCGAACTGCATTTGAAAAAATTCATTTGCGAAGTTCCAACCGGGCAATTGTAAATAGATACATTTCAAGTTAAATAAAAGCTCTTAAAATGGGCCCCTCTGAAACATAATGCGGGACTCTGAGGACTAAACATCTCCGAATTATAGCGTTCATGATTATATTTCTTTATAATAAAGCATTTAGAAATTTAAATTGTTTATGTGCGGTGTGGCAATCAGCCGTTTAGCTCAGTGGCTAGAGCGTCAGGCCGCGAATGCCGAAGACGTGGTTTCGATTCCCACAGCGGCGACAATCTTTTCGCACTTTTTCTACATATTTTAATAAAGCATTTATTATGGGGGATATTCATTTGTTTTCTCGTCTGGTTGGGTTTAAGTTAAAGATATAGATATATATTAAGCCGTGGTGGGTTTTAAACATGTACATATCAATTTACAAGTTACCCGATACCGTGGTGTTTTAAGACATGTACATATCAATTACATGCGTACACATTTGAGTAGGTTACCGAATTACACCTAACTGTGGTAGGGCCACGCAACAGTCGGCTGTTGCACGAATGGGCAGGTCCGTCCGGGGAAGTACTACGACCTCACAGAAGACCGGCGTGATGTGGAAGTGTTACACTTCTGCGTTTCGTCTGGTGAGTGAGGTAACCGGGGCTCACTTTTTTAAAGGTTGTCAACGCATCTGCAAGCCTGCAAGTTATACATGTTCATGAGCGGCGGTAGCCACTTAACAGCCGGTAAACCGCCTGCTCCGTTGACAAGTTTTCGCATAAAAGAACAAAAGTGCTGCACAAAAAACAAATGTACACATAATTATAATTAATACTTATTAAAAAACAGATAATACTTTGATTCAAATCAAAAAAAGACAAACAAAAAATTAACAAAACCATCTAATTTCCGAATAATGATAAACTAGCTGCTGCCCGCGATTACGTCTGCGTAGAATAGGCTGAAGGCGTAACATTCAGACAGAAAGACAGATTTACATAAAATATGTATATAAATTATAGCCTATTACATAATATTAGTCTTATTCTGATGTATATGCTATATTATTGTAAAGTTTCATTAAAATCCATTCAGTGATATATGCGTGAAAGAGTAACAAACATCCATCCATACATACAAACTTTCGCCTTTAAATTATTGGTAAGAAAAGGATTTTAATGGCTCTTCGTTCGATTATATATTGGATTCATCTATTCAGTTGCACCAATAACGACTACATGCAACTCGAAAGCTTATTGCTTTGTTTAGACCTCGAATAAACTTAACATGGAAGCTTGAAACTAAGGCAAAATTTCTGGAACAAAAAAAAGTTGGCATTTCATACTTATTATAATGCAAAATTATCTTAATCAGATAAATTTCTATATTTAATCTAAAATATTAAAGTTATTATGATTTAATCTATTCGAGTATTTATGTCTCAACAATCATTGGTATAAAGCTCTTATTGAGCTTAGATTACTGAATTAGAGTGCCCCATACCAATTCCACGGAGCGAAATAATCGTACCCGACCTCGGTTGCCCGTACCCATCTGTCTGCTTATTAATTTGGTCCCGTGAATTTATATTAGCTGATTAATCTCGATACGAACCGATAGACTCTTATAACACTGTGGCGTATGCTTACTATATTCGTTTTTGTTTAATTGTATGAATAAAATAAGTGCAGGAGATCTTGCCGGCATCGCGTTCCTTATAGATGGGTGCAGTGTCGTCTCCCATATAGTTCCTTTTGTTTATTTTTCGCATTTTAGAGGCTACCGATATTTAATATTTATTATATATTGTCTGTTTAAAAGTCAATGGCTATTTTTTTAAATTACTTCTGTTAATTGTTTATTGTGTTATTTCTTGCTTTTACTCCTTATATATATATATATATTATAGACTGTGTATATCATTCTATTATACGTGAGTATGGACGACAAAGAACTTAGTTTGAACGCAAATCTAAAGTGTATAAGAACCTGAAAAGACGTCGGACGTCGTACTACTGTGTAGTGCGAGTAGGTCTTTCAAAAATCGGAAAAACGGAGTTGCGAAAGCATCGACGATGAGTGACGTCATTACTCATACTTAATTAATACCGAGTGATGAAAACGAAAATTTACTTTGATACTATTAATTAAAACTCTCGTCAGTTCAAGCATTTTCAACGTCTAAATTCCGTGAACTTGGATAAAAATAGCAATGTAGCGGTACGAGCATAAATCGAATTTCGTTGGATAAGTCCCGACCCATCTCAATAGAGGAAACAAGTATTGGTGGTATCTTAGGTATACAACACCTTAGGTATTTTAGATGTCGTTGGGCAAGCAAGACAATCACTTAACATCAGGTGAGCCGCTTGCGCACTTATCGACTTTCTTATAAAAAAAATTGTTGGATGATTCATTACCTAAAACAAAAGTATCCCGACTTTTAGCTTTAAAATCGTGGTTACACGAGTTTTTAAAGTAATTAAATTTACGATAAACACTCCGCCCCCATTACTCCCTAAACGAATGTGATTTATAGGTTAATCAAACAGTGGAATACCCTTTAAAATATTTTCATTTGAAAATGGAACGTTGGCTACGTTTAAAACGCGCCTGGCGTTCCCCAGAAGCGCATGCCTCGGTCGTTTGAATTCCGAAAAACCAATTCCTCTAGAACCTCCCACCCTTCCTCCACTTCCTTGAGAGCGAACGCGAAAGGGTTGAAGCCGTGAGTGTTCACGGGCCATGCCTAGCTGGGCATTATTTATAAACCGCCACCAAATGACGCCGAGTCGACACGATACTTGACGATATTTAAATTCGGAATAATTTTTCTAATTAGAATTCGGAAGACGAGACTTGTTCGTTTTCGGACGGCGCTCGAAAATGTTTAACAAATATTGCTTCATTTAAAAATGAACTTGGTTCAACGGATAAACAGTATTTTTCGTATCGCTTTGGATGGAGTTGTTTGTGGTTCATTGTCATAAGCGCTGATGATATGAATAAAATTAAGCGGTAGACCAGAGGCATAAACCATCACACTCTGATAGACTACATTAAAAAAATATGTATGTACTAAGAAGTTATACTTCTTTAGTGTGAAGACATTAAAAGCAACTGATAAAAATTTATTTAAATAGCTTGTAATTATTGGTAAATGTCAAAAAGTTGTTATCGGTTGATAATAATAAAGTTAGAACTTCAAAAAGTCGAATTTTTGTGGGTCGGTGTGCGCGCGAATCGTACAAATATTATCCTCATAATTTTTCCCAAACGCGTCAAAAGAAGCAAAACTTTAAAAATACCTCCCAACCACTTTGATGGTTTCAAACCATGGTGTGACTGACCGCTGACTAGCCGCGTGGAAGCCGGATTATAATCACCATAAAATTTATTACCAACGAATTGTTAACTGGTAGCATTTGCTTTATACGATTCAGATCTCGACATCTGTCGCTTATCTTCAGTGGCCCGTATGCCCCCTTATCAGCCGTGTCGCGCCATCTGCCGGCGCCAATGTGAGCCGTTTTACGGCGAGACGCGTGTGGTCCTCATTTAAAGCGATACAGTTTTTTTTCTTCGTATTTCGTGAAACGTACTCACTGCGAGGAGTTTCGCTACACGAATAATATTCGATACGTGTGAGCACGAAACACTCGCCCAACAACGAAATGGATGCGGTAAAATCTTGAATACGTCGGTCATTATATAACTAGCAACCCACCCCGGCTTCGCACGTGTGCAATGCTGAATGTTTGTTTACGACATCGCATTAGAAACCTCAAAAATTATCAGTGTATCTGTACTATATTATGCACGAATTATACATATAAACCTTCCTCTTGAATCACTATATATATGAAAGAAAACCACATCAAAATCCGTTGCGTAGTTTTAAAGATCTAAGCATATATAGGGACAGACAGACAGCGGGACGACTGTGTTTTATACTATGTAGTGATTAAATGGTCATAATCTCTTTGCTAACGCTTACTTACTAGCTTAAATACAAATAAGCTGTTACCCGTCCAACCTCTATTGTTGCCTGAACAGCCTTTTATCGAATGACCGTTCAATAATGTTGGCAACATTCGTTATTATTCGAAGTACCACATAGTCTTTTTATCTATGGTATTTTCCTACGCACTAACAGGTACAATAACTCAATATGTTATTTACGATCACTAGTGGTTCTTTGACTTTGATATAGTTTTGTTCAACTAAGATTCAAACATCTCAGTAAGCAAGCAAATAGGCGAATTATCGTTCAAGGCCGTATATGTCACACAAGAAACCGACAACAAAGTCCCGAAACGAATAGGCAGTCGAATTTGCCACCACAATATCCGCAAAATCCCCAAATAATTGCCCATCTTAAGCCCTTTTGCGAGCATCAAAGTGAAAAGTTTTCCTTTAAGGCGAGCAGAAGTTGTCTGCACGGGGCCAATTATATTCATAGATGGCTGATCATAACATACGTAGTTGGTTCAAGTAGACTTTCTTAGCGGTGGCAAAGTACGCAAAATCTTTAGAGATATCGGAGAAAAAGGGCGGAAAGTTGGACAAAGGGGCGGTTAAACGAATTGTTATCTACATTTTGGGACGTGACGATTTTATTAAAGACATGATTCGATTACGAATGGGCTGCAGTCTGTAGATGATTTTTAAATTCGGATTTTGAACGACTTGGTAGCGCAGTTGCTAAGCTATTGAATTTGCAGCCGGGGGTCGTGGTGTCAAATCGCAAATGGGAAAAACATTTGTGTGACCCACAGAAAATTGTTGTTTGACCCCAAGGGAGTAAAACCACTAAAAACATGATGTTGTGCCTATTATGCGAATTGTAAGCTTTGCTATATACCTGAGGATGTCGTCTATATAAGGGAATAGGTATAATACTTATTTAGCTGAGGGATTCCTTAATTTCGAGTTCATTTTTGGCCAAAACCGCTAAACGAGTAGGTGTTCCAACTGATGTTAATGAATACTGCTGCCCATCTGCATTATGTACAACACCTGAGGTGGTGCGGATGTGTTGCCAACTTAAAAACAGGTGGGCCCGTCACACCGCACTGACCATAGTAATGGCAAAAGAAAAATTGTTCCATTGCTCGCCTTTTTTCTGAGAGACGTGGTAAGTGGTCTGGCCAATGGAGCAGTATGGTACCGTGTGATATTATAAATGCGAAAGTAACTCTGTCTCGCTTTTACTCCAAAACTACTGAACCGATTTAAATGAAATTTGGTACACATGTAGTCTAGAGCCTGAGAAAGGACATAGGCTATTTTTTTATTGGAAAAAAAAGTGTTGTAAATGGTTGAAAGATATTTATTTAAGGGCTTCCACGCGAGCGAAGCCGCGGGCGAAAAGCTAGTACCTAATAAAAAATCTTATTCGATGTGAAAAATCCAAACATTGTCTGATTTACACGGTCATATTATGCTTTCGAACTTTTTGATACAAAACAACCGGCAGATATTAGAAGTACAAAAGAACTCATCAAATGAAAGGCTAATTGCGGGTTAACGATTACCGCTGTTTTGTCGAAAATGGAAAATAAAAAGACGTAGATTTTTTTTGAACTGAAAATTACTTTTATGAATAGAAATTGGACATTCCCGCATTACTACGTGAACGTTCCCGGGAATGAATAAATGTAGGACGGTGAGGTTAATTACTCCTCTGTAGGGTTGTCAGGTTAATGAATAAATAAATAACGTTAGAATGAGGCAATCATTCCAATTTTCCTTTAACCGGGAATCACGGAATGCTGTATAATATTTACGGATTAGTTAGGATAGCGTAAAAATTAGAAAGTGACAAGAAAATGTTCTTTTTACATTTTATTACTAGTATTTAACCTTTTTAAATCAAAGTCAAGAGCAAAATTGTTTTTGTGAAATGGTACAATTACCACGTATTGCTACGTCAAGTGCTCGGCGGTGAATGAAAACGCGATAAAGAAACAAAAGCATATTTTCGAAATAATAACCAAAAGATTTTTCGAAAACATATTAAATCTGCCAATTCGCAATGTGGTCCAGTGGTGTGCACTACGCGTTAATACGGCATACACAGAACAGGCTTTTGCCCAGCAGTGGGGCATATAAAGGCGTCGACTTTACTACGTCACTATTTACTGCCAGTAAAGCATTAACCAGTAACTCAAAACACTTACAAGAAAATCAACATTTTCGACAGCCCTACTTTTAAGGGAGCGTGTGAATCAAATAAATGGTACATTGCCAAAGCAAAACACGATCGAGACGCGACGTTAATTTGAAATAGTTATAGCGAGTGATGTTCACTATAGAAAGAAAGACTATTATACTAAGTTTCCTTTTTTTAATAGCACGTGAACACATGTTCCGCACATCCGTCTACGAAGCTTTTAACTGACCATTTATTAGGTCGGTATTAACTCGAAACGTCGTTACGAATTATCACTATGCAAATTGTTGCGTAGTCCATTTCAAAATGGATGAAACACCTGTATCACGACAGCAACATTAGCTCTGCCGTTTCTTTCATAGCCTTGTGTCGGCAACGTAATGTATGAACAAAAATTATAACTGAAAAATAGTTTATTGTATTAATGTATGTTTGTTTGTGGTGGGGACCAGGTTAGCTTTTAACTCGTATTAAAGGCTAGGTAAGGCATCAATAACACCTCAAATGTTATAGATGTCCATGAGTGATGGAATTGCTTAACATCACATGATTATAGATACGTTTTATCTTCATTTACGGCCGGTTTCAATGTTCTATCTACAGATTGATTTGGTCACTAGCGATAGGTAATTGACACTAGCTCTATAATATACTTAAGTCAAAATTCTATCTCCAGTAACCAATTCTATCTGTAGATAGAATAAGCGGCGGTTAATGAACATTGTAACTGAGGCAGTGTATAGTACGAAATGTCAAAATGTAATAATTTATTCATCTGTTCTCATTTGTATCTCTTTGTATCGGTGATCACTTATCAACAATTGAACCGCTTTCATGTTTGCCTCCTTTTCCATAAATCCCTTCGCATTTATTACACATTGATACGAGTATACAGAGGCCTCAAAGTTGTGCAGTTTGAAATAAATTGATTGCTTGCAATATACAATACAGCTGGTCCCGTGTGGTGATTTATATGCGAGTCAATTGTCGAATTAATTAATCGCCAACTCCCAACAGGTGTTAGCCGGTGCTAAAGTTTCACGCGCCGTTGTATCGTCAAAATTGAACCTGAAACTTAGGCGGGCGTGCGCGTGCGAACTTGTCGTTGGGACGTGTCGTGAATTAAGTTAACGGCGCATAGTTAACGAACTTAGGCCCGTTGAAGTTATTGAAGCGCCCGTAACTTGTCAATTGTTAATCCAGCAATTGAAAACCTTCGATTTGCCAATAACATCGTTGGATTGTTTAGAGGTCAGATATTGGGTCGACAATCGGTCTATGCGAGTTTTTCCTCTTCTTCTTCTATTCGAGACAAAATATCTACTGAGATCTCGTTCGAACCGTATTTGGCCACATCCACCGTAGAATTGGCTTCAAGCAGGCCTTCGTAGGTGCAGGAGTGGTTGGTTTCCTTGGTGGTTTTTCCTCTGTAACAACGCTTATACGAGTCAGTAATTTCCACTTTTGATGAGTCCGTGTCCGTTCGTGAGGTAAAACTCAACTTTCACGAACGCTAAGTGGCTCGGGGACGCTAAAAGCCGCCCGAGACGCTACAATTGGACGAAGTAAGGAATATACATTTGTTCCCCGATAATTTAATTACGCACCAAACGAGGCCCTTCCCTCCCGACATCCATTAATTCCTCCCTCAAAGTTTACGGCGAAGTTAAAAAGCCCTAACCAATTAGAAGGGTGCCCTCGTGTGCTTGTATCGGCATAAGACTCAAAGAAACAAGATTTATTTCTGAGTGCCATTCAAATGTACGTCTCATTTAAATATCGTTTTAGCACCCATAAATTCTGATTTCTTATTTTTATTTTCTTCAGATTTACCACAATGAAAAGCGGTTGTAAGAGTACTTGAAGAATTTACAAATTTGGTCTCAAGCTATGTCTGCTAATACTTTTAAGTAATCACAACATGCAAAAAGAAAACTAGACATCTTAAAGTTGGAAACGCGTACGCTAAATGTTTAAAAATTATACAAACCGGCCAAGTGTGAGTCGGACTCGCTCACGAAGGGTTCCGTACCATCTTATAAAAATGCCAAAAATATCATGTCTGATTACTTACGGACCTCCTAATCTTTTTATTTGAGTTATGAATTAAGATAAGTGACTCGTAGAATGTAGTCCTTTGTATTATATGACTCATTTAATATTCAAAGTTAGTGGTCACGCTTGTCTGTCCTCTGACGTACCCCATTTTATTTTTATGAAGAAATAACTCATTTTAATGTCCCGTGATTTTCTGTTTCAAAGACAAATCAACAATTTTCTTAATTAGCCACATTACTTCTGTTACGATGTAATAACGCGAAAGTTTGAGTTTGCGTTTGATTTCCATTCTCGCTTTAATGGCTAGGAGCATTTGAATGGAAAATTCGATCATGTATAACTTTTAAGCTGAATTAGGACATATAGAATAATTTTAAATCCGTATATGTGAACTAATCATTTGTTTATTATTATTGTTGGATAAAGCTATTGTGTTTTTTATGTGAAAAAGTGCAAAACAGCTGGTGGTTCACCTGATGTCAAGTAATAACTGCAGCCCAACATTTACAACACCTGTAGAGTTGCAAATGCGTTAAATAAAGTGGGCCCCGGCTACCTCACTCCCCAGACGACGAAGTGTAACGCTTCTGCTTCACGCCGGTCTTCTGTGAGGTCGTGGTAATCAAATCAAAATCAATCATCTTGATTTTGGTCGTGGTAATTACCCGGATGGACCTACCCATTCGTGCTTACTGTTGCGTGGCCCTACCACAGTTATATATTATTAGTTATATATTTATTTGTTGACATAAATGAATAAAAATCATAACAATTATATTTGTAATATAATATACTAGCTGTTGCCCGCGACTACGTCTGCGTAGAATAGGCTGAAGGCGTAACATTCAGACAGAACGATAGATATACATAAAATAATACGTACATAAATTATAGCCTGAATGTGTTATTCTGATGTATAAGCTAGATTATTGTAAAGTTTCATTAAAATCCATTCAGTAGTATTTGCGTGAATGAGTAACAAACATCCATCCATAAATACAAAGTTTTGCGTTTATAATATTAGTAAGGATAAATCTAAGATCGCGTACTTGGCCGTTAGCCGGAGGGCAATCTACCAAGCGAACATAACAGCTAAGGAGGTTACCCCTACAATTTCCCGCAGCCATCTCAATTCATTAGCTCCTGGTAGCGAGTTTAAGTTAGTTACAGTTTATATGTTGACGGTACATGTTAGGAGTTGTAGGGGCGGGCCTCCGTCCTGTTTGTTTGGCTTTATCTACTCCGCGCTGGATGTGGAATTACATCGGCGATGGGAAACTTTGACCGCGTACATGATTTCGCTCTTTTGTTAGCGCCAGTGTCAGAAGAGCGGAGGTTGTTATTGTTTGCGTTGAATTCTTAATGCTTACGTCTAAGCTCGCAGCTCCACACAGAATATTGATGGACCTTATTAATTAATGTTTTTAAGTTGTTCAATCATCGGTGCAATTTACTTTTGACGTGAAATAAAATAAAATGCTAAAAAGCTATTCTTATAAACAAGGGTTTATATGTTTTATCAAGTTTTATAAGGGTTTATATATTTTATATGGATTATATAAATCAAGGGTTTAATGCTGTATTTTCTAAGATAGATTTTCTTCGATGACTCCGTGGCGTAGTTGCCAAGGTATTGGCTTCGGCGTCGAGGGTCGTGGGTTCGATTCCCACACGGGACAACTATTTGTGTGACCCACAGATAATTGTTCCGAACCTGGGTGTTTGTCCGCGTGAAATTTATGTGGGAGGATAAATTAAGGTCGTTTCGCTAGGGAATCTCCTTTATTACGCGGATTAACAAATTTTACTTTAAGAGCTCAAACGTCGTTCCTACTGTATATCGCCATTACTCCTTTTTTTTTTTCCATCTCTTTCACACAGATCTTCCTTTTCCTAACTTCCGTTCGATCCGTTTCATGCATCACTTATTCATTCATCCCACATTCGGCCATCCTGCTATTAGTCTGTCCTCAGACTAATTTAACATAAAATGATTTCACATTACATAATTATACAAATAAAGATACTCTTCCATACTCCGTTTACAACATTGTGTATCTAACACCCTTCCATACACATACAGAATGAAATCTTACACTAATGGCTTACAAATTACATATCTCAAAACTTTTCTAGAGACACATATACAATTATTTTTTACACTTGTGGTACACAGTTTGTATATCTCAACAATTTTATACACCTATACAATACAATCTTAACTTATGTTGACTAAACAATCAATTTTTAAACTTATACTTGTGACTACTGACAAAAAACAAAAGCAAACCTAATATAAACCTCATTAATTTGTAAATGAAACTTAATGGCCATATGCAGTGTTTTAGGAAACAATACAATTTTAGAAATAAACCTTGAAATACGTCTTAAATATGGATTACACAAAAATATAAAATACAATCTAAAAAAAAACAAGATCACTAAGTCCAACAACTCACCATGTGTCAATAGGTTTAGGCCAGACTTTCATATGATCAGCAGATGAAGAGGTTTTCCATGGACCTTCTGTAGTACTGTCCATTTTTTCCACATCATATCTATCCTTCCCTTTTACCTTAGTTATCTGGTATGGACCTAGGAACTTGGGTTTCAATTTCATTCCTACTCCAAACTGTGTTCTTTTTATAGCCACAATATCTCCAACATTATAACTGTAACCTCTTTTTCTCCTTTTGTTAAAACTTCTCATGTTTTCTTCTTGAATTTTCAATATTTGCTGTTTCGCTTTCACACGTAGTTCTTCTCTATCTTTAATATAATGATTTCTACTTTCCTCTCTAAGCAATTCATAAATTTGTATATCCTCTTTTGTCTTCATTTTTGTGCCAATAATAAGTTCAAAAGCGGTAGTGTCAATACTTCTGTTATAAGTGCTGTTTAAGGCTCTTTGAAGACGACTCACATGTCAGTACCATAATGTAGGATTTTCAATACAGAGTTTGGTCAGTACAGAAATAATAATTCTATGAACTCGCTCCACCTGTCCATTTCCCCTGGGTACACCAGTAGTTATGGTTAGGTGCTTAATATCTTCCTGTTTGCAATATTCTTCAAATTCACTACTTGTAAATGCTGTACCCTTGTCAGTTATAATTCTATGCGGGTTACCAAAACATTGCTGATGCAGTCTTAATTTATCTAATGCTTCTTTACTGGTTGTGCTTTTTGTTGGATAAATCCATGTGAATTTAGTAAATGCATCAATTATAGTAAGAATATAGTTATATTGTTTCTTAGTTTCCGTCATAGGCCCAATGTGATCAACATGTATTGTGTGCAATGGAACATCCTGTTTTTCAATGGGATTAAGAAATCCTTCCTGCTTTCCCTCCTTTCTATTCGCCAATAAGCATGGTATACAGGTTAACAAGAAATTTTCTATTTTCTTAGGTAAATTATTAATGTAATAATCTTTACTTACTAACTCTAACATCTTCTTTATAGAGAAATGACCATTTTGGTGGACCCTTTTTAAAATCTCATTTTCCATGCTCTTCGGAATAACTAATTGTTTGTTTTCTCCTTTATATAGTAATCCACTATCCAATATATAGTCTTGATAAGGTTGTTGTTTCAAAATTTCAATAATTGCTTTCAGGCCATCATCATTTTCTTGAGCATATCTTATGCTGTCATGTAAATCTGCAAATATGGTGTAAACAAATGGGTTCCTACTAAGCGCATCAGTATGTTGCATCTTACTTCCTTTGCGATGCTCAATACTAAAATCATAATCTTGCAAAAGTATTATCCACCTTGCAACCCTTGTGGACATTGCTAAATCCTTCTTATTTAATGTCATTTGAAATGCTTTACAATCAGTTATGATCTTAAAATTGATTCCGAATAAATAATGTCTAAATTTTTTTATGCCTTCAATAATCGCTAAAGCCTCAAGTTCATAGCTGGTATATTTGCTCTGTTGTTCAGTAGTCTTCCTACTCATATAATGAATTGGATGTAACTCACCATCCTCAACACTTCTCTGCATTAAGATAGCTGAATATGCAATACAAGAGGCATCTGTATGTAACTCTGTCGGCAACCTAGAGTCAAATATCCTTAATACTGGTTTTGTAACTAATTTCTCTTTTAATGTATTAAAGGAAACCCTATGCTCATTGTGGAATACAAACTCTACATTCTTCTTAAGTAAGTCTGTAAGTGGTTGAGCAATCAGTGCAAAATTATGAATAAATTTACGAAAATATGAACATAAACCAATAAAACTTTGCAGCTGTTTCACATTTTTTGGTTCAGGAAACCTTGCTACGGCCTCAGTCTTATCCAGTGAAGGTCTCACCTTTCCACCTTCAATTACATGTCCAAGATACTCAACCTTTCTAACTAAAAGTTGACTTTTTTGCCAATTAATTTCAAGACCATACTCACTAGCCCTCTTCAATACCTGTGATAATCGATCTAAAGCTTGGTCTTCGCTTTCCGCTGGAATTAATAAATCATCGATGAAAATCAAGATCACACCTCTATCTACCAAATCACGAAAAATTATGTTTATAAACCTTGTAAACACCTTAGGACACACCGATAAACCAAATGGAGCCCTCAAGAATTCATACTGTCCGGATGGGGTAACAAAAGATGTATATTTAATTGAATCTTCATGTACCCTTAAATGAAAGTAACCATTCCTTAAATCCAGCGCACTAAAAATTTTACCATTTTTACACTTATCAATGAGATCATCTACAATAGGTAAAGGATATTCATCTTTAATTATTTTCCTATTAATCAACCTATAATCAATGCAAACCCTAAGACTACCATCCTTCTTTCTTACTATTACTAATGGACTTGCATACTCTGACTGGCTTTCCCTAATAATACCATCTTCAAGCCATTTGCTTATTTGACAACTAACCTCTTCTTGTTCCTTTAATGCTAGTTTACGGGGTCGTTGAGCAACTGGAATATCATCCTTGAGGATAATACGTAATTCAATTGGTGCTTCTTTTGTCTTCAATGGTCGGTAGGTCTCCATCATACACCTCGCTTGTTGTTGTGCTATCCTGCTGACCTCACCACCTACAATGTCTAAATGAGAAGCAATACAAGTTAAATTATGCAGCCACTCTTCATTTGAAGGCCTAAGAAAAACATTATTGTTTTCTAAAACAAGGCAAACATATTGTAAAAACTGCTGGCCAAGAATTATGTTATATGTTATTGCGTTATCAGGCACTATATAAAACAAAATATTATCAAAGCAATGGTTTTCAACATACACTGTAGCATTAAAGCGACCTAATGCAGTTACTTTTATCAAGCCTAATCCAGTAAACACTGTCATGCACTTTTCAAATGTCTTTCCGGGCCATGCGTTATTGAAGCAGTCCATGCGTATTAAATTAACATCACTTCCAGAGTCTATCAGCGCAAGAATTGTTTTTTCGTAAACAGTAATATACTTTAGAGGTCTTCGACATCCATTAGCATCGTTTACATTCATGACATTGCGATTTTGACAACTGTCTAACTTCACGTCACTTGAATCGACATTTTCATTATTGCCACCCTGAAGGAACAAACTGTTGCGATGTCGTGATTCGTCGCAGTCACTAGGCTGAACATCGACACACATCGTTTGCATTTTCTTGCTGCCAACCTTATTGAACTCCCGATCACGCCGCCATGTTTTTTCTTCGCTTGTATCTGCTATCTCGCTCAAGCGTTGACCTTTGAACTTGTAGCATTCCGATGATTTGTGTCCGAATGTATTGCATCGAAAACATTTATAACCCAAATGTTTTTGCGGGCATTGTATGGAAATATGACTTACGTCACCACAATTGTAACACTTTTTCAGCTGCTGGTTAATCTTCGTACTCGAACTTTCTTTATGATTGTTTTGATTGAAGGGCCTTCTTGCTACACTTTTAACTTGTTTTATTTGTTTTTCCTTGATACATTCGTAGATTTTTAATTTCTCCTTTAGATCAGAGTAAGATGTTACACCGTACAACATAATCTTGTTTATCTCGTCGTCTATAATTCCATCTATTATGTATTTTATTGCCACATAATCAGGCATTTTTCCTCTTTTTTCCTAATTCCTTCATTATCAGCATATAGTCTATGCAGCTCTCGTTATGTTTTTTTCTTTCTGGCACTCATCATTTCATGTATAGACTTTAAATCCACAGAGTCCGGAAATTCTCTGGTGATAGCTACTTTCAATTCTTCCCATGTTTTAAAAGGTTTCTCAGCCTTTAGCCATAATAATGCCGTACCTGTAAGCGATCTTCGCGCCACAAGTAATTGTTGCACAGCAGACCAGCCAAATATTTCACCATTATCTTCCACATCTTGTATCCATCTCGTAATGGAGTAAGTTTTGTCCTGCCCGTTAAACGTAGGCACAAGCTCCGCCGTCATTTGTAACATTGGTCCAAGCTCTCGCCGTCCGCCATCTTGTCCATGTTCGTACACGTAATCCTCCTGGCGACTTTTACGTCTTTCTTGCAGATCCTTCGGCATGGTGATAGCAGTTGCTTTCGTTTATCGTCGTCGTCGTCGTCGTCTTCTTATACGTCGTCAAAATATTGCAGACCACTAATTTGATGCCTTAGAATACGCCGCCACGTGCTGCGTATTTGTCGTTCGCCTGAGATACACCGAATATGCTCGTTCTTCAATCGCGGACGAGTCCCCAAAATTGTGGGAGGATAAATTAAGGTCGTTTCGCTAGGGAATCTCCTTTATTACGCGGATTAACAAATTTTACTTTAAGAGCTCAAACGTCGTTCCTACTGTATATCGCCATTACTCCTTTTTTTTTTTTTTTTTTCCATCTCTTTCACACAGATCTTCCTTTTCCTAACTTCCGTTCGATCCGTTTCATGCATCACTTATTCATTCATCCCACATTTATGTTTGTAAAACGTCCTTACAACACAGGTTAATGTTATCCTAAAGTAAGGGCAATGTTTCTTTAAAAAAATCACAATTTTCAACATTATATTTTTTAACAAAACTTTTTTTTTAATTTCTTGAACGCCCCGATACTTAAATCTGAATACGTTCGTGCCACGAAGTAATTATTATAATTTCTCCAAATCTAGCCTATTGTGGTCCGTTCTCAACTCTTCTCTAACTTTTAATGATATTATTTTTTAAATACAACCACATAATTGAGATAAATTGAGCACACTTTATTGAAAGATGGCAATGCATCTGCAACCCTAAGACTATTGCAGATGGGCGGCGGTTAACATTTAACAGCAGGTGAACCGCCAGTTAGCTTGCCACCTTCTCACATTAAAAGGAAAATTATTAAGGTGCGCGCACATCGACCCTTAAAAAGTTTGGTTGCCTTGGTAATACCGCGACAAATGACAACTTTTTGACATTTAACAATAATTGCAAATTCGCGCATAGATGTACACACATATTTTTTGTATGTTTGTTTGTTATAGATAAATTAAATAATTATAACTCTTGAATGTTCTTTCACATTTATAAAGATACATTCTATCAGCGACTAAAGTGGGCTTTTTTTAAAAAAAAAAACTTGTATTATTCTATAGCGTAACGAAAGAATAATACATAAGTAAAATGTAATCTTATGTGCCAGTAGGTACTCTTTCTTTATGAAAAGACATTAAATAAAATTGATAACTGTTTAATTAAATAAATTGGTATCATAGGTAAATATCGAAAAGTTTGTGGTTTCCCAGTAATACCGTGAAGTTAGTCGCTTTGCAAACAACCTCATCACGGTGGTGTCGGCATTTGTCTGTCGGGGTGCGCGTGTATCGAAAAATTTTATTCTCATATATTTCCGAACGCTCCTAAAGAAGTATAACTTCGAAAACAGAGATCCGTGTGAAAATTGCAATTATTTAAAGTAATGTATCAAAATTTTCCCATTATAGTCATCATTTGGCGTGTGCTGCAAAAACTATTGATGATACATAAATAACATATTTGTTTATCATAAAAGTAAAGTATCAGCCTACACATATCCCACTTGCTTGGCATGGCCTCCTCTGCACAGTCATATTCCACCACGCGATCCCACTGCGAAGTTCAAATCTTCGATTTTTTTTTGTTATTATTTCGAAAATAAGCAGGTTTCCTCACGCTTTTTCCCATCACCGCCGAGCACGTGATAAGTAAGGCACTCAAAATTTACAATTTAATTACTACTGGCACCGCAACTGTGGTAGGGTCTCGCAACAGCCTCGTCTGTTGCACGATATAGCAGGCTCGTCCGGGTAAGTACCACGACCTCACAGAAGACCGGCGTAAAGTGAAAGTATAATAATACTTTCACGTTTCGTCTGGTGAATGAGGTAGCCGGAGCCCAATTTTCCAAAAAGTTGTCAACGCATCTACAATTTTTCGGGTGTAGCAGATGTCCATAGGCCGCGGTATTCACCTCAAGTGAATCAAGTGAACCGCCTGCTCGTTTGACAACTTTTCTCATAAAAAAAACCGACATTTGAACTTCGGTTGCTCGAGTATAATGAATTACAAGCGAGCGTCGGGGCGTAGCTTCCAAGGCTTCATATCACGAGTAAGTTATAAGTGTTTAAAAAGAACAAATTTCTCCTTTAATCAGTCCTCCCCTCACCCAACCCCCTACTCCACCGTCGGTTCAGTGGATCAAAGTCAGGCTAATGTCGTTACAATTTGGGGGCTTCTTTGCGCGTATTAACGAAACGTCGGGGCCTTAAAGATACGTTGAAAAATCACGGGCCACTTAGGCGCCCGGTTTCTATTTGAGAGACGTACACTTTTTCATTTCAAAGCCTTAACTTTATAAAGACTTCTAAACGTCTTCGAAATTGGTCTATTTCACGTTGCCTGATGGAATATTCATAACGAAAACCCTTCAAGTATATGTTACATTACAGCTGGATTCTGCAAGTATCTTTCCAAATTTTTGCTCCTGGTCTCGCTTGACAAATGACTTGTGTGGTGAGTTTAGTACTTTACATAAATCGTCTGTGTTTGTTGAAGTATTGCTCATACGGGTCACCCCGTCCGGAAATGTACCAAACCTCACAAAAGACCATAGCAGGATGTAAGTATTTTTACTTTGCGTTTCGCATTATAGGGTCCACCCTATCGAATATTGGAAACGCAATTACAACACCAATATAGGTGCTGTGATATGTAAACGATTCCACCCGTAACACTGGTGTTCTGGCCCATTGACACGGTCGGTTAAGGGTTATGAGCTACGGTATCCACCAGATAAACCTACTCGTAAGCGACCATCTCTCACAAATATACAATGAATCGAGCAAATCTTTTAAATCATTTATCTGTTTCTCTCAAATAAGAAGAATCGTATCAACTGTGGTAATACCACGAAGCTATCTACGCTATTGCACAAATGAGCAGGTCCTCACAGAAGACCTTTGTTAAGTGGAAGTGTTATACTTTTGCGCTTTGTCTGGCGAGTGAGGTAAACGGAGCCCATTTTATTAAAAGGTAGCAACGCTGAATCTGAAACGCTATGTCCATGGTCCAGCTCGCTTGCCACATTCTCACATAAAATAAATAAAAATAACTACGCGATACCCATCCTTTTCAAGAAGTGGAACCACGCTTCGGACTTTCTCTGGCTTTATTGCGAAGTATTGTCTTTGATTTGTCTCTAATTTTTTGTCCGTTTGTAGATAAAATACTAGAGAATTTCTGTGAAGCAAAACGAACAGTAGCGTACAATTGTTACGATAATAGTTGCGATGTTTATCTAATGTTATTGTACTGTAAATAAACAACAGTGTTGTTTTGATAAATATTTGTACTTATACATAATGGTAAACTGCGTATCTATCAGACGTATGTAAGAAAGCTGTAAGGATAAGTTTATACCCACAGGCTTGAGGCGAATCTTATTTAGTTTAAATTAGTACGCATGTATAATAAAATTAATAGTAAGTGTACGCATGTATAATAAAATCCCACAGTCGATATTAAGTCTGCCGCTTGACCAATTTAAATGTAAAATTAAAAATCAACTGATGATTAAAGCATATTATACCATTTCGGAATATCTCGACGACGCCAATGTGTGGAGTTAATACTGTTGATACTCACGTAGGCTAGAATAAGACTATTATACCTGTATATTATATTGTACCCTGATATTTTTGAAAAAGAGCAACTGTTGAGTTTCTTGCCGGTCTCTTCTCAACAGAAACCGCTTTCCGAACCGGTGGTACCTTACGAACCTATACACATAATCTTTGATGTAAAATTTGACGATTCATAAGAGCGCGCAAGCGTCTATTTGAATAAATATATTTTGATTTTGATATTTTGAGTTATCACTTTTTTTTTTGCAGCAAAATTAATCCACAACGCTTCGTTTAAACTCAAGAAATCAATAGTGGTAGTAATTAATATACACCAATCAAAAATTTTAAAATCAATTTCCAAGCGTTGTTTTGCTATAATTTCTTAATTTACCCTGTTTCTGATTATCGAGTAAAAAACTTATTAATGGAATATACAAAGAATTTTTCTTCTGGGATGCCATTAAATAAATTCACTTGGGAATTTGTCTTTCACATCTCGATGAAGAAATATTTAACTTCTACGTGCTGTCTACGGGATGTTGTGGAGACCAAATATATCGCACATCTGGCTAAAGGCACCTCGCAATATTTATGAGACACTTTCAAAATTGTTGCTATAAGTATTTGTGATTTCGATATCTTTATCATGACAACAGGAAGTGCGTTAAAAGTACAGTTCGGCGTCGTTAGGTGGCATTAAGCTACCTACACACTGAGACGTTATCATAAAGCTCGTATTATTTGGCCGAATAGAAATGCGACCATTGAGAATATTAAAAGGAAAAAACCCCACTTGTGTTATGACAAAAAACCTAATTCAGGACTAGCCTAATATTTTAGAACGAACGTTATCCTGGCCGAAAACATCCAAGCACGTTCGTCGGCGGCCGCCTCCATTATACGGCTGTCTTAGCCTTGGGCGGGAAAAAAAATAATGACGCGTTCAGACGGCGGCGGCAGGTAGCGACGTGCCCGGAACGTGTTCGGTTAGGAATCTACCAAAACTGACGGTGGAAAAAAAGGAAAAAAAAATTCTTTGGTTTCCTTGTCTATCTATCAAGGGATGAATGAATGAACGACCAAAGAAACCTAGGAAGGGCGTTCTCTCTTGCTTTGTTTTATATTCCCAATACAGAAAACTTTTTGCGTACAGAAAAACAAATTGTGTTCTAAGATTTTAGTTCAGAAATTTCGAATCCTTACAGACAATCATTCGAGCATATTATATACATATATGTAATGAGATAGGTCTAGTGAAAATAGTGAATTGTATAATGCTGTCTGTTTTATCGCAAGTTTTAAGTACTTGAAGAGAAAGTTTGAATATGCTCCAATCGCTCAACGTCTTTTCTTTGTTAATTCTTTGTTTGACCGATAAAACTTTGAATGCCTAAATGACAAAGTTAATCAGTTTAGGAGCGTAAATTATCACTCTTTTACATTGAAACATAACTTGTCTTTTCTATACTATCAGAATTATAACAATTTCGTTTTGTCTAAAAACTGCTAATTGATATGTGTAACTCTTCGGTGGAATTAAATTTTACCTACTTAAAAGAAATTATATTAAACAAATGTTTATTCATTAGATATTATAATTATGATTACTAATAAAGTAATATTAACAAAGTTATTTACTTGTATAACGTGTATAGGTTATTGTTGATAGGGCTTTCGTTTTAATATCTTTTTTAAATTATTCAACTAGCTACCATTATTATTTAAGAAAATATTTTTTTTATTGTTTTCTTGATGTATAATTTTAGAATAAACTAGTAACATTTCTCATTTCTCCTTTACAGAACATTCTGCAGCATCGCCAAAAGACGTGGCACGCTGGCCGACAATGAATTAGATATCGCTCCAACGATATCGAAACGTAAGTTCACGAAAATAAGATATATTTTTCGGTGCCATAGAACTTCATACTTTTTAAAATGTCTCGCGCTCGACTATCCTACCAAATAGGGCATTAATTAACATATTGTCATCCAACATAAAAGCACTAGGATTTTTCACTTTAAATCGCTGTCAAAGGTCTGAGTCTCTTGAAAAAAATTGAAAATTGATAACCGAAGATCAAATTTAACCCTTTGTTTTGATAATATAAAAAAAATTTGAGAAGTCCGAAGACAAACATTTTTCTAGTCGATCGCCATATGTTTTTCCGAGTTTAGTTTCTAAAAGCTACACGACTCAATTAAATTAACGTCACGAAATATTCTAAAATCCCAAAGAGTCAATATCAATTAATCAGTTAAAATAGCATGCACTAAATAGTAAAAGATCTATAAAAATTTACCCTATATACGAGTATATTATGTTAGTTACTTCAAAACGGTTGTGCAAGAACGCTTAGGTTCGACATAAGGTCGCGCGGGGACTTTTGAAGGTCCAACAAAAGACAAGGGACGGTTAGAAAAGTTTTTTTTTATCGATTCTTAGTAGACGGCGGAAAGGGAACACGCCCGCGGAATATATCGAAATAAGTTACGTTTATTTACATGATTTATTCATGTCAACTTAATGCAATTTATGGCCAACCTTTTAATGACATTATAAAGTACGTAAACTAAGGTAATTGTCATCGTCGTAGTTAAGAAATGGGAATAAGACAAAAAATATAAAACTTCTCTAATTTTCACGTCCATCTCATTAACATAAGTTCTCGTCGATTTTGTGTCTCCTTAGATTAATAACTGCCTATCCTTATATATCACTCTGTTTCCAAATTAGAAACACCATTATGGTCTAATTTGTATTCCATTCCCAAGATAAAGAAAAAGCATATTTTCTTGTCACTTTCGTTTTAGAAGCTGACTCGATATTAATGGGATATATTTTTAAACCATCCATTATTCTAAATCCGGCTAACTAGTAAACTATACGGGGTTATAACTAGTAAAAAGAACCGAAAATCGAAGAATAAATCAAAGAAATAATAATTATGAACCCATACGTCATGTCGAATATTTAGAAATTTAAAAATCGAATATTTAAAAATTGACTGATGACCAACACTCTTGTTGGTCATTTCAGTCCTTATAATCTACAGAATTTTTCCTGTACACTTGATTTTTTTTTGTTTGATGTTAAGTGATAACCTGCCCATTGGTGCAACAGACAAAGCTGGTGCGTGGCCCTACATCAGTTAAAGGATTCCTGTCAAAAAATTTGTCTCGCATTTGACATATTATTGGTAGACAACCATTGCAAGTACCTAAAACTGTTAAGTTAATACTTAGTAACCAAGGTAACCGGTTTAAAATCACGAAGAAAAATATGCTTCATAATATTTAAATCCCTATATGTATTGTTAATTCAATAACCCGCGAATTCAGGCCCTCGTACCGCGTCACGCTAACGAACGCCAGAACAATCCGACCCACAAAAAAATCGCCCGAATTTATTTTTACTTGATAAAATAGCTTCATTACCCATCCCACAGGCAACGTTTACCCTAATGGAGCACGCGATACACGTTACAAAATTAGTTTTCGCATCGAACAAGAATTTTCCATTCGTAACATCCATTGTTCGAGAAAATCCTACAGCAATAATGATTATTCAAACAAAACGCTGGATGGGGTTTCGATGTTTACGTAGGCCGCGATCGTACAATTAATGTATGGAGTTGGACCGCCAGTCGAGTTCGTGCCGTCGAGTAAAGCCCATAAGGTTTATTTTGTGTTGACGCGACCAGCAGGCAATAGGAGTTCTTGGATTTCCAAGCCCTTAAGTTTATCCGTTTTCTATTTGAATACTTATTTCCAATTTTAGCAGTGACACGTGACAGATCTATGTTTCTGCTGAATCATTAATTCGGATTACACATCATACTAGGTTTAACCGCGACATCTGCCACACAATGCTGTTTAATATTTCAATTGTATATTGAATTGTAGCCTTGTGGTGAATGTGTTACGTGCGGTCTGTTTCCGTGTGATTGCCTGATAAAGTACGGAAGGAATAAGCGATCTATTTATTTTAGGATTTTCTTTAAACATTCAATATTTTGGAAATATTTTGTTGGTGTAATTGTATTTGTGTTTTATTTTGAATGAATGGAAGAAATGGAAGGAGGCCTTTGCCCAACAGTGGGACACTAATAGCTGATAAAGTGAAGTAAAGTAAATTGTATTTATCATTTTTTGTGAAAATGTGACAAGAGTTTAGACGGTTCACCTGATTTTAATTGATGTTGGCCGCCCATGGAAGTCTGAAACATCAAAAAGGTTGCAAATTCTTTGCCAACCTAAATTAAACTGGGTTCAGGTTGCATGGCTCTATTACCCCATACTGGAAATCAATTACAAATTACGCCAAAAAAACAGATAATACTTAGATTTTTTATATTTATAAATGCAATGGAACCATAACCGCCGGTGAAGTAATTAACTAAATATGTATATACTGTATTCATGTAACAAGTTAAAAAATTTTGTCAAAACAAAACATTTTACTACAAACGCAAACTCAGAATCACGGAAAACTTTTGCCGCTTTACTCGTATAATAGTTATGTAACTATGGGTTAAATTATTAAAAATTAACCCGCCGAGTTGTAAACTGTAACGCGTTTAACTCGCAAACTGTCGAAGTTTGTCCCGCCTTCATTATACATTTAGCCGGCGTGAGATGAATATTTGAGATGACGCGGCTCCCGCACAGAGAAATCCTCTGTGTATCCACTATAGAAATTTTTTTTAATACCATTTCCGTTTTAAACTGTAGAATATGAATATTATTCACTCAATATTTTGATTAGGTCTAAAGTTTATAGTTGATTTTGTAGCACCATGAATTTTTCGAATAGGTATAGCATTTGTAGGGTTCCGTACGCAAAGGGTAAAATAGGACTCTAATATTAAGACTTCGCAGTCTGTCCGTCTGTCACCAGGCTGTATCTCATTAACCTTGATAGTAAAACAGTTGAAATTTTCACATAATTATGATGTATTTCTGTTACCGCTATAACAACAAATACAAAAAATCAGGATAAAAATATTTAAGTGGGGCTCCCATACAACAGACATAACTTTTTGCCGTTTTTATAGATAATGGTATGGAACCCTTCGTGCGCGACTCCGTTTCGCACTTGGCCGTAACGGTTCGGAAAGACGCCGGCGGAACACAGAGTGTACAACCACTCTGAAAATATGATTGAAAACAGCTTTCAATCATATTTTTATAATTTTCACTTAAATAGCCTTGCGACTGTCATAAATATCTCAAATCTAATTAAGAGGAAAACTTAGTGTCAAAAGTATTCAGAATCATAACGGGCCACCGTTGAAATGCCAATTTTATAATACAAATACGATCACCTTTTACAAACGATATTAATGGATCCTGAATTTTAAGGAATTTACTAAATTCTTTACAAGATTTTAATATAGCTCGATGAGTGTCATTTATATAGCGAGCCAAGTCACATTTTCTCTTCCCATTAATTTTAATCTACTAAACATCTTGCTTTATGGATACTGTCATGGCTTATAATGTAAATGGCTCTAAGTGTTTCCTCTGCTTTTAGTGTTGCCGAATGGAATTTTCTCTTCAATACAACTGAATAATAATTATTAATTACATCTGGCACTTTTCGACCCCCGACAAATCGCAAATTGTTTCCCACTGACGCAAATACAATTCGTTTATAGGAAAGATAAATCACTCCAGAAATGTGTTCCTGCAGGAGCCGCCCTAGGTCCCCCACCTTTCCTTCTACACGCCGTCGCCTCGCGTCGTAAATCACATTTGCCGCTACACCGCCAGCTAATTACAGATTAATTACACCGTTTTATTTACAATGGAAGCTGTGAACGACTTCTCTTAGACGGGCGAGATCATCATGAGTATGGTCGTTTTGATTCTCCGTTGATGATTTCTCCTTAATAAAATTTAATCTGAATCTATACTAAGTCAAGTTACTTTTCTTCAAGTAAAGTTAGTTTATGTTATGATGTGTCCTATTATCTGCCCTAGATAGGCATACTTATCGTTTCTTACGGATGTAGACGGAATCAAAATCCGTTGTTTGTTTCTTGTCCTTATGGTGTTGCTAACCTAACATCGGTTTTCCTAAAATTGTAATATAATCGTATTGTAATAATTATGTTAAACTTGAATTTAAGTCCAAATTCACAAACAGTTGATACATCCTACACCGCTTTCAAATATTTCATTTCGTTCAATTGAATTTCATCCGTTTCCTTAGACGTCGCTTAAATAATATTTCTCATGTAACTCAATCTCCAGCGTATGCAAATTGGAAATTATTTTAACCGCGGAAGCCTTTGAATGGATTGTAGAGGAAAATACGAAACGGCACATTCAACCTTCATTCAATGCACGCGAACATTTTTTAAATTGTGTTTTAAACATCCCCCATATTTCAAATTCAACCCTCGACGCTTCTAGCTTTTTCTAATTAGCTTTTAATTCTTTTTTTTTTTAGAGGAATAAATCTCTTGCATTTAAAATGAATGGATTAATTCACCGGGGATTTTACGGCTTGATTCCATTTTCGTATTTTCATATTTTTGTTTTGCTACCCGCTGTATGTGGGAAAGTTTTGTAATAAAGTATTTTTAAAGACATAGTCTTCTAAGATTGAGGTATTTTTTTACAATTCATAGTTTGCTAAACCTTTCGTTATGTTTACAATGATCTGTGACTTGGTACCATATGTTTATATTTATTTACCTATGTACATTTATTTAGTTTAACAGTGTCTGATTGTTAGTACCTTAAAAGCTAATCTTTCAAGACAAGTAGGGCCACGCGGGCCAAACTTGTCTTCAAAGATTAGAAATAATATCTTCAATCTTTATAAAATCATTGGGTACATTTTGTAGCAATTAGTAAAAAAAGTAAGTAATAAGTGTCTAAGAAATTTAATTTAGGTTTCTGCGTATTTCGTATATATAAGAAATTTCCAGAATTTTATTACGGGAAATAAAAGGAGCGCCTAGTTGAGACGTAAAAGTCTTTTCCCCCTTTCTGAGAATTAAATATCTTTACCAATTTTCATTCGTGCATTCCTCGTCCTCTAATAATATTAATTATAATTGCCTTTTTCATTATTTCCTTTATTCACTCCAAGACTTTGATATTTTATTAATTTCGGGAGTTAGGAAATAGGGAGAAATTCTTGTAGTGTATTTTCCTTGAGTACAAACTTCTTTCTGAGAAGTATCACGGCAGCGTACGCTGCTCTATTCGGTCAACATTTTTTAATAAGAAAATAGTTAGCTATTTAAAAGTTAAACTATGACAAATAATTAGTTATTTGTCATAGTTTAACTTATTGGAATCTTATTACCTTTATTTTTTATTTTTATTGATAAAAACAGTTTATGCAGTTTGTTATGTTAGTTATACTAGCAGTTTCCGTTCGATGTAAATAACTCAATTTTCCCTTGTAGCAGTTTGTATCCAACTGCGGGTTTCGAAACAAGCTGACTTATAAATAAATAACTAATAAAATAAATGCATTCATACAAACAATAACATATTTTGATTTCAACTAACTTATCGTCTTAAATCGGAGTATTGAGATTCACAAAGCTTATTAGTACTAAAATGTTCCAGGTAAGAATTAAAAAGAAAAAAGATTTCTATTACAGAGGTTCGAAACACTGATCTTTTGCTATTGTACAGCCAAGAAGCAGCCAGGAATATAACAAAAATACTCTATACATTCCATGTAGTCTGTACGTCATTGTGATACTTAATACATTTCAATTAATCTGTACTTCCTTCATTGAGGGTATATAAATGGCAACTGTTTCACAGTGTACCTTACTTGATTAAAGATTGTCATTCTGTACGAACGTCTCCCTGTCACTGCCCTATCCCAAAACAAAGTATAGCATGTTCCATCTCTAGTTAAGTATTTCATCTGGTATTTGAGGTAGCCTGTGTGGCCTTTTGTTTGAGCTTGTCCACTGTAATACCACAGTGAATATATACCACACAGGAATACCAAACGTGTGCACCACGTGTGGTATTTCTTTAGGTCAATGGAAATGGTTCGTAGCGGTGTTAACAAAACATAAGCGTCGATGTTCCCCGCTATTAACGCCTTGTTTGCCTTGTCCTTTACTCATTACAGGAAGTCTATGATGTGTCAAGCTAACGGGGCACCAACTGGAGCTTTTATGGCACTAATTTCGCGTCTGGCACCTAACGCCGCCCGTATATGGGCTCCGAGTGACGCTGAATTAATTAATTAGCTAACGGGGTGGTATTATAGCAAGATATTAGCGAGTCAAAGGCCGCGTGATATACGGCTGCTGATTAATTATTAGGAGTGAAACTGATAAGTCACGATAGCTCAGTGCATAAGTAGGTTCTAATGGAAATTAAATCCATAGACCTGTTCGTGTAACTGCTATGCCATTGGTTCCTTTGCACGGGGTTAAAGGTTCTTCCCCCGCACAGCTGTTGTATTTTTTTTGTTTCTTATTTTTGGTGTGTAAATTAATTAAACGGGATATCATATTTTGTATTGTGCTATCTCTGCCTGATGTTTGACACTAGTTTTAGGACAATATTGTTTCTTTATTTAATTTGATTTCTTTCAATTCGATTATAAACTTAGAGCCGTTAATGTTTTAATTGAATATACTCGAGGTCAGGTTATTGAAATCCCGGTGACGGCACTAATTAAATTATGAAATTGCAATTTTGTAGTGTCGCTTTATAGCGTGTTCATCGTTGAAGGAAAACATCGCTAGGAAACCTGCATATTTTCGAATTACTAATAAAAAGAGAAATATTTCAAAGATATAAATAACTGTACATTGTGATATACATATAAAACAAGTAAGGGCTGTGGATTTTGTTGGTCAATAAAATAAAAAAATAAACATAAATGTGAAGTCAGCCAATCCGCAGTGGGTCGCGTAGTGGGCTACGTTCTAATACCTTCTGTACAGGAGGCCTTTACTCAGCAATGGGACATTTATAGGCTGTTACACTATTTTATAGTAAACTTTAATTATTACAATTTTTGTATAATGATGTAAATCTGCTTTGAGAGAATAATATGAAATTGTAACGGTGGATACTATAAATAAAACTCTTAACACTCATGGTTGATGCCAAACTGTTGTACGAAAAAATCTCGATGTAACTATCTAACTTTTATCCTTCTAGTAGCTTATAACTTCGTTGTTCACTACAAGTCCGTTCGGTAAACCTTTTCGCCCATAGCGGTTCTTCGGATAGTTTGCTACTGTGAGCGTATGTTCGGAAAAAAGTTTTTCCGTATAAACCTCACAATATGTTGGCGAGTTAAATTAAAACTATATTTTTTTTGTGAAAAGTTGCCAAGCGAGCTTCACCTGATGTTAAGTGAATACCGCCGCCCATGAACATCTAGTACACCCGAAGGTTGCAGATGCGTTGGCAACCTTGGGCTCCGGCTATTCCACAAAACAGATGAAACGCGAAAGTTTTATATTTCCACTTCACGCCGGTCTTCTGTAAGATCGTGGTACTTACCCGGAAGAGTCTGCCCATTCGTGCAACAGCCGTGGCTGCTGCGTGGCCCTACCACAGAATAAATCACAAAATCGTTATTCAAATGAGTTTGCTTTTTTAGTACTGGGGATTGACCCCACACCCTCTGACGCAGGAGGTAGGTACACTACCCACTACGCCATTCGGGTCGTCATAAAAATAATATTTTAATTTCCACTAATCGGAATTGAAAACAAGGCCGTGGGTTTTAAAAGTGGGAACAATTTTCAATCCCCAACCAACAGTGTTGTCGGCGTTCCGTCCTTACTGCAGGCTAACGAATTTTTTTCTATCCAACTGTTCGTTTCTTTAATGAAAGCGCTCTATTCATATGCTGTGTGGCGTCTGTCTGTGCTTTGCATTCATACGCAATGTATCGTCGTGTACACTATGTAGTCAAAGCTAGGGTAACCATGCGCACCGTTTCTGCCAGGACAGTCCCTGTGTACGTGCTTCGGACGAGATACTCTCAATTATTGGCCCCAATTTTTGCGGACGGTGAAAAGCAAAATGTAGCTTAACTTTGAATTTTAAGTTAACTTCAAATATCTTTATCTAAGAATTTAATTTATAGAAACATTATACTTACCTATAGATTGTAAAATACTGCTATCGGTTTGAAAAAGAAAAGCCAGTGATCAAAAGAAACTCAGCGGGACATTTTTTTTACTATTTTCTTGAAAACAAACATGTTAACTAACATTAAAAACATATTACTTAACTAACATTAAAAAAATAACATTAAAGTCCACTTGAAACAGCCTGGATTTCATTTTCCCAGTGTGTTAAATCATTTAAATAATCACTAATATTAAAATAGTCTTTGACACACAAACGTTCCTT
Source organism: Iphiclides podalirius (assembly GCA_933534255.1). NCBI lineage: Eukaryota > Metazoa > Arthropoda > Insecta > Lepidoptera > Papilionidae > Iphiclides > Iphiclides podalirius. The sequence goes on from OW152834.1 coordinate 9,490,956, forward strand.
TTCATTTTTGATTTTATCAACTGAACATTTTGAACGTTTACAGGGATTTCGTTGTAAAAACATAGTCTAGTTGTTGGCAGAAATATTTGTTTGTTTCTAGTATTGACATCATGCACATAACTGTATCTTGAACATTCGTTCTTATTTTATAGACGTTGATAACCTTTTCAAGTACATACCGAGAAGCAACAGTCAGTATTATAATCAATATTTTTTGAAGATAAAAATTATTATTACATAATTACTTAGCCCGTCAGTTGGTTTTGCGTTAGATCGGGACAAGTCCTGACATGGCTATATGAAACTGTAAGCCGATAACAAGTATTGAAAACACCCCATGAGACACTATAATTTTAGCCAATTACTAAACATATAAAAAAGAATTCTTCTTCGATGATATTATCCTAAAGTAAGCGCAATGTTTTTGAAAACGCAAAAAATAAATTGTGCTATAGTTCTAAGTTAACTTTTACTTGTGAATTTCTCGATAGGACTTTAATCATAGATATTTGCTTTACGAAATACAACTGCGTCAGTAATTGAATACAGCGATGTTGTTTGTATAAGAGCGACATAATTTTGGCGGTAACTTTCAGCGCGACAACTCAGGATTTGTCACTCGGTTGTGCGGCGCGCAGTTGTGTGTGCAAATATAACGCTAATTAATATCCATAATTAAGGTTCGGTGTTGTGTGCGCTCATTTACATATCTCCATTCGCTTTGTTACGTCGACGTTTCGTCGGAGCGAGGCGTTTATGTTATGGTAGTCAGCTAATCGAGAGGACTGTCTATATCCAGTGGATTTTTCAATCCTCCGCGTGGTTCGTAACAGCAACGAAGCATTGAAGATACAGACGATTTGCAATCAAATGTATTTGACAAACATTGTCTACTTATATCGATAAACCTTGCAACAACTTTAATTTCTTACGTATCGATCTCCGTGTGGCGATTCCACTATGATAGTTTTCTAAGTCGTTTTCTAAGTCGTGGTTAACATTTTCTACGTGTACCAACTCAAAGTTAAAACCGCTACAATTTTGTTGTTTTTTTTTATTTGAAAAGTTGCCAAACGAACAGACGGTTCACCAAATGTTAAGTGAATATCGCCGCCCATGGACATCTGCTACACTCGAGAGTTCCAGATGTGTTGACAACCTTTTGGAAATTGGGCTCCGGCCACCTCATTCACCAGACGTAACGCGAAAGCATTATACTTCCATTCTACGCCGGTCTTCTGTGAGGTCTTGGTTCTGAGCCTGTCCATTCGTGCAACAGCCGAGGCTGCTGCGTGGCCCTAACACCGTATTAATAAAAAAGCTTTTGGTTTAAAAGGAATAATAAATTGGATTAATACGTTTTGTACGCTCTATCTACATATGTTCACTTATAGACGATAACAGTATTCGCTTAATCAATTCATACAGGAAAATGTGTTAATGTGGGCTTAAGTCATAACCGAAGTGACGCGTCGATCAAATTGACTGACTTCGACCCAAACGCAATTATGACGAGCCTCCATACGACATGTAGTGCTAGATATCACCAAGATGCGGAGCCAACTAAATTTCAAAGAACTCGGTACTTTCGATTCTCCATTAAACACACCTCGGGTCGAAAATACGATATGCCGAGTACCTAAAGGTCGATTTGGATTCCGGCAATGCGCAATCGTTTGAAAGTGCAAAACATACTAATTTCGCCCTCTAATCTTCGGGAATTAAGTCATTAAGTAAATGATGAAAACTATATAGCCCAATTTTCAAAAGGTTGTCAACGCATCTGTAACCCTCGGGTGTGGCAGATGTCCATCGGCGCCGGTATTCACTTAACATTAGGTGAACCGTCTGCTCGTTTGGCAACTTTTCGCATAAAAAAAAAATATATGCCTTGAGGGAGACACACTAATCGTGTCATGGCATAGTTTTAGAACTAGTCCCTGCCCTTAAAGTGAAAATTAAAAATGTGTAGATAGAACTATTGAAACTTTTTGCTGCTTGGATTCAAACCTGCGCTTTCCAGATTACACGTCCGGACACTAGCGACTAAGCTAAGCGTTCGACAGTCATTTGTTTTGTAACCGCATAGGTCCTATATAAATGACCAGAGTAAAAAACGAGATATTTTTATTTTATAAAAGTAATCGATTGCTTTCTTTTCTCTTCTTCATTATTTCATTTAATTACATGGAGGATAAATAATGTATTTAAATCATATGATGACTCCGTGGCGCAGTTGCTAAAGTATTGGCTTCGGCGTCGGGGGTCGTGGGTTCGATTACCACACGGGACAACTATTTGTGTGACCCACAGATAGTTGTTTCGCATCTGGGTGTTTGTCCGCGTGAAATTTATGTTTGTAAAACGTCCTTACAACACAGGATAATATTATCCTAAAGTAAGGGCAGTGTTTTAACACATAACATTTTTAAATTTTTTAAATTTAAATCATGTATTTAGTTAAAAAAAAACTCAAGACAAAAAAACAAAAAGACACAAATGAATGAAACTGCAATATCTCCATTTGAAAATTTAGAACTTTTGCAATTTTATCCCACAAACATTTATTTTAGTGTTGTAATAAATTTTAAGATGTGAAAAGATCCTTTCTAACTGGATTGCAAGGCGTAAGCCCAACAGCTTTTAGCGTTTCTCACCGAACAAAGCTCATCCGTAGGGACCTTTGTGATTCGAATGGAAACGGTTGAAGCTGAAATTTCCAATCTTGCACATTCTCAAGAACCACGGTTTGAGCCTTTTTTGCTGATTGAAAACGTAAACGTTTGTTCGCGTGTCGAATCACAACGACTGGATTTATGAAATCAATGTTTGAATACACTTAAATTTCACGATATTCTGTTTTAAAGGATATTAATTTTTTTAGGTAGTTTTATGGTAGGGCCACGCAACAGTCTTCACTGTTGCACGAATTGGCAGGTCCGTCCGGGGGAAAGGTGTTGCAAATGTCCATGGATGGTGGTTGTCACTTACCATCAAGTGAACCGCCAGCTAGCTTGCCACCTTATCACATAAAGAAATAACGAGACACAGAAATAGTACGTAGGCAACGAATTTACAACACTTTTACGGTTACGAACGTAGTGACACCATGACGGTGATCACTAAGATTAGGTTGGCAACGAGTTTGTCACTTTCTTTACATAAACCCGATAAGCGACCGACCCGCTTCACGCTCGCTTTAATGCCCACGTGGTACCATGGATTTCTTCCAATTACGTTGGCAGGGGCGAAGTTTGAATGACAAAGTGGAAGCTACCGACGACGAGGTTTTTATTGTCGTCCCTAATGAAAGTTATATCGGGAGTGGAAATTGGCGGAAGTGTCGCCGAGGCGTTTAATTGTACGGAAAGCGCCCGATAACGGTGGGCCGTTTTCCTTTTTTTTTAACGGACCCCAGGAGTGAAGTGTCGGACTATTATTGGGATTTTGTCGAGGGAAGAGAGGTCAGGCGCGTTTTATGTACCCCTAGTTGTGTCTCGCTGTGGCACTGTCTATATGGTATTTGTAAACTGATCAGAATATTATTAAGTTGTTAAAAAAGTTAAGAAATGTATGTACGTTGAACCTTTCTAAAGTGATAAATCGTTGCCAGTTAACCTTAGTTGTATGTAATTAAGATTTTTCTCTACATCAGGCTCTTTTTAAATTTCCCACCCCAATTGATATAAAAACTCGACCGAACATTGTTTTCTACTGAAAAAAGAATCATAAAAATCATTAGTAATTTCCTAGTAATGATCAATAGTCGTGCCTGAGGATTGAAGACTGAAGAGAAGAGTTAGCTCGATTTTGTTGCTGATATCTTAAACATTCGGCATTTCGCAGATAGCAGTAATACATCTTGAACGCAACGCAAATTGATTATTTTCACACCAATATGTTGGATCGTTAAAGTTCCATAGAGGCAATTATATCAAAAAAATACTCTCACTCATAAAATTTCCATAGCAGCTGCGGTGAAATATCACAGACAAATGATATCGGAGAAATTGTTATAGGCAATTTTAATAATTCTGAAACTGATTCAATGGTCGATACCGATCCGACTCCTAGCTAATTAAATACTGATTGGATTGATGTTGAGTAAATATCTTCCGGCGGAGCGGTTTGAGAGTAAAATAACAGGCTTACTCGAGCGGTTTGGCTATTAGAAGTTCCTGGAAACGTTCTGAATTCCTTTTATTTACCAGCTATAATTTTCACGTTTAGGTTGGGCAAAATTTCGCAGCTCTCTCTTAAAATGATAACGAATGGTTGATAACTTATCCTATCAATAATTTGCAATTCAATTTTAACTTTATTTGAGACAAATGAAGTCCGTTTGAAAGAAAACGTAACTCTTCAACGCACACAATAGATATCGCTAATCCTGGTAATATCGCAATACGTTGTCTTTATAGCTAACTCGTCCATCACCGTGCTGAATCCAATTAATCCTTCCACTCGAATCGAGAAGGGAAAGTGTTTAGCTCAATATTTTCCAAACCCCCCGCTATTGTCGTCTCTGATCGCTACATTAAACTTGATAAACGGCCATTTAATTCCCAATCAGATTGTTAAATCATAGCCATGAACGTTTACGCCCAAGTTTTGAGTTCGACTCAGCGTCCGCAGAGTCCATTGCAGACGAAACAAAGAAAGCCATTGTTGGATAACGAATATTCCGGCAGCATTTTCGGCTGTTTTAATTTCATCCACCAACGCCCCTCCACTTTGTTCCGAAGTTCTGTGCACGAAGCTGGAAGTCGTTGTTTCAGTACTGGTGGTAGTTTTGACGTTCGTTAGAGTTTGGAACAAGCCTAAATGGAATAAAGAAAGCTTGTCTTTTTGTTTTAGATTTTTACAAAGCACCAAAAATAATAGGGACTGCGAGTATAATGCATCTATTAAAGAAACGACTTCAATGTCCGAGAGATTGTTTTGTGGTCTATAATTCGTACCTTCGATATAAGGATTAGATGCTCTTATATCCAACTACATACATGCAACCACAGATAGGAATAAGGAATAAATATTAATAAATAAATTAAAGTAACAAATGAAACGGTTAACAATTACAAATTTGCTGAGTAACAGTCTTGTCACTGCGTAGTACAAAATAAAGTCGTCCCGCTGTCTGTCTGTCCCTATGTATGCTTAGATCTTTAAAACTGCGCAACGGATCTTAATGCGGTTCTTTTTTACTAGATAGAGGATGAGGATGATTCAAGAGGACGGTTTATATCTATAATACATTGCACCCGTGCGAAGCCGGGGCGGGTCGCTAGTTGTAAACTAAAAAGAAATTATTCCGCTTCACATTCCATAGACACATTTAACATCAATTGCAAATATTTTCTTTGTCTATAGTGAAACCGTTCCGTCCTTAGGTCCTTGAATGTGAGTGTCATTGTTACTTTGTCTTCCTACACTGTCTTGGATAATTTCGAGCCGAGATCAATGGTTACGCGGCCCTGGTCTTTGCGCCATCCGTGCCGTCTCCTACTGTCAGGGTCACTGGCGCGGGATGCCCGACACCATTGCACGGAAGCTAAAATAAAAACACGCCCTCGGAAAATCTGGCAATGAGCCAGTGTCCCTGCTTGAAGCGACGCCGACGCTAAAATAAAGAAGAAAGAAAGAAAGAAAATAAATTTATTTACCAAAAAGGACGCACACAACAAAAAATAAAAATAATACACACTAGAATAAACAAAACAAAACAAAATCTGCAGATAAAAAAAACTATAGCGATATAAAAACAATCAATTTAAGGGAAAAGAATTGTACCTAATATCGGTAAATTAGGTCAGCAGTTAGCATTATGATGTGCCGGAAGGCACAACCCCAACAAAGCGCTCATTTTCTGTGCTCACCTTCATACTTCACGATAGTTCGATGCCGTACTGACTCATACACAGCGATATAACTTCAATATTATATTACTTATGAAAAAATTAAGACGTAATACAAGAAAGACTAAAATATTAACAATTATTACTTGTTAACACGATGGCGACATCTTCTTCGCTTTTCGCAGCTTTCCGCGGGACGTGCACAATCGCATCTGTTATGTTACCTTGGCCTCGGAGACTTTCTAAGTTATTTATGGCCGAAGTGTTTTTGTTTATACGTTATAATATGTCAAACTTCTATCGAGGTTTTGTTTTGATCTGTTTGTGCTCTTATTCCGACTTATATCGTGTCTGAGATGCTATTGTTTCAATGTAATGTTTGCGATCTTTAATAAGTTATTTCGTTTTAATTACGTAAAACGAGACATAATGTTCGTCTACCCGTTTTTTAAACATTTTCATACGTTAGAACTACTAAAATTTGAATTGGCGTATGCTTAACTTATCTTACTTATATGCAACGTTGATACTGTTTAGATCGGTGTGATTTAGATTGATCATTATGGATCTTAAAATGAAACTAACTCATTATAACTAACTCGTAATAAAACAACCAACAACAAATTTCATCGTTAATGTTTTACATCAATTGCTCTTAACGTAACGTGCGATAAAGTCTCATCAAGTATTAATCAATTTTAAGTTGTATCAAAATATTAGTACTCCAATTAAAATTACCAGCACAATATACATATAGTAAATAAACCGGATTCAATTCTTTTTCCATAAGTCCTTTGCCTTTATTTATATAATCTTTATTACTGACCTTGAGTAAAACGGGTAACAAAGGGGGGAGACTTAATGCCCAAAGGCATTTCTTACCAGTTAAGGATGTGGTGAGAGCCTTTCTTCGCCGTCGAAATAATTTTCCATTAAATATTTCACATTATTTAAAAAAGTTAAAAACTTCCGCCATGCTTTTCTGTCTGCTCTTCTCTGACACCTTAATAATGTAACTACAATATGTGGGAACTAATATTTTCTTTAGAATTCATTACAGTCGTAATTGATTCCAGTCGATTTCTTCAATTACTTCTGCTGATACTTCCATTGTTCCTAATTTATTGCGTGTAACTATTCTCTTTTAAAGTATAAGGAATTTTCTAGTTACAACATAAACATGCTCGACGGATATTATTGCGAACATTTAATGATAATTGCAAACGGCGAACAGACGGACCAATTTGAAACAACGAAATACCGCTATTGGCGGCGTCACAACACAAAGCGGCGCGGACAGCGGCCCCAACGGCTGCCGATAGGGGGGCCAGACTTATCGATTTTGGGAGACTGTCTATACATATTAATTTAAACAGTCACGCCTGTCACCCACAATGGTTAGAGGTTACATGCCCTTTCGGTTTTCGGACATCCACATATTAACGCATGTATATGCGCTCGTCGGTTCCAGGTTCTCTAATACAGGTCTATGCATGGCCATAGTGTTTGAAGCCGAAATTGAATTTATTTTGAAAGATTTGGATCGGTTAATTCAAAATTTCATTCCGGTTGTTTCTGATACTATCGTACCACGATTTTTACCTAAATAAGAAAGTTCTGTACTTATATTTCTACTCGCATAATATTGTTTGTATATTGGGTATTAATCGATATTTCATTATTAATTAGATTAAGTTTTCTATCTCGTTTAGAGTTAGAATCAGTGTAAATTTTATCACGAACGCTTCTAGTAAATCCATTTTACCCATAATCTAGTAAATAAATAAATAATAATTACTATAAATGAATGCATATGTTTCACTACGAATGAATAAAAAATAAGTTAAGCTAATTCGTACTAGGTTTGGAACATGAAATGTGCTCTGGCTTTTATCAGAAATTCGTAACAGGGAAAGTGCATTAATTGCATTATTTGGTGAAGTACATGAAGCATCGAGTAACTCTGTCTTCTCTTTAAGGATTTACAAGTACAACATTATTATTAAGAAACAAAACAGAGTTCAAATATCTCACTCATGTACGTACATTTTCTATTTAATTTCGAGTTTAAAATTATATGGTACCATAATATGGAAGGTTAAATAAATCCGATGCAAAAAGGACTGAAATATTTTTTCTCACTTATTATTTCGAAAATATGCAGTTTTTCTCACGATGTTTTCCTTCACCGCTTAGCACGGGATACAGTGATCCTTACAATGGCCGTATAATCCGAGATACCAAATCAAAGTGCAATTATTTCGTGCAATCAACACACGTAAATATACCTGCACAAATCCATGTTATGAAAACAGCGCAGTCACCTCGGGCAGGGCGGTCTGGTGGGGGCGCCAGGGGGGCGGAAGTGACGAAATCTCCCGCCGCGTTGCCATGACGACCGCCATGTTTACCCCGTCATATCGATCGGCGGCACTGCGCTTCCCTGTTTACATCCCCGTCTATGCACATTGTACGGGGTTCGAAACTCCGAAAAGCCCTGGGGTGAATTAATTCAGCAGGTCCTGTGCTATTCACCTTTAGCTTCGTGTATTTGTGTGTATTTGGCGCGTCAAATGCTAATATACAGATCGCTTTTTGGGTTGGTAATGTTTTGTTTAGCGGTGAGACATGCTGGTTAAATTAAACAATTGTTTTCCTTTTAACTAACAAAATGAAAGATTAAATTGCGATCCTTTTTGTATCATCAGGTTGTCTTCCTATATTTTTTCTTTCATCTAAAGTTTCCTTTCTATAGAATTTAATATGTGAATGAAAACTATTAAAAATACTAAACTATATAAATAATAGTGTAATAAATTGAAATTTTGCAAAATGAATATAAAAGAGAGATTTTATTTGGATAAATACATAAAGTCCTACGTGTCTCATTATGTTGTCCTTATATTTTTTTTCTTTCACGGCTAATGTAACATACACTCGATGTTTGCCCAAGTGTAAACGGACCTTAATAATCGAGTACAATATAAGATACGCAGTCCTGCGTGGGAGGGACGACAATAGAGGCTCCATTTTCACGTGCCCCATGTTTATTTTTCGGGGCAACGAACCAAGCGTCGACATCGACACTCGCTTCGCTCGGATCCCTGTTCACGACTCGACGCTTATTTCGTCCATCGCTCGAATAATACATTAGTTAATGAAAGAAACTTATTGATACAGTAATATTGCTCGCCATGACAGCGGACGCTCCTTTAATTCAAAATACATGAGCAACCTGAGTTCAATCGGCGGTGGCGACCCCGATGAAATGGTTAGTTATAAGTGCTGTCTTATCACGCGCACAGCGGTGTAGGAAAACATCGTGAGGTAACCAGCATGTTTTCGAAATAGTAACAAAATAAAAAAATATTTCGAAGATATACGAAGTCCGCCAATCCATGTTCCGCGTGGTGGACTAGTTACTCTCACTAGTGGCTCGCATAAAGCTCTGAACCATGTAAAGACGACGGCGTTCGATTTTTAACGTTCACTTATAACATGACACATAACGTGTGTGTGTGTGTACTCTCACACGTGTAGATGTGAAACACGTAACCGCCATGTTACTACACCGCCAACGTTACCGCATACTTCGCGGATTTTCGCAACAGCAATGTTGCATTACTATAACGCGTTCATTCGACGCGCGTCGAGTCGTTTGACGGGCGTCGAGTCGTTTGACGGAACATTAGGGAGTATGGCGGCGTTGGTAGCACAAACTCTGTGGTTGCACGTCGCTAGAAAGGTGTGGAAACGCTCCCTTCAACGGTTTCTATTACGGCTTGGCACGGGTGCAAGTATTATACATATAAACCTTCCTCTTCAATCACTCTATCTAGTTAAAAAAAACCGCATCAAGACAAGTAGTTTTAAAGATCAAAGCATACATATGGAGAGAGGATATACAGAGAGACAGCGGAACGACTTTGTTAACCGACTTCAAAAAAAGGAGGTTTCTCCGTATATATATATATATATATATTATGTGTGTTCGGGGATAACTTCGTCATTTATGAACCGATTTTCATGATTCTTTTTTTGTTAGAAATGAGATATTCCAAGTATGGTACCGTGATAAGGAAACCCGGATCTGATGATGGCATCCCTGAGAAATCGAGGGCAATCCTCAAATGTTAAATGCGTTAACAATGTTTTTTTAGTTTCCTGTTTGAAGTCTGTTTTTTTTAACAAAATTGTTTTATACTATGTAGTGATTTCGCTTCTCGTCGGGAGTCGTGTTCATCTGAAGACGGAGGAATGGAATATTTTTGAACAGTCACCGTTTAATCCGTAAAGATTCGAAATGCCTGCATCGGTTTTGTAGAATGTAATATCACTACATAGTATAAAACAAAGTCGTCCCGCTGTCTGTCTGTCACTATTTATGCTTAGATCGTTAAAACTGCGCAACCGACCTTGATGTATTTTTTTAACTAGATGAGTGATTTAAGAGGGAGCTTTATAATATATATAATACATTGCAACCGAGCGAAGACTTACATGACGAATAACATGCTCGGGCTCAAAGATTATTGCTGTTATTAAAAGTAATGTATTTTAAAAAAAGGAGATTCCCAACTCAGTCTATATTTGAATGCAGACTTACTTACAGTTAGAAAGCTTTACATACTATACATTGTTTTGAAAAAAAAAAAACAAGTTTATTACATACAACTCTGATAATGTAGCTAAAAGAATTAAAGGTAAAGTAAAGTAGCCCAGATAAATTATGTCCACACACGGTTTGCTAAACACCAATTCTCCTACTTGTCTTCCCAAATTTACAATAAAATAAATAAAACATTACAGATATACCCAATGACATCAAGGGAAAGTAAAAAACAACTTACCGTATGGCTGAAGTGTCTGGACTAAAACGAGACTGAAGAAATCCTAAAATGGTATCGTCAAATTTTTCGATCTTACCTACTACGTATCTTACGTAATAATAAGAAAATATGAACTGGTGTTTTTCATCAAAATATATAAAAAGGTATATATATATATATATATATATATATACATATACATATACAAGAATTGCTCGTTTAAAGGATAAGATAAGGCGTTTGTATAGTTATAACATTTTTGTTAAGGAAGAGTGGCTCCCTCTGGCACAGGTGCTTCTGTACCTAATAGAGGAAGTCGACATTTAAATTGAAGAAAAAAAAAAACTGGATCGAATAAACATCTATTTTATTTATTTTATTTTTATCTTGTAAACAAATAATCGTCGAATATTTTGCATGTTGCTTCGCACTTGAGCATATTGGCACTGAGCATATTGGCGCCGACATCTACAACACCCCATGGCTGAAAAAATGTGAGCCCCGTTTACCTCACTCACCAGACGAATGGCGAAAGTTTTATACTTTCATTCAACGCCGGCCTGTGAGCCCGTGGTACTCCCGGACGAGCCTGCGTGATTACGTTCACACAAATCTATATAGTGTGTCATTATAAAGAAACGCCTCGGACCTATCCCAAGCCTAACCTCGACATCCTGACCGCGTCAGGCAATCGATATCTGCACTAGGGGGTTAGAGTTACCGACATCGATAGTTGGCCGCGTGTAAGGCGACACTAAACGGAAGGACTGCCGGCGATCGGGCAAGTGTTGTATAAAATTTTAACTGCGAGACGTTTAAAATGTTGCCGCGCCTCGCCACCTCGATAAGTTATCTTCAGACCATAAAGACAACACTATCTTGTAGTTTAACGCCGCGGCGGTGAGTCGGTGCTATTTATGTGGTCTTCCTAAACGTGACATATTCAGAACGGATGACCAACATTTACTTACCATAATACAGACCTTTGTTGCATCACAGAGAGATCTTATTGCAGCGTTTAGGGCTAAACTTCGAATACACAATGAATATTAAGTTGATCAATTGCTAAATAATGTAGTAACTGTAGGAACCAACTTAAAGCTGTGATGGATAACTTAGTATTCAACGTAACGTAACGTAACGTAAAAGCATTATTGTGGAATTTAAACTGAAAATAAACTTGTTTCCAACTAAAACAATTCTACCGATTTAAAAGAAACGACTTATGACATCAAAATTTGCTCAATTGGGTTTGACTGCTCCATACAACTCGAATATAATAACAGAATTAATTGTTACCCTAAATTGATTGTACGTATTATAGGCAGTACACAGCGAATTTCAGCGAATTTTATGTTAATGCTGTTAATTAATATTGTAAAACAATGCAAACGTTTAGCGTTCTATCAAAAGCGGTGACCTTTGTTATATTTAACAGGTTGTTAAATCATAACGTTACGATATTCAGCTTTATACAGCGTGTCTTTACAATCACGAAAATAAATGACAACACACATAGAGGATAACTTTTTAAAATTGTATTAAACATTTACATTCTTTAAACATCAATATTTACCGAGTTATTAAATTTTCCAAAACAAAAAATTTTAGAACATCCTTAAGTATAAAACTGTAACGTAAAGTTCATTAGTAAAGGTCACAAAGAATATGAATGGGTTGAGTGAATTTAAAAGAGACAAAACATACTGTTAGAAGGAGAGGCTTGTAATGCGACGATGTGGCAACGAATGAAAACGTCTCTGAATGTATGAATCAGTCAGTTGTACGTTGTATAGGTGTTACAAATTTTGTTTCTTTTTTACTTAATTATGTATTTCTTTTAACGTTAAAATTTTTTTATGATTATTGGTAAGTAGCGTTAGTCGTGTGTTCATTTATTGTTGCCGTTGTAACGACACGCTGTATATCCGTATCAGTAGAAAATCCAACTTGCGGTTTTTCAAAGTGCTACCATCGAGAGTACAAACGGAGTATTTGCGCCCGAGTTGCTTGGATATCGCCGCGGGCCTCGATGCCACTCGTGACGTCATCGCCGTGCCCACGCGTGGGGCATTGAGGTAGGGCAGATGCCGGCCTCCGGCCTAAGCCCAGCGGAGGTTCAACGGCCGGGTGAACGACCCCCCGCCCGCGACCTCCACACATTTTTACGGCTTGCGCCGTGCCGGCTTGGCGTTGTAACAGTTTTGACGCATGTGCGAATTAATCTTGCGTCGTGACGCCGCCTGTTTGTTTTATTTTTTCTTCACCGTTCATCACCGCCGTGGGGTCATGTTAACCGCACGCGGAGCCAATCGTGGCAGTTGTCTGTCGAATCGCCCGCTGAAAAAGCCTCAAGTGATGACTTGAAGACTGCTTGAATATAAAATACATCTGAATTAGTTGACCCGTACTAAATCATGGCACAGTACCGTGATCAGACACCGAATGGTAATAAAACGCGTAAATAAGCATAAATCAATGAAAGGTTATTTTGAATAATGACGTTATTCAGTATACTTCGTTATCTTTCATGTAAACAAATTGTCGATATATTATCATAAAAGATATCATACGTTCTTTATATGATTTTTTTTTAATGAAAACATTAACTTTATTCTACTTGTCAAAATGAAGTTTGTGTCATTTAATTTAATGAAGAATTATGAAAGTTACGGCGTGTACTGAGGTGAAAACACTTCTGTAATAATACATAATATGGACTGGCGAAAAAGGCTGTAAAAATTTCACGAGGGCTCATTAAATAATTGTACCAAATTACGTGCATATGTTGAAATTAAATACGTCAACGCTGTGAACACCTACTGAGCTAAGCAGCCTGATATTTAGGTCCCGACTTTCCCGGAGAAACTTGCCTACTTTATCCAACGGTCCATCCATCATCGCGTAACGCATCCAAAGCGCATCCAAACTGAACTCCATTTCCTTCTAATATCCACAAGTCAGCAGGTTTCCTATTAAAGACGTCGCTGGCGTATCGCGTGCTAAATGATCGAAAACGAATCGTATAAAGACTACTTAAACACTAGATAAGAGACACTCTTCGTCTAAGTTTTTAAACATTATGTCTTTTTTTTTTTAAACTTTGCCCTTACTTTATTACGTTATCCTGTGTTATAAGAACGTTTTACAAACATAAACTTCACGTGGAAAAACGCCCAGATGTGATACAACTATCTGTCGGTCACACAATTGTCCCATGTAGGAATCAAACCCACGACCCCCGATGCCGAAGGAAGCCAATACCTCGGCAACTGCGCCATGCATTTAAATTGAACTAACGAGATATGTCGTAAAAGGAATTCGACGAAGCTATTGTTGTAGAATTATGAAACCTGATTACAGAGTTAAACTATTCATTATAAAATCGGTGTGTTTTATTTTCATTATTTATGTCTTTGCTTGTATAAATAACGGCCAAGTGCGAGTCGGACTCAAGCAGGAATTACCACTGTACCATTATATATAAAACGGCAAAAACTATGTTTGTTCTATGGGAGCCCTCCTTAAATAATTTTTTCTGTTTTTTAATATTTGTTGTTATGGCGCCAACAGAAATACATCATATGTGAAAATTTCAAATGTCTAACTATCACGGTTCATGAGTGACAACAGCCTGGTGACAGATGGACAGACAGACAGCGGCAGTCTTAATAATAGGCTCCCGTTTTACCCTTTGGGTACGGAACCCTCATAATGAATGTTATTGCAGTAGATGTTATGCTGTGTAATCTATATGTACACTTAAAAACATATACACTTAATATTGAAAATATTGTTTTTCGTTACATAATTCTAGAATGTGCATTATTATCATTTAGTACTATTTAAATAAATACGACGGTCGGCGTTGACTTGTTCGACAGTGCGTTGTTTCGACGAGTACCTATTTCGTATTTTTTTTTTTCGAGTATAAAACTCGCGCGTGCTGCGCGCGTTGAAATTTTCGTGACACTTACCGAGTAATCGCCTTCATAATGATGTACGTTCATTCATGGGACCTGGACAGATGGGACGGCGGCGAAACAACTGGCCACAGGGCAGAGCGTGCATCCCAACAGCTGGTCCTACAGGCAAACCCCCCCCCCCCCCCCCCCCGTTCTCCCTACCCCGCTCACTACGACGATTTTCTCGAGTTGTACATTACGGTTCTCTACACTGGCCATTACGCGTGCACTTTTGATGTCTTCGTATCGTTTAATAGTTTCGAATCGCTTTATAGGATAAGTTACTGTAAACAAATAAACAATATAAACAAACTCAAAATCGGTTCAATCCCAGCATAGTTAGCGACGTATAACCACTGGGCGGTGTCTATTTTTCATTTCCTACGAAACTTTGATTGTAAGTCTTACGTGCTATTTGTGTTACTTTCCTTATATCTTCGCCCACAACAATCGTCCGAAGACGTGAGCAAACATTAAAAAGTTGAAAACTTCACGTCGAAACAATAAATTGAATACCCAGTCTAGATCATATTATGTGAAAGGCATTTCCTAAAACGCTTCGCGTTTACGCTGACAGTTTATCTTAAGAAGGCGTTGGGGGAACAAAAGGAATACTTCAATTAATATAATATTGATAAAAATATGTTTTGGACTTAAAAAATAAATGCATTAAATTACAGACTAAAATTTGTAGGTAAAATGACGTAAAGTTTTCGCTGCTGCGGGAATATAATCCACGTCTTTCGGTATCGCGCCCAGACACTAACCAGCTAAACGGCTGATTCCCACACCGACGAATATTTCTACGTCTTTTATAAACATTGTTTTTTTTTTCGAATTTTAAACAATTTTACATTTTTTTTTTAATTTGATAATTTTAATATGTCATCTTGAGTGCAAAGGTAAGCACGATAAAAATAATCAAATTTCGAATACAAACGACAGAATAGAATAACCCAGTAAACTAAAATGTATGACAATGTTTTGTTTTCCTTAATTTAGTTTGCGTTTCCATCGTCCTCTATTCAGCACAGACTAGTTTCATAATCAGAGTTAAGATAACTCTTGAAATGTATGTTTCAAATAAGTGTCGTGAATATTAGATGAAACGCAAAATATATTTACTGTAATTTTCATCAGGAAATACTTCCTTAAAATATATATATCGACGTACATACTATGTCAAATAAATTTTAAACTAACCTTGTTATAGAATCGATTATTAATGTCATCACAGAATACCACATCCCAGAGTAATGCACAAATATGTATAGATTAGTATTTTCAACATCTTCCACCAATTTCCTAGATCGTAGCCTAACCCACAAAATCAGAGGCGCCTACGTTCCGTTCCGAAGTGAATGGGCTTGTACTAATCCAATACGCTTGCCTCCCGATTGCAAGCGGTGACGTCACCGCTTGCCATCGGTAGTCTTGCGCCTGCCAGTGAAGACAGGCTCATCCCGTGCATCGAACTCGATTTGCCGTCCCGCTCGCACGCCCGGCTAAACATTTCTATACCAGCGCCAACAGACCGCTCTTTGTTTATAGGAAGCGTCGGCTCGTACTCTCGGTGAGCTCGAACTCGCGCCAGCCCAATCGAGCGAAAGGCCGCCCTTTGGCCGATGATGAGTTATAAGGTAAGCAGCCCTACGCCCGGTTTCGGAAACACTGATCATCGTAATCTATGATTAGTTAACTTCAACGATGATCAGTGTTCAGAAATCGGGCGTTAGTCACCCAGCACACACAATCCACCTGATTATTGCGTAAAACAGAGAACTTAGTAAAGCAGTGAACACGTAGCTTGTACGCCAGACATGATGTCTACGATTGTATTGTTTTATATTTCCTGAGTGTAAAAATCACCATTTTAGTCTTGTGCACGCAACGCCAGCTTACTCACAACTAGTTAAGGAATTAATAAGCTCTGACACAAACTGACAATGGCGGAAATTTATTGCTTTGAGAGACAGACTGGAGTCTTTTAGTCTACTTATGCTTCATAGACACGATAGATGATCATAGTAGTGACAATATTAGAGCTTATACGTTCCATAGCATAGACAAAGCCGCTATAAATTGTATAAGATAAATAAGCATAGTCCACGCTTCAATTCCAAGCTTAAACACCTATAGTAAGAACGAGAAACGCTCCGTTCCTTCAGTTAACAATACTCACAATTAGTCTAAATTCGATAAGTAACAATGATAACATTTCTGTCTGCCGCCACAAAAACGTCAATCCCTCATCCACAGCACAGTTCCAGCCAAAGATTCGAAACGATGACGACTTCAATCGTCAAATACGCAGAGAAATGCCATAACTAAGTAACTCAGTCGTCGAAACGCATACGTACGCGTTTAGTACACTTTGCAATTTTTAAATTTCGAACGAGCGCAAACAACTGCTAATAACTTGGTTGCACTGTTCCCGACAATGATTTTTTAATAAAGATGACGCGTGTCCGTACTGCGCGGCGTTTAAAATTTGTTCCGCTTTACAATGTGTGACATATATAAACGAATGTTACACCAGTTTTGACTTCTTCAGTCACCGAAAGGTGCGCTAGTGTCATATCTACCTCGTATTTGTACATAATATCATTTTGATTTTGATTTTGATTTTGATTTTGACTTTTGATTTGGTTCCCGGCGCGTAGTAGTTTTCGTCTGGCGACGGTGCGTACCTCTGCAGTTGGTTTCAATGCACACATCGGAACGAAAGCCCGACGTTGCAAGGCCGCTACACGTCTCGTCGGCAAAGAACAATGGAATTGTAGAAAGGACACCCGTACGGGCCAAAGATTACGACACTTGTTGCATAATAGACCCGACATTGTGCTCTAGATAAGCCTGTCAAATCACTGCCAGTATTATTATATATTTAACTCTTACACAATGCATGTCTTTAGGCGAATTTAGAGCTGGAATATATGTTATGCGGAAATGTGCATTATAATTAGTTTTACTACCTCCTTATAACATGCTAATCTATAGACAAACAGCCCTTTAATAACAATAAATGGAATTTAAGTCTTTAAATTTATAGAAAAAAAATTGTTTGCATTGCAAAATAATGCGAGGAAACTTAGTTTACGCAAAATAATTATTTCTCAACTATAAAAAAAACATAATTATCCCTGACATTTAACTGTAATGTAAAAAAAATAGAATTAGTTTAATTTTGATATTTCTATTAAAACTTTTTTATTGATTACAACACAGCGTATACACACGTCATTGCCCATCTGAATAATAATACGACCCTAACGTCGGCCAATCAATACCGTTACAAAAAAGTTAATGATTTTACACCCCTACGCATAAAGTATATAGTGTAAGAACAATACGTTTACACAATGACTCACACGCGTAACAAAGACCTTAATACATATGGGGTTGCGTGTGTGTGCGTCTGGATGGCAGCTGCGAAACTCGAATTCAACGGAGTGCGGATCTCAAACTTCTATTATTAACTACAGTGAACCCCGGACTCTCTCGCGAATTAAAGTTTTATTCGCACCGGTGTAAAGCAGTGTTTCCTTTTTTCATGTAACCAACTAAATGTCTGTGCCATATATATCCGTAATTACTTATGTATATGTGGTCAAAATATTAAATAGAAAATTAACAACGATATACGATGCAAAAGACGATTTTGTTGTAATTTATAATATTTTTCTCGTACGATGAGGAGAATCTTGTTAAATCCTAAAACGTTTAAGGCCCGTGTTATTATTTCGTGATCATGTAAGACTAATCGCTTCGCAGACCTTGGCACCATCTCGTGAGAAATATCGGATATTCTCAAGATTTCCAGTAAGCCGATGCTTAATAATCTTGAGCAACAGTCATCGTTTGCACATCATCATCGTA
Source organism: Iphiclides podalirius (assembly GCA_933534255.1). NCBI lineage: Eukaryota > Metazoa > Arthropoda > Insecta > Lepidoptera > Papilionidae > Iphiclides > Iphiclides podalirius. The sequence continues at coordinate 9,509,484 of OW152834.1, forward strand.
TTCTATTCGTTCGGTTTCGTATGTTTTTACATAAATCGTTTTATTACTCGCGGCAACAGCACCGCAAAACAGAAATCACTTTTCCGCCAAAATCTTTATTCCGACTCTTTATTATCGGACAAGATAAGTGTTTAATATTTGCAAGGTCAAGAAATTCGGGTACGTTGAACGGAACCGACCGACCTTGAACACTAGAATGTTCGAATGGTTCATAAAAGAATCGCCATGACTAACGCGTTACATCGACCTTGATGATTTAATAGAAATCAAATGTGCCACGGTTTAATAAATATACTTTATTAGTTCACAAATCAATTTTATGTTACAACAATAGGTTGTAACAACAAGCAATTGCGTAAATTACAACAAGATACATATTTTTGAATTCCTTGCTCGCGTTCAATGTTGTTTATATTATTTTGTGGCCGAGAAATATCAAAATAAAAATCAAAAGCGCCATAAAAGTATTATTTTCAAGCGAGCTTTGAGAAGCGCTTCGTTCCAATATTTAGGGTCCTTTTTTGTTGTAGTCATCTCAGCCGTAACGTATGACTGCTTTTGCCTGCAGTTCGACTTTTTTTTCCGAAAACTTGACCCCCTCAGTCAGTTATGCTTCGACCGTTACCGCGGACGGTTGTACACTCGCGCTCCTCTTGAAATCTAGTCATTGTTTCCAAAATTTTATATATACCAGTAGTATTAGCCGCTAGCGTGGTTTAATTAAGTATTAATTTTAGTTTAATTCATAAGAGTTGTGTGGTTTGAATATTTTAATAACAACAGTTTGGAGAGAAGACTGATTTTGATGAACGGATTTGGTTTGCTTTGGTGAGTTTCCTCTTCGATATTTCTCCGTTTGTAACTTCGTAAAGTTTCTGTTAAAAGTTCTCCGGTGAACGGCGTAGAGCGAACTTTTGAATTTTTACGTCTTCGCTGTATTGGAACAAACGTTTACGCTTAGTTCTTATTGTTCGCTTAATTTGGCGTTTGGTTTTGTTTCAAAATGTGGCGAAACTTTTATGTAACCAAATCGTCGTGCGAGCCGGTAATCGCGCGTATTGCGGCTTATTTTTGCTAAGATTTTTTTATAAGCCTTTGTTGTGCTCGAAAGTTCAACGTGTAAGAAGAAGCAATGCTTATTGTGATGGTCCAATGAGTGGACATTATGCTGTAGGTACATTGTGTTTAATTTGTACGAAGCTTTCGTAACTTTTGGAAACTTTATTATTAGTTAACGAACGCAATTAGAGAACTGTGAGGACTTTTTTATAGGGATAGTTACGAAGTTGTAGTGATTATTTAACAAGTATTTTTGGAAGCTTTGATATTTTCTATGCCTTTTTAGTAAGTCGACTTAAAGATTTTTTTTAATATGATATGTAATTATAATAAACTCGTTAATAAAACTTTTGAGTTTTTGCTACTACGATGATTTTTCCATTTGGGAAAATGACAAGTTACGTGAGTAATTATTTCTTTTAATAACACGAATATTACACATATTTTTTTTTTGTTCGAAGTACTGTTAATGTCGTACAATTTCGACGATAGTCGTTCTTTAAACGATATAATTTTAAACAAAACTTCGCTATAATTGTATTAATTTTAAAATAAATGCAACAGAGTCGATGTCATCAGTTATTGAATATATTTGTTCTGGGTACAGTGAATGCACTGTACCTAGAACAAATATATTAAAAATATATGAAAAATATATTAAAAATAAATGTATTTATTTTAAAATCACCTTAAAATTATTTTATATTTTAACAAGTCTTGTTGTCGAGACTTTAATTCCAATGTATATCTGTCATTGTCATGGTTGTGCAGTGCGTAGGAAACAAGTGTAACCACTAGTACAAAGCCGAATTTCAACCGGAGACCCCTGATCTCAAACCGCCAGCCCACACTAAACGCCTTACCTACTTTATTAAACCTACGCTCAAAGTTTTTCTATGAACTCGATGTCGTCACGTAGTCCGTATTAGGATACATGGGTTCGTGACAATTTTTCCGAATACCCCATTTTCAAAATTAACTCCCAAAATGTCTTTATTTGCTATCCTGATCAACTAATGTACAAAAATTTAATAAAAAATGGTTAAAAAGTTATTTACGATTGTAACTTTTTACGTTTACAGTAAATTACTAGTTTCTTTCCCACACGCGTCAAATTGTTGTATCACATACTATCATGCCCGAGATCTCGATAATTATTATTTTAAATTTATTTTCTTGTCTTTTTTTTTTAAATGGTTTATGTTCCTGCTGTTCTCCAGTAAAGTAAATAAATAAATAATTAGTATCACTTAGTTGCATTCATGGTTGTCAACGATAGTTAAATCTAATATATAAAATTCTCGTGTCACGGGACCTTGAACTCCTCCGAAACGGCTCGACCGATTTTTACCAAATTTTATATGCGTATTCAGTAGGTCTGGGAATCGGCTACTATCTATTTTTCGTCCCCCTAAATGTTAAGGGGGTAGTCCACCCCTAATTTCTTTTTTATTTTTTATTTAAAACTTTTTGTTTCTATTTTTTATGACACAGCATACAAAAATACATACAACCCTAAATTTTCACCTCTCTACGCAGACGTAGTCGCGGGCAGCAGCTAGTTATTATATAAAACAATGTGTCAAATGTCGTGTCGTACGTTGTTTGTAGGGAATCGCCGTCGAATATTCTTAGTTTTCTTCTTAGAATTAATTTAAGTCGGGCATACACCCATATGCGAAACAACTATCTGTGAGTCGCACAAATAGTTGTCCCGTGCGGGAATCGAACCCACGACCCTCGACGCCGAAGCCCATACATTGGCATTGGCAACGGCGCAACGGAGTCATTATTGACTTTGCTCGCTTTTTTGTAACATTAAGAGGTGACTTAGAGAAATGTCAGCTATATATCAGCTAGATAACGGAACAGCCACTTCTGAACGTGACACGCGGAGTCTGGCCTTCAATTCTGATTCGGAGACCTAAAATGATACCTCGTTTAGACACGAATACTAAATAATAAGCGTGAATCTACAAAATATTGTTAAACGAAACTATTTTACGTTTATCATCGCGTTTAATTTTGATCTAAATCCTTGACGTTAAGAACAATATACCATTTATGTTCACAGTACAAGCCGATTTCGGTTAGTTTTAGTTTTCGGCACCGAACTTTGCGAAAGTACGACACGAACAGAAACTACTCTGGAGTTTTCTGGGGACTTTAGTGAAGGTCGGCACATCGGTCTGTCCCTCGTATTCATGCTAAACTGTTTTCGGTATTTTGTTGTTCTAAATATGAGTTTATATTGCACGATGTGGTTACTTATAAGCCTACTATATTAAAAAGTAACGCATCTGCTACCATACGGGTATTGCTAACGTCAATGGGTGGCGGTTATCACTTACATCTGGTGAACTGCCAGCTCAATTGTATCGTATTTAAGTTATCTTGAATTAACAAATTATTATATTTATGAATATATATATATCGTAAAACTAGACTAGACTTGTATTGGCCATCGCAGTGCAGGACGACCCCCCACTAGATGGAGTGACGAAGTGAGCAAATGTGCGGGAAGTCGATGGATGCAGCTGGCTCAGGATCGTACTTCGTGGCAGTCTATGGGGGAGGCCTATGTTCAGCAGTGTACTCTAACAGGCTGAAATGATGATGAATGAGACTAGACTTATGGCCGCAAAAGGAGCTCAGTTTCTTTTCTCGCTCAAGGGTTAAGCATAACTATTCGGCGAGGAAATACACCATGTCGCGTGGACTAGGTTTATTAGATAACATGTAATTTAGTTACATTTAATATTGTACATAAGTATTGGTGTGATTCATTAAATGTAAATAAATATATTTAATGAATCAAACCATTAACTTATTATTTTAACACCAGAACATCGTTATTATAACACTATTTGTATGGTTATGTAAAGTATTTGATATAGTTTTATATTAGACTCCTTAGAGTATGAAGGCCCATTTACACGATGCCATTTTTTTGTACATACAAGAGCAATAATTGAATGCAATTAGTTGCTCGCAATAATTGACCATCAAGAATTGTAAGCAACAGTTTACACGCAGATATAGTAAAAAAATTGAATGCGATTATTGAATGCAAGTCTTGACAAGAAATAATTGCAAATGTCTTTTGTTTATACCAATGCAATTATGTTTAGGCGATTATTGCTTTCAAGTTTTGACTTGTCTAAACACATGCTTGTATGTGCGTGTACAATTTATTGGCGTGTTGCTTCAAGTATTGCACGTATTTGCGTTGACAAATTTTTCATGCAAGTGTTGAACGTTTTACAAAGGGCTGTTTTTTTTTAAAAATGGCTCAATAATAAGTGTTCAAGTTAGATTATGCCGATTAAATATATTTCATTGAGATTTATTTATTATGATCCATATATTATTATTCATATTTTTATCCAACTTTTTTTACGACCTCAATATTTCTATCCTCAAAAGAACACCAAGGATTAAATACCCGCACTCATTGCACTAATTTTTGCAAAGTCTTCCTTTGCAAAAATTAATTGCCTTGAGAATGCAATTGAATACAAGAATTGCTTAAGAAATTATTGTGTGTGCTGTTTACACCAAGGAAAGTTTTGAAACAAAACTTGAAGCAAGTCTTGTTCAACAGTCAAGAATGTTATGTGCTGTTTAGACAATGCAACTCATTTATTGATTCAATTTAATTGTATATAACAGGCAAGAAACTTGCACCGTGATAATGGGCCTTGATAATGGAAATGACATTTATAGCTACTGGGACAAAATTTTTTTTTTTTTTTTTATATTGATTCTATTTTTTATTCTTTTTTTATATTGATGTCAAATACTATTACTATGTTTTTTAACTTAATGACTGCATGGCAATTCAATTGCTAAAGCTAAATTTGCATGCTGTTAAACAGCTAAATAGGTTAAAGCGACAGACATGTACTTAAACATCTTTGTAACCCTATTTATGGCAAATAAATATTTGAATTTGAATTTGAATTAATATATATGTAAACAAATAGAATGAAACTTAACTTTTAAAAGCGATTTGCCTTCGAAAGAAGTTACTGAAAATTTGTATGCGCTACCGCTATTGACAACACGATAATGCTCAACGATTCATTATACGATTTTCAGGTATAATGTGCGTTTGCTCACTTTCAGTACTAACGGGATTGCGATAATAATAAAACACGGAAGGTTTCTTTGGCACAGACAACACATAAGAAAGCAAAAAGAGCGCCGAAGCTTTAATACGGTAGCCGTTCCTTCTTAGTTGTTACTACAATACGTTCACATCGGATCACAGCACAGTATCCAATCTGGAAGAGGCGGCCCCCCCATTGTGACTCACCTAACATTAAATTCAGTCGGTCAATCCGCTATCCACTCACTGCGGATCCCTTTCCACGGGATTGCTTTTCGCTGTGGGCCAGCCGACGTTTGCCACCGGGAGGACTATCGCTTCCCCGCTACGCCTCGATCAGTCTCGTGTGCCTTTCGTGGTTGCAATTGGATTGCGCTCTTAACGCAAATTGGAAAAGGTCCATTTCGCTCTGACGCGGTGCAGTGCGGTTTCACTTGCTGCTTCGGGTCGTCATTGTTTATTTTTAATTTGAAGACCTTATTCGGACGATGTTTAGTCGTTTCCTTATTAAGCCATATAGGTACCCTCTAAACCAATTTCAACAATCATGAATGTATATAATAAAAATAATAATTGACATACCTTTTTTTTGGCCAACGTGTCCTAATGCTTGATATCGAATGCCTCGATATATCAGAAATATCTATATTGTTCTTCACTTTCGACATCCCTACCGTGATAGAATATACAAGTAGCTCCATCTATCCGTTTCGCAATAAACTTATACAGTTGCGACGTATGAAACCTTCGGCACGTTTGTGCGAACGTTGAACCGCATTCGCTGCGTAGTAGCAAAAGCCACAGCGCAGATCCATTCATGCATTTTACTCGGCGATTTGGTACTAGTTCTACTAGAGACTGCTCTATTATGTATGTGATTGTTGAAACAGTTATTAGTTGGAGACCCGGCTGCGGTAGGGTTGCAGCTGTAGTATAAAGGCGTAGCGGTTACCGATATATCTATATGAGAATGGTTTTGGTTTTCGTGTAGACAATTGGAAATATATTACTGGTAACATTAAACTACTGGTAAAATGAACTATAATGATAAACTTATAATATAAAAAAGGTAAAAACATTTATTGATGACAAGCGAACCACTTAAATTGAACTAAACAATGATGAAACTACGAGATATGATTTAAAATTGATTGTCATGCACTCTTAGTTTTGATATAACATATTGCTTTTGATCTGGAATTTTTACTTCTGTAGAAAGATAAGAGAAAGTACTTGTGATTCGATAATACATATAACACTAATAAATTAATATCCTAAGTCTGAAATAACTTTTTATATTTACGTGAAAATCACTATTATTTAATTAAACTAAGTTTACGTGTAGATTATCAAAAGCCACTTGCACTTTCTGTGTGTGCAAAATTAAGAGTTTTAAAAATGGAGGGTAGTCCGGGTAGTATTAACAATACGACTCACGTCTGAACAAGCACCGTATTGGAAATTTAAATTGTTTATAGTGCTAATCTTTGCACCACATTTTCGTCGGTGTGTCAATCAGCCGTTTAGCTCAGTGGCTAGAGCGTCAGGCTGCGAATGCCGAAGACGTGGGTTCGATTCCCACAGCGGCGACAATCTTTTCGCACTTTTTCTACATATTTTAATGTTCAATCTTAAGTGCAAAGATTAGCACTACAAACAATTTAAATTTCTAAAAAAGCAATGGCGACATCTCTCGTTCGAATTATCGTTGTAAAACGATATTCGAAATTGTTTGTATGCTGGAAAGGATATAACAATAGATGGCGCCAAGCATTGCTTCAAATGCTAAGAAAACAATGTAGAAGAATGCGTTAAGATTTTCGTCGGTGTGTCAATCAGCCGTTTAGCTCAGTGGCTAGAGCGTCAGGCCGCGAATGCCGAAGACGTGGGTTCGATTCCCAAAGCGGCGACAATCTTTTCGCACTTTTTCTACATATTTTAAAGCACCGTATTGACCAAGAATGCTCCAAATATCTCGAAACATTAGAGATTTGAATATAATTCAGAAACGTTAAAATCCGGAAAATACTTTAGTTATTTAAGGGGACGGATGATTAACCTCATGTCAAGTTTAATGTCCCATTTATATAGGAATCCAGTAACGTGTGTAATATCCTATATTAATAAACGGAGTAACGACCTGTGCAAGTGTGCGGGAAGTCGATGGATGCAGGTGGCTCAGGATCGTATTTCGTGGCAGTCTGAGGGTGAGGCCTATGTTCAGCAGTGGACTTAAACAGACCTATGATAAATAAGATATTTAACTAGGCATCATCCTCCTCGTGCCCTTACCTCACCTAGGTGAGGTCGGCACAACGTGTGAATGATGTTGTTAACGGCCCTCTCCGCTGAAGCCAATAATTAAGCAACCGCGCTATAAATTTGACATTATTTGACCTTTGTGGTCTTAATTAAATCGTGACACAGACTACTCTAATAGGTTCTTATTGATAACCAACCTCTGTCTAAAGTCTACTTTTACCTTTTTAGTCTAAATTAAATGTTGACAAAGACTACTCTAGTAGGTTCTTATAGACAACTCTAGTCTTTCTAAAATCTACTTTTAGGTGCTTGCGCATCATCCAACCGCGTCGCCCATCACAAAGACGCCACCTAAGCCACAGCGGATTTGCTATTCAGATTTCAGTTGGCCGTTCGGCCCGATTTGATTAATGACTTCGACAAATAACGTTCCCCGCTTCCTAGTTAGAGTATCTTCACGGAACAGTGTTTGCTAACAACTAGCAAGCGTAGTCGTGTTGCATGTATGATTACTAACTTGTACTGTACTTATAATCTTTAGTATATTGGGGCATCTGTTGCGTCGAAATGCGATCGCTTTCTGAATCGTTGGTGGTGATTAAGTTAAGAGTCAAATTGCTGTGAACAGTTTTAAGGACATTGACTAATATTAATGATCATTAGCAATTTACCCAAAAGGAGCCCAAAGTGCCATTTCTGTACCTCTCTAGCGTTAGCTAAAGTGAAATCTTAGCAATTCCGTTCTACAAACTACAAGTCTACGGAATAAAGTATTTCATGTGAAGCAATCTATACTAATTTTGTTTCCTTATTATCGATTAAATTTTACTGTTTATTTTCACCATTTAAATTCATAAGTAAACACTAAAGTACACAAAGTAAAAATGTCAAACCTCTTGGACACTCGTGACGTTTGTTGAAATGTGGTGAATATTTAAAATCAATGAAGTACGTTATTTCGTCTAGATTTTTGTGATATTGTCATTGTGGATGTTCCCAATAATAAAACTAATTAGTAATAATAGACCAAGCGGCATGTAGGAACTTGTCAACACGTGTTGTGAGAAAAAAATATTAAGGACATCGACCTGAATTCCTCCACAAAGACAATTCCTGTGACTAACCGTTTCAATTTCTATTCCATTATTTACAAACTCCTTTACCCTTGAAGCATCGTGGCAAGAATAACTTTGCGGTCGGCTAACTATGTCCCTTCACCGGCGACCATTATCAAAGATATTTGTGCCGCCGCATTTGTAACGTTGCCCTGGGTTCGTGGAAGCTTCTACCTGGCATTAGGGGCTGTATTAACACTGCAGGGTTAATTCCTATTATCCTTGCATGCCGTTTCCCAGCCAGGTAAAGCCTCTAAGCGTCGTTAGATGATAGTGTACAAGGACGGCACGATTCGCCATATCCCTTCCTCCTGCCTGGTATTCAATCGCGTGTCTGTGAATAGTGTCTCTCCCCGTTAATGGAGAGCTGATAGAATTCCCGTGCTGCGGCGTGTTGATCGTGTGTTGAGGAAAAGTAATTTGAAGTAACTTTAGAACGTCGACACTATTATTGCGTCATGCCTTGTCGAGTCAAATTCGTTATTCCGATACGCCGGAAGGAGTTTCTTAGCCAATTACGTAAAACACATGAAGCTTCCGTTCGCTTAAACTTTTCATTGTGTTCACAAATACTGTGGAACATATCTTGAACTATGAAAGCCGTAATGCACTCGGCGTTGTCGACGAACGTTATTAGTTTCAGTTCGTAAACGTGTTAATAACTGCTCAGATATGTTATAACTATAAATTTGGTAGATGGTCCAAAATATTTTTATTACTACCTGCCCTACTACTACTTACACTACCTGCAAAAGATTAAGAAAGCTTTCTGATAATTGTCCTTCGTTCTATGTTAAGCTTAGGGTTTTTCGATAGCAATATTTGTTAATAAGAAAGAAATAATGCATCTAAGAAACTATAGCAGATAGAACTATCTATACTACTACTATATCATATACAACTATATCATATATAACAGATAGGCAATATCATACCCTGACAACCCTATTCAATTATTTCTAAGGCTGAATCACTTTTGATGTTTTTCGTCTTAGCCGCGGACGCTATTCTCGTCCGACTGCTAATTGGTATAGGGTCGGGAGTGCATTAACCGGACGGCATCGGAAAAGAAGTCTCGCCTTGTCCTTCATTACTCATCGTCGGAATGCCACGGAGACGCCACTCGCGATTAATCAAATTAATTACGTCCACTTCCTCGTGAGCAGGGCTGCCGCCGAGAGCCGCCCCGACGCTGGGGTTAACGACTTGGCGGGAACAAACATCGACGGTTCTTCGCAACAGTTTGAAATTCGAAGTTCAAAATATTTCATAGAGTAATTATCAGGCAGAGGACTCTTAGAAGCTTTTTTTAAATAACAGAGTAGATAATTGTCTGAAAATTTGTCGACATTTCTAAGGTTTCATTGCATTCAAAAGTTTGAAACTCACGTGCACCATTTCGTAACAAAGCAGCCGTACGGGCGAGCGGCTCTTCGGGGCGCTGAGTCACAGGCGGCGGCGTTTTCTTAGAATAAAGATGCACAAGACGATTATAGGTGCATTGACCGTGAACATGGTTTTGGTAGCGATAAAACTGTTTACCAACTCTCGTTTTACGGCCTCGGAATCCCTACCCGCCTTCTTAGAAAGGCAGCTTAAAATTCTTAAATAAATCCTTTGGAAGTATCGATATTATGGCGTTAACCTCAAATTTTTTTATATCGACTTCATTTACTTGGTGTTACTTACCTTGTAACTTTATGAGCATTAGGTTTTCTCATATTGTTTAGTTATGTTTTTTTGATGTGTACTTTAGGGCTCGGTTTATTGAACATTCAAAAATTAAAGTTTAGCGCAAAGTATACAAATGTCAAATTGTGCACTTTAATAAGCCTTGGCATTTTAAACTTCACATAGTTGCACTCCACGAATACCGTTTAACTTTATTGAAAATATTATATACATGTTTCGTATTATCGGTTTATTTCAAATAATTAGTTTCTAAGAATTTAACGTAATAATCTAACGCTGTTGTGAAACGTTTCTCACTACACAATAAGGTAAGTAAAGTAACACTCGAACTATAATTTATCTTATATTACTGATGTAAAATAACAAGAACTTACGCAACCAGCTTGTTACGAATAGTCTCACAGGAAACTGGCGTGGAGTAAAAGTATTATAACTTTGCGTTTCGTCCGCCTCGTCAGGTTTGAGACTCGCATTCTCAGTGGAAACATATGTTTATGGGCTGCAGTCCTGAGTCCATAGATAACAAAATAAATGAGATTTATTAACAACAGGGGTCAATAAAATTTCCTTAATCTACATTTAACGGAAATTAATCATATTATTTTAGCAATTAGACGGTAATGAAAGCAGTGTGTTTAATATTTCATATTAATTTATGTATGCATTCGTTTATAACTTGCGCCAAACCTGTAGTATGTCAACGGTCCTTTCTTTAGAATGTTGCGGAAATGTCCCCGCACCCCTCGACTCTACCGGCTGAACTTTGTTAATAAACTTACGTAAGACAGATTAGCGGTTAATCGATTTAGTATATATTTAGTACATTCACGTGCGAAAAGAGGCACTACATGTGTAATATGTGGAATTTAAAAAGTGTATTCTTGGCGTGTGACTATACCTTTTATATTTATCCCTTATGATGCTTCGTTAAGCCAGTGTTAGGTCATATTTTTAAACCATAAACCGCTTTGTACGCGGTATAGAAACAAACTATTACTCTGTACGTCGACAATCTTCTGCGTACTCTTTAATATTTTTTTTTCATCACGTATAAGTGTACAACACTTATACCTACATTAGCCCACCCAAACGTTTCGTATAAAACAAAATTTTTGTACCGTTACAAATTTATATCAACGAAACTTTGTTGTTTAAATGACTCTAACCTTGTATTACTGTATTCACAATTTTGTATAATAACAAACATTTTACTTCGCAAGATGCCGTAAAAGAACTCATTTATTCGTGTTTAACGTTTACATTGTTATAGTGATTTGATGTTTAATAGCAGTTGAAACTTCTTTCTTAAACATTTCTTTGGGCTAAAAAAAATCTCGCCCCGTAGTTTGTATAGCAAGATCGCCTATCATATCCCACGGATCATTTGCATTCAACATTGTCAACGGTCCCCACATTGTTGTAAGAGTTCTATAATTTCTGTGACTATAACATAAATTTACGCTCGAGAAATACGTTAAAACCACCCGTATCTATGCGCCGTTGAACGTTACCCATTAGGTGATTATACCGCGACTCCTTGGCTCCCCTATTTTCTAGTCGCCTTCCTCTCACGGTCAGGTGCTATTGTTAAGCAATAGTTCAGACCCCTCAAATTGTCCTTTGTGCGTTCGACTCCTCAAGACGTTAACGCCTAACGGTTCGTCTTAACATGGGAATATTTTTTATGCACGACCTTTATATGAAGCCGGGCTTTATATAAATGAACGCATTCGTTTTCTTATTCTTCACATTCATATCCCAGTTAACTTGCTCACTTTTCGTTCACCCTTCAGTTACTCTGTTCACTTTTCGTTGGAACCTAACTTTGGAAGTTTTAAAACGGCCTCCTAATTCAATAACTGTTGCTGATTTCAAACAGGACTTGAGATATCTAATGTAGGTTTTGTTATCTATTTTGATATGATAATATTAGTATCGTGGATTCCAGAACTTGAGGATAGGAGAGTTTCCAATAGCTTTATATACCTTACAGTGGTAAAGTCTTGAAGTCGCGATATGTGTTGACTCCGTCGCTGTGTTAAACATTTCTTATACCTTCAATATGTTTAAACAAAAATATGGAATACTCTGAATTGAGAGAAATACGGAAGATCACTAATCCATGCTCATCATTGCTGAAGGAAAGTCCTTTGGCAGTAATCACGGATGATTTGCCCCTCCATTCAAAATCGAGGGCCTTGGCGGTATCAAAGGATTTGGCACGTCGTCACAATTTGGCTTATTATAATATATTACTTCCACGACCTACGAAAGAATTGCTACATCTTTATACTTAAATCATCGCTAAATCATGCTACATCTTGCATACATCGTTTAGATGTACCATATTATTTTTAATTATGAAGTATATCTAACTTCCGTCCGATTATAGCTTAGTTGTCTTAAAGGCAAGAGTGAACAGGCTTTTACTGAGCTGGCGCGCTCACCATCAGGTGCTATGGCAGTCAAGCCAGTTTCGAATAAAAAAACGCTGTTCCTAATGTCGTTCTAGTGAGAACACCCGCCAGATTTTAGTTCCATTACCAAGTTTCAAAAATAACATTATACACCCAAAAAGAAAAGAAAAGAGAATAAAAATACATACAGTCGAACATAGTACCTCCTCCTTTTTTGAAGTCGGCATAAAATATTATCAATTTATGCCGTCTTCTGTGTGGCCACGCTACTTCCCCTGTAGAATCGGCCGATTTCTATTCTCAGCACAACAAAGCTCTTTATTCTAAGGTCTAATAGGTGAGTGTACACATTTCAAAAGCCATTATAAAATTACCAGCAACAAACCCCAGCATAAACGCACCCAATAAAACGGCCCGTTCCAACACGTAAATAACAAACTCCACCGCAACGGTTTCGTGTTTAGAAGCTGTAAAATTAACTCTACGCCATGTTGCCCGTTAGCGAAAGGAAGGCTCATGGTGTATTTATCTAGCTTAGACTTAAAAAAATAATTAAAATACGACAACCCTGACCAACTTCGCGTGTTTGCCAACCCTAGCATGTTAATTAGATAACTATTCCACCTAAGTTAAGCCCATTATATTTAATACATATTTGGAACTTAATTAATGCGTATTTAAATTTACATGTATATCATAATCCTGTCTTTTTTTTAATTTTTTAAATTTTATGTTTTTAACATTATAATAGTTTTTTTTATGAATTATCTACATTCATGACAATAAAATGTTAAAGGAGTTAGATTCTTCGCTTCGAGCGCCATCTGTTTCTATATAAACGATCATCCGGCGATTTATTTGATTTCTGTAGTCGTGGTGTAGATGGCGCTGTTTTATACGTAGACAGTTAAGAAAGAACAATCCAATAAAATGGATTTTCCTTTGTAGAACGTATTTTCTTTTCATAATAGGACATTACACTCGGTAGGTAGTCATCATTGTTTGAACCCATTCAAACGCTTTGCGATTCCGCGTCGACGTGCCGCACTTAAGCATCGCCAGTATATTCCATTATAGTCCTTAAGTTGTCCCAAATTAAAGGGGCGCTGTTGTCACAATTGCTTAATCGCTACCGTTCAGTCCCTTTGTAATTTATTAGAGTAAACGAAGTCGAAATTCAAATTGAAACGATGTTATCAACGCGTCCGTGGAATTCGTCAACTAGATTGCGATTGAGTAGTACCGAATCACAGACTATAATTACATTAAAGATATCACAGACTATAATTATGTAGGTATATATAAGATATCGCAGTCTTAGGTCATACTTACTATCCTTACTTCCTTACTAATATTATAAACTCGAAAATTTGTAAGTATGGATGGTTGTTTGTTACTCTTTTACACAAATACCACTCAATGGATTTGTAATGAAACTTTACAATAAAATAAGACATAGGCTATAATTTGTATACATATTTTATGTATATCTGTCTTTCTGTCTGAATGTTACGCCTTCAACCTATTCTACGCAGACATAGTCGCGGGCAGCAGCTAATTTAAAATATTCGAGTGGTTTGCAACACTTAGGATCCGTTGATATTTCTTAATCTGCACTGCTTACGAAAAGTAGATGTTATTGTTATTCTATATCTATATATAGTAATGTTATTCTATAGTGTCGCGTTCATTTTCTTTTACGGTTAAATATAATTCAATTAATAAAACGCCTGTTTTAACTACACAGAAGTGAAGATAGCTTATTTAGATTTAACACGAGTTATATAACGGAATAACTACGAGTTCTGTACGAAGTTAGGGCTCAATTTGTGTAAGATCGTCCGTGCTTAGTCGCTCGCTCACGTAGCAGATGCCAGATAAAACATGGCGGGCGACGCAGTATTTAAATCATGCCCCGTAAACCGTCGTGACTTCCGACGCCGCCCGAACTAAGTTGACCCCCGGCGATGACGCCGGCCAACGTTGCTCGTTCGCGAAACTTCCTAATCGCCATTGCGGCGGGGCTCTCGCCGATCTGGTCAACGCGGCCGGAGCGTTCGCCGAGTTCATTAATTACTTTTTTTAAGTTGCAAAGGAAAAGGGCTGGCCGCTCGTTCAGTTACGAAATTAGAATGTGACGTTTAACTTTTTCTTTCGTCGTTGCAAATTCGAGCAGTATTTAAGTGTTCTTCAATTTTTAATTTTTTTTTATAATGCTTAAAATTAAAAAGAAAACATTCTTTTGGATCCGGTTATAAATTTAAAGGCAGGCAATTTAACTAGTATCTTTTAGTTTTTGTAAAAATACTGGTATTGCTGTTCCATTCAGCATAAGAACGAAAGAAAAGAATGGAAAATCAGCCTTATGTGAATTTCAACTGAATTCGAAAGCAAATTGAGTTTCCATGTATTTTTTTTTAATGTGAAAAATTGCCAAACGAGCAAACGGTTCACCTGATGGTAAGTGCATACCGCCGCTCATGGACATCTGCTACACCCGAGGGTTACAGATGCGTTGACAACCTTTATAAAATTGGGCTCCGGCTACCTCACTCACCAGACGAAACGCGAAAGTATTTGTCATACTTCCACTTTACGCTGGTCTTCTGTGAGTCGTTTTCGCGCCAACAACAGTGTTACGGCGGCTGATATTTTTTTAATCTGAATAATTTTATATTCGCATATATATGCTATATGTACACTTGTGTCGATACGTTTTTCTTTATTTTTATGTGTCATTATGAAGGTATATTGGGATGTTTTCAAAGACAACGAATGTACGGCAGTTGAGAATACAGCTCGCAGTTATCAGTACGTGTTCTAATTTATTTCTTTAAAACCCTATAAATTAAGACTATGTAATTATTTTTGTCTATTCCTTTTCTCTGACTTACGATTCTGAACTTTTAAGTAATAATTTTGGAGAATTCTCGACCCTTCTTCGTCGGGCATTAATTTATCGGGCTGGACCGTTTTCTGCGCCATTAGTCCAAACGCCGAAATCAACCGAGCTTGAATCGATATAATTCGATTATTGCGTGCAGAATCGATGTTCTGATTAATTTAAAAACATTGAAACTTTTATCGAGTTACTTTGATTATCATCTTGTCATGTAAAATGACGACCCGAATGGTTTAGTGGGTAGTGTACCTGCCTCCTGCGCCATAGGGTGTGGGTTCGATCCCCACTAGTGGAAAAATATTGTGTGATGAACATGTTGTTTTTCTAGTGTCTGGGTTTTCGCAGTTTTCATATCGTTCTTACACTAAATGTTGTGGTGCGTAGGACTTACTCATACATTAAATCTTTTTAATTTAGCATTAATATATGGGATAATTTCAATAACGTTTTATTTCGTTAAAGGGTACCCTTTATTACCCATTATTTCTATCCAGGTTTTTAGTCTACCTCCACATTAACACAAAAAAATAAAAATATCAATTGAAAGGATGATGATATATCTATTAGCTAACACTTTTCAAGTCTGAAAGGGCCAATTTAAGATCCTCTAACTGTGCTATCAATTTTATTAACCCTTACCCTCCTACTCAAAGTAACTTCGTTATGTAAATGTCGAACTAAGCTTTAAATAATTTCGATCGCCTTTATAAATAAAAGATCTAACTAACTTTATATTCAATATGTAATTTTAATAATCATCACTTGTGGTATCTTACTCGGTAATCTAAATTAAATTAATAAACATGTGTTTTCTTTACGTGGCAGTTGCAATGTGTTTCGGGTAATTCTAACATAATGATAATAACAGATTGATCGAATTTTGCACGCACCATTCTTTAAGACCGTTATTACACACTTAATAAATTCGCTACAGCAAAGGTCCACAGCCTAATGCGATTGGCAATACTGAATTGCGGCGGAGTGTACCGACATTGAGTAATAGGGCACGTACCATCTGATCTTGCATACTTGAGCGAGCAGTGCAACATATACAACGGTGTCAGGCCATTGGCAATTTACGATTCGCCAACCCACCTATACGATGGTGCTACCCGTTTCAACTTTGTAACTGGCACTATGGTTGTGTTCGAATTATGTTCCGTTACTTACAGCTTTGTACTAATGGCTGGAAATTAGGGCCGTTATAGCTCATTGTCGGGGCGCGCGCTATTAATTCAATATGCTCGAGCAACCCGAGTTCAATCCCCGGTGACCGCACCAATGAAATTGTTAATTTTAAGTGCTGACTTATACACGCGCTCAGCGGTGACGGAAAACGTGAGGCAATCTGCATGTCTTCGAAATAATAACAAAAAATAAGTATTTCGTAGATTTGTAAAGTTCGATCCTCAGTGATCTCAATCAATCCGTAAGCATATTCAGATCGGGTGCGATAATTAATGGACCATCATATCATGATCTTGAACCTTACTGTATTAATAAGTTCAATTGAAGCGAATAACTGTTTGGCTTCGAAGATATTGTCCCCTTATTCGTGCGCCGTATCGCGTATTCGTTGATTATTAAGCGATAAAAAAGCAGTGCTGCCACGGAAGCGACAATCGCCACCCCCGAAATACCCCTCCGCCTAAAAATAACGCTGTTGATCTAGCAACAAGTGTGCCCCAATTGTTTTTCTGTGCCCGTTTGCTTTGGGGCGCGCCTCTAGTGGTGTGCGCATTTCATCGACAGCGGTACGCCGTATATCGATACCGCTCGTTTTTACCCGACTGCGTCGGAAGGAGGGTTATGTTTTTCTAGAGTATGTATGTATAATTGTTTGGCACACTCGGCAGCGGCTTGATGGATTTCAGCTTGAGAGGTGTCGTTAGATTCGTATTTACTGTGAGTGTGTCACTGCGTATATCGAAATAAAAAATTATACAGAAACACAGTCGGGTTTTTTAGTTTCTTAAATTATATTCTAATTGTTAAATAGAGCTTCGCCGGTTTTGTTATTGGCAAAATTGACGCTTGAGTTCCGTACGTCTCGATTTCTACGCCGCGTGACTCACGGGGCGGATTTTGTTCCAATTTTGTACTGTGCTCGCCGATTTCTTGTTATGGATTTTCTTGGTTTCTTTGAACATAGCCCTTACATTAAGATAACATTACCCTGTGTTGTAACGAGTTTTTACAAACATTTCACGTAAACAAACACACAGATCCGAATCATTTGTCTGTGCGATCACACAAATAGGTGTCCCGTGTGGGAATCGAACCCGCGACTAGTGCCCGCCGAAGCCAACTGGGGCACGGAGCCATTTACTATGATAGCCATTTGATATGATACTGTTCTAGTCACACCAGCCCAAGAGTTTCTAGTACTAATATTGTCAGCATATGCCTTCAAGATTTTTTATACGTATAAGACGAACAACTTTGCTTAAAAAAAGAAGCGTGTTTCTTAATTTTATGTTCGTAGATTTGCCAATGAAACATAGTGGGATCGATATTTTAGCCCATATTAATTCGACAAGGTTATGAACGTACGTTACGTTAACAATGTAACAAAAACAATGTAACAATTAACCCTAACTAAAGTACCATATTCAAAGTTCTATTTTCAAGTCTCGTTCACATTTATAATCACGTCCAATAATATAACTGATTTAAAAAGGAGTGGATTTTTTTGACTCAAGAACTAAAGAAATAATAAAAAAGACAGATCTTTGCAGATTTCTATTAAATTAACGGCGGTAACACTTTTTGTTTTAACGGTCGTTTTAAATTAAGAACAAACAATTTGCTACCGCTACCTAATATTCCATAACGACGTAATACTTCAACCGTGTATATAAAAAAAAAAAAACAAATTTGTGGCCGCTATAACGTCCACATATCCCTAATAAATAACCACTGTCCACGTCCTTGTAAGTAATGATAATTACGGACGCCGCCTATTATTTTTCCACGACAGTGGAGCCCTGAAAAATTATGTAACGTCATACAGTCCCGTTCCCCCCTGGTTCTATTGTAGCACTTTGTCACATTAAGTGCCCTCCACGGCGAGGCGCGTTTATTTTATGTACATTCCCCGGCAAAAATCAATATCGGGTGGCGATTATCGCGCCAACGTCGAATTACTACGATTTAATTCGACACGGTTTCTCCCTCGCTTACGGCCGCACTCAGAGATGTCAATTACTGCTCATCACTGGTATTCTCTTTTAGAAATTCCGACTTAAAAGCCATGATAGCTCAGTGCCCGGGCGCTCGCCTTTGAAATTGTTATTTTAAGTGCTCAGCGGTGAAGGAAAACATCGTTTCGAAAATAATAACAATAAAAATATTTCGAAGATATGTGAAGTCCGCCAATCCGCAGTGGAGTCGCGTGGTGGACTATGCCCTGATACCCTCTGTACCGAGGAGGTCTTTGCCCGGCCGTGGGACATTTATTGGTTGTTACTTTAAGCTTTGAAGAGCGAACCTTGCTTTGATCTCGTTAGCAACGCATCTGCAGCACCACAGATAATGTTAATGTCTCTGCGGGGCGGTAATCACTTAACATTAGCTCAATCGCAACAGTTGGAGGTAATATATCAAACTGCGCAGTTGTAACTCGCTAGTTATACATTAATATTTTGTCATGGGGTTCACGGTATAAACAATATACGTATAACGACACATACCTTTTTTTGTGGTAGGGCCAAGGTCCGTCCGGAAAGTATGACTACCTCACAGGAGACCGGAGTGAAGTGGGAGAGTTTCACGTCTGCGTTTCGTAGTGAGTGAAATAGCGGGGGCTTACTATATTAAAAGGTGGCAACACATTTGCAACCCTACGGGTGTTGTAAATATCCATGGGCGGTGGTTATCACTTAACATCATGTGCACCGCCAGCTCGCGTGCCATCTTCTTGCATTTAAAAACAATCAGGATACAAACCACGTGACTCCGGTAACTCCGTGGCGCAGTTGCCAAGGTATTGGCTTCAGCGTCGGGGGTCGTGGGTTCGATTCCCACACGGGACAACTATTTTGTGTCACCCACAGACAGTTGTTTCGCATCTGGGTGTTTGTTCGCGTAAAATTTATGTTTGTAAAACGTCCCTACAACACAGGATAATGTTATCCTAAGGTAAGGGCAATGTTTAAAAACAAAACCGGTCGTCGACAGAGTAAAATATTACGACGTAAGTAACTGCTTAAAGTCACTTCCTCGCAGCGTTTGAGTGAGCAATCTCTACTCGGAATCCACGTAATCGATCAACACGTTGAATGTAAAACTTATGCCGAACGTTTTCCGTGTCTCGCCGAATGCAGAAGTGATGGCGTATTTACGTGCATTCACATAACTGGATCGCCCCACTAGTACGAATCGGTCCAGAAATTGAATAAACACTGCGAACAAAGCGACGGCTCGAGAACAAATTGGCCCGTGCCCGCGAGGAATATCCACTAGGTCGTGGATCACAACAAATCTATGCAAGCATTCCACCAGATCAGTAGAAATGGAAAAGGGTAAAATGAGGCAAGAAGACTGTAGGTTGTGTTGAAAACGACTCACTGTTTTTGATCGACTGGAATTTTTAAAACGCTATCTCTTCAAGGGTGTTTATTAATTAAGATGAATTTAAAAATTATTCGAACATACACCGTCCGCATCACTCTGTGTAGTTTAGTATCGCACTGTATTGTATAGTATATGTTAGAAATGAAAGTGACAGTTAAGCTCAACTTCCGCCTCGAGGGAAACCTATAGCATTTGAAACTTAAGGTGGCAACGCGAAAAGGTAATATCAAACTTACTTCGTCAATCTTAGTTCGTATTTAACTGTTTGAAATAAATGCAAAATATAGTCGTTTTAGACAATAAAAGTACGGAGAAATATTTCCATCAGAGGCATAATTTTGGCCATTATATTGAATTCTATTAAATGAAATAGAATCAAACGAGGCGGTAAAACTTAACCCATTGTCGTAGTATTTACAATGGAAACAATACGCCGTTATAAATTTAAGACGAGAATGTAACAGCCAAGTTGTGTTTGACAACTAAACAATAACTGTGAGACTCTTGTACAAATGTTGTTATACGATTTCATGATTGAACATGATAAAAGTATTCTGGAATTAACTGTTTAGCAGAGATTTTATAAATATAACGTTACAAGAAATCTACTAAGATCTACGTTTAGTGCGAGCTTTGTTCGGAATATGTACGGCATATATTTGGTAAATTTACCTTATTTCTTTATGTTAAAGTATTGTTAATGGTACATACTTTTTTTTTTTTACTTTTCTTTTGAATTTATACAATGCCTTTAAGTTTTTATTAAGTATAGTGAGATGATTAGTACCAAAAAGTTGCCACCAAGAAAAATATTAAATAACTAGAACAGTCAACCGTCCCATTTCTAGTAGAGGGGTAAATTCCTGTAATAAATAAATACATAGAAATAAAGAGTGATATTAAACTAACGAGGCTCGTAATTAAAATAAAACCTCGTCACAAGCACTGAAACTCTTCTTTAGGTTCGCGATTCAATCGATTTTCGGATCAGATCGAAATCATGCGATTGATTCAGTAATAGGGATGCCGAAAATGAAGAAATTTATAGATATTTATAAAAATGTCAATAGCGGCGTCGATATATCAAAGAGAAAATATTGTCATCGAGCCCGCTATTATCGATATATCGACATTTACTTTTTAAGCCCGGTTGTAAAAAAAAACGTATGCCAAGTTTTTAATATTGTACAGACCCTGCCCCGTATTCGAATAAAAAAAAATATGATTTCGATAGTGAATATTTTGTATCGATACCGAAATATCGATCAAAATTTATCGCCTAAAAATATCGGTATATTAAAAAAACATCGATATATATCGATTTTTTTCGACATCCCTATCCAATAATATAACCACCCCATAATAACATTGTGTGCACACTACAATGTTTGTATGCAATCCTATATTAGATAGTGACGTTATGATCCACTACGAACCACAAAATCGGATCGA
The DNA here is from genome assembly GCA_933534255.1 of Iphiclides podalirius. NCBI lineage: Eukaryota > Metazoa > Arthropoda > Insecta > Lepidoptera > Papilionidae > Iphiclides > Iphiclides podalirius. The sequence goes on from OW152834.1 coordinate 9,531,069, forward strand.
GCTTAAAAGCACATCCCTAGCGTAAGCTACTCCTGCGAGGACCACCCACAAAACTTTGCGGTACAGGAGTACACAGCTTAAATCTAGGTCGCCTATATCAACAGGTGAAACACGTAGGTTAGCTAGTACGCCTCGTTTAAAATGCTCTAACGCCGTTCCTGTTTGGATAGCGGGCTTTCGTTGTTTGCGCATCACCTGCCCGCAGTGTTTCAGAATGGTCAAATTTCTAGCCGGAACTAAAAATGGCTACCCGTTATGCGCCCGACCGAAACCCTTGCAATTTGCCGAAGCTCTAAGCAACTTTAAAGCTTTCGTCCTATCGCGATGAATATATAAACGAAAAAAAAAACAGTCATCTCTGAGTTTTTCAATTGAGACAATAAATATTGACGTGTGCATTGAAAACTTCAAGACTTCAATAAGGCTACAGTTTAATATAATGAGAGAAGATTAATGGCGTCGATATTTTTAGTCTTGTCATAATTATTGTGTCAATCTTAATAAACGTACACATAAGTATAATACAAATTCTTTTTAAAAAAAAACCGCAATTAACTGACGCAGTAAAGACACGGTGCTGCACGCGAATTCCCCGAACTTTGAGAAAGTATACAAAACCATTGCAAGTCCGACAAACTGGCAAAGTATGTACGTACGGACGGGCAATTTTCGTTATTTCTCCAGAGTACAAGCGGGGACGCGGGGTTTCTTATATTTCTCCGCACCGCGCCGCACTGTGGTCGATTTATTTATCGGAGTTCGTCTTTGCTTCCTGTTCGATAGGCGATATAGCGTCGGCGGTGCCGTCCCATCCGCGGACCATCCAAGCTTTATGCTGCGGGAATCCGTATTTCCGAGATTAAATTACGACCGCGATGGGAAGGACTCGGAAATTAATTTACCTCGGTTTAACTGAAACGCTCGATGGGGTTTTGGACGATCAATCGGTTAACGTACTTAGTGGATTACGGATGGTTGTATTTAGATCAGAGGCATCGATGTTAACATAATCAATTTCGATGTATAAAGCGACGCTGAAACTACGTTAGTTAATATACATTTTTATACCTGTTGTCTTAAACATGTCTTCATCAAAGCGAGCTTAAGTAACAATGCAGTGTATTCATATTATACACTACTATAATACGTAAGGTCGCTCTTATTACACGCAAACTCGCTACTATAATACGTAAAAATCGACCACAAAATGACGTAGTTCTAATTTAAATAACCTAAAAAATACACTCGTATTGAGAAGCGCCTCCGTTTTCGAAGTAGGTTAAAAATGAACCTTTACATAACTGCAGCATGCCATAGAAATATATATACAAAAAGTAAGCACATGTATTGAACTAGATGTAGATATTTTAAACTCCGTAAAAAGGTCGTAAATTTTTTGCCACTGCTCGTAAACTCTACAACTATATAAAGGCGCTGCACTAGTCTTAAAGCGAGGCAATTTAGTAATTGAACCGCCGCGTCGCGGGGATCACAATTTTATCCGAGCAATAAAAGAAAACTATTCCTTTTGGGGTCCCTATTTTGGGCGACACCGCCTCCGAATTCTGATTGCTTGTAAAAAGAGTGTCGGGCTATTGGACGACTCGATCCAATATTGGATCAAACGTTTGCGAAGGTTTCGCGCCTAAATCCGCTTTCGGATACTTCTATTTTGGGAAATAGATAGTATACGGACAGGCAATAAGTTTTGTATATTTGCTTTATATTTGTATCATTAAAAAAAAAAATAACAAGACAGCAGAGTTTGTTGCCGGTTTTTCTCTAGCCAAGTCTAGTGTAGTGAAATTAAGGTTAAGACGTATAAGAAACAATAAGAGCTTAAATTAAGCCTATATTGAATAAAGAAGTTTTGACTTGAATGTTCGTCTACTGACTGAGAATTCACCTGATTTGTATACAATACAACATTTGAGCATAAATGAGGTTTCAAGCTGACGATTAATCTAGCATTAAAAGCTTGTTGCTGATAATCGACATGTGAGTGCCAACGTATAATACGGCTAGCATAAGCTCTGAAAAGACGCTATTTGGTTTTAGTAGCTGTTTCCTTCCGATACTTTGATTTGTGATTAATCATAAAAACCAACTTCAGATAATGCTGATGGCATTAACTTCCCCCTTTGTTAGAATCAATAAATAATTTATTCGTGTTACCATAAAAAGATAAATAGAAAAAAAAAACAAATTGATTTTACAATTCTTCAAATTTCTCTCGTGGGCTAAAGAAGTTAGCGAGAAAGGCCTTACCCTTTAAGGGGTCGTCAAAGGAGACTTTCATCGATACTTTTTATCGGGAAGTTAAAATCTTATCAAATAAGTTTGCTCGGGGAAATTGACTGCAGCAAAATCGCAAGCTCCAGCTCCCACCCCACGGCGAAGGCATAATGCTTCCACCTTTTTGCTTTCCTTTTACCTTTTTCTTTCCTTAGCTTTCCTTTTATCTTTTTCTTTCTTTAAACGCGACGAAGCGGACGCTATCTACTGGCGTGTCGCCAAAGCAACCCGGAGAGCTCGCTTAATGCCAATTTTGGCGAAAGCTCGTCCTTTTCGCGGATTTTCCCACCGATAATGTAATGCTAGATTGATTTTATAGTTAACTAGCTTTTCGCCCGCGGCTTCGCTCGCGTTGAAGTCCTTAAATAAATATCTTTCATTAAAAAAAAAATCCAAATAAAAAAAGCCTATGTTCTTTCTCAGGCTCTAGCTTGACTATCTGTGTACCAAATTTCATTTAAATCGGTTCAATAGTTTTGGCGTGAAAATGAGACAGACAGAGTTACTTTCGCATTTTTAATATTAAGTATGGATTTTTTACTCTATTTCTTTTATTTCTATGCGAAATATTTCTTAAGAGCTGGTTTTGGTACACGGAATCTCAGTAGGGCATTAATAATCGAATAATCTGTTGGATACAGGTAAAACTGACACCAACTACAATGAATTGTCCATAAAGTAATTGGAGCTTTAGAATTTTTTTAAAGAATTGTTTTATATATTTAAAAATAACTTTAGAGTCTAAGCACGTTAATTTCAAATCGCACTGAAATAGGTTGCAGGTTAATTCGTGTAAATCCTCCCTCGTACCTTCTGCCTTTCCCACCGTAACAATTAACATGTAAAAGGCATCGAGTCTGAAAGGTCCTACGCAAATGCAAATAGAAGCTTTTGCGTACTTAATCCTGACGGTTTAGATTGCTTCTGCTGGCGGCTTTATCACACAAACAAAGCCAACAAGTCCCAAACTGCCACAAGTGCCACGAATTGAGTGCTCAACACGAACGCAAGTCAGTGATTTCTGCTCATAAAAATCCCAAAAGCGGACGCGTTTTTTTTATTTGGGAAGTCGGTGAGCTAGAAGGTGGTACGCTTGATGTTAAACAAAACCGCTGTCTATAGACATCTACAACATTGATAGAAACAAATTTCAAAGAATTGAGCTCCGGTTACCTCGCTCATCAGAATGCAAGAAGCTATAACACTTCCACTTCGGTGGTCTTCTGTAAGGCCGTGGTACTTCCCCGGACGAGCTTGCCCGTTATTGCAACAGCAAAAGCTGCTACGTGGACCTACCACAGTAGCGTTCACATTATCGCATTTTCCAACCCTTGATTGCATTTAAGTTAATTATACATATGAGATGGTTTCGCGATCGAAGAATACCTTAATGCCCGGTTTCTGCAATACTGATCAACTATTTGAATAAACTAATCACTTGTTAAATAGCTTGTTCAATGTCAATTGAGTTGCCAAAAGGACGCTTAAACACTTGGATTTCGAATCAAATTGTTTTTTTATTCAAATGGATTTGAAATCCAATTGTACAATCATCCTTTTGGCAACTCAATTGTCGTTGAACAAGCCATTTAACAACTGATTAGTTAATTTCCACGTTTATCAGTCTTTCAGAAACCGGGCGTTAGTGCAACTTAATTTGACATACAAAATCGTAATCTAAATAGCGTGAAATTTAGCGCGATTACGTAGTAAATATAGACGTAAACACGGATAACATACAGACGGAACGGTAAAAGAACTACTTAACTACAAATTAACTTTACCGTGGTGAATGAAGGAAATCTTTGAATCTAACCGTCACTGTTTAATATTAAAATCTAAACAAAAAATACATTAAAGTACATATTTTATTTTTCGTGTTTTTATTTTAATTCCGTAATATGGTCCCGCGGGAGCCGTCGGAATGTGAGTAGTATTAAAAGGGTCGAGATGTTATTTTTTTATATTTATATTCAGCCTTAATTTTCGTCCGAGTATTTTTACGGTTACAGATAAAAAAAATCAAAATGTTACGAATTTACATATTTTACGCATGTAAATTACTTAACCCGACTTCGTATTATTCATATGTAGGTTCGATAAAAGTATGAGGGTTCCCATTAGGGAATGTCAAATCTACGGTCTCTACGTCCGATATTGGAACATTGTTCTGAAGGAATGCTATGTATTTTTTATGTTTCATTAGACAACAGTGCATTGAATACTATTAGACGCAAACTGATGTAACGATATTTATACTTTCGAACGGTTATTTTTTTCGTCATTTTTATGACCAAACAAAATTAATTTATTATGGAGCATATTATTCAAGTTATGTAGTTAGTAATAAAATCGAACAATTGAAACAATTACTTATTTAACTTGAAAGTAATATCTTGGGCGCTAATAATTTAACACATTGGGCGGTGTAGCGGTAAAATGATCAATGTTATTGTGTGACTGATTCTATGTTCGAACGAAACTGAAATTTGCTAATTGTATCTATGATTTTAAGTTTAAAAATAAATAACGCGTCAGAGTAACCAATTGTGACCCCAGAAATATTTCAACGGTTTCATATTTGACTTTATTTTTATTTAATATAGCATTTTTGACACTTCACGAGTGTTATGAAGAAAAAACCATCGCTGGAGAATCGCCTATCGCTTGTACCACACATTATCGCGATTTAAGTAGGCAGAAAATTAATGTCCTCCCCGATAATACCTCGTCGGAGTCTTTTTATCCATTCTATTTCAGCGAGGACAGTTTATTTATGCCATATAAGCTTACTTGTCAACGATATATCACATGGAACATTCGTTGTACGCGGTGGAAATTCACATGTTGTAAACTATTTGGCACGACGCAAATTTTTGCACTGCAATAGTTTTTGGTTTTAATGGCTTTAAAACCGAAAACAATTGTTGTACATTAGTGACTAGTACTCGTTTTAATTCGTTATCTTTACTTTAGCAAATGAGGTGCCAGCAACAAAGAAATTGTTTCAATTTGAAGTGCTGATCTCTCACGTATAGAGAATATTTCAGAAATGAAAGGGCATAATATGCAACAATATACTTTATCTTGTAAAAGTTGTAAATCACATTGGGTTGTACATACATGTTATTGATTTACTTTAAGAGAAAATTTAAATAAATGTTAAATGCAGTTAAAAGCATTATAAAAAGGGGTAAAATTTATTTATTACCTTGCAACTTCATAGAAAACCCTTGAAGATAGCGCGAATTTAATCAAATAATTTCCATTTATAAACGATTTGTATTTAACGCGGTGTAACACAGGTCTCTCATACTATGACAAATTAATGAGAATTGTAGTTTGGATAGAACTCATGATTTGACGTGAGTCATGTCCTCATTGTCATGCGAAATTAAATATCAATTTTTAGGATTTCGTACTCAAAGGGTAAAACGTAATAATAGAGTCCCTATTACTAAGACTATAAATATTAAGCTATCTGGCTGTCTGTTTGTCTGTCTGTCACCAGGCTGTGTCTTCTGAGCCGTGATAGTTAAACAGTTGAATATTTCAACAGATGATGTAATTCTGTTGTCGCTGTAACAAGAAATACTAAAAAAGAGAATAAAGATATTTAAAAGGGGCAAAAAAATCATGTCTAATGAATGGGATTCATTAGACATGATTTTATTGCCGTTTTATAGAGTACGAAAACCTTCGTGCGGTGAGGCCGACTCGCACTAGGCCGGAATTTAATTGGTACATTGTACTAAAACCGTTGACCATACCATTATAACAACCTAATAATTTACGGTGGTAGGGCCACGCAGCATCCACGAATGGGCAGGCTCGTCCGGGTACGTACCACGACCTCACAGACGACCGGCGTAAAGTGGGAGTTTAATACTTTCGCGTTTCGTCTGGTGAGTGAGGTGGCCGGACCCCAATTTTCAAAAAGTTGTCAACGCATCTGCAACCCTCGGGTGTGGCAGATGTCCATGGGCGGCGGTGTTCACTTAACATCAGGTGAACCGACTGCACGTTTGGTAAATTTTCACATAAAAAAAAAGTTTGTCAGCGCCGTATTCTATAGTTTTTAGACTGAAATTTATTCTAAAGTTGCCTAAACAGCCACAAATATTGATCGATATGAAAGTAATTTATTCTTAAATCGCCCTCGTTATTTATTCATGCCTTACGTAGTGCGAACCCGAACAATGGCCGTCGAATGCGCTCATTTAATTGGGCCCCCATTTCGTTTTTAATCATTGCCAATTGTCCGCTCAAATCTATCGCCCGCTTAGTAACTAAGTGCTGTCCCGGGCGACCCTTTGTAGCGTTCCTCGTTTCGTCGACGAGCTTATCCCGGATTGGAAAGCACGCGTCATACAAAGTCCCGTTGCAATTGTAAGGGCGAAACCAATTTGCCTTTTGTACTCCATAAATCCCTATCGTATACAACTATCCCCCTCTAAAGCGGCGAGTGTGTGTGAGACGGCACACGCGTAGGGTAGCATTAAATAACTAATAAAGCAATCCATCTGTCTGCATTTAATGCATATTTTACGATGGACTTTGTTTCGTGCGCGTTAAAACTGGTTTTCGTTCGTCCGACTTTTTATGATCGCGTTCACGGTTAAAAGTAATTGTATTGTTGGTAACTTTTTGTACCGGCAATGTATTAAACGGCTTAAAGATCTTGTTTTGTACGAAGCGAGCGGAATCGAAACTCATCACTAGTGTAAAAATTCACAGTAAATTGTTTCGCTATTACCGTTTCCGTGAACAATAAAAAGTGTTTAGTTAAAATAGTTGAAATATTTAAAATAAATCCAAAAATATTACATGAAAATTAAAAAAGGTGTTGTCTAAGCAGAAATAACCTATTTCTGCTTAGACAACACCTTTTTTTTTATCAAACAAAGTGCCATCGTTGCTTTTTCATTCATGGCGACCACGGAAAAGTGTTGGACAGTACTGTTAGAAAATGTGTTTCCGTGGATCAAAATAAATATGCAGCTCTGCTTTCATGATTGGTTTATTCTGTTTAATTCTGTTTGATACATCATTTAACACTTTATACTAGGTTTCACATGATACTACTTAATTACAATAATCAACTTAATCATCTTCAAATCACAACTACACCATCTTAACCAATTACACAGAGTAGAGCGTTTTTGTCTATGCAGTCACAGAGCAACTATATCAATAGCAATTTTACAAGGTACAAAATCATATTCTCAACAAGTACTGTACGGTTGAAATGTATTATTGGAAATATATAAAAAAAGTTTTATAAGTAAACATCCCTTAACATTATTTATTGAAAGAAAAATAATACATTAATTAACTTGGGGGAAAAAATTCACTCTTTATCAAGGCAGCTTGGCGTCTGCGTCTGACGCAGTGTTAAAAGTCCTTGATGGCTGACTGTGCAGAAATAGGCGCGGGGGGGGGGGGGGGGGGGGGGGGGGGGGGGGGGGGGGGGGGGGGGGGGGGGGGGGGGGGGGGGGGGGTGGAAATTTATTTGTGTGCGACTGAACTTGTGAAGAAGAAACGGAACGAAGCTTCAAGGGTCTTATCTTTATTGGATGAAGGTATCGCTTTAGTCTGAAGGACTAAATACTACATCGGCAAAGGTACGGGTCATAGTGCTAATGTAGAATTGCACATAAAGATCGTGCACTAAACGAACGTAAAAATGGTTTTAAACTTTTTTATAGTGCTAATCTCTGCACTTAAGACTGAACATTAAAACATGTAGAAAAAGTACGAAAAGATTGTCGCCGCTGTGGAAATCGAACCTACGTCTTCGGCATTAGCTGCGTGACGCTCTAGCCACCGAGCTAAACGGCTGCTAGACACAATTAATAAAAATGGTTGCTCTTTATCCGTTCATATCTTTCTTCATGTACATTATAAAATCATTTGGAAATACCCCTGTCAATTTCCATCCTATCAATATCTGTGTTGGTGGGGTGAAACGTTCGAAATTTTTGTGTTATATCCGTACTTTAGAATTAAATTAATTATCAAAATAATTCCTTTTTAGATTCAACTGTAGTGAGGGAAAAGTAATATATTTTTATGGGCTATACCCAAGTGTGAATAAAGCGAGTCTAGCATAGTGGATCGTCAAATTGAAAATTAATATCGTTATAAACCACTTCGGAGGACTCTTTAGCTTGGCAAATGGAGAAATAATGGCGTTAAGTTTTTCACTTACACACAAGTAACTAAGCGTCTGAGCCGCCGCGTCGTAAATCGAATGAGTATCGAAGTTGTACACGATCTAGTTTTGATGAGGCTCCTTAGTTCGTCGTTCGCGCAATCTGAGAAACGAATATTTACCCGGAATATAGGAAGCTTCGCACCCTGTTTGTAGGCGAAATGTTTAAGTTGCTCGTTGAATAATATTATGTTTTTTTATGATCAGTTTATTTATGATCGGTTACAACGATATGAAATACACAAAAACCGTTTGACGTTACATTTAATATTACTTTCGTTTAACATACATAATTAAAAAAATAATAATAACGGATGTTTTTCTATTATAAAGAATAATACGAAATTTCGCAAAATAGTTATACAATTGTTTGTTTTTTGTTCGAAACTATTATACATTCCATACAACAAAAAAAATTTCAACAGTCCAAGTATCACGGTTCATGAGATACAGCCTGGTGACAGACAGACAGCGGAGTTTTATTAATAGGTTCCCGTACCCGTGGTTACCCTTTGGGTACGGAACCCTAAAAAGCACACACAAAGGTGTGCATGGCGACACCGGTCCATGAATTTCCCATATCGATTGTAACACGATCGCGAGGGTGCGGACCCGCCACGCTCCGCGGCACCCCTCGCTTTTAGGGCACGTGTAGATAGATTAAATTCTGTCTCCTACACACACATTATCTCGGACTTAGCGTGGAATTAATTCGCACGAGGGTCGCAGTGGGTGCGTTTGAACTTGCTATTATTAATACGAGTATACAGCGGTCGAATAGAAAGTATATTGCAGCGCATTCCACCCCTTCGGACGTCGCCTTTGTGTTTAACAATAGGATGTACAATACAGTTTTTGAACGACAAAGAAATAATTAATCCCTCTTTGCAATAGAGTCTAAAAGGAGGTCGTAATAACGCGATGACGCTAAATTAAACAGCACTCGTATCGGTAGTCGATAGCCGTCAAGGAGGAAATACCGATAATTTAACATGGAGACATTTTCCGACTCGAGCCGCCTAAAGCCCTCCGGTAATGGGTTCCATCGATATAACGAAATCATTTTGTCTGTTTGTACACGGAATCGTTTAGATGTTCGCACACAATGTCGCCCGGATTGATTGCCCGGGGAGCGACCCTAATGGCTCACCTAAATCGCGGAGTCTTATTTGGAAATTTGAACGGTTTATCGAGCCGTTTGCATGGCAATTTCTTCGAGTGTATTTTTAACCACACTCTCGTCTACCTCTAACCGATTCGAGGAGGCTCTCCGGCGAAATACATTTCTTTTTATCGCAATTATTGCGGGTGTTTAAGTCGGTGTTGTTTTTTTAATATTTAATCTCGTTTAAATATTTATATTAAGATTTTATAGTGCTCCTCCATGCCATGCCGACGTAAATCTCAACGTATTTTAATCTACATTGGTTTTTCCGCATTTTAAGCAATGCTATTGTCACGTCCTTACAGCATATAAACAATTTTGTATTAAACATAGATCATTACGACCGTTGTATTTCGTAATATCTCCTTAACAGCCCTCACAAGTTGATATTGGTTGCAGCCGAAGTAGATAAGGTAATAAAAGTTATAAAGTGTACGAACGTGAGTTATGCAAACATTCGGTAACTGCCTCGCGAATCATTTCGTTCACGATTTATTGACCTCACGTGCGGGCGCTTAAGTTAGTTTTATGGCCGAGGAACAACACGCGTCTTCGTGGGCTCCGTTAGTCCGTAGATATTTTCAGCGACCGTCCGTCAAAACATCCTCAGGGGCTCGGGAGAAGTTAGTTTCGGACTTACGCCCCATTCGAATTGTCCGTAGAATGTTTCACCGACCGTCCGTCAAAACATCCTTGGAGGGCTCAGGCAAAGATAATTTCGGACAGTGACTTACGCGAGGCGCACGAATGGAGCTGGGGTAACATTAATAAAATTTATACGCCTGCGTTTACCCGCGAAGCTCATACATCAATCCTGCGGCCGGGAAGGGAGCGCCCCAAAGAGCAACACAGCCGTATAACACAACACTAAAGAATAAAAATACACCAATATATAACTAAAAGTCGTAACCCGCAAAATATCAAATACTCAACTTCTACTAGCACTCAGCGCTCGAATTGTCCATTTGTCTGTTTAATTTTTATAATTATGCTATCGCTTTTGTACATTTCGTTAAAGTAATTGGGTATCCATGATTGAAATAAGTAAATGTATTCCGTTCATTAGGGAATTTGTGTTGAAATTCCTTTGGAAACGAAGTCAGAAAACGTTGAACATTTTTTACCGCATTACTTTAAAAATAATAATTGTCGGTGTTTCCGACGTAGTTCAAGCGTATAATGCAACGGTGACATGGCAACAATATCTGAAACATAATAACAAGCTTAAAAAGCGTGTGTAATAATAAAGTATGCTTTCCTAAATGCAAAGCGCGTGCTATATTATATACATTGTAATTTAAATTTCCAAGGGGGCGAAGTTATCGACAGCTGCGCGGTAGCACATCTGCCAGCCCTAGCCACGCACACACGCACGCGTCACGCGTTCAACACACACCGTCACGCTTTCTCGCGCACACTTACGCATTTTACGCAGGAACGCACACATAAGTGCACACCTTGCTGTGTATTCGTAGAGTGTTGCTCTATTGTGCGACTGACAGGGCTGGCCCGATAGGTTTTTGTTTTTACTTGTTGAATGTGCCTGATTGATGATAGGCGATGATTTATTGGACGTCTTTAGTGAATACAGTTGCGAAACGTTTGATAGAAACGATCGCGATCTCTTTATTCGTGTGACGTTCCCTTCGATTGGGTGGATCCATTTTGACATTTCCATCGTTTTGTTCATTCCAGCGTGTCTGACGAGAACGGATTCCCTAGAAAGGATTGTTTTAAACAAAAAAGGCAAAAAAAAAAGATTGACTACTTTGCGTGATGAAACATTTTTTCACCGTCACCATCACCCATCTTGATAAGTTGTAACAACATGGGTGATACTGATGGTTATAACTGTTTAATGTAACAGCTTAAAACACCTGCTAGATTTCTGGTTATTTTGAGAACAGACACTTTTGCCACAGAGCAGAGAATACATCGTTCAACAAGTTTTACGTAAATAATATACTTTAACAATCACACGACTGACGACGATGTTTCAAATATAGCCTACATTTGAAACATCGTCGTTATCTGATATTAGATTATAAGAATAAAATAATAATATATAGAATATAAGATATTAGATTAGCGTATTACATCGACATTAGTATCGCTTACATCGAGCTATGACAGCCAGGGTGTTAACATGAACATAAATGTTAGCTTAAATTAAAACGTTCATCCAGTTAAGGGCAAGATGTTTGTCTTTATATTATATAATTATTCTGTACGTGTATGTCACTGAACTCCTCATAAACGGCTGGACCGATTTTAATGAAATTTTTTGTGTGTATTCCGGTCGATTCGAGAATGGTTTGGATTCACAATTCGGTCCACTACAATTTTATTTATTTATAATTTATTGGATTTAAGTCGTGTACAGGACAACGTTTGTCGGGGCCGCTAGTAACTTATATAAAAATATTAGCTTCCGTATGTTTGTTTCCACAAAACACAAAAACTAGCTGATGCAATGACTTTATATTTGCTCACATTATAACTATTGAACGGGAGAGTGTTTTTATATACTTTTATTCCGAAGTTCCAAAGGATACAAAAAAGGCACAACGCGTCGGGCTGTTGTATACATTATTGCTTTGAGTTTAAAAATAAAATAAAAACAGCCATGTATCTTCATTGCACTTAACTTGTCTAGTTTAAGTCCCGTCGACACTTCAATGTCTTGGGAGCCTATTTATCTTTAGACACCGTTTTATGTCATCCCAAAACGGGAAGAGTGTGGATAGTTACTCCGTTCAGACTTTTGCTGCTAAAATAGAAAAGCAAATGGATTGTCGTTATGCAAAGACTATTGGGCTATTGCCCGCTTTAATAGGTTCCTATCCTCCAATACTCTTCTCAATAATCTGTAATTAATCAGTTAATGTATCCCGAGATTCGCGTTTTACGCCCACTTTGAAGGCGGTAATGCCGGCCCGAATTTATGCCCGAATATAAAGCAGCGCAGGCATTGTGGTGTTTTTAAGAAAGAGCCTTACAATGCAGAGGTGAGGGAGCGACGTTTTATCCGCGTTAAAACTAAATTAAATCGCCGCTGAAGCGTCTGTGATGTACGCATTAGAGTCAGCCTTCCGTTACATGCCTTCGAACGAATATCGCGTTATTTGTAAGCCGAGAATAGTAATGTACTGATTATTCTAATTTGAAAAAAAAATCACTTATAAGACACACCACAAAAATACGAGCTGTCGTAGAGACAAAAAATTCTGAGACTAAGGCATTTCGAAAACTCTATGATTACGCGTACGGTAAATTGTCGATATTTTTATTAATTACGTTATGTAAGATTAATAAAACCATAATCCGATTAAAATCTGGCTTAAAATTCGTATATATTTTCACTTCAAGTATTTATTATTGTTTTACTTTTTTGTTGTATTTATCAAATTTTGTTACTATTGCCAGTTTTACAGGTTACTGTTCATCTTAAATGAAGTCTAGATGTTTGTTTACCTTCAATTTAAATGCATATATGCAAAGTTAAGTTTTAAGTGCATAACACCATAATTATCATTGTTTTATTCATGTATTTAGTTGGTAAGACTGTTTAAATAAATAAATAATGCATATATCTACTTAAAAACATGTACATAAAGCCTTAAAGACGAAATCCCCACCTTTTAATTTTATTAACGAACTCCAGAACATACGGCGCTGACATTTCATGCCAAGGTGTCTTATACATTTCATTTATAATGGAAAACTTCTCTAAAATTCCATTATCCCGCGCCCCCCGCTCCTCGTCCAGGGCGGAGCAATTCCGGACCATTGTCCGAAGCGACTTCGACCCTGTTCCTTTATACACTTTTATTGGTTTTCCTATAAAAGTCCGCCGAAGGAATACCCGGGGATCGGCTTCGGTGCGGACGATAGCGGTTAACGGGCCTGGGTTATCCATTGTTGCTTCCAACGCCGTCGAGACGCGTTCCCATTCGGATATTCTAAGGATATCCAGAAGTTTCTCATCGATTTCGCAACAAATACACATTTTGTTGCTTTCAGGTAACTTTTGGATCTCTTCAAACGAGATCATTGGATGATTATGTTCTGGTCGAGCAACGTTTAGACGTTTTAGGGGGATTGACAAATAAGTGTAAGAAATTAAGTTACTTCACTCCTGAGACGAAGAGAAGTAACTCGTTCTTGGGGCGTATACGCTCAACAAAATCCCAGTAAATGCGAGAAGCATGCCTATTAACGGCGTTAAGAAGTTTATTAAAGAAATCTATAAAAGCGGTTATAATATGAATGAATACATTAATAATAATAACCTCTAGGAATTAGTTGATCACTGCGAAGATATTTCTAAAAAAATGTTTTAATGTAATGTTAAAGTTTTTAGGAAAATTATAAAATAGAGGATACCTACCTGGCTACTTTCGCTTGTTTCTTTGTTAGACGAACATCATTACGGAACGGTGGTAGATTTAAAAAAATGTTTATCGATAGATGATATCTGTTTAAGATTTACCACTCTCTGTCCTATCATTTTTCTGTCTTACGACGACAATTAGCTTTTCTATTTGCACATTAGATAAGTGACGAGACATAAATCCCACGAAATCACTCATTCGTTGATCTATGTCTCTAACCGTTTTAATAATATGGGAAGATGTTCATGTGAACAAGCATTAATCCCGCATTAATCAGTGATTACAGGCTCTTAGGATGTAATATTCGATCCCATCGGTAATACAACTATAGTTCTCATTACGAGCGTAACTTAATCAACGCGTTACGATAGTAATTATCAGTTTAAGCTTAACACGATATAATGTTCTACTCTTCGATTAAGCCATCGTCGGCTTTGTTGTTCTGATAGTGCGTCGCATAGATTTAGCTAACCGATGTAATCATTCGTTAACTTTTAGCAGTTTTTTTTTTTCTTTTTGTCAACATCTGATATCAATGCTTTTTGTCATTATTGACAGTCTGACATGAAATGTGTAGATAGAACTGTCGCAATTTTTTCTTTAACGATGCCAGTTTTTAAAAAAAAATTCTGCCAGGAATCGAACGTGCACACAGTTGTGACCGCGCTTTATATTCCATCTTAAGTGCAGGACTAGCGATTAAAATTGAACAACCAACGGTCGTTTGTTGTGACACCAATGTTATTTTCACAATGCGCACACAATTCCGTGGCGCAACGTGGGACAACTGTTTGTGTGTCCCACGGATATTTTTTATTATTTATGATATTTATTATTATTTTCGGATCTGGGTCTACGTGAAATTTATAAAAGTAGAACTTAAGTAAAACGTCCTTACAGCAGAGGATAATGTAATCTTACAGTAAGGGGTTTGGTTTTAAATTAAAAAAAAACAAAAAAAAAATGTTTGTTTTCTAACAAACATAAAATCTCATAAACAGCCATAAACTCGGATAAGGAAAAAACTGTTTGTTTTATTGCACTGGTTTTGTTCCTATAATAAACACATATTCAATACAAACGTACAGTACCCATGTCTTATAAACTTCAATGTAAACTCACTGCTAATTACCATCACAAAACTGTAGTACTTCAGGTACACATTGAAGACATACTCTTGCACGTACGGAATCTGTTAAACGAAAACAATGTATGTCGCAAGGATTCAAAACATTAAATTTAAACTTTTACGGAAAGATTTATATAAGTTCAATAATTTATATTATATTATGCATTGACGCGGTAGGGCCACGCGGCAGTGTTCGCTGTTGCACGAATGGGCAGGTCCGTACGGGGAAGTACCGCGACCTTACAGAAGCCTGCGTTTCGTCTGGTGAGTGAGGTAACCGGGGCCCACTTCATTAAAAGGTGGCAACGCGTTTGCAACCCAACGGATGTTGCAAATGTCCATGGGAGGCGGCTATCACTGAACATCAGGTCAATCGCCAGCTCGTTTGCCACCTTCTAATCTTCATAAAAGAAAATAAAGTATCAGCCTATACATGTCCCACAGCTGGGCAAAGGCCACCTCCGTATAGAGGGTATAAAATAAAACTTGACACCTTTAAAAACAGAAGGTATAACATTATTTCCAAGCGAGCATTATTCTACCTTTCTTTTGTAGTCTGATGTATTCAACCCGAAATGAACTCAACACGCTGCCCTAACCACCCGCGTTTCTGCCGCGTCCACAAAGAGCCAACCCTAGAAACGAATCGCGCAGTCCTAAACCGCTGATCTTGTATTCATTCGATATCTCACTCATCCCATTCGACGCCAATCGCCCGTGAGACATCGCTCATGCAGATGAACACGGCGATTGCGCCTTCGCCTACGAGTTGGAGGAAATTTAAAAAATGGACTTCATAGTAGCAGGCAAACAAAGAAATTTCTGTGCTAAGGAAATTTAATATTAAGGTACACATTTACAGAAAACTAGTGAACCGTCGATGCAATGCTAAATGTTTGTTTTCAACATCGCATTAGTAACCTTTAAAATTATCAATGTTTCTCTACTATATTATGCATGAATTATACATACAGCGTGTTGTTACCATCGCGACAATAAATGAACACACGACTAATGCTACTTATCAATAATAATAAAAAAAAATTAACGTTAAACAAAATCCATAATTAAAAAAAATATTTTTCAAACAAACTAATTAAGTAAAAAAGAAACAAAATTTGTAACATCCTATACAACTCGCGCCACAGTGTCGCATTACAAGCCTCTCATTCTAACAGTATGTTTTGTCTCTTTTAAATTCATTCAACCCATTCATATGCTTTGTGACCTTTACAAATGAACTGTGCGTTACTTGTTTTTTACGTAAGGATGTTCTACAATTCTTTATTTTGGAAAATTTAATAACTCTGTAAATATTGATGTTTAAAGAATGTAAAGGTTTAATACAATTTTTAAAAGTTATCCTCTATATGTGTGTTCATTTATTGTCGCGATGGTAACGACACGCTGTATAAACTTTCTTCTTGAATCACTCTACCTATTAAGAATACCGCATCAAAATCCGTTGCGTAGTTTTAAAGATCAAAGCATATATAGGGACAGACAGACAGCGGGACGACTTTTTTATACTATGTAGTGAAGAAACATTTTGATTAGCACACAATTTAACAGTTATACGCGACTTACATTAAAGATACCGCACTAGTCGAAAGTACGGATCTTCTTATTTATACCCTCCATGCGTGTTCGCCTTCTTACCAATGCTTATTCGTAACTTCAAAGATAGTTACCGCGCCGACTTAGTTAAAGCTCAATGCACACTAACAATAACGTGATAACAGCGTTAAATAACTTACGTCAAAACCGTTGCTCACCGTTAACATCGCCCATTTATTGTTAAAGGATCGTCTAGCGAACGGCCAGCGCAGTAAAGCTTTTCGGCTGTAATGCCGCCAATAAAACGGCAACGGCGAAACTCCAACACCTGCATCATTTTAACTGCCGCGAAACGACCGAAAAAACAAAACGGCCAAGTGCGAGTCGCACTCGCGCACGAGGGGTTCCGTGCCATTATCTATAAAAACGGCAAAAAAAATCATGCCTGTTGTATGGGTTTAAATGGTTAAATATTTTTTAATCTGTTTTTTTATTAATACGGTTAGTGTTTTATTAATAGGATTAGTGTTTACTGTTTCTTAGTAATATATAATAAAAGGTAAAGGTAAAATGGGACCCCCATTTTACCCTTTGGACCCGGAACCCTAAAAAACAACAGGGTGGAACCCTTTGTGCAAAGGGTGTGCACCCTGTAGTACACCCCAACGCTGACACGCGCTATTTATAGTATTTTCATTTTTTTTAGTTAAATAAAAGAAAACATCACGCAGCTTTTTCAAAGGTCACTTTGTATATCATTTAAGTGACCTGTTATATTATCATGAATAACTTAGAAAAATGATATCCCCCTGTTTGGTATGTCTGTGCACGCTATCGCAGTGATGATTTGAACCGGATGCGGGCATTAAAAGAAATCCGGATATTAGTCACGTCAGTTGCCCGGGTAATAATCGTTAGGATCGGTTGCGATTTTGCGATCGTTCGCGACGCGTTATGCAAATGGGCGGCGTGTGCCGACGTCCGCGTCAGGGATGTCGCTAGCTACTGCTATGCGCTGTTGTGACAACGCTGAAATGAGCCAAAGCTGAACTATACACTGCGTTATTTATCAAAACATTTATTGCTCACACCCCTGTATTAAGGCCATTACAGAAACCTGTCAACTTTGTTACATGACTTAACATTCAGACGGATAAACAGATATACATAAAAATATGTATATAAATTAGCCTATGTCTTATTCTGTCGTATAAACTATATTATTGTAAAGTTTCATTAAAATCCATTCAGTAGTATTTGCGTGAAAGAGTAACACATACAAACTTTCGCCTTTATAATATTAGTAAGGATTAAGTGCTGACTTATCACGTGCTTAGCGGTAGAGGAAAACATCAATCCGGAGTGAGGAGAAGGCATTTGCCCAGCAGTGGGACATGTATTTTCCCTTTACTACTTATATATTTTCCCTTTATATAATAACATGTATGTGTATGGAAACTATGCTATTTTCCATTATAAATGGGAAAGGATAACGCGTTATAAACGTAATCATTTCGTTCTTATATTGAAGTGTATTACGATTACATTACTTGAGATTTATAAAGAAAATATAGAATACGATCATTGATTTCTTCTCGAAATTTTCTCAAAGTATCGTGATCAGTCACCGAATGGTAATATTATAATGCGCAAATAATTATTTATCAATGAAATGTATTTTATTTTGAGTAACGTTTACAGTCTACTTCACAATTTTTCATTTAATGGCATTGTCATTCATACTTTATTAGAAAATTTTAACGAGTTTTATTTTATTGTAAACATTTACTATTGTACTTGTCTATTTTTCGTCAAAAGTGACAAAAATGTTTAATCATTAAATTTTATGAAGAAGTATGGAAGATACGGCGTATGGACAAAAAACATCTTTGAGAAATAATAATCGATTTTCTTAACATGTTTGGGTAAGGGATATCAATTATTTCAAGTGCACAAGAGGCATTTAATCGCGACGCTATTGATCCGTGCGGTAATAGGATCTAAAACACCACGTAGGCAATTCGTGTCTGACAAGGCGACACGCGAGATGAGCTGTATCAAATCCCGTTCACAATTTAAGCCTCGGAATTTTCACTGAGGCACCGATATTTTTGTGTAAACGATAACTCCCTTGATACGGCGAAAGCGCTGACGTGTTCGAAATACCTCACCCATCATTTGCAAGCGTGCACGCAAAAAACGGGCACAAGGTATGGGATATATTAAGCCGTTAGACCTTCGCGGCCTTGCTTGATGGCTCCGTCCGTGTTTGTTGGTCTTTGTTTTAATTAAAACGCAACTACACACGGCGTGTTTGATAATTAAAATTAAGAGGGAACTGTGTGCACAAGTAAATGTAAATAGGTCGGGTACTCAGAGCAAACATAACCTTAAGGTAACTTTAGGTTACGTGTATACGGTCGCGTATATGTAAACACAATATCGTCTTATCTGAATGAAAACGTTACAGTTAATTATTTTCATTTGTTAACGACTAGCAGG
The DNA here is from genome assembly GCA_933534255.1 of Iphiclides podalirius. NCBI lineage: Eukaryota > Metazoa > Arthropoda > Insecta > Lepidoptera > Papilionidae > Iphiclides > Iphiclides podalirius. The sequence continues at coordinate 9,550,325 of OW152834.1, forward strand.
ATTTTTTAAATTTCTTTTTTATTTACTCAGTCTACAGCTGGCCGTTAATGAAAAAAAAAACGACGCTTGTAGAACATTATTTGAGGATCGTGTTTAAAAACCGTACCTAAAGGAACGCGTTAAATTCTTTCTATTTTTTGTGTGAAACATAATACATCTGAGGTCGTAACTGAAATGTATTTGTCCACATAATCGTATCGGCTGGGGGCTAATACATCAAATCGTCCATTATAATGCCCGGTTCGAATGCGGGCTGGAGCGTCCCGCGGGAGGCCGCTGCAGATGTTTAGGGGTTTCTAGAGGAATCATTTATTAACGTCAACAATGCACGCCTGTGTATTTTACGAGATCGGATAGAAAGAATTTAGTTTACGATTTCGTTTTCGTGAAATCAAACGAAATTTGTCCACGAATATTTCATGTCGTGGAAGGTGATCGCGTCTCACAAACTCAATTCGTGATTTACTTTATGAGACTTTATCTATATAACATGTATAGCTCTTAAAACTAAGATAGTGTCATTTAAGTTTGATTAAGGTTAAACCATTAAAATTTTCATTTAAATTTCACTTAACTATTCGTAGACAGCGCCTAGAAATATTGGAAAATTTATTCATAATTTATATAGACATTATGTACCCCCCAAATAAATTTATTCTCTGGTTTTATCACGTTAATTTTGGTTCTAAAAAATATATAGTGTAACTTTAAAATATTCCCATAAACATTAGAGATCTCTACATCACATACTTTTATAAATTTATTTCTTGAATATTAAGTATTGAAGGTTCATGATATTAGAGGCGCCTCATGCAGTACAATATCGTAATCAAAATATTATTGGCGGACAAATTGAAGCGTATTCGTAATCCAAACGTTCCAATGCGTGTGGCATTATCCGCGCCCGCCTTAATCCGCGTCCTGTGCGTTTGATCCGATTTAATTGATTTCGTAGCTCATTAATCGGCCACATCCGTGGATAATTTATCAGCGCGCAATGTGACGTATCTGGAGCCCCGCCAAACGAGCGCCGCCGCGCGGATTATCGTTTGCAGTAGTGCGGATCTGTGTTATTGTTGTGCATAATTCATAGCCGTGGCCAAGTCTCTCGAAATCGAAACCCGTTTAATGAATCATCATTGTGATACCTAAGCCCTGGAGTTACACTTCATGTCTACGATATATATTTTTTTTTTCATTAAACGTGAATGTGTAGTGCGGTAGGAAATACACCTCAATGCCTAAAGTTAACGCATCTGCCACACCTAAGGAGTCGCAGATGTCCATGGCGGACACTTTTTTATTTTATTTTTTTATGTTAGAAGATGGCAAGCGAGCTGGCGGTTCAGCTGTTCTTAAGCGATAACCGCCGCCCATGGACATTTGCAACACCCGTAGGGTTGCAGATGCGTTGCCACCTTTTAATAAAGAAGGCACCGGTTAGCTCACTCACCAGACGAAACGCAGAAGTATGTCATCCACTTCACGCTGGCCTTCTGTGAGGTCGTGGTACTTCGTCGCCGGACGGGCCTGCCCATTCGTGCAACATTGAAGACTGCTGCGTAGCCTACCACAGTTAACATCGGGCGAACCGCCCGCTCTCTTAACTTATCTCTTATAGGCTTGAACAAGCTGCCTGGTTTACTAGCCGCGATGCCGTGTGCCAGAGTCGGTAAGCCGCTGCATTGCGGCACGAAACGCTACAAACCATCTGCCACAGAACTGCCCCCTCAAAGCTTTAGTGGCGCCTATGAATCAACGCTCGTCTATTCGTTTGTGGTTCATTTGACCTAAAGCCCTCCAACGTTCCCGTTGCGGAATGGAATCCGTTCTAATTCCAACTGCGGTCGCGTCCGTTTGTTTCGTTTGTTTATTATCATCTACTACCGCCCCCGGCTTCACACGGGTGCAATGTATTATACATAAACTTTCCTCTTTAATCACTATCTAGTTAGTAAAAAAAAAACTGTATCAAGATCCGTTGCGTAGTAAAAGATCTAAGCATACATAGGGACAGACAGACAGCGGGACGACTTTGTTTTATACTATGTAGTGATGAGGATTTCGCGCAAATTCGAGAAGTTTTCATTTTTTTTTTCAAATTAATCTCTCAAGTTATTCTTAGTCTGGCGTTTTGCTTGTGAAACACAATTTATGCTCAGTCAAGTTTTCACTCGTCACTAAAAACTAAGTCGTCTTCAAACCGGCTGACATATAAAATCGCCCTGTAACAGAAGTAAGTATAATTGAATTTAAATGCAAACTAATAGGTGGTAGGCAAATACGGTTTGAAGCCACCCGACGGACTTTCCTCAGTAAACGACAGCTAATTGAAGTGCGCCAGACGTTTCCGAAGGATCAAAAACTTTGGACGGTTAAATTCATTATATTGATGTTCTCTTAAATAACGAAAATAGCTAACAGTAACAGATTCGTTCAACTTCGCGTTATGTTTAACTAGCTGCTGCTCTCGACTACATCTGCGTAGAATAGGCTGAAGGCGTAGCATTCAGACTGAAACACATACAGACTGATATACATAAAAATATGTATATGAATTATAGCCTATGTTTTATTCTGATGTATAAGCTATATTAAGTTTCATAAAAAGTATTAAAGTTTCATAAAAATCTACTCAGTAGTATTCGCGAGAAAGAGTAACAAACATCCATCCATACATACAAAGTTTGCCGTTTATAATATTATTTATTTATTTATTATTTAACCCGTTGAACTGGGTGAGAGATTAAATATATGCGGCTGTATTGTTGTAGTTCGTTGGGCTATAGAATGTCTCTCAACTCAGTGTGCCTTTTGGCAAAGGCCTCCTCCAGTAGTTTCCATTGCTTCCTGTCTTGAGCAACTCTCCTCCATTTGGGTCCCGCAGTAAGTTTCAGCTCATCTTCCCAGCGCATTAGTTGTCGTCCTCGATGTCTCTTACCATCTCTTGGATACCAATTTGTTGTAATTTGGCTCCACTTTTCTTGTGTAGATCTCAATATATGGCCGGTCCATCTCCATTTTTGGAGGTCTATTTTTTCTAGGATATCTGTTAATTTGGTCTTTGCTCTTAATTTCACATTGCTAATTATATCTAGCCTTCTTGTTCTTGTCATGCTTCGTTCCATACCTCTCTGGCACTTTGCTAGTTTCTCTCTATGGTATTTTGTAAGGGACCATGTTTCGCAGCCATAAGTGATGCACGGTAGAATACAAGCGTTGAATACTTTTATTTTCGTTCCCATATTGTGATCTTTAGATTTTACAATTTCCTTCAGAGACCAGTATCTTTTCCACCCATTAGCAATCCTCTTATTTATTTCTTTGGTTGTTTGGTCTTTAAGTGCGATGATCTGGCCCAAGTAGCAATACTCATCGACATATTCTATTTGTTGTCCTTGAATTTCAATTGGTTCCATTTTTGAGTTGGTCATCAGTTTCGTTTTTGTTATGTTAATTTCTAAACCCACTTTAGAGCTCTCAGCACTTAGAGTTTAAATCATCTTCTCGAGTGCATTTGGACTTTCTTCTAGTATAACCAGATCGTCTGCAAATCTTAAGTGGTTTAGTTTCCTTCCGTCTATGTTGAGGCCTAGATGTTCCCAGTCAAGGTTGCGAAAGACGTTTTCTAAAACTGCTGAAAACAACTTTGGGGACATTGGATCTCCTTGTCTAACTCCTCGCTTGATCCGGAATTCTTTGCCCAAAGCTTCTAATTGGATTTTTGCTTTACTGTTTTGATAATGTTAATATATATTGCAGGTATACCTTGCTTTTCTAAGCTCTCCCATATTGCCTTATGACTAATGCAGTCGAACGCTTTTGCATAATCTATAAAAACTAAATATAGTGCTTTGTTGTATTCGTTATACTTCTCAATTATCTGTTTGAGTGTGTGGATGTGGTCTATAGTTGAAAAGTTCCGTCTAAAACCGGCTTGTTCCATTGGTTGGCTTTCATCTAATTTTGCGCTTATCCTACCCAAAATGATCCTTGCGAATATTTTGTACACATTCGACATTAGGCTTATTGGCCGGTAGTTCCCGATGTCGTCCTTTGCGCCTTTCTTGTGTAGAAGGATTATATATGAAGTCTCCCATTGTGCTGGTATATATCCACTTTTCAAAATTTGGTTGAACATCTTAGTAAGTATTGGTACTAATTCTTTAATGGTCCCTCTCAACATCTCGTTTGTAATTTTGTCCGGGCCAGGTCTCCATTTTTTGACTTTTTATTGCCTTTTCCACTTCACTTTTCAAAATATCTGGTTCCCACTCTGACAGGCTGTCTGCAGTTTTACTGTTCAATGGTTGTGTAATAGGGTGCCTATGTGCGTCTTTGTTTGAATATAGTTCTTTGTAGAATTCCGTGGCCAGTTTGTGTATACATTTCGTGTTTGTGATTGTATCTTCTTTTTTCCTTAGTTTAGGCACCCACTCTTTTCCTGTTTCCTTAAGTTCTTTCAAAGCTTTTCTTACACCACCTGTTCTCATTATTTGACTCTCTAACACTTTTAGTCTTTTCTTTTTGCGGTCTCTTCTAATATATTCCTTAATTTGTTTGCTGATTTCTGTAATTACTTTTATATTTTCTTTGTTTTTTCCCTGAGCCAGTAAAGATTTTCTGCCGTTTATGAGTTGGATAGTCTCATCGCTGAGTGGGTATTTGCTTTTGCTTATGTTGGTGTTGTTAGTGATAGTAAGTTGTTTTTCCAATTTCCCATAATTTGCTTTGATATCGCATTCATTTTTGTACGTCAGCTCTTGTAGATTATCTGTTAGCGACTGGCCAATTTCTTTGAAACTCTCCATGGAGATTTGAGTTGGACTATATGTGGTAATGTTCTTCCTTGCTCTTTTTGGTGGTGCTGGCAGAATTGTACTTCTAACCATACGATGATCTGTGTTAAAATTGAGTTTAGAGATCACGCTTGTATTTGAAAATGCTTTGGGAAAATTGGTTATTGAATAATCTATTTCATTTTTACATCTGCCGTCTGGTGAAATCCAGGTCCATTTATTCTTTGGATTTTTTTTGAATATACTGTTCAGAAGAATTAAGTTGTGTTCTAGCAAAAATTCCACAAGCTTTTGACCGTTGGAACTTCTTTTGCCATGTCCATGTTTCCCTAGTACATACTCCTCCTCGTTTTGTTTTTCTCCGATTTGAGCATTAAAATCACCTATCAGTAGAACATGGTTGTTGGTATAATTTCTGATGACTTTAGCCAATTCGGCATAGAATGTCTCTGTCTCTGATTCGGCAGCTTGCTCGGTTGGTGCATATGCTTGTATGATAGTCCAAGTCTTTGTACAGTTAGGTATGTTGATATTAAGCACCGCTATCCTGTCAGAGATACCAAAGATGTTTTGTATTTGCTTCTTCAGAGTCCTCTTTATGAGGAATCCTACTCCTCTTCGGCCTCCTTTTTCACCTTTGTTGAACAGTATGTAATCTTGGTATTCATAAATTGCTTCACCTTCTCTTCTCATTTCGCTGATTCCGAGTATGTCCCACTTTATGTCTTGAATGGCAATATTCAGTTCTGCAAGGGCGTCTTGGGTTCTTAATGTTCTAGTGTTTAATGTTGCGATATTGATTCTGTTTAGTTTTCTACTATATTTAACTGGAGGGTTATGGTCTGAACTTCCCTCGGTGACCAGCCGTGGTGGGAAGGTTTTTTCTAGTCGTTTTTGTTTTTATAAGTTGTGTATGTGTGTTTGTTAGTTTTTTTAACTTTCTGAAGAAGTAGTGCTATTTCTTCCTATGTACTGTAATATGTTTGTTTTCAATATTTCTTTTTGTCCAGTAGTGTTTGTTTTATTTGGTTTATTTTCAGGTTCGTTATGAGTGTTCGGTTTTTTCAGTGATGGTAAGTTTGGGAATAAGTCTTATCTCTCTTCCTTTTTTCACGCTGATTGTCTTTCTGCTTTTTAATTACAAGTTGGTCTCCTCTGATAAAAGCTATGTTCCCATTTTTCCGTTCTTCTTCAACTTTTGGCTATAGTTTTTTCCGAATTTCGAGAACATCTTTGGGAAAGTCCTCTTTGACATAGATGCCTGTTGGTAAATTTGACTTAGATTTTAATATGAGATGTTTTTTCCACATAGTAGAGAAAGTAACAACTACTGGGCGATTTTCTAGTTTGCGCTCCAATTCTGTAGATGTTGTTTATTTCGTGGCTGTCTAAATGTACTTCCGCTTCTTCTACGATTCCTTTTATGTAGTCAATAAGCTCTGCTTCTCTTTTTCCATTTTCATCAACACCAAAGAATATCAGGTTGCTTTTTCGCTTGTCTTTCTCCAAGGTAGTGATTTTATGTTCTAGTTTTGTTATTTTAGATTTTAAATTTTGGTTTTCTTCCATTAGTGTTTTCATCTTTTCATCAATTGCTTCCATAACGTCACTGCTGTGGTTAATGTATGGGTTTGTTGATTAAGCTTTTCATCTAGCTTTACATCAAGTTTTGAAAACAATAATTCCATTTGTTCATTCATTTTTTGGCAGCCCTGTATTTATCTATGATAATTTGCGACGAGCTTCACTCTTCACTGGTTTATGTCGCTATATATTCGCTACACTTCTTTGAATCAATCTTGGCCTCTGCCGCAAATTTTCCACTTTTTGTAGGCCTTGTTGATTCATCAATTACGAATCACCAAAATATCTCGAGTTATTTTATTAGAGCTTATGCAATTGTTTTCGATATTTGCTAACAGAGATTACTGACGTACGTATTGACAGACTCTCCTGGTTAATAGATGGCGTTAATCACCAATATAATAAATGTTCACATATAATTTGGCTATTGATCACTAGATGGCGTTACTCGGCAAATGCGATCCGTTAAAATGATTAATGTATTTTAGATATAGATAGTAGATATCTTAAAATATATCCAGCATACAACAGCTCAGAAGAATTATTTTTGATGTACGAATTAATTTAAAGAATATTTCTCAAGAAATTATTAGACAACAAAATGAACAGTTCAGTCAGTGGGATCGAACGCACGTCCACAAGTTTTACTGTGAAATCGAAATCCGTCAAGTTAACCGTTACACTATGCGTCAGTTTCTTCTTGCCAGCCAATTAGGTAGTCATATCGTGATAGGATTTAACTTGTAACAAATGCTTAAGTCTGAGAGTCCAAAGTCCTTTTTTAAAACACCCACTCAACAATCAACAATAAATATTTATATTTCTCACGATCACCGTTTTTGGATTAAAAAGTTTTTTAATCTTTTAAACTCACTGTATCACTGTTCATATGTTTACACTAAATAGAAGTTTCAAATTGTTTTATGCAATAGGGATGTATTAAATTTAGAGTTCTTCACATTAACACAGATTGTTTTGAGAACAAAGTAGTTAAAGATAGTTACTATAATATGTTTGAAACGTTATCACATGCACTTTATTTCTCTTACTTTACACTCATATCACTTCTCTGTCGAAATACTGAATTAAAATATTTTTAAAATCGATTTAATACGGAGCGATCTGTCGTCGTTACGCGAGGCGGTACACTACTGGTATGGTACGCAGACTCGTCCGAGTAAGTACCACGACCTCACAGAAGACCAGCGTAAAGTGGAAGTATGACAAATACTTTTGCGTTTCGTCTGGTGAGTGAGGTAGCCGGAGCCCAATTTTCAAAAGGTTGTCAACACATCTGTAACCCTCGGGTGTGGCAGATGTCCAAGGGCGGCAGTATTCACTTTCAGGTGAACCGTCCGCTCGTTTGACAACTTTTCGCATAAAAAAAAATGTCCTTTGTAAAAACATAAGAAAGTATTCTTAAGTTCTAGCTGCGTTGACTACGTGCAAAACGAAATCAGTTATCACACAAAATCTGATTTTTAAAGGTGACAACGTATTTGCAACTCAACGGGAGTTGCAGATGTCCATGGGCTACGGTTATCCCTTAACATCAGGTCAACCTTCTCATAAAAAAAAAACATAAAAATATGCCACCATCTCGCATCTATCAGTTATGACGAACGATAATCTTACGAGTTCTATCTCCACATAGTGCGCGGCGAAAAATACAAAGTGAATTTTCGTGTAAAACAAAAAAATCGTGTTTCAAAACTACCGTAGAGAATTTACAAGTCCCGAGCAAACATTTCCTGTTCACCTTTATTTACAACTCGTGTGGCGCACTCGCTGTTTACCGTAACCAAGAGTGATGCACTTTTCCCATTAACAGTTGCGCCATCCGATGCACTCCCGACCTTTGCAAGTCGCTCCGCAACTATTTTCATCACGGGCCCCGCTTACCAACTACGCAACTCCGCGCGGCCCTCTATAAAACAACCGCATACATTATTAACACGGTGAGACACGGAGCTTTCAGTGTTGCCGCATGAAAGTTGCTACGGATGAGCCAACGTGCGATTTCGTACTAAATTACCGAGCAGTGAGTGCATTTGGTTCTTATGTCAACGGAATAAGGTGTGTGATTTCGTTTTTCAGCCGCATTTAAAATGATTTAATAGTACACCGATGGCATACTACTACATGCATACTGCTAGGCAATTTGAATTTGAATGTACAATATTTTTCGGTACGTTTAATATAAATGTTCTGTTTTATTTAACCGCAGCTTATTTTTTGTTTTTAAAAGCTTGTTTTTTGGTGACTCCGTGGCGCAGTCGTCAAGGTATTGGGTTCGGCGTCGGGGGTCGTGGGTTCGATCCCCACACGGGACTATTATTTGTGTGACGCACAGATAGTTGATTCGCATCTGGGTGTTTGTCCACGTGAAATTTATGCATGTAAAACGTCCTTGCAACACAGGATAATGTTATCCTAAAGTGGGGGCAATGTAAAAAAAACCGTCATTCTAGAACTTCAAGCTCTTCATTATATAGAAAGTCTTATTTACACCCGATTTTGAACAGACATTTTAATAACATCGACTTCTTATCGGGCCATAATATGCAAGACTCCATAATCGCTCAATAAATATACACCTTATTCAATTCTATTTCTTGTTTAATATCCGAATAGGAGTCATCAATGCGAAAGATCTTTCGTAGCACAATTAATATTGAAAACTGTTCAGAGTTTGCGACCACTGTCTAAGCTCGGCGCTTAGGACAATGAAAACCAAATTGCTTCCTACTACCGAAGTTTTACAGTGCAAAGTTGGATAGCAAGCAGAATCTGTTAGCGGTTACCCGGCCGATGTAAACACAGTTAATGAAGTACGATTTCGGACAGAGTTCACCTGCTTTCAGTTTTGTCTGGTTTGAATTGAATTTTATGCACAATCGCAATCGATTCAGTTACCGTACTAATGTTGTTCGTAAATTTTGTAATTGATGGTAACAGTTGCTCTTTTTTTAACATACAACATCAATCCCAAAGTATTCCTTTGGGAGATGTTTATAGAGATAGAGTGTTATATAATCTGGATCTGAACCCATTTTGATTTCATATCTCGACCTGACGTCCATTTAAGAAAAATCCTCTGACCTTTTTACTATATCAACTTAATCCACCTTACCGAAGATTTTACATCGAAAATAAAATCAAACTATAAATATAGTTACATAGTTGATTTTAAGATTGAAGAACGCTTTGACTGATAATATAAAATATTTCAAATATCAATATGTTGTTTTGTTTTTGTACAATCGGCAAACTGTCTGTGACGACTAAAAATTCAATATTAAGGCTTCACTTAGCTTTTTGATTTATGGAACAGTTATATTATTCATGAAGGTCCTGTACATATCATCTCAATATTATTCGATTTAATTAAGAAATTCAATGTTCATATTCAACTTTAACTGAAAAAACTTTTGCTAGAAGATTTCGCTGTGTTTAAAATAAATATTAGCATCGTATATTAAGATATTATTACAAGCGTAAATTATGAAGACAACCTTCACTGTTTTCATAAGTTTATTGTATTCATTCGTTTTTATACTACTTGTGCATGTTTTAAAAATTCATTTTAAAAATCGGAAACTTTTTGTCTGTATTATCATTTTCAATTCGTGATAAGGGATCGTTTGCTACCCGAGTTGTTAATTTATTAAAAATCTGTAAAGACTCGCGTGCCGCCAACGATCGGAACTTAGCCCATTACATAACTATTCAAATAATTTACAGCCATTTCTGTATGTACAGAGCGCAAATAATAAGCGACTCATTAAGCCGCGCCATTTCAGTTTTTATTTTTTTTTAAATTCGGGGCCGCATTGGAATCGCGTGCCGTGCGGCCAATGCATTCTACAACACGTGATCCAAATACTGGAGGCTATTGCTCGGTGAAGTTTTACAATGTGTTTTTTTTTTTTCGCTGTTTCCAACTTGCCATCACGCGAATGGAATTGCTTGTAATTGTGTAACTGACGTTTATTAGCTGCCGGTATTAAAACTAAACGCTTTTGAGGGCGCTATTTAAAATGAAGAAATTAAAGCTGAACTCTTAACATCACTGTTGAAATTGAAGAAATTATACCCTGTATCCGTTTATTCTAATAATTGTAATATTTATAGTAACACCAATCTATCTTAAACCAGTTTACTAACAAAAAAAATAACGGAATGTTACATATAAATTGAAATATTGTTAAAAAAAGGCAGTAAAGCTGACACGAACTTCTGTCAGTTGAGTTGATCGTTACATGCGAGAACAAATTACCATGGATTTGGTGCCGTCGGGGGAAAAAAATCGTTAGTCGATAAAAAAAATCATTCGAGAATGAATGACGCTTCAACGGCTGCCAGCTGTTTCCGTCTGCACAGCTGATCGACCGGATATTGGCTGTTAGAGAGACGCCTCCGCTGTCCCTTTCGCACGTATACATCCGTCTCCGTCACGGCTTTTAATTTTTAGCCTCGCATCCCCTAATGAGCGGGGGACGCTTTCAATTTCACGAGTGCCATCCATTGACTTTTTTTTTTCGATTATTGACGTGTAATGGTCGGAATTACTTCGGGCCTGACCTAATGTTTTCGCATTTTACCATTCGGGGGGAATACAAATTTTAACCGAGCTCATTATTTGCCAGTTCTAATATAGAACTGCTTTTTAAACTGTGAACTGTGTTGGGCCTGCCACGTTTGGTGAACATTTAGCGAGCCACGGTTTCAGTTTCACTCTATCTTATGTTTATTTAAGTAGATTTTATCATAAAGGCCGTTGAGGCAAGTTTGAGCTCTTTATGCTATAATGATCAAATAAGACCATAAGCTTTATATGGATAGACATAAGGCACGATGTCGAATACAGAAACATCCACGAGTGGACCGGCCCATAAGCGACGGGCGCATCATGAGATAAATAGAATCCAGATACGTTTTTACGAAAAAAAAAAAGGCAGAGTGGGGTTGGACTGGCTGATTTTCGAACGCATTAAAACAAAAAGTAATACAACCTGAACGCAGAATGTAAACAGGGCAGCGTTCGGTGGCAGTTTCTGCGCTGACACGTTCCAATTTTAAAACTTTATGACGTCGTGATTAGAATTTCGAATTCGACTCCGGAAAAGGGAACCATTTTCGAATGTTGGTATAACCGCACTAATTCCTGTTTCAAATGGGTTGTAGATATGTAAGTTAAATATTAAAATATTTTACAATTGTAATATTCCATTAGTATATCAAAATCCTTTTCAGTATAATAAGTACAATACGATTTATATCAAAATTGTACTGTAATTATTATACTGAAAAGAAACGATAAAAAAGTTATTATTAATGGATGTACATTGGCCAGGCTTAAAATCTATTAAAATATAGAATCCTCCGTTTACCCTTTTAATACCTTTTCACTTTTAAGAACACTAAACAATTTTACGAACCCGTTTAAATATTTTGTAATAACAATTCTTTACAATTTGTCTCGTTTAAATATAAAATCATGAAGTGTCACGAATTAAATACAATGGTACAATTAGTATTCAATTTCAAACAGTCCTTTTTGTTTGCCATTACTCCGGCTAATTATATCTATGAAATGTGCCGGTTTCATTTACTTAACGAAGGGCCCACTCTGAATACACTTTGATTTGGCATTTTAACTAATTAAAAAATGTATCTCGTTTCGATGTCTTTAGAATTATAAATTCGCCTTTCCAGTAAGATTGAATGCCGAGATGAAGATGCTATTATATAAAATTTTACACACAAATAGGAGAGTGTTTTGGTTTTTATTCTACCGGTTCCAATTTTTAACGTTCTACATACTTATTTCAGCGCGTTTAGACACGAATGTGTGAAATTATTTTTTTTATAGTGCTAACCTCCGCACTTAGATGGTAAAATTAAAATTTTGTAGAAAAAAAGAAGAAAACTTTATCGGCGTTGCGGTAATCGAACCCATATCTTCCGCATTCGCTCCCAGACACTTTAACCCCTAAGGCAAGCGGCTGATTGTCACAATAAATGTTGTATGAAGCTATGCCAAGTCTATGCAAAAGTCGGCTAGGGTAGTTAATAAGGACTATTTTGCACCTCTCTACCTCGGGAATATTAAAAAAGTTAAATTTAACGAGTCACTTAAAATATTCACCTGAAACTCCCTTTTTTCGAGATCGCTAAAACATTTTATGTGCTTTAAAATTTACTAATGGCGTATAAAAAAGCTTATTACCGCTATTAGTCTCTCAAAAACGAAAGTTAAAATAGACAAGGCTAAGCTATAAGATCCTAATGAATTGGAAGTAAAAATCTTTATCTTCCTTTTTAATGCTGCACGGCAGGTCTACTTTATTCACTACATTGCCCCTCGCTAAAGGAGGCCTTAAAGCGCAGCGAAATATAATAAAAAGAAAAGACCCCCTTAATAAACCTTTTGGAGTCTTTGCGAGTGTAATCCCTGTGTTTATTCTCGATTTTCGTTAACGTTGGTACCCTTTTCATTATTTTCAGGTAAGTTGCCCGAAATAATTAAGGAGCTTGCCCCGACCAACAAACAGATGAAGGGGACACACAAGGTATTACGTTAATGAAGTAACACTAAACTAATTTATGACTATTATGCTATACCATATATGTTGCTATGCCCACTGTCGGTCAAGGATCGGCTGTGTATAAAGATGATTATTGTGGACTACCACGTGACCTCATTATGGATTGGCAGACATGATTACAATTGCCAACTGTTTTTGAGAAAAATAAAATATCAACTTTTTTCAAGTAGAGAAAAATTAAGTACAAAGAAGAAAAATAAAGTATTTTTTTAAAAAGTTTTATTTATTTCTCCTCTTGAAGATATATTCTTTTAAGCCTGTAACACACTCACAGTATTTCTCTATACTTAAATCTCTATACTTGTCGATAAAAGCTCAGTATTTATCCATATAGGTTACATACATTAAGTGTTTTATTTTATGCAAAAGTTTAATGTTATTATAAAGTATGGTTGGCAACCCTAGATATGATAAAAAATTCTTATGTTATTTCGAAGAAATAAAGCTTTCCATTCAGAACTTGAGATAGGCACTTGAAATGGCGATAAAACACGCGATTTAAAATCGGGCTGTTTGTATTAACTGAATTCATTGTTACCACTAAAATAGACACTGATCAACATTGGCACTTAGGTATAATATAAAGGTTTAATAACAATTACATACAGATGAAATCTAAGTACTTCTAAGTATGGTGTCAAATGTCACTTGTCAAGCATAGAAAAGTCCAATACAACAAATGAGAAACACTTATATCAGAGCCTCAAAGAAGTTTAAACCATGACCATTTAGTTCGACACAAATCGATACAAACATGTTTTAGTTCACTACAGTTGCAACTAGCTGCAAATAAAATATTGCGTTTTCTTAGTTAAAAAAAATTCTTCACGACTAAATCATCCATTATCTGTCGCCTAATGCGATTAGTCCCATAATTCGCAAGTCGAAATTACCCTCTCATTTATCGGAGCTTCGTATTTCTCAGAATTCTCGTTTCCGTATAATTAAGACCTGCCCATTTGAGTCGAGCTGACGATTTGCACGTCACGTAAGCCACACATCCTTTGATGAACGCCGTAACCTAAATTATCAAAGACACGTAATTTGCTCCAAGCAGATTGTTGCCATATTTCTCTACAATTAGCATCAACGGTGGTAACGCAATAATTAGGTTTTCTCTGACCACACGAATAGAGTAGACTTGTTAATGAAGTTGCTAAATAGTCGAAGTTTTTGCGAACATGCCAGATTCGAACCAGTGACTTCAAGGTAAAGTGCCGAAACGCTGTTGCCACTGAGCTAAGCGGCCGATGTCCCACACGCCGAAAATTTCGATAGCTATCTCCTTTTTTATTTTGCACTAGCTGTGCCCGCGACTTCGTCCGCTTGGAATTTAAAATAAGTAAAATTTATGAAATAAGAGTAGTTATTACATCAGCTATCTGCCAGTGAAAGTCCCGTCAAAATCGGTCTAACCGTTTCAGATATTAGCCGGAACAAACAGACAGACAGACAAAAATTGTAAGAAAAGTTATTTTGGTATACGCACCGTGTATGCGTTTAGTAAAGAGCGGATATTTTAATATTACAAAAAGACACTCCAGTATTATTTATCTGTATAGATTTTAATCAATGCTTGGCGCCACCTGTGAGCTACTTTCCAGTACAGTACAGTATGCCGACACTCAAATGATATTTTACAATTTGAAATATGTCTTTTTACTATTGAATTACTTACCGGTGTACATGACGCTTATCTTATTGAGTTCTTTTATATATTGCCAACATGGCCCCGACCCCCCCTCTTGTGTTTATTCCACTGCTATGTTTGCACTGAATTTCTCTTGAATTCCTTAAGACCTGTCCAAAGGAAAAATGAATTTAGTGCTGTTATTACATATCTGAGCTTCCAGCGGGGGAGATATGACTTCGGGAGAATTTCCGTCGCGTAACATTAGGTTTCAATTTGAAAAAATATACAGAGACATTTTAGTTCACTAATATCTTACATAAAATTTTCCTCATTCTTGGCTTTTATTTCTCTATTTTTAACTTACTCCTTCTTTTGTTTATTATGCCTCATAAGTTATTATACTTATATTTTATAAGTTTATTTTAATGGGTCGATGCTTTTCAAACTGAACCATACTAATTCGATTAAGCAATAACAAATAACATTTTTACTAACTTAGATCTATCACATTCTGTATAGCAGGACATTTTTAAGTATCCGTACCCAAAGTGTTAAACGGTTTAAACAACCTTATTAGACTAGACTCCGCTGTCTGTCTGTCTGTCCATCTATCACCAGGCTGTATCTCATGAACCGTGATAGTTGAACAGTTTAAATTTTCACCGTTTGATGTATTTCTAAAAAAAATATTTAAGCGGGGCTCCCATACCACAAACATGATTTTTTTTGCCGTTTTTATAGATACGGTACGGAACCCTTCGTACCCGAGTCCGACTTGCACTTTGCCGGTTTTATCAACTCCACTGCTATGTCGTATCTCAATAGCATTTATAATTACATATGTATTGTTGAATTACATAATTAAAATGTCAATGTCTTTTTCTTATAACGGAATCTGTTAAATTATCGATTGGTTTGGCATTCCTTTATATGGCATAACGGCCTCGTCAAATTCATTAAAGACCTTTGCAGTACTTTTTCGAGTGTACTCTAGTTAAATGGAATTCCGATCGGCGGAGATATTCAGTGTCGTTTATATGGAGGAGAGAAGATATTGGAATAGTCTGTACGTGTATATGTTCAGTTCTCTCCTATTGTTTTATAAGGGATCATAAATAACTAAAAAAAAATTACTTCAGACTAGTTATTAAAAACAGCAACTGTTGAGTTTATTGCTGGTCTCTTCTCAACAGAAACTGCCATCCGAATCGGTAACTTACGAACTTGTTTATTAATTATTTATGTAAAATGCAACGTTTGATAAGAACGCGCAAGCGTCTTGAATAAAGATATTTTAACAATAAGCCAAAAAATTAACTCCCTAAAGACGAGGAAAAATAATATAATATAAATCAATAGAAGTCTCACTTTGCAATGATCGCGTCACTCTATCTAATGGGGGTTCCTCCCACACGAGATGCCTAATTTGATATAATTACGAATCACTTTAATTAAAATTGAGTAATAGAGAAAATTTCGATCCTCAAAGTTCCATCCAGTGTATGATATTAAAATGCATACGCGGAACGCTTAAAGAATATTATAAATTTTAGTGCAAAAACAACTTAATATATTAATTATTTTACTATTGCAATATAAAAAACTTATTCATGTAGTGGCAACTTAAGGGGTAGTAATAAATAAATAAAATGTAACACCCTAAAGATCGTAAAGATACGTGTATAAAGAGAAAGTACCCGGAGGACCGAGCTTTGCTCGGTTTTATTCGGTAAATTGTGTATTTCGGAAATAAAAAAATAAAAATAAAGAAAGCAACGATCTGGTTTATAAAAAAAGTAAAAAAAAAATGAAGTGTGTAAATGATCCTGACACAAACCGCAGCCTTCTGTTTCGGAGCCGCCCGATTACCGACCGAGCTCTTATAACATTTTTTTTCCGGCGAAATTTCACTTCACATTCCAACGATATTTTTCATTCTCTGAAAATGGACATTAAACGGACATTTTCTAAAACTAAATCATCATCCATGCGTAAATAGGATGAATCAAAACAATTCAATACTGTTTCTCTATTCGTCAACGGATTTTCATTTTTAGGCTTGTATAGTCTGAGATATACCTTCAACGAATGTATAAGAGGAGGAAAAAAAACCAAATTTCTTTCAAAAATTTCAGCAGCAAATTTTGCAATAATTATTATTTTAGAATTTCGACCACTCGGCGAACATAACTTATTGTATATAACTCGGCGAATATAACTTATAGTACATAACTTGTTATATTAATCAAAGTAATCGGCTTCCTAACTATACCGCACCGCTTGGTTTCATACCATGTATTGATTCGCCATTAACTAAATGACAGAATTTAATTAATCTGAAGGTTCAGCTGCCTTGCCTATAGCTGGGCTGCTTTTGTCTGTTTGCTGCTGTGTTTCGTCTTCACGGATCGGCACAGCCCGTAACTAATATACATTACAAGACACCGATCAGCATATGTTTCGTCCTATAAACTAGGGTACACTCAGATACATTGTGGTGGTACGAGATTGATGGGATTAGAAGGTAAAAAGAACCTTCAACCGATGGTAAACGATAACTGTCGCCGATGGACATTTGCAACACCCGTGGAGCCGCTGATACGTTGCCACATTTTAATGAAGTGGGCCCCGGCTACCTCACTCACCAGACGAAACGAAGAGATGTAACAGTTCTACTTCACTTCAGTTCTACGAGTTCGTGGTACTTCCCCGGACGGACCTACCCATTCGTGCTATAGCGTAGACTGTTCCGTGGCCCTACCACAGTTATATGGTTGTGGTAGAAGATAAGAGAGTGATGGGAATAGAGAAGATAAAAACCGGCCAAGTGCGAGTCGGAATCGCGCACGAAGAGTTCCGTACCATTATCTATGAAAACGGCAAAAAAAATCATGCCTGTCGTATGGTAGTCCCACTTAAATATTTTTATTCTGTTTTGTTATAGCGGCAACAGAAATACATCATGTGTGAAAATTTGAACTGCTAACTATCACGTTTCACAGCCTTGTGACAGACTGACGGACAGTCTTAGTAATAGGGTCCCGTTTTTCATTTTGCGTACGGAGCCCTAAAAAGACCTTCACCCCACGGTAAGAGATTACTGTCGCCCATTTCAGCCGTACCACCCGAGGATGCTGTCATGTTGCCAATCTTAAGTCCGGTTATTAATCAGTTTTTACTAATTGACGCCATGCTAATCCCCGTTCGAGCTAACCCATTTAGCAGACGCTGCTCTGTGGCTATAAAGCCAAGATGTTATCATCTTAATATTTCCACCAACTCGATGCTGCTCTGTGGCTATACCATCTTAATATTTTCCAACCCTCTGGTCGACAGCTGATTTGTTGCGTAATATTTAATTTATCCCGTCGCCCGCCAAGTTGTTTACGTTTCGCAACAAGATGGGGACTCGGGGCACGCATTGGGCCTCGTGATCGGAGGCGGCCCGCGGCGGTGCGATTTAATTCCGTGCTAATTTAAATTCTCGCTCCGTGTACAGATTAAATTTGAAAATGGAATGGGACGCGAGTCGGCTGTTTTTTTTTTGTTACGACTAGCCAGTTGCGGTTAAGATTATTACCTATTTAAAGGGATCAGTTTTCAATTATCTCTTCAATATTACTTTATCATCTAGGGACGTCAGGAAATTCGGAGAAATGAATGCAGTCTATCCATGTATATCTTTGTTCTATCCTAATTGGTAAACCATGTCTAAAAGTCTAATCGATCGAATCAATTAATTTATAAACGGCAACCTACCTTAAATAAGCTTGAATGAGCAAAATATGTATTTTTTCCATCCTAAATTTGCAACACTCCAAAAAAATATTACTTTTCTTTTAAATTTGCGGAGAGTACTACGAAAAAAACATCAAGCGGCATTCTCTTTCGGCGCCAATTAAATCGATCCATTCCAACGAATTTCGAATTAAGAGAAACGAATTAATAAACTCGCGTTCAGTATCGATAATCTGTGGCGTTCATAATAAACCCCCGCCGGCCGTCCGTCCGGTTTCGTTAGCGAGTCGCCGTCGGTCGTTTTCGAACACGAAATCGCTCCTCGAACTACTAATGAAAGCAATTAATACGGGCCTTTAGCGTTCTCAAAGCGATGGCGCCGTAACAGTTGTAGGGAGGTGTAATAAATGTTATGTCCCGGCTATTTCGTTTATAATTCGGCTTGGAAGCTGCCTCCTAACATTCGTTCAAGGTATACCGTGGTAACAGCTTCTGCTACTTCGCATTGCATAGAAGATCGGCGTGAAGTAGAGGTATACTTTAGCGTTTCGTCTGGTTTTAGTGCGACAATCAGGGCCCCATTTTTAAAGGTTGCCAACGCATCTGCAACGGCTCAGGTGTTGTAAATGTGGTTGGCGCCGGTAATCGTTTAACGTCAGGTGAACCGACTGCTCGCTTTACAACTTTTCAGTTAAAATGGAGAAAGCTTAGGCTGACCCAAATGGCTAGCAACATTGCAACTCTCTGGCTCTGGTGTGTTGTTGCTTAATATGTCGGTTTTGTTTTGAGTCCAGGAATCTATCATAAGAAAGAAAGAAAGAAAGAAAGAGATGTATTTGACATAAAACAGACTGACGTACACAACAATCGTTTAAAACAATAAAAATTAGACAAAAAAAACATGAATATAAAAACTCCAGTATGTTGTTTATACTAAAATTATGTTGTTTATACTAAAATTATACAACTTCTTTTTTCTCCTGCCCTTATGTGGGATAAGGTGGATAAATAGGTGAGTTCGGCACAACATAATTATCCTTTCGTTCCACTTTCCTCTATCAGCAGACATCTCAATACTTCAAAGACATCATTCTTCACACAGTCCATCCAAATCTTTCTCGGTCTTCCTCTATCCTTGCACCCTCCAAGCACATTCCTATTCATCACTCTTCCAGTCACATGTGACTAGAATTATTCAACGTAGCGATTAATATTTGATCAACCTTATATCCAGAACCACCGTCCATAGCCCATTCTTATCAACTTAATGTGGTTAGCAGCAAGCTGATCGGCTACATAATCGCATTTAGAGATTTAATTTTTTTATAGTTCTAATCTCTGCACTTAAGATTAAAGATTAACATTTGTAGAAGAAATACAAAAAGATTGTCACTGCTGTGAGAATCGAACCCACGTCCTCGGCATTCGCGGCCTGACGCTTTACCCACTGAGCCAAACGGCTGATTGCCACACCGACGAAAATCTTAACGCCTTTTAACTACATTGTTATTGTAGCATTTGAAGCAATGCTGGGCGCATCCATTGCCCACACCTTTCCAGCAAACAAACACAAATATCTTTTTGTGTGCTTATTAAAATTTGTTTTTCTACAAATTTTAATAATCACATTTATTTCAAACACAGTGGTATTTGGTTTATCGATGAAACGGTACGTAGTGTTCACATCTAAAAGATCTAACTGGCTGAGCGACGTTTTGACGTTGATCGCGATTCTTTGTTCATTACGTCGCATTGTGTCTGTGGCGGGCGAGAACACTTGCATCATGGGGAGTGACGTGACGCAATCGATGACGTCAGGAACTTAAATCGGAATAAGTTTAGTTAACGATGGTAAATGGGTGAAAATGACTCTTGCTATCTCGTATGAGTGGTTACTACTTATAAGATACATAGTTTCGCTTCGTGTTATTATCCTAATCCTGGGCTCTAGTGGCAAAACAAAGAGAAAATCGCAGATTGTGTGAGGGTGACTCAAAAGCTGGGCCAAGTTGGAATCTAATCGCGACAACAAAGTTATCGAAATACCTTAAAATGTAATATCGTCACTAAAAAGAATGCATATTAGTATTTTTATTATGTAACCATAAAGGAAGGATGTTGTCTCCTTACCTATCCAATAACGGGATTGAAGTTGAAACCTCCATTATGCATAGCGGTTGTCATGCAGTGGAACACAACCGTCCCCTACATTATTTTTGTAAGCGAGACAGCTTATTTGCATCTCGGGAGTATATTGAACAAGTTTCGCATTTTGTCATTCAATATTAAAGATTAGGATCCGCTCACGGAATTTTCGGGCGCCTTTACGAGGATCTCGGGGAGTCCCCGTAAAAATTAAGCCGGCTTTGTGCCGCCGCGGGAATTATGCGGGAAAGTTTTCATTAAACGTAGACGGTGACGTCGCCCCGAAGTGTTTTGTGTTTCGTGATACTTAATTATCTTGTTTTGTGTCGGACTCTGCTTCATTTTCCTCTTTATATTCGGGACGCGTCTTTGATATTTTTGCCAGCCTGATGTTCTAAAAAAATAATATTTCCGGACGAATTGCTTGACGGAGATCAAATATGCCAATTAGCCCTTTGTATATCTATTAAGACGTACTTGAAAAATAATATTGTGGTGGTACACGCAGTTACCAGCACATTTTTTGGTCCTTCGAGCCGGGTGACCAAAAAATGTGCTGGTTACTGGGTGTACCACCACACCTTGATGTCAATGTGGGATGGATGAGCTGATGTCAATTGTATGGCGGTTAAGACATGTCAAAATAAACCGACCGATGTCATTGAATGCTTTTACTGCACTAAAATATATTAAAATTATAATTATGAACTAAAGTATAAACTAGGTCGCGCATACGAACGCTTGCAAGTGTCAATATGCCGTGTGCGCAGTTTTGCTATACAATAGAAAATGTACGGCTTTGCCTGTACAAATATATACCTTAAATTCGACGCTAAATAACATTTTTTAAAGAAAAGTGCGTAAGTACTTTGATATCACACTTGGCTCTAAGTATTAGCTTATTCTATTTGTGTACACACGTGTCGGTTACACCACGATACAGATGACCCACTCTAATGCCGATAACCTTTGCATGTGCCAAAAATGACTTAGACAGCAAGTAGTGCCATTATTATGGTAATTCTCTTTGTTTGCTCGATTTATGTGGCGATAATTTTTTGGCTTGCATCCTTGACATAGAGCGCCCTCACGCATTTGTTGTCTCTGTATCTAGTCGGTAGTAGATCATTATTTATTATCTGTGGAGTTTAGTGTATAATAATAGCAGATGGTAAGCCAGTAAGCGTTTTCGGGCGTTTGCATAGGTCAGAGATTTGTATTAACACACATGTAGATTTGTGTTTGAACTTCATCTGGATTTCAACCAGCAAAATGCGGTCTCATGGCTAAGACATACGTTTGTTTTTGTATGTATTGTACATATATTTCTTTGCGTCTATCGCAGGCGATTTAAAGGGTAATGTTTGAAAACTAAAAAAAGCCGTTTAGGGGGGTGGAGGGTGAATGAACCCGTGGTTGTACTAACCGCTGCGGTGAACTCATCGCGTGCGTGTAATGATAGGGTTATTACTGAAAACGTTTTATCGGCGCCAACTCAACAAAGGACTAACGGTACGCGCTTCCCTCAGTATCGAAATAGCCAACCGCTTAATTACAAAGATACATTTATATTATATGAAACACTTAAAAAATATTTTTACATATATGTCATTTACGATGGTAGGACCGCGCAACAGTGATCACTGTTGCTCGAATGGGCAGGTCCGTCCGGGTTAATACCACGACCTCACAGAAGACAGGCGTAGAGTAGAAGTGTTGCACTTCTGCGTTTCGTCTGGTGTGTGAGGTAGCCGGGGCCCATATTATTAAGAGGTGGCAACGCATCTGCAAACCCTACCGGTGTTGCATATGTCCATGGGCAGGCGGTTATCATTTATGATCAGGTGAACCGCCAGCTCATTTACCACTTTCTCACTTAAAAAAAATATTACATACACACATTCGTCGTCACAGATTCGCTGCGGTGACTGTACTTATCGGATATCGCTCGCTTTCCGGGCGACTGTACCTCTCGCAGATCCTACCCAGTTCGTACACTTCGTACCGGTGTAATTTTATTACAAATTCATATCGAGTTTCCTTTATTCAAAAGTGGCTGGCGCCGCGGCGTGCATTAACTTATTACGTGACGTCATAACGTGCGGACGCTACCGAAGGGGAAGGAGTTTTTCGAGTTCAGACTAAAATTATACGGTGCTACCTGAAATGTATGTTTTTGCACACTGTTTTTAATGGCATTTAGCTACTTTTTTGTAGTTTATTGTAAGAGCTTTTAATATGAACTCGTAGTGTTTTCACCGATGATATTATGTCATTTGCGAACTAGAAGTTTAAGAATCATCCGATTTAGTTTGCCAATGAAATTTATAACAAATTACTAAATTACTTTATGGTTTTCGCTTCAGTACGTTCTTTTGCGATATTGAGATAACATTCGTAAAGTGAAACATTTTATTATTTTCTTAATCAACATTTTTGTGTGCAGCCATAGTAATTTATTTACATTACAGTTTATAAAATTAAATGTACAAAAATTTTAAGAGGCGATACGTACAAAATATTGAATACAAGTTGCTAGCTACTGACAATGTACTTGTAGGGCAGCTCAAAGAACAGCTTATTAAAGCTTATGAACATTTACACTACATTTAATGTAATTACATATGACATTTACATTTACTCGATTTATTTTAAAGTTTATACATTTTATAAAAAAAAAAGGTACAGTAAAGTAACGGCCTATACATGTGTCACTGCTGGGCAAAGGCCTCTATTCAGAGGGTTTTGCGTCATCGCTGAGCACGTGATTGATAAGTCAGCACTTAAAATTAACAATTTCATCGGTGCCGGCACCGGGTATCGAACTCAGGCTGCTCGAGTATATTGAATTGAAAAGCGTGCGCCCGGACAATGAGCTATCACGGTACATTTTGCTTAACATTTGATGTGAATTTCTTCAAATTCGAGACGATCGCCACATAGTTCTTGACTGTGTAATCTTTTGTTTCGAACAAACACACGTGGTGACATCTTCCGAGAAGACGTTGCGGAACTCGGGCCTCTAAAATTGTCCGCACGTGTTTGATATATTACGTTGAAGACCGGTGGGTAATTTTTAGAACCCGCCGCGTTTGAGGTTGCGTCCTGTCTTTCCGTGCATTCAAAAACAGACCGTGCGACGTGCGGGAAACGGTGCACATTCGCCCGCCGCGGCGCGCTGCAAACCAACGCAAACGCGTCCGTGGCAGTGATATATGAAACTCTTAAAATACGTAATGGAGGACGTCAGGACGCATAGTGCAAATTAGCGGGAAAAACTAGTGCCACGTAAATTAGGTCTCTTGAATTAGGAACTATGGAAATAATCCTAATGCAACGTCGCATTATCGTGTACAACATTTCTGTTCGGTCAGTTAAGTTTCGAGATTACTAATACGATCACAACGTAACAACACTTGAACAGTACTTTGACGCATGTTTTAGCTTAGCTTTTTTGACGTTTACTTGTTAAAGAACACATTTATTTAATTATGTACCGATAATTTTCGTAACTAAAAGTCTTGAGTGCTGAAATTAGAACACATCCAGTATGCTTCCTCTTTAAGTAAATGATGTTTTCGCTTGTAGTATTTTTGTCCTTTAAAATTTAGTTAGGAGTACATAGAGCTGTTAGTTACTACAAGTTACATACTAACAAGCAATTCTATCGGACATATAAATATTGGTTTGCCTTGAGCACGGACAAAAATTTGTTACAATATATCGATTTAGATCAAATCTTAGAGCTTGAAAAAATTAGATTTAACACCAAAAATAAATTCATTACAAATCGCTCTCATGCTAAAATATCATAATTATGGTGCCATCTTGTACCTACATGTTTGTAGTACTTGCATTGTTGCTACTCTATTGATAGGTATATCAAAACATTCTGAGGTCGCGCTGTCTAACATTATCCGAATACGAATAACCTTGCCGAAGGGACATTTTTTTCAAATAAAATAGACGCCATGGGAAGCTCGGTAATAAGTATAACGTCGTACATAAATAATGAGTCGGCATTCGTCCACGCGGGCCCCGAAATAACGCCAGTTACTTCACCTTAACGTCAATACTGGATGACCACAATTCCATGCCGTCTCGGTCTAGTCCCACAATGTTTCGTTGGACTCTGTACACGCGAAAAGCGACCCTACGCCCTTGTTAAAAGCAGCACACTCGCGTGGACGCCCGCTCTTATTTACGACACCCGGGAAAGCCTTTTGGGGCCCAGTAAGCCGATTCGACCCGTGTGCAATTAATGGGACCCCCGAGTGAAGTTCGCAAGGGGAAATAATTTAACAAGAACTCCTTAATTCGGCTAACACGTGTTGTTTATAGACATTCGAAGAACGCTTCAAGACTTAATTAATTAGAAATATCTTTACATACGCAAGGGAAGCCTTTAGTTTCTCGTTGATACTTTTCCTTTGTTCATCTTTTAATGTTTGTTTAGAACTAATTTTAGCAAACCCTTTTGATGTCGATGAGTCAGCTTGCTCCACAATTATGAGATTGTAATTTTAGAACATATCTGCGGCATTCGTTTTCGCTCTTATGTCAATGTGAACCATTCTGAGACAAGACTATTGTTTAGTGGACTAACGCTTTCACCACAGTACGGCCCTCACAACTACGGCATGGGAACCTAAACATCGATTAGGATTGTGGTTAAGTAAAAGACATAATATACAGCATCCAGGGCCGGCCAATCCAAGTAGGTTACAACGTATTCACCGGACCTGATAATGATGTAAAAGACATACACCACCAGGGCCGGCCAAAGATTGCAATGAATTCACCGTTTAGTGACCATTACTACAAGAGCCGGAGCACCAACGACTTCGTTATGAAAGAGAATTCGACTCAGTTGGAAAAGGAGGTCTTGTGCCACTGGACGTATTAGCAGGGTCACGTCAGAGTTATCTCTAATAGGGCCCGTAGCGTACCTTAGCCAGATTCGATATCGACAATGCCGTACAATTCACGCACAATAGGGAACATGGAAACACCGATACATATGCCCGATACAAATGCTCAACTCAAATTTGGTCCTTTTCGATATAATAATTGGGTTACGTTTTGGGGCCCTCCTACAAGACATTGTAGGAGGGCCCCAAAACGAATGGACGCCTCTGAAAAGGAAATATTTTAATTAAATATACCCCAATCTAATAAATCTTTCCAATACAATTGCTTGAATTTTATCCGTAGCTATTTTGCCAGTGGGTTAGGTGCTGTACTTTTATCCAGTTGTAATCTCTGATTGAAGGTGTATTTTTGTGATGTTCGTGTTTTTTTTTGCAGTGAGTAAATTTATGACGTGTCACGAATGAAAGTTTCAAGAAAAAATTTGCATCCATAA
Organism: Iphiclides podalirius; assembly: GCA_933534255.1. Taxonomy (NCBI): domain Eukaryota; kingdom Metazoa; phylum Arthropoda; class Insecta; order Lepidoptera; family Papilionidae; genus Iphiclides; species Iphiclides podalirius. Next base: position 9,576,200 of record OW152834.1, read on the forward strand.
TCATAGATAATGGAACTTCTTCAAACTTATTCACTTAAAATTTACCGCTAGATGCGGTCAGCAATAATCGCAGATAAGGAAAGTAGGGGTGAACTTGTTACTGTAGAATTATCCGGTGGAGGAAATCCTGCAAACCATTAGCACATATCTTTCGTAGATCATTGGAATCGATAATCAGCCACTTAGGACTATGAATTTTCTTGAGTTGTTTTAACTACGTTTCAAAATTATCAAATTATAATTAAATTAAAGCTTTCTGAGACAAGTAGTACAAAGTTTTATAACGACATCTCTGATATATACTTAACAATTTATTGGATATCCGCAAATACTACAAGATACAAAATATTTTTTCTAACGGATTCTAATGCGTTTCACTTGGATATACTGTTTCGTAATTATAGATGCTGTAGTGTACGATAAACGTCAAGTTATAAAACTTCATACAGTCCAAACGTCTTACAGAAAATTACTTGTGTATAACATTAATATACTTTTAAGGCCTGTATTCAACGTTATCAAATTAACGGAGCCCGTTGCTAACAGCCACTCGAAACCTCTTACATGTAACTGTAGGGTTTTGGCTTTCCATTATTTAGCAGTCCATTGACTTAAAAAATGGACAACTCAGGTCTTGAAGATTATAGCTCTTCCACGTGTACATGTTGAACGCAGCATTGTATATTTAACATGATATTTTTAATCTAAAAACATTGATCTTCGATCATTTTCAACTCAACACTGCAAAACGTTAACGTTTTAGGAGCAGTATCGAAATTAACTCGTACATTATCAATTCCTGACACGGACGGATAAACTACTAATAAGCCACCAAATATCCCGAACTAGGAACTAAACAAGGTGCGTAACAACTCGTTTTGAGTACACTAACTCCTTAACTAACTTAGAACGTCTATTACGTGAATATAGCATATTGGTTACGTTTATACGTAACCGCATTACTCCTGTGTCCGTCGCGATACATTTCCGTCAGCTGCCATATATCTGCCGGCCTTTGGCATACGTCAAGGCTTACATGATCATTGAGTGCACGATTCGCTTGGCACGCGCGCACATCGCTGCGATCGTTGACAATTACAACCTCTATGTCTGTGTGTAGCATAAAACAACCGAAAATTGAAACGAGTATAAAAGAACTAACGAAAAAGAATTAAAAACCAAGAAGGAGACAACAAAGTATCAAAGAACTGACCCAAGGTCGTTACCGTCCTTTCTGTCCAAATAAAAACTTATAAGCTCTTTTAAATTGCAGAGCCTATTCGACTTCACTAAAAGAGAAATATTCCGTCATCTTTTTCTTAAAACTTGAAAGATATGTCGATAATAATAAAACACTTTTAAAAAAAGAAAAAAAATGTAAAGAAAAATTTAATAGACAATAGTAAAGAAAACAATAATCGAAAATAGTAATTATAATAACAATATATGAAAATGAACACTATGAATATTTTGTTTTAGGAAAATAGATCGTAATTAGACTGGATTTGCACGCGACAGGTACGCGTCATTGCTATTGTACCTTGAGTACTGCAAACTCCCATAACGAGTCCGAACGAATCTTAGTAAGCGTGATATATCAAAAAATATTCGTCATGTCCGGAACTAAACAGACAGATGTTTAATGTTATAGACAAACAGAAAATTAGTTTAATAATTGTATGACCATTAATAAATAAATTGTTATTGCATCTTAAATCGTAATAAGATTTCTTATTAAAAATATTGTTTTTCATTTGCGAACAAACCCAGTCACATCTGAGTTGTACATCAGGTTTAATTAAATACAAAGTCAAATTTAAAACTACTTCATACTGTATATAGGCCTAATTTTAGCTCTTATTGAACGTCAAGAATACTACCACCGGTTCACTAACATAGACCTGTCCAGAAAAGAACCGGCAAAAAACTCTGTGGTTTTGTTATCTCTTTTTAGTGATACAAGTATACAAATTTATTTAAGTATAAAAACAGCAAGAGTCAATTGCACATATCGTTGTCCTCAATGTATTCTTCGACATTATAATATATAATAGGCCCTTCCCATTACGGTGGCGCTTACAAAATTTTGAAATTATGTACACATCTCAAGTTTACTTGATTACTGTCTTTAGCCGCCATATCATCAGGGTCTTTACAAACGATTTTACGAAAACGATCATTATTTTACGTCATGAAACGTATCATTCGAAACATCATATTTCATTAAGAATATAAATGCAATAATAAATGGTGTGTGATGTCAATAAATCAACGTTTCGTATCATAGGAGCTCAATATCTTCATCGGCCACTATTGGAGGGTCATTATGTATTCACCGGCGCATGAGGCGCGTTGCCATGGCGACGTACGGACGGTGTAATGCATTGCAGGCGTTTGCATCCATCATGCAAATTCCAGCGGCGCACTAGGCACAGGGCTGTCTCTAGGCTACTAACGGTGCAGACATAATCGAAATTAACCAACTCTAATGTTATATACATGTCAAAACGCATAACGCCTACTATAATATCATAAATGTGAACGTAAGTTTGTTTGTTACGCTTTCACGCCAAAACTACTCAACTTATCATGAAACTCAAATGATTCTTAGGCGAAAAGCTGGTAATATATAATTTAAACGAGGAGAATAACGCAGACTAGTACAATGAACAACTTACCTTTTCCATTCAGGTAAATTGGAACTCGTAGATACGAGTGGCTGTGTGTGCTTCAGATGAAGCACACACAGCCACTTGGGGTATAACGATTTGCAAAGGTGAACTTTCTCAAGATATCACCACATTCCTCTTAAAAACTTATGTTCACTTATAGCTATTTATATACTTCCGCTTGAAGTAAGAGCGAATTCGAATAGAAAACTTTATTGGCGTCCACTAAAAATTAGTATAGTTTTAAATTCGTGTAAACTAAATAACGTAAACCTAATAGGTATAACTTAATTATTAACACCATTTCTCTTTTCGATCAACCCTAAGACCATGTCCTAACAAACTATCTACGTATAGAGCAATAACACCCTATGATAGATTGTAAGGCGTACGTGTATTGGTCTCGTCGATTAATCAAGTTATGACATGTTAGTTACAACAGTTTTAATACAATTACATGTTTAAGAATATTAAAGCCATTTATTTATTCATTGAATTGAAAAAAGTGCAATTACCCCCTCGCTAATCCCGATACTTATTTATCATATCGTATTGTATGTATATATATATGTATATATATATATATATATTCATATTCATGGAGCGGGCTATGCTCGGTATTTCTCTGCGTGATAGAGTTCGTAACGAAGACATCCGCAGTAGAACTAAGATAACCGATATAGCTCAGAGGATTAGCAAGCTGAAGTGGCGATGGGCCGGCCATATAGCTCGTAGAACCGATAACCGTTGGGGAAGAAAGGTTCTCGAGTGGCAGCCTCGTACTGGCCATCGCAGTGTAGGACGAGCCCCAATAGATGGAGTGACGACCTGTGCAAATGTGCGGGAAGTCGATGGATGCAGGTGGCTCAGGATCGTACTTCATGGCAGTCTATGGGGGAGGCCTATGTTCAGCAGTGGACTCAAACAGGCTGAAATGATGATGATGATGATGATGATTGTATGTATTAAGTTTATGTTTAATTTTAATAACTTATTTCTTATGAACCGTACACCAAAACGGACTTCGTTATTACTAAATATTTATTGCTTATGAATTGAAGGCACAAGTATATTAAATTACACCCACTTCTTTTTCTTACCTTATTTCTTCTCCTTCTGAAAACGCCATGAAAACCCGAAAATAACTATTTAAATAAAATTTAACTACTCAAGTCTAGTACCTCCAGTTTGGAATATTTTACATGTGTCGATACATCTATCTGCGTATCTGCTCTTAACTAAAATTATATATATGAACATCGTCAATTGCTCCACCAAAACCATTTTGATACTTGACAGTCTTAGATAGAAGTTTTTAATTCAAATTATTTCACTCATACAAATATGACAATATTGTTGCACCTTTAAAGTTCATTAATTAAAGAAAAAAAACAATAATTTCATTCTTAATTAATGACCACATCATATTTTACACAGCGGTATCCAATTAACCGAACCCTCGCGATTCGTGCAGACACGGTGCAATATCTATAATTTCACAACGTTACTCCCTCTCTCCTAATCGTCAAAATTTACAGTCCTCCAAATTTAGAGAAGAGCCACCGTTATAGTAGCCAGGTCTTTGCTATCGCCCCTATTGAAAGGGCCATTCACCCCATCTCCCCTCTTATAGCAACTAAACGGGAACCAAAATAAATTCCCACCCTCACCCTAATGCGGACGGGCGCGCAGTATCCCCTTACGTCGCCCCATGCGTTCCCATGGCAACCCCACCCTCGGCTGCACCGAACCCCGTAAACATTCCAACAACCCTGTACTGCAGTTCGAGAGTCCCAGACGGGACTGTTATTGATGTTTTTAGTTCTCGCTCTCTGTGCGGGATCTTGAAGGTACGGCTCCTTGATACAGTTTTTGGGATTTGATATTCAGTATAGACGGAAAAAGAAATACGGTTCCAGCTCGACAAACGGTTTAATGCGAAGTGACATTAAATTATAACAAAGGAAAAAAAAAAGAGTAAGCAGAAACTACCAGTTGGACGTTGCTATTAAAATTTTAGCAGGCGTTCCGAACATGCCCCCGGATGTTGAAAGGTTTCCTTTCAACCAAACTACTCTAAAGTCAGGGGACAAATCTTGCTGAATGACCTCTTGATGACTCCGCTAGAGGTGCGAATATCCGCGACTCTGTTGACTCCATCGGCCCCAGGATAAACAGCTACAATGCGGCCAAGCTTCCATTTGAGTGGCGGGAGATTGTCCTCCTTCACTACAACCATGCTGTTAAGCTTCAGCGATGCCTGGTTGGTGCGCCATTTGGTTCTTTGCTGCAGCTCGCTAATGTACTCTTTGGACCATCTGGCCCAGAAATGTTGGCGCATAAGCTCTAGTCGCTGGAACCTTGTCAGCTGGCTCAGCTGGCAGTCCTTATACTCGGGAGCAGGCATTGAAATAAGGGGCTTGCCGATAAGGAAATGCCCTGGAGTAAGCGGCATCAGGTCGTCGGGGTCACTTGAGAGTGGAGTCAGTGGCCGTGAATTTAATATGGCTTCGATTTGGGTTAGGACAGTGATCAGTTCCTCATAAGTCAAGTTACAATTTCCCAATACTCTGTACATGTGAAATTTTATAGATTTAACCCCCGCTTCCCAAAGTCCCCCAAAATGAGGAGAGTAAGGTGGACAAAGGTGAAAGTTTATACCTTCTTCGGCCAGAGAATCAGGTAATGAATTGCAGTTCGCTTTAAGAAATTTTCCTAATCTGATTGTAGGCGCCTACGAATGAAGTACCGTTATCAGAATAAATATGGGTTGGTTTACCTCTTCGCGAAATAAATCGGCGCAGCGCAGAGAGGAAGCTATTGCTAGTCAAATCACCTACCAATTCGATATGAATCGCCTTCGTCTTAAAACATACGAAGATCGCAATGTAAACCTTAACGATTCTACAACCTCGACCAAGGCGGTTAGCGGATGAAATGGGTCCAGCATAGTCGACACCTACACATTCGAACGGGTGACCAGGAATAAGGCGGTGCTCAGGCAAATTCCCCATGAGAGGAGTAATGATTTTAGCTCTCATGCGGGTACATGTAATACAATTATGGTAGGTGGCCTTAGCCAAATTGCGGCCGCCGATAGGCCAATAGGCTTCTCTTATAGAAGTTAATAATAGCTGTGGCCCAGCATGCATAAGCCTAATGTGTTCAGCTTTAAATATGAGTTTCGTTAGAAGATGAGTGGACTGCAGAATTATAGGGTGTTTTTTCTCGTGCGAAAACTCCGACGCGTTTTCCAACCTGCCGCCAACACGCATAATTTTGGCATCATCTACAAAGGCATTGAACTTGCTAAGGGGACTTTTAGAGGGTAACGTATGTCCCTGAATTAGGAGCTTGTATTCATCAAACGATTCTGATTGAGATTGCCTAATGATGGAGTTCAACGCGTTTTGTAATTCCTCAGAGGTTAAATGAGCGGTTTTAGGAGGTAACTTTCTGCATGAATTAATAAACCTTAATGCATAAGCTACAGCGCGTTTTAATCGAGATAGGTTAGAAAATCGTCTGAAATCAATGAATACATTACCGCGCGAAACACAAACGTGCAATGAAACCTCAGGACGAACTTCAGGGAGATTGGAATTGCTAGACTGGATTGGACTAGGAGGCCACTGAGAGGAATCCTGCAGCAGGAACTGAGGACCTGACCACCACAGATCAAGACCCTGTAACTCTTCGACATCTACGCCGCGAGAAATATGATCAGCAGGATTTTGATCAGTGGGAACGTGACGCCAGGTACAGTTCTCAGTTTTCTCCATAATCTCTACCGTACGATTGCGGACGAAAGGCTGCAATTTATTAGGCAACATCTTAAGCCAACCTAGCACTATCGTTGAGTCAGTCCAGAAAGTGGTATGTCTGACTTCAACCCGGAGAGATTCTATAGCCTTCTCGTAAAGGCGTACTCCTACAAGAGCCCCGCAAAGCTCCAGCCTAGGAATCGTAGTCGGCTTTAATGGAGCAACTCGGCTCTTAGCCAAAAGTAACGAGACCTTGACCTCTCCTTTCTCGTTAACACTTCTTGCGTAAAGGCAGGCACCATAGGCGCTCTGCGACGCATCAGTAAAAATGTGGAAATCCACAAAAGTGTAAGCCTCGCAGACAACAAGGCGAGGAATGCGGAAATTATTTAAAAGCGGAAGGCCTTTGATTACATTAGCCCAAATCTTAGCTAATTCCAATGGGAGTTCTTCATCCCATGATAACTTATGAACCCATAGCCGCTGCAACATAATTTTGATAGGGCTGATGCAGGGTGAAACTAACCCCATGGGATCAAAAATTCGTGCAATGACGGAGAGCATGGAGCGTTTCGTAGGAGATGAAGCTTCGCACGAATCGACAGAGAAGTAAAGCTCATCTGCGGCTGTGTGCCAACCGTGGCCTAATGTCTTACTAGATTCCAATGATCCGATATTTAAATTCAGGGACGAATTAGCGTCGCACGGATCAGAGGTAAGACAGAGTCGAGGATCGTTGGACTTCCACTTGTGCAAAGGCATTCCGGCAGATGCGAGCTCGGCGGTAACCTTATTCTTAATGTCCAACGCCTCCTGAAAGGAGTCAGACCCAGTGAGGAGGTCATCCACGTAATAGTCGTGAATGATGATCTCTGAAATACTCTTGTCAATGCATTCTAGGCCAATTTGCTTAAGGCATCTCGTAGCAAGGTAACTGGCACTAGCGCACCCGTAGGTGACGGTATTTAGTTGATATGCCTTTAGTGGACAGTCTGCAGAATCGCGCCAAAGGATTTGTTGCAGATTTCTGTCGTCAGGATGTACCGCGACCTGTCTGTACATCTTTTCCACATCTGCGGCTAACACATATTTATATAATCTAAACCGAAGGAGTATTGAGATAAGCTCATCTTGCACAGTAGGCCCTACCATCTGAATTTGATTCAAGGATATTCCTGAGGTGGTAGGACTACTGGCGTTGAAAACTACCCGGAGCTTCGTAGTAGTACTATTTTCATTCAATACGCCATGATGTGGAATGAAATACGCAGGTGTATCGGTGTTTAATTTGCATTCCGACATATGGCCGAGCGATAGGTATTCAGACATAGATAAAACATACCTGTCTCTAAAGTCAGGCTGCTTCTCGAACCTACGCTCTAAAGCCTGAAGACATCGCTTTGCGCGTTGCAATGAATCACCTAGGCAGTCAGCAGACTGCTTCAAAGGTATACGCACACAGAAGCGACCGTCAGCTGAACGAGTCGTATTTTTAGTGAAGTGTTCTTCACACTTTCGTTCCTCTTCGGAGTATGATGACTTGAGGCCGACCTCTTCTAGCTGCCAGAACCGAGATAAAAGGTTCTGAGTGTCATCAATACCGAGATTAGGATCCTGAAGAATGTCTACAATTTTTGTAAAGTTGCACGTGAGAGGAGAAGACCCTTGGCCACCACTTATAGGACCGGAAACCAGCCAGCCAAGTCGAGTTTCCCATAGGATTGGGTTATTAGCTCCTAAATTGATCTTTCGCGACCCGAGCAGATCCCAGAATACATTGGATCCAATGATCATGTCAATTTCTGACGCCTTATAAAATTGGGGATCAGCTAAAACAATATTAGCGGGGATATTTAAATGCGAAATATCAATTGAACGGCAAGGCACGTCATCAGTTATAGACGGCAGTACATAGCAAAGTAGACGATTAGAATAATTTTCACTTCGTGAACTAATTGAAACATAACACATTTTAGTTGTGTTGGTTTTAGTCTTATTGATGCCGAAGATAGGTTTATCTATATCAATATACTTTACATTCAATAAGTGACACATTTTCTCGGTGATTATGCATGATGAACTCGCACAATCCAGTAGAACACGTATGATGCGCTCGTGACCATTAGAATCGGACACTTTAACTAGAGCCGTAGATAATAATACGTCTTGACGGATCTCTAAAGGCGCATCCGCACAATACGTGGCTAGCGTTAAGTTGTGGTCGCTAGGCGGCACAGTCGGAGGCTGGATGGCGGAGGTTTTAGCCGGGTGATAGGGAGCGGAATGATTAATTCCTCGTTTATCATTAGACAAGGTGTGGAGCCACTTGCTATGCTTGCGCTTACATAAGGTACACCCAGGTCTTCTACAGCGGTTAGAATAGTGACCACTACGAAAGCAGTTGTAACACACTTTAAACTGAGGAATTAATTCCCATCTCTGCTCGTTACTAAGGCCTAAAAACTTATCGCAGCTATCTAAGTAATGCTCACCCTTACAGTGTGGACAAGACTTATTGCTGGAACCAGAGGTACTACTAGAGCTGCTATCCGACGACGCCTGTGTTCCGGCTACAGAAACCAAAGCTTTAATTTTCTGACCTTTAGGTGGCTGAGGTGGTTGCAATTGAGTGTGAGGAAGATTAGAGCGAGTAAATTCCATTGTTTCTAAAAGATCAGCTCGGTTACGAATAAAATCGAGAAAAATGGACAAAGTTATGGGCTTTTCTTTATCTAGACGACTTTTGCACTCTTCCCATTCACGAAACGTCTTATGGTCGAGTTTACGACTCATTATGTGAATAAGAAGAGTGTCCCAATGTTTTGTCGGTTCGCCTAGTGACTCTAAAGCTCTCAGGCTTTTATTCAACTGATCTATTAGGCGCTTTAAATTAAAGGACGATTCACTTTTAATAGAATCAATGTTAAATAAATTATTAATATGCGTCTGAATTAATAATCTCTTATTATGATATCTCTCACACAACAGCTGCCACGCCACAGCATAATTACTCGCAGAGAACTGAATCTCCTGAATCATTACCGCAGCAGAGCCCTCTAGTGAGGCTCTGAGATAATGAAATTTGTTTATTTCACCGATCGTCTCGTTCGAATGTATGAGGCTTTCGAAAGTGTCATGAAACTCTAACCAATTAATATAGGAACCGTTAAATTTAGGTAAGTTAATAGTAGGCAATTTAATCAGCTGATGATTACTTGCGTGAGAACAACTTTCAAAATTATCGTTTTGTACTGATTTAGAATTACGAGAAAGAATATCCTGAGCCTGTGACAGGAATTTGTAAAATATAGATTCGAAATCTTCTCTCTCTGCGCTTTGCGAGCTTACATCATCAGCAAGGCATTCCAACTTAGTTTGCAATACATCATACTGCTCAAATATTAATTCAATTTTACTAATTCTTAACTGCAATTCAAGAACTTGTTGTTGATTTAACGTACCGCTCAATTCCTCTACATACTTGCCGAATGTAGTCAGCCGGCCTTTTAGACTAGCACGCTTTTTAATTAATTCCTTTTGATCTCTCTCACTCATTTTGGAAGTATTTAGGCAGGAACGGGCTAGTTTGTCTGGAATTGATAACAATGCACAATGAAAATAAAGAAATAAAACATAAATTTAATCACACAATTAGGTATGTACCTATGATATTTAATTTTACAAGTGTGAAAAAACTATAAATTACTGCAAAAAATAACGATTAAATACAATAAAAAGCACAACCAAAACATTTAATCTTTATATATAATTGGAAATGTTTATAATTTTCAACAATTTCTGAGTAAAATTAAAATTTATGTTTTCATTTCTAGTAAAAAGTTACAAGTTAAAATTACACATTTTTAGCAGAATTCAAGTTAATTTTTAAGAAAATCTAGTAAAGCGTAAACAAGAACATATATTTATTGATATTATACTATGTTTATGACTATAAATGGCGAATTTAATGAAAACAAATGCAATTTGTTTTAGTGAATGCAAGTTGGAACTACCTACAAGTCTATACAGGATATCAAATTAGCTACTTAATACTCAATAATAACAAAATAAATGGTTTATACAATAGACAAACCTGGTTTTTGCTTACTATTAGGACATAAACAATGTCAGGAGTATGCACTAAGCACTGGTTAACCTAAGCAAAAAAAAAAAAACCAGAGTAATGGGTTACCACTAATATTCCTAAAAACTGTTCACTGATCACTTCCCTTATTTCCTGGGTATCTCGGCTCGATGGACCATGTGCGGGATCTTGAAGGTACGGCTCCTTGATACAGTTTTTGGGATTTGATATTCAGTATAGACGGAAAAAGAAATACGGTTCCAGCTCGACAAACGGTTTAATGCGAAGTGACATTAAATTATAACAAAGGAAAAAAAAAAGAGTAAGCAGAAACTACCAGTTGGACGTTGCTATTAAAATTTTAGCAGGCGTTCCGAACACTCTCACTTATTGAGCCCAATGTACGTTTGCCTTTCTGAATGTTCTGTGGAAACTTCTAAATGGCTGTCTATTTATCATGCCAAGTTTCATTCTCTTTGTATCTTCGTGAAAACATGTCTTTACAATTTCTCAGTGTAAATTAGTGTATGTACTTATGTCAAAAAAAATATTTCATAGATAAGTTTTTTTGGGTTGCTGTTTGGTAATTTAAAAAGTTTAAGAAAAAACTTTTCGGCTTTCTACTGCTCTTGTCACTGCCAATAGACTTTTTATATCAAACTTTAGTCGCATAAGAGGAGTAATCCATAAATTTGTTTCATGTGATTCTATAACACGTTTCGTTTTTTGTTCCAGGGATGCCGGTTTCCTGAAGATGGCCTCGCGCACCCCGTCCCTTGAGTCGCTGCCCGGTGCCAACTCTATAGGTTCGCTGGAGCGTGGCTCCCTATCACCACTGACTTTGAGCGGCTCGTCGCCACCAGCGAGCGACTCCGCCGTATGCGACCTCCGTGAATTCGACGGACTCGACACAACCTGCGCGATCTGCCGTGAAACCTTCATTGACCCCAAGGTCCTCAACTGCTTCCACACATTCTGCCGGAGCTGCCTAGAGAGGGAGCAAACTCACCCGGAGAAGGTCACCTGCGTCACCTGTCGCGTCGACAGCCAGCTACCAGCAGCTGGCGTTCCTGGACTCCTCACGAACCTCGTGATAGCCGCGGCAGTAGAACAGGACGCCGATCTACTCCCCACCGCGAGGCAGACCAACTCGCCCTCGGCCCGCTGCACGGGCTGCAAATCGAAGGAATCGGACGCAGTAGCCCGCTGCGTCGACTGTGCCAACTTCCTCTGTCCCAACTGCGTCATGGCACACCAATTCATGCACTGCTTCGAAGGCCACCGTGTTCTCACGTTCACGGACCTCAAAGACGACAAGGGTATGTTCGGATCGACTTTGACGACGAGCGGTGAGAAGACCGCATTCTGCACAAGACACAAAAACGATATCTTGAAATACTTTTGTCGCACTTGCTCTGTGCCCGTATGCAAGGAATGCACCATCATAGAACACCCTGCTGCACTACACGACTGTGAACATCTATCCGATGCCGGACCCAAGCAGTTAGAGCATATGCAGCAAGCTGTTACTGAGGCGAAAACACGTGCTACAGAAATAAGGCACGTGGTAAAGACTGTAGAACACGCCGCAGGTAAACTGCAAGTACAATATCACAAAGCTCAAAATGAAATAAACGACACTTTCCAATTCTACCGCTCTATGCTTGAAGAGCGTAAGCAAGAGTTGCTAAAGGAACTCGAAAGCGTGTTTTCTACAAAACAAATAGCTTTGACTGTGGTGGGTCAGAAAGCTCAAGAAACTGTTGACAAAATCTATCAAACCTGCGACTTTGTTGAGCGGCTGACGAAATGCGCTAACATTGCTGAAATCCTTATGTTCAGGAAATTGCTAGACACCAAACTGCAAGCGTTATTGAGTTCAAACCCAGAGCAAAGCGTTCAAACAGCCTGCGAACTCGAATTCGTCTCGAACTATCAGGCTATTCAGGTTGGAGTGCGAAACACATTCGGTTACGTGCGCTCGAGCTCCGAAGCTAATATCGGACCGTCCAAGCAGCCGCCTATTGCACGCCCTACCAACGGTTCATTGCTAAATGGGGGTTCGTCTTCCAGTAGTAGCAGCGTGAATGGAAGCTCCGGCAGCCTTAACGGCGGAATTCACCTACCGACAGGCCTTAACGGCGTCCTGGATCGTCCGTATACGAATGGATTGCTCGGACCAACAAGCCAATCGACATCGCCTTTCGAATCGAACATTATCTCGAAACGATTCAATAGCGCCAATAGTCTTGGGCCTTTCACGTCCGCCATCGGAGATATTAACCTGAACGGGATCAACCCTTATGAGAAATGGTCGAACGGTGGTTGCGACACACTGTTCCCCCCAACCACCACCGACCCCTATTCTCTAACGTCCGCCACCCACGCCGATCCAATCATAGACTTGACGAATAAACTAATCTCCACGGCAATTTTCCCCCCGAAGTCGCAAATCAAACGGCAAAAAATGATTTACCACTGCAAATTCGGCGAGTTTGGAGTGATGGAGGGTCAGTTCACCGAGCCCAGCGGCGTCGCCGTCAACGCCCAGAACGACATCATCGTTGCGGACACCAACAACCACCGCATACAGATTTTCGACAAGGAGGGTCGATTCAAATTCCAATTCGGCGAATGCGGGAAGCGTGACGGTCAACTTCTCTACCCGAATAGGGTGGCCGTGGTGCGCACGTCCGGCGATATCATCGTGACAGAGAGGTCACCCACGCACCAGATCCAGATATACAATCAGTACGGCCAGTTCGTCCGCAAATTCGGTGCCAACATCCTGCAACACCCACGCGGCGTGACAGTTGACAATAAGGGGCGCATCGTGGTCGTTGAATGCAAAGTGATGCGCGTGATAATCTTCGACCAAGTCGGCAACGTCCTCCAGAAGTTCGGCTGCTCGAAACACCTCGAGTTCCCCAACGGAGTGGTGGTCAACGACAAGCAGGAGATCTTTATCAGCGACAACCGCGCGCACTGCGTCAAAGTGTTCAACTACGAGGGTATCTACTTGAGACAGATTGGCGGTGAAGGTGTGACCAACTATCCCATCGGAGTCGGCATTAACGCGTCAGGAGAGATCCTAATAGCCGACAACCACAACAACTTCAACTTGACAATTTTCACACAGGACGGCCAGCTGGTTTCTGCGTTGGAAAGCAAAGTAAAACACGCTCAATGCTTCGATGTGGCCCTCATGGATGACGGGTCGGTCGTACTCGCCAGCAAGGATTACCGGCTCTATATATATCGCTACGTTCAAGTGCCGCCTATAGGCATGTGAACCAATCGTCATAACCACAGCAGATCTGAACGACGAATAGAAAGCCGAAAGGTTCAAAACGCCTCGTACCACATAATTGATCTAATAACGGTTCTGGCCAGACGTGTCAATTTTGATTAACTAAAGTGACGTTCCCGAGTGTAATAATGGAACTTACTAAGTTTATTTTGTAAGTGCGTGTGTTACAATGGTTGCGGCTGTCTCGATGTGATCAAACAAAAATGATGGGAGCCCTTTATATGTATTTGGCATGAGATCTCTGTATGCATTATTTCTAAACGAAACTGTAATGAGATTAGTTTTTAGTATTTGACATTGTTATTTGAGTACCTATTTCATGGAAAGAGATTATTTCCGTTGGTTCTATCAGGAGACGCGAACGGCTCTCGACCCTTATCATTTTTGATCTATTGAATAATATTTTTTCATATCCCACGTCGTTAAATTAGGGATGAATATTAAGGGCATTTGTATTATTTAGCCCATTTGTTGGACCAATATTTTAACTATTAATACTTAAAAATTGTTAGGCGTTAAGCGTGTGATTTTATCGTAATAGGAGAGAGCATCGAGCGGTATTGTTGTTAGTTGTAAGGTTCTTCGGCACATTGGCACTTCCTGTTTTTAATTAGCACTTATTCTGTGTCGATGGAAATATGATTACGAAACTAAATAAGAAGTTGTTACATTATTATTAGGTAAGTGTTAAATTGATTGAACTGATATGGACAATCTTTAGTTACTACCCCTTATAATGTAGTTACAAAAAAAAACTAGGGAAATGTGATGTTAGGGGTTTTATCAATGACAAAGTTGACTTCGACATTTCTTGATTGTGCGTCAATGGTTTCTTTAGTATCATTTACCAAAGAACTATTGATGCCTAAGAACCAAATTACATTCAGCATCACAAGGTGGCGCGAGTGAACGAAAATGAAATTCTACTTTCAAAATTTCCGTTACGCCAGTCTCTCTGACTTTACCTCGAGTATTACAAAGCATTTAAGATAATGGTGTAACCTTGCTGTGTTTTTTATTCTTTAACAATCGGTTTGATTGGAAGGCAGCTTCCATATCCTGATAGATGACGTCATTACCGCCTAGTCACTGAGAGCCCACAGACCCGTAAATTCCTGTCTTCGTTTTGTTTGTTTTTTTAAACGATTAGTATCGTTTGGTTGATCATAATATTATGTATATTAGAATAGTAGTACTTGAACGATTTCATAGTGACACGGTAGTAACTAGTAGAGCACTGAGAAAATGTTCGTCTCGCTAGATTTTTTTTTAATTCGATGATAATTTCGCTGAGATTCTAGCAGATGTAGAAGCACCATCAATAAGGTTTTTACTACTTACTGGAGTATTATAGCTTGCGCGATATACAAAATAATTATACAATTTGTTATTCTGGTAAGATATTTTTTATACGAAAACAACATTATTTTTGTAGTAGTAGTATTATACGGTGCATGTGTAACGTTTATTTTCTTTGTATTTTATGAATATTACGCTATTACTATTATTTTTTTATTACATTACCGTGTGTTTGAGTGTGTTAGCAGAATTATTTTAGTTCGATTTTCATTAGTTTTGATTTTCTTAGTTAATAATGGTTTTTAGTATTTTTATTGCTGAATCTATGACAATAATGAGATCTGATGCGATCCCTATTTACTGGATCGGCGATCCATTTCTTTTTTTAATTATTGATCTGCATTACTTAATCTTTTAGGTGTACGCTTTACAATTTTGGTGATATTCCTACGTTCTTAATTCGATTATCTCATTTTATTTTTATATGTATGTACATTGAAGCCACGTCTATTGATGACAACAGATCTGTTCGCTGTAGTTCAACCGCAATACCTGTTTGACATGTGCCATAAAACCATGTTGTGATTTAATAAGTGATATTTAGTGTTGTTTGTAAATATGTACCATACTCTACTGATTAACGCATTAATCATAGGTTTATCTAAACGTCGCTCTCGATTTTTTTATCTATTTTATTTAAAAAAAATTGGTGCAGGTTCATCATTGAAACTTGTTGAGATTAAAATAATTCCCAATTTTATATCTAACAATGAATTACTTTACATTTGTTGCAAATACGATCTATTTTGACGTTAACTAGCTTGCACTGAACACAGAACAACCAAGAGCAATCGATTTCTTCATTACTTCATTACGTTTCTCTAATTTGCATTCCACGGTGCATCCAGTCTGTTGATCATTTAGACGTGTCTTCGATCGAGTATTGAAATGCCCTTTTCCAATAGCGGTACCCACTAGATTAGGTGAAATGTAATATGCTGTCCAAATCTTAGAGTCCAAATTTCAGTGATTTATCACCAATGATTTTATGTATAGACTGCCCTGTTCCTAATAAATTGTAACCTTGCCTAAGATTGGATAGTAATGTTGTATTTCACTTAATCTACTGCGATACGATTTTGAGTTGCATTATGAAATTGTGTTTTGAAATCAGTCGTCACAAAGCATGTCGGCCTCAGTTTCCTTTATGGAATCGATTTCGAAATTTCCATAATCTAACAACATCTATATCATAGCATTGTGTCTTTTTCCAACGATTCGATCAACGAAACTGTGCCCGTCTCATCAGGTTTCGATATAATTAGACATAGAGTCCTTAAGGTATCACTCGCTGAAAATTGCTACAGCAACTTCTCATTTCATCAAAGGCATATTTTTCTCTTCTCGAGTTTCTGTTGCGATTTTCATGGATGGTGTTTTATTGACACTCGCATACGCTTCTACTTAATTGAGATCGTTTCTACGTATTATATTTATATTAAGTATAGAATAGTGAATCTAAATTTTCTACAATAAGATTTGCAAATTATGACAACTACACTTTCACGTCTGTAATGTAATGCTGTGTAATTTCACAAATTTAAAATAATTTAATCCTTTTTTTTTTTGTTTTATCTCGATTGTGGCAGTAATGAGTTTTATTTAATTAACCTCAATTGGTTATTTAAGTTTCATTTAAAGTATAAAATATAAATGATACAATTTAATTTTCTTAATTATTTTTTTTCGTGTTTTTTGCATAATATGATGAGTATAAAATGATTTTTTGTACGGAAACCATTTCATTCTTAAAATTGCATTTCTAAAGCTTGAGGACTGATTAAATTTGAAACAATGTTTTGTCTTTAAATATATTTTGTCGATGTTTGTTGTTATAATTATTATATTTTTTTTTAATTATTTGTATAAACAATTGTTCTTTAAATTAATGTACATCGTTTTGTTTTGAATTATTTTTGTTGTATAATTGCTTTTTTTTTATAATAATACCAGTTCATTGCAGTTTTACTGTGTGTTTTATTTTTGGTTTTCTTTTTATTTGCCCGAGTAGTGCTTTCGGTAGACTTGCAATTTAATCGGCATTAGTTTAATCATATGTTAAATTAATGTCCGATTGATGAAAATTTATTGTTTGTGTCAAAGAATCCTTAAATTTAGTGCGAGTACTTCTAGTGAATAGTTTGTGCCTTATGAAATACAAACTTTATTATAAAAAAAAAAAAACAATTTGTAAAACGGCTTCCGCTTTCAATGTTTAGACTTCAAATCTGATTCTTTGACACAAACACAATAGCGGTGTGGTGACAGGAGTGTGTGTATTTATAATTAAAATTTACGTGTGAGCATTTTTGATAAGAATCTATTTGAAACAGTTGGTGTTGGGAACAAATGTTGGCAACAGTCGTAAGTATCGCTTTAGCGTTAGGTGTCGTTACACGTCTAGCCGAGCACCCTTTTCACCCAAATCCTAATCCCCAATTAGAGCTACCCGTGTTCGACACAAAATTATGTGACAGCACTCAGTCTGCTTCACTTGTCACAGACATCTCGCTGAAAAACCAGCTTGCTGTGGTAAACAGGGTCGTGTATGACGTTGCTCAGTGTAGTAGGCGGTAATTATCCGACAGTCACAACATTCCTCCCAATTTCTATCTCAAACTACATATTCTTATGAACGTAGGCTACGAAATTCGTATTAAGGACTATTTGTATTCTAAAATAAGTGATCCAGTTCGATCCCGTCTAAGCTTTACCTTCCTACGGATTTATGGCTGACAATGACCGAGAACATTTTGATCCGGGCTCTACCTACCCCACCTTCGGCAGCACTGCTTTTAAGGATATCGGATGAGACGCTAACCAAAAAACCCACTATTTCCAAGTCAATTACTATAGGGAACATTTTACTACTAACTAGCACCTATTAGTGTAACGTAAGCTCCAGATAGGCTTACAGAAATCGTTTATAATTTTATACTCAGCAGTTTTCTTAAGACTAAAAGTAAGGTTCAACGTGTTTTTTTTTTGTTTTCTAAAACAGTCCTGTAATATCACATCGAACGGTTGTTTTCGATCTAAATAAGCCAATCATACCCATTGCATAGCTTACGATACAACTATTGCTGGTCTTTTAAACTTCACACAATCTTAACGATTCCATATTCTCAAACTATCGTCTATGTCTAATTGTGGTCCCCTCGTCTAATTCGCGTTGCCTAATTCAACTTTGTCAAATTTGAAGGGTAATATCAGTCATCACGGTAAAGGAAAGCATTTAAAACTTTGACCAATTCGAGTGGTCTGCAATGATCATTGATGAAATTTCAAGCTTTTGTCTAGTTAAACGTCATCGTGGTAGTATGTCATTCGCGTGTATTCCAAACAAAGAGAACATTATTCCCAGGAAGTGTTTAGAAAAAAAAAACGTAATAATGTAAATACTTTAGAATAACGATGTTAGTAGTATTAGCGAGTAGTTTTTAAGGTAAGCCGGGATGTGTAAAAGACGAAGATTGGAACCGCTTACGCCGACGCGGCACAAGAAGCGCAAGAGAGTGTATTTTTATAATGAAAATTTCGAGTTGAAAGATGATAGGATAAATTTCGAACATGTTGATTAGACTTGATTATGTGTTGTTGTGTCGAATTGGATATGATTTATATCGGGAAACGAAACTTTGGATGATTGCGAACGTAACGAGGTCCGAATTCCGCTGCGATAGTGAATTTAAGGGTTTATATTAATCATATCGATAATTACTAATGCTCTAAATATTGTTTGATGAATATACTTTCGTAACGGTTAATAATTCACCTGTTAATCTATTCATCATGGTAGAGTAATGTATCTATGTTAGCTTGTCAGATTGTATGGGGTTGACGATTGGTCATTTATTATATTGTGTGGTGGGGCGTCGTTGAATTCGGTAGAACTCAACGATACACTGAGGCGTAGTATGGAAAATTACGAAGTTTGTAAATACAATTGACGCTTCATCGTTGGTTTTATTGACACGGGCGCTTTGAATTGCCTACTCCCGACACTCCTCAACACACCGCGACTGTACGTGATGGTTGACGAACATCGAATAGTCCTAAAGGACGCCTTTCGTAACGGTCTGCTTAGGAGTGTCTGCATATATGGCGCCGTAACCACGATCAATTGCTCAGGAATTGTATTGACTTTTTTTTTTTCATATTGAATTTTGATAATTTATTATATTTTCGATTATCGCTTTTACAGAATTATATATAAAGAAGGGGCGTTTGTATCATTGTTAAATTTCCATTCATTCGCTAATTGTGATGATTTTGTGAATATTGCACAGAACGTTGGTATTTCACTTGATTTTTTGAGATGTTTTCCTTAAATGCTATTTATGCATATTTGATGATTTTTACTCTATTCGACGAGGGACGTCGAGCTCGAAGGGAAATTGATCCAAATTAGGCATAGTGTAGGGCGGACGGAGGCACCGTTATCGAGTGTAATGTTTCTCTTTTAATGGTGGCCTCTAGTCCGCATCTACACAAATTGTCAACACATTTGTTAAAGTTAAGATGAGAATAACAAAGCACATATGAGCACAAACCATCCATCTTTGAAGATTACTAAGCTGAATGTTTTTAAATTTAAATCACGTTTGAATTTATGATACATTTTATTGTAAAAAAAAATATTTTACTATCGCTTCTGTTAGTTGAGACGTTTGCAAATAATAGTGTTTATTTTCCCAGTGATGATAATTTTTCTAATGACGATGTTTTGGTGTTCTTAAGGTATTTTATATGATATTGATTCTACTTAAATATTAAATTTAGATGTAACGATATGCTCTTATAAATTATTCTATGCGTTTGTTTATTCATCTATGGTATACGTATAATGACATTCTGTAGTGTGTGTGCTGTTACTCTGAACGATCAGTCATATGGTCTCTTGTTTTCGCTCATGTTCACCACTTTCCACTTGGAAAGTGAATTATAACGAAGCGAGATGGTTGACCCGTCAGAACAGCTCCGCATTAGGCATACAAGTTTAATTTCTTAGTGTGTTAGGTACTTCGTCTTTGTGTAAATCGTAAGGTGTGTGATTTTTAGTTTGTCGTAACGTTGTTCGCGGAAAGATTCCAAATGCGGTACCGCATAGAGTGTGTAGCTAATGACATATCAAAGTAAAGTTTCTAATTATTAAAAATAAAATAAAAAATGTTTCGATGGACATAGATCGAGTGGGATTGGTTAGTGATGTTGATAGGAGATTGTATGATACGTTTAGCCGACGCGACAATATTGAGACAGTTTTGGAATCTTCTCATGTTGATATGATAAAAAGGTTTAATAGCGAATAGTTTCTTCATTGGAACGTGACATATCATCCACTTAGTGGTGTCATTGAGGAAATAGATTAAATTGGTAGGGCAATTTTGGGCGTTATGTTTGGCGGTGTAGGCGAAGGGTGTTACGGCGTGAAGAGGCGGCCAATTTGGAATCTTTCTCAATGAAGCTAGTCGCCAGTGAAATTGCTTTTAGGTATTCAAATGTTACAATATATATGCACGTAAGTTATAACCTAAATTAGTCGTATGCTTGAAATGTCCACACACAAATCGATTTTACACACTTAAGTAATATCATCCTGCCAGTTATAAGAACACAATGCTTATGAAATATAAAATTTTAATTATATCCTACTTAGCGTATGGAGTAGTGTGTATTTTTAGATATCGCATTGTGTATGTTAGATTAGTGGTTAAGGTACACCTTGAGCTTTTAACAATCTATGTCACAGATATTTTTTACGGGATGTAACATTGTATAGCTCCTTTCCTGTGCTAAGCTCTAGTATCCGTAATCTAAGGTTTAGACCACTGCGACGCTGAAACACCTCCATCCAAAAAGCCCAACAAGTCGGCTGTGCCATAACTCTCGGACCTCTTAGCCGATTATATGCACTGTAAATTAATCCGATCGTTAGAGAGTAATGTCTTTCGAGTGGAAAAGAAAAGAATTGTGATTCTCATTTATCTATGTAAACTACTGAAACACCATATAGTGCCGTGGCCTTAAAATTGAAAATGGAAAATATTTTAATCCTTATGTAATATTTGAAGGAGGTTAAAATCTGTGAACTCTTTTCGATTTGTACAGACTTACTACGCGTTTCGCGTACAGCATATGCATTATCGTACCGTTGTAAATTTAAGCGCTAATGACTATATCTCTTATATAACCCATATCTAGCTTAGATGTTACAGTAGCGTTCTGTGTAGGTATCGCTTCAACTATCATACTATCGTATTGGTAATTGTTGATTTAAACTCTCCAATTCGTGCATATCCCCGCAGATTTGATATTGTTACCTACATTAGTTAATCTGAGACTGTTCAAATTGTTCTCTATCTAGTTTTCTCTAAGGGAAAGGGCTGTTTCAGCAGATATTTTTGATACAATGAGGACGATCGGTGGGAAACGATTTGTAGATAAACGTTAAAATGGTGACGGCTACGTCCCGGGTTAGTGCGGGTGCCGAAGCGGCCACCCGTCCGGCCTATCGACAATTCTATCTAAATGTTACGTCACAACTACTTTGTAAGCGTGGATTAATACATTAAATGTTACTGTAACGAAGTAAGGAAAAGACAACGTTGTTCTTATATGAGATTCGGTGGTTTCCGCTGACGACTTGTTGTTTTTCATATATTCGTAATGTTTCCTTTATTTTTTGTACTCTTTAGCGTTAAGATTGATATTAATGATGATAAAGAAAAAAACTATTCAATGTTGATTACTCTAAAACCAATAATGTACGCGTTAAGAATTGTGTAACTTAGTTTCCCCGAGAGCCTTAATCGTGTAAAGTGAAGCCTTTTCCTTAGACAGTTTAAATTTTTCCGTATACCTTCTCCCTTCTTAAGGCTGCGCGTCTTAAAGCCATATTGAAAGTAATATGTGAGGCGTCACAAAAGCGATGAGATGCAAATACAAAGCACCTACGAACAAGTACCGTCGCCTACACTAACGTTCTTAAACTTTTTGTATCCTTAATATTAGCTTTAATACTTCCACTCCCCATATAATGTTAACCTGAAGAGAAGAGAAAAAAATCACATCGCAGTTTCCGAGTTAGATTTGGCCTAGCAATGATTTAAGGTATCTTTAAGGTTCATCATTTCTTACTTAGATGTTACGACTCAATTTTAAGACTGATCACAGAAAAAAAAAGAAAAACTACAAAAAAAAAAATTACGCAAAAAAAAAAACTCCCGAACGATTGTTTTCATTGGTCACTTAGGTAGACACTGTCCGTTCGCTTCTTTTTAGTGCTCAGCGTGACAGATCGAGAATTCAGGTATAGCTTAGTGATTTTGGTAGCCAAATTGTGAGGGTCGGAATCGGAAATTCGGTTTGTCACGCGGAGAAAATGATGCCACTTTATCGATACACATACGTGTTCTGTCGATACTTTTCTATGTCTTCTTACTCGACGCTGAAATGAATCGATAAGCGATCGGTGAGCAAATCGTGGTAATGTTGATAGTCACTAGTGTTGACGAGTGCTGTTGAAATTGATTGGAAAAAAATTAAGATGAAAAAAAAAGAAAATACTATTTGTTGCCAAAGTGTTGTTAGGGATAAACGTCTAGTTATAAAAATCGGTTGTCACATGCATAATTAAGTTGTTCTTGCGTGGTTCGAGATTAAGGAGAGAAGTTGAAGAATATTTCCAATGATATATTTTTTCATAATGAACTTGATTGCTAATTGGTACTTAAGGTTTATATCTGTGTAGAAACTTAAATTTAACGTGTGGTAAAAGTGTATCTTTGTCACGATTGGTTCCCGATGAGACAGGATTTCAGCGAGTCACAAATTTTAAGTTGTACCGTGCAAACGTGTACAGATATGACGTCAGACGAATCGTGGCAAATGATCTAGTTGTTTAGTGTTCATGTTACATTAGATCGTAATCGAATTATGATGATCTTTGAGTCAAAGTGTCGCCCCCCGTTTCCGCCTTTAAGCACATATGTCATGCGGCCAGCCCTCAAGCATTTCTCTGCGCTTTCGTTACGGACCGCGACGCGAAATGTAACACCCTCTGGAGTTTTGTTGTTGAAATCTAATTTATTGCTAATTTATTTTATCGTAACTTATTGTATTACGACGCTAGTCAGTGAAGTTTCGGATTAGTTTAGCCCTAAGTTTGTATTTAGTTTCGCGAGTTAAGGAGATAACTTCTTCTCGGCACTTTATTAGGGAATTGTTTAATTCTGTACTCAGCGTAGTTTATCATCGCATTATCCTCTAGTCACAACTTTCGACGCTCTTATGTCTGTTGTTTATTCCTTGTGAATGTTTATTCATTTTAGTTTTATCGGGCTGGGTACGTCGCGTGTTGTGTTATCGTAAAGTGATTTTTGTTTCGACCAGTTTTAATTGGCCTTCCTGTCAGACGCGATGTAAAGGTTCATTTTCCCTACGGTTACCGTATTATCGTCCTATAATTTTCATCGATATTATTGGGCGTCAACGCCTCCCTTTATTGCTTAAATATGTTTTCTTATCCGAATGATATATTCGAAACTGTTACTGCAAGAAATTGACCGTTTTATTGCCATTGATTGATTTAAAATCAACGTTTAATAATATTATTCCAACTGAAATGAGTTTTTCATTAATTTATTCCATGTGAAGACTTGTGTTTTCGTTAGCGCACATGTAGAAGAGGGTTTAATTTAAAAAGTTATCAGCAGTTCTGTCTGTTCATTGACTTAAACGCCAATTTATTTTTGACATTTAACAGTAGAAATAATCTGTAGATTCACACATCTATATTCTCTACTTATTTAAAGTGTACCGATGTTCTGTTCGGACAAAGCATTAAATATGTTTGTTGATAAAATTTTATTTCGGGATTGGAGTTGCCGATTCATTTTGAACATTCCAGAGGTGAACGAAAAATATCTTTCCTAAACCTTGTTATCAGTTTTATTGTTTTCGCAGTACTAAATTCGCAGTCTGCAGGATTGACTTGAGCATTGCCGTAAAAGTCCCAATGCATTCATATTACGCAATTGCGGGTCTGTCGAATGCGAACAATACTCGTGCATACATACTTGTTATTCAGGTCTTAATTAAGTTAGCATGTAAGGATTGATAAATAATATCTGATGATAAATTTACTTGTATGTTGTATTAAAATGATGAACACGAAATAAAGAAAGTGGTTTGAAACGTTCGTTTGATTTAAATATTCCTTCATTAAACAAATAAAACATGCATTTGAAATCTGCATTAGTTTTACTCATATATAATATGTATACACGAAGTGTATAATTGCAACTTAATAATGAAATTAGTAATAACAGAGAAAATAATGCATAGTTAAAAAAAAGAAAGAAGATCGAACCTGACAAACAAATGTATTATGAAATGGTAGTATTATATTCCAAAGTATACTTTTAATTGATCATCATCCTTTTTTTATTATTATTTTTTATTTTAGTTATGTGAAAAGTTGCGAGCAAACGGTTCACCTGATGTTTAGTGAATACCCCCGCCCATAGACATCTGCTAGACCCGAGGATTTGCTGATGCGTTGACAACATTTTGGAAATTGGGCTCCGGCTACCTCACTCACCAGACGAAACGCGAGTACTAGACTTCCACTTTACGCCAGTCTTCTGTGAGGTCGTGGTACTTACCCGGACGTGCCTGCCCATTCGTGCAACAGCCGAGGCTGTTGCGTGGCCCTACCACCAATAAAACGTCAACGTCAACGTCAACCCTCCTTGGGAAACAAACATACAGTTCCGGAACAATTATCTGTGGCTCACACAAATACTTATCCCGTGTGTGAATCGAACCCACGGCCAACGACGGCGAAGACAACAGCTTACCAACGGCGGCAGCGAGTCGTCGTTATTTATATTCTGAATTAAAATAAATAGTTTATCAAAAAAATTATATAAATATTTAATTTATAAATCAAATTAAATTAACATTTTTAAACCAACCAATGGCTATTGGTTTAGATATGCGATTCTATTTAAACATTCAAACATCAGAACGAGCGATACCTGTTTGAACCTTGGCGACATGAGATAATAATAATTTCATAAAATGTAAGAGTTTAAATGGTTATGGCTGGGAAATATAAAATCTGATATGTTGTTCAAAGTTTGCAATGACAAACCCAATTTAAAACTAGGATCATACCCTCTGTACACAGGGGGCCTTTGGGACATATATAGGCTTTTAGTATACTTACTCCTTACTTTAAAAGAATGATTCGCACAAAGTGAAACATACTAAAGCTCCACCTAGTGGCCATATCGTTATCTACGTGAAGTAAGTAAACAAGAAACTTCGAATCTGCTTGGCTTTGCCTGTTAGTAAGAACTATTTCAATACATCTTATATAATTTCGGCAATTTCCTGTATTTAAAGTGAAGTATAGTATTGTCATGGAGGGCCGAAAAGCATTATTTTGATCTATCTCATCCAGAAACTAGAAATTTGTGATTAAATTTTTAACAGTGCTAATCTCTGCAGTTAAGACGAAACATTGAAATTTGTATAAAAAATGGATGAAAAGATTGTGGATCTACGGGAATCGAACCCACATCCGGATTCGCGCTTAGACGCTTTAACCATTAACCTAAACAGCTAATTGCCACATCGACGAAAATCTCCATGTACTTTAATAGAGATTTGTTGATTGAATAAAATGTTTCTTTAAGAAACCTGAGTAAAAGTCTAAATTCACTCATGATTATGTTCGTCGGGGACTCTTCAACATCAACTTTCTCCGTATTTCTAAAAATAATCTTGACTGCTCGACAAAATTATAATGCGAATAGTACGGAAATCTAAAAATCAGAATTGCGTTGTTCAAGCACGAGGGCGAAAAGATTTATGAACGGGCCACCATGCCCCGTGGAATTGTATAGAAATAAATCCCATCGTAAATGTCGTGCCATTCGCGAAAGTCGTAGCTGAGCCGTCGCTCCCGCGGAATCCCCCGTGACGGATTGACGTGAGACGCACGTGACGACTCCGTCACGGGCGCTGGTCACGAGTCCGGCTTGACGTATAATGCTGACGTCAGAAGCTTGCAGACAGCGACACATTTTGCTAATTCGTGGTCCAAATAAAATAATTTATAAGTCAACCTTTACTAATAATGTCTACCTAGTCTATGGAATTCGCAGATCGTCAGATTACATTCGGTTTAAATTATTAAATTATTAAATATACCTTCATTATTAACAATGGTAACACATAAATGAGATGCCAGGTCTAATTGGTCATCCGAGGTCGCGGAAGATTGCGTCTTCGTGTTCCCGTGTCCCCAGCTAATGTGGCAGATGCAACGTGGGTTTTTTAGTGGGTACATGTTCTGTCCGGGCCTCCCTCATACCCCTGCCACTGCACCCGATACCGTGGGATTTTTCCATAAAAAAAAATTCCCACGTTAAAAAAATAAAAGGTCTAGTTTTTCATGCTCAAGTAAAAAACGCAAATCCAAACATGTGCCTCTCAGATTGGATTCAAAAACAAATATCATGAAATATGATACAAAAAATTTCAATGATAAGAATCTTCAATATTCTTATATCCTTTTTTAATGTGAGAAGGTGCCACGCGAGCTGGCGGAGATTTGCAATACCCGTAGGATTGCAGATGCTTTGGCACATTTTAATAAAGCGGCCACCTCACTCACCAGGCGAAACGCAGAAGTATAACACTTCCACCTCACGCCGGTCACGAGAACACGAAACCGTGACACGAGAATTTTATATATTAATAATTTTTTTAGTAATAAAGATATCATAAATTCATAACAAAAACTCTGTGCCAAAAGTTCCAGTGACACTTCCTGGATGCGGGACGGAGACTTAGAGAGCAAAAGTAATTCCTTTTTTAATTTAACTTACGCGGGGCCCTGTGCGCCGTACGTATACATCGCAAACAGAAAATATGGGAGAGGAAACTTGGCGCAAATAAATTTAAATGTAAATATCCCATACGCGAACATTTGAAACTTCCACAAACGTATTCCCTTTAAAGCGCCGCCGTGGAGTTTACACTTCAAACGGGCGATTCATGAATTTTGAAGGCCGGCTGCTACGCCGTTACGCTACGATGCTACGCCGTAGCGCGGTGACCGGTCGACGATCACGTTGCTTTTATTGCTTATAAAACACACTAAGTAAGCAGGAATGTTATGCGCCGTTCAAGTACATTTTCATGATAATTTACGAAAAATATTTTTTTAATAATACCCTTCGTTGTTAAACAAACATTGTTTACATATTAATTTTGTTCTATCACGACGTTTTGACTACATAACTGTGGTAGAGCCACGCAGCAGCCTCCGCTGTTGCACGAATGGGCAGGCTCATCCGGGAAAGTACCACGAGCGCACAGAAGACCGGCGTAAAGTGGAAGTATAATACTTTCGCGTGAGTGAGGTGGCCGGAGCCCAATTTTCAAAAGGTTGTCAACGCATCTGGATCCCTCGGGTGTAGCAGATGTCCATGGGCGGCGGTATTCACTTAACATGAGGTGAACCATCAGCTCGCTTGGCAACTTTCCACATAAAAAAAACATAAACAGACAACCTTTCCCGCATCCAAGGCCAGACTAGACAGAGTAAGTAGTTTCATGTGAGAACTTTGAAGAAAGTGTTTTTGTGGCTTCATTTTGTTTCGTTAACTATTATTTAATAAAACATATGTATAATATATCAATAGCTGTAACTTGGATGTGCACTTACTTTTAAAGCTCGCTCTTGAACGAATGTGCAGACCGTCTGTTGAGGTGCCACAACCTCACAGAAGAACGGCTTGAACTATGTCATACTTCTGCGTTCAGTCTCGTGAGTGAGGTAGCCGGGGCCCACTTTATTGAAGGGTGGCAACGAGTATGTAACCCAACTGGTGTTGAAAATGTCCATGGGCGCCGACAATTACTTAACATCGGGTGAATCGCCAGCTCGCTTGCCATTGTATTGCATATAAAAAATCTACAGATCAATTAGTTATGAGATAAAGGACTGGATCATAAGGACTTTTACCCGTTTAAGGCATATTGACCGAATATTTTTTTCTCTTTCTCAGTGTTCTAATATTAGAATAAAGTATTAGATTAAATTTAATGTTCTTTATGGCATCTACACTCTCGCTTCAGTCTGAATTTTGGAAAATCCCAACGGATAGAAGCATCTTCGAGCAAATTAATAAGGATAATAAATTTATTTATATATCGGACAGAAAAATAAAGCTTGTGTAAGAAAGATTATTTGAAATCCACCTTAAAATCATAATGTTATTAAATGCCGGTAAAAAAAGAAATAGTTGTTCGATTTATACGAATTTAACGCAAAGCAGATATAAATGAATAAACTGTTCTGAAGAATTCTATTAATTTTTTTTTCGTTTTATATGCGATTCTAGAACTATGACATTCATAGTGCAGGCTGATGTGCTGGAGGTAAGTGTTATAGTTGTCCCCGAGTTACTAGTTTACCGAGAAACTAGTTTACGGATTTTATACATATTAAATGAAATCCGTAAACTAGTTTCATTTAATATGTATAATATTCGCGTAAAATCAAGAAAACAATATTTATTTTGATTTGATGTTTTTTTTTACGCTAATTCCTGCACTTATGATGAAACTAACTGAGTAGGTAATTGTAAAAAAAATTCACCCGTTGCCAGGATTCTATTAGTTTAAAGTGTCTTTTTATATATTTTCTGTATAAACACAAACTTGTGTAAGTTACGACGTACGTAACAGGTACACTTTATGTATGCATCATCATCATTTCTGCCTGTTTTAGTCCACTGCTGAACATAGGCCTCCCTCAATTTCTCTGCATGATAGAGTTCGCAATACACATGTATATTAATAACGAAACGACAACGAATAAAACGCTACTCTTTGCCCCAGATGGTCCCTCCGATAATTATTAGCATCCCCTTCGTTAAGTCCCATGGATGTTGGAGGGTACGATATTGATTCACGCATAGCCCCCGCAATTCCCAAGGGGAAAAACTATCGATCGATGGTCGCTTACCAGTTTCACATGCCTATCTTTCTTCAATGTCGCTGTAATATTCCATTATCGGTATTTCAATAATAACCCAATAATCTGTTTTTGCTACTGAAAATGTGAATTTTTCAAATAAAAGTTCAAAAACTTACGGTGATTCGAATCTACAAATATTCACACTTTAATTGTGTCTTATGTGCAGAAACTGGCACTAAAAATAAAAATTTATTTAGTAATTGATGTTACGCTAATATTGTGCACTTATTTATACGAGTAAATTGGTTGTCAATACATTTTTCACCAAGCGAAAACAGTCGATGAAACATTAGTATGATTAACATTCTGTCGCCGTCAAAAGTTTCATATTTTCGTCACATTACAAGTTAAGGAAAAAATATATCGAGTATCAATATTAAACAACACCATCCCCATTCCAATCCATTTTAGTCCACTGCTGGACATAGCCCTCCCACACAGTCTGCCACAAAACATGGTCCTGAGCCACCTGTAGTATTACATACATAAATTCAGACTTTTTTGATCGAAAAATTATACTAAAAAGTTCCTTTGGATACCTAAGATGTATACAGTTAACTATAAAATTTCTCTAACCCTCATGTTTATGTAAATTATTAAAAGTGCCCAACTGTTCACTTTAAAAGCAGCATTCGTACCTAGACATTACGTTTGACGTGATTGACCCTTGATGTATGACATGCAATACATTCGCAAATACACCCACACACCTACATACATCTGTGTGTATAGGTATACTATATAGCTGTATTAAAAAAAGATATGCGATAAAGTTGGGGGAGCCAATGTATAGAGTAATCATCGGGATAAATAATGTTATGAGTTAAATTTGTGTCGTTGTTTGAATATGAAAAATGAGAAGTATTTACTTTTTTACTATTCTATAATGCGTTCTATAATGCGTATGCAGTATGTTTTAGCTGCTTGACTTTGCAACGAACAATAATAATAATAGCTTGCAATAGCAAAATGCTAATAGAAATTCTGTTTCGGATAGCTGTCAATATACGTATACGAAAATAATGTAGTTAAAATTATAAAAACATATTTTTTGAATTTAGATCTAGAACTGTTAGCGAATCAATAATTATAACAGAAAAATTTCAAAATGAAACTGCTTTGGTTACAAGTTGAGGTATTAAGTGGTTTTAAGATCGAGAGAAGAGACATCGCTAGACCAAGATGACGAATACTTCACGGTCTGTGCCATTATTGCGGCCGATCGTTATTTTATGTTTTACAAACATGGTAAGCACAAAATATCTGGCCAAGTTATGACTGATTCGTTGGCATAGTTGATAAGCTATGTTGGTAGGCTCGATTGCTCAAAACTCAGGTTGCTTGAGTAAATGTAAACACAGCTATCGCGACTAATGCGTAATGTAATGACATAAGTAATGTCTAAAATAATTATTAGATGTGCAAAAGAGAATAGAAAACGCAGTAACTTAAGCAATACATTTAAGGATCTCAGGTAATCTTACAGAATAAACCATCATTCATTAACTCAATCACTTTCATTACATCGTAGGCGAGATTTCCTGTCGTTGTAAGATTAACTCGCAAATCCTAAACACGTAGTCTCGTAATGCAATCTTACTAAGCGAGGATTACTTTTGTCAGAACTTACAGGGTCATTAAGTCTTCCTATTTATTTTTTACATCCTGTATTACACGAAAAATTTTTGGAGGTTATATTAAACAAAAAAATCTTACAAGGCTCAATGATAATGATTTTAGCGGAGTAACGGTATATTTGAATGAATGAATGAGTAATGATATATTTCAGAAAGAACTCTAGTTCAGTCGGCAGAATCCCATTTTGTTCAAAGAAATACCATTTAATAAGGTAAATATTTATCCGAAGGAAGCTAAGGAGAGTAAAAGCGTTAATAAAATTACAACGTAATGTGTTTTAATATAAAACAAACAAAGTCATGAGCTAAACATAATGTATACAACTTGTTTAGAACGACGTCAAAAGCGAAACATTTTCGAGGCGCCTTTCATTCCGTGAAAACAGAAAAGGGAGAAATCAGATTTGGAATTGTACAAAAAGTATGACCAATAAAACCTTCTCGCTCTGCTAACTATAAAATCCTTTTTGTTCTCTAATTGAGTTGGCTCTAATAAAATTTACTTTTCATTTCGTCGATAATAAAACTCCAGGGTTTTGGACGCATCACTGAGTTGAATATTAAAACGTTATGGAGTCCCCCCCCCCCCCCCCACGCCCCGTGCACGATGTGAAATTTTATAGGGTTCGCTGTCAGGGGGAGAATGGAAATGCAGTACGGATAAAAAGATGTATTCGTAAATTCGAAATGCAGTTTATATTATAAATTTCCTTTATTTCATTTTAATATTAATATTTTATAATAAATATTTTATTTTAATATTAATATTTGTCCCATTATTCAGTGTATGATACATAAGTGATACTCTCGTGTTTGATTATTAATAGTTTACTAATCTTCTTGTTAATACATTTAAGACGTAAATGGGTGCATTACATTTTTAATATAAGATAGTTTTCACGATCCCAGTGTTTCAAATATTCCAATTTGACTATCTCTATTAAATATGAAACTTATTTGTCTCACTTTTGTTAAATTAATTAATCACTAATTAATTATTTTGTCAATCATTACTTACGTTTCCCAACATTAACAACAATACAGTGAAACAATGAACTGTTTAAATTATTTCAAAACAATGTTCGACGTCGTTGACAAATATATTTTACGGCATCTGTCTCTATTAATTTTATGTCTATAGGACTTTAGTCCGAAAATTCTGTACCAAGTAATTATTAACATTTTTTTACAATAAAATCGAATATAATCTGTCTTGGAAGGAAAACGTGTGTCGAGAGAGGGCATAATAAAGAGATTCTTAATTAAAACATGTAGAAAAAGTACGAAAAGATTGTCGCCGCTGTGGGAATCGAACCCACGTCTTCGGCATTCGCGGCCTGACGCTCTAGCCACTGAGCTAAACGGCTGATAGCCACAGCGACGAAAATCTTAATGCATTCTTTCTACATTGTTATTTAGCATTTGAAACAATGCTTGGCGCATCTATTGCTATATCCTTTCCAACATACAAATTTTCGAATATCGTTTTACAACGATAATTCGAACGAGATTCTTAAATTAACGACGATATAAATTGCAGATCTGCTCACATGTTTTCACCGTGGTAGGACATTAATCCCCGTTGCACGAATGGGTAGGTCTATCCGGGTTAGTACCACGACTCCATTCTTCTATCTTCTGTACTCACAGAATTGCGGCGTGAAGTAGAAGTGTTACACTGCTGCGTTTCGTTTGGTGAGTGGGGTAGCCGGGGCCCACATCATTAAAAGGTGGCATATCTGCAACCGGTGTTGCAAATGTCCGTGGGGGGCGGTTATCGCTTAACATCAGGTGAACCGCCAGCTCGTTTGCCACTTTTTAACATAAAAAACGGTATTCACCATTAATGCCAACATCACCACACCCCACACATGCGGCTTTACCATTTTTGTTACAGTTACGTGTTCTGTTGCATGAATGGGCCTGTCCATTCGGGGAAGTACCACGGCCCTAGAAGAACAGCTTAAAGTGGAATTATTTATACTGTCGCCCACTTATGAATGAGCAATGCAACGTGGGTTTTCGATGTCCATGGAGGGATGTGATCACTTAAAATCAAAAGAACCGTAAGAAACAGGCCAAGTGTGAGTCGGACTAGAGCGAGAAGGGTACGTACCATTATCTATACAAACGGAAAAAATCATGCTTGTTGTATGGGAGCCACGCTTAAATATTTTTTTGTTCTGTATTTTGGTAGATTAATTTAGATTTGATGTTATAGCGGTAACAGAAATACATCATCTGTGAAAATTTTAACTGTTTGTTACTGTCACGGTTCATGAGATTTAGCCTGGTGACAGACGGACAGAGAGCGCAGTCTTGGTAATAGTGTTCCGTTTTACCCTTTGGGTACGGAACCCTAAAAATATCGTCGATAATAGACAAGCATTAACGACTTCATGACAAAGGCGTACGGAAGACAATCTTGTAAAATGACGGGAAATCGCAAGATACAAATTGTAATTCAAAAAGAGGATTATTGTCTGAACAATACAGACTAGTTATTAATGACATATTGCCGATGCACATTCTGTTATTTTGCAATTCTTTTCGCAGTTTTCCGACAAAAGTGACATTTCGAAATGCATAGCGAATTGTTCCTTAAAGTATAAATGCAGTTCACGTTCACGAGAAAAAAGGTACGAAATGCCAGTAAAAAAGTTTTTTAGTCTTATAATGAGGCATATTTCATTCCTATTTATTTTTTAAAGAATCGGTGTAGTTTCATTCGGATAATGAGCGAGAAATTCCAACCGAAATACGTACATCTTTTTGTTCAGATAAGCCGGCTCATTCAAACCATCCGATACCTCCCGGACTACAAAAAGGACAAATGCCAAAAATAAGGATTGATTATTATATCGGAGGTTATTTGCCAAAAAACAAATTAAAATTTCCGAAATTGATCGACTTTTTCATTCGCCGTTATAAGCTAAACAGGTCGATATGCAAATTGAGGCATTAATCACATCAAAAACGTAATCGAGGTCTTATCGCGCGTGCAATAAAGCAATTACTCGCCAAATGGATTTGTCGAGGGTAAACATATCCCACGCACCGCTACGTAAACCGCGGGCGTTCATCATTTGGTCCGACGTGGAAGGTCATCGATCAGTTGCATACAGGGGGCGTGATGACACTGAATCGTATATACAGCACCCCTATTGCCCGGTTCCTATAATTAACGAACGGCCGTTAGTTACATAACTTCGTAACTTTCAAAACGACTCGTTGTAATGACTTCATAATGACAATGTAACTAACGGCCGTTCGTTGAATATAGGAACCGGGCTTTAGTAAGTAAGTACGTCGTCATCCCATTGGAAATAAATTTAAACTTATTGATAAAAGAGCTACAGCTCAATGACTGTGTCCTCGCCTTTAATTCAATATACTCGAGTAACCTGAGTTCGATGCCCGGTGTCGAAACCAACGAAATGCTAATTTTAAGTGCTGACTTAACAACCTGAAACCATCGTGAGGCAACCTACATATTTTCGAAATAATAACAAAAAATATTTCGAAGATATGTGCAGTCCGCCACGCAGTGGGGCTGCGTGCCCTGAGAACCTCTATGTAGAGGAGGCCTTTGGCCAGCAGTGGAAAATGTATAGGCGGTTGATTTATAATAACAATAACATTTCCGGACATTTCACACAACATTATCTAGTCGCAAACTAAGCAAAGCTTGTACTTGGTAATACGTAGCTAATGGGAAAACTAGCTTCAAGTGGAATTATTTATACTTCACCATTAGGTCCTGTTGCTGAGATAACTGGGAAAATGTAACTTACGACCCTTATTGAAAAATATCGTCACGACAACAGGCGAGCACTAAGGTGACAAGAATGCGTACGAAAGACGATGTTTATAACCATTTTTTTACTAACGGAAAACAAAACGGACTTCAAATACCTATCTCGCTCTGTATTCATTTTATAATTGATTTTCAGGAGTGCCTTAAATATCTCCGGAGCCCAAAACCCAACACCAATGAAAGAATATGGGACCCCATGGGAAGCAACTGCTTTCAAATAAAAAAAGAATAATCAATAGTGTTTATAATTTAAAAAAAAAAACATCAATAAAATAATAAACTAAAAAATGAAATAACATAAAAGTAATAAAAAAAAGTAGTGAAATGAAAACAAAAATAAAAGGAATTTGTAAATATTGATGCAGTGACGGAAAGGGCGGTCTCAGCATATGCCGCCCAGTACTTCGGCGCTGATTTTCAGTCGGCCCAATAACTTAAGGGTCGTCTTGACATTTAGTTATCTAGAAATATTTGAATCCAATTCTCCAACGGGGCTTATAAAGGTCAAGATAAAAGGTGGAATTTATCTACTAGTTCTACTTTCAGTTACTACACAGGATGGCATAATGTAACTCGTAATTTATTTTACACAAATTTATCTAGTCCCAAAGCTTGTACGTTGTGTTGTATTTTATAAAAAAAAGTGTGTGCGTAGTAAAACTTCTTTGGCGTTGACGGCATATATCAATGAAATGATTTAGTAACGTCATAAGTATAGTTATGTCATATTTTAAAAATATGACATATACTTAAGACGTTACTTCCGTCAGAAAAAATCTGAGTTACTCCCTAGTCGCGCCTAAAGAAGCTTTACCTTTGTGGATAAATGAACGAATGCTTTCAACGCTGCGGGATTCAAACCTGGATCACCTGGATATTACGTCCAGACGCTTTACGAACTAAACTTAGCGGGTGAAGATCTCACGGCAATCTTGTCATCTATCTGCGCCCTTTATTGTATTTTTAGCAAACACTATCATGGTCTTATTTGTTGCTATTTCATTTTTTATGCACTTTTGCAGAACTCCAGCATTTTCACGTCCCCTGTGATCGATGAAACTTTAGGTCATCCGTGAGACTGTAAACAAAAATATGAATAGCAAAGCAAAGGGTGTGGGTACGATTCCCACCTCTGGAAAAATCTTTTGTGATGACAATAGTGTTTTACCAGTGTCTGGATGTTTATATACGTATAATTTTATTTTAGTTTTATGCGTTTAATTATACGTATAACATGTGTTTATTTACAAAAGAAAAATATATATATAAGTATGTGTATCAGTTCTCTAGTACTCACAATATAAGCCTAGCATAGTTTGGGACTAGAGAACGTTGTATAATTGGTTACAGACAGCAGAACTAGTAAATACAAGCTATTCCACCTTTTATTTTCCCTTTACAAACCCCGTTAGTGAATCGCATTCAGAACTTTCTCGATAACTACATGTCAAAACGACTCTAAAGTTGGCCGGCTGCGGTTTTTAGCCGACTACGAGTACGCCGTTCCTGATTCCAATTTGCGCTCATAACACCCTCTGAATATTCACACGTCTCGACGCTCGCAATTGGATTGAAGAGTGGACTGCGGTAATGCAATTCGACGCATAACAAATTCTCGATGGGACGCAACACGATTGCCGATTCAATTTTATGCCGTATTAGCATAAAGTAGGGTTCATAATGCAACGCGTCCTTATCGCTTTGGGGGCAAACGGTTCGGTTAGAGGCACCGATGCGTCGGTTGTTGCCTTTGCAAATTCACGTTTGCGGCTGGTCAAAGCTTCAGCGAATGAATTTGAATCGTATCGCCATTGACATTAGAACGAGAATGTTCACTAAAAGTTTTCCGTTAACAAAACCGACGTTCCGATGACTATGATGTTTATTGATTATGCAATCATAATTAGTGCCTGGTCTCGGGAATGGATAGTTAATGGAAAGTCTAGCAGTAATGGCTTCCTTCTATGAGCCAAATGTCTATACTATACAGTCTTGGGAAACTCTGTGCTAACGCCCCGCTCAGAAATGTCGATTGCCCGGTATAAAATTAGTTATTAGAATATATATATGTAATAATAAATGAATATTAAAAATTAATACAAATTAATTTTAAAAAATTAAAGAAATAATAACGTGTCACGGTGTTTGTAATTGAACTCCTCCAAAACGGCTCGGCCTATTTTCGTTAAATTTTGTGTGCATATCGGCCAGGGTGGAGAATCGGACAAAATCTATTTTTCATCCCCCTAAATGTTAATGGTGGTCCACCCCAAAAATTTTTTTCTACCCTACAAATAATTTATATGGCAAAACAACGTTTGCCGGGTCAGCTAGTAAATATATAATAATGGAAATTAATTAATTATTTATGAATAGTGGACCCTTATTACTAAACGTCATTTATTAATAAGGATTTACGTGGTGAACCCATTATATTTATGCCAACGTAATTAACGTGTCTTTGTGTCGTTGAAGATGAAAGGAATTGAGTTATGGAGTCTTCATTCATTACAAAACGTTACAGGAGCGTACAACCCTTTATTTTTATTAGGCGACCTCAAAACGAACTGGTAAGAAACGAACCGATACAATGTTAATATTACTAGAAAACTATCTGAAATAAAAACAACATCAAGACCACAGAGTATACAAGTTTTTTTTAGACTAGTTTAAATTAGTCAACTCATTTTTTTAAATATATTAATCATCTAAGTCAAATGTGGTAGGAACACGTAACAATCTTCGCTGTTCCTCGAATGGGCAGGCCCGTCCGGGGTATATCACAACCTCACACAAGAATGGCGTGAAACGTAAGTGTTATACTTCTGCGTTTCGTCTGATGAGTGAGGTACACGGGGTCCGTCCTCATTAAAAGGTGGCAACGGATCTGCAACTCTATGGGTGCGGCAAACGTCCACGGGCGGCGCCCATCAAATTCAAATTCAAATTCAAATCATTTATTCATCGAAATAAGAAATATATATTTCATTTATCGATAGTCATTTTTTAAATCTACCACCGTTTCGTAATGAGGTTCCTCTAACGGAGAAGAAACAGGCGAAAGAAACTCCGTAGGTATCCTCTTTTTTGTCATTTTTTTACTCAACAAATACATAGTTATACAGTACATATTTTTTTTTTTAGAAACAGCTTACGAGCGATCATCTCATTCCCAGGGGTTATTATCGTTAATGTATTCACTTATATTATAATAACCCTTTTTAAAAAGTTTTCCTTTGATAAATTTATTAAACCTGTTAATAGATAGGCTTTGCACATTAACTGGGATTTTGTTGTGGATGTAGTTTGTGTGGGAGTTTGTGTGGGATGGAGTCTAGTAACTGGCGTTACAAGCTTGTGTTTGTTCCTAGTGTTTACATTATGTACATCAAATAACATCTGGTGAGCCGTCGCCACCTTCTCACATAAAAAAAACGCTACGTTTCTACGAGCCTGGTAGACATTCTTAAGCAGAATCGCACACGTTGACATTGATAAAATGAGGGGATCCCTCCTGAGCCGTTATGGTCCAGCATGCAGACTGTGACTATGAGGGAATCGGGCTTACAGGGTTACGGATCTTTCGATAAAGTGGGACCCCGTTACCCACTTCCACCTCGCGCCGGTCTTCTGTGAGGTGGTGGTATTTTCCCGCACGGGACTGCCCATTCGTGCAACAGCGAGGAATGCCGCGTGCCCCTACTACAGCCTCACAGCGATTTCTGTGTCCGACGAAGCTTTACAGTCTACGAATTGAAAGCGCGAACATATGTCGTGAAGAGGTCAGTCGAACGCATTGTTAGCACTAGCTGGTTGGTTAAAAAATTATGCCACAGTTGAAGTCAACCGGTAAACCGTAACATAATTTCGACGGAATATCATTTCTAATAAATTTACGCAGAACCGCCAAAATATCGGAACAACCCAAATCGCCGGAGTGCACTAAATCAACTAATTGGGCTGATTTAGTGGAATTAAGCCAGTTTACTGCAAAAAGCTTATTATACGTCATTCTGTTTGAATAATTCAATTCTAAAATAAATTGAAATATGTACGAGTACGCAAAAAGGTTGTTAATTTACGCTTCATGAATAAATCATCATCATCATTAATTGATCATTAATACGTTGCCGATTATTTCATCTAGCCAGCTAAAAATGCTCGGCATTGCTTGCAATGCTCGTAGTTTTGTATTTTTACACAACAAATACTCTTTTTTTAATGTGGAAAGGCGGCAAGCGAGAAAGCGGTTCACCTGATGTTAAGCGAGGTATCTGCAACTCGGGTTGCAGATGCAGTCTAAACTGTAAGTTTGTGAACTGTGGTAGTCACACACAAAAGTCTTTTGCAGGAATCCCATTCTTCCGGTCCGTTCGGGTAAGTACCACTACCTCATAGAAGAGCGGCGTGCAGTGGAAGTGTTGCAGTTTGCGTTTCGTCTGGTGAGTAAGGTAGCCGGGGCCCACTTTATTAAAAGGCGGCAACGCATTTGCAATCCTACGGGCGTTGCAATATCCATGGGCGGCGGATATCACTTATCATGCGAACCGCCAGCTCGTTTGTCATCATCTAACGTACATAAAAGTGGGGTCGGCTTCCTCACTCACCAAACGAAACGCACTAACTATATAACACTTCCACATAACGCCCGCTTGATAAAATCAAATATAGCTGTATATTCACTGTCAGAAAACCATGTAGCGAAAAGTGCAACAATTCGTTACCGCCTGACTCGCCCCCCGATTCAATGTCCTTTCACTTTGTACGACTGTTCTAAAGTGAGGTAATAAAGCTTTTAACAAGCTGTTGGGACTTAGAATTTAAGCCTTTATCGCTACCGGCCACTGGTGGATAGAATGGAAGAGCAAATGGATTCGATTATTTCCGCTTCATTGAATGCCTCCTCTTGATATTTCTACTGTCAAAGATTTATTTCTAATTATTTATTAGTTACTTATATATTAGGTTGAAGACAGTATCAGTTAAAACCAAAACAATTTTGCCTGTCGTATTTCCTGCTTAAAGAGGATACCTACGGAGTTTCGTTCCCCTGTTTCTTCTCCGTTAGAGGAATCACATTATAAAACGGTGGTAGATGTAAAAAATTACTATCCATTGATGAAATGTATATTTCTTACTTCGATGAATAAATGATTTGATTGTATTGATTGTATTGAGAGAATCTATTCCTTCGAGTTCACTATATTAACTTATATTTAATAATACTCCGAAGTATCGCGTTTGGTGGGAGTAAGTAATAACCACATAATACAAATTTGCATGAGTTGGGATATAATTTCGCATATAAATAAATACAATTATGTTTCATTGGGACCTTAAACTTCAGGGC
Source organism: Iphiclides podalirius (assembly GCA_933534255.1). NCBI lineage: Eukaryota > Metazoa > Arthropoda > Insecta > Lepidoptera > Papilionidae > Iphiclides > Iphiclides podalirius. The sequence continues at coordinate 9,616,252 of OW152834.1, forward strand.
GGGGCCTTAGAGTGTGTAAAATAATCATTTAAAAATTATTAAAATATGACCATGGATAACAGAAAATCGCTAATTATCATTTCAATTATAAAGGCTTTTTGAAATCAAATTTAGTTCTACCGGCTCAAGTCTGTCTCTCGCAAAATTTCCTCGTTGCGTCGTAATAATTTTTATCCCATGTTTTGTTGAAGAAAGACGCCATTCGCATGAGTCTATACTTTCTAAAATTTATAACTATTTTTAATAAAAGTGACGCCTTCAATTTACCAACCGTCATTCGATCTTCTGATTGACCTAGGCTTAAAAACTGTGTCAAGCACTTAAATTTCTTGCTCTTTCTCATGCATTCCTATGGGCTCCAACATTGTATACAAAATAGAAGATGAGTTCGTGTCGCAGTTGCCAAGGTATTGGCTTCGGCGTTGGCGGTCGTGGGTTCGGTTCCCACGCGTATTTGTGTGAGCAACAGATAGTTGTTTCGCGTCCGAGTTTTTGTCCGCGTAAATTTATGTTTGTAAAAAACGTCCTCACAACACATCATAATTTATGTCCTAAAGTATGGGCAATGTTTTTTTTAAATAACAATAAAAATACAGTAGTATATATGGCGTATTATTATATATATACAGGCATATTTATTTCTATATATACTCGCAACTGTCCTTATATTTATATTTTCATGTTAATAGATTTATATTCGTTTACTAATCCTACTTGATTAACGAATAATATTTATCAATACTCTCCGGTATTGTCGCTTCGGATAGCATCAAAAAATTGGAAAATAAATCCACACAGTAGTTAAAATCCAATCATACCCAATTTCCATGTCTGTTCAATTATTCTTTGTGCACACGAAATTTTCATGTTTTAACTTTTTATTGGAACGCTTTGCAGCACTCGATGTCACATGCGGCTGAAGTATTCGACGTTTTATATTTATTTTCCATTGTGTTCTCAAACATGTATAAACCATGAGCAATACTCAGTTTTTAGGGTTCCGCACCCAAAGGGTAAACGGGACTCTATTACTAAGACTTCGCTGTCTGTCTGCTGTCCGTATGTCACCAGGCTGTATTTCATTAACCGTGATAGAAAGTAAATTAAAAAATTATTTATTAAAATAAATTAAAAAAAATCACAGATGATGTATTTCTGTTGCCGCTATATCAACAAACACTAAAAAACAGAATAAAAAATATTTAAGTGGGGCTCCCATACAATAGACATGATTTTTTTTGGCAGTTTTAATAGATAATGGTACGGAACCCTTCGTGCGCGAGTCCGACTCGCACTTGGCCGGATTCATTCAGGATAATATTTAGGCTTCGGTTAGCATATGCCATGTGCGATGACGCATATTTCTCCTGTAAAGGATTATATTATTATCATGGTATTATGTGTAAGTAATTCGTGCGATAAGAAGGGTTCAAAATTATTTTACTACTTTAGGAATTCCACGCCAATCAACAAGACTTTTTTTTATTTTTATATCTTTTTAATATTTGTTTCAGTACTTTGCGGACCATGTTCGGTCGTAAATGTTATTTTATGAGACGGCATCTGTCGTTTTATACTGAAACGTATTAAAAAAAATGTTGTCTCTAGATTGTTTTCTTCGATGGAGGTTTAATCGAAAATGAATACAAGTAAACATAAAAGATTGGCATAAAATAATACAGACGTACATAATTTGGACTACAGTTCTCGAAAAAGTATTCTTGCTTTATTATCGTATTCGTCCACAAGTGACCCGGAAGTCCTTTGCAATTAGCATTTGGATTCTTAAAGATCAGATCTTGACCACCACTAAGGTAGCTCTAGCATAACAGAATCATCCTTCAAGCAACATTTTAAATAATATGATAAAGTATTCGGACTAACTGAGAACCCCCTTTTACGGAGTCGGTCAAAAAGCGACCGGAAACGCATCGATGTTGGGCACACCGCAGACCGGCTCGGTTAGCCCGTCGATGTCCCGACGCCATTAACATTTAATAACACAGCTAGCGGTTAAGCCAATCGATACGTCTGTCTAGGTCCAGCCCACATCCGAACATTCGCGGCCATTGGGGTGCAGGAACGATGAATTGCTAACCGAGAGCTGTGTACGCGGTGGCGCCGCGAAATATTATCAATATACTATGACATACTAGCTATCCGCCCCGGCTTCGCGCGGGTTCAATGTATTATTGATAAACCTTCCTCTTGAATCATTCTATCTAGTACAAAAAAACCGCATCAAGATCCGTTGCGTAGTTTTTAAGATCTAAGCATGCATAGGGACAGACAGACAGCGGGACAACTGTTGTCTACTACTTAGTGATTTTAAATCAATTTTGTAATGAACTGAAAACATGTAATACAAGTGGGAACTTAGTACACGCACCCACAAACTATATATATATATATAACTTTATCAGATAATACTAAATGTAGTATAGTTAAATACTGAAAATCTAACCTGCATAACCTAGGTGTCATTGTTCCATGGGTAATGGTTGTACACCATAACACCTTATGGTCTATTAACACCAAAAACATACGTTTATGTTAGGGTGTTCAAGATAATAATTCCACTTTGACGTTCTCATTTTTAAAACTAAAAATTATTTAATTTATTAAATTGTACTTGATGAAAAATAAAAATATTACACAAAATGTGCTAGAAACATTTAAAAGTCATCGACAAGGATGTTAAAATGACCAGTTTCCAGTTTTATGTCGCTTTGTGTTTAAGATCATACCGAAATTTATCAAACAAGGATCATAGTACGTAAAAATGTAATGTGATACTAAAATGAAAGGTATAAAATTTTAGTCTTACTATTCGGCACGTAAAACGCGTAGCAATTAATTATAGCACAACACTTGCTATGAAGACATCTAAGATTTAAAACTGGATCATCACAGGATGAATGAATAATACAAATATCTCACGTGCGGGGCCATGAATTTAAATCTCCGCTCCAACTCTCATGAGCTTTGAGCAAATTAATTTAGATTTCATCGGTGTGGAGTAATCTGTACTCGAGCAGCAGACAAGTTAAAGTAAATTAAAAGATTGAGGTTACGCGAACGTTTCAATGCTCTTACGTTTATAATAAAATGTTAATATGTAGATTTTGCTAAAAAATGTATTAGTCTGTTGAAAAATAGTAAAGAAAATTATTGCTTATAATGATTTTCTTTACTCAAAAAGTTCACTTTGTTTCCTGGAACTAATTCACGAATTATTTTGAGTTGGATATACTAATATTAATTATGTTTGGTTCGGTCTACCTTCGGTCCCATGAGTATAGATTATGTTGTGTTCGAGACATAGGGAATCCAAACCACAATTAAACGCGTTAATATTTTTATTTACACAAAATATGTTCTATATTTTGTTTGACAATAGATTAAAGTATAACAAAATAAATTTTACAGTTTTTTATTTTTATTTTATTTTATTTTTTATAGTAAATTAAATTTTATATATTTTTTAAATAATAAAATATTTTACAGGCAAATTTGGCCTAATTATTTTTTCTACCATCCATGTGTGTATTCGAGCAGCTTATAACCTACTAGTGGACCCAACAGGTAACATTTCGTAAAATCCGTTCTTTTTTTATGTGAGAATGTGACAAACGAGCTGGCGGTTCCCCTGATGTTATTTGATAACCACCTGCCCATGGACATTTGCAACACCCGTAAGGTTGCAGATTCGTTGCCACCTCTTAATAATGTGGGCCCTGGCTATCTAACTCACCAGACCAAACGCAGAAGTGCAACACTTCTACTTTACGCCAGTCTTCTGTGAGTTCGTGGTACTCATATTTCTCCTTCGTTTGAACATTATTAAAAAATTGTAACATAAACGAATGAATAAATGAATACGACATTAAGCGAGCTGCCTTTCCTTAACACGTTTAAAAATATTTTTTTATTCTTGTAATCAACCCTGTATTTTAAACTACAAGCCGATAGCTGGGATATACAAGGCGGAATATGCGATATACTCCACAGGACCACCGGAATTTAGCGTTACATAAATTTCGGCTTCAGTTTAGATTCGAACTCACGACCCCTGGCTAGTGGCGTGCAGTCCGACCGTAAAGCCAAACGTTCGAGGCACTTTACGACTATTGCGAAAGCGGAGATGCCACGAAACGTCCACTCCGTGAATTCCGAAGTGCGAGTCCGTAAATATACCGGTCAGTGTAAATATTGTGGTATATTCTCGAATGGAATTCTCGTCGGCCGAAGTTCGCATGTTAATACTTAAAGATATAATGAGCAACGTGCACATCCTTACTTCCTTACTAATATTATATAGGCGAATGTTTGTATAATATAGTTTACACATCAGAATAAGATAGAGGCTTTAATTTATATACATATTTTATGTACCTATATCTGTCTTTCTGTCTGAATGTTACGCCTTCAGCCTATTCTACGCAGACGTAGTCGCGGGCAGCAGCTAGTAACGTATATGTGGTTTGAGTTAAAAACTTTTTGCCATAGCAATATGGTTTAAATTAGCCAAAAATAGCTTTAACCTTACAGATTGTTTGGATCTAAGCTTAATTAAAAATAAAACAATGCGGGCGTAGAATTTTTTTTTATCTGCAAAAAATCATACAATTTATAGTTTCACGAGCGCAGAGACTGTAGCAGAAAATCAAAATTATTCCTAAAATTAGTATCCCCTTTTTTATAATAACTTAATTAAAATAAAAGCCTCTTGTCGCAGGAGAAGTACAGTTATCAATTCTGGATTTGAGTTTCTTTGTAGCACTATCGAGCATCACGTATTGATTTGATCATTCTGGAAGTTGATCTACGAGTACAATAAGCATGTCGCCAATCGGATACGAAAGACGAGACTTATCAATGACTAATCTAATTCAATCAGAAGTACAACTGGAAACTACCGTCACTCATCACACTCATAAAACCTTTTTGGATTTACTTTTGAGTGTTTTTGTGTGATTTTCGTTTATTTTATCTTTGGTGTCCAATAAAGTATAATCATTTATTCATTCATTCACATGCCTTCCGTTAAAATAAAATAACGGATGCGGCACCATACATAGGATGAAAGTAAAACATTATAAAATGTAAAAAAAGAATTGAGATTTAGTGGGAGACACGGAGAGAGGGATAGATAGTCTTTCGTCTCCCTCGTTTAACGTGAACTAATTGTCGAATCTAAGAATTTTCACTTCAAAATGTTTGACTTTCACTAATCGGGTCCCGCTCTTTCATCCGATGAGCGGATTTCAGAAGACCAAGGAATCTCTGGACGGGGGTAGTCAGTCAACATCAGATTGAGACGTTTCCTCGTTGGAAATCTTAAAAGATCAACAAATACCGTGAGCATTTCAATTTGAATTCCCGCTCCGTAACAACAGTCGTCTCATCGCTGAATTGTTCTGCGCCACGCGAAAGGTCGCAAGAACTCGTAGGCGCTCGCCGAGCTCACTCGACTGGTCAAACACTCCATTTTATCGGCGATAAACCGGGGATGCGCCTCCGCTCTTTTACAGCGCCCGAAACATGCTAGAAACAGCACCGCGGGGAAGTGACGGGCGAACAGGAAAACTCTCCGATCTCGTTCATATTGAAACAATCTCTCGCTTGCTCGGATCCAAAGAGAACGGGGGAGGAACTATTACATATAAATATATGCATTTTCTCTAATCTGAAGAGGGGAAGAGTAAAACTTGACGGAAGTAATCTATCTAATTCATAAAAATACTAGGTCACATGATATCCCACATATATCACGATATCAGAGAGATAATTGAAATCATTAGCTAATTCTTCACAGTATATGACTTGGATATATTTGCTTTGTTGCTTGTAGTTTAAACCACTCATTGCAACATTACATAATGTAAACCAAAGTGTAGACATTTAGATTATTATCTAGATCTATTATAATATAGATCTTTGACCATACTACAATCTTAAAGATGTCATTCCCATTACGTACAATGATTATTTATCACATACGCGTAACGGCCAATTCATAAATATATTGAAACTTAACCCTATTTTATTACAAACATGGCAATGATAGGTGAATAATACGTACACACCACGCGTGTGGTACGCGTGGTGTGTACGAACAAGAAGTGTGGTGAGAGCTAATAAAAGCCAGAAAAATAATTGTGCCTACTTTAACTTTACGTAATACCAAGATCCATGGATTAGATTTGACAGGTACATTCAAACCGCTTTACGAAATAGTACTGTTGGAAATAAATTGAAACATCGAATGGCAACACTGCAACGGGCTATAAAACGAGCAGCGCTCTCAATGTTCGGGCAGTTTTTCGTTGGTCGTTGTAGCGTGCTGAAGCTCTACCTGAATTAATAACTATTGTGTCGGTAGCGACAGAATTATAGTTCAACTTAACGGCCTACTGGCCATTAAGTACTTTTTAAAAAATCAGTTTTCGTTTCTATTTCTAACGGTATACTTATAATTTGACAGAGAATTGAACTGAGATTACGTGTCCCACAAACATGGACTGAAACCGCTGGACCGCGCCCCCACACAAGCGACCGACTTCTCAATACCCTCGCGGCACCAATAAAAACACTTTACTGCGCACTCACTCGTCCTCCACTCTGACGTTATCTTCTCCCTAATTAAACGGTCCGCCATTGGATTTATTGATAATAAAAACCCACGCCAATCTCGGAGGCAATTTGTCTAAAAGCACCACGCCGCGACGGCCGAGCAGAAAGAACTGCTAGCATGCTTCCTATTTTTTAGTACTTGACGAGCGAACGACTCGAATAAAAATTTTTGAAAGGACATATTCGATTGAAAATTGTAGCTTTTTTAGCTATATATATATATATATATATATATATATTGCTAAAACATAATCCACTTGAAATATGAACGTATATACCTAGTGACGAAGGTTAATACAGCTTCCCTACAAACTTAAACAATTCTCTTGTCTGTGCGTTCCATGAAGGAATCTTATCGGTATAATCTTAGAAGCATTCAAACGCATCCTTAATAGAGGATATGACTGACAGACGATTTGTCCCAGCAATTGCTTGATAATAAGTACCCATAAAACGGAATTGTTATAACGGAGCTGTTGTTATCTCGGCCGTTCGGCCATACTCGTCGAGATTGAACGAGCAACTCACATTTGCCAGACAAAGGAGGTGGCTTGAAAGGAAGGTGACATAAAAACATTTTCTGCATCCTCATTTCATAAGGTGAGATAGAGACTGAGCCCAGGCTAGTTATATATGTGTATATAATTGAAGTGATCAAAAATAAAAATAACTACAGAAAACTAAAGCTTGAAAAGTTTTCGTCTAACTTCAAAATTTATTTAGATTTCTTTTTTCATTTTCATTTTGTTTTTGCAGCGAGATAACACCGGCCACTAAAAAATTAGATCAAGCCCTAAAAGAAAAGGACGGCAAACGAAAGTATATAATTTTTGTTTTATCTGTGCACCGGTTTATTTCAATGTCTCGCCTTTCGTAACTAGACGGCTTTCTGTCGGGGAGAAACACTCCAGGCGGCGCAACCGACATCGTTAATTGTTCAACGCTTTGTGTTTTTTTTTTTCTTCGCGTTGTATTGTTTTTGTTCTTTTTTCAAATCTCTCACCCGTGAAACCTCCTTGCCCTTCAGGAGCCTTGTGTTCTCTCTACAATTCGATAGACTCTTTATGATTATAGAATAAATGTAACAATTTGAAAATGGAAAATTCTTTTTTTCTTTTTAATTTTCTCTGTGGTATTGAAAAGAAATGAAAACAAAATACGAAATGTGATCAAAAAAGACAAGTCTTAATTTTTTTTATATTCATTATTCATAATATTTTTATTAATATTTTTTTATAATTATATTTGAATAATGATTGCGTATCATTGACTGAAACAAGTCAATATTTGATTAAATTGAATTGACTAGCTTCTATGAGAACTATAGACGAAATGTAGTTTCTTATGATTTTTGTTGACTTTTTATTTTCCGTTTACAAGCGATAAATGTTAAAAATTAAAATAAATTAATAAAATTAAAGCAACGATTACACACGATAGTATAATAATAAAAAACTTTTATGCGAATGGATTTGATCATGGAAGATATTCGCAGAGGTGGTTTACCTGTTGGTGGATGATTGCCGTCGCCAATAAATCCACAACACTTATTACATAACGGATATACATACTTTATCACAAAATATTTTTCCAGTTGTGGGGATCGAACCCACACCCTCTGGCACAAGCGGCAGGTTTACTACCCACTAAGCCAAATGGGCAAAAATTTACTGATTATACGAAAAAAGAACGCTTAAATAACTGTAGTTCTGTCGGTCAGATTATATCCTTATTTGAGCCCATTCATTGGACCAACGCAAAGGTTGCCTGGAAGAAATTACTCTTAGTAATAAGGCCGCCCATTGTTCCCATCACTTCTACATTAAGTTTTAATTTTTGTTTGTTTTATTTTTGGTAAGCAATAAAGTATTCATATGTAAGTAAGCAATAATTCATTCATTCATTCAACGCTGTTCTGTAGCTGCGTCAAAATATTTTAACAGTGAGCGAAGCCAATAAGCTAAATGAAACAAAACAATCAAACGCATGCCGAAATTCTTTAGTGGACGATTGATTTAAATAAACAGCCAAGTATGAGTCGAACTCGTACACGAAGGGTTCCGTACTATTATCTATAAAAACGGCAACAAATCATGTCTGTTTTTGGGAGCCTCACTTAATTTTTTTTATTCTGTGTTTTAGTATTTGTTGTTATAGCGGCAACAGAAATACGTCATCTATGAAAATTTCAACTGCCTAAATATGACGGTTCATGAGATACAGCCTGGTGACAGACGGACAGAGAAACAGCAGAGTCTTAGTAATAGGTTCCCACCCTTTGATTACGAAAATACATCGAAACGCAAGCTTAAATTCTTTAGTGGTCGATTGATTTCCCAAAAATCTATCGGCGCACACATGGCTTATGCATACGTACGTACCGAATGCTGCCACATTTTCCACCTTTAGCAATTCCATCGGGATCCGACTGTAGCGAATTGCAATCTATCATAAGAGGATTACCGGCCCGATGCGAGTTTGGGCACAACACTACAGCGCCTTCCGTTCGTTTTAGGAACAAAAACCGGCAGTTTAAACTGGAAATACACAGTTTCAATGAGCAGGCCGTTTGAAAGCACGTGGGGGTTGCCCAAGTACAGTGATCATTCTTCTTAATAAAAGGCAGAGAAGAAAACTTCATTCATCATCGTCATTTCAGCCTGTTTGAGCACTGCTGAACACAGGCCTCATGCCCAGACTGCCACTAAGCACGATCCTGAGCCCCCTGCATCCATCGACTTCCCGCAAATTTGATGACGTAGTCACTCCACCGTTCAAAAAACAAAATCTTTCTCGATATTTATTATACCGTTAAGTTAAACATTTTGTATTGCAAAGTAATATAATATTGTAAACCTGTATTGTTTTCAACTAAAATGTATTATTTAACTGCTCTATTGAACACCATAGAGTGAAGGGGCTTTTACTGAGCTAGCACGCTTCCATCAACGGCTGCATGGCCATTTACCATCAGGTGGGATGCCAGTCAAGCGCTGGTCTGTTCCATATAAAAAACACCAATGCGTCAAACAACAGTTCTTTTTAACATAACAGCTTCTAATATAAATAAAACACCCGCTAAACGCAGTTTTCCTAAATTTGATCCCAGATAACGCTCCAAAATCCCATCGGGACCGGGACACGATAGACAATCAAGCTTTCTTTCTCCCATATTTGCGCGTCCATGGCACAATGGCGCCGGATAAATATTTTTGGGCATACAGCGCGCACCCCCGATCGGAACGCAGATGCTTTGACGCGGATTTGGAGTTTGCGAGGGCACAACCCTCCCAGACGGACGTATCGATTTTTGTACTCGCTGCTCACCCCCTTGTTAAGGTCTATTATTATTGAATACGTGGCGACGAAATGCCGAACCTCGAACCGTTATATACCCGTACATCCTTTTTCCGTTTTTAATTTGTTATAGTGGTTGCTGGTAGATTTGTGTTGCGGCGTTACTACCACCGGCTTTATTAAGTCGTTAGACGTGACAGGTGACAAGGTTGTCATCGTAAAACAGGCGATATGTGAGCCAGAACTCAACTGAGACAGTGACAGACTTATTGGCACACGCCACTGAAACATTCGCGACCTAAGATAATGTGAATTTGCGTGTGCAAACATCCGGTGTAAAGCTCAGTGATTGTAGTAAACAAGAAAAACTATAAAAAACAAATGAAAAACTTTCACACAAACACTGTTTAATGAGTTAACTAATGTAATAGAAAATTACTGATAAAATATAGCTACGATAATAAATAAAAAATTTTTGAACCATTGTTTCGTCTACAAAAAGTAAACAGGTCGTTCATGGGGCAAAGTGTGCGCATGTATAATAAAATCCCACAGTCAATATTAAGTCTGCCACTTGATGAATTTAAACGAAAAATTACAAGTAAACTTTGGCCAAAGCCTATTATACTATTGCGAAATATCTTGACGACCCCAATGTGTGGGGTTAATACTGTTGATACTCACGTAGGCTAAAACAAGGCTATTATACCTGTACTATTATACCGTAAACTACTAACTACTATTATATTGTAAACTGACCTTTTAAAAAAGAGCAACTTGCCGGTTTCTTCTCAACAGAAACCGCTTTCCGAACCGGAGGTAACTTACGAACGTGTTAATTTCTTTGTAAAATTTTGACATTTCATAAGAACGCGCAAGTGTCTATGTGAATAAAGATATTTTATTATTATGTTGGGATATTCATTTGTTTTCTCGTCTGGTTGGGTTAATAAATAAAAAATAAATATTATTATTAACCCACACTATACCACAGATCAGGTTTATGACTAGTCGTCTTTCAAGATTATTCGCTCACTACACATGGACTATTACCCCTCTAATCCCTACTAATATTATAAATGTGAATGTAAGTTTGTTTGTTACGCTTCCACGCCAAAACTACTCAACCGATTATCATGAAACTTTGTACACATATCCTTAGAGGTATCAAAACCGGCCAGGTGCGAGTCAGACTCGCGCACGAAGGGTTCCGTACCGTTATCTATAACGGAAAAAAAACATGTCTGTTGTATGAGAGCCCCACTTAAAAAAATATTATTCTGTTTTTTAGTATTTGTCGTTATATCAGCAAGAGAAATACATCAACTGGGAAAATTACAACTCTAGCTATCACGGTTCATGAGATACAGCCTGGTGACAGACGGACAGACCGACAGACAGACAACGAAGTCTTAGTAGTAGGGTCCCGTTTATCCTTTGGGTACAGAACCCTAAAAAGGACAGGATTGTTTCTATTAAAAAAATATATGAAAAAAAATATTTATTTAAGGCCTTCACCGCGAGCGAAGCCGCGGGCACAGCTAGTATCCTATAAATATTCTATAAATATGTAATTATGGCTTCCTTTTTTGATGAAAATTGAAAAACTTTTCTTTGGGCCCTGTAGGGAAGAAGACGCTTTGTAAATAACGTAACTTTTCCTTGTTTTAAATATCTCAGGGACGATCAGTCTTCATAATGCGCACCTCCCGTACTCGCTCCGTATTCTTTCATTCAATTACAACATCGCGTGATATGAAATCCAGTGAATATTCATATTTAATTAACGTTGTTAACGGTAATTTTATTCAGGCACATAATGTATTTTATTCCACCCTATATTTACTTCATTTCTTGCAATTCAGCTGCAAGTTGTTCAATATCTCTAGGGTAGCAATTTAATAAGATCGTCAAGTTATGTTCATTTAATTTATAGAAGACTAACTTTTCGCCCGTGGCTTCGCTCGCATTGAGGCCCTTAAATAAATATCTTTCTTTAAAACATATACATGTTTAAAAAAAAAATCCAATTAAAACATAGTCTATGTCCTTTCTCAGGCTCTAGACTATTTGTGTACCAAAATTCATTTAAATCGGTTCAGTAGTTTTGGCGTGAAAGCGAGACAGACAGACAGAGTTACTTTCGCATTTATAATATTAGAATAGAAGTATGGATGTCATAGAAATCTTGACGCTTTTTAAATTCTTCACAATCAATGTAATATAGTAAACATTTCTAAGTTCTCAAGGACTTTCTGGTTAGTAAGGAAAGCTTTAACTAAGCAAAAGAAGAATCAATTAATTTCTATACTTTACGATTAATATATCCGGAAAAATTATACTTATATGTTTGGAATCGAACCCAGGACCCTTGGGCGCGCGAGTTATCGCGTCTTTTTAAATAAAAATTAACATCCAATTGATACTTCCGCATGGGAAAAGATCATAAAGATCAAAAAGGGAAAAGAAAGAGGAAGGTTAGAAATGATCAAATCGAATTTTCGGAGGCACTGTTAGCGTTTCGAACTAGCGGTATTAAAATTGACTCAGCTCATCAATTAATTTGTTAATTAGTTTCCCGACAACCGGAGAACTGATTGGATGATAATTGGATTGGACAATTGGCATGTGAATATTTTTGAGTCATGCGGAACAACACACTTGTATTAGTATTTTGTGTGAAAGAGGTTTGTGTGGTAGTAATTCTCAACGACTACTGTGATCTAGAAAGGACTATTGTAATCTTCCCTTCGAAAACATTGCCCCATACACTGTAGGATAACTTTATCCTGTGTTGATAGGACGTTATACAGAAATAAACTTTACTTTTTTTACGTCCACCACCCAGACACACAAACAAAGTTATGCAAAAATTTATATAGGCTTAATTTAAGCTCTTATTGAAAACAGAGAACTCTATTTAGAACCAAATCAGTTATCATTATGGGTCACGCAAATAGGTGTCCCGTGTGGGAATCGAACCCACGACCCCCGACGCTAAAGCCACGGAGTCATCTATAACTATGAGTAATATATCAACATGTGGACTATCTTTTTGGCGCGTTGAAACAATTTGTCATAACGCAATGGTCGACGAGGGCGTAATAGCTTTGATAATGAAGCGGCGAATATTTCACGGCTAATGGACGCCCCATCTTGGGTCGTCGTTTTTACGCTGCGTTGGGCGAAATTATCACTTTCAACGTTCGACCATGATTAAGCAGCAGCCTGGATATGAATTTTCGTCTGGATTTTGAAGCCAATTTGGGGATAATATTAAATTTCGATATAAGTAACAGCCTGTATAATGGTCCCACAGCAGGGCATATTATTGAAGAAGAAGAAGAAACGTTTATTTTATTACGTTATTATTGAGGAGGATAACCCACCACGCGACCCCACTGCCAATTGGCAGACTTCACATATCTTAGAAATATATTTTTTTCCGTTATAACTTCGAAAATATATGTTTTCCTCACAACTGACCATGTCTAAGTACACTTTTGCACTTTAACAAAGCAGTACAGCACTTAGCGTTGCAATGAACAATTATTGAGCTCAGTTTGCTCGATTATACTAAATTGAAAGCGATCGTCCGAATACTAAGAACTGAAATATTGATATTAATTACAAAAAAAAAAGTATAAAAAATTTATTCGATATAAACGAATATTTTATAATTAATCGCTAACCCGGAATAATGTATCTCACAACAGTCCCTTAATTCGAATTTGTCGACAGTGTAATATTTTCATTGTTCACATTAGTTAAAACCATGCAATGTAAATTCGCAACGCTTAAACAATAAGTGTGCTGAGATTTGTGTGCCTAGTAAGATAAAAAAGAAATCAAAATCAAATCTATTATCGTACCATAGACATCGATACAACGGAATTTTTAAATACTCAACGAAGTGTTTTTTTTTTTACTATTCGTTTACAACACCTATTTATTTATAAAATCCAGTTATTAATTTAATAGATCCAAAAGATTCATCGCCTTTTTTATATTGAAGACATGTTCAAAGGATACAAATTAAATTAAAACTTCAAGTACTGTCGGTTTGTACGGGTGCGTGGCAAGCGCTCTCAACGCTAGTGTGTCAACAGCTTTACCCACGCCGATATTGGAACTGATTTGCTCTATATTGAATTTAATCGGAGCACGTATTTTGAAACCTCACGAAACTTTCTCCGAACGATTACACATTTTTATTATAAAATGTATTTGAAAATATTTGTAACTAGCTGCTGCCTGCGACTACGTCTGCGTAGAATAGGTTGAAGGTGTAACATTCAGACAGAAAGACAAATATACATAAAATATGTGTATAAATTATAGCCTATGTCTTATTCTGATGTATAAGCTATATTATTGTATAATGTCATTAAAATCTAATCAGTAGTATTTGCGTGAAAGAGTAACAAACATCCATCCATACATACAAACATTCGCCTTTATAATATTAGTAAGGATATTGATATTTTGCATAATGCCAGTTTTGAGATTCGTAAGCTATTTTTTAAATTTAAATTTCAGGGCATATTTTTACACAATGTTATCTAATCCCAAACTGAGCAAAGCTTGTACTAGTTTACCGACAATCATACTTAAGCATACTTTTACTTTGTAAATATGCATACATATTATAACTATATAAACAACCAGACATTAGAAGAACACTACGTTCATAACGCAAAACTTTCCAGTAGTGTGAGTCACCATTTCGTATTCAAAAAATGCCTTAATCAAAATAAAAGATTGGTATTATTTATTTCTTGAGGAATATGTATTAATATATTTATGCTATTATTAGCTTTTGCAATTATTTAGACTTTCTAAAGCGAGCTATTAAAATTTAGTCTCTTTAAATTTAATTCGTAATAGAAAAACGCAAAAATAACCCCCAAATCTCCTATCGAACTGGTTCATCATCACCCATTTACACTTGCGACACTGTGATTGTTACTAATGGGTAACAAGTTTTAATAAACTTTTTACTGTTAAATATTTGTGAAGATATGGAATGACGGACGACCCGAATGGTGTAGTGGGTAGTGGGCGGCGTAGTGTTTTTCTAGTGTCTGGGTGTTTCTATATATATAATATGTATTTATTTACAAAAGAAAAGTATGTTTAAGTATGTTTATCAGTTTTCTAGTACCCATAGTACAAGCTTTGCTTAGTTTGGGACCAGAAAATGTTGTGTACAAATGTGTCCTAAATATTTATTTATTTATATTTATTTATATGTAAAAATATCGAACAGCACGGGAGTAGGGGCCCACTACGAAGCGCGGCCACTCTACGCCGCCGAGTTCGGTTAATTTGCACTTAGCGCGGAATGTAGGCGACGTGCGGAGATTAAAACGTGCGATGACATATTGTGACAGCCACAGGCGATCGTTTCTGATGACGTCATAGATTGCTTCTTCTAGCACCTATCAACGTCCTAACGATTTTATTTTATTTTTCTTTACTAAGTACGCCAACAGCAAAAAATCTATAAAAATAAATAAGATAAATACTTCAAATTCTTCATGAAATTTATTTCGAATTTCTTTTTAATACCACCATGTCTTATTCATATGTGAATTTATTTAAGCATAAAAGAATAGTTTAACTTTTTTTATGTGAAAAGTTGCCAAGCGAGCAGACGGTTCACCTGATGCTTAGTGAATACCGCCGCTCATGGACGTCTGCTACACTCGATGGTTGCAGATGCGTTGGCAACGTTTTGAAAATTGGGCTCCGGCCACCTCACTCACCAGACGAAACGCGAAAGTATTATACTTCCACTTTACGCTGGTCTTCTGTGTGGTCGTGGTACTTATCCGGACGAGCCTGCCCATTCGTGCAACAGCCGAGACTGTTTCGTGGTCCTAACACCGTATGGCCACAGTTTAACTACAATTAATGCAATATAAAGTTTTAAGGAAAAGTAATAGCTCGATTTCTTTATGTTAAGGAAGGAAAAGTAGATTGTTCTTGTTGTTCTATAAGATTTTTTTTGTGACTAAATTCTTTGGACGTCGACAATGCAACGAAACCCGTTACGGCGATGACGCGTTTGTATAGAATCCGATTTTAAAATATATCGCTTTATGTAATAACTAGCTGTGCCCGCGACTTCGTCCGCGTGGAATTTAAAATAAAGAACGTTTCTAAAATAAAAGTAGCCCAAGTTACATCCTTATTACATCAGCTATCTGCCAGTGAAAGTCCCATCAAAATCAGATAAGCCATTTCAGAGATTAACTGGAACAAACGTCTGTTTGTAGACAGACAGACAAAAATTGTAAAAAATGCTATTTTGCTATATGTACCATGTAAACATCTATTTGCATTTAGGAAAAAGCGGTTATTTTCATTTTACAAACAGACACTCTAATTTTATTTATATGTATGTGTACATAAACGTTAATATTATTATTATGTATGTACGTATCTGAACTATAATAAATTATTTATATTTTTTTTGGTTTTAAAGATTTTTTTTAGCTTTACTTCAACCGCGTGTAAAGGCCGCGTGCACGATTTTTTTTTATTATAACGAAAACAATTTGTAGAGCGAAATCATACAGTTAAAGACATAAGTATTTTTCAAGTAAAATGGTGTGACGAAAGCAGACGGTCTAATGATGTTAAATGATTACCACCGCCAATAGACTAGATGTCGATGACCCACCCGTAGGGCTACAGATGCGTTGCAAACCTTTAAAAAAGGGACATAAGGTTACCTCACTCACAAGGCGAAACTCAAAAGTGTAATGCCTCCACTTTACGCCTTGGTACCCGGACCAGCCTGCCCATTTGTGCAACACTTGAAGTTGCTACATACCCCTACCACAAAAAAGGTCTTGCAACGTATAAAATTGTATAGCCCCACTCTAGTAAACACTTCACTCATTAAAAGTGAGTTCAGAGAGGGCTTGCCTAAAAAGTTTTCGTCAATAATATAATTAATCAACTGTCTACTTCTTACATTTATACGATACACATACAGCAGATTTTTAGGCCTTTTCTTCCACTGAAGTCATCTTTTATGTACACACTGAAAACCTATTTACCATAACCTTTGAAAAAATACTTTGAATTCGCTACGGGAGGAGCTACAGGAGTAAACCAACCAGCAGGCTCGTGGAGTATTGCTACGAGTATATCGAATAAAACTTTTCTTCGGTTACGGTTGCTTCGGAGCCCTAAGGATTACAAAGTTTTCAAACTTTACTGCCTTCAATGCTCTTCAACAAATACCTAACACATCAAAATCAAAAGGTAATAAAATGTCGACAACCGTTTCATATCTCCATGACAAACAGTACAATAATTTTATAATTAAGACAAGATGATTTCAATGGGTTTTAATAAAAATAGCCTAAAATTGTGGTGTACTTTAAACGTCATAAAGTGGCATCTTATTCCCTATGAAAAAGAGCTTTTTCGTTTTTTGTTTTTCCATTTTTTTAAATGCAATACAGGTTAATATTTTTAAATACTTCAAATATTATTTTTTTTGTCCTCTTTCTATATCCCCGTTCTATAAGCAGGGAAGCGCATATTTAGCAGTATTTGCATGGGCGCCTTTCTACATATCGTCCGTGAACCATCGTATAATTAACGTAGTCCCCGCTTCTAGAAATTTCGCGTCACGTACCCAGCATCCATACACGGCGCGGTCCAGATGACTCCTCTGCACTCCAATTGCAGCGCAGATGGCTTTACGGGGACGCTGCGGTTGTAGCGAGGGCCGAACCCTCCCAGACGGCCGTATCGATTTTTGTGCTCCCAGCTCACCCCTGTGTTATGGTCCCGTTATTATTAAATATAAACGCGAACAGTATCGACGGACGCAAACGGGGATTGGGTTCCGCGATCTGTTTGAGTTGAACCTTTGTGTGTGTGCTTGTATTGGTATGTGTATGGAATATGGAAGCGCACTACCGTATAAATAAAGTTTTAACGATATTCTTTATTTATTACAGTTACTTTTAATCGTCGAAAGTAATGCAATCTATATATATATATATATAAAAATGAATTGCTGTTCGTTAGTCTAGCTAAAACTCGAGATCGGCTGGACCGATTTGGCTCATTTAGGTTTTGAAATATTTCTGGCAATCCTAGGAAGGTTTAAACAATGAGAAATTATGGAAAAATTGTATGGAAAACCGAAATAGCAACAATTTTATTTTCCCATACAAACTGTTCCTACCTGTCAAATATTTTATGCGTGCGTTCCGAATTCTTTTTCTATGTGTTCAGATTCTTTAATTCCCTAGAAATAAATTATATGGCAAAATAACGTTTGCCAGGTCATCTAGTAAATAATAAATATAACCTTTGAGCGTCTTTTTATGCTCCCTTTAAAAATGTAATGTAACCAGTGGTTGGCTTGTGTCTAGAACCGATTTTACATTTAATTAATTTAATAAACAATTATTATTTATCAATTATGGTGATGTCGGCCGTAGGTAATAAAGCTTTCGCGTATTCACACGCAGGATTTTTCTTAAATCTGCCATCGTAGACGGAGATATAGCTTTATTGAAAACACAGGAGAAACATAGTAATTCAGTAAAGGTGACAATATCAGCATTTTGTCGACGGTGTTCAATAATCATAATTTAAATTGTATTATGACGTCATTTTATCATCCTAGCATAGCACAGGCCTGCGAATAGACAGACTAGAATGAACAGACAGAAAATTCCGCAATTATTTAAATAGCCTAGATAGCTCAATACATAAGTTCCTTATGTATTGATTTATCAAGGTGGTGTTGAAAATAATTAGTTGTACAATCCGTTTTAACTGCTGCCTAAATCCTGTACGTAATAGGATGCGTATCGTGTTACATAAAAATAGGAATTAGATATAAATATTTATCCAATTACACTCATTTGCTTTCAAACCAGTAATTTATAATCCCGAGATAGTAGTCGCGAGGGACCAAGCTTTAACATACACCTTTTATGTATGCCAAGAACAATCGTTTAGACAAAGATCCCTATTAACAACCTATTCCCGATCGCACATTCATTATCATTGCACAATCGATAATAATCATACGACCATATTACCGTCGGTGGACGTGTAAAAGCAATGATGCTGTTCAAATTTGAACTTTAAAACGCTGGCGATATGAAACACGGATGTGTATTAATAGTTTGAGCGCTGCAAGTGTAGAGTTGCAAAGACGTCGTCAGGCGCAACGAATCCTTCGACAATGTTGCGTTTGCCACCAGTTCGTCTTTGTATCGTAAAAATGAACCTTATCTTTATGAAGATAAGGACAAACGTATTTATTCATGTTATTCGTTATCCTTGTTTTACTGAAATACGTATTATTCGTCTCATGGCGTCTCCACGGTCCACTCTTCCGTCCAATTAGGGCATCGGTGTCATGAATATTCATTTGGCGATAACTAGAGCGCAAATTGTATAATAATTACTCAGTTGTGAATTGTATTAGAATAATACACGAAGTTAAGTAATCCCCAGGGTGGCTTCTAATTTCGGGTCCCCGTATTTAGCATATTCAAATCGGACTCGTTGGAGAACATTGATAATTTTTCAGTGATATAATTATATGAAATAGCAGAAAGTCATTTAATAGGAAAGAAACTCCTAGACGCTGATTAGGTTTAGAATTTATTCTCATAAAAAACACAAAGTTTCACATAAAATGAGATACGTTAAAGGATACGACATATAGTTCATTTTAACCTCTTTAGCATTGTGGAAGACAAAAACAGTAATATTACTTTGGGGGTAGATGAAAGTATAAAATATCAATAAGCAAGTTGCGTTAAGTTATTCAAAACACTACCCCACTTTCTCTGATGTACAACGTAGAGCTTATCCGGAAAGAGCTGTTGCACGAGTGGACAGGTCCGTCCGGGTAAGTACCACGACCTTACTGAAGACCGGCATGAAGTGGAATTACTAGTGATTCTAACTTGCGTCTAGTGAGTGAGGTAGCCAGGGTTCACATTATTGTAAGGTGGCAACGCATCCGCAACCCTTCAGGTGTTAAAAATGAAAGTAACAATTTTATTGATGCGAGAGATTCGAACTCGAATTGCTCGAGTTTACTAATTTATAAGCGAGTGTCCCGTATACTGAGTTAAAATTTCGAAGTTATGGATAGTTACGGTGGTAGGGCCACGGAGCAGCCTCAGCTGCACGAATGGGCAGGCTCGTCCGTGTAAGTACCACGACCTCATAGAAGACCAGCGTAAAGTAGAAGTATAATATCGCATTTCGTCTGGTGACTGAGGTGGCCGGAGCCCAATTTTCAAAAGGTTGTCAACGCATCTGGAACCCTCGGGTGTAGCAGATGTCCACGGGCGGCGGTATTCACTTAACATCAGGTGAACCATCTGCTCGTTTGGCAACATTTCACATTAAAAAAATTACCTTAATAGCGTAAGGATAAGTAATAGACAGTCATTAAATATCGTCTTAAAATTTATAAATCATTAAGTTGTTGAAAACAGTTATTACTGATTCTGAAAAGCTGGAAACAAACAAACGAGCATTAAGCTCACATTTAAATTTCAACTCAAATGCAAATTAGCACTAAAAAAAACATTATTCATATTTTTTTAATTCGGAAAAGCTGAAAACAGTTATCAACAAACTCATGCGCTTAAATCACCGTCGCTTGTTTACGTTGGGGACGTTATGAGCTGACAACCCTAGCATTCTCAACGTCGCAGTGTTTAACACGTCGCGTGTAGTTTTCTTACAAATTAGCTAGTACTTGCCCATCTTACTATCCTTGTCTACCCCATTAGCGTTGAACGCGAACCTAACATTACGAACTGACTATGGGTAGAACCTATGTATGTATTATCAACCCGATAAGTGGCGTTAACATAAACGAACAATTTAGAGAAAATTACAGATCGGGTTCAAATTACAAGCTGCGTTCAGTATCGCGTTTTAAAGCACTTTAGCCCTCGTCGGTTGGAGTTCATTTCAGCTAATTAATTCAGCCGACAACGTTGTAATCGATGCACCGCTCCGTACGTATTATATGCAACTGCAGTTCGGCTAGACCAGCGTCGGAGATGTTTTTTTTTTTCTCTTTGTTACAAACATTGCCTGTTATTGTACGATAACATTATCCTGTGCTGTAGGGACGTTTTTATTACATAAATTTCACGTGGACAAGCACCCAGATCCGAAACAATTATCTCGCAAATAGGTGTCTGCTGCGAGAATCGAACTCACGACCCCCGACGAAACCTTGGCAGCTGCGCCACGGAGTCTTCTGATTTGAAAGTATTTAATTAGAATATGAGTTTGAAATATACTGTCGAAAAATTTCGGTGCTGCGGGATTCAAACCTGCGATCTCTGAGTGAAGCGTCCAAACGCTGTAGCGAACTCAGCTAAGCGGTCGAAATCCTTACGGAGCGAAAATCTCGAAATTTTTCTGCTTTATGGATATAAGCAATGCTTGGCACATTAAGCTCGCATTTAAATTTCAACTCCAATGCAAATTAGCACTAAATATAACATTAATCATAAGTTTTTCATCAAATTGAATTAGTACAGTAAATTAGTAGAGACCTTTAGATTCTATTGAAGAAGAACTAGACTATCGAAGACTTAATTTCATTATAATAAACGACGGTGCCATCTGAACGATTATCACCAACCGTCGACAGGATCCGAAAATATCATTATCAACGTTTCATTGGATAAGCATCCGATTAGTACACATATGTAGCGAAACGCATAATTAGTACTTCGACTTTACGCTTTTCTGTGATGAGACCGTAATAATTCCAAAGCCGGTCCATTAATGCAACGGCAGGACCTGCTACGTGGCTCTTAAACAGTGAGATTTATTTATACTATATTCTACAAGATCTTTACGCTAAGGCGAATAAACGACGAACTTTGTGCTTAGCACCAATTAATCTAAGAAGCGAGACATTATGTGCAGATGTAATTCAAACATCATTATTTAGACAACCCGGTTAACAGAAATACATATTGTACATTTACCTTCATGAAGACACGTAAATAAATGAATGTATTAAACAGTTTCTGCCTAATTTGAACAGATAATTAACTATACATTGATGAAGTAGGCGTGTTTGTTTTTAAAACTAAGTAATTATTTATTTAAGCCAGTGATATGTATTCTCGAAAGCGACGTGTCCCAGTCAAACTTATCCCAGATGTCATTCCTAGACTCGTTACATGTAGCAATAATTGCCTAAATATGTGTATAAAAATATATAATACGCTACCTAAATAATCTATATCCTTTGTTGTACGTAAACGTTTTACAAGCTTAAATTTCACGTAATATCCAGATACGAAAAAACTATCTGTGAGTCACACAAATAATTGTCCCGTGCGGGGATCGAACCCACGACCCGCGACGCCGAAGCCAATGCCTTGGCAACTGCGCGACGGAGTAATAATTTTTTATGACTTTAAAGTATTTTTAGTACAGTCGTCAATTGTTTGTTTCCTCGATCTATTATCAATACTTCACTTTGCATTCGACATTGCCGATTTCCGATTTACCCCGTTAGATGACACGTGGCGAGACGCTATTCATTTGCGTTTTTAATCTCAATCGCCGCGCTCACGGCCGCAGCGCCATTTCCCTAAACTAATTACAACGAACTCAGACATTCATTACGGAGACGCCGAGAGCGTTTCAAGGAGCGATTTATGCGTCTGAGAAATTTCCCCCGACTGCAATGGCGGTAGAAGCGTCGGTAATGGAATGAAATGCATAAATCCAGAAACTGGAAGGTAAATAGTGCGATACACTTCTGTCCGACGGAATCATTATTTCTTTCGTCTAAAAATTAGGTTGGCAAATGAGATTTTCGACCACGTCCAACATCGGTATAGTTGCAGTCGTTACCAGCTTTTGTGAGGGTTAGTAAATGAAAAAAACATAATAAATGAAAACATTATTTATTAATATATATATAGGTTTACAATTGATACAATACTAACCCCCACACTAGGCGCAGTCACGAGAAATTCCTTGTGACGAGGTTTTATTTTGCCTATTAACTCTGTCCGAATCTCAATTTTACTAGCAGGTAATTTTCGACATTAAAATTCTTATTTGTGAGTCTTGTTCTCTTTTCGAATTTCAAAATCCCAAACATCATCCCAACAAAGGCCAGTCAGCTGCTAAGATATGAGGCCAATAAATAGTCGAATAAATTTTTAGCCATTACCGAAGTAAAAAAATATTGTTTTTCATTGTAAATTTTTGTAGATAAATGAACAAAATCTTTCGGCGCTGCGGGACTCAAATTCTTTGTAAGGTGCTGTAACCAAAATTGCTATCGGATACTACATCTGATTACTTGATTCTGAAACTGTGATTACTTTTACGTATTTTCTCGCGTTTAATTAAAATACGAATTCCCACAATTTTGAATACACCACCTTCCCGATAAGACGGACCGAATTTTGTGCACAGAATTTCACATAGTAACGTTTAGTATCTGTATCAGACAGATCTATGGACGGCGAAACGTTAGACGTCTGCGAGCGCGTCGTGGATCCAGACGAGACGCGGAATGACGCCGCAGAGGGTTTTAGAGATTTGCAATCCGCGTACGCTTCCTCTCGCAGGCGGGAAGCCGCCACAGGTGTCGATCGATGCGTCGCGACGCCGGCCGAGGGGGCGTCGAATGCCGGCTGCGTGCGACATACCCGTACAACACAACGCTACATATACCGCGGCTGCACCCGCTAATTTACGGAATACGCTACAGTGCATTTGTTGCGATCAATGTGCTCTGAACCCGCGCGCCCTCTATGCTAGCGATTGTCTATCTTTCGAAAAAACAAATACTCGTATGTGTTCAATATGTCCGGTTCTTTTGTTGACTTTTTCGCTTATGAAGCGGTCTTTTGACGTTCAAAACATGTTGACGTTCGTTCCTGACATATGTATGAACATAACAACAACTTAAGGGACCGTTTTGTAAATATTTTGTCTTAGAGCAGTGGTGGATTTACACATTTGCCGCCAATAGGCTGTTCAATTTTTGCCGCCCCTACTTACCTCTGAAACTCAATACCCTAGTTTGTAATCATGTTAAATACATTTGATAGATTGATAGAATTATCAATAAAATTTCAACTTTTTGATTTTGTTTCTAGATACGAGAAATAGTTTTTGCTAATAATAAATCTTATAATAAATAAATCTAATTACAGGACGGGGTAAGGTATGCCTTTTAAATACTTATACCAATATATGAACACAGCTAACACAAAATAATGTTCATTTCGTGAAACGTTGCTAATACTTTTTTAATTGCAGTTACAGTTCAAAAATAATACGAACAATTTCTCTATTACATTTTCTGATAATAATCCGGTTAATAATGACAATAAAATGAATTAAGTTATGAAAATTTTACATTACGTTTAATTTTCAATTTATGTCTTCTTTTCTCTATTTATAATGACGTTTTTCTTAGTTAAGCAACGTTCGGGGAAGATTTGAAAGATTTTTTTTTATTTCAACTATTTATTCAGCTTAAGGGTCACCCGCATAAAACTTCGAAGTAATTGAATTGGCGCCAAAACTCGCTAAATAACGGCTCCGTCTGTGTTATCGTTCGACATATTGTCTCCGCGAGTTCTTTGTGTAATAGAAATATATAGGATCTTTATATTTCTTCAAATTAAAGACGATAAAATATCTCTTGTCTCAGATTGTCTACTTTTCTAATAAAACATTAACAAAGAGTATAAAATAGTCGGCCGCACTAGTTCAAAGGAATAGACAAACGAAAAAAATCGTAGAAGTAATAGCAAATTTTTATAGAACTGGTTAGAGAGGCTCCTGAATTTGCAGGATAAAACCACTCATACTCAACTACTTTCATACTAATCTGTGTTGCTCACTCATAAAATAAAAAGTAAAAGTAAAGTAACAGCCTATACATGTCCCACTGCTGGGCAAAACCTTCCTATACAGAGGGTATCAGGGCATAGTCCACCACGCGGCCCCACTGCGGATTGGAAAACTTCACATATCTTCGAAATATATATATTTTTTTGTTATTATTTCGAAAATATGCAGGTTTCCTCACGATGTTTTCCTTCACCGCGGAGCACGTGATAAGTCAGCACTTAAAGTTAAAAACTTCATTGGTGCCGGCACCGGGGATCGAACTCAGGTTGCTCGAGTATATTGAATTAAAGGAGAGCCGGCTCACTCACAAAATAACATAATCATATTAAGATTCACATACATATTTCAGTGACTGTGATAAGTTTAAAAGTACGCAAACAACAAGTGACACTGTGTCGTACAAATTGAGTCATGAAGTCATGAAAAGTTTTCATAAATAGTCTATCTGCTTTATTTAAACCATATGAGATTAGATGTTGTTTAAAAGTCAAGAGTATTTTTAAATTATAAATGAATCAGCCATGTGGTTTGATATAAAATAAAACAAGCTCTACAACGAACCAAAAAAATGTTTCTTGACCAAAACACCACCTACTATCAAACATCTTTCTCACTATACATTTCCTATTTGACTTTGAGGAATTCCTTGGTGTAACTCTGGAATCCAAGGTTCAATACCAAAAAAGTAAATATAGGACCACACACAGGAGCTAAACCGAACAAAACGCAAAAAAAAATTAAATCGGTCCATAAATGACAGATTATACACAGACAGAAAATCCTTTTTCGAGGTCGGTCGAAAATCTTTAAAGATTCTATTAAATATTTTACGCGAGTCCCTCTAAGCTAGAAGTTAGCGTCATATTCGGCCAAGAACTCAAAAGAAATTAAAACCTTTTTTGCAACACATAAATTATGGTCATCAACTTGAATTATCAAGTTGGTTTCAGGTAATTGCTACGATCCCTGCTACGACACTGCGGACGGCGTAGCACCGATGTTTAATTGCGTATAATTATCATCTAGTAGAGTATCGCTTTAACATAACCGAAACGAGAATCTAGTTAATTTTCCATGGAACAATAATTAATTCAGTCTCTAGATATTATTTCTCGGTGTTTTTTGTCAAAAAGTCATAAGCTCCATAATTTTCCATCAAATTTAATAATTCGAACACCATTTTAAAACCATTTTTGCCGCTATTGAAGAAAAATAGAGAATTAGAATAAAGTCAATTTTTATAAGCTTTCGTTTGCAGAAAAAAAGACTGCGTAAGACTATGATTTTACATTAAAAATGTTAAAATAGTGTAGAAAAACATATATTAAATAAATGGTAACCTTCTTCCGATAACCTTCGACTATTAAAACACTGAGACGCTTTAATAAAGCGATTCCGAGAATGCGAAACCATGCTATAGTATGTCCCATAAATTAGATGATCCACACTTCTCATTGGACAAGACGCGTAGTACACGTATTGAAACTACTTGATATCAAATCTCATGTTTGTCGCGCTGTCCGTAGACTGTGGCGGATCGTAGCACGGCGCCCTCGGAAGAATACTTCGAGCAGCAAGCTCTCTACTTTAACAACCTCATGGAAAATTCCAGGCGCTTGTTAGAGCGATACGCGCGACTACTATCAACTATCAACGCTCGCACAAAACCCCCGCTATCCCGGAAGTGCAACGCGGGAGATCGATAGTACGCACACACCGCCACGCACACAAGCAAACGCGCCGCGTCTGGGCAAATGAAACAAACGCGGCCCCTGCCCTTCGTCTAGTCACTAGACAACAAAGGCTGGGCGCGCAAAGTTCCCGCGCCGGGTTGCCAATGTGAAACGCACCCTGCTGCCACCAGTTAGAGATGCTTTTCGAACGTCTCGATGCGAGTTCCAGGAAGCGACGGGCTAAGCGACGCCGGAGGTAATTGCGTACGCGGATTCGTCGCTAGCTGAGCGTAAGGTTAGAGTAACGCTTGAATAAGCGACGCTAGTTAAACAAGTATAAGCAAATTAGGTAACGCTTGCTCTTAGCGTCTCTTTAGAGCTGGCGTTAGTCCGCGAACAATTATTTCCAACTACCAGCGACAAAATCTGTTCTATATTCAATGTTGATTTTGTTTAAAGTCCTTATGAAGTCATCGCATTAAAAACAGTAATGCGAAAATTTTGTATTGCTGTACTTTTAAACGTTATTTTTTCCTTTTGCGACATCGAAAACGAGTAAAATTTTGACATGTAAATAAAAATAAGGATTTCACTGCTGGGTTGACACACAATTAAACTCTAGCTTATTTAACGAAAGGAACTTACCCAAAAGAAACTACATATATTTTACTAGATGCTGCCCGCGATGCTTCTGCGTAGAATAGGCTGAAAGCGTAACATTCAGACATATACGTAAAAATATGTGTATAAATTATAGCCTATGTCTTATTCTGATGTATAAGCTATAGATTGTAAAGTTTCATTAAAATCCATTCAGTAGTATTTGCGTGAAAGAGTTAAAAATATCCATCCATACATACAAACTTTAGCCTTTTTAATATTAAGTAAGGATTTTAAAATCGCAAACCACGACAAAAGTAACATTAGCTACGAGACTAGCAAGTACAAAGCTAATTGCTTCGATGTCCACGCTGCTCTGATAATTGTCGAACAACTTAACTAAATGTAAAATCGTTGAACGTGAAGATACACCTGCAATAAAGATTTAGGACTTCGAATGAGTTTTTTAAGGAGAAAAGGGGAAAGGCCCATGAACACCTGCAACACAAGAGGGTTGCAAATGCGTTGCCGTTGTTGTTCTTGAAGGTACCCAGGTCAGTAACTCTTAATATAGTAGTATTAATAATATTTAATATGAACAACGTAACTTAAATATAAAAAAAATTGTGTATGTATTCTTCCTAATAAACGGTTTTCTTATGTTATAGGAGGCAAAAGGGCAATTGGAGTACCTGATAGTAAGTGATCACCGTCGCTCACGGTCACTTGCAACATCAAATAGTAACAATTACATTGGCGGCCTAGGTAATAACGACTAATAGTCTCTCTCCACGAAGGTCCCTAAGACGTATCGGTCTGAAATTCCGCTGGGTACAATTGATACCACAAAGTGGCTGTGCGTTGCACAAAATTGCGTGGTGGACCACCAACCATCAAAGTTGTCTCCGTGGTAATCTGTTATTTTATAAGAGTAGTATTTCGTAGTATTAAGCAGTATTGATACAACGGTTAGACAATTTAAGCAACTTGTAAAATAACACGATATCTTAACGGTATCTTGTTCACCCTCATTGTTTGACCTTTAATTTATGACCTTTAATTTGTACTTTTTTGGCTGAAGCGATTTAAAAAATGCGTCTACGTCATAGACATATAGGAATATAAATTATTGATTAAATATGAAAGTAAATAAATAACTAATACTATATTTCGACGTATTTTTTAGTCAAATTAGATAAGTAATGATATAGCCGCCGCAGACTGAGTATAAATTTGAGCCAATGTTTTTTCAAACTGAACAAAGTTGTACAACAGTTATGTATCAGGTGAAATATCAAATATCAAAGAAATTTAGCATATCGCCTTCCTACCTATACAAATATGTAGGAATAGTACCTGTTGTAACACCGCACAAAGTACACTTATAGCGTGCTAAACTTCAACTGGTCTAGACCCTAGCCCCTTGGCAAAGTGCTCAAAAGGACTTAAAAGCGATACGTCAATCCTCACTCTCAGTTTTTTGAACAGTCGGCCTTAAAGGCAAATTATATGCGAGAACAATGTTTTAATAAAGGTGAGTCATGTCAATACCGCACGGCGTTTAAAATTGTGTATGACATATATGCGCGGTGACGCCATTGGTCGCTTGGAAGAGATCGCTATGAAGCGATAAGGCCGCCAAATTGTCCATTCTATTAATTTTTCTATTGTTTGTCTATTGGTAATTTTGTGTATCCTTTTCTGCGTGGTGGACAGTATTCATTCATTCATTCATTAATGCGTGACAGATAATATAGAACATATGATACGGAAAGAGATAGCAGACTATAGAATTGCAATCTAAATACACCAATTGGTGTAACTTGAGTGCTTCAGTTTCGGTACGCTGGTGTTCTATCTACCTCGTATTTGTATATGATATAATTGTGTGGAAATAATTCTTTATTTACGATACGGTTTGAATTAAAAAAAAAATATAGTGCTATCTGCGCATTAGGTGAAAAATTTTAATTTGTAAAAAAAAGAAAGAAATGTTTCTCACCGCGCTGCGGGAATCAAACACACGTGTTCCGGATTCGTATCCAGATCTTAGATAATTTCAATTTATGATATTGCTCCTAAAAAATTTGTAAACTTAAATAAAACCAGAAATTACTGAAGATTATAGAGATCCTAAAAAGATCCTGAATCGTGATGGACGAAACAGATAGTAGAACAAGGTCAATAACCGCGAAGGCCAAGTGCGAGTCGGACTCGCGCACGAAGGGTTCCGTACCATTATCTATAAAAACGGCAAAAAATTCGTCTGTTGTATGGAAGCGCCACTTAAATATTTCTTTATTCTGTTTTTTAGTATCTCTTGTTATAGCGGCAAAAGAAATACATCATCTGTGAAAACTTCAACTGTTTCAAGTTAGCTATCTCGTTTCATGAGATACAGCCTAAAGACAGACGGACAAACAGACGGAACGGTACGGAACACTAAACAGCAGTAGACTTCTAGCGAATATACTTTAACTTTAGCGACGCAGCAGTTTCTGCTGTAATGTTGCCTTTGCATTTCATATTGTAAGTGAGGTAACCGGTGCCCAACTTCTAACCATTTGGCCAACTTGCCAACCTTTGGGTCTTACTGCGACATTCTACTAATTAGAGAAACTTCGGCTCGTTTTCGACCATTTCGGAATGCATACTAGAAACCCAATGTAGTGTCTGATGACTTACCGTTTAGTACAGCACTTATAAAACACACTGTCAATGAAGGGTTACGGTGAAAAGTGAGCCATAAAACCTTGTTTACTTCGACAAAAATTAAATAGCTTGTGTTAGTAGTGAACGTGAAGGGAGAAGTTTCGTCATAAATCCGCCCGCAGCGCCACCAGTCACTGCGAGAGCAATTGCAATAAATACACGACGGGAGCGATTGCAAATAACTCGGTTTCGTTCGCCTTTGGACGTGGTTCGGGCGCTTGTAGCGGGACTGGCTTTTTGAATTCAATTCGGCATTCCACCCCGTCGCAAACGAGACATTTGTACGAACAATTGACTCGTAAAATTAAAAAGTGCGAGTCGATCCGTACCATTTACTATAAAAAAGCGCAAAAAAAAAAAATGTCTGTCGTCTGTTAACCTTAAATATTTTTTTTATTCTGTTTTGTTGTGCGGCAACAGAAATACATCATCTGTGAAAATTTCAACTGTCTAACTATCACGGTTCATGAGATACAGCCTGGTGACAGTTGGATAGACAGACGGACAGGCAGACAGTCAGACAGACAGACAGCGGAGCCTTAGTAATAGGGTCCCGTTCTACCCTTTGGGTACGGAACCCTTAAAAGTCGTATTCGTTTGTTCCTAAACTCAAATCTCAGAAAGTTATATAACTTTCCTATTGCTTTGAAATTTTGACAAAACACTGCATTAGTATCCCCGCGTGTTTTTATAAACTTAAAATGTTTTCATTTCATCAGTTAATTAATTATCAATATGTGAAAATAACAGCTTCATACTAATTAATATGCATAAGAATGTTGACACTCAGACAGATTTTGTTTTATGTGGCAAGCAAGCAGACGGTCATCTGATGTTAAGTGATAATCACCGCCCATGGACATTTGCAACACTCGTGATTGCAGATGCGTATTACCTTTTTATAAACGAATTTTAAAACAGCATGTCGTTTTCATCATCATCAGCATCATATCAGCCGTAGGACGCCCACTGCTGAACATAGGCCTCCCCCATTGACATCCACTTCGACCGGTCGTTAGCGGCCTGCATCCAACGCGTCCCTGCGATCTTGGCCAGGTGGTCCGTCCACCTTGTGGGAGGCCTTCCTACGCTGCGTTTGCCATCACGTGGTCTCCACTCGAGAACCTTTTTGCCCCAACGGCCATCGGTTCTTCGAGCTATGTGCCCTGCCCACTGCCACTTCAGCCTGCTGACATGTCGTTTTATTTCAACTCATTTCGACGAACTCAACATGTGGTTTAAGATTGGGCATCGAATGCTTCAAAAATTTTATGTACTTCAGTCCGTAATTTAATAGTTTTAACAGACACAAGTCGATAATTATTCTCCTAACGGTCGATATCGTTGGTGAGTATCGCCTAGGTTACTGGTGAGCACTGTTAGTATTTCTTTTAAATTTAAGAATGAGGTAAGCGAATCTCCTGATGTTAAATGATAACCGCCGCCCATGGACATTTGCAACTCCCCTGGTTGCAGATTCGTTGCCACCTTTTAATAAAATGGGCCCAGGCTACCTCACTCACCAGACGGAACGCACAAGTGTGACACTTTCACTTCACACTGGTCTTCCGTAGGACCCCCCGGACGGACCTGCCCATTCGTACAACAGAAGACTGTTGCGTGGCCCGGCCCTACCACAGTCAATCATCATTAATATGTTAATTGCATTATTTAATTGAAGCTTGCTTTCTGTACTTATCGTCGTTACTCATTAAATAACCGTCTTCAGTAATCTTAGTCACTATACATTTTCACAAAACTGATCGATAGCTGTGTATATTATGGACGAGCAAACGAAATATACATATAGACGAGTTTTAGTTGACGAAATATAGACGAGTTTTAATTCAGAATTGTAAAATGACAACGGTCTCGACTGGATCTCGTTTCGGCCCGTGTCGCCGCTGGTCCATAATTAAAAATCTCTGAAAGCCAATTAAACTTGCGCAAAGATCGCCTGCGGGCTCTCTCAGTCAGATTGGCACTCCTGTAAGTCAAACTTGAACTTTGTATGGATATTGTCTTAAGGTTAAACGCTCAGACAAT
Organism: Iphiclides podalirius; assembly: GCA_933534255.1. NCBI lineage: Eukaryota > Metazoa > Arthropoda > Insecta > Lepidoptera > Papilionidae > Iphiclides > Iphiclides podalirius. Next base: position 9,648,144 of record OW152834.1, read on the forward strand.
TTCCATTCTCTGGCCGCGCACTTCTTTCTAGGAATGCCGCGAATCCGTACTAGAGTTTATCTTTTCAAGCGGTAGCTTATGAAAATACAATTCAAATTTAATGAACAATGCCGCAAATGCAATGAGAATAAAATACTAAGATGAGAAAGGCATCGATAACTTCGCGGAGTCGGGGTGACGACCACTGAACAGTGGTTAGACAAGAGCGTCTGGGGAGGAAATGGCGCAGGTTCGAAACCTGACAGCGGTGAATATTCTATAATTATCATTAAACATGCGAAGTTAATGAATGATATTAACTTTTATAGTGCCATTCTTCTTCTTCTTTCTCCTGCCATTATCCCAGACTAGGTGGGGTTGGAACAACATATCCTTTCTTTCCGCTTTCCCCTATCAACCGTCATCTCAATACGGAACCCTTTCACAGACGCATCATTCTATTGTACACAGACATATCAGTGCTGTTCTTTGCATTTAAGATGAACGACAAGTTTTTCGCCTCTTCGAGGATGTAAAAGAATATATAATAGATTTCGCCACTTTTGGATTCGAACCTAAGTCTTCTGGTTTTGTGGGTCTTTGGTTCTTCTTATCTATATCTTATCTTCTTATCGCAGAGAGAGCGCGACTGCTCGGAACTAATATAGAACTTTAAGCGTTTTACTGTGTAGAGTATGCAGCATGCAGAATGGCCGAAAGTAGGCGAGAATCGTAGCTTCAGCCACAATCCCTTCGTTCGGTTATTGCGATCTGGGCTGTCAATTTCTCGTTAGAAAGGCTGGACACTCGACACTCGGGGCTGTACAGGATATTTATACGAATGATAACATACGGACGGTCAGCAAGACAATAAAGAAATCTACACGTTAGTTTTGAGGTGTAACGAGTGTGTCGCGCTTTTACACAAAAATCGATGTTTGGTGCAAGTGTTAATCATACATGCTGTATGCAGAAATGCTCTAATGTATTATGCAGCACACGCAAAAGCACGTGTTGTCAGAATAGACTTTTATTGAGTACACTTGTAGCCATCTACTAGTGAAACTAGTAGATAGATTGGCGAAAGCAAGCAAAACTGGTGCAATAACGACAAACGTGGGGATTGATGGAAAAGTAAAGTAACAAAGTAACAGCCTTAATGTGTCCCACAGCTGGGCAAAAGCCTCCTCTATATAGAGGATATTCGGGCATAGTCGACCAACGTAAGTTTTTTTAATATACCGCCACTGTCCGTGTTAATCGCTGAACATTGTTTCAACCGTTTGTTTTTTTTTTTTGCCATCTCATTTATAGGTTAATATTCGTGAATTATTTAAAGTTGATTCTGAACATTTTAATATTCATTTGCAATACCCTTCCGAAGCGGAGCATATCTGAACCATGACGGCGCCGTCTCACCAAGTTTAATTGACTTTCGCGATTTTTAATTACGCGATGGAAACGCCGACTGGGTTAGATTGAACTCGCTAAGGCACAACGAAGCCGTCTGTATGGCTGTATTGTCTTTGTAAAGTTATTTAACATTTAAAAAAAGTACGGAAATAAATGAATGATTGAAAATCATGCCATGACCTCTGGCTAGGCATGACTTGGCATTTTAAGCAACGTATATGAACGGGTGTTGTGTAATCTACATTGTATATAAATATCGTTATATACAACGTATATAACGACATATTATGTCATGGGGACGATAATTACTTCACATAACTTGAACCACCTCCACAGGAGTCACCTTCAGACTAAAAGCATGCCTAAATATCACGATCACTACTCCTTTTTATAAATCAACTAAAGTCCCGCCCCGGCTTCGCACGGGTGGTAATTGTAATTTTTAATGTATTTTTTGCCATGGTATGTTGTATAAAGATTATTCATTAATTTCATCTATCTTGTGAGGATTAGCCAGCGTTTGCAATGTAAGCGCGCATAAATTTTCCTTACGAAATCACTTAACAAATCTTCGAATTTCTTGGCTTGTCTCTAATATAATATTATGCAGGTATACTACATATAAACCTTCCTCTTGAATGACTCTATCTTTTGTTGAAAACTGCATTATAAGCGTACAAACAGCGTGGGCCACTTTGTTTTGTACTACGTAAAGATATGTAAAAAAAGTAAAATAACAGCCTATAAATGTTCCACATCTGGACAAAGGCCTCCTCTGTAAAGAGTGCATCAGGGCAGTCCACCACGCGACCCCACTGCGGATTGGCGGACTTCACAAATTTTCGAAATATTTTATTTTATTATTTCGAGAATATGCAGTTTCCTCAAGATAGTTTTCCTTCACCGCCGAAAGATATGTAATAAGTTCTAAAACGAATGCATTATTAAACACATTTGTTCAACGTCAACGAGTGAGATTTGTTATCTGTTAATTTAATTCGTGCACTTACTCGCACGCTAACATCATGTCTGCAATGTACCGATGCAATGTTACAAGCTTCAGAGTTAAAGTTACGACGCATGGGGATCTCGGGACGGTCATATCTCGTCGGCGGCGAATTACAGCAACAGCAAAAACGAACTTAACGTTCAACTAATGTGCTAGACAGAGACAGCAATATCCCTTTTAATCAAGCTTATTTTTCCCCCCAAATATGGCTATATTGTTACGTAAGTAACTTTGCCAGTAACTAAGACATGTAGGACCGCGGTAATTTCAGAATAACATAACGAAGGGCATCAGATTAATGATTTATTTCCTAATGCATATTTACTACAAGTTAAACTAGTAAATAAACAAACAAAACATAAATTAACAACACACCATGTTCCTAAGACACAAAATTAAACATTAACTAAAAAAAACAGATTAAAGACGTATACTGAAGGTTCTACCGTAAATCTGTATACCCACCTTGTAGTCTCGGGCGCATAGAGCAGGGCTAAGGTATCCCCTGCCTGTCGTAAAAGGCGAGTGAAAGGGAGGTTCATAGATGCAGCCAGACGAAGCGGTATTCTGCTAAAGATAATTTAAAAAAAAAACATCTGTATACACTTATCAAAGATTTTAAATAAACGGAAAACGCGAAAAGTTAATATTCTTTTGACGTTTAGTCGGCGCGCAAAAAGGAGGGAATGGCAATTATTATTATATATTCATTATTAAACACCAAAAAACATAAAAGGAAATGTTACAGAACTATAAACTTAAGAGGTATAAACAATAAGGCGGTCTTATCGCTAAGGACTGATCTCTTCCGGACAACCTTGTGGTTAGAAATATTTTAATTTGGACAACGGTAATGTAAATGTAAATGATAAACTTACATACTAACATTTAAATAAACTAAACGAATATGTCAATCATATAAAGAGACTGATAAATAAGTGATAATACTAAGAAAACTTTTTTTAATGTGAAAATTTGGCAAGCGGTCAGGCGGTTCACCTGATGTTAAGCGAATACCGTCGCCCATGGGCATCTACAGCACCCGAGGGGCTGCAAATGTGTTGCCAACCATTTATAAAGCGGGCCCCGGATACCTCATTCACCAGACGAAAGAAATCACAGCACTTCCGCTTCACGCCGGTCTTTTGCGAGGCCGTGGTAATTACCGGACAAGCCTGCCCTTCGTGCAACAGCGGTAGCTGCTGCGTGGCCCTGCCACAGCAAAGTGATAATATAAATGCCACAGAAAGAGTGCAGTTATTCATACGTTTGCCTTTCGTCTGGTTACGAGGGGCCCACACTTCTAGAAGGTAAGGACAATCAACCACGGGAAAAGGGCACAATTAGCAATTGTAATAGTTCATCATGCAGTAACAATATTAGTTTTTGTTCTACTTTTTCTTCTAACTTCGTCCCAAAACAATTCAATTTCCAGTTTAAAAACTTAGTTTTATTTTAATATCTTTGAGGACAGTACCTTGTTAGATTCAAATACATTATTATAATTTTCTCTTTATAATAATAATTTCAATTCAATTAATTGGTTTCTTGTATTTTACGCGAATTTTATCAATTTAAATGTAACTATTTAACGGATTTTATCGCGTTTTAATTTGATTTTAAATTCCCTACATTCCGAACCCTTTCCAGCGTGGTCACGGGATAGATTCTGTCCCAGGGTTTCATTGAGACAATTAAATTTGTTAATTTATTGCTCATAATTAGTAAAAATCACTAGAATTATGGTTCCGTATCCCTTTGCAACATTGTTATAGAAAGATAGAAATGCATTCATAACAATATCTAGTTTAGTTCTGTAATTATTGCACTAATGTTAATAGTATTTCTAGGAATGAGGTGGCATGCGTGTTACGCAATTAAGTTCACCCGATGTTAAGTGACTGCCGTCTCCCATGAACGTCAACACACCCGCGGGGTTCCAGATGCGTTTCCAACCTAGCGGACCGACTACCTCAATCACCAGACGAAACGCAAAACTAAATTCCATTCGCATTGCTCTTCCGTAACTTTTCAAGAGCCTATCTATTTATGCAACAGCAGAAACTCTTGCATGACATGGCCCTAAGCCATACTTATCGTATATCAAACGGTGCAATAGGAACTCCAAGGCTTAAAATCTATCGCGTTGTAAAAGCTCGGGAGAAAGATGGAGAGATTTTTAAAAAAGAAGGTGACGAACGCGCAGATATTCACTTGATGTTAAGTATTTAAAGTTATTTGTAAAGTTTAAAATTTAAACAAAACAATATAAAAGTAAATGAAATCTATAAAATAATTTTCGACTCTTGATCTAAAAAAGCGCCACCTAGGAACAAATGCTGAACATAGTAATTCATATAATACATAGTTTTTATTGACTGTATTGTGAGGTGGCGCTTAATTAAACTGTCTATTAAGACTACTTATTTTTATAATATAATAGTTGACCCGGCAAACGTTGTTTTGCCATATAAATTATTTTTAGGGAATTTATGAATCTGAACGCATAGAAAAAGAATTTTCGGAACGCACGCATAAAATGTTTGACAGGTACAATTGTTGCTATTTCGATTTTCTATGCAATTCTTCCATAATTTCTCATCGTTTAAACCTTCCCTGGACTGCCACAAATATTTAAAAACTGAAATTAGCCAAATCGGTCCAACCGTTCTCGAGTTTTAGCGAGACTAACGAACAGCAATCCATTTATATAGGTATATATAGATTTTAGTTTAATAAGATACTTAATAATAACAAACGTAATTTTATTTTGGAATTGTCCTTATTTCTGATATGAAAGAAAAATAAATAAAAACTTAAATTTTCGCATGTATTATGGGTGAATATTATAAGGTAATTTATTAAATACTGAAACTATATTTGAAAATAATTAAGCAATTTAGCCCTCTCACTATATCCAGCTTCTATCCTCAAATGTCCTGTTGGAAGCTTCTTAAATAGGTCTTTAGGAAGAGAAACTGGTGGCGGTTCAAACTTCTTCACTGCCGGTTTTGGATATTTCATTAAAAATAAATTAATTTCCATTGTAGATGGAGTCGTTCTGAATATTGCTTTGCAATATTTTGCAATATTCCCACCGTTTGCTAAATAATTCATTTTCAAATTCAATTTCAAGTGCAAAGAGAATGTAATCACTGCGTTTACGTGTGTACGTTAATTCTGTAATAGATGCCAATAATGTTTTTTAATTTTTAATAAATGTGGACCTAAAAATTTCAAAGAAGTTTAAATAGGATGCAAGAATTATATTTAGTATTCATCATTAGTATAATTATATTTAGCATTGTTGAAAAATAATCTTATCAAAAATAAGAATAAAATTGTAAGTATAGATGGAATTTAATTGCAAAATTCGTCTCTAAACATCAGAAAAATAGTAACATTTGTCATTGTACTAAAAAAACTGATTTAGGGATGGGCAAGTAAAAGAAATATATCGATATACACCGTATCGTCATTTTAAAAAGTATCGATAACTATCGAGGGAAAAATATCGATATATCGTCATTTTTCGCATGATTTTTTATACGTATTTTCAAAGCATTCGAAATTCGTAAAATTGAATAAACATGAACAAAATAGTTGAGTATTTAACGATGCGTAAGGAGTATCTATTATCATTAAAGATGAAACCAGTGTTGCGTTAAAATATATCGAAATTGACACGAATTCGATAGTCTAAAAAATATCGAATATCGCGATAAAAAATATCGATGATATGTATCAATAATTGTATTAAAAAATATTCTTATATATCGATTTTTTTGCCTATGCCCATGCCTAGCCTGATTGACTCTGTCTGGAATCTGGGCAAGTGGGCCTGGGCATAGATAATACATAAATACGAAACGTTTGACACAATGAAATTATGGAACTGTCTGATAATCTGTTCAACAGAACTGATTACTGGACTTTTCGCTTGTTTTGTGATCGGTGTTCTGTTACATTAATGTCTAATGTTGAACGGGAGTAAATTTAAAAATATTCAAATAATGATGATTCAATAGTGCTTACCTTCATTAATTTATTTACTTGAACGAATTGTGTACAATAATATTGTGTCATCATGTCGTTTACGTTTGGAACTCCTTCGAGCGCTCCCGCTAATACATCGCTTTCAGGAGGCTTTAATTTTGGCGCAAACAAGTGAGTATGACATTTTGCTTGTTAACTTTTTACACAAAGCAAACCATAAATTTGAACTATCAATTTTGAGCGTTTTTTAACGTTTGAAGACTGACAGTTTCATAGTATAACCTTAAATAGTTTCAAAAAATATTCAATTTCAGACCAGCTACGCCTGGTTTCGGGTTAGCGGCTACATCTCAGCCCTCATCTGGACTCTTTGGGAATACCTCTTCCACTCCTGCTTTTGGTTCGACCACGCCAGCGTTCGGTCTTGGCTCAACGCCTGCATTCGGGGCAAGCCCTGCCGCGCCTGCATTCGGGGCAAGCCCTGCCGCGCCTGCATTCGGTACTACGTCCACCGCGCCCGCGTTTGGTGCTACTTCTACCGCGCCAGCGTTCGGAGCCACAGGAGCACCTGCGTTTGGCTCCAGTTCGACCGCGCCTACGTTTGGTTCGACAAGCACACCTGCTTTCGGTGCAACATCCACGGCACCAGCTTTTGGGTCCACTGCCACCCCAGCATTCGGCTCGACGTCCACTGCACCCACTTTTGGCTCTACAACAGCGTTCGGAGCTAGTACAGCTGCACCAGCTTTTGGATCGACTACAACCCCAGCATTTGGTATGATTTTCCCACTTTGATAACTGTCATAGGTAAATAATCTCTTGCGCCATCTGTGCATTAATCTTATTGTGACAATATATATACATTCATCTGTGAAGGTTCCTGGCCAAAATAATGATTGTCTTTGTATGATTGTATTCTATGCACAAAGAAAAAACTAGTCAACCCTATGTTCCAAGTTAAACTACCTCACAGGATTCCTTAAAATAAAAAAAAATATTCTTCATAATTAAAGAATTCTTTCTTAAGAAAAATTAGCTTTTGTATGTTTGTTGTGTTAACAATGGATTGACTTGATATTTGTTCACAACATAACTATTGTGTTTTTAAATATGTAATTCCTTATAATTCTAAGTGCCAATGGAAATGAAAAAATAAGAAACAAATGTTACAATATAAGTAGTTTTAATGCAAGCAGTTATAAACCAAATTTTGTTACTTTAGGTACTTCAGGCACCACAGGTTTTGGTACAACATCTACACCTTCCTTTGGATCCACAGGTCTTGGGACAAGTTTTGGAGGTACAACATCGACTACTGCTTCAACTGGTAAAAAAATTCTATTTTATTTTGCTATGCATGACTGCACATTTGCTTTTTTGATTTTTTTATTTATCACAATTAATTCTTTTTTATTATTTTTATTTTGATTATAACAATGTTTGTCATAATACTCTCTTTGATGATAATATTAAATAAACCATTTGATATTGCCAGGTCTTAATTTTGGAGCACCAGCTACTACAAAGGCAACGCTTGGTGGTCTCGGGGGTTTCGGTTTCGGTTTCGGTACCACTACTGCCGCCCAAACAAGTTTCGGCTTTGGGGCAACAAGCACTGCCACAACAACCTCTAGTTCCTTTGGTAATTAGACATGTTTATTTTAAAAATATCTTTCCATAACCTTATGCTAATATAGTATACCGTATGCCACAAGTGTACAAAAATAACCATATTAGAACATGTGCAACTTCATATACAGTGTGTCACTACAATCGCGACAATAAATGAACACACGTATAACGCTACGTGCGTACGTAAATATTAACGTTACAAAAAATCCCTAATTAAAAAAAATATTTTTCAAACAAACTAATTAATTAAAAAAAAATTGTAACATCCTATACTACGACTACAACTGACTGATTCATACATTCAGAGACTTTTTCATTTGTTGCCAAAGCGTCGCATTACATGCCTCTCCTTCCAACAGCATGTTTTGTCTCTTTTAAATTCATTCAACCCATTCATACTCTTTGTGATTTACAAATAAAATTTACGTTAGAGTTTTATGCGTAAGGATGTTCTAAAATTATTTGTTTTGGAAAATTTAATAACTCGGTAAATATTGATGTTTAAAGAATATAACTGTTTAATACAATTTTAAAAACTTATCCTCTATATTTGTGTTCATTTATTGTCGCGATTGTAAAGACACACTGTATAATGAATTGACATACAATTAGGTGAAGGAATGCATCATGAGATACCTGCTATTTTCAAATTAATAATAAAAGGATATCAAAATATGTGAAGTCTGTATCATATATGTAAATATGAACAATCCATGATGGGGTTGCTATGTCCTAATAATACTCTCTATACACGGGTGGCCTTTTTTTTTTATCCCAAGTTGGATTTAAAACAATGAAATCTTAATAAACATAATCATCAAGTTTCTATCTTCTTATGTGACAATCAGAGAAATATGTAGTATATTAAGTGCTTAAAAGATAATTTTTTGATTGTCTTAATAAACCCTTCTCGAACACAAAATGCAACAATTAAATGAAGTAATTTTTATGTAATTACAATAGGAGAACATGACGTGTTAATTATATAATATATGTATACACTAGCAGACCGGACAGATGTTGTCCTGTACATACAATTTAAATCCGACAACAAGTTACAAAAAAATTTAGTGGACCGAATAGCGAATCTAAACCATTCTCGAATCAATCTGAAGACACACAAAATTTCATTAAAAAAGGTCCAACGTTTAGGAGGAGTTCAGTGACATACACATACAGAAGAATTATATATTTGAAGATATGTTTTATTTTTATCAATTAAAAGAGGCTACCTGCTTATCCAATTATAAACTGATGTTGGAATTAGAATGGCTAGTTTGGTTTTTGTTTTTCAATAAGTTTAATCCTCATATAAAACTTTTTTCATGACAAGTTCTAATTGTTATTACAGTGTGATCATGTTTCCACATGCAAACCCACCAACTTTTGTTCCTATTACACAAACATTTCAAATAATTCCTCCAATGTCGTTAGAAGCTCGTAAACAGCCATTTTATTCCCTGAGTCCTACAGAAGAAACTAGTCAAAAACAAGGTTATGTTCTAAAAAGTGCAAGAAGGGACAACTATAACATATTGAGCCCATCTAGGGGTGAGATTAATTTTTTTATAAATTCTCATTGCGTGGGAATGTTTTAGTTGTCATAATCATTTTATTTGACATACAATATTAGTATAGTGTGAAGAATTACAATTTTCTACAATACAATAGTTTTGTTGTAGCAATTTATGAATAATTATTAACATTAGAAAAGTTGTATGTATTTAGAGCTGTATTTCGAGCAGAAAATCTTGTTCTATATTGATTTCTTAAAATATACCACTATACCTTCGCAATCAGTGTTGTACATTGTCATTTTAGATTAAAATATTTCATATTTGTCTTACAGAATAAGAAGTATTAATGTGACTTATACACTTTATGTCCGAAAATACTCAGAATGCTTTAACATCTATTTGCAGGATTGAGTTTAGGTACAACTAATGTTTCTGGCACACAACCATCTACATCAGGTATTTTTGTTTAATTTTTTTAGTTTACATTTTACTATCATTTCTTTTTTTTTATCAACATAATCTATAGCATTTTAGTTTTTTTTGGAAGATTTTGTTATACTTTTAAATTCATTCAATTTTTACACAATGTCCTTTAAGCTATTAAGGTTGAGATTTTTATTTCCTTCTTTTATTTCAGCAGCACCGAGTCTTGGACTTGGTGGGGTTGCACCTACTGGGACTGGTACAACAAACACTACCACTGGAGATGGAAAATGTATGTGGAAATCAAAAATATAAAACTATTATCAATCAACTGGTCATTTAATAGTGAAAATTAGAACAATTTCCCTTTTATAAGTCTTTTCTACATATCTGTGTTATTCATTAATAAGTTTTACTAAAAACGAAAAAATTTTATCAACAAATTGCTTTGAGAAACACATTTTTTATTCAATAAAAAGATGTAAATTTAACTTTCTGTGATCCACCATTATCACAGTTATGATCAGAGGGATCTCAGTTACTTTTGTTAAAACGACCTATACACTAAGACATGTAAAACAATTTAATATTTAATTTACAGCTGAACCACCAAAGCAGACCAAGTTACCAAACGAGATCTCCACCTTAGTGGATTCTTTCAAAGAGTTTGTCAAGAAACAGAAGTCGCTCAGTTCTGAAGTTATGCGCGTTTCCATCAAGCCATTGCACAAGGTTTGCTTTGTACAATATTATGATTGAGTAACAACTCTTGAATAATTAATTAACTTGTAATAAATTATTTAGTACCACTTATGAAAGTGCCATGTGTATCCCAGAAATGGCGTTTTACAGGTGGGTCGGGAGGCCGAGGCGACGTTGCGCTCCGCCCTGGCTCTCCGCGGCGAGACCAATAGGGCGAGGGCGCAGTCCCGGCGCCTCCGCGCGGCCGCCGCCGAAGCCCTAGCGGCCGCCGAAGCCGCCGCCAGAGACCCCCCCGGTGAGCTGCTTTTTTATATATATATATATACCAAATATGAAAATATTAATAACAATTTATAAGTATAATTTTATCTGTGGTAGGGCCACGCAATGGTTTTACTGTTGCACGAATGGGCAGGTCCATCCGAGTAAGAACCACAACCTCACAGAAGATCAGCGTAAAGTAGAAGTGTTACACTTCTGTGTTACATCTGATGAGTGAGCTAGCCGGAGCCTATTATGACAATGTTTAATTATAATAATATTTATTTATTTATTACATATGAAATATATAATTATGTATATGTTTATTTATAAACCCAAACAGTTGGAAAATAAATAAATATCGCCCATAATAACCATACTTAATATTTTAAGACACCTTTTTACACAGCATTCCCTAGTCCAGAGCTAAGCAACACTTGTTCTATGGGTACTAGATAACTGATATTCATACTTAATACACTTTACATTTAAAATTTCATTTACAGGATCCGAACTAGAGGGAAGTGCACCACCAAGATATATAAAGGAGCTAATTGCAGAGCTGGAGCAACAGCTTATCATGTTCCGTAGGCAGATGGACGTAGCCGATAAACAGATGCAGGCATCACCCAAATTGCTCACTGAGCAAGGTATGCATACAATTCCAGTACTCTGTACTCTGTAACATACTATTTTGCTTAAATATGGATTTGGTAACTCAATTAAAAATATGGGAAGGCTTTCAAATATGGAATGCTGACTACAATACTGAAGATTTTGGCCTGACATTGGGCAGCTAACAAAGCTGCTACTGTTTGAATTGTTTTTTGCACTATTTGCACTACTAATGGTTCGTGTATGAGCCAAATTTTGAGTAATAGTTTCTTAATTCTATTCTCAAATCATAATATACATCATGTCGTTACAACCGCGACAATAAATCAACACAAAAATAGAGAATAACATTTTAAAATTGTATTAACATTCTCTAAACATAAATATTTACAGTTATAAAATTTAACAAAACAAACATTTTTAGAACAACCTTACGTATAAAACTGTAACGTAAAGTTCATTTGTAAAAGTCACAAAGCATATGAATGGGTTGAATAAATTTAAAAGAGATAAACATACTGTTAGAAGGAGAGACTTGTGACATTGTGGGAACGAATGAAAACGTCTCTGAATGTATGAATCAGACGGTTGTAGTTGTACAGGATGTTACAAATATTGTTTCTTTTTTATTTAATTAGTTTGAAAAATATATTTTTTTAATTATGGCCTTTTTAATGTTTTATATTTTTTTATGATTATTGGCATGTAGCGTTAGAAGTATATTCATTTAGTGTCGCGGTTGTAACGACACGCTGTATATATGGATGTCCTTTTAAAACATACCAACATAATATACATAAGGGTTTGTAGACCATATGTGATGTGAAAAATATGTTTTTTTGTATTTACCATTTAAGTGATGTTTGTATTTGATGATTGTTTGTGTGTTTAGAATTGACGCTGGGAATTCGTCGTATGCACGAATCTTTGGTCGCGTTGGCTGGGCGTCTACAAGCAGTACATACTCAGGTTGAAGCTCAGAAGGAGCAATATCTCAACTTGAGAAAATACATACTCAAGGACCCCACAAATGTATTCGACACACCTTCTTGTGAGTATTTGTTTTGTTAATTTTTTTTAATTTCTACAATTAATGTGTGTAATACAAACTAATTTACAATCTATCTAACAATATGACATAATTTTTTAAATATTATTTAATAATTAAAAACTTTTTTATTGTTCGTGTTACTGTACATAGTCAATATTTTTATATCATTTGAGTATTTTTTGATTGTGATGTTCCCTATTTATCAACAGCAAGCGCCAGTTTGGATCAGATTTTGCATGACGCTGAAGGTACAAGGAAGAAGACAAAATCAAATACTATGTCAGATATCAGTTTCGGCATTAGCAGCGCTGTTTTGGCTGATCCCAAAGTGGCTTTAGGTGAGCAGTGTGCTTTTATTTTAATTAGTTCAAAGTAAGCGGTAAAAAATAAACATGACAGTTTAAACTTTCGCTCCCGAGATTGAAAATAAATTCTGATAAATTGGAAAAACTGACATTGACTCAACATAGCTGCAATGGGTCTATGATGACACATTTCGAATTTTATTCAGATTTAGCCATTGCTAAGAAATATATTATCTAAAGGATATCTTTAAATAATATAAAAATAAAATAGGAGATAGAAGACACCTGTAAAGCAACCAGCAGACATGGTAAGAACACTATGGTCATCCTCATCAATTCAATAACTTCAATAGAATAACTATTTATATTGTTCAAAAAGTAATAACTCTGTTGTTACAAATTTTTAAAATGCTTACACCAAGAGATAGCTCAATCGTTCTTTTTTTTATAATGATGTCTAGCAAGCTGACAGTTCAACTGATGTTCAGTGATTACCACCAGCCATCTACAACACCTGAGGGCTTGCAGATGCATTGAGAACCTTTTAAGAAGTGGGCCCCGGTTACCTCACCCAGAAGAAACGCGAAAGTTTAATACCGGTCTTGTGTGGGTGGTCACTTCATGTTCTTCTTTTGTAATACCGTGGTAGTTTCCGAGATGAGCACCCCATTTGTGAAACAGCAGAAACTGTTGCTTAAGCTAACAACATTTAAAATTGCAATTGTTATCTTATTGCCTAAATGAAGATTGGAATACTTAACATAAACTTCAAGTGTCCTTAGACTTTAAATGTGACTAAGTACCCAGTCAAGGTTAAGTCAAGCAAACCTATCTACAACATAATAAAATATCTATTACAGGCAACATTCAACAATTGGCTGGACCAACTCCATTTACATATTTAGGCAGTGCATTGTCTCCATTCCCCACATCCGATACAACTGGTTAGTCTAAAACACTTTTACTTTTCTAACACCCATTACTTTTCTAAATACTGATAACTTATTACCGTTTTATAAGAACCATAGGTAAATAATATTACATGGTTACAAGAAGTACAAATGGGATAACAAAGACTTCATGCTACTGATCTATAAACTTAATACAAAGGTTCTTGTAACACTAACAGCAGACTCCCGTTACCTTAAAAAATGAAATTCAAGAGTATATTACTTGTACTTATGCTCCTGTAAGGCCATAACCCTACTGCAGCGAGAATAACAGTCATTGAATGTCATTGAGTTCATGACACTTGGAGCGCTTTCCGATCCTTGTACACCACTAGCCTTTTCTTCCTCCATGTATACAGCGTGTCGTTACCATCGCGACAATAAATAAACACGTGTAACGCTACTTGCCAATAATCATAAAAAAATATTAACGTTAAACAAAATCCATATTTAAAAAAAAATTTCAAACAAACTAATTAAGTAAAAAGGAAACAAAATTTGTAACATCCTATACAACTCGCGCCACAGCGTCGTATTACAAGACTCTCCTTCTAACAGTATGTTTTGTCTCTTTTAAATTCATTCAACCCATTCATTTGCTTTGTGACCTTCACAAATGAACTTTACGTTACGCTTTTATAGGTAAGGGTGTTCTAAAATGCTTTGTTCTGGAAAATGTAATAACTCTGTAAATATTGATGTTTAAAGAATTTTTTTTTTTTTTTTTTTTTTTATGCTAAATGTTGCCAAACGAGCAGACGGGTCACCTGATGTTAAGTGAATACTGCCGCCCATGGACATCTGCTACACCCGAGGGTTACAGATGCGTTGACAACCTTCTGAAAAATGGACTCCGGCTACCTCACTCACCACCAGACGAAACGCGAAAGTATTTGTCATACTTCCACTTTACGCTGGTCTTCTGTGAGGTCGTGGTACTAACCCGGACGGGCCTGCCCATTCGTGCAACAGCCGAGGCTGCTGCGTGGCCCTACCACCATGAAGACCAATTAAATTTATTACCAATTTAAATGTTTAATACAAATTTAAAAAGTTATCCCCGATATGTATGTTCATTTATTATCGCGATAGTAACGACACGCTGTATATGAAGATACAGTACTGATAGAGGAAAGTGAAGGGAAGAGAAAGACATATTGTGCCATCCCCACCTAGTAGGGCAGGAGAAAGATGATGTATATATGTAATGTATGTATCTACATTTATACATACACACATTGCAAGTTTGCACAAAACCAGTCCTAACTGACCTTGTGTATCTTGCTACGTTATAGCTGTCTATTCTAGGGTAAGTAGGTGACCAAATATTTATCTACAAAATGATTTAAATTATGAAATAAAGTGATAATCGGAATCTAGCATTTCAATTCCGCTCATAACTGTCAGACTAATCATTCCCATCATCATCGCCATCATTATCATCACATCATTAATGCTGCTTTCCCCCATAAAACTAGAACATGTATATAAGGTAGGTATTTAAAATATTACATGTATTTAAACCAAGTTATCATCTTAAAGTAAATACTTAAAGATGACTTTTGTTCTTTTTCTCTTTACCGTTATTAATTTAAAAATAATTATCAAAACTAGTTAAGACTTGGATACATTTGTTAATGTCTTTTAATCAACATATTATATAATATAAACCGTACTTTTGCGATTGAGTTGAATAATTGCTCCGTGTATTTAAAAAGGTCAGTC
This sequence comes from Iphiclides podalirius, assembly GCA_933534255.1. NCBI lineage: Eukaryota > Metazoa > Arthropoda > Insecta > Lepidoptera > Papilionidae > Iphiclides > Iphiclides podalirius. The sequence continues at coordinate 9,663,722 of OW152834.1, forward strand.
TTAAATCCCCTCCGATAATAATTATCAATGTGTACGATTTGTACAAATTTCAGAGGTGCATACAAATGCCGCATGCCATATACCTAAAGGAGCATATTAATTTCAGGTCCGAACTGGCAGCCCCAACAGCAGACCAGTCTGAACATGTCCATGAAGAACATCGGCTTCGCTGCTTCAACGCAAGCGGAGACCAGCTCCGGTTTCCAGCTGCAGAAACCGCCCGGAAAGCGCGGGAAACAATGATATTGGCGCTAAACCTCATGGCGACGGAAGTCTATTGCCATCGGGGACACTCGCATTAGAAGCAGTTTAATAAGTGGTATTATGTGCGGTGCATAATGAAAAGAAACTGTTCATGATGAAGGAGATAAGTGTCGATTCAAATTTGCTCTAAAACAGTGATTCTTTGTTGGTAACAAGTTTAATTAGGTATGTTAATGTTTTCATGCACATATGTTTTTATCAATATATACTTTTGTAATAAAATGTTTGTATGTTTATTTTCTTTTTCTTTCGTATATTAGGGTGTATAGGGCTTTACAACACACAGCAGTGAGCATAATATTGAAACAATATACTCCTGATTCAATTATCTTCATTCAATGCATGAAGCGCTAAATTACATAATTACTTATAGGAAGTCAATACTTATGTTATAATAATATTTTACACCTTTTTTTACACCTTAAACTTGCGTAATTTCTGTTCTGTTTAGGTTAAAAAAAATTAATCTGTTTAAGTTAAATTGATTAATTTTTTTTTATTATTGGTACTTAGCTGTGCTAAAATAGTTACCTACAGAACTTGAGGAAGTCAATCAAATCAAATCAAAATATATTTATTCAAATAGACGCTTGCGCGCTCTTATGAATCGTCAAATTTTACATCAAAGATTATGTGTATAGGTTCGTAAGGTACCACCGGTTCGGAAAGCGGTTTCTGTTGAGAAGAGACCGGCAAGAAACTCAACAGTTGCTCTTTTTTCAAAAATATCAGGGTACAATATAATATACAGGTATAATAGTCTTATTCTAGCCTACGTGAGTATCAACAGTATTAACTCCACACATTGGCGTCGTCGAGATATTCCGAAATGGTATAATATGCTTTAATCATCAGTTGATTTTTAATTTTACATTTAAATTGGTCAAGCGGCAGACTAATATCGACTGTGGGATTTTATTATACATGCGTACACTTTGCCCCATGAACGACTTATTTACTTTTTGTAGACGAAACAATGGCGTAGTAAGTTTGTCCTTATTTCTAGTGTTTATTTTATGTCTGTCACTATTCTTTAGGTAATAATTAAGGTTATGACGTATATACAAAACATTACAATAAATGTATTGAGAAGCAACAGTGAGTATATTAACCTCTTTGAAAAGATCTCTGAGTGAATTCCGGGCTCCGATATTGTAGATTGCTCGGACAGCTCTTTTTTGAAGAATAAATATAGTATTTATATCTGATGCACTACCCCACAACAAAATGCCGTACGACAAGATGCTGTGAAAATAACTAAAGTAAACAAGTCTGGCAGTGTCGATGTCTGTTAGCTGCCTAACCCTTCTAATCGCAAAAACCGCGGAGCTCAGCCTATTCGCAAGAGATGATATATGGGGACTCCACTGGAGCTTTGAATCTACTGTAATTCCCAGAAATACAGCAGACTCAACTGGATTAATGGGTACGTTATTTAATATTAAACTAAAACTTTTCCTTCTTATACTGGGAAGGGTAAAAAGAATACATCTGGTTTTTTTTGGCATTTAATACCATATTATTAATAGTAAACCAGTGGAGGATATGTGAAAGCGCACTATTCACGTCGTCATAATTTAATACGTTTCGGTCAACATTTAAAAATAAGCGATGTATCGTCAGCAAACAGTACAACATCACACAACCCACTGGCATAAAAGGGGAGATCATTAATATATACTAAAAATAATAATGGGCCCAAGATTGATCCTTGTGGGACTCCCATTTTCATCTGGGACCCAGTGGAATTAACATCATTTATAGATACTTTTTGAATTCTATTACTAAGGTAAGAGGCAATGAGATTGAGGGCGATCCCACGAATATTCTAGCTTTTGAAGAATAGTTTTATGGTCTACGCAGTCGAAGGCTTTTGAAAGGTCACAAAAGACACCTATTGCATCTTGTGACCTTTCCCAGGCGTTATAAATATGTTTGACAAGTGCGACGCCCGCATCTGTTGTCGATCTGCCTTTAGTGAATCCATATTGCTCATCGTGAAAGATTTTGTTCACATTAAAATGAACTAAAAGTTGATTTAATATTAGCTTTTCAAAAACTTTACTAAGAGATGGCAATATGGAAATAGGTCTATAGTTGCCTGGATCATTTTTATCACCACTTTTGTAGACAGGTATTATCTTACTAAATTTCATAAGATCTGGAAATATTCCAGAATCTATGCAGTTGTTAAAAATAGAAGCCAAATGTGGTGCAATATATGGCATTATTGTGCTCATTAATTTTATGGACATACCCCATAAATCCTCTGTATTTTTAAGATTAATAGAATTCAAAACTTTTATAATATCATAAGTATCTACGTGATTAAATTTAAATGTGTGTAGGCAAGGGGTAACATTATTTCTTAAAACATTAATTGCGTCTGCGGGAGATGATTTTAATGTACGTGTGACATTAACCGCAATGTCTGAAAAATAGCTTTCGAAACTACTCGCAATTTCGTTATCTGATATTATGGGAGTATTACCTACAGGGCCGTGCCTGGGTATATGGCCGCCTGCGTGCCAGTCTGTATGGCCGCCCCCAGGATAACATTAAAAAAAAAACTACTTTAATTTTTAATGTTTATTATTTTACACAGGGCATCAAACCGGGAAAAAAATCAGTTTTTGGTTAACCGAAATCGAGAACGATAAAAAAACTTTTTATTAAATTTCACCACACGAACACACAACTAAAAGTTTTCAGGAATTAAGCAATTTATTTTTATTCGTTAAATTAAAGAATTTAATAATATCGGATCACACACAGGACACAAATAACGATTTATCCTCGCTAGTCTATAGACTAATACGACTAATAAGACGAATAAGACCGCTTACGCGACGCCGGTCAATTGAAAAAACTATTTCGGCTCGTCGCTCGTGCAATGTTCGAAAAAATTCGGATTCGCTGCATGACTAGGTATATAAATACTACAACGACCTAATCAGTTTTTATACCTTTCTTATTTCTGAGAAACTCTTTTTAGATAGATTAGATTAGAGAAACTGTTTTTACTTCGTATCTTAATGAAAACAAACCGATTGTATTTTTGCCCAGTAAACAACTTGTAACGATTTGGCCGCCTCTTAATTTCGGCCGCCTGCGTGCGGTGCACGCAATGAACGCCCGTCAGGCACGGCCCTGATTACCTATAACTAGTTTTATAGGTTCCCTGAATATCTTGGTTCTTCCAGATATACGGGTAATGATGTCCCATGTGGCTTTAGTTCTATTGTTTGAATTTATTATGCTATTTCTTATATAAATAGATTTTTTGCCTGAATACAGACTTTTTTAAATATTTTTGAAAATGTTTGTACCCGTTTAAGGAAGTTAGGATCGTGATTCCACTGCCTCATACTATATAATTCATACAATGAATCCCTACTTTTGTATATACCCACTGTTGCCCAGTCACTAATTTTAATTTTGAATTCTTAGCAATTGTGCGCGATTTAAAAGTATCATTATAAGAAGATATGAGAAAGTCAACCATTGATCTATAAGAGTCATTAGGGTTATTGACTCCTATATCTTTATTTAACATATGATGTGCCACTTTATCTCTAAAAGCATTTATTCTATTAGTAGTGACTGGTCTACACTTGATCTTAAGTTTGCTTGTATTAGCTTTTTCATTTATTGAAAATTTTAGCCCAAAGTGATCCGAGCTCAGATGATTTATAACATATTTATCATATACATCACTGTGACAGAATACATTATCTATACATGAGGAGGATAAGTTAGTAACACGAGTTGGTTCATGAAAAAGATTTTTAAGTTCAAATGAGTTAAATAAATTTAAAAGTCGTTTACTGAGTTGTGTTACTTGTAATAAATCCACATTAAAATCTCCACAAACTATTAATGATTTACTACTTGAACATAGTTTTTTTAAGAACATCATCCATTACACACTCAAACTGATCGAAATCACCTGAGGGGGGCCGGTATACGCATACTATAATATACTGTTGACTCTCAACGCAGGATAATTCAATAGAACGTTCGACAGAGTGTGCCACTATATCCTGTCGATTTTTACAGACTATATCAGTTCTAACTAATACAAGAGAGCCACCGCGAATAGCATTTACTCTTACGAACGAACTTAACAATTTATAATTTTCTATATTAACAATATTACAGTGCTTATGTAACCATGTCTCTGTGAAGCAGATGACATGTATATTAAATTTCCTAAGGAACAATTCAATTTCGGGTTCTTTGCCGCCTAAGCCTTGTATATTTTGATGCACAATATTTAATTTAAGTGGCCTAGGCGTTGTCTCAATGTTTAGTTTAAACTAACATTGTTTGCTGAAGGATTATTACATAATAAAAATACTTATGTTATAATAATATTTTTACGCCTTAACCTTGCGTAATTTCTGTTCTGTTTAGGTTAAAAAAATTTAATCTGTTTAGATTAAATTATAATTAGGACCTACCACCTTTTAGAATTTGCTAACTTTCATGTAAAGAATAAATCCTTGCAAGTTGATTATATGAATCTGTGCTCAGAATTTTAAATAAACGTAACGATTACTGATTCTATGAGATATTTCCTGAGACTATTAATTTAGTGTCTTCATATCACGAGATTAGTGATTCTAATAGTTTTCATATAGGCAGGTTTAGGTTCATCAAGGACTCTCCAAAGTGGGCGGTACTGTCGCCCAGTGGGGACTAAAGCTATTGTAAGGGGTCACTAATACCAAATATTGTCCGGGCGCTCGCCTTTAATTCAATATACTCGAGCAACCTGAGATCGATCTCCGGTGCGGGCACCGATGAAATTGTTAATTTTAAGTGCTGACTTATCACGTGCTCAGCGGTGAAGGAAAACATCGTGAGGTAACCTGCATATTTTCGAAACAATAACAAAAAATATATCGAAGATATGTGAAGTCCGCCAATCCGCAGTGGGGCCGCGTGGTGGACTATGCCCTGATACCCTCCGTACAGAGGAGGCCTTTGCCCCCGCAATGGGAATTTTATAGGCTCTTACTTTACCTTAAGGGAAAATCGGTGGGCGGTGGAAAGTATAAGAGCACGTTGAAAAACAGTTGCGGCCACACTGCAAGACATTTCATTCATTCAAGAGTAGTTCTTTTAACAGCCTACGTTATTATTATATCCTTACATATTTTTATAAAAAAATTGATGAAGAACTTGAGGAGGCGTTGGGTAATCACTATTTCATAAAACGGGTGGTAGACCAAAAAATTTTGAGAAACACTGATCAAGAATTGCGAGGTCTGATTGTATGAGAGGTTGCGAAATAAGTGTCTGGATAAAAAACAAAAACATAGTCTATGTTCAAAGTCCCCTATTGTTTTAAGTGAAAGTGACTGTTTTAAGTGAAAGTGACGACCCGAATGGCGTAGTGGGTAGTGTACCTGTCTCCTGCGCCAGAGGGTGTGGTTTCGATCCCCACTACTGGAAAAATATTGTGTGATGAACTTAGTGATTTTATTTATTATGTATTTTTTTTTTGTAAGGTGTGTATTTATTAAGAGATTGCGCTTTTTGTAAGAAAGACTGGCACTTGTAAAACATTCTTTATTTTTATATTTAAATTAAAACTTTGAAATTGCTGAAATAAATTTTAAATATGTAATAACTAAACCTACCGGAAGAACAAATAGCTATATTATTTTTGACCATAATCAATACCATGAAGTGTAAAATCAATATAATTAGTAAATAGAAACTTGCCACATTTCTCGAAATTTTCTCACTATTGTACTATTTTTGTACACTTAAATTATTCTTTAGTTTGTACACCAGAAATGGTAGAACATAAGAGACGTTACAACTTTAAAGACCCATATTGTACCATGTGTTAAGAAATAAAGTATCTTTCTTTTTTCCATTCCAGATTATAAATGCCTTCGTTATCTGTCCCGTACAGTAATTAATAGCTTTGATTCGAACGATTTTTTTTTCTAAATGAACTAAATAGATTGCCAGTATGGTTTAGATGGAGGCGTTCGCTAAAGCTCGTCTTTAACTAGCTTCAATATCTCGTCTTCCTCCTCGGTCCACATGTCAGGCTGCGTTGCCATCTGTCCGAGCGCCTCCATTCGCCTCTCCATCGTCACCTTATCCAATATGTGCTCCATCTTCACGTGCATGCAGTCGTTGAAGATCGAGGCGTACTCGCAAATCTCGAAAATTCCGTCCACGGCGCCGGTGCACTCTGCTATCGCGGATTTGAGACGCGTCATGACCTCGCTGTCTTCTTCGTAGACCGCCTTGTTCGCGTCGAGGAGGGCGGCCGCGTCGACCCTGCCGTTCTTTATTATCGCGTTCCGTTTGAGTATGCACGCCACGAAGCATTTCCCCTGCATCGTCGACTGCGGTATCCTCTTCAGAAAGTTCTCGACGTCCACCATAGACGCTCTGACTTGCCGCGCGCACTCCGTGAGGTTCCTCCTGAACGGTTCAACCTCCTGGTTCATCCTGTCCATCTTCTCCATCTGCTCCTCCTTCGTGAGCGGCGTGAAGGACATCGCTAGGTAGAAAGCGGACGCGCTCACCAAAAATAGCATCGTCGCGGCGAAGTTCGGGAAAGAGCTCGATTTTTTCGCCCCTCCCGTTCCGTGCGCGCTTCGCTCTGGGCGGCCGCATACCGCGAATATTGTTAACTTAAAATGCACTATCGTAGCCTAATTGATCGTTATGTTCGTGTGACGTGGTCCTGGGCGATTGGAACGAGTAACAGTTGCTGCACTGTTATCTCAAGAGACTATAACTTTCTATCGCAGAACTTTGGATAACTCACACCCAATAGTATTATGTAAAAGAAAGCGTTGCGCGAATACATAGTGATCCATAAATCTTCAGCATCATCTATTTCTTTATTATTTTACGGGTTCAAATATAGTATGTAATGATTGATATTTAAAGGAAAAATTAAATAAAGTAAACTGAGAAAAAATGTTTACATGAGAGTTTAGTCTTTTATCTTTCGGGTGATAGTGAGGTAACCTTCAAGAAGAAGTCGTACCTACATCTAAAAGGCTGGCAATACTAATGCGACTTGATACTGATTATTTACCATCAGATGAGCCGGTTCCTCATTTTCTATCTTCTGTACAAAATATATTATTGTATCGTTATTGGTATGCACGCTGTATTTTAGCTTATTTTCCCTTTAATTAAAGCACTTCATATTTATTATTCAACTGATCAAAATTCGACAATAATCATTTTGGAAAATTTTTCAAATACGAGCGTTGGCGCGAAGGAGTGAAAAAGCAATTGACTAGATCGGTTGTTCGACACCGAGCTGTTCCTTCATCACCTTCAGTTCTACCCTGTACACCTCTTCAGTTAGACCATTTCTCGAGTAGTAATAAAAGCGCTGACACTGCTCCAGAACACACACACAACCAGCCTCTGTGACTAATTTTCCCCTATGTGCAATGTTTTGCTGTATTCCTTACAGTCCAACCAGAGAGATTTCTAGAGGGATCTCCTTATCATCAAAGTGACAATCCGACTAACAATCGCCTATTGTCTGTCTATTCAACAGGTCAAGGCTAGCTCGATGCGATATATTGTTGTTCAGTCAGGTCAAACGGTATCAATTTTCTGACTTTTTTTTTATTTTTCTCAAATAGCCTTCCTTTTCATGGAATAGCAAAATGTGTTAATGTATAAATATTGCTAAAAGATTAGTAAAAAGATTTTTTTTATGTGAGAAGGTGGTAAGCTAGCTGGTGATCACTAATGTTAAGTGATAACAGCCATGGACATTTGCAACACCCGTAGGATTCACTCGCGTTACTACTTTTTAATAAAGGCAGCCACAAAAAGACACTCCACGCCGGTCCACGGTGAGGTCGTGGTACTTTACCGGACGGACCCGCCCTCAGTTACTTCATTACGAATTTTCAATAAAATTGTAGGTTTGTGAGAAGATTCGAGATTAAAATTTAAGTGTAATTGTCTTTCTCTTTTCAGTTTTTTAAGAGGGTCCACAATAATTATTTCTGGCGTTGTCAAACTTACTCTACATTTCAAAGTAACAAAAATATTTTACAATAAAACAAAATTCATATTACAAAGTATTTATTACATATTTACGATTGACAAGTCACTAATTATTCAATTTGAACACTATTAAACTAATATAATCGTATATCACATTAATGTTTTCTATCGCAGAATAGAAAAAAGAATGTCTACAATTATTACTATACAAGTTTTTTGGGCATTTTGTGATATATTCATAAAAAAGTGAAGTAAAGTGAAGGATCGAGGAGGAAGACGAGTAAAGAAGTTTGTATGTTTTTTTTTTTTTTTTCATTTTGGATTTGATGACTGCGTGGCGCAGTTGCCAAGGTATTGGCTTCGGCGTCGGGGATCGCGGGTTCGATTCCCGCACGGGACAACTATTTGTGTGACCCACAGATAGTTGTTTCGCATCTGGGTGTTTGTCCGCGTGCAATTTATGTTTGTAAAAACGTCCTTACAACACAGGATAATGTTATCCTAAAGTGAGGGAAATGTTTTTGACAAAAAGAATATGTCCCAATGCTGGGCAACCTCCTCTGTGTCGATAGTTCACCACGCGACCCAAAATTCATTGGTGACGGCACCGGGATTTGAACAAAGGTCGCTCGAGTACACAGAATTAAAAGTTAGCGCCCGAACACTGAGCTATCACGGCTTAATATCTATAACAATAACCGCAATATTATTAAAACAAGTACCACTTTAGTTTTCTGAGTCTGAGTAGCTTTTTATGTAAGAGCAGCATGAATAATTAGAATTTTCGATTTCTGTGGACTGTGGTCTTCTTCGTTTTATTTTATGACAGGATTTATATTGAAACATTGTAAAATAACAAACATGTTTTAATTTGTGTAATCTTAAAGCCTTATTAAAAAGAAATCTTAACAAAACAACACTAAAATATCTCTCTCTCTCTGGCCAGTATTTAAAAATATATCTATTCGAATTAAATTAAAAATAATGGCCCGAACATAATATTAATAATTTTAAGAATAATTTTTTTTAACTAAAAACATTGACGTATGCATTTTAATACGCGTACATCGTCTTTTATACAATCTGCTCTTTATACACGGAATGATATAATTGGTAAAAATGGATTATTCAACACAACATTAAAGTAAAAGTACATAATTAACATTTTATGAAGAAAAAAATTATTGTTCGAAAACTTTAACGCAATATCAGGGGCAATTAAACATTGTAATAACATATTACCTTAATAAACTTCATTTTGGATTACATTAAATTGTATTACCATTAATTTTCATTTGAATATAGCTATTTAAGTCGTTGATGATATAATTGTGGCGAAGGAAATTGGTACATAACAAACTTCATTACGTTTTATGATCTACTAAAAGACATCGACTGTTTTTTAGTTATAAACGAAAATGAATTGCGCATATTGAAAGTATACATTTCAAGCCATAATCAATGTAGTAATATAACCGTACGCATATTTTGAAGAACTATAAAAGACTCATTCAAGTTTTGAAACTGGTAAAGTTTTATGAATTATTTTAGAATATTTAAATAATTTTTCCAATTTCTACCATTTTACCCTAATAAATTTAAATATAAATTCGAATAATTCAAAAGTTCGAACACTTTGTAACTTTCACGGTAACAGAGCCACGAATGTTTTATTGTATGAGGGTTTTCATTTAATGTTCATTTAAATGAGAACCATTTTTAAATTGGTTTAAATGTACATTAAATGAAAACCCTCATAACTCCTCTATATGATACTCATAGAGTAAAGTAATACTACTGAAGTACTGATGATAATTCTCAGTTTCACTTTCATTTTGAGTTCAGTTCATTATTTTATTTGTTATGGTTTTTAGTATATATATTTATAAGCTATACAGAATAGCGAACTTAATTAATCGTGTTCCGCCTCTGCCAATCAAACAAAGCAATTATATATTATGACTTGATCATGTATTAAATTAGAGAGCTCATGTAAAATGATGCATAACGATGTGAACATTTAAATTTCTTCTATAACTGAGAGATAGCACGACGTGAAATGGCTGCATACTCCCTCCCGCCGTTATAATCAATAACGAGCAGTAACAGGAATGGAGTTTCGTATTCTATCCTCTCCTATCCTACACAACCTACAATCATAGTTTGTCAACCTTCAAAGAAGGAGTCTCAATTGGACTGTATTTTTTATATTTGTTACCTCAGAACTTAGACCGATTTTGATGATTCTTTTTTTATTTGAAAGCTAGTGCTTTCCACGTGGTACCATATTAACTTCACTGGTATTGGATCATGGGCTCCGGAGATACGTAGGGAACTCCTGAAGATTCTTACTAACTACGCGAAAGTTTGTATGTATGGATGGATGTTTGTTACTCTTTCACGCAAAAACTACTGAATAGATTTTAATGAAACTTTACAATAATATAGCTTAAATATCGGAATAATACATAGGCTAAAATTTATAAAGATATTGTGTGAATTGTCCAAAATATAGGTAAAGATAAAGTGTCAACTAATTAGTAAAACAATTCTGCCATCTGCGAGGTTCTGGTGTATAATAAAAAACTCATGGTTTTGGTATATAGTATTTCCCTATGGCCGCGCGGGCGACGCCGTGGTTAACAGCTAATCAGTTATAAATATTAATACAGAGAGAGACATTTGAAGTCAGTTTTGTTTTTCGTTAATAAAAAATGGACTTGTTTAACCTATTATTGCAACAACATCGTGGCTCCGTACCTTTCTTTTTAAATTTATATTTGTTTGGGCGAAACGATTCATCTGATCGATGTTTGTGCACTATATAAAGCTTCATTAGACACAGTGCTAAAGGCTAAATTTCCATAAATACTTATGGACAGTTGAAAAACCATTAGCTCTTTGGGGATCGCTTATTCCCTTAACAGTCTTTTAATGCATTTAAAAAGACATTTACTAAATGAACAGAGTATGGCGACACTGTCACATAAAGCGGTGTGAACAAATTCTGTTCACACCGCTTTATGTGACATCATCGTAGAAGTTAACTAATCAGCTGTCAAATGGCTTTTAAAAATGTTATTGGAGTTGCTTAAGGAACGCTCTGAATATATTATAATGATCAGAATAATCTGAATGATGATTTAACTTACTTATTAACCCTTTAATAAAGTACCATACGATATTATTTCGATATTGTATATTTATTTATTGTGTATCGGTTTACATTGAATTCAAAAATGTCTGTTAAGACAGTTGATTATACACATATACGAGTAATAATTGTATAATATAAGAGAAATATTTGTCTCAGTTATAATGTTATTGTTCTTCTCGATAATATATTATGAAATTTGGGCAAAGGAACGTGGAATGGATCTAAAAAGTAAAAACACGGTTACACTGATTCCTATTCATACAATTTGTGCGGTTTTCATCTTTTATTTTTTCCCATTTTAATGAACTATTTGATAACAGAGTATAATATTGTATAAGTATGGTTTGTGAGACGGTCAAATAAAGTATGTACAAAGATATAAAAGTATAAAATGTAAAGAAGCCAAAACAAATATCTGTAATTTTGCAAAATTTACTAGGACAACACTAAGTTACAAAGTTCAACAAGTTGTCAACACAAGAATTTTACAAAAAATACAATTATATATTATAGCTATATGAGATCGAGTACTTGTCGATGGTCTAACGAGAAATTTTTATACAGTAGAATAAATGAGATATTTAATCGAATATAATACAAACATTAGGTATATCAATACAATACTACGAATTTGAAATGTTCATCTTTCGATCAAATCAATTTGACAAAATACGACATGTTCCCAGTTCCCACAGAGACTGAACTCTTGTAGCGACTCAATAATTCACAGATCAATGTTTTGAGCCCATTTCTTAAAGTAAGCTCATTCAATATTACCTTTATACATAGAAATAGATCCTTCCCTTCTTACAAACATTATCAAATCAACAACATTTCAAGGAATGCTCTCAGTATCACGCCAGAGTCACGACAGTCACAATCAAGTATTAAAATATTATGTTATAATAATATCAGTCATATCAAGTTTTAATATTCAAAGATTTACGCTTGATTAATACTACAGTTATGTATATATCCCAATTATAACTTTTGTATATGTTAATAAAAGGTTCGAATTACATTTCTAACCTAGAACTAAGACATTAAAGAATATTAGGTTATATCCAATGAATTTAGTAAATATTTAAATATTCTCTAGTCGAATAAAAAAATTTCGTCGCCTCATCAGTAAATAAAAAAAGGACTAGGCAGATGTTTGAAATTGTAATATCTTTTCTCGTACATGTTTTACAACATTTTTACAGCGATGAAATGTCATTGTATTAATTTACGCGATAAGAACGAGCTCACAAAAAACTTGTTTTTTAGCAATTACCTTATCTCATAGCCGTGTAGAACACCACTAGACAAGAACGCTTTTATGCAACTCAAGCGTATGCAAATTTTGTGATTTTGCGTAATAATGTATGGAATTATAAAGCCATTAATATTAACGATACAAAGCCGGTTCAGTTTACAAATGGACCTTGAGAACTATATACGGAGCACGATTCATTATTCTTTTAAAACAACATTCTTTTACACAATCGCGTCCATCGGGCATACAAAAACATACAACGATATAATTAGGCCTTCACGTGGACGAGACATTGCAACACTGGCAGTTTAGACACGCATGCAATTAATTACTCGTTTTTTTTGACAAACAAAAAAAGTGAGGTTTTATTACGTCATTGAATTAAAGAAATATCTAATATATTTGTGAGATTGAAAGAAACGAATTCTAAGATAATTACAGGCAACGTACGATAAGAGAACACTGCGTTTCATATGGTAACACTACGTTTTTCAACGAGGCAACATTACACCTCTCGCAAACATCATTACACATCTATAATATTGGATAGAGAACACTTTCGTGCGGTCGCAAAAAAATCGCCGCTTTCACTTTTCCGCATCCCATTGCAACACAGACGAGCCTCGTTTCGCGTACAGCGAAATCATTCGAGGAGGATCAATCACTAGGGCCGTTTTGTCGGCGGACGAGCTTAGCTCTCCTCTGTTTCGACCAGCACCGGCAGGCTGGCGTGGTGGTGGCAGCTGGGCGAAGCGTTCGCGGTGAACGCCGACAGCCATGCGTCTATCTCCCTCTCCGGGCAGAGGAACTTTGCGGAGATCGTGTTGTCGTACCCCTTCTGCCTCACGAAGAAACCGCCGTTCGACTGGACTCGTTCGGCGGTCGTGTTCCTCAGGTTGACGACGCCCAGCGGCTTCGACAGCCGCTTCCTCGGGTATATCACCGCGAAGTGCTCCAGCGACGTCCTGTACACGACCACGCGCACGTCCTGCCTCATCCCGCCCGGCCCCAACAGCACTAGGAAGCCAGACTTCACCTCCGCGTCGAACGCCTTCTTCTGCGGCCTTTGGAACCGCTCCGCGCGACAGCTCATCAAGTCGGTCGGCATTTCACTGTTTTGATTCCCACAAGCTCGCATTACAGTGCGTCGCGTCCGGCGCGACACAACCTCCCTACACTGCGTCTGAACAAGAACTGAAGTCGATCCCCCATTCCAATTTCCGAGACCGGCCCGTGTCGGCCTCCTCCATTGACCCGAAGTTGCTTCGTGAACGTTCGGAGGTACTCGGATTTGCATTCACTCGCTTACCGGAGGCTTATCGAGTGGATCAGAAATGTTAATTCCGCCGTGTTAAGGCAGCCCGTCAGATTCCGCTTCGCTACAGCGGAGATAGGCGAATGTTCCAGAGATTTTTTTCGAATAGAAGTACTGCTAGCAACGAACTGTCGAATTGCCGCAGGAAGTCTATGACGCACAATCGCGATAATGTTTTACATTACACGCCGTTTCTAGTCTGCTAATTCTCATTATAATATTCTTACGAGTAAATCATGCTTCCTTCTTATTACGTTTACAGTTTTATTATTATATCTAGCTGTATGGCTTCTATTACTTAAATGCAGATGAAAAAACGACACGAATACATATGATTTGTGCGTGTGTAATTATGAAATAATTATCTCTCCTTAGGTTTATATACTGACGCTGAATTCACAATGAAAATCTCAAATACCGTACCCAATTTTAAATTATCGCCTCCGTTACAATTACCCATGTGTTAAAAAATATTGCAGCCTTATCTGCAACACTTATAATTATTGTCACTCGTCCCGGGAAAAAAAATTTTTTCATACATGTATGGAAATGAAAACTCGCTGGTATTTTCAATTTCTTGACTTAGATCTGACTTAGAATCAGAATTTTCGGATCGGTCAGAAAGCAGATACCTAAAATTTCAAAAAATATGTGCCAATCATTATCATATGAGTATTTACTATATATAATATATAGTTTTTAATCTGTGATAGAGCCATTAATTACTACTAATTACCATAGCACTCCATGGTATGAGTATTTTTCATGTGTATATTGTTTTTATTCTGTGGTAGAGCCCTTAATTACCATAAGCATAGTGCCATTGCCACACAAGACATCGACTTGGTGCAGAAGTTCTTATGTTTTTCATTTGTTTTCTTAACACTAAGTTGACCGGGGTATTCATTTATTATCATCACCTAATAACGCCAGAGTCTTAGGTAGCAGGATAAGCCAGATGCGCAATCATAACATCGCCATTTGTGACACGCGACTATGAAAACATCAACAAAAATCGAATCGGGCTCAGATACAATGCCATGAAACTGGCATGATACACTATGTTTATTACACAACCGCTTACAAACGAACACTGGTACAGTACTTACCGCTCGCTGTGCTCTACATATTCTAATTATATATTACGTTATCAAAACTAAACGTTAGAATTCGGAAAAATAAAATTTAAATATTTAGTTATACATGCATATAGCCGGGAAATGCTCCGTGTGCGGTGCAGAAGCACTTTAATATTTCATATATTAAAGAACTTCATTGTATAAAACAAATTCGTCCCGATGACTGTCTGTCCCTATGTATGCTTACATTTTTAAAATTACGCAAAGGGTCTTGATTCGTTTTACTAGATAGAGTTATTCAAGAGGAAGGTTTATTATTGTATAATACATTGCACCCGTACGAAGACGGGACAGGTCGCTAGTCACATAGCGAACTCGTCAGTTTTGCCAATATACTTTGAATTTACAATAACCGCCTAGGGCTTGACATACGAGATGACAATATAACATAACGTTCTGCAATCCTAAGGAAAACTTACTTTAAGGCAGATAGTTTCCATAACGCTATTGGTGGGATTATCACAAATGACGACCAACGTTGTAATGGTTTTGGGTATAAATGTCTATAAGGAAGAATGTAGATTGTCAAAATATCAAAATCTCTTATAAAATACGACTAGATTATTATTTAATTAAATTTTTAAACCTTGGTCAAAATTATGAATATAATTATAATTACCCGTAATTTCTGATAAATGATATTTGTATAATTTTACAAAATAATTTTTCAATCACACCGATATTGGAACAAGATATTGTGTTCCTGTTTTAATTTTGGCCTAAGCCTGCTAGAAAAAGATCTAGTGCTTTTTAGCGTGGTTATAGATCAATCCATTTTAAATTAAACTGTTCTACAGATATGAAATCTATTTTAACCCTGGGCTATAATATAATTCATATATTTGAACTAGTTTATCTAATATTTACAAGATTCACGCCCGGTTTCTGAAACACTAATCAACGTAGATGTCAAGCAATCAGCTGTCAAATGGCTTTTCAAATTTCATTTTAGTTGCCGCCGACGTTTCGACCACTTTACAACATACGCAAAACATTACACAGACCCCTTCCAATATTTAACCTACCAGTCCAGGTGTTTAATAAATGTCCTAATTCTTGGGTGCAATATATCTCAATGTAACATTCTGCAACAACCGATCTTAACTTTTCACAGGCTCTATTTGAGCGTCTAACCGTAACATTATTTTGAACCACCACTAACCGATTGCAGACAGGGGTTTCCTTACGTTGAAAGATAACTGATAACAATTGCACTATTATCGATATCATTCGTTAAATATTTTTATTAATAACTTTATCATTGTTATTAACATATTGCGAACATCGAAATTACTATTAAAAGTAGCGGGTTGTAACCTCAGTTTGCATATTTTTATGATTTCATATATAAAAAGGTCTACAAGCAAATACTTCTCACATTTAGGGAATAAAAAAGTACGGCTGACGTCAGATAGAGATATAAGACTAGATAAAGCTGTCTTACAGAGGTCTGCCCCGTTAACGTAACACATACACAGTCGATGTTTATTTTATATAACCTTTCGTAAAAAAAAAACGAGAAGTAGTAAACACCTGTCACTACTTCTCGTTTTTTTACGAAAGAAGCTCAATTACGTAACAAACAGTTATTTATGAAGCTCTTTGATGTTCTAATGAATTTTTACAAGTGTTCACTACTGTTTGATTCTTTTACGAAACAACTGCAGTTACGTAACAAACAGTTATTTATGAATTTATCTAATGTTCCAAGGAACCTTGTCAAGTATTCAACACAGCTTGGTTTTATAACGAAACAACTTTAATTACGTAACAAACAGTTATTAATAAACCTTTTTGATGTTCTAATGAACCTTTTCAAGTATTCACTACCACTTGATTCTTTTACGAAACAACTTCAATTACGTAACAAACAATTATTTTTGTGGCGCGCTGAATGAGGGAAACATATCCGCCCGACAATTAAGTGCTCGGTGGCGTTGAGTTAGGCGACAGCGGGTCTAGACAACGCCGGGTCATAGCCAGGACGCTCGACCTTTGTTGAAAGGTCGACACCGTGCTAGGGTCACGGGGTCAGTTCTAAATGAACCCATTGTTGATTTGTTCTAGCGCATTGATAACAGCTCGAACCCGTGGCTTCGGGTTATTGGCTAATGAATTAAAACGGTAAACAAAATTTACTTTGTTTTTACCGTGTAGATAACAACTTCAGTTATAAGTGAAAATATAATATATCGAACATTGAACAGCCTCGTTTTATCGTACAATGGTAGCAACAGAAACCGACAAATAAGCATTCGTACTTTTAGCTTTTTCCGATTTTGATTTCTAGAATCTAACTTGTATATGAATTGAATATTGCCTACGTTTAGCAGATTCCAGTATACTTTTTTTTATGTCAGAAGCGAGCTGGCGGTTCACTTGATGTTCAGTGATAACCGTCGCCCATGGACATTTGCAACACCCGTAGGGTTGCAGATGCGTTGCAACCTTTTAAAGTGAGCTCCGGTTACCTCACTCACCAAACAAAACGCAGAAGCATCATCCACTTCACGCCGGTCTTCTGTGAGGTCGTGGTACTTCCCCGGACGGACCTGCCCATTCCTGCAAACATTGCGAAGACTGTTGCGTGGTCCTACCACTACCACAGTTACATCGTGAACGAAACAATAATTTTACGGGATCATTATTAATCAAGCTTTTCTAAGTACTGTTCGTTTTTATATCAAACCTGATTTTACTGTTTTGTATTCTTTAACAAGAATACAATTTAAATTTTATATTAAGTTTTTACAGTGCTAATCTCTGCATTTAAGGCGTGGCATTAAATTGGAAAAAACAATGTCGATAAAATACGCTGAGATTTCCGTCGGCGTGGAAATGAGCCGTTTAGCTTAATAGTTAAAGCGTCTGGAGACGTTTCAAAAAGAGCAAGTTCGATTTCCTCGACGGCGAAAAACTTTCATCCATTTTTCTACAAATTTCAAATATAAAATTACAATAATCTAGCAGTTGAGAAAGTCGACTAAAGTACTATGGTTAACTCGTGGGATCTCAAACAATTTTCGTTTTACAGAAACGATAAAATTTGTTCTTGTATACCTGTACCTGTGGTAAATTTGTCTATATTTCACACATTTATATATGTATAATATGTATTTATTTTCAAAAGAAAAGTATCTAAGTATGTTTATCAGTTATCTAGTACCCATAATACAAGAGTTGCTTAATTAGTGATTAGAGACGTTGTGTAAAAATGTGTCCGAAAATTATTATTTATTTATTTTATTTATCTACCAATTTCGCCTTCAATTCCTACCATCGCCTACTTTTGTGCTTGTATTTGTGATTTGTAAGAAATTTAAGCTAACAGTCTTGAGGTCAGTTGAGATGGCAATTTAAAATGTTTCTGTTCATTACGACAATATTGAGACGTATTTATAAAAATAGTTATGGCGTGAGAAATTTGCATAATAGTGAAAGTCAATTGCTCTCGTTCTGTTTATCAGCCGGTTGACATTTGATTTTTACGATCGCTCTGTAAATGTCAAGTACTCTGAAGTGGAACACGTCTTCGAATCTAAAGAAACCGGTCAAGTGCGAGTTGGAATCGCGCACGAAGGGTTCCGTATCATTATCTATTGAAACGGCAAAAAAAAATGTCTGTTGTATGGCAGCCCCTCTAAAATATTTTTTATTCTGTTTTTTAGTATTTGTTGTAATAGCAGCAACAGAAATACATCATCTGTGAAAAGTTTTTTCGGATCTGGATGTTTGTCCAAGTGAAATTTATGTATAAAAAACTTACAACACAATTAATCTCCTAGGTCGCAGTGGCCGTCGGGGCTTACTACCCAAGCCCTTCCATACAAAATACAAATACACTACCTACCCTACAACATTCTATTTGAGATTGGCTACAAGAGTGGCATCAGTTTAGAGAGCTGAAAGTTACCTCAGCTTACAGTTAGATAGTAAGTACTAAGTATATAGTATATAAGTTAGCTGACATTCACTTTGTAACTTTCATCACTTGTATACAGTTATTTTATACTATATAGTTTTTCTGTTATATGAAATAGTTAGTAAAATGCAGGTAACATATAATTATGTAATCTTTTGCAAACGCTCTCGTATTGTTCAAATAAACAAAATATAATTTTCTATCACGAACCGGGTTACATATTTCACGCTTTTGACTCTTTAGGGGTAGAAAGACGTAGATTCTAAGTGATTTTTGTACACGTAAGATATCCCAAAACTGGAGAGTTTATTTGTAGATGTGTCAGTGAAAGTGGAACCCACGACCGTAAAACTTCGAATCGGACAAAAGATGAATTTAAATTTGCAATACTCATTATCTCTCGTTAACTCGGTATGGCAGTAAAATCATTTGAGGACGCTTCCTCACTTTACTTTTTTTCTCATGGTTTATTAAGCACCAATAACAGGTTTGTTAATAATTATCGAGTTAGTAAGGATACTTCCACAGTTCCTAGCTTAATAAAGAACAATTTCAAATTAAAACAAAAACGTAGAAGTAACGCTTAAATTAATCCAAACTTTAAATAAATTAAGTTATTACTAAAACAAAACAGTTTTATCACGAATTCAAGAACATATCTTTTTTTTAATTGGCTAAACAATTTAAATAAAAGCATAGATCGAAATTAAAATTACAATTCTCCAAGTTTTAATTGCCTTATCTTTTTAAATGAAAAAGGAATAACTTTGAAAAAAAAATCTGTCCATGTTTGATGCTATTACTATTGGAAAATATATACTAACAGAAACAGTAGAATGCGATTATACTGAACGGTAAAGACCTTATATAGGCGCAAATCGATTAACTTATAACTTTATTACTTTTTTACCGTACTAAGATTGTTAACCGCGAAACGTAGCGTTGCGGTCTATAAAGCTTAACCTTAGCTCGTAATGTTTCGTTTGTGTAAACGAAACTTGTAAATTAAAGGCGAGCGCCCGGACACTGAGCTATCACGGAGCTACTAATATATGTCATATAATGTAAAGCGCGCAGTATGGACATGCGTCATCTATATTTTTAAACATCATTGGTAAACTGAAATTAACTGATATCATTATTTTGCGTATGAACTGACGGTTCGTCAACACGAATCCGAAATAGGTTAGCCCGTTCCAGTTCTGCCTCTCTGTGTTTGGCTTGTAAGTAAATACTATTAAAATACACACAAACATCAGCCAATCACAAGTAAGAGTTTAAGTTCTCTTTAAGTTCACATATCTAATTGAAGTCTCCAAAACGACTACGATAACCGCTATATTGCCATAAACGATGTTACGGTGACATGTAGGATTAAGGCACTTTTTGTGGTAAACTGCAATGATATTATGTACAAATACGAGGTGCGAGTAGATATGACACTAGCGCACCGAAACTCAAAAACATAAATTACGCCAATTGGTGTAATTAAATTACAATTCTTTAGACTGCTATATCTTTCCGTATCTATCTGTCACATTTACTAATATAAAAGTAACAGCCTATACATGTCCCACTGCTGGGCAAAGGCCTACACAGAGCGTATCAGGGCGTAGTCCACCACGCTGCCCCACTGCGGATTGGCGGAATTCACATATTTTTCGAAATATATATTTTTTTGTTATTATTTCGAAAATATGCAGGTTTCCTCACGATGTTTTCCTTCACCGCGGAGCACGTGATAAGTCAGCACTTAAAGTTAAAAACTTCATTGGTGCTGGCCGGGGATCGAACTCGGGTTGCTCGAGACTGAGCTATCACGGAGCTACTAATATATGCCATATCTAATGTAAAGCGCGCAGTATGGACATGCGTCATCTATATTTTTAAACATCATTGGTAAACTGAAATTAACTGATATCATTATTTTGCGTATGAACTGACGGTTCGTCAACACGAATCCGGATTAGGTTAGCCCGTTCCAGTTTTGCCTCTCTGTGTTTGGCTTTGTACAACCAAAAATCCTCAAGGGCCTCGACTACACCGTCCACTTGGGTTCATTGTACATCGATAACAGTTTCAAACATTATTAATATTTAAAAACATACCATATTTAAATAATAGTAATAGTTCATAACAAAGATAAACTTCAACAAACGCGAATATTGTTATTTATTTCGCTGCGTAAAACTCCGAGCTATAATTATTGGTCTACTTTTATGTAACATATTGTAACTAGCAATGTATTTCTAAATGTTAAAGAAATAAGCTCAATTGAACCCATCTCGCGTTAGTGACTGGTACAATTATACTTTCCCTGTATCTCTCACGGTGGAATGTTTGCGAAAAACAATACAGAAGGAAAACTTTACGTGGAATCGTTGACTCAGGAGGCTGGTACATTGCCCCCTTTAACAAACAGCCTTGTTACGATCTCAGGAACTTTAGGTTAGTCACTTGTAGGGCGTTGTGGGAGTAACATTAATACCATCATATAGAAGTAAGATTAATTTGTTTATATGTCAAGAGAGTCAACTTCTGAGATTTAAATAGACTCTTCGTTTTACTCTCACTAATTTTAGCTAGGTAATCTTGTATATTCTATTTTGAAAATGAAATATATTCTATTTTATTCCGATAAAAGTTACAATAAATGTTTTTAGTTAGAAATCTTAACACTCGCAGATCGACCCTGTAAGGTCGAAAGAAACTGCTTGTAAAGTATTGTAGTCACCTAGTTGTGTATCTTAGTCACCTTTTTGCCTTGTAACTAAAATAAATAAATAATAACATAAAAATTGAATTGTTCTATAAAGCTTTCTTGGACATTCCCTATATAACAACAATAGGCATATTACTGAAAGCTATATGTTCATAACAACGCGCAAGCGTCTATTTAAATAATGATATTTTGAATTTTTAATTTTTCTAATACCTCTCTTCAACAAAGGATATTCTCGTGGAAGTAATTACGAAGGTGTTATGAGAGTTAGAGATATTGTGTACTTCGATTGTATCAAATGTGCAGAACTGACATTAGCTCTTGGTTTGGTTATTTGGCCGATTTAACCTTTCGAAACTCGGCTTCCCAATGATGCATTATGCCAGACGACATTTATAAATAACGTCGTGTTTCGTACACGAAACGGGTTCTCGTAAACATTCTAAGCGACGGAGAGCTGTATCGCTAGTCTGAATTAATATGCGATACGCGTGACACGGCGTCGACCTTGTCAAGGTCGGGCGCAGCGAACCGGTAGGTACGTCATTATTTGTCCGCTTCGTTGCAACTTGAGGACGACGTCCTATTAGCACTATACTTCAAAGGATAATCTTTATATATAAATAAAACTAGTATCTGCAAAGATAAGACAACATTGAAAGATTTGACAGTTGATTTCTAACGTGGATCCGCTCAGGTGTGTGTACCTATACACAGCGTGTCGTTACAACCGTGACAATAAATGAACACACACATATGGGATAACTTTTTAAAATTTTATTAAGCTTTTACATTCTATAAACATCAATATTTACCGAGTCATTAAATTTTACAAAACAAACATTTTTAGAACACCCTAACGTATAAAACTGTAAGGTAAAGTTCATTTGTAAAGGTCACAAAGCATATGGATGGGTTGAATGAATTTAAAAGAGGTAAAACATACTGTTAGAAGGAGAGACTTGTAATACGACGTTTTAGCAACGAGTGATAAAGTAAGGATCTGAATGTATGAATCAGTCAGTCGTAGTTGTCAAGTTGTTACAAATTTTTTTTATTTTTTATTTTATAACTGTTTGAAAAATATATTTTTTAATTATGGTTTTTTTAAACGTTTTATATTTGCTTCTGATTATTGGCAAGTAGCAATAGACTTGTATTCATTTATTGTCGCGGTTGTAACGACACGCTGCATATATATATATATACACAAATATTATATACATACACAAAAAGATGTTCTACGTCCGTTGGATGGTCGTGAAAACTCGGAAAGCTGGGGTTCCAACAACACTATATATTTTTATAAAGCCATAGTAATGTTCAGAGGTTGTTTTCGTAAAGAGCGAACAGTGGAAACAAAAAAAGTGGATGTGGAAAAATGCACTGAACTGCAAACAGTCCTGCTATCGTGCGTTTATCTCATGTTAAATGTAATAATTAAAGTTAAGTATTTATAAGGAGGAAATATAATGTCTAAACCAGAAAATGTTCGTTTCGTATTAATTAAGTGTAAAAATCGCAGTCATGTCACGTCTGTGCTTTAATCACATCAGTTCGGCATAGCCTGCTTATAAGACAGATAGTGCGTTTATATAAAACTGAATACGACCTTTTTAAAAACACGGCATTCTGATCGAGCATTTTTAGAGTACCGACCTTTGTCTCTTTTATGACACGAATCCACACAATGGCAGCTGTAGCATCAGACGGCTTATAGCCTTCATTGTTAAAAGTATATGGTGAGTAACAAAAGCGGCTTAGTTTAATATAACTGTACATATAGATATTGTTTATTCGATAAGCTTGTGTTGTTACTGGTCGAACTGAGAGTTTCTTGTACGACGGCGCTGGTGTGCGTAATGAGGTTGACGTAACAAGGATGGTTGTGGGATATGTACAGGCTGATACTATACTTTACTTTAACCTCACATACAATAATTAACTGTTACATAGGACAGACGGTCTATGTTAATACTATTACGTTGAAAAACTTATTATTCAAATTTATACGCGGCTATTTTTTTATTATTATCTACATTCGTAAAACCAGAGAATATCATACACTGCCCGCCTTTGCACTATTCTGATGGTTCCTGAGTCATATCGATCCGGTTATAATACATCTGGCGAGAACTGACCCCACAAAGTCACGACTGTAATGCCGAGAATGAATGTGGCATCCATGCCACCTTCATCAATCTCTCATGGCTCTGCAGCAGTGGACGTGATCTTGAGGGTTGTGATCACGACCATTTTACTACTATCGAGTAGTAAAGGTTAAGTAGCCGTACCAAGTCAATTATGTACGAAAGACCACCTTTACCGTGAGTGTCTTTAGAACATAAATTCAAAGCGCGAATGAAATGTAATTTACGTTGTAACTTCACCACGTTACATTAAAGTATTCGTGTAGTGAGACATGAGTTTAAGGACAGCACGAACCTTTATTTGACGTATGGTATCGAGTGTTAACGCAAGTTAACTATTGACACACTCAATAGGTATCAGTAGTAGGAGACAATAGTCATCCGAATCCCCTGAGCACGTCAACCAATAAGCTACGTATGTGGCAATTTAGACTGGGCTTACAACGTGGGACCCCCGGCGTATACTTACAGTGTAACCACGCGGCCATCGGTAACAAAGCGTGAAGTGAGAGTCGTTCGTTCAGACGTGTTACGTGCAATTGTAATGTAAAAAGCGCTCGCGTAATATTGCACGAGGCATTCACGTGTTTCCTAAACGTCTGCATCGCTCGGTAAACGGCAAGACTGCATGACACACTTAAAAAATTTAAAAGTATAAAATCGATGACTCCGCGGCGCAGTTGCCAAGGTTCGGCGTCGGGCGTCGTGGGTTCGATTCCCACGGGGGGCTACTGTTTGAGTGACCGGTACATAATTGCTTCGGATCTGGGTGTTTTGTAGACGTGAAATTTATGTTTGTATTTGTAAAACGTGCTTACAACACAATAATGTTGTCCAGTAATGGCGTTATTGAATGACAATTAAAAATGAAAGGAAGAAAAATATAATAGTGCAATTTCTTGCTCGTTTTTCGGCCACAGTTTTAATATTTGGTAAACAACTCTATACTTACAATTTTATGTTGGCCAGGCACATTTTTATAAATTGGAAAATAACTCTATACTTTTGTATTTTTTTTTTGTTTGGCCTGGCACAGTTTTAAAAATTGGAAAACCACCCATTGTTTTGTTTATGGCTTTTCACACGGCACGAACCTCGCTTACTTTTTAGCCGTGTGGCTTATTCCGAACTTCCTTTCATTGTCTTAAGCGCATTATGTTCCACGCATTTCGCAGGCCCAGTGCCCGTTGAAGTTGATTGAAGACAGAAGGCGTACAGGTCTAATCTGAAGATTCAACGTAAACATTTCATTTTTATTGGGCGAGAAGGTGGCAACCTAGCTGCGGCTGGCGGTTCACCTGATGTTAATCAAATCAAAACAAATTATATTTATTCACATAATTACACGCTTGCGCGTTCTTATGAAACGTCAAAATTTTACACACGTTCGTGAGATACCAGTTAAGGGATAACCGCCGCCCATGAACATTTACAACAACCGTAGGGTTGCAGTTGCGTTGCCACCTTTTAAAAAAGTGGGCCCCGGCTACCTCACTCACCAGACGAAATGCAGAAGTGTAACACTTAAACTCCACGCCGGTCTTCTGTGAGATCGTGGTGCTTCTTCAGACGGAATGGACATGTATTCGTGCAACAGCCGAATTTGTTGCGTGCGTGAAGCTGATGCGTTTCTCACCTATATATTATGGACCATACCCCTGTCTGTATTTCCGTTGGCTGCTTTCATTATGATTAGTCGGGTTTCCATTGTTCCGTCTTTACGATGTATACGTTATCAAGTTTTATAATAAAACTAGTAACTTCTCGGCTTCTCACAGATGCAATGTATTTATTATACATATAGACCTTCCTTTTGAGTCTCTATCTAGTAAAAAAACCGCGTCAAGATCCGTTGCGTAGTTTTAAAGATCTAAGCATACATAGGGACAGACAGACAGCGGGATGACTTTATTTTATACTATATAGTGACGAGGGATGAATAAGACAGTGCCAGCGAACGAAGCCACTGGTGGAGGTAGTCTAATTATCATCCCTAATTAGACTACCTGCACCAGTGGCGGAAAAATTTTGATTATCTATATATCGAATATCTATCGAATATAATTTGATATATCTATGTATATTCAATATTGAATCATATCAAAAACGATATTTTTTCGAATGCGAGTTCGGCACAGAGTCCGTACGTGTCAAATATTTAATACTTGATATACCCTTTTTTGAGGAGCCTAAAAAGAGAATATCTATATATCGATATATATCTTCACTTTCCACATCTCTATAGTATATGCCGTTGACGTACATGTTTAAATCGCGTAACGTATTGACCAATTGGGGTCACAGAAAAAAAATATTTTCGTTTTGTCGGAACGCAACGCGACCATTTAGCGCCATGTCTGAACGATTTTAACACGTCATGCATTCGAAAATGTACGTTTATAATAAGTTTAGAACAAATATTATTATTTCGTACTAATAACTATGAGTGTCTGTCGAAGTACCACGGCCTCACAGAAGGCCGGCGTCAAGAGGAACTATAAAACTTTTCGTGAGTTTCGTCTGGTGAGCGTGGTAACCGAAGCCCCATTTTTTAAGGTTGTCAACACATGTCCATGGCCGGCGGTATTCCCTTAACATCAGGTGATACGCCTGCCCGCTTGATAATTTTTTACACATAAAAAAAGCTACCTATTTAGCAAACATAGTCGCGGCATTGTGATAAGAACGCGGCCTATATTATGTCTGGGTGGTTATACCTTTGACCGAGCAAAGAACCCTTGTACATAATAAGTTATGGGCAAACATTAGGATATCGACCTCATAGCTTAGCAAGTAGAGCGTCTGGACGCGTAATGCGTTACGCAGTGTCGAATCCTAGCATCGGAATCTTGCGATAGTTTAATCTTAAGTGCAGAGACTAATACTAAAAATTAAATCAATAAAATTGAACATATTTCGTTTTATTACAGAGAAACTATACATTTCAGAAATGTATAATATCACTGCGCTCAACACAACATAATACAACATTAGTCAGCAATTGAGCCCCGTTTGACCGCGGTCGTTACGTAAATGTTCACGAGCTGTTCCCTAAACGAAGATGGACGATCAGAATGACACAGGCAGTTGAACTTAATCACGCGCCCTTGAACGTCGCGAACCATTGTTCTGCGCAGTACACGTAACCTGAGGTACAGGTGTTCAAAACATCGGTTGAAACACGGTCACCAGGAACAGACGCCCGTTAAAGATAGTCTGGTTTTCATTTCCATCTTTTTTTATCCTTAATCTGTTTTCGGCTCCCTTATTCCGCCTAGTAGGGATCGGCACAATGGGAATCATGTTGTTAATGGTACTAAGGTTGTTTTCGAACGGCCGCGTGCCTGACTTCAACTCTCCTTAGAAACACCAAAATCCACAACAATTGTATGTGGATCATACAAATATTTGTCACGTGCGGGAATCGAACTCACGACCCGTGACGCGGACGCCAATGGCCCAACGGCGTCACCGAGTCATGTGGGAAGTCTTCTTGAAATTACAATGACCACGAATGAGCTTTGACGAAAGTCGTGTCCGATGTTCTCCAAAATTGTGGATACGCGTCTTAACACAATCATGTGGCGAAGTACCCCGAGAACCATTGTGCGGCAAACTGGTCGGTTTTCGAACTCGACCGATAAATTCCACACACGGATATCATGACAAGAGGACATTAAAAACTTCGACGCGACGATTATTTGGAGCGAATGCGAGTCTCGTACCCGCTTTACATAATCTATTCTATGTCCATTTCGTAGCGAAAAATATTATAGAAAATATTATAGACTGAGTACGACGGTAGCCGTAAAATATGACAATTTGTTCATTTGAATGAAATATAGAACAAATTTCAATACTTCATACACGTGTACAAAGCAAAAATAAAAATAGGACACCTTGGAAATGCGTTATATTCTTTTTTGCGTTTTACTATAGAACAGTTTGTATAAGCATTCAGTAAAATTATTGTTTGTTGTGTCAAAAATATATGTGGTTTATAAACATGTTGATAGATCAGCTAGTTCAAAGAGTCATGTACTATGTACCTATTCATGAAGGAATTTGTCCTGTGAAATACCTGTTTGAAGATAACGTAATTTTTCTATACCGATATTATTAATAGGAAATTTTGTGTGTTCAATCCATCTTCACGTTGCAAAGTCTTTTCAAAGTAGATTTTGATAACAATTATTAAGTTGTTCGGATCAAACCCAAATATTCACAAATATATTTTTTTTTCATTTATACGAACTTATATTTAAAGATACAACTAGAGGTAGTCACCCTGCGAATTTATAACCGCTTGTCAGCGCTAAGGTAACTTTCTCACCGTCCATGTTGGTTGGTTGCCATCGGTTATTTCTTTATCCAAAGCTTTTCGCAAGGCATTGGCATCAGAGTAAGCAACACCACCAATTCTTCTCTTTAACTGATAAAAGCAACCATAATCACACAGACTTAAGTCAGGGAATATGGTGGTTGAATCCAACGCTCAATGTTATGTTGATCCTTAAATATTGCGCAATAAAAATTCAAAACCGGGTGGGTTTGATCGATCCTAATAAAATGGAGATTGAAAATAAGACATTGTACTGTTTTCAAAGGGCCAATACAAATAATTTTATTACGAGAAGAACCACGAACGCGATGCGCCAATCAAAATGTATTAGAAATATAACTCAAAATTCTTTTACGTTTCGTAAGAACTAAAACCATTAACGTACTAACTTTGTAACGAACAACGAACATTTTCACTTTGAGCTCTTTCGTTATGTGGGTTTTGATCTTAGAAAAGGTCCATGAATTAAAGTTGCAAAGTTCATTAATTTAAGAGCGATCTTACTCTCCAGACCGCAATTATGAGGGGTCTTCTAGAGGGTACTATAAAATTACACGCATTAATTGTTGTAGCAAAGTGAGGTGAAAACTCTCACGGTTATAGAAGAAAGTTTTTTAAATACATTACTCTGTTTCTTCTGTCTCTTCATACAAATTTTCTCTGAAGCGTTTGACAGACACAAAGTAAGCAAGAACAATAAAACAGATCTGGAACAACGGACCAAGTTATCAAAGAAGAAATCAACTAAAAATCTGAAGGATTTATTTCTTTATTTACATATAAATGTTTTGTTAATTTCATCTCATTCTTAATGAACGTTGAGGGTTTTAGTACAGACAACTTTTTCCTATTGTTTATGAGAAACTTTGAGTGAATGGGAAAAGGAAGAAAAGACAGTTTAGAGTTATTTACTTTTTAATTCACCACCAATTTTGTATTACAAATGAATATCGAATTTCCAATTACAAGGAAAACTGTACCTGAAATGGCTTAGGCATGACATTTCAAAAAAAAAAAAAGTAATAAAAGGACATTTTAAATAATGATGGATGAGAACGAGACAATAACAACTTTACATATCACTCGAATTGACGCAACACACTATTCTTCAACACCGAGGGACGTGCAGCATTCAAACTGAATATAATTAATTGAATATAATTGCACATTCGTGCAAAACGTACCTAACTCTAGAGTCTAGAGGAATGTTCAATGTTATTCATAATTTAATGTGAACCATTTTACCGTAATTTTATTAACAAGCAATAGTTTGTACACAAACGTGGTGCAAGAGCTTGATGCGACACGTTCCAGGTGATCGTTCCCGCGTGATTTGCGTAACGTCACGTTTCTGTCAAAACGAAACGCAGCCGATCCGAGCGACGAGAGGGCTACAACGAATAACGGGAAATAGGAGTAGCGTTTGCGTGACGCTAATGTGGATTTCAATCGCTGTTTCTATACAATAACTATATAATAAGTTTGGGTGCATTGTGCTTGTATTCAATATGTTCGAGCAGGCTGAGTTCAAATTACTGATTGCAATTTTAAGTGCTGGTTTATAACGTATTCAGCGGTGAAGGAAGGAAATCTTTGGAAGTTACTAGTTAGAGAAGTCTGCCAATCTAATACCCTATTACATAGAATCCTTACTTATTAACTAAAATTTTTACATATTTAATTCATCGACATATTTAAGTTACTAAGCCTCGGGAGCATTGATCCAAATGGCTCCGAAACAATATTTTGTACGGGCGATAAATATTTCCCATCAACATAAACGATTTCAGTGGAACACAGGGTAGTGAAACATAATTTGAATAAATGGAGAACAATAAGAGTTTAAAACATTTCATTGTAAATTAGAATCGAGATCTAAAAGTCTTTAAACCTAACAGAATTATCTCGAGTTCTTTCCACTTTCCAGCGAGGTCTCGAACCTAAAGGGCATTGACCCTATTGCCATAGCCCACGAATAATAAGAAAGATTCTGACGATCCCGTTGGGATTCAAAGCGCGGACTACAATAGCGAATTGATTCTTAACGCTATATCACCTGTCGTACTCTAACTTACTTAAGTGAGAAGTTACGTTAAATTCTAACGGTTAAAAGAAACACAGTTATATAAGTTATAAATAATGCTGCTCTTTATATAACTTATATAAAACAGTTATATAAGTTATATAAAGAGCAGCAGTCTATATCTTTTCTGTTATTATCATAATATATAACTAGCAAAAAGCTGAGCTTTGTGAGGGCTCGAGTAGTTTTTCTAACGGGTAATAATTTTTAAAACAATTTTTAAAATTATTATTTTCGATATAGGCTTCGACCCATATTATTAAATCATGTAAATAATTCATACGACCAATAATTTTACATATTTTTTATTTATCGAACATTGTTTAGTACTTATATTAATTCTGTGACATTAGGTTTCTCATACGGATTTCTTTCTGCTTCCTACATTTTAACAGATATGAATTTTTAATATTATTAAATCTATCAAAGGGAAATCGTCTATATAATGACATTAAAGATATTTATTCCGTCACCTTATAATAATGGTGTGTATGGACAGAACTCCTAAAGGGCTGGATCGATTTTGATGAATTATTGTGTGTATGTTGAAGTGAATTCGAGGATGGCTTAAATTTACAACGGTCCATTATAAAATGTTATTTTATTTAAGTATTTATGTTTAGTTTTGGGATTGAAGACGTGTTTAGAAGACAACGTCTGGCGACTTTTCAAAATTACTAAAAACGCCAAACATTTATTTGGCGGTTAAATAATTTTGACGGTTTGATTTCATATTTGTTCTCATTATAATGTAACAGGAGAATGCTTTGGTAAGCTTTTTATTAATCCACAGAGAAGCGTGGCCGGTTTCAGCTTCATTATAAATATTAAAATATGTAAAAAAGTACGAAAAGATTGTCGCCGCTGTGGGAATCGAACCCACGTCTTCGGCATTCGCGGCCTGACGCTTTAACCACTAAGCTAGACGGCTTTAAGCCGTTTAGACCGACAATCTTTTCGTTCTGTTTCTACATATTTTAATGTTAAATCTTAAGTGCAAAGATTAGCATAATAAAAATTTTAAATTTCATCATAAATAGATAAAGAGAAATGAGTTCCGTACCTTTTGCTCCTCATTTTAGTAATTATTGCTAAGTTATGACGGTATCAATAAAACAATTGAAACAATTATTTCTCCTCACCTTCGTATCTGAACTATCTTATACAAATAAACTTATAAGTAAACAATTTTAGAGAAATAATATTAAGAACTCTTTTCATTCACTTAATACTTGCTTAGTTTGGGACTAGATGTCCTGAAAATATTAATGATATTGAAACAAAATTAATATTAATCTTTATATATAAAAAATTCTTCTCTACATGTGTCACTGAACTCGTCCTAAACGGCTGGACCGATTTTAATGAATTTTTCTGGGTGTCTTCAGGTCGATTCGAGAATGGTTTAGATTCAGTTTTTCTAAGTTGTTGTCGGATTTAAGTCACATGTACAGGACAACGGCTGTCCGGTCCGCTAGTATAATAATAATATTATATTGCGCCGTGGTAGCTGTGTCCGGCCGCTCGCCTTTAATTTTGCAATGCATTTGTAAGCCCTCGCGTGTTTTTGGTGTTCATAGGCGGCAGTAATCGCTTACCATCAGGTGAGCCATTTGCTTTTTGACTTCATTTGCACCTTTTCTCCATACAAAAAAACAATAAGCTCTCTGCTATTCTCTTTAAACTATTTCATTCTGAAATCCCTTTTCGAAAAGAGTTTTAGGTTGGGAAATGTTTATTAATATTCGAATATGTTTTTTAAATATTGATTAATAAAATTCTTCCTCTCTTCTTGGGATGAACCACGGCTTTAGAAGGCCATTGTGTAGTGGAAGTATTATAATTTTGCATCTCGCCTGGTTAGTGAGCTAGCCGGGCCCACTTTTTTAATAGTTGGCACGCATCAGCTGTTGTAGACATCCATTGGCGCGGTGTCACTTATAACATCAGGTGAACCAACTGCTCACTTATAATAACATAGAATAACATTACTTAGAACTGTGCCGTTGCGTGGTCTACATATGCCTATTTCGAATGGAAGGCATTCCTTGACGCAATTCCCACAGTCGATATATATTTTTCATTTAATACACTTGCGACGGTTCACGGTAACATTGATAAAACTGCAGACGGTCCGGTTTAACCGTTAGCGATAAAGGGAAATGTAAATGTATTTAATTACGAGCCCGTCAAATAAACTAAGTTGCTTCCGACCCGGCCATAACCGGTTCCTCGAGTTATTTTTGCGAAGTGTTATTACATAAATGACGAAGTTTTTTAACGTTAAACGTATGATGCTAAAGTTAAATAAAGATATCCGTATAAAATGATGTAATATCAGGAACAAGTTCTTCACCGGACATGTAATGATTATTATCGATTTAGAGAGTTTGATTTCCTGTCATATTGGATATTTGTTCAGGTTTCTACGAAACTTAGTTTGTACAAACAAGAAGTTCTCACAATTTATTGCGCAAGTAATTTCGAATCCGTACTTACATTAGATGGCATTGGTTTTTAAAACACGCACATACGATTTTGTTAAAAGATCTAAACGCTAGAAATTGCGAAATTGAGTTTGTTGTATTGTTTACACGCTAGAAATCCGAGTCAACTTATGTTGGTGATATCAACTTATATATATTTATATATATATATTTGATAGCGTTTAGTTACTGCAGAAATGAATTTAACCTGAATAGCTATTAACTTGTGTTAAATTAATACAATAATTTGCTAGTTATTAAAGTGATTATTGTAATTTGTAATCTCGGTGTATTTATAATTTTGATGTATTGTAAATGTAAAGGCCCATTTACACGATGCCATTTTCTTGAACATACAAGAGCAATAATTGAATGCAATAAATTGCGCGCAATAATTGTTTAGACCATTTCTTGTTTAAACCATGCAACTCATTTATTGCTTCAATTTAATTGTATACAACAGGCAAGAAACTGGCACCGTGTAAATGGGCCTTTAGTTACATTATATTACGAAGTAAATAATTTCTTGATAATTGTTGAAGATTAATTGTCGTTGATTTGGTTGTTGTTTTGTAATCAAAGTTTGAAATCAAGTGACGTGTTGTATAGTATAAAGGCCCATTTACACGATGCCATTTTCTTGTACATACAAGAGCAATAATTGAATGCAATAAGTTGCACGCAATAATTGACCATCAAGAATTGTAAGCAACAGTTTACACGCAGATATAGTAAAAAAATTGAATGCGATTATTGAATGCAAGTCTTGACAAGAAATAATTGCAAATGTCTTTTGTTTACACCAATGCAATTATGTTTAGGCGATTATTGCTTTCAAGTTTTGACTTGTCTAAACACATGCTTGTATGTGCGTGTACAATTTATTGGCGTGTTGCTTCAAGTATTGCACGTATTTGCGTTGACAAATTTTTCATGCAAGTGTTGAACGTTTTACAAAGGGCTGTTTTTTAAAAAATGGCTCAATAATAAGTGTTTAAGTTAGATTATGCCGATTAAATATATTTCATTGAGATTTATTTATTATGATCCATATATTATTATTCATATTTTTATCCAACTTTTTTTACGACCTCAATATTTCTATCCTCAAAAGAACAGCAACGATTAAATACCCGCACTCATTGCACTAATTTTTGCAAAGGAAGAGAGAATGCAATTGAATACAAGAATTGCTTAAGAAATTATTGTGTGTGCTGTTTACACCAAGGAAAGTTTTGAAACAAAACTTGAAGCAAGTCTTGTTCAACAGCCAAGAATGTTATGTGCTGTTTAGACAATGCAACTCATTTATTGCTTCAATTTAATTGTATATAACAGGCAAGAAACTTGCATCGTGTAAATGGGCCTTAAAAGCCGATGTCTGCTTCAAGCTACATCATTCTGTTCGGAGTGTTCATAGTTATAACAGTGATCAAGTATTTTATTATTATTGTGTGTGCATAATATTACAACAAAGTCCATTCGTACACTGCTGTTCAGCAATAGTGGCCAAAACTTAACAATTAATGTTGCACTTGTTATAATAAAGAAAGAGTACTATCTCTTTCTCTATTGTAACAAATCCAACATTCTTATAAGACGATAGTGAGGCTCGTATGTTATGTAGTACGATACAGCCATTATCCTTACATGAGCATTTCTAACCACTAAATAACGAATAATAAAATGCATATAAGCAAAACTTTTTGTCATTGTTTATTAAATATCTTTTTAAAATTTTTTGATAAAGTTCAACTCAAAAATGTGCAATGTCTGCCACTGATATTTTTGTCTGATATTTCACACATTAAAAAAAATGGACAAAGTGAGTGACCTATTCAATTAGTGACGGATTTAAATATATCCCACATTTAAATCCCTCACTAATTCAACTCCAACGCAGTGGGGTCACGTGGTGGACTATTCCCTGATGGCCTCTTTACAGAGGAGGCATTTGCCCAGCAGTGGGACATTTACAGGCGGTTACTTTACTTCACGAATTCAAATTCAAAATATCTTTATTCAAATAGACGCTTGCGCGTTCTTATGAAACGTCGATTTATTTTACATAAAAATTATAATAACACTTCCATTGCTACATCATCCCGCGCCAGTGCGCGTAAGTTTAACTATTTCCATTTCAACACACATAGGAAAGGCGATCGCTAGACGACCTTTAATTTCGCGTAGGACGTCGCACGTATCATGAATCAAACTTTTCACGTGGGCAGACACTACGAAAGTTTACTCTGCTCTGACATTTAAATAGAAGCTTCATAAAGATCGTCCCATAAAATTTCCTCGGGCAAAGTCAAGTATGAGATGGAAAGTTATAAATAAACCGCTTTACAAACTAGATATACAATTCGTTTTGTGACCTGTAAAGAGAATTTAACGATATAGTAATTACTAGACCCCTCGTCCAATTTAGGTGAGTGCTGTATTTGATGTTATCCGATTCAATTTGTAGAATAAACAGTCATTTACTTGTCTGTATGTTTCGACGTCATTCGAGTCAAACGGCGTGTTTTATATACGATATTTAGTTGCTAAATAAAACTTTTTTTATTCCGTGGCACAGCTAGGCTTCAGCGAGGGGGTCGTAGTTGTGTTTTCCACACGGCACAAGTGCTTGCCCCACAGATAATTTATCCGGGTCTGAGTGTTTGTTCTCAAGGAGGCTTGACGTCGGGCAGTGGACTGGTAGTAAAAAACCTAACCAAACCGAATTCCATGCTGTGCAGACCGTAGGTGGGATGAGGGCAGGAGAAAACCGGCGCAAACCGACAGAAAACTGGAGTAAAGTAGATGTAGATCCTGCGTTGTAAGGACGTTTTACATACATAAATTTCACGTGGTGGAACCCAGATCCGAAGCAATCATCTGCGTGTCACACAAATAGTTTTCTCGTGTGAAAGTCGAACCCACGACCACCGTCGCCGAAGCCAACACCTTGGCAACTGCGCCACGGATCATTGCTTACATGTTAGGATAATTAAAAAAAATATTTGTACTCCATCGGCTATTGCTCTCACCAAATCGGCTTACACGTTGAAGACTGTCAAAGCCGTCCCACGCTGTGCCACATGACCAACGCCCACTCCAGTCACAAAGCTTATCTTGTTTTTTGCAACACAATCCCACACGCTCGCTCCGCCGGTACAAAAGCAATCGAAACTTTCGGCGTCAATAAGCTCCTACGTCCATTCGCCGGGAGAAAGTTTTGAACGCACTTTAACAACGGAACCAAAATAGCCACCTTCTCTCTAGGCTACGGAATGTTTGAGAGAAACAAATTATTTTAAAAATTTGACCATAACTAATTTTTGACGATAGTACGTTATATCCATGTTCATTTTTCTACTTGTATACGATCGTTGATTGAACGTCCAGAACACTTTTACATGTATTTAAAACAGGAAATATTCCAATATAAAGGTAGCGGGAAAAAACAAATTGTTTCGAATTTTTTTTTTAATCATATCAATAAAGTCCTTTAACCACTTATATAAAAAAGAAGAAAATCGGTTGATATTTATATAGGTACGGGCAG
The DNA here is from genome assembly GCA_933534255.1 of Iphiclides podalirius. NCBI lineage: Eukaryota > Metazoa > Arthropoda > Insecta > Lepidoptera > Papilionidae > Iphiclides > Iphiclides podalirius. Next base: position 9,700,129 of record OW152834.1, read on the forward strand.
GTTTTCCTTTACCTAATTAGTAATACGAGTAATGAGTCTTTATTGACGCCTTTCTGATGCTATTTTGAGGAATTAAGTATTATTACGAACCTAATCTATCCTTATTTCTCTTAATTCTAGGTTATTTAGGTGTATGTTTGCAACTACAAGTAATTACAGGTCACAATGATGCACAAATATAGTTGTACTTGGAAAAGTTATTTAAACGATAAACAAGTTAGTATCGGAAGTGCGCATTCAATTTATTTATGAGTTTGCCAGCAATTTCTTCAATTAATCCAAGAACGACGCACATACTAAAAGTAATTTAAACCTAGTTTTAAAGTAAGCAAAATGGAAGTCTATCTAGCGGTCCGGTGCTAAAGTCACCTAGACTATATTAGTAGACTATAACATTATCTTATCGTATTGGTAATCTCAAATCATATTATATTGTCTGTTGTGAACATGTATGCAGTTAAGTAAAAAGCAAATTTAAAAGCGATAAAATCTGTCAAATATTTATAATTCTCTTACTGTATTATAAATGACAGATAATCTCTCAAACCCATAAACCGATTGTAAATTCTTTTACTGATTTGTATACAGAAATTTTTGCGGCTGTTGACATGAGGGCCAATGTCCTGAATCATTTTTTACCTTGATCAATAAAGAAATATTTGGAACTAATTCTAAAGAAACTGAAAGATATGTAAAATATACCAGATGTTATCTAATAAAATACAACCATGGCTACTGTTTGAGTACCTATTTCATATTTTCGTTCTTAAATTGATAATTTAAAGCAACTAAGATTTTTGTACAGCGTACACCGTACACAGTTGGGGTGATATAAATAGCGGGATTACTTAATCATGAACACTAGGCTTTGAGAAACCTTTTGATAGCCGCCGATTTGATAACACGAATATAAAATAACAAAAATCAAAAAGATTAAACAACTTACAACGCTTATGACGTATACATAATGCTCTTTTCATGGAAAAAGATATCTACTTAAACTTAACGCTAGCTAATTAAATATTCATTCTTTACTATTAATAAATTAAAAGCAACATACGTTTTTTTATTTGAGTAAATGGCAAGCAAGCTGGGGGTTCACGTGATTTCAAGTAATTACAATTTTAAGACATAGATTATCATCTAAAAAACTAAGGCGTTTGTAGATGCGTTGACAACCTTAAAAAGCAAGGTTCCGGTTACCTCACTCACTAGAAGTCACAAGTATGTATATAACATTTCCACTTCATGTCGGTCTTCTGTGAGGCCGTGATATTTCCTGTCCGAGCCTGCTGGTTCGTGCACAAGTGGAAACTAATTGCATAATTCTAGTACAGTAGGAAAAAAAATTAATTAAGCTTAAAAATCATGTGACGTCGTGGTTAATGGGTGGATATATATGAGTTATATTTTAGATTATTCGTTTTTGATGATTTTATGGAACAATTTAGGTTAATAAAGGGTTGGAGTCAACTTGAGTTATTTTAAACGCAATTCTGTGGGCGTCTATTGTGCTCGGTCATGTTCTTAAGCTATTGTGTAGGTGGCTCTAGGAACGTAGCCAGGAATACCAGGCGGCAGGGGCTTAAAGCCTCTTGCATTCTCACAATTTATTATCGTTTTCATTAACGTAATTTCATTCAGTTTATTCCGTTACGTAAGACAATACCATTTTCAACTTTAATTTGAGGAAATTCGATTTAAGTATAGACTGCATTAGACCACACAGAGATAGTCAAAATCCAAAACAAAAATATATTTATTCACATAGACGCTTGCGCGTTCTTATGAAATGTCAAAAATTTTACATAAAAATTAATACGTTCGTAAGTTACCACCGGTTCGGAAAGCAGTTTCTGTTGAGAAGAAACCGGCATGAAACTCAACAGTTGCTCTTTTTAAAACGATTAGTTTACGATATAATAGAACAAGTATGTCATTTTAGCCTACGTGAATATCAACAGCATCAACCCCACACATTGGCGTCGTCAAGATATTCTGCAATGGTATAATATGCCTTAGCCATAAGTTCGCTTTTAATTTTGCGTTTAATATAGTATTTAGATTAGTACACATTTGGAAAAAGTATTCATTGAAAAGGAAAAATTTATGATTCTTTTAACTTAACTGATGTATATCTTTAACCGACTTCAATAAATAGGAGGTTCTCAATTCGACTGTATTTTTTTATTTGTTATCTCAGAACGTTACGTACTCGTTATTTTATTTGTCATTATATGTTATTATGTATGTATAAATGCATTCGCGCAAGTATTTACTCATCACATTCGTCCCCTTTGTACCTACTGGGTTATTATCACCTATCACCACGACACCACATACAAACGTATATCATGCTAACTCAATTTTTATCATTTTCACTTCATAACGCGTGACGTAAGTGCTAACAACTTTTACATCAATATATTAATAGAAACAACTCGTTAAATCGTGTAACACCTCGCTCGCCGATATTTGAAAACTCAATGACCATAATGCAGCCATTTGAAAGAACGAAGAGTAATAATGCGAAAGTAAAAAACCGGCCAAGTGCTATAAAACCATCTATAAAAACAGCATAAAACATCATGTCTGTTAGGAGCGAGATTTAAATATTTTTTTTTGATTCTGTTTTTTAGTTGTTATAGCGGCAACAGAAATAATCTATGAAAATTTCAACTGTCTAACTATAATGGTTCATGAGACACAGCCTGGTGACCTGGTGGTAAGGAACCCTAAGAAATAGCAACACGTCTTTTACCCTGACGATTGAAATAAATTGTCTATCAATCACAATATGAATAATAAACTTAATAAAGTTTCGTGTCATAATAATATTAATATTTTGGAAGTATTATTACTTTATCACAATATTTCAATTTCGATAAATTGCAATTAACGTGGATGGACCTATTTAACAGATTATGGAACGATCGAACCATTTAACTTACCCAAGCCGATGAAAAAACTAATTTTATTACTTGAAGTAAGTCTAAAACGGATCGGGTAATTTTGTAATATTTTTGAAGATAAAATCCTCAACATAAACAGTTTAATTCTTTTGACCTCTTTTTTCAATCCTCGGTAGTATAGTGGTAAGTATCCCCGCCTGTCACGCGGGAGACCGGGGTTCGATTCCCCGCCGGGGAGACTTTTTTTTGAATAATTTTATTAAATTTCTTTTTAAACTTACATAAAAATAACTTTAATTTCTTATCAAATAAATAGTTTAGTAAATGTAAATAGTTTAATACAATAATTTAGTTGATTTTCGCGTAATATAAGTATATATTACTACACAAAGTTATAGATAATACTACTTTCAGAATTTAATAATTTCTATCGGGTTTGTTTGTCCACTTACCATGGATGCTGTGAAGTATTTGAAAATTGAAGACTTAAAAAACAAATAATAAATAATATTGAAAAGATTTTTGCTCACAGTCATATTCTAACATTTAATTATAAAACTATTAATACAATTTGGAACATAATTATTTTATTTCCCATTCTTCCCAACTCGAGTTGAAAAATATATATTAATTTAATTTCATACAAGACTTAAGACTCGTAATGTGTTTAAATCTTTTTATTTTTCGAGAAGGATGCAAATCTGTTAACTTCGCTAGATGAACAAGATGGTCCCGGTCATATTTAAAGAATCTATCTATATTTATTTCACATACACGGATGATACTTATTTGTAAATTTAGGCGAAATAAAAATTTACTGTTACCTATGTAAATCCATTTTGAATAGTAGATATTTTTTTAAAATATTCAAAGAGGTTGTTACACAAAATTGTTATGGTTCTATAATCAATCAACCAATCGAACTATAATAATCAATTCCTGCACGAACATTCGATATACATGAACGAGCATAAGAATTAATATTTGAGGAAATAATTATGACTCACTTGAGATAATGATGGCGTTCCAAACAGCAAGGGGCTATAACTTTATGTTATGTTTGCTGTAGAATGGAGATAAAAAAGGATTCAAAGTACAATTTAAATACTTAGGTAACTCCAATGGTATTTTATAATAGATAGATATATCATTCGTATAATATAAAGTCACCAGTCGGTGTTTTTTTATGTGAGAAAGTGGCAAACAAGCTATAACCTATAAAAATATATTTATTGAGAAGAGCCGTGATAGCTGAGTGTCCGGGCGCTCGCTTTTAATTCAATATACTCGAGCAACCTGAGTTCGATCCCCGGTGCCGGCACCAATGAAGTTTTTAACTTGTAAGTGCTGACTTATCACGTGCTACGCGGTGAAGGAAAACATCGTGAGGAAACCTGCAATTTTCGAAGTAATAACAAAAAAATATATATTTCGAACATGTGTGCAGTCCGCCAATCCGCAGTGGGTCTGCGTGGTGGACGATGCCCTGATTAGAGCCCTCTTCTATACCCTCTGTATAGAGGAGGCCTTTGCCCAGCAGTGGGACATGTATAGGCTGTTACTTTACATTACTTTTTAAGTGATAACCGCCGCCCATGGACATTTGCAACACCCGTAGTGTTTCAGATGCGTTGCCACCGGCTACCCCACTCAGAACAGAACAGAACAGACGGAACGCAGAAGATAGCACTTCCTCTTCACGCTGGTTCCGTGAGGTCGTGGTATTTACCCAGAGGGACCTGCCCATTCTTGCAACAGCGAAGACTGTTGCGTGACCCTACCTCTTCAAGCGATCCCGTTCCTAAACATTTACTGCACAGATTCACACGTTTCGTTCGAATGGTATAAAAAGTATAGCGTTATTAAAGCAATAAGAAAAATGACGGCAAGTGTTTTTCACTTAAGCTCTAGCTATGAAAAAAAATCTCTCAAAAAATGTCCCAATTGGGTCGTTTTCGTGACTTCACTCCGGGTGCGTTAACAACATATATGTAGTATAAAATATCATGGGGTAAATCGTAAAATATGTCTTATTTGGAAATTAACAAAAAAAGGTACAGGTAACAAATTAAAAACGAAGGTTTTGCAAAGCATCTTTTTATTGACAGGCAAATTGATATCTTTCTTTACATTATTAGCTTCTTTTTTTTTTTCAACCCAAAAAATATACCATAGATTATAGAAAGTATACTTATACTGTCAGTCACGACCATATTTCGCATTAGAGGTTTAGATTTCGGTGAACCTTCGTCATGAGACTAATACAAAACAACAGTCAGAATATGGCCCTTTAATAATCATTATGGAAAATAAAACAACATCTTTAAGAAGAAATCTTTATTCCTCTTCAAAATTACCTATCAACTCTTCGATATGATTCCCTTATTTCTTAAATACACGTGAACATACAAACAAATTCGACAAATAAAACAACACTATCTTAGAAAATAAACATTCTCCAACTACACTACGATCTTGATTCTTGGAATATTTTTGATACTATTTTCCTTAATGCATTTGTAAATTGGATCTAGAAACTTTCACTAAGAAATTTCAGAAAATATTTATATATGTAATTTAATTTAGACAATATGAGAACCACCAAATATTACAAACAGGATGTTACAAATATAATAAATCTTTATTTTCTTAAACACATTCGACACTACGAAACAACTTTATAGATGCAGTTGGAAAATATTAAAGCGGGAGATTTTTAAGCACAACAAAGTTATTACCTTCGCTCAAAACGCAACCAGCGAAGAATATTTTAAAAATAGAACCAAATATAAATAAATAGATTACCGACTGAATCAGTTCTTTTTGGAAGTGTTCATTAACTAAGCATTTCTTACGTAACAATAAATAGGACAAACGGAAAACTAGCGTCGCAACAACTGCGACTTTATTTTTACACTTAATAAATTTACAGGACAAGAATGGAACATGCTTGAGCCGTTTTAATTTTTTTAGTCTGTTCAATGCGTTTATAGGTTACTTTATGACATGGCTTACCGTAAAAAGAAACGTAATTGCTCTCACTGTAAACGATTTTTATATAAAAACTATGTTTATACACTTATGTGCGTGAAAGATATAAAAATAAAAAGAGAGATTTTAATTAATGCTCTAAGAAAATGTTCATTTCTCCTATTTCACTACAATATATTTCCAGCTCACACAAAACTCACAGATTTGTAATAATCAGTATAGCAAAGGCCAGCCAATGTCAAGTCACCTATTAACAGTAACATTATACGTAAATAAAAAAATATCTTAGACTAAATGTTAAGAGTACATACATAATTAATTATCAAAATGTAAGGTAAGGTAAAGCAAAACATTTTACGCACAGTCTCAATTTAAATGTCACCTATAGGAAAACTCACATTAAATCACATTTGAAAATTTTGCTTGCAAATAAATTATTATTCACTATTTATAAAGATGTCTTGTATGTCGATTGACACGCAATTTCAGGTTCCAACATCTCAATATTTCTCCTATACTACTCTAAAATGGATTTTCAATACCTAGGGCTATAATGAAATGGGTACCTCAAAATGTTACAATAAAAACGTTACTACGAAAGATTAATATGGCAGTGTCCTTAAAAATTAAAAACAAAATTTTCTTTAAAAAATAATAAGCGTAGTGACCCTAATAAAAGGTGTAAATTCATAAAAATATTCCAAAACGGGTACTTCGAACGTAAACATTCGCCTACACTAAGTTACAAGAATAATATCTAAACGTTTAAAAATATAATATACGCTAGAGTACCTAATAATCGGTGATGTCGCCGCTGGAGATGCTTAAATGTAATGTTTAAATTGCAAATATATCCATCTCTTTCTCACAACGACAATAGTAAGAGTGAAAGAGAAAGATGGATGCGTTCCCGCCACTCCTCCAGCGAAAACATATTATTATCTACATATTTGTTAAACGCTCGGAGCGTTTTTTTTTGTGGATTGTTTTTTCACTTTTTAATCTATATTACATTTGAAGCCGTCACACATATAAGGCAGTTTATTCATTGTTTTCAGTTGTAATAAAAATATTTTCATAGTGATATAAAATGGAAATTTTATTGCCATCTGTTGCTTTTAAATTTCAAAAAGATCATAAGTAATGCCCTTCTGTAAATAATGCGCGCTTAACAAGTACAAATGAAACAATATAGTAAAATACTATTGACAGGATAAATTCAATTCATACAAACCGTAATTTAAGAGGACATTATATTGTATCGGTTTTCGTATTCCCGCGAGAAAATACGATAATAATTTTTATATAATATTTTTCAAGTTTATATTGAAAATAAAATTTACTAACTTTAGATTACCATTTCGTTATATTTACATAAATTTTTCTTACAAAATTGCATCTTTGAAAATGCTTTTTTGTCGATGACATTTTAAATACTGCGATATTCAAATAATTTCCAGACCACATTGGATCATTCTATAATAGCAACAATTAAAAGTAAAACATTAATGTCATATATGCATTTATGTTAGTTTTAATTTTTTACAAGATCCCTCTAACACTATAAAAATACATAGATCTCTCACTGGACTCTCCATTGGCCCGCAATGTTATTTTTGTTAATAATACTTTAATAATTAAATGATTATTGATAACGTTACCGCAAATCAATAAAGATTTTTCTTTAATGATTTCATTTTAAATTCAAAATCGAAACCA